>CM053327.1:11953628-13226129 GCA_028583605.1 Dastarcus helophoroides
AGAGAGAGAGAGAGAGAGAGAGAGAGAGAGAGAGAGAGAGAGAGAGAGAGAGAGAGAGAGAAAATCAAGTGAAGGACATACGTGAACATGCCAAAAATGACACCAACACACTAGATGGGGTAACTTTTTAAACACTTGATATTTCTTCCTCGAAAAGTCGATTAAAATATGCCTGCTTCAAAAAATCTTATTTTTCTTGAAATTTCAACTTAAATTTTAAAATTTCAACATGTTTACCTGTACATCTTTTTTGAAATTCCAGATTTTCTTTAAACATATCCATAGCAAATTTTAATTTTTGAAATTTTGTCATAAAAATACAATACTGAAAAAATCAATGTCATAAATACTGATTTTGTATAAATGGTTTTCATTAATGTATTTTTTAACAAAGAAATCGCATAGCACCGCTAAAGCCTAAGCGCTTATTAATGTCCCAGAATTGATGCGTTTACATACAACCAAAAAGAAAATGTCTGAATATTTGCCAATCTATTCTAAATTTATGGCAGCTTCTCGAACGCATTTCTCAGCTTGCCGGAGCCGGGTAAATACACCTATAAGCTGAATCAGAATCACATATCGGCATAGTTGTACTTTGCCAAGTGTACGTCTTTGTGGTGAAAATTGCAGAGGACTTTTCGTTCGTAATCGAAGGGGAAACCAAGCCAAGGCGACGTTTCCTGATAGTAGTAAACAATAGGTACGTTCTGCGCTATTATTCTTATTAAAATAAACCGAAACATATGTTTATTATTAGTGGAAATCGCATCGGTGCCAAAATTAAAATCGTAACGTTTGACATCGCTAATTTTACGAGTGCGATGGTTTAAATTTAACGCTTGGATATTTTTGGTTTTTATCTTCCTTTCTCTTCGATTACGGGCCTTAGCTTGTTTGTAATTAACCGCCGGTGTTATCGATTTTGGTTAAATTCGAAGAACTGTCTGCGGTAATGAAAGCATGTTGCAGAACCGCGTTGCGGCCCGATGACAGGGGCCGGCGGCGAACCTCTTATGCAGTCTGTGATATCTCCTGCTTTAACCGAGGCGGATTTACCCCAACCGCTGGTAGTTAGGACTCCGTCTGTGTCAATGATGAGGTGGAACTCTTCTTCTCCTTCACCCACGAAAACTACACCTACGAGACAGGTGAGATAACATTTTATTGTTAATGTGAAATTAAAGTAAATAATAAGTTACCAAATGCTTAAAAAACAAAAAAAAAATAAATTTTGAACTTATGAAAGCTCCATTAAAGAATTTCAGAATTTCAACACTATTTTTTGCAAGTTTAACGTGTCCTGATTTTGTTTCCAATATAATTTCAAACACGAAAATTTTGCTTATTTCATCAAAATGTTGCTAAATGTAGCCAAATTTCGTCTTGAAATTTTAATTTTTTGATAGAAAAAACTTTTTACAAAATTATTATTGCAAAACCACACTTTTAATTTTTTTTCTTGGAATTTTTACTCGTGTACAGATTTTTTGGTGCAAAAACTCCTAACCTGAAAATTTCAACTCGTTTTTTGAAATTTCTTAACGTAACCCCATTTCACGGAAACTTCTAAGTAATTAAAAAATGTTATAGCATTGGAATAACAAATACTGCTTGCTTTCTAGGTTAGTTTTCATTACAATAACAACAACATAAATAATAATAATAATGATCACGTAAGGTCATTATCTGGACTAGATAGAGATTGTTTCATAATCCCCGTTCACAGTCTGGATAGATTTCTCCCAGCTGGAGTCCCAATGCCAGTAGGTATTTCTATAACACCACCTCGAATGCACCCATCGTTAAACGTACTAAATAACTTCAGAAACCTATTCTGAATGGAAACTCCTTAGAAAGAAAGCCCCAATCTAACCTTCACGTGATGGAAGTGCCAGATCCCAAATTATGCGTCCTGTGCCACCTCATGAGCCCTTTAGAAGCCATCGATCCAGTCATGGAATCCCCATTGGTGCAACCCTTGATGAAGCAACGCGTGACCGCCGGTGAACTCATCAGCGAAATCGCCCAGAACAAAACCGCCGTCACCGGAATGCTACTGGCTAACATGGAACGATCAGGTAAGAAGATCCATTCGCCGGTTTTGCAGAATAGTGGAAGTATCCAGGAAGTCATCTACAGTATGTTAAGTAAGAGCATGTACGTTATTTTTTTTTAATTGCAATTTATTGCTGCTGGCGCCATTTTTCGCATCCTAGTTTCCATTGTTTACGACTTCTCCAGTCGCCCTCCTCGGAATCTCTTTCCTTCGTGGCGTTCTAGACCTCATTTTTTTAGCTTTTCCTCTGTCTGCCTCTTTTTCACCGATTTCAAGGGGTCCAGTTTGAGCCATCGGTATTCATCCATTCTCTGGACATGTCCATACCACTTCAGCCTTTTACATTTTATTGTTTTCATTAGGTTGGTGTCAATTCTCAATCTTCGTCTGATATCTGCGTTTCTAACCTTGTCCTTTTTCGTTAGTTGGCAGCATCTACGCCAGTAATTCATCTTCGAGGCATCCCTACTGTTAATGACCCATAGTTCGTAGACATATGTGGCGATGCTTTCAACAATAGTTTTATAAATTCCAATCTTGGTGTTTTTAGTAATACTATTGTTCCATATTAGCCCATGTAATTGTCTTATTGCAGTGTTTCCTTTCCAACTGTGCAAGTGATTTCCTTTGAATTTCGAGTATCATTTGTCAGCTTTACACCAAGGTATGTGTATGAGTCGGTACTCTTAATTGCAGCATCGCGGAATTTTAGATGTTCTCTCTATTTCCGATTACTAGGTACTCTGTTTTAGATGGGTTTATGGTTAGTCCCCATTCTGTATATGCCTCGTATATTTTACGCAACATGTAGTGAATGTCCTGGTGATCTTTCACTGGAATAACTTAATCGTCTGCCTAATGTAAACTGTATAATTTTTTCTTCCCAGTAGGTATACCCATAGGTTCACATTTCTTCTTCCAAGTTTAAAGGACGCATTATTTGTAAAAGATTTATTGAACAATTTTTTTCCACATGCATACATTTGACATGTTTTAAGGCAATTATATTAATATTGAATCTACTCATCCCCAGCATCGATAAGAGTTTGGCAACGCCAAAGCATACTAATAACCAAATTTTGGACGTATTCGAGGGGAAGTGCCTTCCAAAAGTAGCAAGTATCTCGGTGGAGGTGCTTCAAAGTGAAAACACGTTTCTTTGAAGCCTCTGTTTGATGTAGACCCTAATATTTTCTATGGGATTAGAATCAGGCGATTGGAGAAGCCAATCAAGCGTGACAATGCCATTTTCCCGGTTGTGTTTGGGATCGCTGTGCTCCTGCAATATCCTTTCTTCGTCATTTGTGACAAATTGACGTTCGGCAGTCGATAACAAGGATTTCTTGTAGATTTGAACCATTTCTGGACCATTGGGGCAAGTAAAGAGGTGCAAAACGCCAAATTTTTTTCTTGAGATGCAGTCCCAACGATGGACCTTGATCGTATATTTGATGGAGCACTGGACGAACTGGTTTGGGCAGGAACCCTATGCCCTTGGAATAATAGAAAACCCTAAACAGAAGCTTAATCAGAGAAAACAATATTGCCTTCGTCACAATCAATATTTTCAAGGGCTCGGGAGAGTCGCTTGGCAGCGACTGTCCTTGGTAGCGACTGTCCCGAGCTCCGCCATTTCAAATTATTCGCACACAAATAGTTAGACTAATAACGTGCGATACGTTCGATCCTTTTTGCTTCAATTTCGCTTGCCCTTAAATCAAGGACAAACCAGGAATCAATGTAACGATTTTTCATTTTTTTTTCTTTTTTGGAGACTTTTCCCATTTAACAACGATCTGGGAGGCCATCCACATTTTCGACTCTTTAAATCTATTCATCTGTTTCTCAAGAAACATCTTCGATTTTTTCACATACTTGGCCCTCATTGCAAAAGACTTTTTGGCCCTTCCGGGTGCATGCAAAGAAACACGGCTTCGAAACGTTTCGCGTACACTTTACTCATCGTGGTTTCGAAGTTTCTTTGACGAAAGATGGTCATGGAATGACACTTTTTAGACAAAGCGCCAAAGGTGGAGGTTTCCTGAACCTGGTGAAAAATATTTAGTTTCGTATGAATCCGAATCCGAGAAATGTCGTACAGGCTTTTACTTAACATTCTGTAGTATGTCACCTACGCATCTGATTAGATTCGGGAAGGTTCCTTTATATAGGGTTCAGTATACCTAGTTGTGTGGACCAAATATTTCTCAATGAATTGTTTAAGCTAGCAATAATCGAAGTTCAGAAAACAACAATGCTGAGAAAATAAATATTGATGTACAGATCAAACCATAGGCTTTGTTTTCTTAAGTGTCCGTCAGCATGTCAATGCTGATGGGCACAAAATTCTGCACTATTTGGCCATTTAGCCGATTTTCTATCTTCACTACAACCAAGATACCCAGATTATTCCACGTGCGGTGGGACACACTAAGCAAAGTTTTTTTGTTAGTTTGTTTGCATATACACATCAGGAAAGTCAAACACTGTCCATAGGGAGAATGTTAATGAGAGATTTAACATTGAGAGCTAATTATGGGATAGATGGGCGGCGCCTTGAATTCTCCTACACCGGTGTAAAAAATTCAACGCATAGCGTAGGGATCAGTGTTGGTGGAGATTTCAGTAGTAAGTCATAGCTTCTTACGTGTTTTGTTACGGGATTACTACTGGCAGGCAACAATTTTATTAAAATTTACGTACCACATGTTGTTTGTTCTTTTAGTCCGTTGATTTAATCAACGTCTGAGGTAAAAAAAAAACTGATATTCTTTGACAACCAAAATAAATAAACGAGATTTCTTAAACAAAATAAATAATAATTCTTATGAAGAATATAACATAATAACTCTTTAAAAATTACAATATAAGGAGTTCAAATAGGCCGCCAGGCTGAGCTAAACAATATTTCAGTCTGTTGTAAAACTCTCGACAAGTTTTTTCTAACATCTAAACTGGAAGATACGAGCATGCTGCGTCAAAGTAGGGGAATACGTTCAGCGGCCGTAGAAAACTATGGAAGGGACAATTCTTAACGTTTTACATGGACAATGAAAATTTTTCCTTATCTGTATACGATCTCTTGTCAAAATTTCTGCAGTTAAACAGGCTGAGTCAAACAGAATAGGCCAATACTAAACTAGGGATATTAGAAACCAAAATATTACGATTGAGCTTAACATGCCTCATACCATGTCGCTGGTTTAAGAGATACAGGACGTTCAAAGTTAAAAATTTTTTGAATTTTCTCAATAATTGAGAAAGTTTTGATGCTATAAATCTAAAGATTAAAGGTTTTACGTTTTTTTTTTGGCGTAAGAATTAAGAATTTAAAGCTTATTTTGACCTTTCTCCTACAGGACGCTAGTTTCGTCGTATTAAAACATTTTTTAGTTACGCTTAAAACAAGTGAAGGATATAAAAGAACGATCAATTCTTCAAAAAAAGATACTCCTGTTTACGTCGTCTAAATCTGTCGGTTTTGAAATTATTTGCATTTAAACATTTTAATGTGATTTTTTATGATTTTTTCAGGCGCAGATAAGGAAGGATTTAGTTTATCAGGAAGAATTAAATTCTCTTCGGAACTTGCGATAAATAATTCAAGAAGCCGTAAATACATTAAAAAATAATAGGGAAATTTTGATTTTGACATTTAAGAAAGTGTATTCCATTCCTGTTGAGTGGCATTTTCTTCGCCAGTTGCTTTTTCCAGACGTCTAAATTTTCAGTTACCTTTTTTCATTAAGGAATGACAATCTTTTATAAATTGCCCCAAACAGCGATTACGTTAGATCTTAGTTTGTCAATCGCTGTTTGTGACTTAACACTCACTAAAAAATACTTGAAAACTATTGTAAAATTTAATGGTAAACATGAATAATAACTAAATTTAACGTTTCGAGCAGTTCATCTCTCTGCCGGTCGTCGGAAATGAAATTCATTTAAAATTTTCGCTCTACAAAATTTGTCTACTCACAGAAATCATTCTGACAGTTTAATGTATCATTCCCTAGGTGATTTGTAAATAACCCACTTGTTTCTCCTTTTCCAACAATGTCAACCACATATCGTTTATTTCAACTGAACAATTCGCTACACGATTATCCCCTTTTAATAAAATCAAAACCGATTCCCTTAATTTTCTTTGTTTAGGATGTGTTTCCCCGCAAATGATGGTGGATTCGGTTCAGTGAATTCCGTGATCACAATCAAATGAATGTTCACATATTTTTGATTTTGAGAACTCTCCCTTGATTAGGTAGTTTTATGTTCATTAATTCGGACATGCATAAGTCGTGAAGTTTAACCAATGTATATCTTGTTACATTCACAGGGTGTCTTGTTTATGTAATCTTTCGTACGTCGTGTTTCATTATCAGTTATCAGGTTTTGTATTTACTAGTAATAATCGGGGTATATTTTGTGTTTTAAATGCTGTTCGTATATTGAAACGTTTGCCTATTCGTTTGATTTGATCTGAGAGTCCTGATATATGTATATGGAAGAATCAGGGTTTTTGGTTTTTGAGTAGATGATTCGTTCTCGTTTATGCCATGATTATTATGTTGAGATTTAGCTTCTTTCTTGTTTATTAGTTTTTTCACAAATTCTTTTTCGTACCCATTTTTTCTAATATCTTTATTATGTTAGATTTTTCTTCATCATATATTACAGAAGTAGAGTTGATAGTTTTTACCCTGTCTAGCAATGAGATTATTGCAAATACTCTTGTATTTTTACTGTGATTCGATGTAAAACTTAGGTACCTATTTGTGTTAGTCGGTTTTCTGTAGACAAATGTATATACCCCATCCTGGCCTTTCCCAATTAATACATCAAAGAAGGGAAGTATATTAGCCGATTCAATTTCTAATGTAAATGTTATTGTCTGCTCTTGTTCATTTATATAATTTAAAAAAGAATGTATGCAATCTATTGCATAAAGCCAGATGTATTTGCCATCTTTCATTTAGCGTCTAGTAATAATGTTTCTCGTAAGTCGAAATTCAGTTACAGATCATTCAAACGTATTTACATGGCTAACTAATTGATTGGAAATATTTACAGCGACTGTACCATACTGATGACGCCAAAGGAGGTCGAAGCCGGTTTATGGTTGTTGGTTGTAAATATTCTCAACTTTAACTATTTAACTGACCCGTAAACATATCTGTCCAAAAAATGACATCCACATCATCTTCTGGTACAGATAAGTAGATGACTTCCTGGGCATGTGTAAACAATTTCATACAATAGTGTTATCCTGTCCTGAATGGGCGCCATCTGAATTCTATATATTGTATGTTTCAGCCGAATTCCCGTTCATTACGTACTATGTGATAAACAGTTCCCAAACGAATCCTGTGATGTTTTACAATAATCTAAGAACTGCCAGCCTGACCAAATTCGACCCTAGGATGACCAAATACACGGCGGCACACACTCTGGACCTCTACACCGAAGTGGCCTCGATTTGCAGGCCGCCGATAAATGAAATCGGCGTGTCCTTTACGAAAAGTCATACTCCGTCCACCGGGTATATGGTGTCGGTGTATAAAGTTTTTGAGGGGGACGATAGAGAAATATTCGAGCGGAATTGGTTATACTGGACGGGGGCTCGAATGATATACAGGTACTTGCCGGCTGCCGCCGGCCTGAAAAGAATCTCGTTGCACAAATCGTTGAGCCCCAAAGGGGATAAAATGTATTTGTTGTTATGTGAATGTTCAAATTTGATAAATGACGTCACTGTTTGTGCCCTTCTTTTACCGGCCTTAAGAGCTCGTTTGACAGGTTATACGGGCATTTTTAAACCAATACAAACTTTTTAGACATATCATTAGCAAATCACTGGATTATCGATTGAAGAATTCCTTTTGTAATCTGTATTATTAGTTGTTAGGTTGTGTAAGTAAGATTCCATGTAAAGGCGCAAAATTTTCTCATTTTATTATATCTGAAGCTCAATTCTATTATCCTTTTAAAAAAATATTAAAAAAATAGTACAAAAGAATGCCTCAGAGGGCTCATAAGTTACTAAAATATTGGGTTAATTTTTATTGCAGTTAAACAAATACCTATTTCATTTATCAGGCTTGTTATGGAATAAGTTAGTATTTTTTCTGAGAATGTTTTAAAATCCCCCATATTTTTAAAAGCTTAAAAGATTTTTGATCTCAACTTTTAACTATCAGAGGATTTTGATGACACAACTATTGGTATTGTAAGTTTTATTTTACAACTGGATAATTATTTGTGTGAATGCTCCTTAAAATGCAATTATCACACCTTATATTACATTACTTACCAAAAACTTTACACATAAATGTAAATACCTAATAGTAAGTGTAAATAAGATTCTACATATACATATTATTTTCTGCTTATATTCCACTGTATTTTATGATGTAACATATCATATTTTTGTAATAATTATTAAGCAATAAAGTCTTCCTGCTTATTTTGTGTTTAATTAATAACGCCCTAATAGTACAGTAAAATGTTGCATAATATTTCATATAGGATAGTGCTTTCTGTTTAAATTTTGTAGATGAGGGTTAAAACTAGGGAAAGGGAGTGCAAAGATTTTTACATTATATTTTGATAATGTAAATCATACAAAAAATTTGGAAAAATATTTTTATAGGGAATTAAATCATCTACAATTTACATTGAATAACTTTTCATAGTATTTATAACTATTGAACTTTAATAGCTATTAAAACAATAACAGATACTGTCAATTTTCGTAGTATGTTTGATAATTACAGAATTTAGGAAGTTTCCATTTTTTTCAAAGTACGTTTAATTATTGTCCTAAAAATTATAAAACGACCAAAAAAAACTTTTTTTTGCAATATCTTTAGAAATGGCTCTTTAAAGTTTAAATTTGTTACGTTCTCTCAATTTGGCGCTGAAAACATCTGTGACGTCATAAAACACAATAGGAGTCTGGATGCCTAAAGTCGCCTTCTCTTTGCCGTGCTCTTTCAGTTAACACTACTTCGCTGCGCTTTGCAAATCTTGTTCCCGTTGAAAACAATTGCTATTTCACCCTAAATAATAACCAGCAAAAAATAAGTGCAAAAACTTGCTCATATAAGTATTTTATTGTTCCTAAATGTAGAAATACTGTTCTCTTGCCCTCTATGCGTGTTCTTCCGGATCTGCCAGGAAACTATTTAATTTTACAAAGAAATAAATAATAGTTTTTATCGTCCTTAAACATAAATATTTTTGTAAATAAATCGTTTTTACATAAAAAAAAACCTCAAAACCAAACATTGATATTGACATACTGCATAACAGTCACATCACTATAACTCTAGCTACATTCGTACCAATTTCTTAAATAACAATTACTATTCACTAATCAATTTGGATTGCTCAGAATACTGTTTAAATTAGAAACGTTTCTCACAGGTGTGATTTTTGTCAATTCTACCGTGTGTCCCACGATAGAGTACTGAAGGGGGATTTTTTTTTATTTGAGGTTTTATGAGAAAAAGTCATTCTTTATAAAAACTCCTGCTTGAACTCAAATCACCGAAAATGACATTTTTTTCGAGATTTTTTTGTACAGGGAGTTCAACTATTTGAAAATTTCAAAAAATGGCAAAAATAAATTGTTGTTTTTTATTGTTGTTGTTTAATATCAAGCAGGAGCTTTTATAAAGAATGATTTTTTCTCGTAAATCCACAAATAAAAAGGAAACCCCTCTTCACTACTTTATCTTGGGACATAGTGTATGTTAAACCTTCTATTCTTAACTCTTAAAAAATATGACAATATTATTTTTCGTATATAGTAATACTTCATAATTTCAAACTAACTATTTATGTAGGTATAATTAATTCAAAAATCCCTAAGAAAATAGTGAAATAGTCTAATTACTTAGAAAGCTTTGCACCCCCGATTTCTGCACTGGGATACAGTGGATTTACTTTCAGTAAATTTTTAGAATTACCACGAACAAAACCTTCTCCTATTGTTAATTATTTCTCGACAGCAACACAGTAAAACAATTCATTGAATTTACACTAACCCTATGATTTATTAGTTTAGAGGTAGTAACAGCGTGCCGGGTCAGGCCTAGTGACGTCTCACAACATTTGCCAAGTCACCTGTACCATAAATAATTTAAAGTGTAGTAACTTATTCAAATTTAAAGATATTGAAATAATTCTTTCAGTAATTTTTTAGGTTTACTATTTACTATCACCTAACGTTAAAATTAGTAGTACTTTTGATTACTGGAAACTTCGTAATTATGAGTGAGTCACTAAGCGGGAATCGGTCTTTGGTAGGCGTATCGTTCAAAATATCGAAAAATATTTCGAATAAAAGTTGTTCGAAATAAAGTTCTCCACAACCTAAAATTATTGCCAAATATGGCGGCCTTCCGGTTGCACCGGAAATGAACACAGCTTTCTTATTTTAAATAGAACACCCTATGTATTTTTACATTTTTGGATTCCTTGTTAAAAATGAATATAAATTTATTAAGACGACATAGGCCCTTAGTTGAACCGTTTTCGCGTAATTTAATTTTTTTGGTTAAATTTGACGATTTCGGAGCTTGACGCCATAAACGATATTTTCCAAACGCAATGACTCAGAGTTGTGTGGCATACGGTTTTGGATTCAGAAAGAAATGGAGTATTTGTTTACGTCTTTGCTGTTAGCAAGATTTCTTAAATTTCTTCACATCCGTCGACTCAATTCTTCAGTTGTTCAAACATGCATAACTTAATTTTTTCAAATGGAACCACCTATCTTGGATTATCTTATCGGATGCGAAATTAAATTACCTTTTTTTTTGGTACCAGGTATTGCCACCTCCGTCCAATAATTTTTGAGAAATTTAGAATTTTGTAAAAATTTTAATTAATTTCGTATTATCGCGTTAGCCCTGGATGTCGCGGTTTTGTTTCGTCTCGTTTGTCCGGCAATAACAATGACAGTTTATCTCATTGTTGTCGCGAGGTCTTGGTATTAGTACTGAAAGACAATGTTTTCTCAAGAAGAATTGGTCGATATGGTTTACGTCTTGGGCAGTGCTAACAGAAATCCATTTCTGGCCTCAAGAATTTATGCCCAACGCTTTGCCGATCGGAGACATCCAAATTCAGCGGCATTCGCTAAATTGAGAGAGGTTCGAGCAAACTGGTAGTACGAAATACGCGAAAAAGGAGCGTAGAAAACCAACGACGCATGAAGAAAACCAAGTTTTAGTAGCGGCTGCTGTTGTCCAAGATCCGCATTTAAGTAGCAGAATAATAAGCACGGAATTACAAATAAGTCAACCCTCGGTTTCACGAATCTTGCGTAAAAATAAGTTTCATCCGTATCGTGTCCAGCTAGTACAGGAACTCAATCAAGCTGATTTCAACAACCGAATGCAGTTTTGTGAGTGGACGTTACGAAAACTACAAGAACAAAATGACTTTTTGGACAATGTACTATTTACCGACGAATGTACATTTCATAAGAACGGCTTCGTGGGAAGACACAACTCCCATTACTACCACACTGAAAGGAATGTGAGGGAGTTCCTCAATACACAATTCCCTAACAAGTGGATAGGAAGAGGAGGTCCAGTGGCATGGCCCGCAAGATCACCGGATTTAACTAAGCCAGACTTTTTCTTGTGGGGTCATGTTAAGCAATTTGTGCACCAGGAACCACCAACTACCCGAGAAGACATGATGGGCCGGGTTGCGTATTGGATTTGCCTCTGGACTACAGAACCGGGCAAGATACAAGCGTTCCAATTGGTAGGTTTTGACGTCATGATTGAGTGTTAATTTACGCCCATTTCTTACATATTCTCGACCTTACAAAATTTCTAGTTGCATGTAAATATTGCAGTTTTGACAACTGCGTTGTGTAGTAGTTATCTTATTGGAAGAAATTGTAGCTTCAATATCACTATAAAATAGTGGTATTTAATTTTTATACTTTTCATATGATGCGTCTGTATCATAAAACTTCTGGTATGGTTTTTTAATATTGCTTTTTTTCCTTAGGTGTGGCAAAGGGTAAATGAAAAATGTTATTTATACGGCAGAAAAATGAATAAAACAATGTAAATTTATTTTATAAAAAAATTAAATCAATGCAGCTTTTTAATTTTTTGAATTTGTCAAAAATAAAACTAAATAAGGGGAGGGGTATCCATTTAGAAAGCTAACTCCGTAAATAAACTGTAAACATCGGAACGTGTCGCCTACGAGAATTAGCCTTATGGTAACGCAAACCATTATTTTTTTCCTATCAAAATCGTTCAACGCACTTAAAGCAGTTTTCACTTGAACAATAATTAAAATAAAAACGTACGAGGATTTTAAAGACCACTTTTAATAATCCAATTCGGGTTAGTAATTTCACTGTATTCTTGCAGCCACAACTTTGCATCATTTTTCAAATTTATGCCTAGACGAATTTGAAAAGATTATTCAGAAATTGCAATTTCTTTCAACTTAAAATTAGTTGGAAATCACATATTATTTTTTTTATTGTATAATATAAATACACACAATCCACTGTTAGGTATATTAATTTGTAAATCACACACACTTCTTTCAAATTGTGCATTAATATGCGTCAGTTTCTTAAATCTGGCATTTAACAAACGAAAAGTTTACTAAGCCCTATTTAAAATGTCTTTCAATAACAGCTATTTAAACTAACAAACCGAAAGTTGGACCCGACATGCAAATAATTACGGTCTAAACAACTACAAAACATTAGTAACAAAACTAAAATATTATTAATAATACGTATATCAATAGTAATGTGTTGTCTCAACTGTCAATTGTATTTTACTGCGAATGCGCTTGCGTACGAAAGAGCCAAACACACAATTATGATGTCAGAACCGACCAATTGGAACGCTTGTATCTTGCCCGGTTCTGTAGTCCAGAGGCAAATCGAATACGCGACCAGGTTCGTGTTGCTTTCCAAAATATCAATGAAAACGTCTTGGTGGATGTGAACAACTCTTTGCTACAGAGACTGCGCATTTGCCATCGTGAAGCTGGTGGTTAAGTTGAACATTTAATTTAATGTTATTATTACCATTGTTTATGTATTCTTCTTAATATTTGTTGCAACTTACTATTACCGATTTGTTTATTGTTTATTTACTTTCTTTAATGCTTTAAACTGAAATCCAATGATGATTTTGAGTATCGTGGTGTATCGTTTCCTTCCCACGAAGCGGTTCTTAAAAAATGTTTGTACATTCGTCGGTAAATAGTACAATGTCCGAAACGGTCATTTTGTTCCTGCAGATTGTGTAACGTCCATTCATACAACTGCATCGATTGTTAGTCAGCTTGATTGAGTTCTTGCACTAGGTAGATGTGATACGGATGAAACTTGTTTTTACACAACAATCATGAAACCGATTTTTGGCTTATTTGTAATGTCACACTTATTCTTCTGGTTCTTAAGTGCGGATATTGGACAGCAGCAGCCACTACTGAAACTTGGTTTTCTACGCTCCTTTTTCTCATATTCTGTACTTCCAGTTAGCTGCAACCTGAAGAATGCCACTAAATTTGAACATCTCTGGTCGACATGGTGGGCATACCTACATGCTACAAACTCTAATAAAATTGTTTTTTTTTTTTGAATTTTAATTGTTTTAGTTCATAATTAATATTTGGGCCATTGTGTTTGCCTTACTCTAACAATTGACCTATTTTTCAAAAAATAATTTTCTTTAAAAAATGTAAAGTGTAAACCACATCAACCGATTCTTGTTCGAAAAACATTTTCTGTAATTTGCAGAATAAACGAGACGAAACAAAACCACGACATCCAGGGCTAACCCGATAACACGAAATTAATTAAAATTTTGGCAAAATTCTAAATTTCCCAAAAATTATTGGACGGAGGTGGCAATACCTGGTACCAAAAAAAAGGTATTTTAATTTCGCATCCAATAAGATAATCCAAGATAGGTGGTTCCCTTTGAAAAAATTAAGTTATGCATGTTTGAACAACTGAAGAATTGAGTCGACGGATGTGAAGAAATTTAAGAAATCTTGCTAACAGCAAAGATGTAAACAAATACTCCATTTCTTCCTGAATCCAAAACCGTATGCCACATAACTCAGAGTCATTGTGTTTGGAAAATATCGTTAATGGCGTCAAGCTCCGAAATCGTCAAATTTAACCAAAAAAATTAAATTACGCGAAAACGGTTCAACTAAGGGCCTATGTCGTTTTAGTAAATTCATATTCATTTTTAACAAAGAATCCAAAAATGTAAAAATACATAGAATGTTCTATTTAAAATAAGAAAGTTGTGTTCATTTCCGGTGCAACCGGAAGGCCGCCATTTTTGGCAATAATTTTAGGTTGTGGAGAACTTTATTTCGAACAACTTTTATTCGAAACATTTTTCGATATTTTGAACGATACCCCTACCAAAGACCGATTCCCGCTTAGTGACTCACCCTGTAGATATTAATGTAGAGCAACCCCTCTTGCTTGGCTTCAACTTTCAACCCAATATATGTATATTAACAATAAACATAAAAATTTCACAGAATTCCACAAAGTAAGAGCTAAAAAATATCAATTATATGAACTAAAGTATAAGTAACCATCAATCTTTGACTACTAGGTGTTCATAGAAATGCATCTTTTTAAAAAACAATTTATTTTTCAAGACTAGAAACAATAAGTAAAAACAAATCCAAACATCTAATAGCCCTTCCTTCCTCTAAATCTCTGCCTATTGTCCAGCTACAACAAAAATTAAACCTTTCTTAAACCTTAAAAATTACACCTAAAAAAGAACTTGCAAATCATACCAATGATCTTTTGCACTCAAAAAATGCGTTCCGCAATACTTGGCATTCAGCAGGCACTGAACCGTCGGTCACTTTGAGACACTCCCTCGGGGTTTTCTTATTCTAAAACAGCTGTAGATTACTCATTTGCATTAATCTAACCTCACTTTCCACAACCTTCTGTACACAATCGCTTTCGAGCAGACACATTTTTAAATCAGCTCTGACGCCCGCACAACTTGACTTATCAGCCAATCGTTCGTTTTCTTCTTCGTATCGCATCATTTTCTGCAAATGTATAATAGAAATTATGAATGTGAATTGAGGTTAGGACCTATCTAGAAGTACTAACGTAGAATTTAGTGATGACGAATTGTCTCCAAGTTTGAGAAGAACTGTATCCTATCTAGTATCCGGAAAAGCGTTTATTATCTTATTGCACTATTTAAAGGGGTGCCTTAATATAATTAACTTGTTTTTAAAATAATGTTCCTACTACAACTTACGGCACATATTAACTATTCTGTGTATATGTTGTATATGAACTACGCAAATCCGTAAGGGTTCAATCGATTCGTTTTCAAACAGAGATTTAAGTAATATGCATTTTGTGTCAATGGAACGCATTGGCTGCTCATCGGGAGTAAAGGAGACGGTTTCCTCGTGAGATCTTACCGGGCCTTATTTTTGAAACGATGAGCAGCAATTGCGTTAAGAAGTCAGAAAGGGGCCAAGTTTTATTTGTAAGGCACTTAACAGAATACAATTTATCACACCTTCTTAATGTTTTTAAAAAATGTCACTGGTGCCTTAATTTTGTCCAGGAGTTTATAATGTCCATCAATATATTTAAAAAAAACTGTTTTGGGCAAACCCATTTTCTTAAAATCGGTACTGTGTTTTAAAAATCCAATAAATCAACAGTACTTATTTTATGGTTCAGATTGTTTTGTGTTTCCGTGATAAAAAACCAGACATTTTTTTGAAAATTTAAAAAATTGAAAATAAACACATTTAAAATTGTACAATATTCCGGCCAACTTCAAATATAACCGGAAATTATTCATTAGTAGTTCGTTTTTCCTATTTCTGACATTCTGATAGATCTGACATTATATTTGGGAATCCCAGAAAATTCGAAATTTGAGGTTAAAGTTGAAAACTTTTCTTTGATTTTAACAATTTTAACGAAAGTCGTAGATCGGTGTGCATTTAAATTATACCGTGTAGTAATCGTGTGAATTATTTGCCTCCGGAGTTTGTGTTATGTTGAGAATTCTGAGAATTAATGAGGATGTCATTATTGTAAACTGATATTCACCTAATGCATATTTAGAAAGAAAACAAAATCGATAATAGTGAACTAAATAAGCAAACAATAAATATACATTCCAAAGAGTTCCATTCGTATATCTACATTTATTCTTACCGGTTCAACCAAAAGGTCAAAAAAGTGAGGTTATTTGTATCCGCTATCGTATCCTTCGCTGAAAAGGCTAATTAAATTAGCCTATAATAAAACAGAATGCCGCGCTTTAGCATATTCGCATTATATTTCGCCTTCCTAAATATTAAATTTGCGTTGTCATCTCCGCAAATCTTCGAATCGATCCAAGTATGCAGTGTACACATTACCGAAAATAAAACTGTCAGTGTACCCCGGTAAGTACAAATGTAAGCAATATCACAGAAAACGGTCAACTGTCTTCAATATTGTTAAAGGAGCGCCCAGAAGGCCGAAAATTCCCAATTTAAAATTTTGTTTTCGCTATGCAACCTGCTCGATCGTCAAATTTTAAGCGCCAACAGGGAATGCCAGAAAAATTCTGCCATTTGTATTCTGCAAAAACAAAAGGGCAATCGGGCTTTGTCGGTCACAGGCACCTTCGTTTTAGGTGATTCATATTTGTTGTTGGCGGAGGACGCGGATAATTGTCATATATTTTTTTTTTTCAGACGAAAGCGATGATAACACTTTACGACTGAACACCGTCGCAGTTTGCAAATCTAACCAAGGGTATTCCGTTAAAATTCGGTTTGACTGCTCGGATTTCATCAAGGTAAGTTATTGAACTTATGACGCGAAACGTGAAGTAATGGGAGCATAAATAAATATAATTTGTACTTATGTTCAGATTTCTAAAAGGGGCCATTCACACTGAGACAGTCTCAAGGACCGTCTCACTGATTTTGGTCGTGTGCCACAAGTTCGATCGTAAATGCGTTGGTTGCATATCGGACCATACGACCAAGGAAATGTTGGTGGTCCGTTGAATATTTCATCGAATCTTACGACACGATCGCAACGCCCATAAGGATTGCATATATGTACTTTGTAGCAGCGTCCGTGCGACCGAATAGCAACACATGTGTGTTAATAGAACTGTCGTCACGACAGTCCGATCGACGGTCCCTAAGACAGTTCCAACGTGAATGGATCCCTTTATACGCTTGTTGTCTATGAAAACGACGATGGTTTATTCCTATGATAGTAGGGCTTAAAGGTTTTCATGTTTATGGCTGTTTGTTTAAAAAACGAAACGCGCCCTATCGTCATCTTGATCAGCAGGCGAAGGGCATGATTCAGGGCGATGTCGATTCTCGGTCATGTATACTCTTGTTCCCAATTTTTTTATGTTGATTCTCCCAGGAGTATGAACAATTTTCAAAACAGTCGACATTTTCAATAAAAGTCGAAAGTTCGAATCAAATCGTTAGTTTAAGAAAGGCAAAATTTTCACAAAAATTCAAAATCGTAAAAATAGTCGAAAAGTAAATAGTAAATAGTTTGAAAAATAGCCAAAACTTTTGATTCGAACATTTGAAAAATAAGGCAAGATGTTCAAAAAATTATTCTAATAAAGTCGAAATTTTAGAGCCGTTAATTTCAGAAGAAAATTAAAATTTTGAAATAAGTTTAAAATTTTGAAAAAAATTCAATATTTTCCTAAAAAAATTTCAAAATTTTTAATAAAACCAAAGTTTTAAAAATAGTTAAAACTGAAGGCAGCTGAAAATTTTGAAAAAGTTGAAAGTCAAATTTTTTTAGAAAATATCAAAATTTTCAACAAAAGTAATGAAAATTTGTAAACAAATCGTAATTTTTAAAAAAGTCCAAATATTGATAAAGTCAAAATTTTTACAAAAAAAAATGGGATTAAAATACACAACTTGTCCCCTGAAACCAAGAAAGATTAAAAAACACAACAAACGTTGCTCTAACGCGTTTCGAGAGCCAAGCTGTCATCTTCAGAGACATACGTTTATCGTGTTTTTTAATCTTTCTTGGTTTCAGGGGACAAGTTCTGTATTTCAATTTTGAATATAACCAAGAACCAGTCCGTTCCACCAAAAAAATTTGAATTTTGAAAACATTGGTTAAACTTTTCAAAAATGGCTGTTAATTTGAAAAATTTTCAAAATATTTATGATTGTCGTAAAAGTCAAAATTTTGGAACACCCGCCAATTTTGAAACATGGAAATTTTTAAAAAACGAAAATTTTCAATAAAAATTAGTTTTCAAAAATGGCGAAAGTTTGAAAAGAAAATCGAAATATTAAAGGCAACATTTTGAAAAATGTCGAAATGTTGAAAAAATTGTAAAATACATTTTGAAGAAATGTTAAGATTTGAAAAAATCTACATTTGCAAAAAATCAAATTTTTGATAAAATAGAATTTTGAAAGGAAAGTCAAGATTTTCCAAAGAAATCAAAATTTTGAAGAAAAAATATTGAAATTTTTTAAACAACCAAAAATAGTGGAAATAGTCAAAATTTCCAAAAAAACCGGAATTTTGAAAAATGTTGAAATTAAAAAAACGAAAAAAGTTAGTTTTAAGAAATGTCGAAAATGTTGAAATTTCTGGAAAACGTCAAAATTTTCATAAAACTAAAATTTTTAGTAAGATTAAGATTTTCAAAAGGTCGATATTTTGAAAAAATTCGTAATTTAAAAAAAAATTAAACTTCAAAAAATACTGGAAAATCTTAAATGGCCATATTCTGAAGCTATGTTAAGATTTGAAAACATTTTAATTTGCAAAAAAAGTCGAAATTTTGGAAATCATAAATTACTCTAACATTAAAAAATGTTGAAACCAAGAAAGATAAAAAAACACAACAATTGCTCTTATGCGTTTCGATAGCCAAGCTATCATGTTCAGAGAAATACTTTCTTGGTTCAGATTCTACTAGAGTATGTCTCTGAATCAAGAAATATAAAAAAACACAACCGTTCTTACGCCTTTCGATAGCCAAGCTATCATCTTCAGAAGAGATACTCTAGTAGTATCTTTCTGATAGCTTGGCTGTGGAAACGCGAGAGATACTATTGGAGCATATCTCTGAAGATGATAGCTTGGCTATCGAAACGCGTAAGAACAACTGTTGTTGTGTTTTTTAATATTTCTTGGTTTCAGGGGACAATATCTGTATATCAATTTTTAAAGATAATCAAATACCAGTCCGTTCCACCAAAATGAAATTTTGGAAAGAGTAAAGATTTTCAAAAGTAGTCGAAATTTTTGAAGAAAAAATCGAAATATTTAAAAAAGTCCAAACCCAAAAAAATTGAAATATTAAAGTCGAAATTCCCAAAAAATTGAAACTTGAAAATAGTCGGAATCTAAATAAAGAATCGAAATTTTGTAATGTGGAAATTTTGAACACAACAACACAACAAATGTATATTCAGAATCTTCAAAAATAACCTGTATGTCGAAATTTTCATAACAAGGTAAAATTAAATGACAAAAATTTTTAAAAAGTTGCAATTTTGAAAAAGTTGAAAATTTGGAAAAATCGGAATTTTTTAAACTATCGAAATGTTCTTAAAAAGTTAAAAGTTTTCAAAAAGAGAAGAAAAAAAACAAAATTTAAAAAAATGTCCAAACTCTGAATTTAAAAAAAGAATCGAAAGTGTTGAAATTTTGAAAAATATAGAAAAATTTAAATTCAGAAATTTCAAAAATAAACTGATATGTCGAAGTTTTCATAAAAGGTGAAATTTTTGGAATAAAATCCTAATTTTGAAAAAAGTCTTTGAAAAGGTTGAACATTTTGAAAAGGATCGAAACTTTCATAAAAGGTTAAAAATTTTAAAATGAAAAAATTAAAATTTTAGAAAACTGAGAACTTGGAATTAAAAAAAAATGGAAATTTTGAAACGTATCAAAATTTTGAAAAATAGATTAAAATTTGAATCCATAAGTTTCAAAAATAAGCGGAGATGTCGAAATTTTCATAGTTTAAAAAAATATCAAAATTTTCAAGTTACAATTTTGAAAAAGTTGAAAATGTTGAAATTTTGAAAAATGCCGAAATTTTCATAAAAAATTAAAACTTTTTAAAAAGAAAAATGAACATTTTTAACAAAATTCAAAGTTTTGAAAAATATCCTTCTTAAAAATGTCGAAATATCGAAAAATAGTTGAAAAAAGTCAACATTTTTAATAAATTTCAAAAACGAACTTTTCTAAATTATTTAAAATTTTGAAAAAATTCAAAATATTTTTAAAAAATACGGAGTTTTAAAAATTTAAAGTTTTGGACAGCGCGAAAATTTGAAAAAGTCGATATTTCAAAGTTATAATTTTTAATAATGTAGTAATTTTCATAACAAGTTAAAATTGAAAATATTTAATAGAAAAAATTGAAAAAGTTGAAACTTTGAAAAATAGTCTACAATTTCAAGTCACATTTTGGAAGGAAAATCAAAGGTTATTTACTCTTTCTGGATATGATATTAGTTGGGGAGTATTTAGCATAGTTTTGCAGAATAAAACGTATTTTATTAACGACCCCGGCAATTTACCTGTAGAAAACGGACAAATAGGCAGACAATCACACTTTATAAGTTAGAATTTTGAGTAGTTCTCAATAACTTCACGCAGGCAGGCATCTTTTCGTGAAGAAAATATTAAAAATACTTTTGAATCAGACAAAACAATAAGACACAAACTTTGGCTCTATAGACCAAATTTAATTTGGGCCGCAATAATTCTGTTTTTTTTTGTTGCAAATTGCGCGGTTGTACAGACTGTTCCCAAACTGAACACTGATGATGACTGTACTTTTGAAATTTCCGTGATGAGATCCGACTGCAGTCCACCTTGCACGGCTCGATTTGAGAATCATTTAATCGATTTGAGGCCACTGAGGCGGAAAAGCATTTCCATTAAATCGGAGGATAATCGACAGTTTTACGTGACACTTTGCGGGGCTGACAGAAATTGTGGAGTCAAGTACAGCAGCTGCGAAATAAACGCGGATGGGTCCATATCGCCTTTGGCCTTGGTGGAAAGTCAACACCTTAATTATAATTTGAATAAAGGTGAATTATCGGTTAGAGGATATTTCAAGAGAGAAGTTTCCAGGAAAGGTATCTATGGTTTTAGCTCAATTGTAATTTTTTAGAATCAAACGCAGAGTTCTCAGTTTAATATTTAATATTACTCCAATAATTAGTAAGAATTCCTTCCGAATCTTTATCTATCAACATTTTAATCTACCAAATTCTTAAATTACCAAGATGAGGTTCAAATATCAAATTATGAATTTCGAATTAGAGTTAAAATTTAAATGTTAATGTTTTCTGTGATTTAAGATCGAAGGGCATATTATGTGGTACCGGAAGGGAGGAAAGCGTCGGGAACCAAATCTCCCTTTGAATTTCGCTGCATTACGCTTCTCACAAGTATGAGTTACCACATTGGAAAGCATAGTAACATTGCTTCGCGGCACTTTCCTTCCCTTCCGGTACATATGCGCTTCAACCTTTATCTATTTAAATTGAACGAATATTCTGGGCTAAAAAAAATGTTTGAACTGAAGTTTTGGTGGTACCTTTAGGGAGAATCAATTTTCAAATAATAATGAAATGCAATTGGAATACCGACATTTTCAATGCCACTTTCAAGAAAAAACAAATTCAGAGCTCCAAAAAGTTCGATTTTGAAGTCGAATCTTCGTTCGCCTGCATCAAATATCCACCAGATTGCCGCGTAAGTTCTGTCGCTAAAGGTCGAAACACGTATGCTGTACCGGAAGGAGAGGGAAATGCCGGGAACAAAATCTTCCTTTAAATGTCGCTCCTAACAAGTGTGCATTATCGCATTAAGAAACATTGGATTTAAAATAGTAACATTGCTTCGCGGTGCTTTCCTTCCCTTTCGATCATGTGCTTCAACCGGACTACCGAGTTTGCCTGTATTTAAACGAAATACTTTTAGGTTTACAATAGCTTCGCTTCGTACGACTTGGGCCAGTTATACAAACCCGGTGGTTATCAAATTCCCACTACAGCGGGCACCCTACACGTATCTGTTTGTGGCCTTTTGAAATCTCCAAGTTTGGCATCGACCCCATGCAACCGTTTGTTTTATAATATTTTTCAACCGGGGATGATTCTAACTTTAATCATTCTAGGGATGGCGGCCCAAGTATGCGAGAAATCCGGCAACGTTTACACTAGCAAAGGGGCGATAATGACGCCAATGCGATTTATAAAAGAAGGGCATATTCAAACAACTTTCATAGGTACCTTGCTTTTTTTATTTAACGTTGGCAAGCTGAGCGTTTTTTTTTTTTCAGACGGTTCGGCGTGTAATAATTCCGAAAGATTCATAACGGTCATAAATTTTGTCTGTTCTAACAAGGATGGAAACCCGAAGTTGGAAAAAGTGGAAGGCTGCACCACACATCTGATATGGGAAAGCCGGAAAGCTTGTCCCACATATGTAAGGCCGAGTTTGTATAATTACACATAGAAATTGTGCCTATTTACTTGTTTGTTTGAAATTGATTGAAAAAAACAGAATGAAAAAGAAAACATGTTCTTGTAGCCTATTGCGTACTGAACGTAAGTATTCTGTATGTAAAAAGGTTGCAAAGAAATTTGGTCTTTTTCGGCTTATTCTTCCTGCTTTCTTGTTTTTGTACTTCTCGTACGTATTTTCTTTTTTTTTTCTCGTTTTTCATCTTCTCCCCCAGTTTCTATCCTTCCTCTTCCTTCTTTTTCATTTGTTCATTGTTCCAAATACTTTTGATTTCATTTTTCTTTTTATTATTTGTGTGTTTTATTCTTCTCCTTATTCTTTTTTCTTCGTCCTCTTCATCATATGCTTATTCTGCTTCATTTTCCTTATTTTCCATCTTTTTCTTTTATTTTCTTTCTGCTAGTATTCTTCCCCTTTTACATCATCTTTCTCTCCTCCTTTCTTTTTTATTGTATTCCTTTTCGGCCTCGTGAGCGAAGTTAAATCATTAGACCTGGAAGGCCAAAGTCCCAGTAGCGACAAGACATTCATTTTTTGGTCTGTTTATATGTTACACTTGAATATTTTTGTGGGTGTTAATTCAGATCCTTTCTCTTTCTTGCGCCCATGTTATCCAATTTGTTTTTTCACTTATCTTTTTTCCTTTTTATTTATTGCCTTTTTCTGATTCTTCCAAGAAAATGGTATATATTTTTATTTGTCCATATCTTTTTTCCCTGTTCCCTTCATCGTAATGTTGTTTTTTTTTCGCTTTCCCCTTTCTTCTCTTAACTTCCCTGTTCTGCTTCCTCATCCCCTCTTCTATTTCTTGTATCTCAGTTGGTCTTTCCTTTCTTTTTCCTTTATTTGTTTTTCCCCTATTTATCTCATTTTCCGGATATTTATTCTCTCCGTCTTCCTATTCTTCTTTCTCTTCTTCCGACCCTTCGTCTTCAGCCCCTTCCTCTTCTCTTTTTTTCCTATTCATTTTCTTTTTTGTATTCCTTTCTTTCGTTTGCTTTCTTTGCGCTTTATCCCTTATTTTCTCCTTCGTCATCCTATTTTTTGCCCTTCTATTTTCATTCTTCCTTTTTTCCGTTTCTTCAACTTCTTCGCCCTTTTTCTTCTTCACTTTCTCATTTTTCACCTCTTTATCCTTTTCTTCCTTTTGTATTTTTTCTTATTTTTTGTTTTTCCTCCTTTTTCCTCTTCTTATTTTTCTTTGTACTCTTCCTTCTTCCGTTTCCTCGCTTCATCTTCTTTCCGCTCTTCCTTTTTTTTTTCTCTTCATCTACACCTTCTTTGTACCTCTTTCTCTTTTTTCTCGTTTTCTTTTTTCTTCGGTAAATAACTAAAATATAGATACCTAAAAGGAAGTAAAAGAGGAGAGAGGAAAGATAGATGGAGAAGAAAGAGAGGGGGGGGAGAGAGAAAAAAGAGAGATAGAAGAGAGAGGGAGAAGGAAACGAGGGATAAAGAGAGATGAGAGAGATAAGAGAGAGATGAGAGAGAGATGAGAGAGATCAGAGAGAAAAAGAGAGATGAGAGAGAGAATAAGAGAGAGATGAGACAGAGATGAGAGAGATGAGAGAGATGAGAGAGATGAGAGAGATGAGAGAGAGAGAGAGAGAGAGAGAGAGAGAGAGAGAGAGAGAGAGAGAGAGAGAGAGAGAGAGAGAGAGAGAGAGAGAGAGAGAGAGAGAGAGAGAGAGAGAGAGAGAGAGAGAGATGAGCGAGAGATGAGTGAGATGAGAGAAAGAGAGAGAGAAGAAAGTGAGAGAGAGAGAAAAGAGAGAAGAAAAAAGAAGAGAGAGAGAGATAAAGAGAGCTATACGAGGCCGAGAAATGGGAAGGAAATAGACGAGAGGGAAGGGAGGGATAAAGATGAAAGAAAGCAGAGAGAGAGAGTGAGCATAAAGAAAAAAGTGAAGGGCAAAATGCCATAAAAAAAGGGGGAAAGGAAAAGTACAGAACCTGCGCCAATGCTACATCATAACTTGGCAACTTTCGCGTATTACTTATATTTAAATTTGATAGAAAGCGGAGGGTCAAAAGTGCCTGATTAGTGATAACTTCGGTCAAAGGGACTTGAGGTCTCTGCACACTCCTGAGGATAAAATACTAATCGTCAGCAAAACGTCCAAAATACAGTATAACTTATGCGAGCCCATCAACTCAACCTGCAATGGGAAAAGTCAAGTTGGAGCCTGTTTGATAGCCAAAGGAAAAGAAAAAGTTCTTGGTATGGTTCTCAGTAAGTGTCACCATTTGAGTTAACGCGGGTTTTTTAGGACGATCCACTGGAGATTTGCTGAGTAAAGACGGGAGGTTGATCATACAAATGAAAGGTGACAAGTGCAGTGGAAGTACATTTGCGTCGCTATCGGTCAATTTCGTCTGCAACCTGAAACATTCCGTGCCTCCAATTTTAAAAGTGGCAAGTTTCTGTGACACCTCCATAGGGTCTTTGTTTCGTTTGGATTTTTTCATAGTCGTTTTTTAGATTCAGGACAGTTGCTTGTATGACTTGACAATCCCTACGTCCAAAGCTTGTTACTCCGATGATTTATCCAATTGCACCTTTTCCGCTTTAGGAAGATTCTATGATTTAACACCGTTAACACTTTATGATCGCAATTATGAAATTCCCGATGTTGATAATAATAAAAATAAATTTTATATTAATATTTGTGCACCTGTCATTAATAATGTAAATATTCAATGTTCCACTGGCTCTATGGTTTGCTTAAAACGTAATGAAGAAATTATTTTGCATAAAAGGTGAGTGACTACACAAATGATCCATGAAGGGGGGGTCGGGATAGGGAGACAGTGTAGAAAAAGTGACTAGTAAAAATTTTGTAAAATACTTACCATAATTACTTATTTAGATACATTTCATTGGGAAAAGTAACTTCGCCTAGTTTGATCGACGGCAAATTAACTTTAAAAGGTACAATGGGTACGACGTGCAAGGGAACTGAAGATTACACGGCTGTTATTCGGTTTCTCTGCGCCGAGCGTCAGGTAGTTGTTTTGCACATTTGAAGGGTCTAGTCAACATTTCTTTTTTTCCAGTCGAAACCAATCCTAATTAAAAAGACTGAATGCGTTTACGAATTCGAATTTCGCACTCCTCACGCTTGTCCGCAAATTATGGACCAAAAAAATTGTTCTCTTGGTGGGGTCCAGCTAAGGTATGTTGAATTATTTTTTTACACATTTCATTACACACTCAGCACCACTTTGACTAACTTTAGTTTCTTATTTTTCTAGATGTTAATATTTGACCTTTTTAACGCACCTTCACTTGATCTGTAGACTATTAGGTTAACATTTTTTTAATAAATAGTTTTGATGTATTTTTTGTTAATACTTTAATAATACTGACGAGACCTAATAAGGTCAAAACCTATCTTTGGTTTCGGTAAATAGGGTATTTCATCATGTCTATGTATATATACAGTACGCTTATAGCGAACCAGCTTAATACGAACTTTTGTTTAAAACAAACCAAGTACGGACACGAACGGTTGAAGTAATATTATTATTTATCGTTGAGGTTCCTTATAAGCGGACACTATGTATATTGTGGTACTTTCTTCTACCTTCCAACTTCCTACCTTTCATAATCTTTCGAAATGCTTGGGTGTTTGTGGAGAATACTATTTTGTGAAATTCCATCTATATTAATAACACTTATGTTGACCAAATTTTACTTTATTTCCCTTTATAACGATTAGTTGGGGTTATTCAATCTTATCTACCCCCAGAAGTGCATTTGGTAGCTCATTTTAAACTGTAACTGCAAAATTATAGAATTGAAGTGAAATTTAGGTAAGCAAAGTTCTATCTTCTTTAGTGATCTTCTCGATTAACATTCGGTAATTGACTATGATTAAAAAAAGGGATGTTTTAGTGACGAACTGCCGACCGTTTCAGAGAATTACGTAAATATAAATTTGACACCGAATCAGTCATATAAGTTAGGCTTCTGCGAAGATACTTATCAAAAATGTAACAAGACGACAGGTAAATATTTGTAAATTGAACTTGAATTCGAGGGAATGGGAAATGAGTCATTAATTCTTTTTAGATTCATGCGAGAAAAAGAAGCAAACACGGGAGTTCTTTAAGAATGGAAGTGGGCCTATGATGCGTTTGCACCTGGATGAAAAATGCAGCAGTTCCCGCCAATTCAACAGCGTACTCTTTAAATTTATCTGCGGCCCTAACTCGATCGATTTCGTCTATCGGGAAGAAAACATCGAAGACTGCACCCTCAACATTGACGTTTTATCCCAGGGAATGTGTTTGGTTAACAATCTCAAGGAAAACGAGCATTCAACCCCTAAGGTCGCGGAAAACTCGAAATGTGATGGAAATGTCACCTTTAACTTCAAGCAGTTAGGTACTGCAACGGTAAGAACTTAGAGTGTTAGGTATTGACACAATAGAGTTATTAGTTCCATTGTTGTTACAAAACTTACAGCTTGATACTCCCCGGGACTTGTACGTTGTTAATTTCGACGACAGTGCACGTGAATGCTCCGGGGTGTTGTGCAAAAATGGCGATTTGCTGGTGCCTGCGCTAACAACTTGCACCCCAATAAAAACTGCCCAGAATGGCAAAAACTTAACTTTTAGTTTTAAGTCGAACTACTGCAAAAACCACGGTACGTCTAAGCTTAGTTTGGGAATCGAAAGATTTTTTGTGGTATTTTACAGGTGATTTCACTTTGGAAGTGATTGTTACCGATTCTGCACAACCTCCTTTAGTTCCGAGGATTTTAAAGGTAAATTTTATGTACTCAAAGGTTGGAATTTTGTTAAATCGTAAGTGAAAATTTTTAGGATGAAGAATGTTATCTGTCAGTGGGGTATTTAAATACTCAAAACCAGCAACTGGTTTCCGATGAGGGTAAAAATCACAAAGTGATTGGTAAGCGTGATTTTAAAGAATGCTTGTTTAAATCTTAAGTGTCTCTGCATTTCTCACCCTTTCCTCGCTTCTTACTCTCTTTCTTTCTTTTATCTCTCATTTGCTTATGATAAATCGATCACCCTGTAAATTTTTGCGAAATTGTACACCTTCGTGTTTCTTTTTTATTCCAGGGATAACAGTAGGTGTCATATTGACAGCAATCGGTCTCATAATATTGACTGTGATATTCTGCAGAAAATATAAATCTGCGTATTTACGGGTTTCCGTGTTGTCTTACGGCACTTTAAACCAGAGAGCCAAAGATCAAGTTCCTGTTTATATGAAGGTAATTTCACTCTTTATAGTCTCTTTTTCGTTTAAAATAAAAACAACTACCGTTTTAGGACGCAACTGTTTAATTTTTAAATTGCAGGATGCTGCAACTCGTGATCACTGACTAATCAGTATTATTTTTATGTTTATTTGAAATATTTTGCGTTTTTGAAGAATGTTGTTCGTGGCTTTGAATTAGTCAAAAAAGTTACCCTTAAGGGGGGTGGGGAATAGGTTTAGAGCACTTAATAAAAAACTAATTTTTTTAAATTCTATAAGTTGTTGGTAAAACCAATCAAAAACATGTTCCCAAAGTTTCAAATAAAGATTTTAATTCGTTCTAATGTTATGAACGATTAAGTGAGCGTTTCCAACGTCCGACGTGTGTCGTTAAGTGCTCCGCGCGCGGCATGTAAAACGGAGGGGTCAGCCGTCACTCGGATAGTCACATGTATTACCTGAATTTGGCAGGCTAAAGAACGTTGACAGATGTTATTTTATTAATTTCCATAATAAAAACCTTTGATCTTTGATACTAGAAGTATTAGCGCCTTTTTAACAAAGCATCGGTTTCCAGATAGATTAGCCAAAAAGTTTTGGTATCGACCTTCGTAACAAGTGTTTCAAGTTTAGAGATACAATATCAACGAATTCAAAAAACGAGCATAGTATTCTACTCACATTGGTAGACCAAGTAAAACATCTTTCAGGGAAATCAATATTCTAGTAGTAAAATCAAGTAAATGCTGTGAAAATGAATAAAGTTTTAGTGCAAAAAACTGGCAAATCCCACTCTAAAATTCGCTGGAATCTCTGATTAACCCGTAAATAATGTAAATAAATTCATGACTCCCTTGAATTTGCCTCATGGAAATTTTCTTTTAAATGCGTTTTTCTTAAACGATTTTTTTTAAATATTATGTATGTACACTTAAAAAGTTTTTAACCAATCATTTTAAAAATTCATAGTTAATTTCTTTATATAATTACACTCAATGTGAACCTAAATTCGGAACAATATTATTGTATAAAGGTATTTGTTTATTGTAAAAGTTGGTTTTTTTTTGTTTAAACACCTGCAAAAAAAGGCTAGTTTTCAATCTTTTTATATCATCAATTCAGATAAAAACTGTGGCTTCCAGAATGTACACAAAGAGCGAAGTCAAATGGTGCTTCTAGGATGTGCAACACCCTCTTTCGCATTTTTCAGGAAATATTTCAAAAAAATGAATATTTACTTCAATATATGTGTCAAATGTTCTCATAGTCTCGATAAAAAAAATGAAAATCACTAAAAATACTTAGCCCTAAACCTATCTCCTCCCTTAAAGTAGGGACTTTTGAAGTCATTCAAGTACTCACTTGTTTTTTCTTTTGTTTGCTGTTCCGTTTTGTTATTTTTTAAACCGAATAAACGATTTTGTTGTAGTTTGTTTTTCAACCTCACTTTTTGTAAAGTATCTAAAGATTTGGAATAATTAGAGATCCAGATGGCGAGAAATGCTACTACTAAAAATAAATAACTCTCAATGAAAAACCTAACCTAACTAATCTAAACCTAGTAAGTTAGGTTTACAATTATAGCAAATAATATATGCTATATGAGATTATAGGAGGGTAAATCAGATATAAACCGGAATTTCTATCATGTCGCTATGAGGGCTTCGGGAGTGTGCGCATACTCTTAGACATGTTAGGTGGGGATATCACGTGATTTCCTGGAGTCAAGCGAATTCCGTTCTCGCCGTTCGTCAGTTGTAAATACAATGAATGAGCAAGAGGTTCATCCTCAGTTGCGCAGCGATTATTATTAAATTTCTTAGCGTTGAAGCACTAGACTAGACTAGAAGCACAGTTTGGGGATACTTGTTTGAAGAAAACTCGAGTGTATGAAAGGCACAAACAATTTTTGGAAGGACGAACTCAAGGTGAAATTGAACCCCATGCCCGTAGTCCTAGGACCAGTGTGACTGCGGATTAGACTAACGATGTTTAACGGTTTTGGAAGGTGATCACAACGTCTGGAGATTTGTCAGCGCCATCTTGGACGTTTTCAACGTAAAGGTAATGGTTTTTTGCAACTTATCGTTACGTGTGATAGTGTGATGAGACTTGGGTCCATCATTACACCTGTAAATCTAAACAAGCAAGCATGGAGCGGGGAAGAAAGGGGGAAGGTGCACCCGTCAAGGCAAAAACTCGCGTCTCAGCTAGAAAGGTTTTTGCGACAGTGTTTTGGGTCGATTTTCTTCATGAACGTCGTACGGTTAATGGTGCCTAGTACTACTCCCAGTTATTGGATGAAACAAAATGTGCATATCGGCGGAAGAGGCGCGAATTTTGGGTTAGAAATGTTATTTTGCTTCACGACAATGCCAGTCCCCACTTAGCCAATCTGACACATCAAAAATTAGAGGAAATGCATTGGGCAACATTAGAGCACCCTCCTTATAGTTCTGACTTATCACCTTGCAATTATCATATGTTTGGGCCACTGAAAGAAGCTCTAGGAGGTAAGTGATTCCTGTTAAGACATTTGTGCGCAATTGGCTGCAAACACGCCTCCCTTCTTTTTATGATGATGGTATTAAAAAACTCCCAATCCGTTGGGAAAAATACTTAACAAAATCAGGAAATTATGTAGAAAAACAGTTAATAACTTTCTTTTATGTATCTTGTTCCAATAAATTTTTAAAAACAAATTCCGTCGTATTTTCCACAATAACCTATGTTGGGCCGGGCAATGCACACAATGACTGATTTCGCACTGTGCCTGTAATGGACCAAGCAGAAAAACTCCTTTTTCATAAACTGAAAAAACTTTTGCCGGTGTAGTAATCTTTTTATTATCCATGGACTTACACATATTTAGAATATTTTGACTTTTTTGTTAAATTGACTTTAATTTCTTTAGTCTTTTTTGCGTTTCCTTTCCTCAGTTTTTTAATTTCTTTTTTTTTACGTATCTGTATTCGAAATCTAGGGAAAAAAGAATATGACAAATCCCATACATTTAGAGTTTTCTCTTGAAATTGGCCCAGTTGGTATTGAAATTTCGAAATCCGCCAATTTCGGGTGGTGGCTGTTTAAGAACCACTGATTTGAAGAAAATAAACAAAAACTCCAGATTTACAGTTTTTTGGTTTAAACATTTGCAGCTTTTTTCCGATTATCTACACTTTTTCTTCACGAAAGGGTTGGCAAGAAATTTTCACAGTCAACTTGATACCTTTTTTATTGTTTTGTTGCGCCGGCCGCGAGTTTAAGAAAATAAGAATTGAAAATCGGCTTTTTAAAATCTGTTTCTGTTTTGTCTCGGAGTTGGTAAAGTAAAAGTAAACAAAAAATGACTTCATCATTTTATTATTGGTCCACAAAAGTTCGTACATATATTTATACAGTTTATTATAAACTACACATGTATTACATAAATTCCAACATATATAAAATATACGCTTTTTTTGCAAAAAAACTACAAAAATAACATCTCATGGAGCATTTTGAATAAGGTTGCATCCTACCAAAAACGAAGGTGTGTCGAAGCAGTCATAGTATATGTATATTAAAGCTTTTTTGATTTTTTTTTTGGAAATTTTAAACACGTGATATGTAACATTGATTTAAAAATTACAGTAATTTGGAAATTGGTGCATTTTAAAAGTAGTTTGCAGTCACAACATGACGTCTCTGTCGCAGATTGAACAAAATATATAAGTTTTATAGAAGTCGTTTGTTTGTAACGTTCGAATAAGACTTTGAAAACTTTACTACTTAAAGTTATTACATATTTAGGTTAACTTTTCAAGTTCCTGAAGGGTATTAGGGAGTATTCAAGTTAATACTTAATGCTTTCGAAATCGTAAGCATATTTTCATTGATTTTAGACCTTTTGCTTCAAAGAAAGAAAGTTGCAGACTTGCCCTCCCCCGAAGAGTGACTGCAGTCTTTGACTATATATTGTATAAGACGTGACACTATATACTTTTTAAATTTGAGAAAGTAACTAAGTAATACATTTACTATTTATAGATGTACGTAGACTTTATAAAACGAAATTTTTTTTGATTTATTTCGTTAAAATTTGTAGCATCCAGCTAGATATTCTGGAAAGTATTATTTAAATAATTTATTTCTCAAGAAATAAAACTGATAATGTTAAAAAAAACAGTAATACATTACAATTTAGTAACTCTTTAAGTTATTGAACATTTTAAAGAAATTCAGTTCTTAGATAATATCTAGGGAAATATTATAAATATGTGCAAGTTAACGGCTGCTTTCAGTTCAAAATATATTTTAGGAATAATTGAAGCTCCAAAATGTGCCGACTAAAGGTGAAAAGTGATGCACAAAGTGGACAAAATCAATTTTTCTTCTAGAAAAAATTGGATTTCAAATCAGATTTGCCTCTTTCACTTTCTCTGCCACTCTTTTTATCATTTACTCCTCTTCGAGTAACTGAAATAATCTATTAATTTATTTGATGATCATCGAAAGATATGGGCCTTGATTGATAAAAATTTAATGGATTAACTTAAAATTTAATTATTTTTACTAGACCTATTTCATTACGAAGCTCCTTAGATATCAATTTAAGGAAAAACATTATTTTAAAATTTTTCCCGAAATATCTGGCTTCTTCCCATACTTTTGATTTTGTTCTGAAAATTTTGTATTTTTTCCCGCGGTTTCGTTTTTTTTTCTCGAGATTTTCACTTTATTCTCGAAAAAAAAAAGAAATTTCAATTTTCAACTTAAAATTTTACTTTGTCCTTAAATTTCGACTTTTGAGATATCAAGAAAAGTTAATAAAACATTTCACGCTTAACTTAAAATTTTTAAATTTTTCTTTGCAAATTTTGAAAAATTTCGATTTTATTTTCTAAAACTATTGATTCTAAAGTCGAAATTTTAAGAAAAATTAAAACTTTGAGAAATGAAATTTTTATATCAGTCGAAATTTAATTAGTAAGAAATTTCAAGAGCAACATTTCTATTTTTTTTGAAATAACATAAGATTCTAGTATGAAAACTTCTTTCAATTTAATTTGCTTAACATAGAAAACTAATAATCTACATGCACTTGAATTAATATTGTTATTGTTGAATCTAACCTCAAAATTAAGAATTTGTCAGGCGCGTGTGTCGATTCCTAGTAAGAATTCATCATGTTATACTTTTGATTGTATCCAAATTAAAATAAAAGAAAATTTAAATTATTCATTTCTTTTACTGCCCCATCAGCATAAATACTTCAAAATTTTTCATAGACAAAAATAATCTGCGATCCATACATTTTTCATAAAAAAAAATTAAAAAAATAAAATTCAATCAGGTATCTATTTAATGATGAATAATAACACACGCAAAATGTCATCTACAGACCCATTTAAATTTTTGGGAATACAGCATTTCTTAAAACTTTACCAAAAAGAAGAGTTGTTACGTTCCATTACCCAATCCTCGAATTTAATGCTTTTCAATTTTTTAACAAGAAATGATTATTTAAAAAAAAACGTAATATTTTTATTACACCTTAGCTTTAGTTAAAATAAACTAATTCGATTCAGAAAAAATGAATAGAATTATTTTATTTTAATTCTTATGTTTTTTGAGTAGTATCTGTAGATGAGTAGCAACGTGAATTCATCACTTCATTTAATAATTAAATTAGAAGTTTTACATTACATTAGGTTAGGTTTAAAAACATATAAAACTTAACATGAAATTTATTAATAAATAAATCTTCGTAATATACTTATCGAACCTTACCTAAAATTAATACTTTCTCTTTTAGCTTAAATTATTAATTTTAGGTTAAGCTTAATATTTTTATTAAACCTAATTAAAATTTAATAATTTAATATATGCAACCCATTAATGAATTAGTGTTTCTCATTTATTTAACATTTTTGTTGATTAATGGATTATTTCATTTGCATGACCATGAATAGTGTCAGGCGGCGCAAATTTCCAATAAAATTAATTTAATTTGGTTTTTCTATTTTATAAATAAATAAAATAATAAGTTGGCTACATTATTTTCGTCCAGCTTATGTATCCATCAAAAATTATCCAGCTGTGTATGTAAATGCAGTTATATTTTTATAATAAATTATTGGTATTCAATTACGCTCTAAAAATATTTTATCAATGATATTTCCATAATTGCAAGCCGTTTACAAAGGCAACTTTTTCAAAAATATTGCTTCAGAAGTTGTAATCGGTAAAAATAGAACACTCTTCCTAAAATCGGCGTAAGTTATCAAATCCACTTGTGCAGCAATTTCACATTCAGTTCTCGCATCTGGACATATTGACTATCATCAGTATTGTTCGAAATTGTCGACACCCGATCGAAAAAAAACTATAAATCGCTTTGTTGCGAATTATTGCTAAATTTCCTCACGGCAGTCGAAATTCTTTTCCGGCGAGCGGCTCCTCCGGACTCGGACTGTCCGTCCTCCTCGACCTCACCCTCACTACTTGTCTGTGAGGATTCTCATCGTTGGAGGGACTGTAATTGGCGCCGTATTGGAGGCCAAGGCCAGAGCCGGCCAATCTGACTTTCTCTGAATTGGTCTCCTCATTAGTCGTAAAGAGAAGGCCGATGTTCAGCTGAGGGATATCGTAGAAGACGGCAAGGGCTAACATCATGAACGTTATTCCAAGAAAGAGGTAAACTAAAAAAATACAATATTGCTTGGTATTTCCTAGTTGTAAGACGTATACTGATTTTAATTTGATCAGAAAAATATGAGATAAAGCACTAACCTGTTGTGACAATTTTGTATAGAGTGCGATAAGGTTGATTATCGGTATCCCCTGGGATATAGTCTCCAAGTCCAATCGTCGTTAAAGAAATGAAACAATAATAAATTGAATCTAAATAATCCCAGTCAGGTTCTATCGATGAGAATACTGCTGCTGGTACCAATAAAAATACAATTACCAATATTGCAACTGAAAAATTATTTAACTGTTTTTGGAGATTATGAATTTTTTAGTTGTAATTTTTACCGATGAGGAAAAGATGTAAGACCCTAATATTTAATGGTTGATATAGATGGCCCAGGCGTGAGTTGAGCCACTGAAGTACCCATATTGTAGGTACCAAGAGTCTCGCCACTAACGCCGATAGAAGCACCAAAGTCAGTGGTATACCAACAACGGCGTAGAGTATACAAAACATTTTTCCCGTTCTGCTCAGTGGTGTTACATGTCCATAACCTGAAAGAATACATCCAAATATAACTCGGCTGGAGGGAAACGTTCCTCCCCGAACATGCAAGTAGCCAGGATTTTACTTGGGATGGATCCAATGTCCAACCGTTCAACTCACATTCTACAGTCCTGTTCCCATTGAAATTAAAGATTGCTCTTCAGAAAAAGGTGACGAACATATAATTGTCTTAATAGGGTTGCTGATTTCTCGAGAGAACTTTGAAATCAAATTTCGATAATTCAAAGCATTAATATTTTTAAAAAGAGCTCAAATTTTGAGATTAAAGACAAAAAAGAAAAAAGGGAAAATTTAGGGAAAAAAACACGAAATTTTGAAATTTTCTCATATTCCTTAATTTTTGTTCCTAGTGCAGTTGCACTAACTTTGACATGTTACACCTTTGACTTCTAAACGTTCAGAACTTTTATGACATTGACATTCCTTATTTATTTGGATGAAAACTGCAAACAGTCAAAATGAGATTTCGAGAATCTTACCTATGGTTGTTACGACGGTTCCAGAAAAAAATAGAGATTGTCCGAAGCTCCAGTTGGATTCACCGGAGACATTTCTTGTAGCTGACACCCCTCTGTTGTTGGCTTTCACAATTTCTGTTATTAAATTTTCCAAAGCTTGATCTGCAAAAGATACAAGCTAATTTGAAAAGGGTCATGACAGGCGACCATCAGTAAACTAGGAGAAAACAAAAAATAATCAAAATTAAAAAATGTCGTCTATTACCGAGGCTGCTCAAGATGAAGCAATTTGGAAAGAGTTTATTTTTCCATTTTATGATGTTAATCAGGAAGGGCAACGAGAGTGATTAATCATTCTCTCTGCGCTGTCAAATGCTAATCATAAAATGAATATTTCTCATCTGTTCTCTTCTGTCTCCAAATTATTTATAGTGTAAATGAATATAGAGAAGCATATGCAAATGTCATTCATCTTTATCTCTGTTAAATTTGAATGATTATAAATGTACATATACATTAATATGTACAAATAAAGAACCCATTTGTAAATTATATCTAAAAAGGAGCCAGACATGCAAATTTCATAAAATGATGCAATGAGTATAAAAGTTGAACCACAAAGGTTAAACTCGCAGCAGGTGGTTGAAAAGTAAGCAAAAGCCATGAAAATTATATAGAAAATAAAAGAGTAAAAATAGAAAGTAAGATAGGAAACTTCCTCCGTGTTGTCCTTAAATTAGAAAGTTTTATTTGATTAGTCTAAACTTCATTGCACCTTGATTAATTAATGGATTAAAGTAGAAGGTCAAACATACTTCCACAAAAAGTCACACGACAAATTACCATAAAATTTGACTTCAATCGAAATTTCACAAAAAATATTTTGAGTTTCGAACGAACTTCACCAAAGAATTGCTTTTAAGTCGAAATCTTGACCTATAGTACGATTCCAGGAAAAGGTAACACAACAGTGATCAATTGGTCAGTGCTTATTTCAGAAAATAAAATAGTCGACAATTTGAATTTGATACTTTAAATTCACAAGAAATAAAATCTAAGTTAATTTAGTGAAGCAATAGTGATGGAGTTTTAGGAAGACAAATCTATAATTTTCGACTTTAAAGCTTGAATTTCGAAAAAGTCGAAATCCTGGATTTACCCTGAATGTCTTGGAAAAAAGTAGAAGACTATCTTTGGACTTTTAATTTCGGGAAAAAGTACCAACATCTTAACGTCAATCGTTAATGTTTATTTCAAGTAGACATTTCGAATTTGACGTTTCAAACTTACAAGAGGTAAAGTCGAGATTATTTTGGCAGAGGCAACGTAGGGAGCATACAATTTCAGGAAGAAAAAGTCATAATGTTTTACTTTATTGCCTGGATTTTAAATAATTCGATATGGTGATCACGAAAAAAGTTTTGAGTTTTGAATTTGATGAAAAAAAGCCGAAATATTAATTTTGAACTTTAAATTTCAGACAAAAAAATCATTTTTTCAAAACATAGCACAACAACAAAAAATACCAAAATTTGCAATTTAAATTTTGAAAGTGATTTGAGTTAACTTGAAATTTTCAGTTTGAATATATTTCAGCAAAAGGCTCAAAACTGCGACCTTGATTCACATTCCGCGAAAAATCGATATTTCGTCATTAAGACTTAAATTTCATAAAAATATTTTAGAAGAAAAATAGACTAAATATTAAATGTTGCCCCAATTTCATAAAAGAAAGTCGAAAGTTTGACCTTGAAATTGAATTTTATTCTTAAGGTTTGAATTTCTGAAAAAGAACCAACTTTTTGAGATCATATAAAAGTCTAAATTTCCATCTTAAATTTTAGATAATAAAAATCAAATTGTTGACAATATAATGTACAAGTATTAGAAAAAAAGTCCAAATATTAAACTTCAATGAATTTCGCAAAATTGAAATTTTAGAAATAGTCGGAATTTTCACGTTTAAACTCAAATCTGTTAGAAGTGTTAATATTCGACATCCTGATTTTGGTCTGAATTTCGGATATAATCGAAATTTTGAATTTCAGGAAATTAGTGGAATATTCCCTAAATAAATAGATCAAATTTCAGGAAAAAACGCATAATTTTGACCCGAAAGTCCGAATTACAAAAAAATTATTCCCCACTCCCAAATGAGCTATCCAAAAAAAATTAAAAACTCGTCTTCTTTTATTACTAGAAGTTTGTCAAATCATTATTTTTATCGATTCGGTTTTCGCTTGGATTTAATTGGAAAAATATATCAGTTTCGATTTCCGGCAAAAAAATTTTTGTTTTCGATTTTTAGTTTCGTTTCGGAAAAATTATAATTTAAAAACGTTTTTAATATCTACACAAAGAACAAAGACAATATCCATACAAAGATTAAACAAAATTCTCTTCCGCATGAGACCAGTTGGGGCTACGTTAGGAGCCCTACAAACAGGTTCATCGCGTCACATAAGATGCACTCATCCGGAAAAATTTTAAATATAAATTCAAATTTCGAGAAAAAATTGAAATTACTAGAAATTGGAAAATTTCAGATAAAAGTAAACATCCAGAATTAGAATCAAATTTAAAGATTGATTCGTCTTGTATTACACAATTTTTTTTGATACTTTTTCTAATTGCTGCTTTCTTCTTTTTTTTGTTTGTTTCACGTTACGTATGCATTGTTGATAAGTTCTAAATGAAAACGTAACATCGATGTCCAATGCTACGAACATTTTTCATTTTTTATATCTTTATATTTTACCAAAATAATGTTCTTTTATTCTTTTGTATTTTGACTTTTTATCGATGCCTAATTGTCATTGATCATTTATCTTTGTTTTTTGTTTCTGTGTAAAAAAACGACAAATCTTTTTTTGGCAGATGTCATAAGGTAACATTTTAAGAATTTTAGATATGTTATGGCTAGTACACACTCGCAACAAAAACGCGGAACTCCTGTCTATAGATAAAGTTCTGCGATTGTCTACAGACAAGTTGGAAAACAAATCGCTTGTTCTACTACTCCCTGTAAACAAGTCGTAATTCCATAGATCGCTTTCTCACTCTTCATGGTGTCTAGGACACTAGTTCAACTGAATTGCGCAAGTGTAAACGTCTGACAAAGTCCCTAGACCATTTTGAGATTTGTTCGGGACTATCTAAAAACAAAATCTTTATAGTCTTGTATCAAAAAATGTGTTTTAAAAGTAAAGTATTTCATTTATAGTTATTAAGGTACCAAGGCTGTTAAAAGGATAATAACGCACCGAGGTCGACAGTGTACTTCTCGAGAGCCTCTGGCCCGAGGGATGTACGTCGACCGAGAACGTTATTATCCTTTAACACCCGTGGTACCTTCAACGTTTAATGTCCTACAAACCTGTCATTCCATTCGAATTATTTCATTAATTCGACTTCTATTATGTCAATATGATGTTATAGCTTTATAATGCCCTCGGTCGTTATTTTTCATATAATGTACCTCAAGGTAGGTTGATTATTGTAAAATAACAGGCCTGTAGGACATTAAATAATAATTTAAATATCTTACAAACTGAGGTCGGTAATCTAAAATTTAAAAAAGATGTAATAAAAGCTAACTATTAAAAAATTATAATAGGACCATTTTCGAGCAAATAAACGGCACCCCTCAAATTGTTAAAAATATTTCCCGTTTACTTGCTAAATTTTAGGAAAAAGGAAAAAATTGAAAGTATAAACCTGAAATTATGAGCAATAAGTCTTAACTTCGCATAATCACCGAATTTTCAAAAAAAAAATATATATATATATATATATATATATATATATATATATTTGTATCCTGCGCAGGTTCGGTCTCCCTCTCAAAGGCCATTTACATTTAATAGGTCCTCCGGATCAGTAGGTCCTCCGTATATGGAGGACCTAAAGGTTTTTAGTGTAAATCGAATCAGAATGTCTCGAAACACATTCTGACAAAGTTTGAGAGAGAGGACCTATCCTGCGGATTTTATGTATTTTCGTATATCTTAGTTTGAGCGTCTGTCACTGCATGTTTCTGCGCTGGCGTCGCGAGGCGTATATCGGCGTATATTCTCCCGCCAAATTAAGCAGAATAGGTCATCCTGTGTATACTGCAGTTGAAGGTGCTGCGCTGGATAGATCATCCATGTATCCGGCAACATTGAAGTTGTATATCGGCCATCTTTATCGAATATTTTAGGCAGGATAGGTAATCTTCGGTATATTGCAAGTTAGAAGCTACAGTAAATAGATCATCCATGCTATTAGTAGAGGCAAGCTTATTAAAAACTTCGCTGTTGCTAACCGAAAAATCTTGAGTATATTGCAAGTTACATGTTACGCTGAATAGATCATCCGTGATGTTGATTATATTACTAGGGTTAACTTACTAAAAATTTGAATTCTTTTAAATGAACGCGGTATATTTCCGAATAAACTTTGTAGGGAGAACTTGGGCCGATGTATGATATAGAATTGCTATCCGAAATTTTTCGCACTTATGGATTACCATTCCGTGTAATATAAAAAGAGACCGACCAAAATTTTTGACAGAAATCAAAACCGAATTTGTGTTCTGTCCTGGTTTTGAGCAATCCTGCACTTACTGAGACTTGTTGAAATGAACACCATACGTTCAAATCAAATGTAAATTTCCTCTACTAATAAGAGGCTTATTAGTATTAAATCGAATAAGAGTAATAAATTATTCCACTTTCCGTGTTATATTATTATTATTAAATTTTTCAATGAAATTCCTATAACCTTGCTTTGGTATACTTGTTAAATATTTTAGTAAAGCTTTTCATCATAAGAATCTTGGTGAAACGGACTGGTCCTTGGTTATCAATTTGATTGATCAATATTATCAATATTGAACAATCACAATCAATATTAATTAAAGAAAATTGGAAATTCGGCTAATGTTGAATTAAATAAGAGACAGTAAATAATACGAAGTATTGTTCACAAATTGTTGGTAATGAATGTCAGGAAAAAATATTTAAATGAAGCCTCAAATGCCCCCACGCATTTCAAAAAGTTATTGGTCAGAATTTGTCAGGTTGTTTGCGAATTTCTATTGGTTAGACACATAAGATGACAAGCGCGCGTATTTTAAAACGTGAAATTTGCGTCTTACATTAACTTTGCAAAACTTTCTGCTAGTATAATAAAGTCTAGTGATCAAGTTTAGGAACGTGATACTTGCAATAGCAAATAAAAATATGGGCGAGGACCCATTTAATGCAGAATATCTTGTAGAAAAAGTTTCAAATCTGCACATAAACAATTACCAAAGCTGAAGTTATATGTGGACTATTTTTAACAACTATTTTACGCAGGATAGGTAATCCTCCGTATAATGCAAGTTAGAAGTTACAGTAGATAGATCATCCAGAGACCAAGATCATCCACGATATTTATTCACCCAATAGAAATCCAACAGATCATGTGATGGATTGCAACCAATAATCTTTTAGAATGCGTCGCGGTATTTGGCGCTTTCCATATGCAATGACGCTGACATAACTAACAACTAATTGGAGGGAAATTTAAATAATAAATAAATTATAATTATTGATTTATTAAAATGTACCGCCTCCACAGAAACATGCAAATAAGCCGTGTACAATACTACCGAATATTTTTATGAACTAATGAATTTATTTATAAGTAGTCGGTTTGTTTATAATTTCTATTATCAAAAGCTGCTTGGTGAATATTACTAAAATTAAACAAAATCGGTTTTATAGGGTTCAAGTTACACAGTTTAAAATGGGCAATTCAGTAGCTTTTTTTAAAATAAAACTCTTTTAAATCTCCCAGGAAAACAAATTTTCTAAACACTTCTAAATCTCTCTTTTAAATGTCTTCAATGTACATAGTTTTGTACTTTTATGGTATTTATATTGACTTGAATTACAGTTGCAGATTGACCCTTACGAATAGCGGCAATAAGAATCATTTTCGCATTGCAACGTATCGGAAAAATGGTTAATGCCCGAAGTTCGTCTCTCCTGCTAATGGCGCCAAATTCAAATTTAGTGAATACATTTGCATTTTTGACTACATTTAAATATGTTTAAAACCTGGTGGTGTCATCTTTTAGAATGTAGCTAAACATAAAAAAATAAATCTATTCAAGGCATCTTTTACTGCTTTTTCCGTTAATTCAATATTTTAGCATCTAGAGGGCGGATATGTTTGAATTTTTGGCTGCATTTAAATGTCCAACATAAAAAAGTAACTAACATTATTCTACTACTGTCATCTATTAGAATACAGTTAAATATTGAAAAAAAAATCTACTCACTGCATCATTTACTGCTTTTTCCATTAATTTAAATATGGATGTTTCATATTTGAGCTTCTAGAGGGCTTCTTGCTGTATTCTTTAGTAAGTTGACAATTTTTATTTGCAAAAAATCTCTGAAATGCGGTTTTTTCAAAATATTATAATTTCCTCTGCATTTTGATTAGAATAGAATGTAATTTAAGAAGCTGAGTTTTCAAGATATGCAATTTAATAGTGTGTAGTAATTTAGTAGGTTATAATAATTTAAAATTATAGTGACAAACTATAAAAAAGCGTATTTGCTACGGACTACACATCGGACATCTTAAATCAAGTTATTTTCTACGCTTAGAAATCTCAAAATTCATGTAAAATAATTCTAAAAGTAATAACAATAATTGGCTTAAAAATTTTCCTCGAAAGATTATTACTTCTTGAAAAACTTGAGACAAATATTTATTGTTTTTTTTTTTGTTTTGATTTCATTCAGAAATTTTAATTATTTTTACTGCTTTTATAATGTTTTGATTTTAAATTTAAAATGTCATGTCTCCTTTTCCCATGTACACATTAAAACCTAATTTCAAAGATGAACCTAAAATTCAAACGTTTCCTTAATTTTGATTTCAAATTTATACATTTTTCTTTAATCTTTGAATTTTGAGATATATTGCTTTTATATAAAACTTTTACATTTATAGAAGCTTTGATTTTGCTTTTTTCTGCAATTTCAATCATCTCGAAACTTGCTTTTTATTTAATTTCAAACTTATCCTCGAAAGTTACATTTTCAAAAAAGATCAAATTTGATTATCCAATCTTTTTCCAAATCGATTCCAAGTTGCAAAGTTAAAAATCTAACTTTTTTTTATTAGTAAATTATATTTAAAAACTGAATGGAAGAAATTGCTGTTCATAATATTGGCTTGGTAAAATTTCATTTAAGTCCTTTGTTACACCGAAAATTCATATGAAAAAACCATGAAGGGCAAATTTATGGAACAGCGGAATATTAAATAGTTATTTACATATAAAGGTTTAAACTATCAATTTTCTAATGATCATAATTTTTTCACTGTCCTTTTTTGTTATAAATGAACAAAGGAAATAATTTTTTTGCAACAAATTTCTCCTTCTTTATTCTAGTGTATTAACGTATTGTACATTGTATATGGAACATAACAATGTGCTAAAAAACCTAAAAAAGCATAAACATAATGTTATCAACTACTGTCCACAAATTAATCTGCCAACGCTGGGAGTTTTTATAATTTTCTTTTACAAATCGTGAAACATGTTTATTTATTATTTTTATTTGAAATATCAATTGCATGTACTGGATTAAATTAAAAAACAAAAATTTTGGAAAAAGTACACAATTTATTAACCACTCTAAAAACATTTTGCGGGAAATCCAAATTTTTCTTCTACATTACATTAATTTTTATAATTACTGGATCCTATATTTATGTTAGGATTACTAATTTCAGAATCACTGACCGTTATAACTATCGTTTTACTTAAAGACGGGAGTAGAAGTTCATCCTAATCAGATTCAATATCCTTGGAAATTAAACCTTTGGACGTTTTCAAAATTCAGATCAAATTTTGCATGTACAGTATTCAATTAATATTGAAAAACCAATAAATAATTCATTCCATCCCTCCAAATTAAGGTAAATAAATACGTTAGTAACCGAGTACTCGGAGAGTTTTCATGCATGCAAATAACGGACAATAAACGATTTCAAAACATACCGATGCCTAAAAAATAGACGCGACGCAAAAATAGTGCGATGCGAGTGCGCGGAGAGTTTATACGCACGCAAATACGGAACAATTAGCGATTTCAAAACATGCCGATACCTAAGAAATAGACCGCGACGCGAAAGTAATGCGGTCTGCGAGATTGTATGGGATAAATGAATCACGGCTTCCCCGTCCCCCACTTCAACACGCGTGCACCTGGCAATAGCTTCAACTTAAAATTGGCAACAAAGCCGGATGACTGATCCACTGCAACATAGATCCCGCCAAAATATACAGGATGACCGAAAGCTGGTACTTTAACTGATGGATATACTCCAGATGACCGAAAGATGCCGTTTTCGTCAGAGGATATAGAGATATCAGCTTCGATGAAATTTCAAAAAATTTTTGCTCAATTTTTTGTGTGATTCGTATTAAGAGTACCATAATAATCCAGTATACGCATTAAAATTTAATATATATGCACTCCTTCTGGTAGATGAGTTAATTCCGGGTTATATGTAAGATGACCGATAGATAGCGGGATGCAAATATATATATATATATAATCAATTCCCTTATAAGGTAAGGTGTCGGGATTGTTTTTCAAAAAAATTTGGTTTAAAATGAAGTGTTCGAATTTACCATTAGAGTTTACAATACAAATTTTAGGAAAACGTGAGAAATGATAGTGCAAACAAAAAATTTTGGAAAAAGAAATTGGGAATAAAAAATGTTTTCAGATTAATATCGAAATTTTGAAAAAAAAAAATAACAATATTTTGGTAAAAATAGTGCAAATCGAAATTATGGATTTAAAAATATATAAATTTCAAGTGGTTGAGAATGAAACTCTAATTCGTATTAAAAAATTCTCGAAAATTTGAGAAATAAATGGACATTAAAAAAGATTACAATGAAAATTTTAAAAAAATAGAAACACCTTAACTTCCAATTTAAAGTCAAAGTTTTAAGGTAAATATATTGAGTTTTAAGATTTGCTGCCAAATTTTTTAGAAACATTCAAAGTATCGTGTTTCAAATGAAAATGTTAGGTAAAAGGAGTAACATTCGAAAGTTCAAAATATGAAAAAAAAATAAGAATTTCAAAATGAAAACAGTTATTACAGAAATTTTCAAAATGTTAAGAAGAAAATTCATATTTCGAATTTAAAATCAAAGTATTGGACAAAAATCTAACTCAAATTTCTCAATAAATTCGATATTTCGGGTTCAAAATCGAGAAAAGTAAAAATCTGGAAAAATAAAAATTGGAGTTTCTTTAAACAGTTAGCAGTATTAGGTATATTGTGAAATTTTAGAGGAAAAATTCAAGTTAAAAAATCGTTAATTTGAGAAAAAAGTTAAAATTTTAGGCAATAAAATATTTTAAATTTAAACTCTTAATTATGAGAAAGAGCTGAACTTTAAATAAAAATGAGATTTTAAAAACAATTTATTTTTAATTTGATACCAATTACATATCTGTTTCGGCCAAAAAACGGGTTAGGCCGCAAATTCGGCTTAGCCAAAACTTCAAAAACTTTAAATTTGTAGAAAAAACTTGTCATTCATAAAATGAATTCGAGATTTAACTCGATACTTATTTCGTTTATAAAGTTGAAATTTTAGGAATGAAGTGGATATAATTTTTAAGTTTAAAGTAAAATGTTTTAGAAACAATGCAAAATTTACAAACAAAAACCTAGAAATTAAAAAAGTTGTTTGTGTATGTTGTCAAATTTTCGAGTTTAAAATGTAAACACCGAATTTTGGGAAAAGGGTTCAATAAGAAATAATTTATATTGAATCCTTAAATGAAATTTCCAAAATACGTTACAAATTCCGAAAGGCCAAGAAAAGAATCAAAACAAGACGTAACCCCAAAATTTTGAAAAACAAAATTCCAGAAAGAGTCTAAATTTCAAGTTCTGAGTCAAAATTTTAAAATAATAATTGTGCGATGAAACTCAACGTACCATAGTTTATGTAATAAAAATATTAAAATTTCCAGTTTATGTTTCTATATTACATTTTTATCTGGAAAACTCGAATTCAAACTGAAATTTTGGATTTTTTCTTACTTTTATTTTATTTATTTATTTTTTTTTTTCGGTGGAATGGACTGGTTCTTGCTTATCTTCAAAAATTAAAATATAAATCTTGTCCCCTGAAACCAAAAAAGATTAAAAAACACAACGAAGCTTGCTCTAACGCGTTCCGATAGCCAAGTTATCATCTTCAGAGAGATATCTCAGAGAAGTATCTCTGAAGATGATAGCATGACTATCGAAATGCGTTAGAACAACCTTTCTTGTGTTTTTTAATCTTTCTTGATTTCAGGGGACAAGATTTGTATTTTAATTTTTCTTACTTTTCTTTTCCTAAAAAAATACAACACTTAAAATTAAAAATTAGTGAAACTTTTTTCGAAATCGTACGTTTTTGGCCCTCGAAATTTTGCCTTTGAAAACATTCTAAAAAAAATATAAAACTTTTTAGTAAAACAAATTCAAGTTTTAATAGGTTTTAATAAATTTTGAAAAACGAAATTAAAATTTCCAATTTGAGGTTATAACCCAATTTTGAGAAGAAACTCAACGTTTTGAAAAACTTCGTGATTTATTTATAATAAATGTTTTTTCTTATTTTGAGTATATGACTTTACTTAATCTCAAGCATTTAAATAACTTCCTAAACTTTCTAAACTTAAATGCGAAATTTCATCTCCACCTGAAATTTCTAGGAAAACTTATAATTTTGAATTTAAAGTCGAAACTTCGAGGAAAAATTGAGGTTATTTTCGAGGTTATATTTTATGTTTTGAAAAAAATTTGATTACATTACACTTTTTTCAAAGTTTTGACTTTATTTTACTCTCAACATTTTTACTTTAAATTTAAAATTTATCATAGAAATGTACAATTTTTTAATTGAAAAGTTTTAATCGTTGACACCGTGTTTCGAGACCAAAAGACCAAAATTTATAAAAATAAAATTCGAATTTCAACACGAAGTTTCTAGAAAAAAACCGAAATTTTGAAGAAAACTCGAGATTTATAAATAAAAATATTTATCAAAATGTTAGATAAGCCTAAAATTACGATAAAATGACGATTATTGGAGTTTTTGCTGAGAAACTTTTAGAAAAGGCCAAACAAAACTAGCCAATTAGGTGAAAAACTTAAGAAACATTCTCTTACTAAATCTCATTTTAAAGTTTGCTCTTTGATTAATAAAATGTATATCAAATTTCAAATTAAAACCCAAAATTTTAAGAAAATCTCAAAATGTAAATGAAAAAAATTCCAATATTCCCATTTTAATCACAAACTATTGACTTTGAACTTGAGAATTCGATTTTTTTCTTGATGTTTGTTTTGAAACCTTAAAGTTTCTTAAAGAAGTCAAAATTTTGAAAAAACTTAATCATTTTAATTTTTAAAACTTTAATTTCCTTTGAAAAATTTCCAAACTGGTTATACATCTATTTTTTAAAATCTTGATTTCAAACTCGAATTGTTTGTACCTTTTCTAGAAATATAAATGTTGATTCCTAAAACTTCTCCTTTTTTAAAATGAAAAGTTTAATTTCCTAAAAAACGTGGAAAAAAGGTTGTAAAAGCATTACAATTTTCTTTTGGTTCCAGTTTCTGGCAAAACCACAGTAGAAGCCGAAATTCGGTTTCAGTTACGGCCAAAAATATTTTCTGTCAGTCTTCAATGCCAATTCTACGTGTTTCCAGATGCAAACATCAACCCAGCTTCTCCAATCAATCAATCGTAATAAGGAATTTACCAGTGTTTGGACGTGTACTAAACCTAAATAAGCAGATGCCCTTTTTTTCAAAAGCAATTGTTGTTCTTATAAAAAATAACGGTTTTTTTTTTCATTTTTTTAAATAAGTGAAAAATGTACCCAATTTTTGTCTTATTTTTGCACATATGAAAACTGATTTTTTTTTAGGAAAATAGCATTAAGTTATATCCACTCCCTTCATCGCAAAAAGCTATATGCACCACTGGAGTTCGATACAAATATCAGAAAAACAGTAGAAATTTGCTATGTCGAATTGAATCCTCTACTTATCTAAGTAAAAAATTCGGTGCCTGTCAATTGTATTTAATAAAATTGCCGTAGACCATTATTAAAATTGATTTTTTTCTGGTTAACTGTTGTTTTTTGTGGAAAGGACTTGTCCTTGGTTATCTTCAATGTATATCAATTTTTAGTTAACTGTTGACTAGGAACCGGATATAGTTTAACGTACCAATAAAGAATCTAAAGCATATCAATTAACGATAAATATTTTCAAGCCTTTACAAGATAACCTTGTTGTTGTTTGTGCCTCAAAAGAATTGTTTATTTGTATTAAACACAAATAAATAAAAGTCGTAAATTACTACAAGAGCGTGAAGTTCATATATGGCACATTTGATGGAAATCTGTCATAAAACCTTTGAAAATAGAGATTTCTTAACTGAGCATATTTATCTTTGTATTTTTACAATTTCAAAACCTCAAGTTAAAATTTAGTGGAAACTTTAAAAAGAAAATCGTTTAATAGACATCAAGATTTACAGGTTTGTACAATAATAGATGAATCTGTCGCTCGTCCTTCACCAGCAAAGTTTTAAAATTAGCCACTAGGGTGATTTTAAGCCAGACGTCAATAAATTGCAAGCCAAACATTTTATAAATTAATTAGAAGTGCGGCAGGCAGTCGATGTTTAAGAAGAATTTAAAATTCATATCAAGTGAACCCATCAGAAAATTTTTAAACGCTTCTCTTCTAATCATTTAACTTTAAAATGATCCGTCAATTAATTACAACCTCAACTGCATATTTCTTTTATAAGTCAATTTTAGTTTACGCTACACTGCCATTTGATTTGAAAATAATTACACCGCAAAGAACCAACTAAGTTTCACTTCAGCCCCAAGCGCAACTTCATTTACCTGACACGGATGGATGCGCTTTCAAAAAGTCGGTAATTTTGGCGTCCAGGGCCACCCTCAGGGCTCTGTCTTCGGTGCTTTCCAAAACGCTGAAGACGGCGGCTCCACTAAACAAAAACATTATGTACACGAGCACGTAGATCGTAAATAAGAAAGATGGTTTTTCGATTCCCAAAAATTTACAACTCTTTTGCTCTATATTCCGCTCGAAAGTGGTGAGCAGTGGCAATCTTTCCTCGTCGTTTGGTAGAACTATCACAGCATTGGGCACGGTCCCGTAGGACTTATAGCTCATTTTTATTGAGTATTTAGTTTAAGGTACGATACACGAAATAAATAAACACAGTCGTTAGAAATCTAATAGAACTTAGATTCAGTTTTACAGGTTTTGGCACTAAAGGTGTATACTGAAGACGGTTTTGATGGAAATCACTGTATTAATAGTCCGAATTTCCATAATGGCAATAAGGCACTAATAATTCGCAAGCGACAAATTACTAGACCGTTAGGTAAGTACGTCGAGTCGGCTTTCGAAAACAGACTGAGACTAATTTATATCTCGTTTCCTTTTATATGTAAGATATTAATTATCTTTAGTAAATATCCATGATACCACGATAAACTGATGTATAGTAATCGTTCTATGTACTTATGATCTTTAAACGGCTATTTTCATTTTGCTGGCTCGTTGACTGATAACCAGCCGTGTTTTATTTTAGAAGTCACATGTAAGAACACGAAGGATTTTATCCAAAAACTAGCCATCGTCCGCGATTTTGTAAATTTTAGTAGGGTAATTTAACAATATGTTATTACCCTCCAGGCACGTAGCCAGGATTTTCGTTCGGAGGGGGTCCAACTCACCCCTCCCTTTTTTTATGTTAGAGACACAGAAACTTCTTCGAAAAAAGCAATATTGCAAAATTTAAAGACAAAGCTGAGTTGTTAAATCAATAAACGTCTTGGTCTTTTACTTACTAGTGCTCATTTTTTATTTTTGCATAAAATTTCTAATCTTAACTTTGAAATTTGGACTATAATTCGAAACTCGAAAGTTCGACTTCAGTCTCGATATTTAAATCTTTCAAATTTAAATTTTAAAAATTTTTTTAGAATTACCCAGTAATTTTTTCAAAATAACTGATTTTTGAACTTTTCAGAGCAGCATAAAATTTGAGATGAAAGATGAAATTAGGAATATTAGATATTAAAGATGAAATAAAAAAAATTCAATAGAAGCTTCCATTTTAATTTGTATTTCGATTTTTGTCGAAACTTTGAATTTATTTTAAAAATATTCAGGAAAAGCGGAAATTTGGACGAAAAATTAAAAGGATGAAAAAGAAAAGAACTTTATCATTAAAAATCCAGAAGCGTCGAAGTTTAAGGTACATTTTTTTAAAACTCAAAATGTTAAGTTTACCAAAATATTCAGAAAAAATTTAAATATTGAGAAAAAACCGAAAGTTATCTGATGAAGCAAAACTTTTGGGTTTAAACTCGAAATTTGTTTAAAAAAGTAGTAATTTCGTGACTAGGATTAAAATTTGAAACAAAGAACACAATTTTTAGTGCGAAGCAAAAAAATTAGAAAAAAAATAAAAAACTGAAATTGTAAAATAAAAATCTTTAGAATAAATTAAAATTTTAAACAAAAAAAAACGCTAACATTATAAAAAATATTTCGAGCTAAACTGAAAAGAAAATTTTTAGAAAATCGAAATTTATAATACCATTTTTTAGAAATTTCGATCTTAAAGTCGAAATGGCAAAATAAAAATGTAGATATTTCTAAATTATTTCAAAATGTTAAATAAAAATTAAGTCTCAAAAATATCAAAAGTTAGAATATCAACTGAAAATTTTGTTTAAATAAAAGGAAAATTAAAAGTTCAAACTTAAAACTAAATTAAACTAAAATGAATATTTTGAAAATAAGGTCAAAATACGTATAAATATGTTTATCAAAAGAGTCGAAATGTTAAATTGGAATTAAAATTTAAAAGAAAGTGGAAGGAATTTTAGAAAAGAAGATATTTCGAAAATTTCTAAAAATAATCGAAATTTCGAAAAACATTGGAATGTATAGAAAATTTATGAAACTGCACCTAAAAAATATTGTAATTTCCTTTATATTTGCAGCCAATATTTAGTTTAAGTTTTTCCCTCCAAAATAAATCGCGAAAATAATAATATTAATAATTGCAAATTTTAGAAAATAATTTAAGTTTTAAGTAAAACATTTGTGAAAGATATTTCTGGTAGCTCGAAGTTTAAAAAAAAATATAATCACAAATTACAATCAAAATCTCTAAAAGAGAGCTAAACTTTTGCAAAAAGATCGATATTTATACACAAAATCACTCAGAAAACATTTCTTAGAAAAAACAGCAGAATTCGGCAAAAAATTGTTTATACGTTTATACGTATCGACTATATGCTTATAGAGACTCGGAATTTTGAAAAAATAATCAAAATTTCTAGAAAATACTCTTCAGAAAATATAAAAACATACATCCATTACTTTTACGTATTTGTTTCTTTTATTTTTTTTTTTTTTTTCATTTTGTTAATTAGTAAAAGTGAAGAATAAAATCTAGTGACCTTGACATTATAGAAATTTGACAAATAAAAACGTGAAACTTACCAAAGAAAAATTTCCTGATATCTATTTGAGTGTACGTATTTAACTTATCACCGATCAAGAATAGACTTTTTTTTAAGTGAAAATTACAAGAGCGTAGAAAGAACATCAATTTGAAAAAAATTATCACGGATTGTTGACTTTTTCTTCTTTAAATCCCGAGATTAAAGTCAAAATTTCGGCTTTAATGTGAAAATTTCGAAAAAAAACGTCGAAATTTGGTGTTTAAAGTCGACATTTCTAAAAAAAAGTTAAAATTTCAATTTTTAAAAACGAAAATCTTACAAAGGCGTAAAAAGGACATCGATTAAAAAAAAATGTTGTGTTTAGAAATTTCGACTTTTTTCTCAAACTTCGACTTTTTTCTCAAATTTAGACTTTTTTCTCCAAATTTCGACTCTTTTTGGAAATTTTGACTTTTTTCTGGAAATTTCCACTTTTTCGAAATGTTACAAAGGCGCAGAAAAGACATCGATTAAAAAAATGTCATTTTAAGAAATTTCAACTTTTTTTTCTCAAATTTCGATTTTAAGCTCGAAATTTCGACTTTTTTCTCGAAATTTAGATTTTTTTCTTAAATTTCGACTTTATTTCTCAAAATTTCGACTTTTTTCTCGAAATTTTGACTTTTTTCTCAAAATTTAATTTTTTTCTCGAAATTTTGCACTTTTTCTCGAAATTTCGTTTTTTTTTTTCTCAAACTTCGACTTCTTTCTCGAAATTTTGGCCTTAATATAGAAATTTCGACATTTCTCTCAAAATTTCGACTTTATACACAAAATTTCGACCTTTTTTTATCGAAATTTCGACTTTTTTTCGTAAATTTCGACTTTTTTTTTCGAAATTTCATCTTTTTGCTCGAAATATTTCAAAATTTCTACTTTTTATCGAAATTTCGACGTTCTTCTCAAATTTCGAATTTTTGCTTGAAATATTTCGAAATTTCGGCTTTTTGTCGAAATTTCGACGTTATTTTCAAATTTCGACTTTTTCGTCGAAATTTCGGCCTTAATCTGAAAAGTTCGACTTTTTTTTCAAAATATTCGTTTTTTTTTCTCAATTTTAGACTTTTTTCTTAAGTATCGACTTTTTTCTCGAAATTTTAACCTTAATATCGAAATTTCAACATTTTTCTCGAAATTTAGGCTCTTTTCTCGGAATTTCGACTTACGTTTTTCTCAAACTTCGACTTTTTTTCTAGAAAATTCGACTTTTTCTTGAAATTTCGACCGTTTTCTCGAAATTTCGACCTTAATCTGAAAACTTCGACTTTTTTCTCTAAATTTCGTTTTTTTTTCTCAATTTTCGACTTTTTTCTCAAATATCGACATTTCTCTTAAAATTTCGACTTTTTTTCTCAAAATTTCGTCTTTTTGCTTGAAATATTTCGAAATTTCTACTTTTTTCTCGAAATTTCGACATTATTCTTAAATTTCGAATTTTTGCGCGAAATATTTCGAAATTTCGACTTTTCCTCGAAATTTCGACGTTATTTTCAAATTTTGACTTTTTTCTCGAAATTTCGGCCTTAATCTGAAAAGTTCCAATTTTTTCTCAAAATTTCGTTTTTTCTTTCTCAATTTTAGACTTTTTTCTCAATTATCGACTTTTTTCTCGAAATTTTAACCTTAATATCGAAATTTCGACATTTTTCTCGAAATTTCGGCTTTAAACTCAAAATGTCGACTATTTTTCTAGAAATTTCGACTTTTTTCTCAAATTTCGACTTTTTTCTCAAATTTCGACTTTTTTCTCGAAATTTCGGCCTTAATCTGAAAAGTTCGAATTTTTTCTCAAAATTTCGTTTTCTCTTTCTCAATTTTAGACTTTTTTCTCAATTATCGACTTTTTTCTCGAAATTTTAACCTTAATATCGAAATTTCGACATTTTTCTCGAAATTTCGGCTGTAAACTCAAAATGTCGACTATTTTTCTAGAAATTTCGACTTTTTTCTCAAATTTCGACTTTTTTCTCGAAATTTCGGCCTTAATCTGAAAAGTTCGAATTTTTTCTCAAAATTTCGTTTTTTCTTTCTCAATTTTAGACTTATTTCTCAATTATCGACTTTTTTCTCGAAATTTTAACCTTAATATCGAAATTTCGACATTTTTCTCGAAATTTCGGCTTTAAACTCAAAATGTCGACTATTTTTCTAGAAATTTCGACTTTTTTTTCAAATTCTGACTTTTTTCTCGAAATTTTGATCTTAATCACGAAGTTTCGATTTTTTATTCGAATTTTCAACTTTCATCTCGAAATTTCTAAAAAAAAGATCAAAATTTGCTAACTAAAAATAGCAATTATTGAACGCACCCTACTACAAACTGTCAAGATTGTTGGGAAGGAGGAGTGGTGGGACGCAACTGTCATCTGCCTAATTTAACCATAGTGCAGAAATTTTGACTTATTCAAAAAAAAATTTTGATATTAAAGTCGAAATTTCGACATTAGTCTCGGAATTTTGACGCTATTTTCAAATTTTGACTTTTTTTCTTGAAATTTCGGCCTTAATCTGAAAAGTTCGAATTTTTTCTCAAAATTTCGTTTTTTCTTCCTCAATTTTAGACTTTTTTCTCAATTATCGACTTTTTTCTCGAAATTTTAACCTTAATATCGAAATTTCGACATTTTTCTCGAAATTTCGGCTTTAAACTCAAAATGTCGACTATTTTTCTAGAAATTTCGACTTTTTTTTTCAAATTCTGACTTTTTTCTCGAAATTTTGATCTTAATCACGAAGTTTCGATTTTTTATTCGAATTTTCAACTTTCATCTCGAAATTTCTAAAAAAAAGATCAAAATTTGCTAACTAAAAATAGCAATTATTGAACGCACCCTACTACAAACTGTCAAGATTGTTGGGAAGGAGGAGTGGTGGGACGCAACTGTCATCTGCCTAATTTAACCAACCATAGTGTAGAAATTTTGACTTATTCAAAAAAAAATTTTGATATTAAAGTCGAAATTTCGACATTAGTCTCGGAATTTTTGAGAAAGAAGTCGAAATTTCAAATTTTTGACAAAAAAGTCGAAATCCCTTAACATTTTTTTTATAATCGGTATACTTTTTACCCTTTTGTAAAATGTCGAAATTTTTAAATATAATTTTTTTTAATCAATGCCTTCCTATGCTTTTGTAAAATGTCGACTTTAAACTCAAAATTTCGACTTTTTTCTCGAAAATTCTACTCCATGCATACATATGTCAAGAAAGCCGAAATTTGGGGTAATAAAAAATTGAAATTACTGAACGTAGCCTACTGCTAAGTGTCAATATTAAATTGTAAAAGGGTTGGTGCATGTATTGGGCCTTGAGCTTATTGCCAATTTTTATTAAAATGTCTACATGGCTATTTTGCTTATCTTAAGCTCAATAGTTGGCAATTTCGAAAATTATTTACATGCTTAAATATACAATCAGCCGTTTTTCTATTGATATTTCAATTCGTATCATCGTAAATTTTTTGGGGAATATTCATTTCGGGGAGGGTCCGGACCCCTTGGACCCCCCCCCCCTGGCTACGTGCCTGTTACCCTCCCTTTCAGAAAATTAAGATATCTAAATTATTGCAGAATATAATCGTTTCGTTATCTCTATTCTTATTGTAATTTCTGAATCGTTGAGATAATACCGCGTGTCTATGTAATAAATTAAAACACCCTAAATTTTTAAAAAATATTTGGGATAGTGATTTGTAGGAAAGATTAACTTGCTCAGATGGTAAGCGCACCATACACCAGGTGAGTTCCTACCGGTGTTGTACTTCGTGTCCAATACGCGGCTGCCTAATTTGTGCTCAATAAAAATTTTAGTTCACCAATGAAGTGAATTTTCGAAAAAAATCTGTCTTTATCTGAACAGAACGGCAAGATCGATAATCCAAGTTAGTGTTACATTCACTCCATCACCAACCTTTATAAAGGCATGTAGCCAGGGGGGAACTAGCGGACTTCAGCTTCCTCCGAAATAGTAAGTAGACAATAGTAATTTTGTCAGAATAAAATTAATTGTAGGAAAATTCTACCCTTAACTTCTTTTTTAATTTTTAAAATTATGCATTCCGATCATTTCTAGATATCTTGATTTTTTTTGCAAATTTAGATTTTAAATAAATAATAAATAAAGGGAACAAAAAAACAGCTGGGTTGACGCCTCTCACTAAGGCTTTTTGAACCTGTTGTAATTTTTCAAAATTTTCACTTATTTTGAAATGTTTGCCTTTTAAAAATGTGACTTTTTTAAAATTTCTACTTTTTTCAAAATTAGAATTTTCAAAATATGCTCGGTCTTGTAAAAATCTGACCTCGACATTTTTAAAAACTTCGATTTTTTGAAAAATTTTGACTTTTTAAAAGTATAAATTAAATATTTTCAAAATTTTTTCCTTTTTCAAATTTTCGACTTTTTTAAAAATTGCGATTTTTTCTCCAAAATTTTAACTTATTGAAATTTTCGTTTATTTTACTTTCATTTTTTTTTAATAACGATTTTTTTGAAAGATTGGGATTTTTTCAATATTTTACTTTAAAATTCAGACTCTTTTTCACAATTTGAGTGTTTTATTTTTGAAAATTTTGATTCTTTGAAGATTTTGATTTTTTAAACATTTCGAAATGACTTTTTTGATAATATTGAAATTTTTTTTTAATTTCCACTCTTTTTAAAATTCATATTAGTTTTTTAAAAGTTGGACTTTTTCTAAATTTTGCCTTTTCAGAATATTGACTTTTTTTAAATATTTCAACCTATTTGAAAATTTTTACTTTTTTTAGATGTTTCATTTTTTAATCCGACGGTTTTTAAAAAATTTTGATTTGAAAACTTCGAAATCTCCTAAATATTTAATTTTTTTGTTTTTTGAAAATTTTTGATATCCTTTATAATGTCGACATTATTTAAATTGCAACTAATTTTCAAAATTTCGTCTTTTTACAAACTTTCAACTTGACTAACTTGACTTTGTTCCAAAATTTCATTTAAGAAAAAAGTACGTCTTTTTGATCTATCAAATTTCCTCTTTTTTCCAAAATTTCGAGTTAGAAACTCCTCATTTTTTTAAAAATGTCAATTTATTTTTGAAAATTAGTGGAAATTCAAACATTTTGACCTTTTTTGAAAATTTCAAGTTTTTCCAAAGTTCCTTCTTTTCAAAATTTTCGACTATTTTTCCGACTTTCAATTGCCTAAAAAAATTTAACTTCCAAAACTTTGTTTTTTTTTTAATCTTGACTGCTAAACATTTCTACTGTTTATAAACATTTGAATATTTTTCGCAATGTTTCCCCTTTTCAAAATTTTGATTTTATATTTTAAACTTTTTTTTTGAAAATACGCAGATTTTTCAAAATTTGATCTATTTTTGAAAGTGAACTTCAAAAGTTTTGACTTTTTTTTTTGGTCAATTTCGATAATTTTTCAAATCTACTTTTTTTAATGTTCCTTTGTTATTTGAAATACAAATATTGTCTCCTAAAACCAAGAAAGATTAAAAAACACAACATAGGTTGCTGTAACGTGTTTCGATAGCCAAGCTATCATCTTCAGAGAGATACTACTTGTTTCGATAGCTTGGCTATCAAAATGCGTTAGAGCTACCTTTGCTGTGTTTTTTAATCTTCCTTGGTTTCAGGGGACAAAATTTGTATTTCAATTTTTGAAAATAACCAAGGACCAGTCCGTTCCCTCCCAAAAAATCTGTTATTTCAAATGTTGGACTATCTTTCAAAATTAGGATTTTTTTTATTTTTTTTGGTTTTCATAATTTCATTTTCTTTTTACTATTTTTGACTTTTTTGAACCTTTACTTTTCGAAAATTTTTTTCAAAATTTTGCCTTATGAGATTTTGGAATTTTTGAAAATTTTTAGTTTTTTAATTTTGACTTTTTTCGAAATTTTCATTCATGTCCAAAATTTCGAACAACTTTCAATTGTTGACTTTTTTCAATTTTACAGTCTAAATGCTCATACATTTGTTTATTCGAAATTTGCAACTAGTATAAATTTGTCAGTTTTTTTGAGCTTTAACATTAGCCTCAAAAACTTGGTCTTTATCGGGAAATTTTAAGTTTGAATTTTTATTTTCTTTTAAATTTCAAGTTTTTTCATATTCTATATTTTTCTATGTTCTATAATTTCAAATTTTCGACTTTTTAGAATTGTTTATGCACTCTTAATTGTTCAGAAATGTATAATTTTTCTCTTAATTCCAAGCATGTACTTTTACGATTGTCTTGTTATAACTTCAATTTAAAAGTTTTGACATTTTTCTCAAAATTCAAATTAAGAACGTATTTTTGAGACCAAAATAAGACTTTCTTTTTATAAATATTTGTCCTAAAATGCACCCCCTCCGAGCTATATCCATTGAAAGTTGCCGCAAGAAAAATTGATTCTGTCAAATTGTAACTATGGTTATTGATTAAATAAGCACCTGTTTTTTAAGCCCTCTATTCATTTATTGATTTAAAAATACTGTAAACTGAACCTAAGAAGAAATGAAGGGGAGCTTACAATTTTTTTGTCCAAAATTTTGCATTTCCACTGGGAAACTCTAAATTCGAGTAAATTCATCTAGTTGACCTTAAAAAAATCTGAAATTTTGATCCCTTGTATTTTTCCAATACAACTAATCGTTTGCAAGAAAATCGTATAAAGGAGAGTATTATCAAAATAATCATCAGCTAAATTTAACTAAGCTGCACATAGCTGCCGAAAGTCGAAAGTCGTGCTAGACTATTAATATTCTAGCACGACTTTCGATGAATCAGAAGCCGTTTAGGTTTATTTTAGGGTGGTATCAGGTAATTTGTTTTTGGTGCTATGGTTAAATGTAACATTTAGGGTATTGTTAAGTATTACCGGTTCTATAATTAAAAGCCCGTGAACCCCAACTAACTATCTGACTATCTAGAGGGAAAGACGACCGCGTATTTATACCGTTCCAGGCTTCTAGACCGACCTCGAACAGACGGCGGAAAAGGTGTAAAACGTCAAGCTGCCGTATCATTCATTCTCGCGACCGCTTCTCATTAACAAATATTTCCTCAGAATTCCGTACACTACACAATAACTAATACAAATTTATTACTACAGTTTGTTTCAGTATTTATTTAAAGCCTTGCGTTTCCAAATTGTAATCTATTTTGAAGATTTTTATGAATATTCAAGGGATTTTCTATAATCTTGTTAGAGTAAGTTAGTCCACAACACGTTTGGAATGGCATATTCCACACTCGCGAAACCGTAACTCTCGCCTGCGGCTCGGGCTGCAAACTTCTCGCTCGGGTGGAATATGCGCCATACCATAACTTGTAAAATATACTGTTATGAACTAAATTTTGTCAAGATAGATTTTTTACAAATTGTAAATTTTCTAATTATAATCAGCTTTAACCTCAAACTTTCCACCTTTTTGAAGACATTTCAAATTATTCTGGGTTTTTCGACTTTTTTTAATCATAGCCAAGATAATTTCAAGAATACAGTTAAAATTCTGTAATTAAACCTGAAATATAGGGCCGCACACGAACGGAATCCCGGTTAAGTGTTTCCAATTCAGAAATTTAGATTCAAAATTCCGTTGCTGGCCGCACACACGGATTCCTAATTAGGTTTTACATTTAATAGAAATACGATCGTTCGGCTGCCTGAATCCCAATTCCTGATTCGGGAACCTAACTAGGATTTCGTGTAGATACGGTCTGACTCAACGTCATATTTTAGTCTCTAGTAATATCTCAAGTTCTGAGATTTTTTAACATTATTATTCCATCTTTATCATACTCTGTATGAATTTAGCTTCCTAAGATAGTGGTTTGTGAAGGGGTTGAGGAATTTTGGCTCTCACAAAACCTTTAAGCGGGGTCGAGATCCGTACCAGATTTACATATAAGGTACGCAAGCTTTAGTTTAGGCCCCCAAAAAAATCAAATTTGACCCCGACAGATAACATCTGGACTTATAAAGGGCAGGGCACCACATGCCAAACAATTTGCCTATGATCCTGGCAAATCCACAATCAAATCTCTAAACTCTAAATTGTTTGGTAACAAATATTGAAAAGACATTCGTGACGAAGGAAGTAGCATTATGCACATTCATGGATATTGCCACTTGCCCCGCTTCTGTGGTCAATGGTGATCGATGATGTTCTCTGTGAGCTGACTAATTCGGGCTACAAGTTCAAAGTTATACAGATCACCTACTAATTACAGTAAGGGCTAAACATATAGGTGTAATACATAGCCTAGTGCAAAATGTCATAAATGCTGTCAAAAAATGGTGTCAAATGGAAGGGCTATGAGTCAATCCGAAGAAAATGACAACCATTCATATAATAAAAAGAAAAAAGACTAAATTTAAAAACTTTCTTTTTTAATTAAAAACAACTTATTCTTTCAGGTGAAGTAAAATATCTAGAAGTTCACCTTAGCTCCAAACTTTCCTGGAATGCAGATCTTAAAGCGACGACCAACAAAGTATAGTGGCGTTGTGGACATGCCGCGCCTTAATTGGTCATGGGGCAAAAACTCAAAATGATCTTATGATCAAGCTTAACGATAGTAAGACCCATTGCTGCATATGCCTCCTTCATGTGGTGGCCAAAAACTGAAGAAAAACTGGCCCAAGGAAAGTTGTCGAAAGTGCAATGGCTGACCTGTTTGAGCGCAACAGGGGCTATGCCCATCAGGCCTACGGCAGCAATGGAAGTCATGCTGGGCCTTCCCAAGTTGCACAATTGTGCAAAGAGGAAGGCGGCGAGTTCTGTTTTACAAATCTATCAGACCGAAAAAATAAGAGCTATAGACCTTACAGGACACTGCAAAGTTAAGGAGTTTGTCCAGCCACATATTCCAGCACTGCCAAAGGATTACATGGCTATTAAATACGATTTCAATATTCCATTTGAAGTGATTATTTCTAGCCGCCAGGAAAACTCGTTTGTCATACTAACACAAAAAAATGGAACCTTTATCTGGTACACAGATGGCTTCAAGATGGATAAAGGCGTTGGCATTGGGATATGTGGCCCTAACTTTAGGGCATCACAATACCTGGGTAAGAGCACCACCTTCTTTCAGGCCGAAGTACGTGCCATAAATATGCGCACTCGTGAATATCGCATTAGAGAGTATTGGAGGAGCTAGAATATTTATATTATTAGACAGTGAGGCAGCTCTTAAGGCTTTGAAGTCCTACGTCTTTGACTTTAAGATTATCTAAAAAAATGAAATACAAATCTTGCCCCCTGAAACCAAGAGAAATTCATTTTCAGAGATTAGTGTCAGTACATCTCTGAAGATAATGGCTTGGCTATTGAAACGAGCTAGAGAAACATTTCTTGTGTTTTTTAATCTTTCTTAGTTTCAGGGGACAAGGTTTGTATTTCAGTTTTTGAAGATAACCAAGGACCAGTCCGTTCCACCAAAATTATGGCTTTTCGGTCTACAAAACGGAATCTCTACTTTAAGGTAACTAAAATTACTAAAATTAGATTATTATCTGCTGACATCTACTTTCTTAAAAATGCCGAAAAAATAAAGTTTTTCCAAATTCTATCAAAATAGTTTACCTATTAATTGTCCAGTGGCGAAAGAAGTGGCCGGTAAACAAAAATTGCTTGATTTGTTACTAGTTCGCGAGTACAGTAAACGAAGTAAGCCTGAGTTGCAATATTATGCACCTTACTTAGAACTAATGAGTAATTTAAGTGGATATGAATTTGTAGACTTGTGAATTTCAGAGAAAAATATTCTGTATCATCTCTGTGAAGGTTAGACAAAAGTCGAACATTCTCAAGAAGAAATTATGCAAATTAGGTTCCCTAAAAGAACACTCTTCTCGAAAAAATAGTAATATTGTAGAAAACCTCCCTTCGCAGCATTTTGACAAAGCTGATTTGAGTCTTTTGAACAAAGGGTTTATTTACGCTCTGCCATTCTCTCGCACCGGTTTGGAAGATTGAGAGCTCCTTAAGTTCCATAGCGGATAACACTAAAAACCATATGAGGAAAGCTTGCAGACAAAAGCTTTCCAGAAATTTAAAAAACGTAAAATCATCACACCTAAAGAGCAGAAATATTGTCAAAAGGCTGCAAGAGAAAGATTGTTTGATAATAGCTTAGCTTTCAAAACGCGTTAGAGCAATCTTTGTTGTGTTTTATTATCTTGCTTGGTTTCGGGGGACAAGATTTGTATTTCAATTTTTGAAGATAACCAAGAATCAGTCCGTTCCACCAAAAAAAAAAAACTAAGATTGTATGGTAGTGCAAACAATTACTAAACGAACTGGCAACAGGTAATAAATTGACCTTAATGTGGGTGCCAAGCAGGGAATATAAGAAAATGAGATAGCTCATAGCTTTGCGCAAAGAGAAACCAAAGCATCATTTTGTGGACCCGAACTATTCTTTGGTATTTTTAAAAGCCATATCTTAACGGAACTCCATAATTGGGAAAAGGGACAAATGAACACCCCTGGAAAAACACTCCAGATGAAGTCCAAGCGAACAGATTTTTAATCAGTTATTCGCCAGAGAAGACAAGAAAGCTCATCGATCTATTCAAGAACGATTTAAGACTCATTACTGGTGCTCTTATCGGACGTTGTCCCTTCAAGTGCCAGCTCAAGAAATTAGGTAACACAGATAATGGTCTATGTAGATTCTGTCATGTCCTGGAGGAGACAGCGGAGCGCATATTGTACAGCTACCTCACGGATTTGGGGCAGAATGAAACATTTTGGAAGGATGGAAATAACACGTGCTGAAACTGACAACTCAGCTCGAAGAAATATTCCAGACCTTATGAAATGCCTAGGAGAAATTGAAATAATTTAGATTAAGGTTATTCGCAAAAAAACTAAGTGGTCGAAGTAAGGAAAGGCCTTAAAACGATTCCACATAAATCTACACAATCTATAAAGGACCCCATATCTCAAATAGCTTAGGGTGTTATCAAATCTAAATCCGACCTTGGTCGAGATTGTTATTTTTAATAACGAGAATGACAGATTCCCTTTTGTCACAAAACTCCTTCGACTTTTTAGTTTCTTTGCAACCTTTTCAGATTCTTTCATTAGCTTTTTTAACAGCAGTTTGATAGTGCACTTGACAAATATAGCTTAATAACCGAACCAAATAATTGCTGATTAAAAGAAGAGTTTATTGACCAATAGCAGGTAAATTTGTAACTATTGAAGCGGAATTATTTCAAATGTTTAGATCTTATCAAAAGTTCTGATGGTCTTACGTCAATGGTAATGTTTTTACATTTTTTGGACAGTCAATCTTCGATTTATTCCGCGAATGATTTAATTATTATCAATCAAACACTTACAGGTACGAATGACGCCAATTGTTCGCTTATCTTGTTTAGAATCAAAACAATAAGTGCAAAAGTAAATTTAGAATTAGTTCGCGACTTGAATACAAATTCTTGAAAGTAGAACGTTGGAAAAAAGACAGAAACTACTAAAATTTTGTTTTATTATTTAATTGTTTATTTGAAACCAATTCGAGACTTTTCTCCAAGTGATTATCAATTCTTTGTTTAGCTCTAAATACCTTCGACCGCAGATATAATGAATCGCAGCCCTTTTTGCCATTGGCATTGAAAAGGTACTCGTAATTTTTCTTAATCTCCTCTTCGTCAACCTTTTTCACGTTTAAAATCATCATGGCCTCGTCGAGCGTCATCTGATGCGCTTTGTCCTCTTTGGATTTCTTTGGTTGGTTTTCGTATCGCATCCTTGCCGCATCCTTGCTCAGCTCTATCTCCTCCTGAACGGATTTATAGAACGACCTCCACACCACTTGACTGGTTTGATATATTAACGCCAGAAGAGCTTTGGCCATTTTCCATTTTGAAAATGCAAAGTATTATACTTTGGAATTTTGAAATAGCCCCCCGTTGACAACGCTGACTCTAATCGTTTTGACGTTTAGTTACAGCAAACGTCACTGCTAATTTATCATGATAATTGATAGTGGTTACCATTCGGTTATTTGTAGAAAATATTTACTGCGTTTCGGCAATTAAACGATTTAAATTCTAATGAAGTCGCGCGATAGATAATCCGCGATGAACTGTTAGCGCAATCCGCACAAAACGTGACCTTACCGTCTCAGAGTCGTACTTTTTATTGTTTTATTTATCTTGCGAGCTCCATTTATGCAATCTGTTTGGCTTAGGTTAAGATCAGTTCGTAGTACTCGTGCCTTCAATGTGAAAAAATCGAGTTTATTAACATATGGTCGAGTCGAGAGATAACCGGGAAATTCTAGTCGAGGAGAGATAACTGAGAAATGCACATTTCTGGAACTTTGTTCTAATTGTTCAAGTTTTATCGAAAGAGATATGTTAGGTGTCGTTGTAAAGAGAAATTTAAATTGTATTTCTTTCGATATCTATATTTCTTTTCTTAACTGAACCCTGATTTCTTAGCTTTGCGGCTTAAAATGCTTTCTCTGTACCACTGTCCTCCAGTGTCTCCCCATCCCTCACTTTCTTGTTCAGTGTCTTCTTCTCTCTACCTTTAACTCCCAAACTTTTTAAATTTCTCTGCATCTTCCCCATATCACCCTCTTTCCCTGTCCCAGAAAATTCTCAATTTGGCCGTGAAACTACGACAAACTAAAAATGCTGACTTTATAAACTGGATTAAAAATTTTACAAATCCTTTCCTTAAATTTCACGTTTTTCTTTTAAATTATTTTTTCGAAAATTCGAGAATTCTTGTATACCTACATTTCTTTTTTATGATTTTTTAAATTTACTCTCTTAATGTTTAAATTTTTACTTTTTTGCTAAAATGTTAATTTTAAAAATATTTTCATTTTTTTTCGAAATTTCAATAATTTTTATCGTATCTTTCTTATAATTATTTTGTAAATTTTTGTCAGGTTTGAATTTAATTTTTTTTCAATAATTTCGAATTAAAACTTTATGTGGCGTAGCTTTAGGGGGGTAGTGGGGTGCGGTGCCCAAGGCCTCTTCTGTGTAAGGAGCTGAGTTTGAGGGAAATTGTATTGCTATAATTTGGCGATCTAGGTCGAAAATTCAACAAAAAAAGTCGATATCAGTAACAAAAATTTGTCTAATTTTTAACTATAGTAGTCGACATTTCAAAATTAAAGTCATTTAAATAAAATCAAAATATTTCAGAATTTTCAATTTGAAGTAAAACTTTTGAAGAAAAATTATATTTATGGAAAAATTCCAATCCTTATTTTTGGTAAAAAAGCAGTCGACAATTTCTCGCTGGTATTCTGAATTCAAACGTGGACGCACAAATCTCAGCGATGACCCAAGGTCAGGTCCGTCAAAAATAGCGATTACCCAGGAAAACATTAATGCTGTACGTGACATGATTAATGATGATGGTTATGTAACTTACCGCAAGATGGAAAATCTTTTGAGCATTTCTAAGACCTCAATTCAAAATATTTTACACGAAGAATTAGGGTTAGAAAATTAGCAATTCGTTGGATCCCGCATTTGTTGATCGAGGAGGAATTGGCGGATCGCGCCCATTGGTGCTGAAGAACTTTATATATATATATATATATATATATATATATATATATATATATATATATATAATATATATATATATACGTTAGCCTAGTTTTTGGGCGTTTCAAGGTCAGGAAAAACCAACCAAAATCATCCGTTCTGGTAGTATGTCCAAAAAGATGGACGCAATATAACAAAATCCAGAGATGTGACTACAATTTCTTTAGAAGATCGAAGATCGGTAGATGCGGATTGATACACCACCGTTTGTTTGTCACAAATCATTTCTAAGCTACGAAAAAACAACCCACATAGTTGAATTATTCACCAAGACGATGCGAGTGCCCACACTGATCGACAAGCAAATGAATTTTTGAAGCAACAAAACATAGAATTGCTTGATCACCTTCGCTATAGTCCTAACTTAAGTCCCAACGAGTTTATTACATTTCCAACCATCAAGAATCCATAGAGTGGAAAACTGTTTCAATCACCTGAAGATGGTGCCAATGCTTTCTAAATGAACCCTTCGAACATATCCACTGAAGAGTTGAATAAGTGCTTTAATAACTGGTTTTAGTGAATGAAAAAGTGCATGGACAGTGACGGCAAATACTGTGACAAAGAATAAAATATTTGAAATCTGAAATTATTGTTAAAGCTACATGCAAATCCAAAAAGGCAGCGTTAGTATAAATAAGTTATTGCTTTCACGCAAAGTAAATTCTTATAAATTTCTTCTTAAATAATTGCTAAACAGTTTACTACACCCAATAGGAACAAAAGCTCTTAACAAGCTCCATATTTTAGTAATATAACACACAGAGAATAAAATGTGTTATCTGCAAGATGTCGCCTCATGAATAACTCATAATCCCACGGTTGTTATCTCGAGCAAAATTCCCAACCAGCCTTCAAATTAAATGTAAATGAAACTCACCTGAAACGCAGGAGTGAGTTTCCAAGAAGCTGAATCTTTGCGATCGCAAACTTTCCACCTTCTCCTGTTCCAAGGGTCGTTCGATGGCAGAAAATACTACGGCTCCCGCAGCCAGGAACAGCACGTAGCCAATTATGAAGAGCACTAACCGAATAGAGCTTCTATTCGTTAGCGCCATTATCTGAAAATGAAATAAGTCTAAATGTATAAGGGTAAGTAAATGTTATATATATAGTATGTACCATATATAAAAAAATGAAATAGCAACTGGGTACGTGAATATTGCAAATTCTTATAAGTCTTATTTTGTATCTTCAGTTTTTTTTCAGTATATGCAGTAGAAGCATAGACTGCTGTTGATATTTGGAGGGGCTTTACTTTTTAAATTTCACAATAGTTGATTTGCCACGTTTTTTTAAATTAAGCTTTAGATAATGTTCTTCTGCTTTTGTTTAACGTTGACGCAACCGAAATGTTTGGTAAATTATAGTAAAACTAGCTATTGCGTCTCCGTCTGCGGGATTTGATAACCAAAATTAAAGAGAGTTTATTGAATTGATGAATCAATTTGTTCATCCCGATTGCAGAATGATGTTTTGTTCAAATTCGTTGATAGGTTCATATCTATGTAGGGTTTCAAAATTAGAGCATAGTGGTCATAAACAAAAATAAAAAAAAACATTGAGTGATAAAAACAGTAATTAGATACGCATGACAGGACGAAAAACGTCAATGTGTTTTTTCGGAGGGTTTTCACTGGATTATTTAAAAAGCAGAGTTGTTACCTGATGAAGTGCTTTTCTTCGGTAAACCTGTGACCTGTGATTATCCCTAAACAATAAGGAAAATCCTACAAATTTTGGGGGCTCGTCCGGAATAAAAAGCATTGACATTGGGGGAGAGAAGAGAGAGAGAGAGAGAGAGAGAGAGAGAGAGAGAGAGAGAGAGAGAGAGAGAGAGAGAGAGGGAGAGTTTTACAATTTGAAAAAATTCAAGACAAGTTTCATTTGATCTTTCACTGGTGGCGAATGAAAAGACAGAAAAATTTGACATGTGGTAGCTGTTTTATTCCTAGAAGGTAGAATCAACACTTTTCTTCGTTCAACGGGCGGAATCAGTTTGTGTTTTGAATAAAATTTGAATTTAAAGATTTTATTGTGTATATTTCATATAATTTGTAATTGGATTTTGGGAAGGTAAATGATCACTTGTGCTTTTTGATTAATTCCGATTATTCGTGACCGCGAAATTATTTAATCAAGACAAAGATACTATCTTTAAGGCGGTAAGATGAAATATTTGTTTTCTTTAGACGAAAAAAATCTATATTTTTTATGGCTACTTTGGGTAGATAATAAAGGTTGAATATTGAAAATGGTTAAAGCCTTACATATCATTACTTTTGGTGATGAAGTTCAAATTGGAAGAATCAGAAAAGATTTGCGTAATTTGTCTGGGTTTGAATTTGTAAAAAATTCTGATGAGTATTTGTCTAATATAAATGACGTTAAAAGTACGTTAGATTTGCTGGATTTAATTTCAGTTTGTAATGTGCTTGACCTAGATTATTCTGGAATAAATGATGATGTGGTGGATTGAATTATTCCTTCTTGATTAATTTAGAAACTAGGGACAAGAATTAGAGTGATAATAATGAAAACGAAGAAGACGATGATGAATTATTAACAGAAGACGATAACGAAGAAAATGATGAAGAGTTTGAATAAGAAGTAATACATAATTTGAGAACTGGACTGAAATTGAGAAAACGTGAAGCTAAAAAATCAGACACGTTTGCTTTGACGGTTAGAGACGTGGGGAGTGGTATTCGATCAATTAACGGAAATAATGATTATCCTGTTAGAAAATGGATGAGCGATTTTGCAGACACTGCTGATGTCCTTGGATGGAATTACTGACAAAAGTTGGAATTTGCCAAGAGATTTTTAAAGGAACTTGCCAAGTTATTTATCCAATCAGAAAAAGGCTTAAAAACGTGGTCTAGGTAGAAAAGAACATTAATCGAGGAATTTCATGAGACGGGGAAAGAAACATGAAGAATCCGTTTAAGAATATGTTTTAGTCATGGGAGAAATCGGTAGTTATGCTGATCTCGAACAAGAAGTATATCTTAGATGGCGCTGATGAAGCTAATAAAGTTATTTTGTGTGGAGGGAAAAGTTTTACTCAATTTAAAGAAAAGATTAAGCTTTACAAAAGAATCAAATCTGCCAAAATAGCATATTGACAGGAGCGATAAAAGAAAAGGTGGAGAAATAAAAAAGGAAAAATTTCAAACCTGCTTTGGTTGTGGAAGGAAGGACAGAAATCTAAAGATTATCCAGATAAAAGCAAATGAATAAAATGCTTTGGTTGCAACGGTTTTGGTCATGTGGCCATAAGGTGCCCCAAGAAGATACCGAAAAGTAAAGAAACAACTAATAATGAAACTAGCACTTCATCTTCGGTAAATATAATAACAGAAGTAACACCGAAGAATTATGTGTATTTGAGAATTGATGATATTTACCTCATCGTGTTGTTGAGCACTGGTAGTGATATCAGCGCTATAAGGGAAAACGTATATAATAAACATCTTCCCCACATTGCATTAACCAATGATATCATTACTTTACAAGGGATTGGATTTGCCATAGTTGAGACTAAAGGTTCATTTTCTAGAGAAGTTATTTTAAATGACGAAGACTTTATGCCAAAAATTCACGTTATTCCTAATAATACGTCGAAGTTCCAAGCTATAATAAGAAATAGCTTGCTATCTCAAGCCGATATATGCATTCGAGATGATGGTATATTTTACACCAAAAGGAGAAATTCAACTTTTTGATGGAAACAACCATAGCAGAAAATAAAGAGGTTAAAGCTGAAATCCAAGTAAGTCATATAGAAAATGTGGAACATCGACAGATTTTGGAACAAATGCTAGAGAATTATAAACCTGAAAAAATAAAAACTACTTATATAGAATTGAAAATATTATTATGTTTTTGGAAGACCTCTTGGATTATGGATACCTGAAAAAGTAGAAGTCGAACGGCAAACTGAAGAATGGTTGGAGGAAGGTATTATTCATCATAGTAGTTCAGACTTCGCAAGCGCAATTGTTCTGGTAAAGAAAAAAGATGGAAGCACACGAAATTGCTGTGTCTATAGAAGACTAAATAAAATATTATTAAAGACCGATTTCCACTCCCTCTTATTGATGGAAAAATGTTTCATGGACACTCTACAAGGAGCTCGTGTTTTTAGTACTACTGATTTAAAAAAATGTTTTTTTTTCATGTCCCTGTAGAAGCAAATAGCACGAAATACACAGCGTCTGTTACTCATCATGGTCAAATCGAATTTCTAAAATGTCCATTTGGTTTGTGCAATAGTCCAGCTGTATTTCAGAAATTTGTAAATCATGTTTTTAGACCCTGAACAATGAAAAATATAGCAATTTAATATAAGGATATGAACAATCTAGTGTTGACGAAGAAGAAAGTGTAAGTAGATTGAAATTCGTTTTACAAGTAGCAAAAGATTGTGGACTACAAATAAAGAAAAGTAAATGCCAATTGTTAAAGAAGTTGATTTCTTAGGTTTTATCGTATCAGAAGGTACAGTGCTACCTTCAGAAGCAAAAATAATAGCTATAAAGCAATTTCCAAAACCAACCAACTACAATCATTTTTAAGCCTGACAGCATATTTTCTTAAATTTATCCCTTCGTACGCTACCATTGCAAAACTTTTAAATGACCTGTTGAAAAAATATCCATTTTTTATTTTTGGAGATATGCAGAAGCACTGCTTATTGAAGTTCAAAGTGTTATTGAAAGGTGAAGTATTCCATGTTTATGTTGAAAGAAAAGATATAGAACTACACACAAACGCAAGTAGGTATGGCTATGGAGCATGTTTATTGCAAAAATCTAGTGCTAATAAATTTCATCCGATATATTATACAAGAGAAGAATTGAAGAGAAATACAACAGTCATGAGCTGGAAGTACTTGCTGTGATTCAAGCTGTAAAAAATTTAGAGTATACTTATTAGATGTCAAGTTTAAAATCGTAACAGACTGTTCAGCATTCCAAAGATACCATGAGCAAAAAGGATTTAACCACAAGGGTGGCAAGATGGGCATTGTTACTAAAAGATTATAGTTACGAGATTGAACATCGTAGAGGAAGCTGAATATCTCATGTTGATGCTTTAAGTCGTTACCCACTAGTTATGGTTATAACTCAAGTAGATGGAGTAATTTATAGAATTAAATTAGCAAGAAAAGAATGAACACCTTCAAACCAATAAAGAGTTATTAAATACCCAAGAATATAAAAACTATTTTGTAAAACATGGTATTTGTAGATAGTGGTAGGTAGTGCCCCAAAGTTTACAAATAGAAATAATTAGAAAAATGCACGAAACAGGACATTTTGCTGTAAGAAAAATAAAAGAGAAATCTTAAAAAGAGAATTTTATATAGATAAATTAAAAGATAAATTGTGTGTATAAATAATTGTATATCGTGCATATTAGGAAATAGAAAAACTGAAACTACTGACTACTTTACCCATTACCCGTACCTGAAGGTCCATTGCATCATACTTACCACGCAGATTATTTGGGATCTATGGCTATTAACTAATAAGAAGTATCATCATATCTTGGCAGTTATTGATAGTTTTACAAAATTGACCTAACTTTACACGACCGAGTCTACAACAGCACAAGAAACAGTCGTCTGCCTCAAAAAAAAAGTAATGTTTTCGAAACTCTGTGAGAATAATCACAGACAAAAGAACTACATTTAGTGTCAGTGGGTTCATTAATTATTGTGCAGAGGAAGGAGTTCAACATGTAGCAATCACAACTGGTGGTCCTAGGGGAAATGAACGGGTGATGATGATCCGGAGTCAGGCCATCTGGTTTCTGCTACTCCCAAAATGTTCAGTTTGAGCCTTCTCATTCCTTGGAAGATTTTCTCGATTTCCAGCCTCAAACAAACAGGTATTAATCAGATTGGAAATTGAAACTAATAGATCGCTTATGTGAAACAGAAGCAGAGTAGAAGACAGAACAGACCTCTGAAACACCCCTGCAATAATCGTAAATGTCTTGGATGAGATGCGTCAACGACCACCTGAAGAGATCTATCAGGGGGGAAACTGGATATTAAGTGACAGAAACTCGTTGGAAGTCCATAAGATGTTAATAAGCCGAGAAGAGATCGGTGCCACTTTCTGTGAAAAGGGTTTTTGAGATATTCAATACCACAATCTTAGCCTCATCGCATTTTTCCATAGCTGAAATCCAGATGTAACATTTGCCAGGAAATCGACGATTGAACGTTGTTTTTTGAAACGTTACTGCCTGTTTCCTTAGGAACTACACACTGAAATTGAGACGATTTTTTTCTCTCCAATTTGTGCTACATACGAATTTAAAATTTTTAATTTTTGTAGATGTTTTGCTCCTGACATCGATCAAATATTTTTTTTTTGCTCTTTTTTACAATATTTACATTCTATCGATTGTATTTTTCTTGTCGCCCTGTTTGAGTACGAAATACTTGAATAGTTTTATAGAGCAATGACAGAATTACAAAAGAGATATACTTTATTTTGCAAATTCTGCAGGACTTACTAAAGTAGTTGGGGGAGGCGGGTCAAGGGGATCAAGGAAATCAATTCCCATCATAGGTATTGTAAATCATAAATGAATTATCTGAAAGAACTACAAAATCTCCAGAATTTTAGAGTTTCAGAAAAGATTTTCCTTTTTGTCTTAAAAAACGGGTCAGCTTAGTTCATCTACCATTTTTTTTGATGTCTTGCTCCTGATATATCGATCAAATATTTTTTTTGCTCTTTTTTACAATATTTATATTCTATCGATTGTATTTCCTTGTCGCCCTCTATAAGTACGAAATACTTGAATACCTTTATAGAGCAATGCCAGAATTACAAAAGAGATATACTTTATTTTGCAAATTTCTGCAGGACTTACTAACGTAGTTGGGGGAGGGAGGTCAAGGGGATCAAGTAAATTAATTCACATCATAGGTATTGTAAATCATAAATGAATGAATTATCTAAAAAAAACTATAAAAACTCCAGAACTTCAGAGTTTTAGAAGAGATTTGCTTTTTTGTGTTAAAATTAAAAATGGGTCAGCTTAGTTTATCTACCATTTTTTTGATATAAAATTTGAAACAATCAAACATTCCAACCAAATTTATAAAAATTATTGGAATTTCGAAAAAGTGTTTCGAAGCCGAAATTGAAATTTTGAGGGTTCTTTTTTATAAATTACAGTATTTTCTGAAGGACTTTAATCTTGAGATTTATTTTAAAAATCTAGAATTTTTGAATATAAAACTAACTTTGTTCTGACTCAAAATTTCAATTAGAACTCGCAATTTATAAAAAAAACTTTACAAAATATTTGATTTCAAAAATTTTAAGTTTCGACTCAAAATTTTTAAATAAGTTCTGTTTAAAACTTCTAGAAAAGTTAAAAGTTTCGGATTAGAATTAGAAAATGTTTTGTTGATGCATTTAAGATTTTTATTTCAACTCAAAGTGTGAGCTTTTTAAAAAACTGAATTTTTTCTCTTCTGATTTAAACTTGTCTCCTTAGAAAATTAAAAGCGATTTTTTTGTAAAGAAAACGAATAATGGACTTCGAAAAAAAAATTTTGAAAATTGAAAATAAATTTCCAAAAAAAAACCAAATTGTTAAAATATATTTAATATTTCCGAGAGAAGTCCAATTTTAAAAGAAAAAGTTACATATTTGAGAATCAAAATGAAATTTTGAAAAATAAGAATTTTCAAATAAAAAACGCAATTTTTAGAAAAAGTCGGATTTTGCAGAAAATAAAATTTAAAATAAAAACCTGACATTTCTAAAAAATTCAAAAAATGTCAAAAATTCGGAAAAATTTGAAATTTCTTAAAGGTCGAATTCTGAAAAAATAAATCACAACTTTCTCGAAAATTTACTTTTTTGAAGACATTGCATTTACAAGAAATCTTTTTTTTAATTTCACAAAAATATTATTTTTGAAATTTTACCCTGTTAAATTAAAATTTCTATTTAATTTTGAGAAAATAAACGAATTTTTCGAAGTTAAAATTTCCAGAAACATAAAGCATCAATTCTGAGATAAACGTGGAAATTTCGAGAATAACGAGAATTGTTATATTTATTATAAGTTAAATTTTACATTAATTTTGCAAGAATAACTCAAAAAATAGAATTTTGAGACTAAAGTCTAAAAAGACTAATTTTGAAGAAAAAACAAATTTCAGGAAAAATACTCATAAGAGAAATACTGAAAATTTTGAAAAAAGACGAATTTCGACGAAAAAGTCGAAATTTCTAGAAACACCATCGAATTTTGAGGTAAAAATCAAAAATCGAGAAAAAAGCAAAATTTAAGAAACCTGTCGAAATTTACGGGAACTTAGATTTTAAAGAATTTAAATTTTTAGAAAAAGACCAATCTTAAGAAAAATTATAGAGTTTTGGGAAAAAAGTTGAAATAAAGAGAAAAAAATTGAAATTGAGAAAAAATTTGAAATTTTCCAGATATAGTCAAAATAAATAAAAAAAAAATGTAACAGACCAATTATTGCAGTACTCACAAAATTAAGCGGTTTAAACACGTTAATCGTTTGTCAAGTGTTAAATTCGACAATGTAGAAAATGTAAACAATACACCATTTGAGTTACTAGTAGGTATTAAAATGAGAAGCAAAAAAGATATTTTAGTGAAAGAATTAATAGAGGAAGAAGCTACCGAAGAATTTTGTAAGACAAGAGAAAACTTAAGAGCTGCAAGCAAAGAACATTTGGTTAAGATACAAGATCAGACCAAGAAAGGTTTTAACTTAAGACGAAAGAAGGTCCACATGTTCTAAATTTTTGAAACTGTGGTTAAGACGTAAGTGGCTCCGAGTAAGAACCATAGTCAGTATGGCCGAGTGTAGGGTTTCAAAATTAGAGCATAGTGGTCGTAAATAAAAATAAAAAAATTTCAATGATAAAAATAATAATTAAAGACGTATGATAGGGCGAAAAACGTCAACGTGTTTTTTCGGAGGGTTTCCACTGGATTATTTAAAAAACAGAGTAATTATATTTACTCTAACTTTGTATCCTTGAATTATTAATTGCATTGTTTTCTGATGAACTGCTTTTCTTCTGTTAACCTATGACCACTTATCATCCCTAAACAACAAGGATATCCTACATGTATATTTAGCTGCCTAGCGAATCTCCAGCTATACCTATATTGAGTAACAAAGTTGCCCCCCACCGGGTTAAATGACGCTGATATTAGACCATAAAGAAATTCTCCAAGCAAAGTCAAGATGACGCTTTCGTCGCTGTCTGATCATTAATTTATATAGAAAATGTAAAAAGGGATTATTTGTTTTTTCTGAGTATAATATTTGTTTGGGAGTATCTGAAACAGTGTTTTGAAAGAAAACATATCCTACGATCCCGTCTTGCAAAGTGAGTTTATATCAATTTTCCTCAAAATCACTTCAGTAACTGTGTCGTGGAAAGTGGACAATCAAACAGACAAACAACTTTTGCTTTTATATATTAGTTAAAATTAAACAAATCTATCAGATAATTTTCACTGAGCAGGATTCTACCATAAACATAAGTTACGTCAAAATCTACCAAATGTTATTGCATAATTTGAAATTTAGTTTTTCCAATGTAACGCCAGTGTTTGCCACTGATAATCCTCACTACAGAGCATATAACTAGTAATTAGATTATGTATTCGTATACATCGATGCATAATCGTCCTACGTCCTGCGTCCTACGTGTTATCTAAAGACCGACTGAAGTTTCGGTTTCGGTTCAGCTTAAAGTCGCCTAAAATTTCGGCTTAGCTATAAGTTCAGATTACAAGTTTAAACTCTAAACCTTCAGAAAATTATAAAATTAAAAAAAAAATATTTAAAATTCATAAAATGATTTCCAGATCTAACTCGAAATATCGATTTGAACATTGAATTTAAAAAAAAAAGGATGTATAAGTTACAGGTTTGAAGTGAAAACTTTTAGAAAATTCGAAATTTAGAAACAGAAAACTGTAAATGTACCTAATCACAAAAATATTCTAAAATTTTTGAGTTTAGCAAACTTAAGCGGAAATTATTAATTGGATAGATTTTAAATGATGATAAAAAATTTAATTTTAAACCGGTTAATATTTCCAATTTAAATTCGGAATTTCTAAAAAAGTCGAATCTTTAGGATTAAGGTCAAAAATTTTAAAAAATCAAGTTTTTCAGAAAAATATCTGGATTTTAAGTTTTTAATTTTTTTCAATTAAAATTCTAAAAAAAATGCAGGTTTAAGCCAAAAATATTTGTAAAAAACTCCTAATTTATGCATTAACAAATTTTTCAAAATGTTCAGTTTATTCCAACTGATGAATTTAATCTCGAAATTTCGACGTTAAACTTAAATATTCAAATTTTTTTCAAACAGAGATAGTTTTCAATTTTCAATAAAAACTCAATAAATTGAATTTAAAGGCGAAGACTTAAAAGAAAGACCAACATTTCAAAGTTAAACGTAATAATATATTTTTAATAAATTAGGCTTATTTTCGAAAGTTCTCAAAATATCGACCTTGATCTTAAAACTTGTAAAATTGCCAAATCTCCGAACTTATTTTTTTCAAATTCGGTCTTTTTATAGAAAAAATAGGTTTAAACGTTTTTCTGAAATTTTGACGTTAAATTCGAAGCAGAGATTTTCAAAGAATTCAACTTAATTTCAAGTTTTAATTGTATCATTAAAATCTTAAAATTTTCTTTTCTTCAAATTTTGACCGTTTTCGACATTCGAATTTTTTTTATAAATTTTGAATGTTTTCCAAAATCTCAACATTTTTCTCACAATTACAAGTTTAAACCTAAAATTATTTTTCTCTTCAGTAAAATTAGAGCTTTTAATTCAGAATGTTGAGGAATTGTTATTTTTTTCGGATTTGAGTCTTCAAATTTAGTATTGTTTTAGGGTTCTGTACCTTATAGGGAAAAACCTGAACCCTTATAACCTCACTCTCGTGTTCGTTCGTCCGTCTGCCACAAAAAGCTTTTCCTCGAAAATTAATAACGTAGGAATTTAAAATTTTGCACAACGTGACCCACGCAAATACCGCTAGCCAACGATTTGAAAAAGAAAATATTTTATAATAAAATGGAGGGTTAACTTGTTCATCGAAAAATCAAGTTTTATTTAATATCTCGTGTAAAGTATCATTTGAAAAAACTACATCTAAAGATGTTAAAATATTTTTTTAATAATTTTCGGTCCAGCAGTCTTAGCTATTTTACTTGTCCTATTTGTTAATAACACATAATAGAAAAATAGATGGGGCAAACTGTAATTAAAATAAATTGTTTAATCGCGCAAGTTTGATCACATGAAAAATCTTTCAAGTTCGATAACAAGAATTTACCGACGAAGTTTCATTTTAACATACAAAACGGAAGGAAGTGGAAAAGCTATTGATTAGCACTAGAGCAACATGTAAATGTTTTAATAAAAACGTTTCAGACAAGGTCATTAGAACACATTAGGGCGCTTTGATAAATTTTAATTATCGGAAAAACATTTCAAATGCTGAAGCTATTATTATTACATATTCATGTGGAAAATGTGAAAGACAATTTCAGATGAATTCGTAACTAGAGTGGTTTTTAATGACTTTTTTTAAATTACATATTTAATTGCACTCATTTTGTTTGGCTTTTTCGTAGCCTGTGTCTCCTCTCAAAGCTCCAGATCATTAGTTACACTTTTTTTTTGCTAATGACCTAGCGTAGCGCTATCAGAGGGCATTATTATGCGATGCACAAGGACCTTCTTGGGTGAGGGGCCCTCTCTTAATTTTTTCTTAGACCCAATTAAAAAACTCTTAATTTATAAAAAAATCAAGTTGAAATTTCAAATGCAAAATAACTAAAAAAGTTTTTGAAGAAAAGGCATCTAGTTAATGTTGAAATTCCCCACCCCCAAAACTAAAATTTTTAAAATAAAATTCTCGAATTTTTTAGCTTGCTATTTCTTCAAGTAGAAGTAAAAATTGAAAAGAAGCTTGCAATTATGAGATAAAGTTAAAGTTAATAAACTCCAGAAATAGTGTATCAAAAAAAAATGAAATTTTTACAAAAAATCGAACAGTCAAAAATTTAGGGAAAAAAATTAGACATTGGAAGTGTAAACTTCAAATTTTGAGAAAAAAGATAAATTATCCAAAAATTTTCAAATTTCAATAAAATGAGAATTGAGAAAAATGGAAATTTCAACATTAACGTGAGTATCCAATTCTACTCACCAGATTTTGAAAAAAGTCTAAGTTCGAGATTCAAAACATATTTTAGTTTCCAAATTTTTACAACTTGGGAAACAGATTTAATCCGCCTCTGGAAGTTGGTAGTTTAAAACATAAAATGACCACGTTTAAGTCTTATTTAATTTAATTCCAAATTCGTAATTTCTTTAATAATACTGATATTTTTCTGGAAACGATTTTAATCTTCAAATGACCACTTTTTTCTCAACAACAAATCATGCATTTTTACTCAAAACTTCATCTTTTCCTGAAAATTCACTTTTTCAACTACAGTTTTCTGTTTTTTCTAGAAATGTTCAGGGCTCAAGTTTTGGCCCGACCATCATTTTAAGGCCAATAAGAAGCTTTCATTTCAGCTCGTTATTATAGCAACCACAAAACTTCCCGGAAGTTTTTTTCTCCTGGGTACACTGGGTGTGATTACAACGATAGCATGTCTGTGAAACTTTTAAACATCCATCTATACGCTTTATAAATAATTATTGTTACTTTTATCCTTTATCTTTACAAAGCTAAAATGATATTAATAAGATGTATCTATCTTTCCTTACTTAGTATGACATGTTATGCTATAATTTTTTATGTTATTTTGGTGTGACATTTTTTTACCGAATCTCCCACCTTCTTGAATGATTACAGAAAATATCTCCTCGAGTATGACATTTTTGGAAAATTCATGCTTTATTATTATCCCTCGTCTTCGACTCGGGTTAATTTTCAAAAAAATCATGCTCTCGGAAATATTTATGGTTGTAATTCAAGCTTACTAGTGAAAGTTAATCCCAAAATTTGATTTTTTCCCTAGAAATTTTGTCTTTAGATTTGTCATGCTTCCACAAATTCTATGAGAACTGTTTAAAATTTCACTCTTTTTTTAATTTCTGTAGTAATCTCAAAAGTTCAGCAAACTTTATTTTAATATAACATTAATTATGGTTTTTCTTTGAACAACTCGATTCTTTTGTTTTCAAAAGTTCGATTTCAATTCCTATTTTGTCCTAGATGTTCGATTACAAACTCCTAATTTCAGTGTTTTCTTAAAATCTCGGCTTAATTTTTAAAGTTGCATTTTTTTATAAAACTGGAATTTTTCGGATTTGTAAATTGTTTTCCTATAATTTTTAAAAAATATTGAATTTTTTACTTAAAGTCAAAAATCTTGCAGAATCGTGGCTACTAATTCTTAAAAAAATTGAATGTACCGAGATTTTCAAAAAATTCGAAATTTTAAAAAATCGAAATATCCCAAAATAATCGAAAATTTAAAACAATGGCGAAATTTGTAAAAAATCGAAATTAAAAAAATAGACATTTTCAAATGTCTACAAAAAAGTCGAACTTAAGTTTAAAAAAATGTTGAAATTTAAAGAATTAAAAACCAGACATTTTCTGAAAATTTAAAAATTTAAAGAAGTAAAAAAAGTCGAATGTTTTAGATAATATTAAGAAAAATTGAGAAATTTGAAAATGGTTAAAATCTAAAAGAAATATAACTTCTAAAAAATCCAAAATTTTCAAAAAATCAAAATTGTAAGAAAAATGTGAAAATTTGAAAAAATTTATTTTCCAAATGTCGGCAATTTAAAAAAAAAGTATTTAAAACAATGTCCAAATTATATTAAAGAGGTCAAGGCTTAAGAAAAAACCGAAATTCTCAAAAAAAATCTAAATTGAAAGTTTAAAAAAAAATAAAATTTTCGAAAAAGTTGGCACCTTCAAAACACCCGAAATTTTCAAACAAGTCGAAAATTTTTAAAGTCAAAATTTTGAACGGAAGATACATTTTGAAATAAAGTAGAAATTAAAAAAATCCAACTTTAAAAAAGTCAAAACGACATTTTGAAAGAAGTTAACCTTTTCAAAAAAAAAATTAGAAAAAAATGTGAAATTATGAAAAAAGGCCTCGATATAAAATTTTCAAAAAACTCAAAAATCGACAATTTTAAAAAGACCAATCTGAAATAAAATCGTTCCAAAAACTTGAAAATCAAAAGGAGAAATTTAAAAATGTCGAAATTTTGAATTGGGGACAAAATTAGAAAAATAAGTCTTTCAAAAAATTACGTTTCCAAAAATGCCAATATTTTCCAAAGGAATTCGAAATTTTGAAACAAAAGTCAAAAAGTAAATATTTTTCGAAAAATCTGGATTTTAAAAGTTGAAATTTAAAAAGGCGAAAATTAAAAAGTAATCGAAATTTTGAAAAAATCTCGAAATTTTAAGTAATATGTAAGAGTTTAAATAAAAGTCGAAATCAGAAGTGTTCAAATAAAAAATATCAAATTTAATCTCTTTTACAATTTTATCCAAGTTTCTAATTTAAGTTTTAGATTTGAAATTTTCTGGATATTTTGACTTTTTTTCTAAATGTCTGCTTTAACCTCAAAATTTCATGTATTTTTTGAAAGTTAGAAACATTGTTTTAAATTTTGAGTTCTATTTGAAGGTCAAGAGAATAAAATCAAATTTTATGGATTTATGAATTTCAAGTTTTTCTAATGTTGGGCGTTTGTCGACGTTTGTCTCAAGTAATTGGGTAATGCAATTAAGAGAAATAAGGGTTCGGTCATTTGTTGTTTAACGATAACTAGAGGGTCAGAGGAGAAGGGTTAAAATGAACAAAATCTGAGTTACGTAATTTATAAACGGTTTCTAAATCGACAATGTGGGTATTGTTTTTACTTCTTTGAAATTTCAATCCCTTCTGAAAAAAATTCTTAGCGACTGCCTTGCAAAAAATTGTACATTTTAAGTAGAGGGCCCTGGAAAGATTCTTGCACAAATTGGTTGCCAGCTACACCACCGATTAAGGAATAGAAATCTACTGGCATATGTTACTCATATCTGTAACTCAGCTATGGAAAAACATGGTGAGGCTAGGATTATGGCATTGGATATCTCAAACGCCTTCGACAGAGTCTGGCACCGATCTCTTCTCGCCAAATTAACATCCTATGGTCTATCTCCTGGACTCTGTCATTTGATATTCAGTTTTCTCGCTGACAGATCTCCTCAGGTCGTCGTCGATGGCATCTGACATTTGCGATTAATGCAGGGGTGCCTCAGGGTTCTGTCCTGTCTTCTATTTTGTTTCTGTTACACATAAATGACCTTTTAGCTTCAATTTCCAATCCAATGTACAGTTACACAGATAATAGTAGCCTGATGTCATCTTTTTTCTCCGACAATCTATTATCCGTGGCTGCTTCAGATCGACTAAGGCAACAGCAAATACAGATGATTAATCGGGATCTCGAAATCATTCTGGATGGGGGTAAGAAAAATCTAGTCGATTTCAATGACTCAAAAACTCAGACCGGGGTTTTCTCTAAGAAAACATCAAAGGATAATGTAACAAATATACTCATGGACAGTAAAATCCTCCCGATGGAATTTAATCGGTCTATCCTAGGAGGAAATGCGAGCACTCTTGGGACGATCATGTGCGCGCTATTGCCAAATCCGCCTCTTAGAAGCTAGGTTTTCTTGATGACGAGAGTTTGACCGATTCTCTCGAAACACTAGAGCACATACGGATGGTTGGTGATTTATCTCTTTTCTACAAGAACTTTCAATGGGAGATTCTCGCAGGAACTAATAGGATTGATCCCCCCAAGGGCAAGATTTTTAAGGCATACAAGACAGTCGGAGACATCAAATTCCTGTGGGGTCCAGCTTGATACAGTGAGGACTTCTGTCTGCGGAGAATCTTTTTCCTATAGAACTTCTAAGCTATGAAACTCGTTACCGAACGGAATTTTCCCCATAAATTACAACCTATCCTTGTTTAAGAAGGCGGTTCATCGCCATCTATAATTGTTTCCACATATATTTGCTTCTGATTCAAAATTACCTAAAAAATACTTAAAAACTACTTAAAATCCAAGAACGGAATATCAACAGAAACATAATGCTTTAAATATTTAATATTTCCAACAATTTTTCTTTATTCGCTGTCACAAATGTAAGTTTCAGCTTTTCTCTGTTATTTTTATGGCTGTCGCGGTGGTCATTCATGATTTTTTGACAAATTCAAAAAATTACCTTATTTAATGATGAGTTGCAGATACAATTCTCTATTTGAGTAGAGCTATACATACAGTTACATACAATTTACCAACTTTACTGCTTCCGCAGTTAAATTACTTTCTGACTAAATTATAGAAAATTTACGGGAACAATAATATTCACAAAATTCGGTCGTGAATAAATATATATTTCAGTTCTGTTTTTGATCGTAGCGCACATACATGTGAATAAGCTAAAATCACAACTTCGGAAATATGGACTCGAAAAGTAATGGCTGCAAATTGATTGTTAAGGTAGTTCGATCGTTACAGCGATATCTAAATAAGAAGCTAAATTTTCAGTATGTCATTAAATGATATTAAATACATAAAAGTAAATTAGATTTATATCATGTAAGGTGTTCAAATGAAAAAAAATCATTTGAAGTAGTGTTATGTGTAAACCGAACTTTTCTAGGGAAACACATCTTGTTCTATCGAAGGAAAGCTCTCTTTTATATATTAAAGAATAAAATTGTGTGTAATTCAATTTAGATAAACGGTGCTTAAAATCATTTAAAAATTTTCAATTCTAGTATTAATAAACATGATCATTTCGAGCGCACCGAATCCGTACGGTCAAAAACTATTTTCGATTTTCTTTATAAATTGACATAACCCCTAAAATTCACCTAATTTGCATGAATATAGAATAATTGATTTAAAAAAATTAGAGCACTTGAAAAGCAAACTATTACAAGTCGGAAAAAAACCGCTTCATATTTAATTACTACATACTTACTCTTATTGTTGCTATCCAGTGTCTACATCATGCACCTAATAGGACTCGAGACCGTTCTGAAGGGCGGAAAATCTCAACTTACTTTTAGACGTTTCGGTAACACATGTCCGACGGTTGGCCTTCGTGCGTCCGGCACACACCGACTGACGCACATCGCGGACGCCTCCAAAGACGCGAGTTTTCCGCGTTCGCGTCGCGTCGGCGTAAAGGGCGCGTCTCAATTGAGGTCCTGTCGCGCTGCTCCCTGAAAGGACGACGTGCAATTTATCGTCTAATTTTATTACCTCCGGACGGGAGATGGTAGTGACGACCTTTCGATAGGCGTCGCAGGCGAAAGGCCGCGACTTTTTATCGAATTAATTAGCGCCCTAAGGCGAGAAGGATCGGAAACGTCCAATTTGTCGAATTATGCTCTTCTCCGGGCCCAATTAGATCTTATGCTCGTCGAATAAGTTTATCTGGAATTCTGAGATGTAGAAAGTCAGTTACCAAACTTTGAAAACGAAAAGGTCACAAATAGGGATGAGCGATGTTGACAAAACACTGCTGTTGATATCTACGTTAACATGAATAACTAAACATCAAAAATAATCGAACATGAAACATGGATTTCCTTAACAGCGATCGAAGCAAAAGAATGAATTTATAAAATAATAACATCTCCACATACATCTAAAACGTGTTTGAAAGTATAGTTCTTTCCTTTTTTCTTAACATTTTCTATTATTTTAAGGTCAATTGCATAATTTATCTTTTAATCATAATTTTTACAAATTCCCAATCGAAATTTAATATTTTGGTTTACATTTCATGTTTTTTTTTCTTATTTTTATTCGAAATGTGCATGCTTTCCCCTCAGAAATTTTATTTTTATTTTAACATTTCAAAATTTTTCATCATATTTCTACATTTACCTCGAAGCTTCAATTTTAACCACAATATTTTGGAAATAAAGTCTAAAGTTTAAGTTTGAAAGCAAAAATTCGAGTTCTTTAAAATTTAAGGCCAAAATTGATAGAATTTTGAGATTAACGGCAAAATTTCGAGAAAAAAGGCAAATAAATTCAAAAAAAAGTAAAAAGGACAAGGATTAACTCCGAATTAAAAAAAATGAAATTTACTTAATTACAATATTTTTTTCGTAATTTGAAATTCGCAATATTTGTAAAAAATTTTTAAATATTCCAAATTTTCGGCAACAATTTTAATTTTAAATTTTCAACAACATTCTAGAAATTTTAAGTCTAACGTCCACATTTCAAGGTTAAAGCTAAAAATTTCGATTCTAAATTTGTATCTTCGATTTTTTAATTACATTTTTGAATTTAGGTTTAAAATTTTGCTTTTTAAGTAGAAATTTTAAAAATAAAAAGAATCTTAAACGTTTATGAAAAAAGTCGAGATAAAAATATTCGAAATTTACAAGAAAAAATCAAGAATGTTTCAATTCAGAGTCGATGTTTTAGGAAATAAAATAAACATTTCAGGTTTAAATCAAAATTCGAAATTTACCGGAAACAGAGTCTATCAAAAAAAATAATAATAAATAAATACAAATTCAAATTTAGATTAATTAAAAGAAAGTATTTTAGGATCCAAATTTTAGGGACAAGGACCTAAATTTTCAATTTTTTTTATACTTCAATAGTTTAAGAAAGGCTCTTGAATTATTGATAAACTTGTTTGCATCACTGATTGTGAGAGCTGCCTCATTAAAATGGACAAAGCCGCCTTACAGTGGTGCAGTTAATCTGTGCTATTCGTAGAGAGTTAGTCACCACAAAATTCAAGGTGAATTCTCCCCAGGGGGTGTAGGTTTTTTCTTCTCCTTGTGGGATTTCTCGATCAGCTTTACAGCCGCTCTAAAAACTCCGCAATGAGGTCGAAAGTTGCAGGCTTTCAGCCCTGGCATTGCCGATTCGGGTATCAGGACGGAAAAATGGGCGCTTTTGGCGTTCCGACTTTCACTGTACCGCACCACTATCCAGCTCGAGACCTGCAACTCTTTGTTCTGTGATCTAAGAACTATAGGGTTCTTTCGACCGTTATTTCGGTGTCTTCCACGTGGACAACCACCCGATGGCGCTTTGAAAGGTCATCGGCCGATATTGCCCTCAGGACGATTTACCCGTTCAATTTGTTCTCTGCGAATAGGCTTTTCTGCCACACTTCAGAGGCTTTGTTACTGCAGCCAACTATGGCTGCACTGCCCCTTTCCCATATTCCTTCGAATAAGGGAAAGACACTCCCCACGGTATACCAGTAATGAGTTCCCGTATGAGGATTTTAGTTGACTCAACTTCTGGTTGAGTCAATTTTTTGTCCGGATAGTTTTCGGGAACGGTTGCTAGCCAGACACAATTTGTAGCGGCCTCAGCGTAGGACCTTGTGCCATGGCTGACCCTAGGTCTCTTCTGCCCGCTAGGTACTAGGATTTGGAGTATGGTGTTCGGGTTTCCGGCGTTTAACCGCCTCTCCGGACACCGCTCCCGTCGAACTAGTTGACTAGAGGGCCGAGCAATTGCTGCCCTTGCTCTCACCGTGCTTGTGGAGGTGGAAGGTTGGGCAGTTGTTGCGCTTGCTTCCACCATATTTGTAGAGGTGGAGGACTGGGCAGTTGCTGCCCTTGCTTTCCCCTCTTTTTCTTTTCTTAAGGGCGATTTGCAACCCCGCTTAAGCTTACTCATTTTTCTTGTAGAACCAGGTATCGTATAGCTTTGAATTACTAGCTAACTGCGCTCGTTCGTACTCAAACGCACTACTCGTTTAGTAAAACTTTGCTATTCTACACTTGTTGTTTAATATAATATTATCAATGCTTTTTAAACTAACAATAAGATAGTTACACTACGTTTGATATTTTTACCATGTAATAAATGTTTACTAGCGACACTGTGCGCTTTAAACAAGGTGATTCCATTGGAACAGTTGCGGAATAATTTGCATGAGAAGAAAAACGAAGTAGGGGGATTCACGTGATAAAGTGCTTCATTTTCTTGGAACGAAAAATGCCATTTGGCCAAAAAGTAAGCTTTTGTTATAAATATTTATTGAGTGGAAGATTTCAAATGAAATACTTCACAAAAGGAAAAAGGCGAAAATAATTGAAGCCGGAGTAACTTATCGGATTTACCTTGAACGAAGACAGTCTACAAGTAATTGTGCCAACGAATAGGTCTTTCATTATTCGATTCCCCATTATGTGTGATTCAAAGACGAAATCAGAGCGCATTTAATGGAAAGACTACGATAAATCAAACTAAATCTCTTAAGCTGTTTTCCTCTATACGCCTATACCGTAAAAGATCAGACTCAAACCTTGACGACAATCTCTAACCGATTTCACATATACGTCATTTTCCGACCAAATGAAACCTAATGAAATTGTATCATCCCTAACTTTTTTTTCGCCTCATATTCCGACGAAATGAAATTGTATGATACAACGTGAATTTCCAACGACTGATCGCACGCGAAACCTCGTTTTGTTAGAGCACGTTTAACGACCGGGATTACACGAAAATCCCTCTAGTTGTGACGTCAATCTCCACTGTATAATATAACTTTCCGAGAGTTAAATGGGCCCCTAAATAGAATTCGAAGAAAGACTAATTTTAGCCCGACCTCATTATAAATGTAATAATGGGATATTTATCAAGAAGAAGTGGATGTGAGTGGCACCTGAGGCACTTAACGAAAACATTGTTAGATTGAGCTAGTGAGAAAAGTGTAAATTCAATTACGTTGCAAAATTCTCCATTGGTGTAATCTTCAACAATTTATATGACTCTATGAGATATTATCCCTGATTCCAGAATTAAACTTTGTATAAACTTAGTAGCTTAGGGTATCTCCCCGATACCTCCTACTTAAATATTCGCTAATAATCTAGACATTTTTGTAAAGAATCCAGCTGTAATGAGAAAACGACTTTAATCTTAAAATTTCTAATTTTTTTGTTTAGGGTTCTGTAGCTTAAAAGGAAAAAAACAAAGCCCTTATAATCTCATTCCCGTCTTCCCCCAACCGTCTGTCACAAAGAGGTTTTCCTTGAAAACCATGTAACGTGGAAATTTGAAATGTTGCACAGCGCTAGTTCTCGAAAACCCACACAAATGCCGTCAACATTTTTAAAATGTATCATTTTTAAAATCTTCAGCTATTTTCGTTTCTTTTTCCATGAATGGAAATATCCCCTTTAGTGCGAAAAACGTTCGATTCCCAAATCTTATGCTTTTCTAGAAATTTGGACTACTTCAGAATCAACAAAAATATATTTTATTTTCCTAATTTTATAACTTGGAAATTGAGAGGGCAGCATTTAACTGCTAGTCAAATGCTGCCCTCTCAATTTGTTTCCCCGAAGATAAGTCTGGGATGACCACCCCATAGAGTAAACCCTGACTCCAATTTTATTTTTATCATTTAAAAAAAAACACTCTTAACAATTTTGGTCTTCCCTTGGCCTTGGGCCCTGCGCCATTGTACCTGTTGCACCTGCCTTGTTACGCCTCGGCTATCTACTAATCAAAATTGGAATTATTTCAAAATGTTGACTTTTTGAAATTTCCGAATTTTTTTTGAAGAATTTGAGTTGTATTAAAAATTTAGGCTTTTTAAAATTCTTCGGCTTACATTGAAAATTTCAAAATATCAGACATTTTTACTTATCTTTAACAATTTTGACTTCCAAAATTTCGACCTTTTCGCGAATTTTGATTTTCTTTGTAAATTTGTACTTTTTTTACATGACGGTTTTTTGTATTATTTTGATTTTTCTGAAAAAGCTCACATATTTTAAAGATTTTGTCTATTAAAATTTATCCTTGTTGGAAATTCGAACTTTTTTTAAAATCTTAATTTCTTGGCCAGATTTCGATTATTTTAAAATAAATTTTGAATTTATCTTGAAGTTTTGACTTTTTTTAAAATTTTTGATTTATTTTTGAATATTTCTGATCTTTTTCCAAAATTTCCCTTTCTATTGAGAATTTATACATTTATTTAAATTTGGATTTGGATTTAGATTTTGCAATTTTGATTTTTTTCGTTAACGTGACTTAAAATTCGACTTTTTTTTAAATTTCAATTATTTTGAAAAATTGAAGTTTTAAAAAATTTAAACTTTCGAATTATTAATTTAACTGAAATGATCGATTTTATAAAAATTTCGATTTTCCACTTTTACTGAAAATTTGGACACTTGAACATTTATGAATTTTTGAATATTTCGACTTTATTTTAAAAATTTCGCATTTTGGTTTAGTTTGAAAATTCTAGATTTTTTGAATTGAATGGAATATTTTTTAAATTCTATCTTTAATCAAAATTTTACTTTTATTTGAATATTTGAATTTCTTGAAAATGTTGCCATAAAATTGCGACCTTTTTTCAAAATTTCGACTTTTCAATATTATGAATTTTTTTGTAAATTCGATCATTTTGAAATTATACTTTTCATTTTAAAAACTGTTCTTTTTAAAAATGTTGACTGTTTTTGAACATTTTTAATCTTGTTTAAAATTTTGATTATTCCCCAAAAAAATTTTTTTTAATTTCGACTTATTTATATGTAAATTTTACTTTTATTTAAAAAATTTTGATTTTCTTTAAAAATTTCTCTTTGAAGTTTGACTTTTTCAAATTGTAACTTTTTTGAAATTGACTTTTTTTTTAATATTTCCAGTTTATTTTTTGAAAATTTTCAACTTTTGTCATCAAAATTTCGACTTTTTTCCTAAGTTAACATTTTTCAAAATGTATCCTTTTCTTTAAATTTAATATTTTTTCAGAATTTCGTTCTTTTTTGTGCAAGTCTATACTTTTTTTAATTTCGATTTTTTATTTGTCGAAAATTCGAACTTTTGTAAATTCGACTTTTTAAAAATTTGGCCTTTTCCTAAAAGTTAAGATTTTTTTTAAGAATTTGAGTTTTTAAACCTCGAATTTTTAAAATTTTGAACGAGTCGTACAAAACAAATTCCAGAAAATGTTGCCTGTTTTTTAAAAATTTTGACAAAATTTCAATCTTTTCTCAAAATTTTGACTCATTGTTCGAAATATTTTTTTTTGGAAATTCGATTATTTTAAAAGCTTTTACCTTGCCAGCTTAATATTGCAACTTTTTTCTCGAAATTCTTAATTTAAAATTTAAATCTAAAGTTTTAATTTTAAATTCAATTTTGTCTCACTACATTTTCATATCTTTAATCCATTTTGCGTTTAAGTCGAAATTTTAAATGTGATCTCGAGATTTCAATATTATTAGCGGAATTATTTTATAAATTTAGAGTTTTTTGAGATTCAATAATTTTCCAAATATATGAGGTTTAAGAAATAAATATTATAAATTATTTTTTGAAAGCTCCAATTTTTTTCTCAAAATTAAGTGTTTACACTTTTAAATTATACTTTTTTTACAAACTCAACTTTCAACTTTTTCTAGAATTTTTGACTTTATTTTCGAAATTTTGATCCTACTTTTTTTATAAAATGCGATTTTTTTTCCGAAAATTTGGAAAATTAATTTCAAAGTAGCTCCCAATTTTCCGGGTGTGCTTCTATTAAAAATGTTGCTCTTGGGAGATTAGAACTATTCTTGGGCATAGGGATGTAACAAATGTTGGTATTCCCACATTCGCGAATGCGAATATTCATTTCCAATATTCGCGAATGCTGGCTTTTTCACTGGCACTTAAAGAATTTTATGGGAAAATTGCAATTTCCAGAATATAACGAATGTATATTATATGTATACAGGGTGAGTCACTAAGCGGGAATCGGTCTTTGGTAGGCGTATCGTTCAAAATATCGAAAAATGTTTCGAATAAAAGTTGTTCGAAATAAAGTTCTCCACAACCTAAAATTATTGCCAAATATGGCGGCCTTCCGATTGCACCGGAAATGAACACAACTTTCTTATTTTAAATAGAATACCCTATGTATTTTTACATTTTTCGATTTCTTGTTAAAAATGAATATGAATTTATTAAGACGACATAGGCCCTTAGTTGAACCGTTTTCGTGTAATTTAATTTTTTTGGTTAAATTTGACGATTTCGGAGCTTGACGCCATTAACGATATTTTCCAAACGCAATGACTCAGAGTTGGGTGGCATACGGTTTTGGATTCAGGAAGAACTGGAGTATTTGTTTACGTCTTTGCTGTTAGCAAGATTTCTTAAATTTCTTCACATCCGTCGACTCAATTCTTCAGTTGTTCAAACATGCATAACTTAATTTTTTCAAATGAAACCACCTATCTTGGATTATCTTATCGGATGCGAAATTAAATTACCTTTTTTTTTTGGTACCAGGTATTGCCACCTCCGTCCAATAATTTTTGAGAAATTTAGAATTTTGTAAAAATTTTAATTAATTTCGTATTATCGCGTTAGCCCTGGATGTCGCGGTTTTGTTTCGTCTCGTTTGTCCGGCAATAACTGGCAGTTTATCTCATTGTTGTCGCGAGGTCTTGGTATTAGTACTGAAAGACAATGTTTTCTTAAGAAGAATTGGTCGATATGGTTTACGCCTTGGGCAGTGCTGACAGAAATCCATCTCTTGCCTCAAGAATTTATGCCCAACGCTTTGTCGATCGGAGACATCCAAATTCAGCGGCATTCGCTAAATTGAGAGAAAGGTTTGCGCGAACTGGTAGTACGAAATACAAGAAAAAGGAGCGTAGAAAACGACGCATGAAGAAAACCAAGTTTTAGTAGCGGCTGCTGTTGTCCAAGATCCGCATTTAAGTACCAGAATAATAAGCACGGAATTACAAATAAGTCAAACCTCGGTTTCACGAATCTTGCGTAAAAATAAGTTTCATCCGTATCGTGTCCAGCTAGTACAGGAACTCAATCAAGCTGATTTCAACAACCGAATGCAGTTTTGTGAGTGGGCGTTACGAAAACTACAAGAACAAAATGACTTTTTGGACAATGTACTATTTACCGACGAATGTACATTTTATAAGAACGGCTTCGTGGGAAGACACAACTCCCATTACTACCACACTGAAAATCTTCATTGGATAAGGCCCTTAGACCATCAGCATAGGTGGTCTCTGAATGTTTGGGGTGGTGTAATAGGAAGATTTGTTGTCGGACCACACTTCTTTAATGAACATTTGAATGCCAACAATTACTTGCATTTTTTGCAAAATCAATTGCCCGAAATGATAGACAACTTGCCTCTTGCTGTCGTGCGGCAAATGTGGTTCCAACATGATGGGGCACCGGCACATTATGGAAGGGATGTAAGGGAGTTCCTCAATACACAATTCCCTAACATGTGGATAGGAAGAGGAGGCCCAGTGGCATGGCCCGCAAGATCACCGGATTTAACTAAGCCTGGCTTTTTCTTGTGGGGTCATGTTAAGCAAGTTGTGTACCAGGAACCACCAACTACCCGAGAAGACATGATGGACCGGGTTTGTGTTGCTTTCCAAAATATCAATGAAAACGTCTTGGTGGATATGAACAATTCTTTGCTACAGAGACTGCGTATTTGTCATCGTGAGGCTGGTGGTTATGTTGAAGATTTAATTTAATGTTATTATTACCATTGTTTATGTATTCTTCTTAATATTTGTTGCAACTTACTGTTACCGATTTGTTTATTGTTTATTTACTTTCTTTAATGCTTTACACTGAAATCCAATGATGATTTTCAGTATCGTGGTGTATCGTTTCCTTCCCACGAAGCGGTTCTTAAAAAATGTTTGTACATTTGTCGGTAAATAGTACAATGCCCGAAACGGTCATTTTGTTCCTGCAGATTATGTAACGTCCATTCACACAACTGCATCGATTGTTAGTCAGCTTGATTGAGTTCTTGCACTAGCTAGGTGTGACACGGGTGAAACTTGTTTTTACACAACAATCATGAAACCGATTTTTGGCTTATTTGTAATGTCACACTTATTCTTCTGGTCCTTAAGTGCGGATATTGGACAGCAGCAGCCACTACTGAACCTTGGTTTTCTTCATGCGCCGTTGGTTTTCTACGCTCCTTTTTCTCGTATTCAGTACTTCCAGTTAGTTACAACCTGAAGAATGCCACTAAATTTGAACATCTCTGGTCGACAAACCGTTGGGCATACTTACATGTTACAAACTCTAATAAAATTGTTTATTTTTTTGAATTTTAATTATTTTAGTTCATAATTAATATTTGGGCCATTGTGTTTGCCTTACTCTAACCATTGACCTAGTTTTCAAAAAATAATTATCTTTAAAAAATGTAAAGTGTAAACCACATCAACCGATTCTTGTTCGAAAAACATTTTCTGTAATTTGCAGGACAAACGAGACGAAACAAAACCACGACATCCAGGGCTAACGCGATAATACGAAATTAATTAAAATTTTTACAAAATTCTAAATTTCTCAAAATTTATTGGACGGAGGTGGCAATACCTGGTACCAAAAAAAATGTAATTTAATTTCGCATCCGATAAGATAATCCAAGATAGGTGGTTCCATTTGAAAAAATTAAGTTATGCATGTTTGAACAACTGAAGAATTGAGTCGACGGATGTGAAGAAATTTAAGAAATCTTGCTAACAGCAAAGATGTAAACAAATACTCCATTTCTTCCTGAATCCAAAACCGTATACCACACAACTCTGAGTCATTGCGTTTGGAAAATATCATTAATGGCGTCAAGCTCCGAAATCGTCAAATTTAACCAAAAAAATTAAATTACGCGAAAACGGTTCAACTAAGGGCCTATGTTGTCTTAATAAATTCATATTCATTTTTAACAAGGAATCCAAAAATGTAAAAATACATAGGGTGTTCTATTTAAAATAAGAAAGTTGTGTTCATTTCCGGTGCAACCGAAAGGCCGCCATATTTGGCAATAATTTTAGGTTGTGGAGAACTTTATTTCAAACAACTTTTATTTGAAACATTTTTCGATATTTTGAACGATACGCCTACCAAAGACCGATTCCCGCTTAGTGACTCACCCTGTATATACCGGGTGTTTTTTTTAGTTGGGAGGTTACCTTTATATGGAATACTACTTATTATAAAGGCAAACTGATTTTGTCGATGGGACTAATCGGGGTTAAACTATCTTCTGAAAATATTTTCAACTTCCCCCCCCTACCCATTGTACCGGAAGTAGACATCAACTTTCTTATTTTAAATGGCAACCCACAAATTTTATGTTTTATTTGGATTTTATGTCAAAAAATAAGGTGAGTTTATGTATACATGTTTATCACTACCTTTGATTGTTTTAAAGATATTTCAATTTTTCGAAAAAAAATGACAGAAAAGAGGGTTACTTTGACTCTTTGTATCTTTTTTATTATTTGCAGTGAAAACATGATATTTGGGTTGAAGTCAGGAAATATTATAAAGACTATAATAAGGTAAACAGATTTTACATTTATTATACAGAGTTATGGAAAATTTATAATATTTGCTGTTTTTGTTTTATTCAAAAAAACTCTGTTTTTTTAAATGGGAACTATATGTTTTTTAATCATTTTTGAATTCTTCACATAAAAAGAAGAAAAAAGTTAAATTACTTATTTTTTAAAATTTTGTGCCGTTACAGAGGTATTTTACATAAATCTGAAAATAAAAAAAATCAAACATTTCTTGTTTGTTCAAGTAGGAAATTAACTGTGGGCAATAAAAGCTTAAAGAATTAATCATAATAAGTAATAGAAAATAAAAATAATTGACAAAAAATTTACAATATATTTAAAGACATATTTTAAGATTTTGAATTGAGTAACGTTTTTAAGCATATCCGATTGTTCCTAGCAACATGCTTGTCATGCAGTAGTCGTAAAAAAAAATTACTAAAAAATTTGCATTTTGATTTTCATTGTAAAATTTAACGCTTAAAAATCCTGAGTTCTAATTTAACAGCATAACAGTTAAAGGACGAATTTTCTTGAACATTTGTTGTTGATTTTGATTACTCCAAAAATGAGAAGTCTGTTTAACAAACCATTTTTACGAATCTTACATTCATGGCTACCTAAACATTTTTCAGTAAGTATTCTAACAATTAGCCAATAATTTATTCGTCTTGTGAGGTTATCTTTGATATGTTATTTAGCCTAAAATTTTTAAACCTTGTGGTTGTATTTTTTTTTGAAAATTTTGTTGACTACTACCAAGTTGCTACTAAAAAAAAACGATATATTTTTCTTTTTCATTTTGCATTATATTTCTGTAACGGTGCAGAATTTTAAAAAATTAGTCATATAACTGTTTTCTTCTTTTTACGTGAGGAATTCAAAAATGTTTAAAAAACACATAGTTCCCATTTAAAAAAAACAGAGTTTTTTTGAATAAAACAAAAACAATAAAGATCATAAAATTTTCGTCACCCTGTGTAGTAAATGTAAAACTTAATTACGCTATTATAGTCTCCATAATATTCCATGACTTCAACCCAAATTTCATGTTTTATTGCAAACAATAAAAAAGATACAAAGAGTTAAAATAACCCTCTTTTCTGTCAGTTTTTTCCGAAAAATTGAAATATCTTAAAAACTACCAAAGATAGCAATAAACATGTATACATAAACTCATCTTATTTTTCTACGTAGAACCCAAATAAAATATAAAATTTGGGGGTTGCTATTTAAAATAAGAAAGTTGATGTCTACTTCCGGTATAACCGGAAGTGGGAGGAAGTTGAAAATATTTTTGAAAGGTAGTTTAGTTTCGATTAGCCATATCTACAAAATCAGTTTACCTTTATAATGAGTGATACTCCATATAAAGGTAACCTCCCAACTAAAAAAAACACCCAGTATATATATAACGAATATATATTTATTTTCATTTAAATTTTAACATTATCTCGAAATTTACAAGAAATATTTTTTCTAAATTTTCTAAAAATATTATTCTCAAATTTTTAATTTTTTTAATGCTGTTTAATCCAATTTAAAAAAATAAACGAATTTTGGATAAAAAGTACAATTTTGAGTAGAAATTTTTAGAAACATTTAGTCGAATTTTGAGAAATAAGGTCAAATTTCCGGACAGTTAAAATTTCGAGAAAGTAAATGTACAAAATGTACAATACAGTCCAATTTTGAGAGGAAAAAGTGAATTTAAGGCATAAAGTTGTAATTTAGAAAAAGACGAAAAAAACCGTTGAGATAAAGTTAGAATATTTATGAAATCAAATTTAATATAAAAACCTAACATTTTGGAAAAAATAAAGAATATCGAAATTTTGAGAAAAAAATTATTTTCGAGATGAAAATCGAAATTTTTGAAAAAGAAATCAAAATTTCAAGGAAAGGATCGACATTTTGATAATAAGATCAAAATTTCGAGAAAAAAAAGTGAAGATTTAGCAAAAATTCGAAATTTCCCAGAGAGAGTCAAATTTCTTCGAAATTTCGAAAAGACGGCGAATTTTGAGAAAAATTTCAGGAAAAAATTCGAAATTTTAAGAAAAAGAGTCGAAATTGGTCGACTGAATATTTATTTTTTAACGAACTGCCTAACTGAAGTATAAGCTCCTCCCCCCATGCCCCCATTGTAGCGTCAGAAAATATCCACTATAGAGATAAACGTGAAAATTTTGAGAAATGAATTGAATTTGAGTTTTCTTAAATTTTTTCTATTAACAAAAATTCAAAATTTTAAAAAAAATATTTTTCAAAATTTCCAGATAAATATTATTCTAAAAATGTTTACTTTCCAAAAGGTCTAACAAATTTTGAAAATAAAGCGAAATTTGATAAACAATTTCGAAATTTGCCGAGACGAATTTAAAAAGTAAAGTTGAAATTTTCAGAAGCAGTCGGATTTTAAAATAAATTCGAAATTTCAAAAAAGGAAATGCTAAGAAAAAAGATGAAATTTAGAGAAAATGTCGAAACTTCAAGAAAAGGAATAATTTTCAAAAAAAAATGGAAATTCCTGGAAAAAGTTCCGGTACTTTTTCCTATTATAGCTAGCTAGTAGGAATAGAAAACAAGGGAATTTAAAAATAATTTTAATAACTGGGACTGGATAAATTACAGCATTAGTTTTTTTTTGTGGAGCGGACTGGTCCTTGGTTATCTTCAAAAATTGAAATACAAATCTTGTCCCCTAAAACTAAGAAAGATTAAAAAACACAACAAAGGTTGCTCTAATTTCGATAGCCAAGTTATCGTCTTCAGAGAGATACTAACATCTAATACTAGAATTAACCCTTATACACTAAGAATATTCACTTTCGTTATTCCAATCGTACACGTCGCAGTGTCGCAATTCCTTATCTATCAATCTTAACTATTTTTAACAGAGATGAGTCGCCTAAAGGCCCAGCGCAACCATTCATAAGGTTTTCTCCAGCCTTATGGATATCCATGGGCGTAGCCCAGCGTCTGGGCCAGGAGGGGCATATCGGATTTTTTAAAAGCACCTAGTCAAAAATTCAAATAAACATACATTAAAATAGGTAATTTTTTATAAGAATTCTCTTTTATACAATAGCTACTTTAAAAGTAACTTTGGAGAGTCTTCAGCAAAACGGTTTATGACGTCTTCCGTGAAAGAATCGCCCATAGCGTTAACAAATTTTCTATGTACACTGAGTATACAAAGCCCATTTAATCTAGCTTCGATCATAGTCAATCTTGGCCACGTTTGTAAGCGCCTGAGTGTGCTCTCTGAATGACCTTTCAATGGAGAAGTTTCCATTTTCTTCTTATTGATTAATTATAAATATTTAAGTAAAACGATACAAATATCTGAAACAATCATTAAAATTTCTCTATAAATCAAAAAGTTATAGACCTTCGAAATTGCTCTTGTAAGAATACGCGTGTGACGTAATTCGACCTGACCCACGGGGGTAGAACTACCATTAAAACCGTTTATCAGTCGATAAAAAAATACGTGTCTTAGATTTCGGTCCTCTAAAACATATCCAAAAATTAGAAAAATCCACGAGCTTTTCTTCTTGTTCAGTGATTTCTGATGCACGATCTCGGACGGGACAAATGACGTCACACACACAGACGTTCGCGCTAAAGAATGTAAACTTCAATAATTTATTTCTCAGTCATTTATAACGGTTTTTAAAAATATTTTCAGTGATTTATTAGTTTTGATATATATTTTAATCTAATTACATTAAACATAGTATTAACAACATCATGAAACTTCTCCATTGTAGCAGTGAAATAAGGCATTGCCGGTAAAACTTCTAGGGTTATGGGTACCGAAATAAATTCCCCTCGGAACGCCCATGTGGATGACTAAGCTTTCACATGCATTTAACATAGAATTCTTATTTCCTACTCTTAATAGTTTAATATTATCTCTCCTGTGATCTAATTCAAAAGCATGTCGAGCCACACTTGACTTCTCAGTTCTTCCGTACCTCAAATGAGCCAAATAATCCTTCAGTCGGATCTTAAGAGATCATCTAGTTTGCCCGATGTACTTTTGAGGACAATCTTTACAGGAAATTTGGTAAATACCGGATTTATCCTTCAAACTACCCAAAAGCGGGTTCATTTTAGGATTAGCTGTTAGTATCTCTCTAAAGATCATAGCTTGGCTATCGAAACGTATTAGAGCAACCTTTGTTGTGTTTTTAATCTTTCTTGGTTTCAGAGGATAAAATTTGTATTTCAGTTTTTGCATTAGTTATCATCTTAATAAATGTTCTTAGCTACTCTACCCATGGTCCCTCGACACTCATGATATGGCCCCACTTTAAGAAACCCTGCCTTAGCAGTTGCATTTTCCGTGTCATTGCCAAATACATTCGGAATATATTCGCAGATTTTCTTACGAATCGTATAATTAAAGCATGCGAATATTAGCGAATGCGTTTCATCATTACTTGAGAACATCGTTTACTACTTGATGCGCCACTTTCAAATTTAAAAATTTGGGCTTTGTAAATGAAGGTTGAATATTGAATTTAGAAAAAACATTTTCAATTTGCGGTATGTCATTTAAAAGAAAATGATGTGTCTAGGATTCTTCTATAAATATGCATAACAAATGAGAACTTTGATGTTCCACCTTGTGTGTAGCGTCCCATACAAAGTTTAATAATCTTCTAATAATACGTATTGATATTTGGTCCGCAACGGAAAATATCATCAAAAAACAGCTCTCCAATTTAGAAGTCCAAAATAATTAGAAATTGAAATTCCATCAGCCATCAAACATGTAACACGAAATGAAAATTGAATATTCGCATCATAGCGATATGTGACAGTGACAGGTAATTCGTTTGGAGCAAAAGACGCATACGTGGGGCGACAGGGCATATTGGGATTCTGCACGTCAAATTCGCAATTACACTTGTCTGGAAGGACGGCCGTCCTGCGAGATCAATAACGGGGGAAGCGCGTGCGCCAACAGGGCGAATCAATATGGTACTATCGGATTTCCACCCTTAAACACAGTGGGGCATCTCTTCCTTGTATATAAACATTTAGGTGTCGCCGACAACCTGCACAAAAGGTAGATAATAATTAAAAACTCGTTATGTCTGGTGTACCTTATCGTTTTGTCGTATAGCTTGTAGTTTATGTGATTTTTTTTATTCAATTTTTCATATTGGCCTATTTATGTTCATGTTTTGGTTGTTGAATGATTCGCTAGCTAGAACGGCATTATTACTTGAAATACTGTTGTAAAAGTAGTAAACTTCAGTTTCATTTTTTTTAAGTTATAGCAACAGATTTATTTGAAGTTTAAACTTAAGCTATCTTAGGTCTCTCTAACTCTAACAGTTGCTGTTCAAAAAGTAGATAAATCAACAACTTTGGATAAAGTCACTGCTTCAAGTTATAACTTTGTTTTGTATTTTAATAATCTTTTTTAACTTTTCTATAATTCTTTCATAAAAAGAGAATTAAGTTTGTGAATATTATCTCTTCAAGTTGAAAGCCGGAAATATTCTAACTTTATTGATTTTATGCAACTCTTCGTATTTTAATTTCAAAAGGCTGATATTAAAGTCAAAATTTTGGCATTAACATTGACCTTTCGAACTTAAAATATAAAAAACTGAAATTTGGTGAAAAAAAAAATTCGAATTTAATCTTGACATTTCAAGTTTAAATTGAAAATCTCGGAATTTCGGATTTCAACAATCATCCACAAATTTTCAAGACAAAACTACCTTCACCTCGAATCTGAGAATCTTGTAAAAAATTGAAATTTATAGAAAATAAGCAAAAATGTTGAGAAAAAGTGGATATTTTGAAAAACTTAAATATGAGTATTTCGAAACTTGGATTTTTGGTTAAAATATCGCGTCTTTCTTGATTAGAATTTAGTCCCAAAATATTAGAATAAAGTCAAAATTTTGAGATCAACTTGGCAATGGCATTTCAGCTTTAATCTTGCTTGAAACTGAAAATTAAAACTCGAGATTAAAATCAGAAATTTCGAATTTAAAAGTCAAAGTCATTTGAAATGTAGTCTTTGAAATTTAATTTTAGACGCTTGTTGACGAAAAATTGACATCTCGAAATAACCTTCAAACCGAAAATTTTTACATTTTTGTTGTCAAAATTTTGATTTTTTCTTAATTTTCCCAACTTTAAGCATTAACTGTAGGCGTTTTTCTCGAAATATCTAACGTTAAAATTTCGAGATTAAACTTGAAATTGAAATTTCGAGATCGAGTTTGAAATCATAACTTCGACTTTAAAATTGAAAAGTGGAAGAAAAAGAACAAATTCCAAGAAAAAGCTGAAATTTCGAGAAAAGTAATACAATTAAAGATAATCTTGAAACAAAAAATTCGAATTTTTTTATCGAAACTTCGACTTTTTTGTCAACATGTCCATATATTTTTGACATTTCGATTTTAAACTAGAAAAATTTGGAAGTTCAAGGTCAGACTAAAAATGTCAACTTCTTTTTCAAAGTATCGAGAATGAAGTCGATTTTTCGAGTGTCCTGTCGCTTCAGGAATAGAGGATAAACTGAAAATTTTGTCCTCAGTCTTAACATTTCAGTTGTTTGTAATTGGCATATTGTAAGAAGCGAATTTCGAGTTAAACCTTGAAATTTTTAGAACAAAAATGATTGAAATTAGAAATACATTCTAAATGTCTAAAGAAGTCCTCAAATATGATCTTCGTTATTATACTGTTATCTTGTTATCTATAAGATTTAATTATTATCCTGCAATTTGTGCTCCAAGCTAATAAACACGCGGAATGAACACAACCGCCTGATAGAATAACAGAATCATAGACGGTGTGATAAGAACACAGCTAGAAGGGACATTTGTAGAAACATTTGATATGCTTGAATAATTACAAATGACATAAAACTTACAAATAGTTTAAAGGGCTGCATTGTTGCAGTTTAGGTTATATTCTATTAGCAGAACACTTGTTGGGGCTGCTTTACAGGTTCTTTCACAGACCTATAGGTGGAGCTACACTCAGGAATTATATAAACAAAGTCAATTAATTTCTAATACAGTGTGAAACAGTCAAATGAAATAGATTCCGTATCTCAGATATTCTACAAGTATTGAGAAATTAAATCTAAAGGAAAAATCCTAGCTTTGGGCTCGATATTTTAGAGAAAGAAAATTGCAAGTTTAAATTTGTAATCTTGACAAAAAAAACTTTAACCTATGGAAAAAAACTCGTAGTTGTTTAAAGTAAATTCGTAAAATTTGGAGTTTTTATTAGAATTTTTACTTTACCTAAAAATTTTGGAACGTTCGATTTTTTTCGAAAGTTTTTATTTTGAATCTAAAATTTCAATCGAAGCTTAAATTTTCTCTAAATTTGGGTTCAATGACGCCAATATTTTTGAAGTTTTATTCGAAATGTTAAATTTTCTTAATATATTTTTTTGAAATTTCAACTTAATTTATTAAAAATTTCGACTTTACTGAATCTTACCATTTATAAAAATAGTTCTCACATTTTTGAGTGTCAGTTGAAATTCAGAATTCGATTAGTAAAATGTTTAAAACTTGTACAATATTCGAAAATTGGAGATTTAAGTACGAACTTCATTTACCTTATAGATTGGTTCGTTTTAAGCTAATGTTCGTGTTAAGTGAATTCATTATAAACAGACCCCACTGTATTTCAGGATTGTTTTAGCAATTTTGTTTCTCTTTTAAAGTTTTCACTTCGATTTTCTAAAAATTTTGATTTTTTTCTCTTGTAATTCCAATTTATTTTTTAGAAATTTCAAATTGAAAAATAAAGCAAAAAAATAAAATATTAAACTCACTATTTTGAAATATCAGTCAAAATTTCAAGAAAAAAATCAAAAGTTCTTAATATTTCTACTCCAATTTAGAAATATTAATTTTATCAACGTAAATATTCAATTTTTTTCAGTTTAAAATTTACAAATTCGACTTTTTCATGGTTTTTGGTAATACTCTTTTATCAATTCCTCATGCAATTTTTTAAAACACTGATTTCTAATTCAAAATTTATATTTTTTTCTAGAGATTATGACTTTTCTTCTAGTTTGGACTTGATACCTTTATTTTCTTCAAAGTTTTTAGATAAAATCGAAATTGTAATATTAAAGTCAACATTTTAAAAAGTTGCATCATAAATTCGGTTTATTATTCGAAGTTTTGACCGCAACTGAAAATTTTGATTTTTTCTAAAAAAATTTTTCTCGCGATTTCTTTACTTTAAACAAATAATTACCAAATAAATAAAATTTTACATTTAAACTCAGACTTTGACATAAAAATAAATATTTTGAGTAGAACTTATTATTAACTAAAAATATTGAGAGAAAAGTAAAGAATTCTGAAATTATAACTTCTCAAGTTTTCTAGAAGAAAATTAAAATTTCGGTATAAAATGATAAAAGTTCGAGAAAAATCTAAACTTTCCATTTATAATGCTTTTAGGGAAAAGTAAAAACTTTCTCATTTTAAATAGCTAAGAATTTTTCGGTTAAGAGTTTTATAAAAAGGCTTTAGATTTATAACAAAAATTCAAGCAAAGACAGAATATTTTGCATTTCCACCCAAAGTACAAAATTTCCAATTATGAAGTCAATATTTTCTAAGAAAAAAGTTAAATATTGTAACGCAATGTAAATAGATAGAATAGAATTTAGGATAGAATTGAGTGCGTAAGAAAAGTTTCTAGAAAGATCTGATAAGGGGAAAGCGGCCGCGATAACAAAACAAACGATAAGCGTTCCAGAAATTTCGGCAAACGAGAACCCGGGAGCCAAAACTATATAAGGCGGTCAGCTTTCCCTCGAGGAAGTTAGTTAGAGTCGATGTAGTTAAGTAGTGTGTAAGTCAGTTAAAAGGCAATAAGAGAGTTAATTGTTCAGTTGTAGTGATCCGAGTTGAGTTTGAAAATAAAGTGGGTATTATTCAATTCACGTGTTAATCAATTCGAACCGATAAGCGCGTAACAATATTCAATAAAAAAAACAAATTTTGACTTTGGAACTCAAGAAAAATGTTTAAAAAAATTGTAATTTCGAGCTTAAAGTCGGAATATTAAAAAAAAAGATCGTTAATTTAAATTAAGAATTGTGGGGATAAATTTCATTTTTTTGCTTCCAAAACGTCGACGACTTTAATTTTAAAAGATGGGCTTTAAACTGGAATATTTTACTTTTTTCCTGAAATATCAACTTTGAAACTCCTAATTTCTGGAACAAATTCATAATATCCGAATTTCAGTCTAAATTTGTGGAGAAAAGTCAAAATTTAAAGTAGAAGTTTAGGAAATGTATACATTTTAAATGCACACAAAAATATTTTTAAAAAAGACGAATTTTCAAGAGACACTTTAAAATGGAGTTTTAAAACAAAAATTTGAGAAATAGGTCATACGTTGGAATTTAATCTCGACAAAAAGTCAACATTTTGAGAAATTGATTTGAAAAACTCTATAAAAGACAAAAATATTTTTTCACTTGAAATTTTATTAAAAAATGAAATCTCCAGGTAAAGTTCAGAATTTATAAACGTCAAAGTTTCTGGAAAGAAGTTAAAATTTTCATTTTAAGCGGTAAGTTGCGAAATAAATTCATTTTTACTCAGGACATAACAAAAGTAAAAATAACTGCAGATTTTGGGCATTCAACTAAAAACTGGGATGACTTTAAAACAGCTGTAAATCTACAATTAGAGTTACAGTGTTGGTTACAGTGATTGTTACCAAATTTAAGGAATTTTCAAATATGTAATATGTCATTTATAATATCCATAATTTTATGCAGATTACCAGAGTGGAACATTGAATTTAGACCCTTTTTGAGCTGATAAAGGGCTTAAAAATAATTTTCTGAAATGATAAAAAATAAGTTGAACGAAACTTCCTTTTATACTTTATTGCGGAAGCTACAGTGATTTATTGTCGAACATTAAAAAGGACGATTAAGAAAGATTAATAATTTCGTTTTCTTTTAGATGAGCTGTTTAGGGGAATGCCTTGAATTAGGCCCGCCACCAGACAATATTCTTTTTCTGCCTCCTCCGCCAGCACCATCTTTCTTACAACAGTCTCTTCCGGATTTACTTCTTAATACGACACCTTGCTCAGCCACACAACTGTGTGACGCTGTAGCGCCAATAAATAAGCTGCCTGATAACGGAGACTATGTGGAATTACCCAGGAAAGGTATTTATACCAATTATTACTAAATTTATATTATAATTGTCAAATCACTTTGATGACGAACGAAGTGAATTTCCCGACGGACTCGACATTTCTTGAAGCAATTGACACTTTTTAAAAAAATCGAAGTTTCTCGAGGAGTCGAAATTTTTTGAAGGAATTGAATTTTCTCAAAATTCAACGGTGAGCCTAAGTTGCCATAAAACTGAAAAAACATAAAATTACCCAGAAAGGGTGTTTGTGTCAATTAATTACTTAATTTATGTATATCAGTTATCAAATTACTTTGCCTTAAAACAAAATTTTTCAAGAGTCGAACATTTTTGAAACAGGTGATATTTCTCAACAATTTTAATTCTTTGAAACAGACAAAATCGGTTATGAAATCACTTTTCATTAATGAGAAATTTGTCGAAACAGTTGAGATTTCTCGAGTTCAAATTTCTGTAAAGAGACAAAATGTCTCGAAAAAGTCGATATTTCTCGAAATAATTAAAATATAATGTGACGTTGTAGCGCCTTCAAATTGTGGCACAGTGAAGACTATTTCGAATTACTCATGAAAAGTATCTGCGTCAATTATTAATAAAATGTATATCAGTTATCAAATCACTTTGTCGTCAGTTAAAAATTTTTTGAGCCAGTCGACACATCTCGAATGAGTCGAACATTTTCAAGAGAGTTAAGAGTCAACATTTCTGAAAGGAGTTAAGCATTCTGGAAAGTGCGGAGCTGTTTTGAAAGAGTGGAAGTTTCTCGGGAATCGAAATTTCTCAAAGAAGTCTGAAGATTTCTGAAAAAAAAAGTGCAACGCTGACGCGCCTTCAGATTGTTGCCCCATAACAAAGACTATATTGACTTATTCAGGAAAAGTGTTTATGCCAATTATTAATAGAATTCGTCAATTAGACATTTTTTGAAACAGTTGACATTTCTTAAAAAGGCGAAAATTTTTCAAAGAATCGAAAGGGTCACCATTTTTTGACAGTCAAACATTTTCAAAAGTTTCGAACACTTTTGATATAGACAAAATTTCTCAAGAGTCGAAATTTCTCGAAAGGGTCAACATTTCTCGAAAAAAAAATCGAGATTTCTCTAAAGAGTCAAAATTCTTCGAAATAGAAAGCTGTATCGACTTAAAATAAGTTGCAGCATAACGAAGAGTATATTAAATCACTCATGAAAGGAGTTTATGCCAGTTATTCATAATATTTATATAAGTTATTAATTCACTTCGCCGTCAATTAGAAACTCGAAAGTGTCAAAAATTCTCAACAACGTCAAAAGATCAAAATTTCTAGGAATTGAACATTTTCAAAAGTATCTAACATTTTTAAAACGGTTTAAATTTATCGATAGTCGAAATTTCGCGAAGAAAAAATTTTGTTTGTTCTAAAAAGATGTCTTATAAGAAATTTCTTGAAATATAACTCTGTAGCTCCTTTCAATAACTTGCATTATAATGAAAACTATGTTAAATTACTCAAAAAATATATTTACGCCAATTATTAAATTTATATTAGTTACCATATCAATTTGTAGTAAATTAGAAATTTCTCGAACGTGTCGAAATTTCTCATAATGCAACACTATAGCGCATTCTTGCCACCGAATAACACAGGTTATATTGAGTTACTCAATCATGCAAATTATTAATAGAATGTATATTATTATTAAGTCACTTTATCGTCAAGTGAAAATTTTTTGAAAGGGTAACTTTTTCTGAAAGTCGTAAATAGTGAAAACGTTAGGATTAAATTTAAAAGTTACTTTTTAATCGACATTTCGAGTCTTCTTGAAGTTTCGACAATTTTTCTTCATTTCTACTTTAAAATCGAAAAAGTCAGAATGTCGAGATTAAGTTTCTTGCTTTTTTTTATGAAATCCTTTTTTATCTCAAGCAGTGTACTCAAGTCATTGTCCCTTTACCGTGGTCCCTTTACCCAGAACATTATATATATTAATAATACGTATGACAAAGAAGACTACGAATGCAGTAAAACTCAATATTTTGTACCTACGTTATCGATTAGTTAAAGCCGTTGCTTCATCTCCTTTTAGTTATCCACTAAAAATTTGAATTTTTTCAGATATTGAATCATGGTCAGTGTCCAACATTGATGACACGTGGTTGCTGGTACTTGTAGCATCTTCCATTGGCGTTCTTCTCCTAGGGGCACTCCTAGCAATGTTCCTACTCAAATGTAGAGAGTAAGTCTCCTTGCGTTTATCCCTAATACTCCTCTATTTTGAACTTAAACTGTTCCAGGATGAATATGTTTGGAGGCAATGATTGTTCCCTCCATGGAAGAGATCACAGACAAATCAAGAATCACGAACCCCGCGAGTGCTCCTCAGTCGCTAATCTTAACGGAAATAAAATCGTTCCTCCCTCGGAAAATGTTTTATACCACGGAACCTCGACGATGCAGGACAACCGAATGGTATGGGCAGCTTTAACGCCAAGGGGCGGCACGCATCATTTTATATCAGAAAATTATCCGAGAGATCTGGTGGATTTTAAAGATGGCGAAGACCATTACGAAACCATAGACAACCTCAACGTTCAGCCGGTAGTTCCCCACCATAATTATCATACTTATCACAAAGGTAAGAAGAATTGAACAATCTCAGACTTCAATCTAGTTCGGGGTACAGGTCAGGGCCGCGCTAGGTGGCCTTACCTATTCGATTTTAATCATTGAATTAACTTACTGGGCACTCCATGAAACGGATTGAAATTGCGTTAACAATTTGTGGTGGAATTTTACAAAAACTGATCAATGTCCGAATTGTCTGAAATGATTTAGCATTCGACTAATACTCTGAAATCAATCAAATATTGTAGAACACAATTAAGTGTAATCTTGTAACTTGTAAGTTATTTCAATGTTAATAAAATGGCGGCACCCGCTTGACTCGATTGACAGTCTACACGCTTTTATGCACGTTCAGCTATATTTAGAGAAGTTAAATTGTAGGTAGAACTGTAATACCGTCTGAAAAATCGAGTTTTGATAATTCTGGCTTCGTAGATTACGATTATGAAGAGCCGGCGCCCTTGATAGAAACCTATCAAATGAACTACATGGAGAGTCGTGACTCTGACTATTCCCTTGGCAGTAACACAGACATGCGATGTGCCAGTCTGGGGTACGCTACCAACAGCTTCAGGAGAGGGTACCACTCAAGACCGAGAGTGTCATCACCTACGAGAATTGAACATCCCAACTTGCCACCTCTCAATTTGTATCCCTACAAGAGCAATACCATGAAGAGGAATACATTGAGCTACAAGAGTGTAGAAAATGGAACGCTACCAAAGTATGGTATCAATGGTTAAGCACAATATGACTGAATAATCGTCGAGAGCAATTTGAACATTAATTTGTTTTTAACCTGAAACACACGGCACGAATTTATTTAAATATCTGATCTGAGTAGTTAGGTTTCGTGCTGACCAATAGACGGAGCTTTGCGATTATCTTCAACACCCACCTGATGAGATAATCTGCTATTAAGAATATTTTAATATTGACTCAATTTTAATTTGTGAATTAATTATTTCAATGTTGTGCTCATTGATTAATCAATCAATATTTATTATTTTGTACATATGTATGTTATAATTTATTTATATAATGGCAATTATAAAATTAGATGTGATCGTTTTTGTTATTTTTACGTATTTATATTTTATGATGTGAATTTTTAAATTATAAGAAACGTAATCATGATGTTTTTAATTAATAAAAGTTGTTATAAATTTTGGCTGTTATTTTTTCATTCATTAGATTAGATTTCCTTAATTTCAATTTTAAAGCAGAAAAAAGTTTACTGCTCCTATTTTCAAGCGACATCAAGAAAAAAGCAAATTATAATCCCGCTTTCATTGTAACGCATTCAAAAACAACTGAAGGAGTTAGAGCAAAAAGAGTATAAGTACATCCTATCTGGTTTTGAGAAATTGGTTCCCAAAGCTTATTGTTTTTTTTTTAATTTTGTAATAACGCCAGAAATTTTTCGGAAAATGAATTATATAAAAAGATAAGGTATAATTTTATTAGTAAAATAATTATATTCGAAAAAAGTATATTATTGTAAAAAAATCAAATTTGAAGTACTTATGCCCTTTTGCACAAATATATTTATTCATTTCAATGATTGTATTTTGTAAACACATGTAGTTCTATTAAAAAATATTTATTGGTAAAAAAATAAACTATCATGGTTTGTAGTGAGAACTTATGTCATCGTCATCGATGTCGATTTCGTTGTCGGACTCTTTATGATCCTCTCGAGTGGTGCTGGGTTCAGGTCTAAACGTTCGTTTTCTTCCTGTTGTTTTACTTTTGGTATCTTCCTCATGGTTCATGTTTGTGTAGAATAAATGGTACACTGGAGGTATATAGTGTAAAAGTCTCTGTAGATTTTTCCATTTTTCAAATTTAATTGGAACCGACACCTTACGGTATAAGGGAATTGATTATATATATATATTGGAACTAAACTTATATGCAGCTGTGTAAATGTGTTATCAAACAAATAGGATGGGCATCCAGTTATACATTTCAAGAATGGATAAAGATCACCCAAGACTAGTTTAAACTCAAAGAAAAACGATTCGAATTCTTGCTCATATCTAAAGTGGATTATTTCTCTAAATCTTTTAGGTCTTCCTTCTGTATCGTTTTTTGGATCTGTTACTAATTTATTTAACTTTTCAAAAGAATAGAACATTTCTTGGGCCATACCCCTATACATTTTTTGCAGGAACCAGAAATCACTTTTGTCTATATCACGGAAATAAGAACTTGGGGATTCTCTTTTTTTGCACTTTTCAATTCTAGCAAACTTCCTATCGCACTCCATATATGTGTGGCGAGGCTCCAGAAATTTATGATGAACTTCTTATAGGTGGGTGGCTTAATAATGACTCTTGTATTTTGGAAACATCTTTGTATGAGAAATAACAGAATTTCTAACATTTTCATAAATTTTATTTATACTCGGCGTTTTTCCCCTTTATCAGTCTCAAATATACCTAATTTCTCAGTTTTTGTACAGTTTAGCGCAGTTTTGGGTAGTAAAGCGTATATTAGCAATGTCAAACGTTTTCAGTTTTGTTTATAAACACGCTTATTCATTAACATTATTTTTGTTTTGAAATTTCGGCTTTTTTGAGATCCTTGCTTCCTTCTAGCAACTTCTTCTTTTTTAATACAAGATGATAAATCTTTGCAAATTATAGCTGGGTATTTTATAAAATTTTTCAAATAATACTTGTCTCTCAGCCTCAGAAATTTTCTCGTTACATTATTAAAAATTCTTAACTGTTTACTTGGACGCATTGCGCCTTTGTGTCCTACCTACAATTTCCCTTCTGTTCGTAATCTCTTCTTTTCCAATTATTGGTGTTTTGCCTTCTCTCTGCTATCTTATCTGCTCTTCATTTTCAATGATACAAACTAAATTTTATTGAGTTTATAAAGTTGATTTGATTTAGCACACAAAAAACAATTTAAACACCCGCTAACATTTCGTTATCAATATAAACACTACCTCAGTATGACACATCTATCTTTAAAATATTAGATGACTTTTGAGTGCAAAACCGGTACAAGTGATCTTATACCCTTTTTGCACCAACAGGTTTTCGATAACTGCTAAGTAGGTATATCTACTGATTCAAATATGACGCTAGTACTCGCCAAATGCGCTTAACTCTTTTTGCTCAAAAAGAATACATGCTTAAGTTTCGGTATTTACAAATATCTCAAAAAACAATAAAATGTCACTTATACCCTTTTTGCTCTAACCTCTTCAATTATTTTTATTTCTTTAGTGCAAAATAAAATGCTTCTATGCTAACTTGTTTATGGTGAATTCGGTTCTACTTCCAAAATTATGTCAAACATTGCAAATGTTACGAAATAGTGAAATTTTAGACAAAAGTTGACGTAAAGAAGGTAAATAATTTGAAATCAAACTTACGAAAAAAAAAAGCAACATTTTTGATACTAACATCAAAATTCTAACTTTGGGGATAAATTTTTGCAAACATTTTATTATTTTGAACGTTGACGGATGACAAACACGAGTAAGAGAAGAAAAGGGCAGCAGTAAAGAAGAAAATTAAATTTTTACTATTGAGGACGAAGGCAAAGTTTAGATTGCAAAAGGGAAATTTGAGAGGCAAAAGTTAATCTTGCAAGCATTTAAAAATAGGAGTTACGAACCAAAAACAATGATCTGTGACAAAGAAATGGAATTTTTAACAGCAAAAACATTATTTGCCTTCGAAGACAATTTTTTTAAAAGCTTTATTTTTAGAAAAAAATATAATTGAGAACATAATGAGATGGAAGGCAAACCAAAACTAAAGAGAAATAAAATGGTAAAAACACAGGTACATTTCTGAAATTGAAGCAACAATTTTAACTTGATTAACTGCTTGAAAAAAGTTCGGATTTAAAATAGCCAAAACATAGGAAAAAAGAGCGACATTATTAGACAAGTTACATTTTCGACTCCAACTTCAAAAACGAAATGTTGAAAGGTAAATTTAGAACTTCCAAATGCCTAGGATTGAAAAGTTCTTACTAGAGAGGAAATGATCAAAATCATGACTCCAAAAGCAAAATGTTTACCACACAACGTAACTTTGAGCTCAAAATCAAATTTTAGCCGAAAGCTCAAGCAAAACAAGAAAATGGTAAATGTTTCGAACCGAAGCAAAAATGCTCACTTTGATGAAAAAAAACTTTAAAAAATGTTCACATTTAAAACATTTAGGGACAAAGGGGCTACGCAAAGAAAAAAATAATGACAATAAATTTCACATACTGAAATAAACGCTGAAATTTTGAAATTAAAGATGAAAAAATAAAAGTATAGGGGAGAAAAGATCAAACTTATAAAAAAAGAACTCAATTTTTCATATATCAATTTTTCGAATTTTTGAGAAAAAAGAGTTAATTTTGAACATTTAGGATATGAAAGAATAAAAGTAGAAAAGAAAGCAGCAGAGCTGGAAGAAAAAGGCTAAATTTTTAACTGTGTCACCAAATTCTAACTTTAATCACAAAATTCACATTTTAAATATTTAAAGATAAATAAGATAAAATTTTCGAGAAAAAAGTAGAATATCGTGCATTATAGATAAAAAGAAAGAAAAAGTATCAAAGTAGAGATACGAAGTTTTATTATTCTCTGTATCTTCTTTGCGAAGTAGTGTTATTTTCATTCTTGTTTTATTGGCCTTTCTTCGCCAGTTACTCCTTTTACAATTCTAGATTTTCAGTTTCCTTCTGTTAAGGATTGGCAATCTCTTATAGATTGTCATAAGCAGCGATTACGTTGGATCTTAGTTTGTCAATCACTGTTTGTGACAACACTGCAAAACACTTAAAACTATTTTAAGATTTAACCACGTAAAACTAAATAACAGCAAGACTTCTAAAGTTTTAACGTTTTGGGTACTTTTATTCTCTGCCTGTCATCAGAAAAATCAACATAAATTTCTTTCTCTCTACAACTTTAGGTATCCTGTCAGAAATAATTTTAATAGGATACAGGATTCTAGAATTGTATAAAGAGTAACTGCCCAGGAAAAAGCCAATAAAACATGAATGAAAAAAGTTTTAAGTTTCGAAAAAATAGTTGAGTGTTTGGCTGCAAAATTTTGAGTTTAAAAGCAAATTTTGAGAAGAAAACATTCGGATTTTGAGCATTCAGAGGTGAAAAGGGCAAAAAAAAACAAAGTTAGAAAAAAATATATTTGGTTTTTACACAGGAAAGCTTTAAATAAGGATCTGCTTCACCAGTAACGATCCATATTTAAAAGAAAATTATCAGATGCAGTTTAGGCCTGTCGCACACGAACGGAATCCTGATACGTTTACGAACCAGGAATTCAGTTCTCTCCAGTCGTACACGCACGGATTCCTGATGATTTTATAAAAATGTGTTCATTCTGGTACTTGAATCTAAATTCCTGAATCCGAGGTCTTCTTTTGTTTTTTGCTAAAAATATAACATTTTGTTTGCGGGGAAAAGAATCTCTCATGCTTCCTCTGGGGCCTATAGGTACCGGGTAGTTTTAATCCAGAAATGAAGAAAGTGAAAGTGAAGAAAAATTAAAATAATAAGAAAAGAATCAAATTTTCGATATATTAAACTGGATCCACATTAATAAAAATTTGTGTTGTGCATTGTATTTATGATGAAAAGTTAGGTTATACAGGATGGACCATACGTAATGGTACATAGAGCAACAGTGGATTTTTCGTATAAAAATAATGTGATTTAGCTACATTTACCTTATACCAAAAATTGATATTAACCGAGATACGGGGTGTCAAAGTTGAAAAATAATTTGATTTTTTCATCTAACTGTTTAACACATTTCAATATAGACAAAAAATTTGGCATAGGGGGGTTTCTTTGGTCGAAAAATTCTAATTTACTAACAGATTGCCAGTAACTAGTAGGGGGCGGCCCCTGCGCTACCTTGTATTATTCTAAAGCATCACAAATTTTTAGTGCCTCCATGCACACTTATTTTAAATAGATACTTTTACTTATCTACGTTTTTTACGCAAAAAGGTATACTTTCTGAATGTAGATACAAGCAACCGTTTTCAAGACATTGACTTTCAAAGTTTGCCGTACGTTTATTTTAAGTTATTTAAATATGAATTTTTCGTAGTAGGTTTTAAAATAAAAAGAATAAAACAGACTCTAAAATAGTTAACATCAAATATTACTTTCCTGCTATTATTATGACACATACTTTGTAATGTTTTTTTGCAAATTCAAATAAACATGCGAGAAATGATATGTCATGTAAAGGGATTGTAAACAATTAAAAATCTGGCTGTCTCTAATTGGAATTCATTTCCAAATATCTGTTTTGACCACCTAGAGCATTAAAATTTTCTTGTGCGGACTCAGAGATCATATCTAACATCTGTAAGTCAGAAAATACATTATTTCGCAATTTTTTGCATTTTCTTTATTGGGAGTTTCAAAATCTAAGTAATAATATTATCAGCAAAGTAATATTTGACATAAGTTCCTTTGAAAGTTGTCTTATTATTTTTTTTTCAAGCCTATTTCGAAAATTTAATATCTGAATAATTTAAAACGAAGGCACTTCAGAATTTAAAGACAAATATCTTGGAAACGTTTGCTCGTATTAACCCACAGAAGGTATGCCTTTTTTACGTAAAAAATACGGGGAAATAAAACTACCTATCTAAAATAAATATACGTGGGTACACAAAAAAGTTATGATGATTTAGAGTCGTGCCGGATAGCGCAGGTAGCGTCGTCTATCAGCTATTATTAATATGTTAGCAAATTAGAGTTTGTCGACTTAAGAAACCCCCTTGTGCTAAAATTTCGTGTCTATATTACCACTTGTTCGATAGTTATACAAAAAAATTGGATTTTTTTTTCAACTTTGACATCCCCTATTTCGGTTAATATCAACTTTTGGTTTAAATTAACTTTAGCTAAATCAGATTAATTTTACATTAAAAATCCACTCTTGCTCTATGTACCATTACTTATGGTCCATTCTGTATTTATAGTATTTGCACTGTATTGGAAGAGTTTCTGACACGCACACAACCGTCTCGGCAAGATAATACCCCAACAATTATTTACGTACCACAAAATAAGTGACCTTGCGTGAAAAATATGTTTTTTAAATGACAAAATACAACGCCCAACACACATTTTTATTGATGTGGATTCAGCCTTAGCTAAAAATTTTAAGATACCTATTCGTTTTTTGATATTAGAATGCTCTTGGGCTTTTATCTGCCATCGCAAAGACTTATTCAAGAATAAGAAAAAATGAAAAATTCACGATAGATGAGCACTCTTTTGAAGTGAAAGTAGATGAGAAGGGCAGAAGAAGAGTTATATGGATAGAAAAAAATTAAAACAAAAATATCGATTTATATTTGTAACAAATTACAACAACTGTATATACATATTTTGTTTCAAAATTCTCAAATAATAAAATATTTTGTACAATTTCGTTACATAAAACTGACCCTATCTAATTACATTGAATCAGTTTATCACAATTCATTGTTCTTTATAATCTAAAATAATATAAAGAGGTTCTAAAAACAGATATAAAATTAACAAGAATAAACAACATTCATGTGCTCCTAACAAAAATTTGATAAAATTGTCTGTTGACAGTGTAGAGAGTGATTTAAAATGTTTGGACTTAAAGACGAACACGAATCAAACATGTAACTTTATGAAATCCACCATTTCTTTTAAGTACTCTATCAAATATATTACGCTTGTATAAAGAAAACGCGAACGGAATAAGTCTTACTGGTAAAAAATTTCTGATTAAGGAACATTTTCACTGGCAGAGATCCTGATGACTAAAACTAGAGGGCACTACAACTCATTTCATTAGTTCGATTTGGTCTAATTATTACGATGGGTTAAATCTTCAATGTCTAACTATGATAAATAGTCTTTTATAACTTTTTACACTATAAAATCAATGGCATGACAATTTAACAATTCCAAAACATTTAAAGAAATGGGCACTGTTTTTCGATTCGAATTCTTTCAAGCCACATTTCCATTTTATTGTTGATCAAGTATCGTTATAACTTATTTCGAGCCATAGCCCAATTCGAACTAAAAATAATTTTGGATAAGAGCTTCATATCACAATTCAGTTGGGATTCTTGCTGTTGAGCGGTTGCATTTGTTCGGATACCGGCTTACTAGTAACCGCTGACTCGGGCTCATCCCTTTGCTTCTTAAGACAGCTCGCGAAGCAGTTGTCGCCCACGCCAAAGTTTTCCCCATCTTCTATGGTCGATGGCATCGGTTTCCCCAAAGTCTCCGGAAGAAACAGAGTAAGAAAACCGGAAATTAATGATATGACAGCAAAAATTATAGAAGGCAGCTTCGGGTCGAAAGAATCGAAGAGAATGATCAAAGGAGTTAGGGCCCCCGATAATCTAGCGAACATTCCCCCTAAACCAAGTGCTGAATTCCGTATGACAGTCGGGAAAAGTTCCGCTGAGTAATTATATATTACAGCGAAGGAGCTGGCGATTAGAAATTTTCCAGCGAAGATAAACGCCGTTGAAACGTTACTACCAGGTGTTAAACTGACAGCAATAATGCAGCAAATTGCCCCACAAATCATATTAAATGAAGTCAGTGGTCGCCTTCCTAATCGATCCATAAGATAAACTGTTATAACGTAACTAGGAAGCTCCACCAAACCCATAATAAATAGAATAAGAAACGGATTTCCTTCCATAGCACCAGAACCCAAGGAAAGGCCATAATAAGTCAAAGAATTAGAAAACCAGCACAAACAAACGTTAATAGTCATGTTCCTTAAGTGCGGCGTCTTAAATAAATCGCAAATTCCACCTTTCTCTGCCTTAGTTCTTTTCTCGGCGGTCCCTCTAGACACAAACTCAGCCGTGTCCAAATTGATAGGACTTCCATTCATTTTCAACGCCTTCTTTACTATTTCCACGGATTCTTTAACACGTCCGTTAGCCCAAAGCCACCTAGGTGATTCATCCATAAACCACCAGTGGGGTATCAGTGCCAAAGCATGCAAACCATAAACGACTTGTAGTATTTTACGATCCTTAATTAAAGCCCCCCAACCCGCCACCAACATAATTCCCACAGCGAAGAAAAACTGAAAAGCTATTCCACAAATGGAACGCTTGCTGGGACCCACCAACTCCATCGTCAAAACAAAACCTGGAAAAATAGATTGCAATTTGGAGAAGTAAAAATAAGTAACAAGTACCTACCTGTTATGTAACTCCCCGCTGATCCGAATATACCGTAGAGGTACCTTAATATTAAAAAGGTATAATACTCAGGTGTGAACGCAACTGCCACTCCTATGATCAGCTGAAGGAGTGCCGACCAGCAGAATATCGGTTTTCGACCATATTTATCCGCCATATTTCCCAGCGTTAGGCAGCCAGTGAATACGCCAAACATATATATGCTTTGGGCCAAAGCGCCCATCCATCTTCTTTCACAGACAAAATTCCATTCCATGCCCCTAGAGGACTGATAGTAAGTGGTATTGTAGACCCACGACGTGCAAGCAATCGAGGAATTGTTGGCGTCTTTGATAAAGCAGTTTTCCGGCTTTCCATCGGGCCCTAAAGGTATGTAGGGTTCGATCTCTTTAAATGTTACGTTGGCTGTGTTGTTGACGTCAATACCGGGAAGTTTACATCTAAGTGAGTTTAAAAAGTCGTATTTTATTGTCAAATACTGCAAAAACTAATAAAGCATAAAACTATTTACTTATTGACATTTTATTTTTCTTCTTTCTGCTCCCCTCTCTCTCTCTCTCTCTCTCTCTCTCTCTCTTCAAAACTTTGGATCCACATCATTCCAACTAAATTTTGAAAGTTTCGAATTTATGGTCAAAAAAGTGTGAAATTAAAACAAATATTTCAATTTCACATTTTTATAATTTTTTATTATGACTTTATTCCATATTTCGGTTATTTTCTTTTTTATATAAGCTTCGAGATTTTTGTTGTTATCAATGTTTTCATCTTCATATTTATTTATTTCAATACATTTTAAATTATTTCCCAAATTTTGTGTATTTATTTATTTTTTAGTTTAGCTAGACACTTATATTTTGTGCCTAAAAATACTCTAGTTTTCTGGAATTTTTAACTGACTCTTTTTCTGAAATTTCCAATATCATTTTTTAGTTCTCTCTCTCCCTTTCTCTCTCTGCAGCTCTCCATGTCTGTCTGTCGTTCTCTCCTGTTCTTTCTTTCTCTGTTTGTTTGCGCCCTCATTGTCAAGTTTTTAATATTTCTTTTAAATTTTGAAAAATCAAAACTTTGGATCCACATCATTCCAACTAAATTTTGAAAGTTTCGAATTTATGTCAAAAAGTGTGAAATTAAAACAAATATTTCAATTTCACATTTTTATAATTTTTTTATTATGACTTTAATTCCATATTTCGGTTATTTTTCTTATTTCTTTTAAATTTTGAAAAATCAAAACTTTGGATCCACATCATTCCAACTAAATTTTGAAAGTTTCGAATTTATGTCAAAAAGTGTGAAATTAAAACAAATATTTCAATTTCACATTTTTATAATTTTTTTATTATGACTTTAATTCCATATTTCGGTTATTTTCTTTTTTATATAAGCTTCGAGATTTTTGTTGTTATCAATGTTTTCATCTTCATATTTATTTATTTCAATACATTTTAAATTATTTCCCAAATTTTGTGTATTTATTTATTTTTTAGTTTAAGCTAGACACTTATATTTTGTGCCTAAAATACTCTATTTTTCTGGAATTTTTAACTGACTCTTTTTCTGAAATTTCCAATATCATTTTTTTCCCAAACTTTTAAAGTCACACAAAGTTTTGACATAAATTGAACATTAAATTACTTTAAAAGTCAACACTTTTGAATTTTCGTTCGAATTTTCCTTCTTTCTTTAAAGTTGTCTTCAAAACTAAAATTTCGATTTTTTATAAATAGAACGTTTATTTGCAAAATGTTTTTTCCAAATTTTTGCTTTAAACTTTGTGCTTTCTTACAAAATTTCTGGTTTCAACTCACAATTTTTAATTTTTTAAATTGTATTTTAGTTTAAAACACTTTTCATTGTAAATCTTTTCTAAATTTTTATTTTTATCTCTTCATTTAAAAAAAGTGGTATTGAAAGAGAATTTTCAGAATGTAATTTTTAGTTTTTTTTTTAAATTTATCTAACTCTGAGCTTGGGTATACTTCATAGAGCAGAATAACCTGTACCTACGCAAATATTTAAACAAAAGAAAAATAAAAGCGATTCTGGAAGAAAAAATAATGCATTCGTCTAAGCAAATGTCCCTTTCAATACATGTTGGGTATTGAAAGGAACAGATGCATTAATTGAAGGGGCAACATTAAAACTTCAAACGTCAGCTAATCAACAGACTATGAACAAAGTTGCACCCCTGTAAAATCAACGGAGAAAAAATAAAAATTGTTTACACTTTATGATCATGCTTTTATTTGGGGTACTGGCAAGGACATGTCAAAGTCGATAGCATTGATATTAGCAATATCGTCATTATCTGGATATAAAAAATAACATGAAGCATTGCTTTTCTTTTAAAATTTAACCTCTACTTCGTTATTTGGCAGAATCTTTGTCACTTTTCCAACTGCATGTTAGAAAATTCCTTTAGAAGCAAATTCACTAATACGTAGCTTCCAAATTGAATCGGTGAGATTAAGAATAGTACAAGTCGAAATGTTTGAATTTTGGGAAAATGAAAAACATGTTTAGTTTGTTTCTTATGCTTTATATTATTTAATTTGTTCCTATTAATTGGAACTATTCAGAATGGGTTTAAAGATGGAAATGTATGGATTTTGTTTTACTATAACTTGGAAGAATAAGTTTTAACTCCATCAATAAAACCTGGAAATGATGCACCATACATAATCTGCATTTATTTCAAAATTGTAAAACATTTATTTATTTTATTCGAAATTATTCAACAGGTTTTTTTATAGACTGGAGGCCACAATTGTTAAAATCAAGTAAATGTATCTCTATACGAAGTAATAGTTATAGTATGCGGTTTTTCTGGAATTTTTAAGCATTTCCTCATATTTTTCGGAAAAGTATATACGAATACATCTTCGAGCTAATTTTTTTGCAGCATGAAATACCACTAAAACAGCTGAGCCTGATCATAAATCATACCAAAGAGCCACATGTTGGCGACAAGGTGTGAAAAGGGCATTAGGAAGGTGATTTTACTACTGTTCTAATACCAATTCGATGCAGCTTCGTATTTAAAATAAAACTGCTATGATAGTTGAAAATGTTAAATTTTGGACTGTTCTTAATCTCACCAGTTCAATTGATATGATGACTTTTTTGATTCATCTTCAATGTTTAGGACTCTTTATGTAATCACTATCACTTTCTGTGGATATTAACGGTATCTCTTTTTTACTAGAATCAGTTTCTACCAATTTTCTTTTAACTGTTTCTTTTTTGCGTGTTGAAGCAATAGTTAAATCCTTAAGTATCTCTTTTACGATCCCTAGTTAATTTCGTTCGAGGCACCGCCTTTGGAAATTGCCTTGCAGATTGCGGTATCACTATATTTTGATATAAATTTGAGGTAGATGGTTGTTGGAAATCCTCTGTTGGTATATCGCTTTCCTGAGGCAAGTGAATCGATCAGGTATTTGGCGAACTTTCGGTGATAAGAGTTGACTGAATGTTTGAACTATCTATAGTGATCAATTCAATTGTGATATAAATTCAGACAGGGCCTCCTATTGGTAGATACCATCACTCATTTAAAGCAATAAGCAAATCAGCAGAGATTGTGTTCCTTTCAATACATATCCCTTTCAAAACCACTTTCCCCTATTTTTTTTCTAAATTTTTGAATATTTTAATGTTGGAGTTTTATCTCAATTACGTGATAAAGTTTAACATTTTAAAAGTTTTCCGACCTGCTTGTCAGATTTTTCCATCTAAACCGGATACATTTATACTTAAATAAAATAAAGATGTCTTGCTCATTCAGTTTTAAAAATATTTATTTTAAAGTTTTGATTTTAATGTTCCCATATTAAGCAGCGGCACAAAGTGGAAAACGTTGCAATTCATAAAAATAATTATTTCATACCTTACCTATGTTCTGGAACGGCTGCCACGGTAACTAACGATAACATATGGAGACCAGCCGTGACCGCTGCCAAAATATGTAGCGAGAACTGGAAAAATTGATACTTCCCAAAATCCCCTGAAATAAAAAAAAAACTGATAAGGATACTAAGATTTTCGTAACTGGTTGCTTTGATCACAATAATAACAAAGACTTTTTATAACCTCACCAAAAGAAGGGATCAAACTTAATTTTAACAGAAGAAGGATGCTATTTTAGCATCGCAACACGAATTTCAGTTTGATGACTTGTCGGAAACTGCTACAGCTGAATGGACTGCGCCCAGCCAGATCTGGCACAGTTCGACTATAATTTATTTTGATATTTAAAGAACTCTCCTTAAGAGACAAAATGTTTAATACAAATGAAGTTGTCATAAACAACTTGCTTCAGTTTTTGCAAATAATGACCGAAAATTTTAGGAGCCTGAAATCTTTCTGCTGCTAAAAACGTGAGTAGCACATTGGAGGAGGTATTCTGTTTTTCCATCGGAACGAGTATTTCAATTTAACGACCTGCTAGAGCTCGAATAGGCTGCGATATTGCGCGCAGCGTATTTGTCAGATCTTGCACTGTTTTGTTTATTTCTGTCTTTCAAGAACACCTTAAGGCACAACGTGTTTAGTTCAAATGAGTTTGTTATAAAATAGTGGGCACTGTGTAGTGGGTTCAAATTTTGCCAGCGAAAACCAGAAGTTTTAGAAGCCTGGAATCTTTCTGCTATTGCTACTAAAAATATGATAGGACATTTTGAACAATGTTTATTCAAAGACTGTGGTTAAGATCCATGGCCAAAGAAAAAATGAATTACGTTCCCAACAACCCAACTTTTCGAAAACTTTATTTGCTTAGATGTAAATTAGGACTTTTTTTTATATTCATATTAGCATATCAGCAACTACCTGCTGACATAACCTTCGAAGGTCAATTTATGATACCTTATAACAAAAAAAGTCAGATAACGTAGATTTTTAAGTTAAAAATAAATATTTAATTGGTGAATGTATAAGATTACCGCATAGTGTACTATACGTAAATATTACTACTACATAGATTTTTTATAAACTAAAATAGTAAACACAGAGTGTTTATCATTTCTATACTGTACTGTTTTGGTTTTTAAACCTATTTCAAATATAACTCAAGCTATAAATAATACAAACAAAATTTTCCTTGTTTATCTCCAAACCGACTTCAGATTGACGTACATATAAAAAATAATTCGAAGCAAATTAGAGAAAATTGATCTTTTGAATCTTTAATTGTCGGCTGCTGTAAACAAGTTTGGAAAAAATGGCCACTGAACGAAAACATTGATGAAAAATTGATAAATCTACTCGATATAAAAAATAACCTTGTTTGCATTACACTGGTTATGTCTAATAACATAAGTTTAGTTCAACGTTCTAATAAAATCTGACCGCTAATAAGGTCGCTGTAATTTTCATATTAGTAGAATATGCAACGTTTTTGAATTTCCGTTTTTACAAATGAGCGCAATTTTCGAATTACACCCAGTTGCACATCCAGTTAAGTGCATTTTTTCAACAACCTCGCTTTAGAGCTGTTGTTTACTTATTTATTAACAAACATTTACATAATTCCGCGGAAAAATTCTCTGAAGCAAATTCTATGTGTGTAAGACTATATAATGGGCGTACTTTTACAACCTTGGATCGAGTTATACCTATAGTTATTTCTGCATTTCTAGAATGCAAGTGATCGATGCCTATAAAGCGAATTAAGTATCAATAAAATTTCAACTGCACAACAGAGCAGCTTGTTAAGATATAAAACCAGATGATAAAGGTTATTTTTCTTACTTGTGACAGCTTTGTTATTGTTCTATCATTAACATTTTACAGAATTGTTTGATAAACTGGGACTTGTAATAAAACAAGCGACAATAATCTGAGAAATTTTTTAAAAGCAGTCTTAAATCTCATAATTGATAAGAGTATATGAGGTATGAGCGAATTACCTTATTTAAATATTTTGCAGCAGTTTTTATAGAATATTTTAGTTTTTGTGGTCAGGAATTTGATCATTCCTTTGAAGTGGACTTAAATAGCCATACTGTCGCTCAATCAGTCCCTGAAGAAAAACACAAATTATCCATCTGGTTTACAGATGGATCAACGACAGCATATGGGGCTGGATTGGGAATTTATGGCCCTAAGTAGAGGTTCTCTAAAGCCTTAGGAAAAGACCCAACTATCTTTCAATCTGAAATACATGCAATAACACTCTCCGCCTACGAGTGTCTTCGAAGAAACCTGAAAGAAACAAAGATCTACATTAACTCTGACAGTCAAGCGGCAATAAAGACTTTCAAAAGCTGCAATGTCAAATCCAAACTAGTTTGGGACTGTCAACAAACTCTAAAATAACTGGCTAAACACAACAGGATCAACCCTAAGTGGGTGCTAGGACACAAAGGATTACAAGAGAATGGCTAAGGCTACGAACCAACTCACTAGAGAAGGATCTACAAAGTCATTTCTTGGACCTGAATCGGCTTTTGGTTTTTCTAAAAGTCAAATCAACAAAGAGGTCTCCCACTGGAGATCATATCCAGGACTACGACAGGCGAAAAGATTCATATCTGGACCGCTTGAAAAGAAAAAGGTCTACTTAGAACTCAGCAAATCCGAATTGGTGATACTAACATGAACATGAACATTGCCCTATAAGGTACCACCTCAAGAAAATGGATCAAGCTGAAACAGACCTATGTCGCTTTTGCGCAGAAGCTGAGGAGACTGCAGAACATGTGCTATGCAAATATGTAATACTTCTATATGACGTGTTTTGTCCTTTTGATTGGGTCAAAAAGATGCGATGGATATACAGAGTCCGCCATTAATGCGTGGACGGAAGATAGCTCCTAAGCCTGAGAAGATATCAAAATACAATTTTGTCTAGTGGTGTACATCTATAGGGAGTACATTTTAAAATTATTTTCATTTTATTGTACCAATCATACACAGAGTGTTGATATAAAATTACTTTTTTTAATAGAACACCCTATATATTTTGACATATTTAGATAGCCCTATAAAAATGAAGCAAAATGATATCGCATTTATCGGGTTTATGGGGGTTTTGATGGGTCCTTTTCCTAATGATGATCCTAATGGAGGATCATAAATCTTTCTTTTTGCCGTATATTAAATTTAGTAGTTAACAGTTTGTATTACTATTTTAATTATGCTAGGACGTTGCTATTTCTATTCCTTGGACAAAACATTCAAAAGTCATAAAGGTTTGTGACGTATGCGCAGAATGCTTGTCCTTGAAAGAGTCCGACATATACTTTCATCTCACATGACAAAGCATTTTGGAGTGGCGATCATATACAGCACGCCATATAGAAGTATTACGTATATGGCGCTATGCAAGTGCGATGCGCTTGCCCGCAAAAGGCACGTCCAACTCAAATGGGCGTCCTTAGATCTCTCAGATATGGAAAAACTCAATCCCAGAACCATAATAAACTTTTACAAGAGTTTCAACCTGGGAACTACATAGATTAGGATATGCACAAAAAATCTCCTTAGGTCGAGGTGCGGGGTGGACGAAAAGAAACACCAAACGACCCATATATAATCTAACCTAATCTAATCTTTGGTTTTTGTTACCTAGAAACAACGCGGCTATTTTTTCAGCCTCACTTCTTTGCAACTTATTTTCACGCAGCTTATTTTTTTTTGGTTTATTTTTCTTACAAATCAGCAAGAAAAAAGAATACGCGATACAAAAGAAGCCTATATTACGCCCAAGAAGTAACTTTACCTTTTAGTGAAAATTCCATCAAAATAAGTTTTACCGTTTTTGAGTTATTTTCAGATAAACACATCGGTAGCTCTGTGTTTGTTTCAAAATAATTCGGGAATGACTAAACTGATTTGGTGGGACTTTCAACGAAAGATTGACTATTTTCTTCGGTACAGTTTAGGCTCTTTTTTGTTTTACGTAAGTCATCGACACCGTCATTTTTTTTCTTAGCAAATGTTTTTTGTAACTTATAAAAAGTTGCTTAAATAATGCCCAAGCAAATCATCTACCAGTCAGTGAAAGTCATATCAAAATCGGTTTATCGGTTTCAGAGTGATTTTCGAACAAACAAACGGCTCTTTGTTTCTGTGGAAATAAATCGAGAAGGACTAAACTGATTTATATGTGAATTTCACTAGGAGGTAGAGTACTTGCTTCTGCTTAATTTGAGCTTCTTTATGTTCCATATATTCGTTTGTCACCGTAATTTTTTCAGGGCTCGCTTTCATGCTACTCAATTTTTTGTCGCTTTTTCTAACTCGTTTATTTTGGCGAATTTTCCTTACAAATCAAAGAGAGAAAAAACTACATGGAAAAAAAGATGCTTTATTTATGGCCAAGAAAATACTCTGTTTTTTGGTGAAGATCCCATCAAAACATGTTTAACAATTCCTGAGAAATCTTAAGTCAAACAGGAAGTCCACGTAAGTGTCATCACATAAAATAATCGTCGCCGCCATTTTTATTTTTTTGAAAAACTTTCCTTAAAGCTCACAAGAAAAAGCTTAAATTATGCCCAAACAAATACTCTACCTCTCAGCAAATTTTATGTCAAAATCGATTTATCACTCTCAGAGTTATTTTCCATCAGACAGCTCTTTGTCTGTGCATAAATAACTGGGGAACGGCTAAAATGATTTTGGTGCTGCTGTCACTGAGAGCTGCATTATTTCAAACTTTACAATTTTAAAACTTTCGAGATTTCGAGTTATCGAATTTTTGACTTTCGAACTTTTGAATTTCCAAATTTTTAAATTTTGGGCTTTCCAATAATACCTATGTAGTACATAGTAAATTTGACATTTTAATAGTACATAGTATGTACTTTCAAAATGTCAAATTTTGAGTTTCGAACTTTCAATCTTTCGAACCTTCGAAACTTGTACTTTCAAATATTTGTACTTTTTACTTTCAAACTTTAAATTTCTCGAACTTTCAAACCATCGGTTGTCAAATTTTCGAAAATTCAAACTTTTAAATTTTCTAACTTTCAACATTCACACTTTCAAACTTTCCAATTTTCGAGCTTTCCAAATCTCAAGCTTCAAATTTAAGAGCTGTCGAATCTTCGAAATATCGACTTATAAATTCTCGATCTTTCTAACTTTCAAATTTCCGAACTTTTGAACTTTCCAACTTTCAAATATTTAATCTTTCAAACTTTCCAACCTTAAAATTTTCGATTTTTGAACTATCGAATTTCCAATTTTCGAACTTTCGATTTTCAATCTTTAATACCTTCGAAACTTCAATTTTCAAAGTTTATAACTTTCAAATCTTCGATTTTTAAAACTTTCGAACCAAATTTTTAAAATTTCAAACTTTTGAATTATCAAAACTCTCAAACTTCCAACTTTAAGCTTTTGAATGTTACATTTTCAACCGTGAGAAACTTCGAACTTCCACTTTCAAATTTTCGAACTGTTAAACCTTCGATTTTACGAACTTTCATACCTCCGAACCGAATATCAAATTTTAGAAAGTTCAAATTTTTAAATTTTCAAACTTTCAGCCTTTCTGACTTTCAAACCTTCTAATTTTAAAACTATCAAGCATTCAAACTTTCCAACCTTCGCACTTTCAAACTTTAGATTTCAAATTCTGTTCGACTTTGTTCTCCAAATTTTCAATTTAATCTTAAATTTTCCAGAAATTTCGAATTTCCAAAAATATTTATAGGACCAAAAAAAAAGAAACAATTTGATGGAGGCTCCTAAATGGAGTGCTGGAATACATGTTGCACAGTGTTAAAGCCGCTCATGCTAATTTTATTTAATAGTAACAACCATGAGAACATGTAATGTAAAATAATATTTACAAAACATCGAGATGTGTTAAATTTCATAACATTGTTGCCGTTGCAAAATATCGATCATTTCAGAACATGATAAACAAAAAATATATATTTCCAAATCAATTGTAAAATATAATTGCGAAAAAATTGATTCGATGGAAATTTCTTTTATGGATTTTGAAAAACAAAATCTTTATAAATAAGATAATGTCAACATCGACAAGCAATGAATCCTTTCCAGAACTGAAAGACGTCCCAAATATATTTTGTTACTTTTTATATTTTTTGATTCATTACATTTTTTATTACTATTGCTACCTAAATATGACTAAAATTGTAGTAATTTTATTTTCTATTAAAAAAAACTCTCGACAATTCTTGAAACAATTTAAATTGTTGAAATATTTTAGCAGTTTTAGTGTTTTTGTTCGCATTAATAACTAGCTGTTATCCAAGACTTCGTCAGCGAATTTAAAGAAATAACTGCAATGCAACTGAATGGAAGGTTCAAAACAATGTTACATTTAAATTAAGAATAAATTTTAGTTTAATTCATAAGGCGGTAACGTTACTAAAATGGATAATACGGATACCTATACTTTTATGGTAATAGTTCAAGGACTTGAGAAGAGAGGCTGTTGTCAAAATAAAGATTTCAGAGTTGACACTTTTCTTTCTCTTATGATTGTTTTGAACCTTCTGGATATCAATTTGGGATAAAAAGTAGCTTACTAACTATTCCGCATCGCAAGGAATGTCAATATCAATTTTTGTCAAAATCGCTTTAGTACTTGAGCCTTGGAGAGCGGACAAATAAAGAGACAAATACACTTTGGCATTTATATATTAGTAAGGATTGTTATTTATACATAACCTTTGAACGCAGTTTTCTATAAAATAACAAAAAAGAAGAAAATTCTAATGTTTTAAACATATTATGTCAATTTTCTTATTTGTGCATTCAAACACTTTCAAAACGAAGGTGGAGATGAATATAAGGTAACACCAAAAATATTGTTTTGATATTGTTTTAATAAATTTTGTTAAATGTCTATATTTTTCATTTGACTCTGCTTCGTATGTCAAACAGATCTTTCAACAGAACAGAAGATATGCGAGTAATCGCTCTACCTCCTATATTAAGCTTGAAGCGATGCCTGATTCTGGTAAATATTTCATAACAATACAATAATCAAGGTAGAACCTTACAAGTTTTCAAAGTTCTAATAAGAGTATCAAATTTCGACATTCCAATTTCTTTTATAAAACCATTATTTTCTACTTTAATTTATCACTGTTCAATTACGACAATCAGTTTGAACATTTTGCTTATCAAATTGTGTATTTAGCAACCATTTTGAACAGATTTAAAAGTATAATCACTATGTTTCTATTTGACGATTGCATAATTCAGATTGATTTACGAAATGTGGTAATATTTTTACAACTGAAGTGTAGTGATTAGGACAATAATAGCGCAATAAATGTATACAAGCAGTAATTTAATGAAGAAATTATTTATTTAACTGGCAAAATACCACTCTATTTAAAAACATAAATATACAGAGTGATACATATTTAAGAAGCAAAAATCAAATATCTATTCCCTTGCAATACTTCTACAAAAGCCGCTAATTTGTGCTAACCTGATCCACATCCCTTAAACCAGTGGACAGAAGCAATTATACGATTACAATCTATTAGGCCAATTGGGGGTGAGTTCTGAGTATAAGGCCAGAATGGATTAGTCACAAAAAAAGTGCAAAAACCGTTCACGACTGCTATATCTATCATTGTAATAATGGTGTAATTTTACGTAAACAATTCATAATTAAATAACAAACATTTATTTTGATTTTGCAATTACCTTTCTCAAGTGAACTAGAGAAAGTTTAAGTAAACTTAACTAACAAACATTTCATTGATTTTTCCTTCAAAATAGCATAATTTTTGTCTGAATTTGAAAGGGACCAACCGGCCGATATGGCCAGTGCGGGCCTGATAATATCTATTTTTTTGACCTACCATCGAAGATGGTAACTAGTTTAGCAAGCGAACAGTTCACAACTTAGCCAGGACGCCAACAGATGGGCCGAACCCTCAGACTTTTCTTATATATTAAGATCCCTCCAACAAAATGTCACCAAAATTTCAGGTGTGACTCCCTGAGAAGACACCCTCCTCTTCCTTCTCCGTCAATCTCTGATTTTGACGACGAAATCCACAATCTAGCATTTTTAAAAGTTAAAAAAATAAACTTTAAGATGCAGCACTTACTTTACGTGGAAAATTGAGCATTTTTATGAATAACAGGTGTTACGTAATTGATGTCACAATTATTTGGAGAAGTCCTTGTACTACATCAAGGTGTTAATTAAAATTGATAACGATTTATACCTAAGTATATCTGAATTTACTTTAGAAGTGCTTGATATCTGTGCATCAAATTCCTATTACATGTTTTAGTTATATTACATGCGATTATCTTAATGTGATAGGAATAATGAAATAATTTTGTATTAGTAGTAAAAAATAAATTTCTACAACAATGAAGTTATTCATTGTAACCTGAAACATAGGGAAAGTTATCAATTTCTCCCCGTACTTTATATTAAAGTTTATCAGCTGGACCTCGTATTCGATTAAATTTACAGTCAAATCGGCCTCGCTGTTGATTTATTTTTGTTTGGGTTTCCTATATGCACTAGGAGAGTTGAAGGAACTTTCGCCTTTGGCGATAATCCAAATTATTATAAATAAACAACAAGTCGTACAACTAGTCAACAATTTATTTTTCTTAATAACGCACCATTTAATGTAATGATCATACTTGGTTCTGAAAGGTGGCATACTTTTGTTCGTCGTTATTTACCATGAAGGTTAATTTTTATCTAATCTCGAAACTAGCAACGCAGAACGTAACAATTTTTGCGTCACATTCGGTCAAATTAAATAAGTTAAAAGGCCGCTATAACAATAAAATTATATTTTTATGCATTCGAAGCCAATTTTTAGGGATTGTGACGCTAAAGAACGACTGTTTTACTAGTTATTGCCAGTTACCAGAAATGAACAGCAACTGACCAAAAATATTACAGAATAATTAAGGGACAAGTGTGGCATAGTGCTTTTTTAATGAAAGGAACAAATTCGATAAAATCGTAACCATGTATTTTATTGTTACTAATTATAACGTACCATTCATAATAATTAAAAAGTCAGAGAAACAAAAAACAAGACTAAATAATTGAAGCGCTATGCAGGGTTTCAGTCATAATGCCATCAACTTTAAGAGAAGATGCGTGAAAAAAATGTTTGCAAACCAGAACTTAAACCACGTTTCAGACAGAAACTGATTCCAAGAGGCTTCCACATCGTTAGATAATGCGACAGCTGCGTCACAACTTGCAATCTGGAATGGCGAGAAACAAAAAATTATTTAGTTTACACATGAAAGATGAAAACAAGCAAATCATTAATGACATTTTCGATTTCGAGGGATACCGAAGAAGTCGTTGAAAGATTCGCTTTTTTTCAGCAAAATCGGCCAACAGAGATAGCGAATTTCAGAAGAAATTTAATGTGAAATTTCGAACAGTGCAGAACATTTTGGAAACATGTGGGTGCAAGTAAAGTGACTAATACTTTAACTGTGACGAATGTTGTTCATCGACCAATCATCTTTTTTTTCTTCATATACGCTGCAACCCTCAAACAGTGGAAAATGGACACTTCAGTGTTCCACTGTAAATATGACGATGTTAGAAATTCCGTCGTTAGCACAATTTTTGAAGAGAAATTCACTCACAAAAGGTAACTATTATACCCTTGGAGCACTGCTAACAGATGGTATAAATGAAGATAGATGGCGGTGAACTGCTACTTTAAACAAGAATAAGTTATAATTATTAGAGAAAAACATGCCTGGCGATTAGCAAAGTTTACAAAGTTTGGAAGTATATTGTTGAGAAAATAGAAATTTTTACTGTTTCAAGGTGAACTGCATGGAATTTGCTGTCTCCGACTGTGTAATAAGTCTTCGGACTGTTGCTCTTTTATAAAGAACAATCCCAATGTCGGAAAAGGTTTAATATGCCCCGAAATTAAACAATACGACTTTTTGAGCATTGAATATTAATTCTGAGAGTCGTTATTTATTTTTTTATGATTCCTTTTTCAGTTTTTGTCAGATTGGTTAATTATTTTTGTATGTACATTTGACACCACTTATTTTTTGAATTCCTGTTTTATTTTTCGTTAGACGGATTGATTAGAAAAACCAAAAGTCAAAGGGAGATGCAATTATTTTACTGTTAGTTTCAAGTGTGTGGAATTATAAATAATTAATTGGCAAAATAATACGTAAGAATTTGTTGGTTATTACTCTTTAGTTAGTGATATTTCCTCTGACCTATTAGTTGCACCTGATGATGTGCTAACATGATGGGGTTTGCTGTATATAAACAAATGTTTATTGAGAGAGTTTGTTGTGAACCAGGGGCTCTGTATTGGGGTAAAGTTTATGTAATAGGCTCGAATAATTTTTTTTTCCATTTTCCGTCTGGGACTTCTGAATATGTTTTTAAAATTAGTGACATACTAAATGAGACACACTGTATTATTGTTTTAGTGTCAATGTTACGGAAAAAATTATCAGAACTTATTTTAAAATAATGTTTAGCAAATTATTTCATTTAATTCCTTTTTACTTGTCAAATATTCTTACAGCCTTACTAGAAGTAGTACAGCGACTTCGTCACTTTAAAGCAACTGAATGGAAGTTTCAAACAATATTACATTTTAAACAAAATTTGAAATTAGTTTTCGTTCAAATTGTAAGGCGATAACGTAATATTATTGAAATCGATAATACAGATGCCTACTTTTATAGTAATAGTTCGAGAACCTAAGAAGGAAGGCCGCTGTGAAAATAAAGATCAAAATGTTGGCAATCTTACATTTCTCTATGATTGTTTACATCGTATAAAAATGTTATAAAGGTTATTTAAATTTTCTGGATTTGCTATAAGTTTAAGATGAAAAACAACCTACTAACAATTCCGCGTTGTAAGGAATACCTACACCAATTTTCGTCAAAATCGTTTAGGTAATTGAGATCCTGAAAGACGGAGAAACAACCAGTCAAACACAGTTTCGCATTTATATACCTATTAATAGGGAGTTTTAACAAACAGCTTGTTTTAATAAGTATATGCGAAAACTATAGATTGGAATATAAAATATAGTTTACAAGTTTGCGACCATTTCCGCAATTTCCGACTTATAGAAAAATATTTTGCAGAAAATTAAATTATCTGCAATTTTGATGCGTGACCTTTATAGCAGTGTTAATAATAAGAAAGTCATAGCGCCTTCAATTAACCTTTTCTATTTTTTCTACACTTTCCTGCTTACAACCTTCTTAATATTAAGGTTACGTAAAAAAGTTATTATTTAAAATTGTATACAATTTAAATCAGGAAAAACAGATTACTGAGAAGCTATAATTTATTATTGTTTGCAGTAATTGGATAACTGCCTCAAAGGTTTTTTCTGGGGAGATTTTTAATTAATAAATTGATCCAGCTGTTCCTAGGGTCGTACCTTAAAAGTAAAAAGAAAGGAACCCTTTTAAACTTCATTTTCGTGTACATTTCGTGTCCGTCCATTCGGTCGTCTGTCCATCCGTCCGTTTATTACAGTAGTGTTTCTCAAAAACTATGGAACTCAGGAATTTGAAATTTGGCATATGATGATTGATTGATGAGCCACACAAATATCACCAGTCAATGTTTAAAAAAATATCTTATATTAAAATAAGGGATTTATTTGGTGCCCAAAAAAATCAAGTTTTATTTAATATTTTTCATGAGGTATCATTTGAAAGAGCTATCTTGGAGTATTCTTAAATATTATTGTTTTTTTAATTTTAGTACTGTGCTCTTAATGGTACAGCCCAAAATTCCCTTTGGTCTCCTAGATTTTTAAAGGCAAAATTTAGGTTTTAACGATATCTGTTCACCCAACAAATATAGTTAGCCCACTCCCCCTTAAAAAAAGACAGGTTCACACCATATTCAGGAATAATGATAAAATCTGCTAGCAAAAAATCATAGAAAATAAAGTGGAATAAAATTGTTCAACCAATGGCATAGTTAAAATATCATAAAAACTAATTATGTTTGCTTCATAACGAATTTATTCCTCATAATCTTCAGTTTTCTTTGAGAGGAAATATGAGAGACCATCTTTAAGAACACTTTCCTCTGATCCTTTGCGTAGAATTATAAGACGACTCCCCTTACACGATGAATTCTTCAAGCCTCTTGTTTTCTAACTAAATAGCACGAAAAGCGAATCTTATTTCGTTATAATTGTCACTTTAAAAGTCAACATTACTAATGACGTGACCGATCAAACTTATTTTGGTGTATATGTGTGATGTGGGATTTTAAAATACAACCAATAGAAATAATTTATTCAAATATCGCGCTTTATTTATGAGAGGGATCTAAATATATCGGTTGGGTGAGCAGACTATAGAAGATATTGAGTGATAGATTATTTACCGGAAAAATGCAGGTTTTTTCGACAGTGTAACAGTTGCTGAAAAAAAAATATTTATATAAAAAATATGTGTTTGCGTTCCAAATCTTTTAGACTAGTATACATAGTACCACTTTTTAACAAATAAGTAAGGCAAAGCCAATTTAGTGCAGATCAAATTTGTCCTTTACAATATTTTATTTTGATGAATATTTTTGGAGTTAGCACAAGTATATTAATTACACGTGACACTGTAATTATGTCTTCGGTATACAGTAACCACAGCCACCTGAATTGTTGATACAGAACATTTTAGAGCATTTTATAAACTTTATTTGTCATTGTGAATATGTCAATGCATTTTACTTGAGACGTTTTGGGTGTTTTAATTATGACAGTCGTCAGTTTCTTAAATATGTCTGGCGGTTGTATAAAAATGTGTTCATTTGAATATAAACCATTTCTTCATTTTTCAATTATCAATCAAGGATAAAATTTTAATACACAAAAAAAAAGTTTTGTTTGGTCCATTGACTCTTCACTGTAGTACTGCTACAGAACTTTTTTGTCATTGGCTTTAATAATTGTACTCTCATACGTCACAAAAATTTAAAATAGTGCAACAAATTGTGAGAAAAAGGCGTATAAAACATTTTGTTTAGGGACGAAAGGAGCAAATCTTTTTCAATGATATGTGGAGAACACAGCCTTGTAAATTATTTATTTATTATTTAGGTCTATGGTAGCGAATCCATCACAGTTGAACATAAAGCTGAGTTTACGATGTTTCAACTTCCCCACACTTCGCATTAGGCCGCCATATTTAAAAGAAGGGTGTAAGTCATATACTTATGTAAGTTATTTGATTATATGTATCTTTCAAATCAAATTTCAAGTAAAACAAATTTTTTGTAAAAGAAATTTGTCACAGAAATTTAAATTCTCTATAACTTTCAGTAATAATAATATAAGTAGTAATAATAATTAAAGTTACTAATGAAAAAAAAAAACGAAAATTTTGAAACAAGAGCCGGAAAAAAACAATTTTAAATTTAAACTCAAAGCTTTAAGAAAATAGAAATTTTCGAAATTAGGGTTGAAATTCGGAAATAAAATTGAAATTCCTAAAATGAAAATTTTGATTTAAGTCATAATTTTGATAAAAAAAAAAGGTAAAAATTGAAATAAATTTTGAGATGAAAGAAATTTAGAAAAAAATGAAACAAAATTTTAATGGAAACATCGAAAAAAGTGAATATTTCGAGTAAAATTTTAAAAAATGTGAGCAATTCTAGAAAAAAGTTAATATTTGGTATTTCAGATTGAATTTTTAAAACAGTAAAATTTGAAAGCGCGAATCTTTGGAAAAGATAAAAATTTTAGAAAAAAAGCATGATTTATAAAAAATATTCTCCTTTGAGAAAAAAATAAATAATTTTTCGACCGTTTTTAACATCTTCTGTGTATAATTGAAGATTAGGAATTTTTTGTTCAGAATTCCTACTTCAAAGGTGCGATTTTTTTCTAATAACTTTTATTTTATCTCAATTTTGAGAATATTTTTAAAATATAATAATTTAAATTTAAATTTAGATTTTTTTCTAGACATGTCAATTTTTTTCGACATATACCTTTTTCATTTTTTTTAATTTAAACTTATTCTGACACTTTCAAGCTTACTTTAAATCATTATACTATTTCCTTTTTATTTTCCTTTGTTTTTAAATTTCGATATTACAACGGAAATGTAATTTTTTTTGAAAATTTAGTAATAAATTCTTTAGACTGATTATTGGATTTATTTGCAAATTAACTTCAATTTTTTATCGAAATTTGGCGCCTAAACTCATAACATTTTTAATTCGGAATTTTTTCGAAATTTCAAAATTGTATCCCCCGATGAGATTTCTCATTGACAAACGGTCAAATTTGAACCATTCGAGTTTTATTAAATCACGTTTATGCTCTCAAAAATGACGCACTTGCCATACGAATTTTGTCACTTATGTTACAACCTTAGAGTACGTTTACATTAGACACTTTATTCCGTATATTTCTCTTTGACATAAAATATATTTTCTCTCTGACGTAAGTGTCAACTATTCTGAGAGAAGCTACCTCCTCCCAACTGAGCAGATAAGTCTCGGATAGCTTCTCTCGATAAGAAATAAAGTATCTAATCTAAACGCACCCTAGAAGAAGCTATTTTAGACTTATTTACACAACTGAGAGTCTCGGATAGCTTCTCACAGGTTTAGATTAGACATTTCGACATTTCATTTAGAGAAATATACGGAACAAACTGTCTAGCATAAACGCAGCATCAGTGTAGTTGACACTTATGTCACAGAGAAATATACTGAATAAAGTGTCTAGTCTAAATACACCCTAGGTGTCAACTATTTTGAGAAAAGCTATTCGAGAGCTATCTCTGTTGTGTAAATAAGTCTCAAATAGCTTTTCTTAAGATAGTTGACACTTAATACATTTTACGTTAGAGAGAAATATGCGACATAAAGTGTCTAGTGTGAACGTATCGTTAGGGGACCAATTTCCAAAAACGTTGACGCAATTGACTTTTATTTATAAATAGAAGCCTTAACACCAATTCTCATATTTCTAACTTAAAAATTCACTTCCCTGAGTTGCGTCTAAAAAAAAAACTGTAAGAGGGACTCTATTGCAGGAGGGCCACTGCTAAACAGGCTCTACTTATTTCCAAACTTTCCATTACAATACTGTGGAGTTTTTTATAGAGATTTTGTAATAATTAATTTTCAGTGGTTATTTTTTCATTATCATTATTTTTATAGCTTCACAAAGAAAGGACGCGGTGCAATAAAAACACTGAATAGCAATGACGCTGTAAAACAAACTCTTAGAGATATGATATGAAAACTAGGTTAAATCAAGTCTTGAAAAATGCTTTACAAAAACTTGGAAGAATTTTATTTTTCGAAACAGTAAAAATAATATAAAAAATACCATCGTAACAGACTCAACACTACTCCACAATAATATTCCCATTATTGTTTTTTCACTTTTCCGGATTAATTTTTTTTTATTAATAATACCCCAGATATCAGATATATTTTGGTAAATCTAAACCAAGCTGCAAATATATGAAATAATGAAATAACAAAACTTCAGAACTAAAAGCAAAAACAGTAAAATATGTAGAGTAATAACAAATAAAAAGAGCTGTCACAATCTTATCTTAATGCCATAATAAGCCAAAAAAGCTCAAGCTATAATAATCAAAACTTAAAGTAAGGATCAGACACATTTTTTAAAGTTTAATAACGAGTGGCCTAAAAAAACATTTAATGAAGCAGACATTTTTTCTGTAACCTTTATTTCATATTTATTTAAATATCAACAGCAGGGAGAGATTAAACTTGCCCAGGGTCCTGTACAACTCACTGATGGTAAGAATCAGACAATTTTTTTTAAATTTAATAACGAATGAACTAAAAAAACATTGGATGAAACAGACATTTTTCCTGTAACCTTTATTTCATATTTATTTAAATATCAACAGCAGGGACAGATTAAACTTGCTCAGGGTCCTGAGCAACTCACTGATGGGGGCCAAATATTTTTTTACTATGAACATGTGACAAAACTTTTATTTATAGAAAAAAGGCTCGATGACTAAAGAAAACCTTGTGTCCAAATCAATTAAAAAAAGGAAATTATCCACTTTTGTCAGAACACCTGTGCTTTAGAACTTGTTGCACACCCTTCAATCTGCCTTATTAGCGACAGTGATCTTACAACTTTTTGAATAGCAATTGTTTTCTAAAGCTTTTTAAATACCAACAAATTTTTAACACAATTTGGAACAGCGCGGAAAATTGGTGTTAAATTTTTTCGGCATCAACTAGTGCGTAGTTTTAAACATGGGCGCGAAAGAAATTTCAAAATCGGCGAATTTCTTACGTCTGCGATAACGACTTTTAAATTATATAACATTGATCGAATCGGCGCGGAAAAATTTCAAACAAAAATCAAAACTTTCATACAATTTGACGTTAGTTTCGTAATTTATTTTAAAGTAATTAATGGACGTTATCTGCCAAAATCACTACAATGCAGTAGCGCACGTACTTGATTTCTTTTTTTAAACGCCAAGTGAATGGAAACTTACCCAAATAGCCCATCATAGTGTCCAAATCGTACGCCCCGTCCATCTTTTCTCTATGTTTTTCGAAATTTTTTCGTCACTCTTAAAGCGAAATTTTCCACCTGTGCCAATTTGAATGTGAAGTTTGCGAGTTATGCAGCCCGCGGCTTTTTTTTTATCGAATTCGTAACACTTTACTGACGATTTCAATGTTTATTCCAACGGTCGCGCCAACATACTGGATTCGATACAAACTCTCTATGCCGATAATACGCTCGGTTTTTAGATAGTTTAATTATACGCGAGATTTACTGTTATCTGTTTGCTGAAAGATATTGGAAGGTTGTCACCTTGACAAAAGATTAAATGGCACGTTTTTTATAGTCCCGTGTTATGCAAATTTGGTGCAGTACCAATTAATTTTTTTCACAATGCTGATTCGTTTAGTTTGCGCGTATTCAATTCTAGATTGCGGCTTGTGACCCGTCAGCCGTTCTGTGTATTACTTAAAGTATACTTCTATGTAATTACAACATAATTTTCGCGTTTGTTACATTGATGTAGAAATAGTTTCATTTAAACTAAACGAAAGCGAAGCTGTCGTTACGTTTTGGAAATATAAAATCAAATATTGCACCTGTATGTTTCGCTCGCCTACAATGGATCAATAATTCGTTAATAAAAGACTTTTTGTGAGTTTACGTAAGAAGCATAAAGTCATGATTTGAATAATATTAAAAGCGCCATCTGGTAGTTATTTTATCAACCACAATTTGAATTTTATCGGTATGAAGCAGTGTTTCCCAAAGTGTGGGTCGCGACCCGGTACCGGATTGTAGACAAATTTTGCCGGGACGCGAAAAAAATTGTAGAAACACAACATTTCTTTTACATATTATTTTTTACAACAATTAGACACTAAAAATAGTGGCACCATATGTATTAGTACATATAGATTTATCCATAAACTTCTTGCCAAATTATGCAACAAGGAAATGAAGAGTGATCACAAACACCTCCTTTTGTATTGTAATTCATGATGGCTTTAAAAAGGAAACGTTTTAAAATTTAGAATTACAGTGTTTCCTATCATAGGGATACACTTAAATCACTTACACTAAAGAAAAATCAGTCGGGTGTTCCCCGCCTTCCTGGAGAGGTTCTAAATCGGGCTCAATTTATATGCTTCTTTTCTAAACCTTTTCGAAACTATTAATCGCAGATCCCTAGAGTTTGATATCATTTTAATCAGCATTATGTAGCAAACTAAACTAAATATATAAAAATATACAGAGTGCTTTCTTTAAAAAAAGGAAACTTTAATGCGCCACAGCGTATATCTTTACCCTATGCAGTTTAAAATGTGCGTCACATGCTAGTATACCTTTCTGCAAAAAAATGCTTATCAAGAAAATTCTGGAAGCTACAATGCATTACTGTTTTAATGATTCGTCCTGTACAATCGTTTTGCAATACAGGTCAGCACACAATTGCGAATTGTCAAGATCATTTAAAAAATTAGTTAAGGGAAAACTTAAGAAGATTAATGCACCTTTCTTTGATGCTTTATGGTGCAATAAAATATAGTATGTCCTATTTTTAAAAAATGAATTTTTTGGTGTTTAAAATTAGCTAATTCAAAAAACAATAATTTTGAACTCCCGTTATAATAATTTTAAACATTATAAGAATTTTTGAGTAGCCTAGCAATTTAACTAATATGCTGCGCAAAAAACAGAGCTTTCCCCTTTAAAGTCTGAAAAATATTAAGTTTTTGCCGAACAGCAAATAAAATAATATAGTAAATATTGAAATTTTCGTTTTTTAAACGATTTTTTTTATATCTCTCAAACGAACAAGTAAGGGAAGAACTTTGTACGTGCTTTATGCTACTACAAAATCTTAAGCATCAGGAATAAATATGAGGATACGTCGGTTAAAAGTCGTTGCCCATTTTTTTATCTGTTTGCAAATTCACTGACCAACCTCACTTGAATTTTAAGTGACAAATTCTGAATTTCAGAAAAGTCCGAAAACACAGCAACATCTCAGGATTTTACTCAACTTGTATTTTAGCGGCGAAGCACCCATGTTCAGAAACGAATTAATTTTTAACAACACTCAATAAACAACAATCGTCCTCAATAATAATTTAAAATATTCTTGTGTAGCGAACCAAAAAGCGCATCAAATTCATAAATTAACGAATAATTTCGTTTAAATATTCATAATATTCGGCAAGACTTTGTAATCTCCAACGGAAATTTAGTACAGAATTTAAATAAACATTACCACATGCGTATTTCACTTCCTATTATCTTTTAAAACTATTGTTAGCCTGTTAAACCGCATGACTAATCCAATAAAACTTAATTAAAGTAAAATTCATCAGTAATATTTTACTTTTCTATCATAATTTTACCTTCATTCTTAAAAAGTCGCACCTAATCGATTGAATATGCTACAGATTCAAAAAACCAAACGCTTCGCCTGAAACTAAATAGGATATCTTCGTCGTACTCTTTTGTTTTCAATCAAAACCAATCATTTTTAATACTCATCGATGCTTTTAGTGTTCAAAATTTCAATGAAAAAGGAAAGTTCATCGGTAATATTTTGTTTTTCCACTATACTTTTGCCTTCATATGCAACATTTTTCTAAGCTTTACCTATCGAATTGTTATGACAAAGTCTTGAAACCAATGAGAAGCTTCATTTCAAACCGAATAGTATATCGCCTTCCTAAGCTTACGTACAATCAACCCATCTTAATAATCTTCTTCTACTTTAGGTGCCCACTCCGCTGTGGAGTTTGGCAAATTGTAATGCGTATTTTTGAAGCTGCCGCTCTAAATAATTAAATAGATGTGCACCCAAACCAGTCTCTTAGGTTGTGAAGCCATGAGTCTTTATTTTTGAACACTCCACCTGCCCTGAATGATCATCTGCAATAGCTGGTATATTTGTCCTCTCATCACTTAACCCCAGGTACTCAAGTTTTTGCCGTTTGATTCGTTGTAACACTCCAACATTTGTCACTTTGTTAGTCCAGTGTATTTTGAGTATCCTTCTATCTATATACCCACCTTTCTAACGCCCCCAGATTATTTATGCCTCTACCGCGTAGAGCAGAACCAAGAAAACATAGCATCTAACTAATTTTTTGATATTATCATAACTTTAGTTTTCTTCACATCCAGAGCCAATCCCCTTACCTCACTGGCTGCAACTAGCCTGGCCGAAATATTTTGAAGATCCTTCAATGTTTTCGCCATCAGAACAGTGTCATCTGCGCATCTGATATTGTTGACCGATTTGCCGTTAATTTTGATTTCCATTTTGATTCCAATCTCCTCGTCTTCTAAGGCTTTTTTAATTATCTCCTTTGAATATAGATTAAAAAGCAAGGGCGACAGCACGCATCCCTGTCTTACGCCCCTCTTAATTTGGATTTCATCTGTTGTGTTACCTTTAACACGCACCACTGCTCTCTGGTCACTATAGAGGTTGGTAATTACATCTATATCACGAGTATCCAATTGTTTTTCGTTTAGAATCGCTACAAGTTGGTCGTGTTTAACTTTGTCAAAGGCCTTATTATAATCTACAAACAGGCATAAACGTCTTCATTTATATCGAGACATCTTTGAACTAGAATCTTGAAGGCAAACAATGTTTCGCGAGTTCCAAATCCATTTTGAAATCCAAACTGTGTTTCTCTTATCTCCGTTTCTAATTTTCTATAGAGTCTGTTATGGATTATCTTGAGAAACACTTTTAACCTATGGCTCATTAAGCTGATTGTGCGATGTTCATTGCATTGCTTTGCGCCTGTCTTTATGGGGAGAATAACAAACGTGGGAACCACCAACCAGTCTTGCGGGATGACACCGTACTTACAGATTCCATTGAATAATTCCACCAGAAAATAAATTTGGTCGTCCTGTATCAGTTTTAAAATCTCTATTGGTAATTCATCTCGACCAGGTGACTTTCTATTTTTTGGTAACTTGAATCACTTCTTCTTTTATTATGTCTGGATCTGTTTCCTCTTGCATATTGTCGAAGAGGGCAATTTATCTTTCATCTTTAAACAGTTCTTCTACGTACTTACTTCATATCTCTAGTTTTTGTTTTAAGTCGGTCGTAATGTTTCCTTGATCCATTAATATATTTGCTCGTATTCGGTGTTTGCTATTTGTCATTTCTTTGATATTTTTATGGAAGTTCAACGAGTCATACCTACTTGGCATCCAGATTTTCGATTTCAATGCATTTGTTTTCAATCCACGTCCTTTTTGCCCTACGAATTTCATTCTTAATCTTAATGTTGACTTGTTTGTACAATTCATTTTTAGAGTTAGCTGCCCTCCGTGTATCCATAAGCGATAGAATCTCATCCGTCATCGAGTCCTGGTGTTTATGGAACTGTTTCTGTAACGTGGTATTTGTTAGTTTATTATGTTTGTTATTAAAAAGATAAGTAAGCGGCTGACGTGACATGAGACAAACTGTATTCGTTCTGCAACGACATTCTGCGTTGTACACGAGTTTTACGCTAGGTGTCTATACTTTACATCTCCCTTTCTTTGTAAACTAAAAACATTGTTTTGTAAACTTACATTTTGACTCAACATATTAATTTTTAATTACCAAGAAAATACTATTAAATTATAGATTTTTTTTGCAAAACATACTATTATGTAAATGGTAAAATAATTATACCTATAATCGTAAATTGCACAGCACAACTTAATATAACTTATAACATAATGTTGTAATTACTAATTTAAGTGTTATTAAAGATCCAGTATATTTATTGGTTTAATTATTCTACCGAATCTTGATGACCCTAGTGCTGTCGCTGGTTGAGCCAGGTTTGACTTCTGCAAATGATTGGAAGTGTTTGGTGACGAGCTTGTTGATGCCGGGAGTGACTTAGGAACAGCTGATAATTGTTCTGGTGCTGGAACCTGTTGTACTGCTGGTTCATCTGTTAGTTTCAGGAACTACCACTCTCTTGCTGGTAATGTCTGCTTGTGTCTTGTGCAGATGACTGAAGTTTCTACGTAGGATTTGTCCTTGATCAGTTTGAATGATTACAGATCCTGGTAGACCTTCAAGCTTTTCTACCACTCTGGCCCCTTCCCATTGGCGATGAGCTACTTTGTGTCTGACTTTTTCATTAATTTCGAAATTGTCTGGTCTTTTAGTGTGCTTATTAGTGTAGTTGGCTTGTTCTTCTCTTAATCGTTTTAGTTCAGCTGTGACTCCTTGCATTATTTTTGGTTTTAGATTACTGTCTTTTGTAGGTAATGGAGACAGAGTTATTCTGCTGTATAGACGTCTAAAATGTCGTTTCTTGGTGTATTTCTCCAGTTTAATAAAGCAAGTTGAACATGGGACTTGTCAATGCTACATTTTTTTAATATGTTCTTGGTTACTTGAACTGCTTTTTCGGCGAGCCCATTGCTTTGATGGTGATGTAGACTGGATGTGACATGGTTAAATTTCCACTCTTTTTGAAAGACCTTGAATTCTCTAGACATGTATTGTGTTCCATTGTCAGTTTGTAGCTCTTCTGGTATTCCATATACAGCAAACCATCTTTTGAGTTGTTCTATAACTTCATATGAAGTCTGACTTTTTAGCTGTTTTAAATCTAAATATCCAGAGTAGCCGTCACAGATTACGAGGTAAGTTTTTCCTTTTAATTAAAATAGATCAGATGCCACTATTTGCCATGGAAGTGTAGGAATCTTTTTGACTAGCACTATATCTTTAATATTGTCTTTTTGCGTTTGCTCACAGACAGAGCAGGTTTTAACTAGTTTTATGATGTCGTTATATTGTCCCTTCCAGTAGAGAATTTGTCGTGCTCTTCTTAAACAGCTTTGTATACCTGCATGTCCTTGATGAATATTCTTTAGCATTTTAGGGATTTTGGTACTACAATTTTATTTCCTTTGAAAATTATTCCTTTGAGATAGCTCAATTCTTCTTTAAATTTAAAATAGTGCTGTAGTTCTGTGGGAAGTTCGCTGACTTTTTCTGGAAATCCTTGTATTATTGTCTGAAGTAGTAGCTGTAAATGTGGATCTTCCTTTGTAGCTGTAATTAACTCCTCTTTTGCGTCAAGTGACATAGGTGACATAGGTAGTATTACTGTGACTTTCAAATTTTGTTCATGTTTATTTTTCAGATTAGATGCATCGCAGTCTCGGCTAAGAAAATCTGCTAAGGGTATTTCTGTGCCTTTTTTAATTATGAAGTTTAGTGCGTATGGTGCAAGATTGAATATTATGCGTTGCAATCTCGGTCGAGAAGATTGTATGTTTTTCTTTAAGATTGTCTCAAGTGGCTTATGGTCTGATTCCACTGTCAATTCTTTACCATAAACATATTCGAGAAACTTCTTACATCCAAACTGTATAGAGAGTGCTTCTTTTTCAATCTGGGGATAATTCTCTTCAGACTTGGTTAACGCTCTTGCTCCATAGGTTGTCTTTCTTGAAGAAGTGCAGCACCAAGATTTTTTGAACTTGCGTCTACGCTTAATGTTACAGATTTGTTTACATCATATAGTCTCAATACTGGAGGACTTTGAAGAACTTGTTTTATTTTATTCAAAGCTTCTTCATGATGAATTTCCCATATAAAGCTTGTATTTTTTGTGTAGCAACTCTCTCAGTGAATTTGTTAGGTCAGACATTTTCGGAATAAATTTATTTAGGTATGTGATCATTCCTAGTAGTCTCTGTAGCTCTGTTTTGTTCATTGGTGTCTTCATTGCCTGTATTGCTTCTACTTTTTCTGGGTCTGCTTCTAGTCCGTCTGCTGAAACAATGTGCCCCAGTAATTTTATTCTTTCCGATTCAAAAATGCATTTATTTTTATTAAGTTTAAAGCCTGATTTCTTTAGTGTTTCCATGACTTCACTAACGGTTTTTTGTAGTTCTTCTCTACATTTTGCATATTTAAAAATGTCATTGATTGATACTTTTACATTTTTTAATTTACTAAGCAAATTTGTTAAAATTTCTTGGAATATTTCGGGTGCTGATGATACTCCAAGCGGAAGTCTCTTGAAAGAATATCTTCCCCCTGGGGTAGCAAAAGTTAATATTTTTAGTGTTCTTTCTAAAAGTTTAATCTGCCAGAATCCTTTCGTGCAATTAATAATGCAAAGAATTTAGAACCTTTAATATCAGCTGAAATTTCCTCTATAGTAGTAAATGGAAAATAATGTCTTTTTATAATGTTTTTATTTACATCTGATGGATCTATACAGATTTTATTTTGCCTTTTTGTCTTTCAATTATCATAGGACTTACATCAGAGGTAGGCTCTGTTTCTGGTTTTATGACGTCTAATTTCACCCTTCTGTCAAGTTCTTGCTTTACCTCATCTCTTATAGCATGTGGAATTCTTCTTGACGGTTTAATCTCAAGTTTTGGGTTCTCGATTAGGTTAATATCATACTCATAATCTTTATAACAGCCTAAACCTTCGAAGATGTCATCTTTACGTTCACTTTCGTTTAGTGTTTTCACCCTTGCAATAAGTTCTAACTTTTCACAGGTATCAATTCCTGGGATCGGTGTAACCTTTTCTTCAACTACCTTGAATATTATGTTGTTTTCTTTGTTTTTTATTTTACAACGTAACTCTGCTTCGCCTAGAACTGCCATTTTATCTTCTGTGTAGCTTATTAAATTTTTTGTTCGGCTTGGTTTTAGACTTGCCTTCGTTTTGTTCATTAAGTGTCTCGGAAACACGTAGCATTGTGCTCCTGTATCTAGTTTGGCAATGAATTTCACCTTTCCAACTTATATTTTTTCTGTCCAGTCTTTCTTTCCTCCGGCACTTATAGCTGATATGTATACCACATCTTCAGAACTCTTTGAGTTTTCTTCCACTGTATTCACTCTATTTTTCTGTTTGGGATGTTTCCTCTTGGTGTGGCACATATTGGGAAAAAGACTATTTCCATTGCACTTAGTACATGGTTTGTTAAATGCTGGACATTATCTGCATTTATGGTTTGTACCACATATCTTGCAGTCAAAATATTTATTTTGTTTATTTTTGACATCTTCATTTCTCACTGCTAGTACTTTATCTGCTTTATTTTTACCTTCAAACTCGTTTGGAGACTTGTTCACTAGTTTTACAGATTGCTATATCTTTGCTCAAGTCTAGTTTATCTTCTGTTAACAATTTCTCTCTTACTTAATTCGATCGGATTCCAAACACTATCTTGTCTTTTAGCATTTCGTCGAGTAAATTGTCAAATTCGTATTTGCTTGCATGAGTTTTTATTCTGGTTAAAAATTCGTTAAATTGTTCATCTTCGTTTTGTACAATTTTGATGAATATATCTTTTAAATGATGTTTGTTTTTGGTGTGAAGTACTCTGTAACTTATTTTTAATGATTTGCAAGTTATTTTTGTCTGCGTCGCTAAGGTTAAAACTGTTGTATATTTCGATCGCTTCTGAGCCTATCACTGCCATAAATGTTACTACTTGGACTTCGGCTAGCTTTTTATCTAGTTAAACAGCGATTGCATACAACTCAAACTGTTGTAACCACTTTTTCCAGCACGTTGATTTGTCCGAGTCAATTTGTAGGTTAGCTGGGGGCTTTATTCCAGATACTGCGTCGTTCGTAGCCACTTTACAATTTTCTCACTTATTTTCTTTTATTTAACCCGTTTTTCTATAATTCTGACACCATATGACGTGGTATTTGTTAGTTTACTGTGTTTATTATTAAAAATATAAGCGACTGACGTGACATGCAAAAAACTGTATTCGTTCGACAGTGCAAAGACAAGATCAAAAAAGATGCCCCACTCCTTTAGAAAGAGATGAGATACTGCTTTCATCGCCATCTAGGGGGATCTCTTATCTCTATATCTTAACTGTCAATGTCATTGTTACAGGAAACTGTAGCTTTTTTTTAGAACGCGGGACCTTCAAAATATTCTAATTTAAAATATTACTTTTCGAATATTGCACAGAATAAATTGTAGATTTAAAATATGTTATACATCTATAAAATGTACTAGGCCACATATTTTAAATTACAAATATTTAATACCGTGCAATACTATAAAAATTTGGATTTATATTATGGATATAAGGCAAATTATAACGCAGTCATTTATAAAATTCTATATATTAAAAAAATATCTATTTTTGACATTATGTCATCATTTTATTTTGAATTACTATATCTAAAGCTCGATGCACATAAATAAAACTGTATGTTGTGCCTTGTATTTGCACAAAAAGATAGGTTATATTTACGATTTTAAAGGATTTGGTGCTATAACATACAAAGTAACTATTTACATCACAAAACAATTGACCCTGTGTGGAAAACATAACAACACAAATTTTTAATGATATGGATTGGGCATAATTTGTTTCATAATTGATAGAATTTTTGTTATGATATAATATAAACTCTGTTGACAATTACGTGCAGCTATTTTTAAACAGTACTGAAATTTATAAGTAATTATTATTAAAACACAATTTTAGATACTAACTTGATAAATTTAACGTTGGTAGTATAAGTTTCCTGAGTTTTAGTGATACCTCCTTGAATAAATTTCTTCTTTTCAATTTCAAGCAGCCTACTATTTATTGATTCTCCAACTCTGTTATTCCTTTCACAATTGTTAGATTTTCTTTCCCACAAAGCATATACATGTTATGAATTTAGTGTGCAATTATTAAGATTACTTACCTTGTAGCAGGCGTCAGTTCTGTTGTTGAACGCATAAATTCAATAAGATTTCGAAGTTTTCAATTATGAAAAACAACAACATCTAAGACAAATAAAAAGAATTTCTATATCAAAATAAACAAAGAATACACTGCAATAAATGGAAGACAAAATTTGAATGGTCAGCAATTTTTAAAATGACATTCAAACAATATTACCGTCCAATCAACGTTTAAAATTATAAATTCCCAGATTTTTACATTGAAAGAGACATCTATTGATGAAAGTTGTAAGTGACAACAGGTTTTGACATTGATATAGTAAATGTCAATTCTATTAAATGTCACTAATGTCAAATTAACAATGTGATAGAGATGCACATATCTTTGTTGTGCTATCAGCACCATCTTTTGCCATCTCTTAGTACCCAAACGCCTACTTGCGCAGATAAATTCAGTTCCGGCACCCTGCTGCAGTGACATTCTGTGTTGTACACGAGTTTTACGCTAGGTGTCTATACTTTACAGTTTCTTTCATAGAGAAAGATTAAGGTGTCAACTCTGTGCTTTTTATTTTGAAAACGGCCATCCCACGCAGGGACCAAAATTAGTTTTAAACTGTTTTGAAATGTCCATTCAGTTGGTTTGCACTTCTGTTTTTAAAGATTAAACAAAAGTGACCAACGTGAATGGAAATTTCAAAACAATTTCAAGTATGAGGTGTAGACAAATAAACTGCCATTTTGACATTAAATATTTTTATTAAATATGTATATTCATACATGTATACAAGTTCATATTTAAATATTTGTAATAATTTTAAAATATATTTATCAGTTCAAGTGCTTCAAGATTTCTCTAGAAGTTAAATTTTGATACAGATGACATAATATACTGGATAGTGAATTTAACTAGAATAAATAAAGTAAAGCAGCGAAAATTTTTTCCTCATAATTTCTGGTTGATTTTTGTTGAAAGTTTGACACCTTTTAGGGTACAATTTTCTTACTACGAGGGGGTACCTGCTGAAACAGATCGATTTTTGTTTAAAAGATTGCAACATTTTTTTCGTTTTTGCATTTTGCTCACTACAGGAGGTCAGAAAAAACCTCAATTCTTTTTTTCTCAAATGAAATATCTTGAATTCCTTGGTTGAATATCTAATCATCAAAGACAAAAATAAGAAAAAAAGTAGCTTTTAATGTTAACGAGGTCCATGTATGATCCATTTGCATGTTGACAAAGTCCATACTGATAATAACATTTCTAACATTTTTTCAAATATCTGGAGGCATTTGTTCGGGCAGTAATGACAATAAGATATTTTGGATACATTTATTTATCACTGTATTTTCAATGTAAAGTAGTAATAATAATATTCTCATTAGAAAGAAAGTATCATATATGTCTCTGACATATTATTAAGCAAACGATCCGACAAATACCTACACATCAAAACGTTAGAAGTGAATTTTAGCATCATTAACTTTGTCAATGTGCAAACTGTATATTCGGATTACATTAAATCTTATTTTTTAAAATGTTACCCTTTTCTTATTTTTGCTTTTGGTAATCACAAAACTGTTTATTGCTATAGTCGCCATTTCTATAAACATTCCGGCACTTTGGGATTCGGCAGTTCTTTACCGAAGTCGGCGATGTCGTTCCGATTAATACTTCACTTTCACAAATAAATAAAATTTTCTACTTACCAGTAATCCTCACGGAGATCACTTACCTTATTTTCAACACTAAAATTTTGCTCGAAGATGTTCTCGTCCTCCATTCCACACAAATCCAATGACAGTTAAATTTGTTTACGTTCTCAGGCGCCACCGCACACAAATTTAGGAACTATACACATATATTTAATTTACATATATATGTATAAATGGGCGGTAGTTCTGGTTACTGCGTGGGAGGGCGCTACAAACAGTATATTTGAATTTCGTGCCAAAGTAGAACCCCCGTGGTTTCTTTTGTGGGTTATCTCTGAGAGGTTTTATTAGGGCTTCCTTGACTGCAGTCTAGTGTTTATTGACATCAAATTCTCTTTTATCTTGTTCTTTCTCGATTTCTCTCAGATTTGAGTGTATGTTTCCTTCCGATTGCTGTATAACTATTTGTTTGTTTAAGAGATTGACATATATTAGTTGGGCGATTACTGGATTGTGGTCTGACCCAATAATAATCATTTGAGGGGAAAATTTCAATGAAAAACGAAAGTTCATTAGTTTCACGACAATTTTGTCTTCATTTGATAAATTTTTTTAAGCTTTACCTTATCGAATGGTTATGCTAGAAACCCTAGAAACAAATCAGAAGCTTCGTTTGAACCTAAACAGCATATCGCCATTGTAATCTTAAGTATTCGGACCTAGTCGATCCATTTTAATAATTATTTGGTGGTAAACATTTCAATGAAAAATGAAAGCTCATCAGTAATATTTTCCTTTTCCTTATAATTTTGTCTTCATGAGGTGCACATGCATTTTTCTAAGTTGTAGCTTATCGAATGGTCATGCTAGAAATTAATTAGAAGCTTTATTTGAAACTAAACAGCATATCGCCATCATCATCTTACGTATTCGGACACAGTCGATTCATCTTAATAATTTTTGGTGGTCAAAATTTGAATTAGTATATTATTATAATTATGCACATTCATCTGCAATGGACCATATTTTGGCACAGAAGAGTGGTGACAGTTCCATAGAAAGTAATTAGTTTGAATCAATAGTAGTTCTAGTAACACAAATTGAGTTGTCATCGATCATCTGTCATATCTGACAGACGTACACATTTCCATATGTTGTTTATGAAATTTACGAGTTATTTTATTTCTTAGTGCTTTAATTTTAATTAACATTCAGTGTACCAACCATGGCAGATTGGGAAGAAGTCAAACGTTTGGCCGCAGACTTTCAAAAGGTTCAATTAAGTTCGACGACGCAAAGGTAATGTTTATTTTTAGCTCTGCTATTTTACCAAACAGCAACAAGTTGCGAAAAATGCGTTTATAATTTTAGATTATCCGAGAGGAATTGCATAGAAATAGTATCATGGCTTATAGATAAAAAAATGATAGAGCTCATCTTCACCAGCGATGGGAAAGAATTTATGACACCTGCTCAGTTGGTGAAGGATATTCAAGATGAGCTCTATGTGAACAATGGTCGGATAAACCTTGTTGAATTAGCTAAGATTATAAACGTTGACTTGGCCCATATCACCACTCATTTAAATTCAGTTTTGAAAGGTCAGAAAAGTATTCATCACATCCTAGGCCAACTGATAGATGTCTCTTACATAACCAAATTGGCTGGGGAAATCAATGAAAAACTACAACAACAAGGGCAGATTAACATCAGTGATTTAACGATACAGTATGACTTACCAGCGGATTTTCTTCAACATCATGTCATTGAAAAAAACTTGGGCAAAATTATTCATGGTCAGCAAGATAAAAGCGACCCTAAGATACTCTTTACTGAGTCTTTTATAGCTAGGAGTAAAGCTAAAATAAGAGGAGCACTGACTGGGCTAACAAAGCCAACTTCAGTTGCTGCGATATTGAATCAGATTGATATTTCAGAGAAGTTGTTTTTTTTGCTGTTTGATCAAGTATCGGATCATGGGTTTTTAACTAGTCGATTGCCTGGGGCGCAATATATACCTAATATTTACGCTCGATCACAGGTAATTAAGTGTAGTTTTAGATCTCTGCTTTTGTTTATTTTTAAACTAAACACTTGAAATTTCCACTTTGATTGGTTTATTTTTTATTTATACTTTCTTTTCTCAAAAGTCAATTTTGTATAGTCATAATTTATAGAATATTTGAACAAAACACTTTCTATATTTGTTAAAAAGGGTTCATTTAATCTTCGATTTTTTTTAAATTGAATTCTCTAAAAAAATGTATAAAACTTTGGTTTCTTCTCCAAATTTTTACAATATTCTCCAAATTTCAACTTTTTTCTTGAGCCTTTGACCATTCTATAAAATGTATTTTTACAGAAATATCTCATTTTTTTTTCCTTGATTTTGACTAATTCCAAAAATACATTATTACATTTTACACGAACTTTCTGTTTATAAATCTTTTTTATAGAAGTGTTCTATTTTTTTCTCAACAATGTGACTTGTTTTGAAGTTTCAATATTTTTCTTAAAATTGTAACTTTTTCAAGGAGAAAATTGCAAAAATTGTTTTCATTGAAATTAGTGTCAGAATTTGACGTTTCCCTTGAAATTTTATCTTTTTTCTTAAAATTGAATTTTGTCTAAAACATATTTTTATAGTGTTTTTTGAAAATTTTGTCATTTTTCTAAAATTGAATACATTTGATTTTGAAAATATCACATTACACACAATGACTTTAAAAAAAATATCCAAAAATTTATAATCCCTTGTATTTACTTGAAAGTCCCAATCTGTCGCATTACCTTTTTAAATTAAGAGTTACTTCAGTTTGAATCAATCATGAAATTGTCATTACTTCAGGAAAAAATTGTAATTAACCCTTTCGTTGCGGCACCCGCTTTTAAATGTGGTGCTGAAGATTCTGGCAATTGCGAAGATGCAAATTTATTTGAAGTAAACCATTGATCTATTTTTCGGATTCTTTGTAAAATAAATTTTGAATGCACATCAAAATAATTGCATATTTATTTCAGAATGAATGGGTCAGCAATTTCTATAAACAAAATGGTTACTTAGAATTCGACGCTCTTACAAGATTAGGAATCCTAGACCACAAAGTATATCTTAAAAAACACTTCGCCAATGAAGACATAATATTCCTCAACTCATGCATCGTCTCCAAGCACATAATAGACCGCCTAGAAGCCAGCATCGAAGAATGCATCTCTAGCAAATCGTACCTCGACCTCCAAACGAGTCTTCCCTCGGTTTTCAACGACGAAGACACCAAAAAACTGCTAGACGCCGTCCTGTCGAAGCAGAAGCAATCCCAAACCATCATCCTTGACAACTTCGTGCTGAGCACATCATTCGTTGACAATCTATCCGAAAGTTGTCAACAATTAGTCAAAGACAAAGCCAAACAAGCCGTCGATTCGGGGCGATATCAGCACTATCAGACTGATTTGGTGGTAGCGTCAAGCAAGCCTCATAAAATCGAGGAGGCCGAGGAGAAATTCGACAAGAAGGAGGAGCGGAGAAAGAAGGCCGTTGGTGGTAAAAGCGGCGGCGGGGCCCAAGGCCGCGAGACCAAAACCAAAGCCGTCAAGAAAACCAAAACCCGAACAATCAGTGTGGATGAGGACATCCCCGAGAAGGTGAAACCTCTGGAAATCGTCACAGAACCCGAAATTAAAGAATTAATTCAACCACTACTCGAGGATGAAGGCTTGGATGAGTTAACTGATTCTATTTTGGGATATATATTGCCAAAATTGAACGAGAGCGGCTTGGAACAGGCGGCGTCAATTTACGCGACCACCGTCGCTGACAGGACGGCGAATAGGCGACAGACCCACAACGAGTTGCAGAACAAACTCAACGTTCTGATTGGCGACGTACGACTATTCGAGAAGGGTCTCAAGCTTTTACCGGCGGACCTCCAGGTCCAGCTCTACAAGTATCTGCTGAAGACACTATGCGCGGACATCGTCAACGAAATACTCAACTTCGTCGCCCTCGAGCAAAATTTGAACGCACCAGCTGAGAATTCAAATAACGATCAGCGCTTGAAGTTCGTTAACGATCTGCCGCTGGAGTTTAAGCCGCTTCAGCCTCTCGTGAAGTCGCTGACTGCCCAAAATTTGGATGAGTTCATGGGTGCCATTGATGATGCGTTGGCGAGTTGCAGTATGATCATGAAGAAAGTCGATAAAAAGAAAGATAGAGTGCTGGTTTTAAACCACAAACACGAACTGTTGGATAAATTGAATAAATGCGAGGATGTGGCGCTCGTTTTGCATCTGGCCACACTGGCTATTTTCACCGCGGCCACTCAGTGTATGCTGCATGCCAGTGGCAGACATATCTCCTCAATTTTGTCGTTTTTGAAGCAATATTTGACTGGCGAACAATATTCTGAGCTAATGTCATATCATGGTAAGTTGCAACTTATAGGCTGAAATTAGAAGTCGTTTTCTGTTACATGATGTAGCTTAAATATCCCTAAAAGTTCTTGGGAAGTTTATGAAGCTGTATTTTGGTTAATTAATTTACAAGGGCAAAATATCAAAGACTAGGAATTTCTAGATTGAAAAATGTTGTTAAAAATTGTTTTGTTGCAGATTTTATAACACAGATGCTAGGTGGTGGGTCAGAGGAAGAAAATGTGAAAGAAAAGCTTAAAGAGAAGATGCCAGTTATCAAGAATATAGCTAATGAATTTAAAAAATCTAATGTTGAAAAAAGTTAGTGTTAATTGAATTTTCCTTTCTTAGTCAATTTGTGGATACCTTACCTTACTTATTACTTAGGTTATATTAATGTGGTGAATTTTTATTTTAATTAATTTTTTGAATCATTATTGCTAAAATATTAAAAGTATTTTTATATATGTATATATTATATGTACAAAAATTCAAATTATATTCCTTGTTGTTTAAGTTAAACTATTATTTCAAGGTTTATTTGTGGTATACCTTCTTAAGCAGACCCCGGATTTAAGGCGATTAGGGCGTTTGAGCCCAATCGGGCACCGCACTTGAAGGAGCCCTGCATCCACCAAAATTAAGAATAAGTTATTTTTCGAAATTTAAAGCAAATTGCTTTTGACAATAAAGCATAAATTATAAATTATTGAAATAATTAAAAATATATTTACTTTAAGTTTGTATTGATGGATGAGATTGATTATTGTGTTTATTATAATATTAGCTGCTACCCGCAGCTTCGTCCGCGTGGAATTAAATAACTAGTTTTCTAGAAAATGTTAGCATTTTACTTCCTCAAGGTTTGATTTTCTTGAAAAAAAAAACTCCATGTCCACTGTCCATTTTCCAGTGCAATCATTAATTGAATCTACTAACCAAGTTTAGCTTTCTATATCCAGAGATTCGGATTATGCATTGGTCCGTTAATAGTTAGCTACATGTGTGTAGGCAGGATTTCTTTCAAGAGCGGGCAACAGTCGTTCTGAAAAATTCATAGACAAAAAAAGAAAACCTTCCCGTCGAGTAATAATATACATATATTTTCACTTAGAAACTACACGAACTGGGGAGATCACATTTTCAGGTTTGAAGTCGAACGTTCGAAAAGGAGCCAAACTTTAATAAGAAATCTTTCAGAAAATTTTAGGAAATGTGAAAATTTCAAAAAAAAAGACGAAATTTCCAAACTTAATTATTGTGAAAAAAGTAGCAATTTTCATAACAAGTCAAATTTAAATAAAAAAAATAATGCAACTTTAAAAAATATTTTGCTCCGTTTTATTTTATTTAAATGTTAGCTATTTTTAAAATTTACAAAAATTTTTTTTCTCAAAATTTTCTAAAAATATTGTTCTCAGATTAAATTCTATCCAATTTTAAAAAATAAACGAATTTTGAAATGAAGTCGAAATTTTCAAAAAAAAATTAATTTTAAATGGAAATGTCCAAATACAGAATATAACGAATTTTGAGATAAAAGTCAAAATTTGCAGAATAAGATGAATTTCGAGCAATGATTTGAAATCCTGGGAGTCAAATTTAAAAAAGAAATTAGGAAAAAACAAATGATTAACAAAACGGACTTTGAAAAAAAATCACAATTATTGAAAAATATGTACAATTTAGAGGAATTAAGAGAAAAAGTTTGCACTTTCTAGAAAATACTTCAACCTGCCAAGAGAAAATTCAATTTTAAGATCAAAATTGGAATTTTGAAAATAAACTAGTAATTTCAAAAAAAAAAGGAGTTCGGGAAAAAAATTTGGAACAGTCGCAGTTTTCAGTAAATGATATTAAAAATAAAAACTTTACCTTTCACAGAAAAGCTCGAAAAATATTCAAAATTCGAAAAAAGTTAAAATTTTGAATTGTCCAATTTTGTGAAAAACCGTTGAATTTATAAGAAATCTTTTTTTCTCAATTCTCGAAAATATTTTTCTCAACATTTCGAGACTGAGGTCAAAATTACTGACAGTTTGGGAAAAATAAATGAAATTTAAAAGGTTAAATGGGGAATTTTGTAAAAAAAGTCAAAATTTCAAGAAAACACTCAAAATTTATTTTTTTGAATGTGATATCTTGGATTAAACTTAAAAGACTGATATTTAAATTTCGAAAAATAAAAATCAAAATTTCTGTAGAATTCAAATTTTCAAGGCGAAATCCGAAGAATTAGGAAAAAACACAAAAATTGCAAATTTAATGTCGAAATTTAAAAAACGGAACTTTGCAAAAAAATGTAATTACTTATTAGAAAAAAATTAATAGTCATATAATTTGAGGTTTCAGATTACGGTCGAAATTGTAAACAATATTTCTATATTAAATTCGAAATAGTCTAAAATTTCTGTTTAAAATTAAATTTGAAAGCACAAACCCATAATTTTGTGTAGAAAATTATTAAGTTGGAAAGAGTACTCGTTTATTGTAAAAAAATTCTCTACACTTTGAGTTTAATTAACACAAAATGTCGGAGCAATAATAATAAAAGGCACGGCTCTACAAAGTGTTCTGGAGAGCGGCCCGGCAGGCCATCCGTCGGTGCTAAGATGCTAATGAAGGGAACATCGCTCCCAAGATGCAGCAAAAATATCAAACGTTAAAGCTTCTGATATGAAAGATCGCTGAACAGAACTGAAGATTTGGATGAAAAAAGAATACACAAGTTCGAACTAGGAATTTTTTAACCTTTAACTGGGGCAAGATTTCGTACATTTCATCTTGAAGATATGAGGGCATTTCCTCCAAATTAAAAAGTAAACATGAATTTATTTTGTCTCCAGTAGGTTCAACAACCTACATAATTAAAAACGATTACAGACGTTCATAGTTGAAGATGTTTATTAAAATATGATTGATGATTTGTTATTGACAATTATAGTAATGAACTTTGTATAGTGGGCGGCGGTTTGGTGGCGTATCAACTTACTCCAACACAAGGTAAAATAATAAAACACGAACTTTGAAAATATATGTATCTATTTTCCAACAACTCACAATCAACAAGTTCCAATTAGTTGATATGTTCCTAGAGTAGAAATCAAAAATTTCGAACGATCAGTTTGGATTTCGAACGATTAATTCGTATCCCCAACAATAGTTTGAAATTTTCTATTTCTAACTAATTATTGTCAACAATTAACATCTCACTTTATTCCAAAATGTAAAAAAAAAACAAAAAAATATAGAAAATTACAAAATAAATGCGTATAATGTAGTAAAAATAAATTAAAATTAAAACTAAGCTACTAGCAGAATACTAAGGCGGGAAAACCTTACTTTTAGACCAATCGTACTGTTACGACGATGTCATAGATTCTTCTCTTCCACATGTATAGGATCTGTGAACACAAAAATTTCCGTTAGACCCTTCGAATATTCTGCTAGCAGTTCAGAATGTCCTAAAACTAAATTAGGTGCAATAAACAACAAATAATGAATCATAATAATAGTACGGAGGCATACCCAACCGCAAAGCGTTTTAACTTGAATTAAAACGATCAAATTCAATTTAAGGCCCATAAATTACATTACGGCACAGCCTCAACTTTTGCTACAATCTATAAAAGTGATCTATCTAACTAGGGGAAGATTTCAAAAACCTTTCGAAATCAGAAGATATGAATCGATTTTTACCTTAAATTATCCTAAAAATGTTCAAAGTTGCGTTAGCATTCGGAGGGGAGGAGAGCTTATCTCAACATAGAATTTAAATAATGGAATTGCTTTCTAGGATTCCAGGAATTAACACTCGGAATGTTATAGGGTTGGCCAGACGTCCGGATTTCGCCCGGACTATTCGGCAATTAAGCAAAGTGTTCGTGTCCGGAATTAAAGGTGAACCGGCACAGATTTGTTCGGTTATTTTAAGTAACCGAGAAATAAAATGAATAACATGGATCTAGAGGATCTTTTATATTGGTCGCCGTATAAAAAAAATACCAAGTGAGAAATTTTTTTGGCTCTCAAAAATTATTTTGGAAGCGCAAGTATGGAAAGAAGTATAAATTATAACTGAAGACCTCTGTTCGGTAATTGAATGCTAGTAACCTGCCAACCCTAGCGTGTTGACGTGAATTGCATATTAACAATTCGGAGATATGACTTCAAAATTGCATCAACACCAAAGTGCGTTAATAAATTAAAATATGAAATTTTGGATTAAATCATCAAAACTGTTAGCGTATAATTTTATGTTAACAGTCCAAAAATTTTACTTCAAAATTTTCTGAGTACCCATTAGAGTTGCCAGATTGCCAGTATTCGAGTACCGAATAACACTGATTGCTTAGGCTAAGTCCGAGCAAATTGGGCCCCTTGTACGAAAAACAAACTACTACTAAAAAAAGGTCAGCAACTTATATTTTTCCAATATTCATGGAATTTTCGTTAACCAAAAAAAATATCCTCTAGTTATATTTGTCAGCCAATATCTCAATCGATTTTACTAAAATTAGCGAATAAATCTATGTTCAGTCCGCCTTTCATTCCGGACACGAACAGTTGAGTCCGGACGTCTGACTACCTTAGTACTCATAAGTCAAATAATTGCATGTTCATATCCAGACTTTTACAGCAATATTTCACTTTAACATTTGCGAGGGTTAATAAAATTGTTCTCTAAAAATTTGAACCAAAAATGTTACGTTAACAATTGAGGATATTAAAATATATAAAGTGTTAATTCAAACTTCTACGTTAGGCCTTGAGTCTTTACGTGAAATTTGGGACTAACATTTCTAAAATGTTCCTTTGAACATTCAGGCTAACATTTCCGATTGGACGTCAGTACTTGGCTTCCAGATTTGACATTAACTGTCGAACGTGTTAACATAAAATTGCAAGTTAACATTCTACATTTTCACTTCAAAATTCCTCGTCACTGCGAAATTAAGAAAATTCCAGATTAATGCTTGGTAGTGTTTAAAGCGAAATTTTGGGAAAAAAATCCTGAAATATTTAAGTAAAATTTGGGAGTAAAATTTCTAAAATTGTTACTTTGAATTTCCACGTTAACAACCCAATTTGGTAATGTATATTTGGACATCAGTATTTCAACATCAGTACGTATGAATGCAACAGTAAATAAGAGACTCTCAGATTTCACATTAGCTCTCGGAAATGTTAGCATGAAATTGCACGTTAACATTCTACACTTTTACTTCAAAATAACACGTCATTGTGAAATTTAGGACTAAAATTTATGAAATGTTAACTGAAAGTTCCAGGTCAATGCTTGGAACTGTTTAAAGTGAAATGGAAGTAACTCCCTGAAGTGTTAACGTGAAATTTGAAAATAAAATTTCTAAAATGGTGCTTTGAATTTCCACGTTAACATTACTGATTGATAATGTAAATTTAGACGTCAGTATTGGTGTGAATACAATCGTAAACAAAAGATTTTACTCCCGGATTTAACATTAACTCTCCAAAGTGTTAACATGAAATTACACGTTAACATTCTAAACTTTTACATAAAAATTCCACGTCACTGTGGAAATTTATGAAATGTTAACCCAAAATTCCTGGTTAATGCTTGGGAGTGTTTAAAGTGGAATTTTGGAAAATACTCCCTGTTAACCATGTTATCCTTCTGCAATATTAACGTAATCTTGCAAGGATTAGTCAGTCAAAAAATTTTAAGTTAATATTCTTTAATATTAACGTCAAATTGGACCTAACCTTACGAGTTTAATCAGTTCATAAAATTATACCCCGCAAATCTGATTTAAAAATTTCATTACAGCCTCAAAACTATTAACAAAATGTCACGTTAGGGGAATTTTAAAAGAGTTCACATTCAAAAATTCGATTAAATTGCATAGAAAATTTAATTCGACAGTGAAAAATGTTAACGAAATTTGAGATAAACACTTGTAAGTAATTATTAACGCCAGTTACCATTCATAACTAACGAAATTTCATGTTAACACGACAACATGTTGATGTTGGTGAGATTCCTCGAGAACGTACGTAAACATTAAGAATGTTGAGCAAAAACTCTATTGAACATAAATTGCTGAATTTGCTGGGTGAATTTTCGCAATAAATTTCCACGCTCAATTGCCCAATCAGTCGACTAATTTTGTAGTAATTGTGTCGCCAATCTAATTAATCAGCACATACGATAGTCGCCCAATCAAACTATTTATAAAGTACGCTGAGACATCAAGAGCTAGACAATGGAAACAATTAAGATCGTCGTAAACTATTTTTAGTTAAAAGTCAATTAACTAAAGAAATTCAGATCTCTAATTCATATTACTTTCACTTAAATCTAAACTATTTTAAAAAATATTTTGCACTAAATTCAGGCAGTGTTAAAAACTTTAAAATCGATCAAGTCGAAATATCACAGAATCGAGTATGAATAACGTCGTTTATTCAAGTCACAATCACAACCTTTAGCCATTTTTAAGGAGTGACAACCATTTTTCAACAGCTTACCTGTCTCTCCCGCTCCATTGGCTTCTACGTTCTCCTTCTTCATTTTTAACTGGGTGGGTTTCATCTCATCACTTTTACTCCCAACGCAGCGAATCAAAAACATAGCCAGCGCCCCAATCGTGGGAGGAATACCTGCCAAGATCAATGGAACGGTGTAGCTCCCCTGTTGCTCGTATATCACGCCAGCTACATAGGGTCCCAGCGTTAGGGGTATTGAACACAATCCCAGGAGAAAACCAATAGCTTGCGTTGCCCCAGCCTGACCACATATTTCGAAAGCGATAGGTCCCAATACCGAGATAAAGCATCCGTCGAAGAGCCCTAGACATAAACTGATGAGGATGAGGAGAGGGAAATGGCCAGTTGACGCCGGCAAAAGCATCGTAGTAATTCCTATGATTAGGAAGGCGAGCTGCTGAAGGAGTATTTTACTGACACGCGGACGATCCGCGACGAATCCGAATACCAAGCGTCCAACCAAAGAGGTTATGCCAATACACATAACCGGAATTTTACCATCAGCGCCATCGGAGAAGTTAGACTGAACGAACTTCAACATATACACATAAGGAACAAAGTAACCGAAGAGCGAAAGAGAGATAACTGAAGCCCATATTACGTATTTGGTATTTTTTACCACGCTCGTGTTGAAGACGTCCTTTAGGGAAACTTTCTTCAGCGTTAATTTTTTGTTAGCCGGTTTGAACAAGAACGCGCACAACATGATACCACCTGCTACTACCGCTAGCACCCTAAGAGCCCAAACCACACCAAACGTTTTAATTAGGGAATCCATCACGTAAGGCATCGCTATGGTGAAGATCGAGCTACCAGCTGTTACGATACCATTCACTAGACCCAGGTACCTCTTGAAGTAATGCCCCAAAACGGCTAGAGATGGCGTGTAGGCCAATGCTCCCCCCAAGCCGTACATAACTCCATAAGTTACACAAAGCGCCGTCACGTTGTCGACGCAGAAAGAAGAGAGGAACATCCCGGCCGAAGCGATGGCCCCTCCTAGGAAAGTCGTTGTTCTGATGCCGATAAAATCCGTCAGGACGCCAGATACTGGCGATACGAAAAAAGTTGTACCCATAGCCAGGGAACCCACAAGAGCTGCAACAGAATTTAGGCAATTAGGTAAAAATAAAAAAAAATTAGAAATCCTGCCTTTCATTTCAACATTAAGACTTATTTCCAGATTTCCAGATTTGACCGTGTCAAAGAACTACTAAAAGTGTTCGACGTTTCCCCCACCATCGTAGGGGGCTTCTTCAGGAACAAAGAAAAGAAACAATAATTAAAAAGGGAAATATAAGGGAATATGCAAAAATGAAAGAATATTCCCTTATATTTCCCTTTTTATTTCTTTTCTTTGTTCCTGAAGAAGCCCCCTACGATGGTGGGCGAAACGTCGAACACTTTTAGTAGTTCTTTGGCACGGTCCAATCCCGGAAGAAGTATACCCTGTACTGACTCAGGCCGTGAAAGCCTTCGTTATCATTCCAGATTTGAATTTTATTTTCTTTTTTTTTGCTAAAATTTTGAATTCTCTCTAAAAAACTGTTCAATAATAATTACGTGACGCTATTTTTTATCATTATTTATACTCTCCTTCCATCATATCACAGTCGGTCAGTTCGAATATGACCCCCCTAAAATAGTACATTACATTTTGCTTTATGAAAAATTTCAAGTTTTTGTAGGACAATTTTCTTTTAATCGAAATGTTAACTTTTATACTTTCGACTTCCATCATAACAAAGACATTAATCTCAAGATTTCGATTTTCAACTTCAAAAGTTCCTTTTTTTTAATTGCACCTTTAAAGCTGAAATATAGATGACCTTTGTTGTTTGGGAGTTGTGAAGTTTTAAAAAAAATTGTCTGTTTTTTCGTAATCCACAGTTATTATTCTTTTTTCTAAAATTTCGAGTTTTAATTCAAGGTAACCCCGAAAACAGTTGACGTTTTTAAAATAAAGTTTTTAGAAGAAATCTTCTAACCAAAAATAATTCTCAAATTTGAAATTCTCAGATGAAAGATTAAAATTTTAAGAGCATTTTTTTAAATCTGGATTTAAGCGTGAAATTGCCAGAACACAGCGGAAATTTCTTGAAAAAAAAGGGAAAAATTTTAATTTATAGTCGAAATGTGAAGGAACCAAAAAAAATTCGAAATTTTAATTTGTACTTGAAATTTTTTAAAAAAATATAGATTTTTGATATTTTTAAATTGAAGTAAAAATGTTTGTCAGATCAAGAAAAAGGTCGTTATTTAGAGTTTGAAACAGATATTCAAAAAAAGTTAATAATTTAATAGTTAAACTCGAATTTTTGGGAAAAAAATGTAATTTCGAGGAAAAACAGAAAATTTCTAATGAAAAATTATCAAAATCAACTTAATATTTGAAATTTGGAAATAAGGTCAAAATTTCGAGTTTATTATTTAAATTTCGAAATGCATAAGTTAAGATGTTCAGTTTTTATGGAGTTTTCGTGAAAAAAGGCGAAATATTGGGAAAAAAATAAAAATTACGAAATATTAAGTAAAAAAATTAGAATTTTGAACGTAAACCCAGAATGTTGAGAGAAATTTGTAATTTGGAGAAAAAACTAAAATTTTTTAGAAATAATTTTTTATAGAATATAAAAAATGTCGATATCTATTCTCTAAATATCCACTTTTTTCTCAAAATACCAAATTTAAAAATTGAATTTTTACTATAAATTAAAATTTTGAATTATTTTGGGAAAATTTCTACTTTTTTCGTGAAATTTAAGATTGAAATTGAAATGTGACCTTGCCTGAAAATGGTAAACATTTTGAGAAAAAAGATTAGATTTTTTATTTGCAGTTGAAATTTTAGGGACCAAAAAAATAAATTTTCCAGAATTTTAACTTTATACTTCTAATTTCGAAAAGAAATATGGTTTTTATATTTCCAAACTGAACTGAAATAAAATGTAAAAATTAATGTCAAAACAAAAAATGTCGTGATTTTGAGTTTAAGGTAAACATTTTAAGAAAAAGTAAAATTTTATCATCTAAATTCGAAGTTTTAAGAAAAAATTCGTAATTTCGAGGAAAACAAAAAGTTTCTTAAAAAATTTTCAAACTTTCGACTTTAGATTAAAAATCGGAGAAAAAGTCAAAATTTCGAGTTTAATATTGACATTTCGAGATTAAAAAATTTAAAATATTCAAGTTTCCATGGAATTTGTTGAAAAAAAAATCTATATTTCGTTTTATGTAAAATTTTCTGGAAAAAAGTGCCAAATATCGACAAATAATAACATTTCCGAGTTTAAAATCGAAATAGTAGGGAAAAAAATAAAAATTTTGAAGGCGTAGACCCCGAATATTCAGAGAAATTTGTAATTTTGGAAAAATAAACCATACATTTCCAAAAATTAATCGGTTAAAGATTAAAAAATACAAAAAATAACAATACCTAAAAAGTAACTTGTTATTTCTTATGAAAGCAGAGACCAATAAATCGCCTCAGCCAGGGAGTTATGAACTAATGAACTAAATTTGTCTTTTTATTACAAAATAGCGTTGAAGTTATACTTCGTGTACTGCATTTCTGTGGCCTCCAAGATTGAATTTCAAGACATTAAAAGAAATGTAATCCATGCTAGACGCCAAAGCGGCTTATTAATGTTTAATCAATGCACGCAGCTGATAAAGAAAGAGGGTGAAAGGTCAACTAACCAACTAATTTTTAAATATAGTAAGGAAAAATAGAGCTGTTGAAATTTCGAACGATTAGTTTTTTTCATTTCATTTCGATAACCCTAAGTCAATGTTACAATTTAAGCAAGTATTTCGACAAAGTGCTTCCAGAATCAAATCGCGAACTTATCAAGTATAAATTTGTTATAATAAATTCATAAGCAATGAATTCATAGTCAACAAGATAAATTGTTCAGCATTTGGTAATTACAGAGTTCTTTGTTTAGCCACTTAGCTGCATGTTTGGATGATGACAATTTTTCATTTCTCAAAATTCGTTATCTTTTATTTGTTTTCTACTAAAGGGTCAATAGAAATTTAAGTATTATAGGTTGTTATCAATTATTTATTTGTCGCAAGTTTGCCTACGAGTTCATGTGGTTTTACGCACTTCCCAAATTGATTGCTTGCACTGACGTAACGATTTATATGACTATGGCGAATGCGGGGTGTTCAAATCATATATTTACTAACCAAACAGGTACATGATCCAAATTCAGAAAAATTTCATAAAACTTCGCTACACTTTTATGAGGTTATTTAAAACGTAACCTAAGTTAGATAATCTCTTCAAAGAAGGTTTTACCCCTTACCAATTAGCAATTAATTAATAATTACGCAACACCTATTTCGTCTGCAAAACTGACATTGTCAGCGTATATTACTCATCTGCATTGCTGCCGAAGACATATCACATAGTTAATTATTCATTGTATGGTAAAGGGATAAAACATTCTTTGGATTTTATCATAAGTCACACTTTTGAGAATCCAAATATTTAAATATATTTTTTTTTAAATATGCAACTAGTTTTCATTCAAAATTGTTAGCTTAGTCTCGAAAGAATTTTTTCTTTTTATACTTTTTTCAAATTTTTAAATAAAAACGAAAAGTTTACCTTGAAATTTTAAGATAAAAACAGAGAAGAAAATCAATACTTCGCTTATAAAGCTGAAATGATTGTGAGGACAAAAAACTAGAAGTCAGATTTTCACCAAAAAAGCTTCAAAATTATAAAATAAAATTTTCTTGAAATTTCGAGCTTGGAAAAAAAAACAAATAGATTTGATCTGAAACTGAGCAATTTAAAAAAAAAAGTTTCAAGAATAACTCAAAAAAATGCCAAGTTTTAATTCGAAATTTAAAGAAAAAGGTTAACCTGCTAGATTTAAAACCGAAATCGAATTTGAAATTTGGGAGTAAAGTCGGATTTTTAGGAGATAGCCCAGATTTCAAGATTAATGTGGAACTTTTAAATAAAAAATTGCTTTTCACCCAAAAAATTTCAGATCATCTCTTTCTCTAATCGAATCGGCTAATATTAATTCAGTTGACAGAATTTCCTTCAAGGAGAGGCAACAATCATTTTGAAAAATTTATTGCCAAAAATAGAAAATCTTCCGGTTCAGTAATGTATATTTTCACTTAAAAACTACACGAACCGGGGGGGGGGTCGAATTTCCAGATTAAAGTCGGAATTTCGAAAAACCGTCAAACTTTATTAAACATTTTAGAGAACTTCAAGAAATGTAGAATTTTCAAAAAAGGACTAAATCTCCAAAAGTCGATTTTTGTGAAAAAAGTGGCAATTTCCAGAACAAGATGAATTTTGCAACTTCCAAAAATACTTCTCTCAGAATTTTTCTTTCCATTAATGTTTCCATCCAATTTTAAAAAAATAAAAGAATTTTGTAAAAAACTTAAAATCGTCGGAAAAAATTCAATTTTAAATAAAAATGTCCAGAAACAGAATATATCAAAATTTAGAGAATAAGATGAATTTCGAACAAGCTGAAATTACCGGGAATGAAATTTAAAAAAGAAGTTCAGAAAAAACAGATAATTAAAAAAACAGAGTGAAAAAAATCACGATTTTTAAAAAATAGATTTCAATTTCGAGAAAAAGATCGCATTTTCTAGAAAATAAAGTGGTAATTTCGAAAAAGAGGGATTTTGAAAAAAACATTTAGAAAAGTCGGAAATTGTATTAAAAATAAAAACCTTAACATTCTTCAACAGCTCGAAACATGTCTATATTTCCACATTTTGTGAAAAGACGCAATTTTCAGAAAAAGTCCAGTTTTGAGAAAGAACAACCGCAATTTCCAAAAACTCTATTCTCAAAATTTAAATTTCAGTAAAAACGTTGAATTTACAAGAAATCTTTTTCGCTACATGTAATTTAAAGAGAAAAGTGAACATTTTTAGAATCATAAAACATCACATTTTAGGCGATTTGTTGAAAAAGAGAAATATTCAAAAAAATTGCAGAATTTTGAATGAAATAAAACATTTTTGAAACAAATGCTTAAAAGATAGCATTTTAAAAATAAAATCGAAATTTCGAAAAGGACGAATTTTGAGGATAAGATGAATTAAAAGGACAATTTTAAGAAAAAAAACGAATTTACCAGAAAAAAAGGCAAAATTTCCGGAAATATTAAATATCGGATATTGAGATAAAAATCAAAATTTCATGGAAAAAGGCTTTAAGAAACTAGTCAACATTTCTAAAAAGTAAGATTTTCAAAAATGGAAATTTTTAGAAAAAGCTAAATGTTCAGAAAAATATTGTAATTTGGGAAAAAGTGAAATTTCGAGAAAACTTTAAAATGGACAAAAAATTCAAAATTTTCCAGAGAAAGTCAAATTTAAAAAAAAAGTCGAAATTCTGAAAAAAATAATCGAAACTCTGAGGAGAAAATGATCGAAATTTTGCGAAAAGAATCTAACTTTTGAAAAAAAAAACGTTTAAACGCAGTGAAAATTCGAAATTTCCCCCAGAAAAAAGCCAGATTTTATCGAAATTTAGGAACAAGCGAATTTTAAGAAAAAAATCGATATTTTAAGAAAAAAAATCGAAATTTCCTGGGTGACAATTTATTTTTTCAAAGAATGCGCGACTCAAAAAAAGTAATGCGCCCAACCTTGTCTCAATGTGGCGTCAAAAAAATGTCGTGTGATACACGTCGAAATTTGAAGAAACAGGTTAAAACTTTTAGAAATTTGAAAAAGAGTTGAAATATAGAAACAAAAAGGTTTTCATAATATTTGTCCTTTTACAAAAATTTTAAACTTGCAAAAAATATAATTTTTAATTAGAAGAACTGCCAAATTTCGAAGAAAAAGCAAATTTTATTAAACAAGCCGAAATTTGCAGAATTAAAAAAATCAAATTTTCAAAAAAGGTCGAATTTCAAGAAATGGAGAAATTTCAGAAAAGAAAACGACGAACTTTTAAATAAAAATTCGAAATTTTGACAAAGTCATGTTTGATAAAAGAAGTTTTGTGAATAAATGCGAAATTTCAAAAAGAGACAAATTTTCTAAAAAATATACGAAACTTGAGAAAAAAGTCGAAATTTCGAAAAAATGTTTCAAGGAAAAGATGAATTTTGAAGAAGAAAACTTTTGGAAAAAGTCCCCCCCCCCTATATAAATTTTCGGTTTGTTGCATGAACCAGAGGGGGAGGGAGCAAATGCCCCATCCTGCCCTGTTCTAGCTACGGATATCGTTATATCACTGCAAATGCATGACACAATGGAGTTCCTGATTCATAACAAGTTCTGTGACCGCGAGATAGAAAGCGCAACAGTCGGTGACTTTATAAAAAATGGCTGAAAACAGTGTTTTCACATTACGACTATAATATAAGGGGTTTTTCGCGAGTTATGGTGGAAATTCCCCTTCAATATGTCATCAAATTAATTTAAAAAAAAACGTTTAAGCCCGTTATTTCATTTCGGCTATTCAATATTCAAAAATTACTTATTATGCGTCCATTACATTCAAAAAATTAGGAAAATTCCGGAAATATTGATAAACAAGTGTTCCATTTAAATACCAAAAGTTGGTATTAGTTTTCCCGAAACCACTGTTGCCAACCCTACAGTTTTAACTATAGATCTATAATTTTTGAGTTTTCTCAGGGTTCATTTTAATTCTTAAAATATTTTTCTGTTACGATGAGATCAAAATGGAAATTTATCTCCCGTCTAAGCGTTTACAATTAAAATCTTAATTGTTTTCTAAAACTTCGACTTTCGTCTTAAAATTTCGACCATAACCCGACAATTTATATTTTTCTGAAAATGCTTATTTTGTTTTTTCTAAAATTTTTCAATCCATTTTCTCAAAAATTCGATTTTTTTTTCGAGATTAATTCTCAAAACATATTTCTCAAATTAGGTCTTAAAATTTTATTTTTCTAAAATACTCGAGTTTCTCTAGAAATTTGGACTTATTTTCCAATTTTCTTGTCTACATTTAAAATATTTTATTTCTTAAAATTTTTAAATTGAAGTCCACTTTTCTCTAAATTAAAAAACTGGACATTTTTCAAAAATTTTGGATCAAAATGTTCTTCCTTTTCTGGAATTTTTATGTTAAAACAAATTTTTTTTTATAAAATCCTCAAAATGTCAATTTTTTTACAAACTCCAACTTAAGTTGGAAAATTCTTGTTTTGTTCTTAAAATTTCAATGTCTTCGTTTTTCTAATTTTGTCGTTGCTATCGTAATTTTAGTTTTCTTAGCAAATTTGACTCAGAAGTAATTTTTTTGTACAACTTCACTTATTTCAGTTAAAAATTTCGATTTCTTTTCTCACAATATTTGCTTCAGTGACGAAATTTAGATCTTAATATCGAAATTCCGAGTTTAAACCTGAAAAATTCTAAATTTCGAGATTGTCAAAAATTCGAATAAACAAACTGAATTTATTAATCTCGCAATTTCGATTTTATCTAGATGTTTGGAACTTTTCAATGGAACATTCGAGTTTTATCAAAATTTGGAACATACACTTATAATTGTCAGTTCTTCAAGAATTTAAACTCGATATTTTGAAGAAGAAAGTCAAACTAGGGACTGAAGTCTAAACTTCGAGAAAAAAAGTCGCAAATCCTAGAAAAATTATAGATTTTGATTTCGAAGTCAAAATTTTAAACAGAAAATTGCAAGTTTATGTTAGGAATTTTCAGAAAAAAGCCGGAATTTTGCAAGAAACTGAAGATATTAAACAAAAACTTGAAGGAACATTGCCGAGAAAAGACGAATATTTGGGTTTAATGTCAATTTTTTTTTTGGTTGAACGGACTGGTCTTTGGTTATCTTTAAAAATTGAAATATAAATCTTGTCCCCTGGAACCAAGAAATATTAAAAAACACAACAAAGATTGCTCTAACGCGTTTCGACAGCCAAGCTATCATCTTCAGAGAGATACTGAATATTTGTATGAATTAAAGCAGAAAGATTGAAATTTTTTTCACACATTTCGATTTTTTTTTTGAAATTTTGACTTCTTTCTCGAAAATTTGAGAACTCTTTTTATAAATGTTAAGACTAATTAAAATCAAAATTGTGAGTTAAAAAGGTCGAAATTTCGAAAACAATCTTAATTTATCCAATAAAATCCCAACATTTCGAGTTTAACCACAAAGTGTTGGCTTTTTTCTTAAATTTATTACTGTAATCTTGAAATCTCGACTTTATCTAAGAAAAAGGAATTAAGCTTCGAGCGAGTTTTTGGGTCCTAGTGTTGGGTAGTTCGATTGTTTTGGGCGGATCAATTCATTTGATTCATTCATTTAAAAAGATTCGTTCGCTACTAAACATTTGACGAAAAAAAAATAATCATTTATCAACATCTTGAAAATGCATTAGAAAAAAGTTAATTCTGTTAATTCAGTAGCTATAGCGATTCTTTTCGAACGAATCGTTCACGACAGATCCACCTCTAGAGTATATTAAGTGGTGGATTTAGTTATAAGTTATAAATTGGGGCCCCCACCATCTTGGGGGCCCAAAAAAAGTTGTAGGGAAAAATAGAGTGAGGACCTTTTTTTTAGTCGTCGCTAAAATTGTTGGTATAAGGAAGGCTCATGTAGAATAATTGCTTTGTATTTTTGGTCACCAACATTTTTGAGCCCCGTCGAAACCCAAGAAATTGTCGAGGCAGCGTGACTTTAATTTAATATTTATTTGCCAACAAGGGCCCCATATCTCAAATAGATTAGGGCTTCATCAAGTCTAAATCCGGCCCTGTTACAAGTTTGAAGATGTTTTCTTCATAAAGAAACAATAAGAGGTGCACCATGTGTATATTACAACCGATATAATGTAAATCGTAGACTGGAAACATTGTTATTTTCAAAATTGGCTTTTGTGCGTAACTTAACTGACGTTCTGAAAAAAGGTAAGAACAAAAACTTGAGAATAAACTAACCTTTAACCATAGAAAAACGCTAGATTGCTAGATGCATCTAATATTTTGCTAAAATCGTATTCCAACTTCAACGAAAGAAACTACTTTTAGTTAAACTTGTCGATAATAATTTTAATAATTAATACTAATACTTTTTTTTCTAAGTGTTACTTGTTCATTATTCTAATTGTGCTTGAAAACCATTATTTACCCCAATGAAATAGTTTTTAAACTAATAATTTCTTAACAGTAATTGAATTTTTTCAGTTCAAGTTAAAAAAAATTGGAACAAGAACTTTTATACAATGGCATAGTATTTTAATAGATAAGATAAATATACACCTTAAGAAAGCAAATATTAACAATTGTTGTTTTTAGTGATGGGCACGTGATACGAATTTCACGTGAAATATTCATCAAGTATATTTAATTCGGGATTTATATTTGCAAATATTCAAATCCCTTTGAGGTCAACCGATCCTCCGTTTTAACTCGAAAAATTTGAGTTAAAGTTGATCCAATTGTATGTTTTATCATCAGTCTCTAGTCTAGCGCTATATGAATGATAGAATATTAATTTAATTGCTACTACGATTACGAAAAATGTGGCGACCGGCTTCCGGATACTTACTAATATATGCTCCCGTCTCAACAGAAATGTGAATTTGAGTAGTTGTTCTTCTGATACAAAGAAAGCAGAAGACATTTTCAGATAAAATTCAGATTGTCAGAAAGATTTTAATGTTTTATTAAAATTATTCACATTCCCATTTCTTACTATTTTTGGTCTCAATTTTCAATAAACAATTTGAATTGTCACAAATTGGAAGTGTCAAAACTTTTCAGCAATATTTGCATGTAAAATACAATCGAAAGTCAATTACAAATCACTTAACGGCATTTGGATCTCTTAATTATTGATGTGATTAACTTATAACTGTTATGTTGGAAATGTTTATACAACTCTATCATACTGATGAGGCCAAGGAAGGCCGAAACCGGTCTGTGGTTGCTGGTTGTAAATATTTTCAACTATTTCGACCTCGACTGTTCGTTACAAAATATTTTATTGACACGTTTCAAATATTTTAGATACTTTAACAATTTTGTTTCAGGTTTCTAAACCTTATTTTTGGCCAAATGTACTTTGGATTATTCCTGCAAAAAAGCAAGTGACAGACACCAACCTGCTTTTCCTGCGGCGTTAGTCACGTTTTGTTTTTGCAAGTTATCCAAAAACTCGGAATAGAGCACGCTGTAGGAGTTGATGACACCAAAGAGAATCCCGTTGCAAAAAAACGATCCCATCATGACCAGCCAGGCGCGGGCGCCCCCGTCAGCGGGCGAAAATTCCTCTTCGCCCGCCGCCACTTTTTTCGATTCCAAACCATTTTGCGATTGTTTGATTTCGTTTTTCTGATACACCACTAGGTTCGTCTTGGATTCTTCGTTCATTTCGGGGTAAGTCCCGCGTTGGCTACTTTCAATTTAAGGCACTAATCATCACTTTTGTTTCTACGAAATTTTCAGTTTTGACGTTCACGTGCTGCTATGTCTGAACGAGTGTCGTCTGCGGCGACTTGACCTACGAAAACGCGTGTGGCCTGGCTGACTTCGACGATGAGAGTTAATATTGAATTACTGGCATGCGCACGAGAAAATTGTATTATGCGGAACGGGTTGAATGGAATTACCGGGGCCGAAGCGGAGAACGTGTAGGTGTGGAAGCTATTGATAAATTAGAAAAATAAATCAATGCGGTAACGACATCTTTTTTCCAGGCACAAAACTGCATAAAGCATTCTGCAATTTACTTTTTAAAATTAATGAAAATGATAAAATATTACTAACATCGATGCGTCTCTGACTAAAGTAACGTAATATTAGTTTAGTCTACGCGTTAATTAAATATCTATATTTAACTGACGATGTATTAGCTTTGGTTATATGTAGAACGGAGTCTACAGAATGATCCACTCATTATTTCATTAATATTAACCACGTACTCGAAAGATTTAGTACGACAATGAATCGAAAAATAAAAATCTTATTCAACTTCTTAGCAGGTACAAATCAACCCATAAATACAGGATACAGTCCTTGTGACATTTCATAAAATTGTGAATGAAATTCAAGCGTTACCGCCTGTCAGTGATTTAGGTATGATTATTTAGGTAGCCAAGCTGCACATCCTAAGAATAAACTTCAGAACTTAAAGAATGCTTGAGATTAGGATAAATGCACCTACCATTCACTCAATGAATAAATATTACGTGTATGAAAATGTACATTAAAAAAATACTAAGTATGCTAAATAAATTATTTATTAATATAATATATCACAAAATAACAGACTTATAATTAAATAAATTATAGAATAGTTTAAGTGAATCTTGTATGACTTTTTACATATAGAGAGATTTTATACACAGAGAAACAATCTAACTTCTTTCTGGACAACCAGTTTGAATTATCCTACCCTTAGTGTTAGCATTATTCCCCATTCCAACAGCCGTATGAATAACAATACTGGGTTGCCCCGGGGAAGGAGGATGCAATTCATGCGACGCCCCCGGGGACAAAGCTGCAAGCGCCGCCAACAAATCGTGATTAATAAGCGGTTCTCCTTCCTTGTGGGGCTCCCAATCGACAGGTGGAGAAGCTGGAGGAGAAATAAGGAACTGTTTGTAAGGAGCGGGCGGTTGCAAACTGCTGTTCTTAACTGGGGTAACAGGTTGAGCAAAATAACAAGTTATGACAGATTCGTTTATTTTGTACTGGTGCAGCTGAATGCGGGCGCTGGCGGCGGCAACGGGCGTCTTGAAATTCACCCGCAGTCGCCTGAAGCTTCGAAGCCACTGAAAGGTGACTTCAGGATCGAAATTACGAAATAATTCTTCAATTTCCTCTTTTTTTTCTGAAACATCAAAATGACTGGTTAAATTAGTTCAATTCAAGTACTTACAGTTAGTAAGTAACTTTTAACAGTACAATTCGTTTACTTAAAATTATTAGGAATAAAATTAGACTAGAAATGACCAAGAGTAATAGAACCGTAATTGACAATTTTTGTTGTTTTTAATTCATGAGACAGACATATCGTTGAAAATATCGATATTTTCTAATCCAGATCGAAGGTTCAGCGAATCGACCATAGAACAAAAACGATCGATTTATATTGAAATAAATTTCAGTAGATATACAAGAAGAGTTCTAGACCAATTTGCATATTAGCAGCTTTTAATGGCATGTCGCTGAAGAAGTAAGAGGGGCGTGGCTTGTAGGATATCAAATGAAAGGGCATAATCGTGCGCCATACAGCTACGTGTTAGATAAAAATAATTTAATACCGCCCTGTTTGCAATGGCGTCGGATACTAAGGCCCTTTTAATACATTTAATTAATTCTAGGTTTCGCGCCCTTTCATTTGATAGGTCACACGTGATACTTAAAATAAGTCAATACGGCTTTTTTTGTAATCTCTTCCACGCTAAGGCTCTTTTGGCATATTTAGTTGCTGCCTTATTATTCTACTTATCACGTTCTTTCATTTCATAGGTCACACGCTACTTTTCAAATAAGTTAGTACCGCCTTTTTTGTATTGGCGCCCACGCCAAAGTCCTTTTGGCATTCTTAGTTACCGTGATATTGTTCTACAGGTTACGTCCTTTCATTTGAGACCCCACAAGTCACGCCCCTCTTCTTCAGGGATATGCCTTCCGAAGCTGTTTATATGCAAATTGATCTAGAACTCTCCTGGTACCGGGTGGGGCAGAAAGAGTTCCCCGATTTGGAAAGCTAATAAAAACTAAACTAATCAAGATGATATTAAAAAAGAACTTTATTCCTTAATAAGAATGGGCCATAAGTAATGGTACATAGAGCAATAGTAGATTTTTCGTATAAAAATAACGTGATTTAGCCACATTTACCTTATACCAAAAGTTGATATTAACAGAGATACAGGCTGTCAAAGTTAAAAAAAAATTGTGATTTTTTCGCACAGCTGATGAACACATTTCACTATAGACAAGAAATTTGGCATAGGGGGGTTTCTTTGGTCAAGAAATTCTAATTTGCTAACAGATTGTCAGTAACTCATAGAGGGCGCCACCTGCGCTACCTTATATTATTCTAAAGCATCATGTAGACTTATTCTAAATACATAGTTTTATTTACCTATGTTTTTTACGTAAAAAAGGTATACTTTCTAAATGTTGATACAAGCAACCGTTTTCAAGATATTTGCCTTCAAAGTTTGCTGTAGGTTTATTTTAAGTTATGTAAATGTGAATTTTTCGCAGTAGGTTTCAAAATAAAAGTGATAAAACTGACTCTAAAATATTTTATATCAAATATTACTCTACTGACATTATTAAAACTAGGGTTTATACAAAAACCGACATTTTAGAAAACCGGTTTTCGAATAGTAATTTTTCCAGAAAACCGGTTTTAACCGGTTTCGAATTTTTATAAAAAAAATTTTGCTCGAATATTCTGTAATTCGAACAAAAAATTTTAACAGAAAATTTAGAGTGATTAAAAGCAGTTTTTGACTGAAATTATTTACTGTTCAATTTTATTGATAGTAAATTTTTTTTATGCAATTTATTAGAACAAAGAAATAATAGTTGACCAGGATTAAATAACTTTAAAAACAATTATTCGTTGTTTACGCATAATTTTCACATATAAGGATGTAAATATTTTTATAATAGTGAAACGAGTTATGCAGGAAAGAGTTCGAATAAATAAAAACAATATATTTTCATATTTTTATAATAACAATATTATTTTTTTAAAAAACAATGTTATTAGATACAGATGGATACTTATTAAAAACAATTAGAAAATATATAACTGTATTATATAATGTAAATTATAATCAAAGCCGAAAGACAAGAGTAAATAAAGTTTATGCATACATACTTATTAAATTTTAGTTTCAAGTTGATGTAGGCTAATATTTTAATATTTTCGATTTCCTTTACTTGTCCATTCATCTATAGTTATAGAAAATGTTTGCCCTTTATTCTTCATACAATTTAATTCATTTATAGTTTCATTTTTTATAGTTTCATAAAACTTATAAATAAGATTCATAACTCAAGAATTATTTTGTGGTAAGCAATAATTTCGTTGTTGCAATGATTCTCGTATGAACGAGCTATTTGTTATGCAATTAATAGATAGTCCATCCAATGCAGCAAGCTTTGATACAATTTCTTCTAAACTTGTCCTTTTCACAAAGTTAAAAATACAGGGCTGTGTACTTGTTTGTGAACTCGGGCCGGCATCAGATGATTTTTTCTCGGTTATTTTATCGTACACTCTTTTCAAATGATTATGTAGACTGCTTGTGCTTGATCCTTTGCAAGTAAGCATTTTATTGCAACAGTGTTTTCATCAATCTGGTACATTTGGCTACATTTGTCATTTTTAATTTTTTTAAAATGTTATTCATACATTGAAAACCGATATTTTCTACTAAAAACCCGGTTTTCGAATTTCATCATTTCCTCCAAAAAACCGGTTTTTAAACCCGGTTTTTAAAAACCGACAAACCCTAATTAAAACACATATTTTTTAAATTTCTAAAGCAAATTTAGATAAAATACCAAAACAAAATTTATTTTCAAAAATAAGTATGTGGGAAATGACTTTTTTTATGTAAAAGGATTGTAAGCAATTAAAAATCTGGCTGTATTTTAGTGAAATTCATTTCCAAATATCTGCTTTGACCACCCGGACTATTAAAATTTTCTTGTGCGGACCCAGAGATCATATGTCACATCTCTATGTTAGAAAATAAATTACGTCTTAATTTTTTGGGCTTTCTTTATAGAAATTTTCAAAATTTAGGTAATAATAGTATCAGCAAAGTAATATTTGACATAATTAGTTTCAAGCCTGCCTAATGATTACTTTTTTTTCAAGCCTACTTCGAAAATTTAATATCTTAGTAATTTAAAACCAAGGCACGTCAAGCTTTAAAGGCAAATATCTTGGAAACGGTTGCTCGTATCAACTTTCAGAAAATACACCTTTTTTACATAAAAAATATGAAGAAATAAAATAACCCATTTGAAATTAATATACGTGGGTGCACAAAAAAATTATGATGATTTAAAATTATGCAGGATAGCGCAGGTAGCGCCCCCTATCAGTTATTGGTAATATGTTAGCAAATTAAAGTTTGTCGACTTAAGAAACCTCCTTGTGCCAAATTTCGTACCTATATTACAATTCATTCCATAATTATACGAAAAAATCGAAATTTTTTTTTCAACTTTGATACCCTGTATTTCCGTTAATATCAAATTTTGGTATAAGGTAAATGTAGCTAAATCACATTATTTTTATTCGAAAAATTCACCATTGCTCTGTGTACCATTACTTATGGTCCACCCTGTATAATGCCATTTTAAATCAATGGTTTTTAAAAATTACATCACCCGAGTGTTCGCTTCCATTGTTGATACATTGAGCGAGCCCCTCTTGATAATTTTCCATCATTTCAGACGGAATGGCAGCAATTTCCTGGATTACCGTCTCCCTAAGAACTTCCAGAGTTTGGGGACGATGTTAAAACACTGGAAACTCTAGAAGCTCTTATAGAGACGATAATCCAGGAAATTGCTGCCATTGCGCCTTAAATGATTCGTAGAGTGAGAATTATCGGGAGAGGCTCACTCGGTGTAAATGCAATGGAAGCAAACACTTGAGTGATGTAATATTTAAAAGACATTGATTTGAAATGGCATTATGTATGCTTATTAAGAAATAAAGTTTTATTTTACATCTTGATTAATTTAGTTTTTATTAGCTTTCCAAATCGGGGAACCCTTTCTCCCCCACCCTGTATATCTACTGATTATTTTTTTGTTTAAAAATGTAATAATAAATATCACCCAGAATAAATAACAACAAATTGCAATAACAAATTTAAAATCAACTTAACCAGATGAATTATTAAAGTTAGTAACCTCAAAAAGCCTTTATTTTGGGAGAAAAGTCTCACAAAAAATTCGTAAATTAAAAAACACTGCAAGTTTAAAGATGGAAGTCTCAGAAAATCTCAAAACATCTAAAAAATCAAATTATTTGACTTTTTCAAGAAATTTTCAATCCTAGGGTGAAACTGAAAAAAATATTGTAAATTTTGACTGTCATTTCAATTTTAGGGAAATAAAGCCTAATTTTGTGAAAAAAGGGCAAACATTTTTTTAAATACTAAAGACAAATTTCGAATGAAAGTAAACATTTTTAAAAGAAATACTAAATAAATATATTGGAAAAAAAATGTTCTCAAAATTTCGATTTTAACCTCAAGATTACGGCTTTTATTGAATTTATGATTTTTTAAACAAAACGGCGAATAGTGGAAATTTATCAAAACTTTAAACTTGATATTTTTGGATCGGACAGTTGTTTTTTTTTTTTGTAAAATTCGAATGTTTTTTGAATATTTTCTCAAAATTTCGCAATTAAAGTTAAAATTTCGAGGTTAAACTCAGCATTTTAAGTTTAAACTAGAAATTTCCCGATTAATGTCAAAATTTAAATTTTAAATTTAACATTTTCAATCTTAGAAATTTAAAATTAATGAAATTCTAAAGTCGAAATTTTAAGGAAAGGTGGAAATGTCTGAAACTTAAAAATTTGAACAATAAAATCAAAACCAATTTTATAAAAAAATTCTAGAATTTTGTCGTTTGTATAAATTTAAAGGGAGTTGGACAAAAATTTAGATTTTGGGAAAATTCAAAATTTATTTTAAAAAATAAAACCTTAATACATTCATGGAAAAATTCAAGATTAAACTCGAAATTCTTACATAAGGTAGACATTTTGAAACTGAATTCACAACTTCATGTCAAAGTAAGTTTTGAAAAAAAAAAACTAAATTAACCATCAAATAAACGAGGTACCAGTGGATACCCTGCATATAGAAATTAAAATAAAATTTATTAAAAAAAGTTGCAACCTGTCAACTTAAATAAAATTTTTTTTAAAAAAGAAAAACTGAAAATGCAAAATTTGAGAAACACAATCATAATTTCTATATATCGCTTATTAGGAAGTTTCAAGAAAATTCGACATTTGGAATTAATGTGAAACTGTCAAAAATACCCCGAAATTTCTAGACCATTTTGAAATCAAACGCGAAATTTCGAGAAAAAACTTCAAAGTTTTCCAGTTTACATATTCTAACAAAAAGGTGAATTTTCCGAGTAAAAATAGCAAAAATCTACAAATAAAAGTCAAAGGAAATAATCAAAATAGTGCCTTTTAAGGAAAATGTTAGAATTTTGAAAAATTCACAACGCGGAAAACCTGAGACTAAAATTTCGAAAAAAAATCACTTAAAAGAATAAAACCTAAATTTTCATTAAATGTCGCAAAAATTCTAGTTTTGGACTCGAAATTTCAAGAAAAAAGTAGAAATTTTGAAAAGTCATATATTTAACTTTCTAATCAAATGTTTGGGCAAAAATAAATATGGCAATCGAAGGAAGTATAAACTCGGAATTTTGAAAAATAAATGGTCGAATTTTAAAATACCAGATAAATGAAAAACAAATTTTTTCGAATTTTAAGAAAAAGGTAAAAACTTGGAAAATAATTAATTCAGAATATAAATATTATAATAATAACGACAGTAAAAGTTGCAAGCTTAAACACAAAATCTCAAGTTAAAAATTGAAATCTGGATGGAAAATTACGACTTTGAGAAAAACATTCGAAAATGCAAATTTAAAACTGAAATTTTAGGACAAAATCAAACGTTTTTAATTTTTAAATACTGAATTTTGAGAAATGAATTTGAAGTTTCGACAATGTGCAAAAAAATATTAAATTAATGTCGAATCAGGCCATGCAATGAAAAGTTGTCAAAATGATATTAAACTGTCACACATGTATCCTCCGTAAGCATCTATGGAGTAAAAAAAAAATTATAATTATAACTAGGAATAGCTGGTAGATCTACAAAGAGATATCGAGAACAAGGACCATAGACCTTTGACTTTATCGAAACCTGAAAGGTCAATATCGATCAAAAAATAGGAAACAGAAATTAAAAAATCGATTACTTGGAGCCAAAAATCGATATCTTGATCGAATCAAGAACCCCCATCTCTAATTCGTAAATTTGAATGGAATTTCATGCTTTGCCAGTGGCGGCTGGTAACTTTGACAGGGGATGCGCAGATGCAAAAATATTAGTAGTTAAGAGTTTAGGTGACTCCAGGGCCATAGTAAAGTATTAAATTTAAGAGAAACAAAAGTGATACAAAAGGTGTGATATTTAATAGTATTTTTACGAATTAAATTTAATTAATACCTTATAGCCTCCAAAATATTTTGAGGTTATCATCTCTAAATTATTTTCATCGGGTACAAAAAAAAAAGCATTATCGACATTTCTCAGCCCCTTAAAAGTACTCTGTGCGGTTGCACCTTGTTAAGGCTCTAGGTTGCTTAATTAAAATTGTTTGCTTTCGTAGGAATAAAATTATATCACTTTTTCATGAAAACTGCATTTGAAGGTAAAATGTATTTTATTACAAAGTTTTAATTAAACTCTACAAAAACAAAAAACAAATATTTTTTTAAACAAAATCCGCTCTACGATCTTTTAAAGAAATAAAGTGTTCATTACTTTCTCAGCAAAATTGCTTAAATCCAAATTTACAAATTAATAATTAGACCCTAGAATGGGTACTGCCATCTCTTTGTGAATAGCGGTACTATTGACAATTAGGCCTGTAAGCGGCACAATTAGCAATCGCAATCATATCAGCCGGCACCTACGCATTTAGCATCATAAACCGTAAATACACGCTTTAAAGTCTGACTCGTACTCATCATTAGGCAACATCGCATCAGCGGAGCGGCGTACCGCGGGCTAGCTTTAACGTGGTGTTCTGTAGTTTATTTCTTCGTATCCCGTGGAGGCCGTTGATAGGCATCGCACGGCAGCCACGCTAGGTGCATAATTCTGCGCACACTCTCTTGTTTAAATTTCCTTATAATATATAATATAATGGAATAAAAGTTTGCGTACTTTATTCCGAGTCAATCCCAAGTATTATTAGTTGATTAGTATATCATTATTTTGTGTTTAAAAATGTGATAAACCCAAGACTTTTATATTAAATAGTAAAGAATAGATCGCTCATTTCACGAGGAGCGCGTGCTCTTGCGCTCTTTAAGACCATCCGCCACTGTGCTTTGCTCTGTTGTTTTATTATTAATAAAAACAACGAAATTAGGTAAGAAACGTCCACAATGTTTGGAAATCTTCGGCTGATTTTCGACGTCGCAATCATAAGACAAAAACATCTTACTTTAAAAATAAAAGAGAAATCATAAATTCGGGACGGTGACAAACTGAGAACGATTTAAATCCAAATTCATCAAATATTAAAAATCTTATTACCGTAACCTAAGGTTCAACAATGACTAGGGATGTTCCGATACAAGTAAATACTGGTAAATACTCGATACTTTTGTTTCGATACCAAATACTTTTAGCATCGAATCATTCCTGCGATACTTGGTATCGAAAAAGATGTACTTGGTATCGAATCGAATCCGACGCTTCATAATTTCTGATCGAAACATATAAATTATTAATAATATAATAAACGAAGCACAAAAGATTAATTGAACTACTCACCATCACCATGGAGCGATAAATGGCGTAGTTCTCAAAGACGAATTGTAGTTCTAATTCGTGTTGCACCATAGAGAGTTTTGATTGACTGACTTATTAATTAGGGCAGAGTAGAATAATAACTGAAGTCAGCAAGATGAAATTTGAAGAGTAGGTTCCTTTCATGATCTAGGTTCGAAATAAGAAAGGATTTTTAGAAATCCAATCCCAGCGGGGTAAAAGAGGGGTTAAAATTAGTATAATATAAATGTTACTAAAAAAGTTATCTTAAATATACTTATCAAAAACCGACATCATATTTATTTTTGTTTAAAAATTTAATTCTAATCATTTCTTTTATATTATTTAATTTATTCCAATTTGCCGACCCTACTCCAGATGATACATACATATGTAGTATGTATATGCTGTTTGGTGATTACCGATTTACCAATTAACAAGCATCAGGTGAAACTTTAACAAGACAAATATTTAGTCTGGTCTCTTTGATGTAGCAACAAAGACGATAGACGGCGGGAAAAGCAAGCCCTAGCAAAAAAAAAAGAGCCAAATATCCCTATTCCTCGGGTTAAGATGACAATCACTTGCTGCTCTCTACTTAGTAATCGCTAAATATTGGATATCTGTGTTGTCTTTAAAATAGGTTTTCAATTTTTTCTCTATGTAGAGAACTCAAATCTTTCCGCATTTAAACTACACGTAGACAAAAAAATGTTTAAAAACTATCAATATGAATAGGTATAGATACTTTAATGGTATTCACATGAGTAGAATCGAAAATTGTTTCCGAATACTACTTTATGAGTAGGAATCGATACTTTGTGGGTATCGGAACATCCCTAACAATGACAAGAAATGTCAAAGTCCCAGCAGTCTTTCATTTGCAATAGTTAGAACTAAAACATACTTTTCATGCATTATATGAACTACCACAAATCATCCTTAAACACTTAATAATTATGTAAAAATTACCTGGCACCGTAAAAACGGAATCATGTATGTTGGTTACAATGAGGGACGAAGGCAAATCTTCGAACTCATCGTTGGTAGTATTCACGGGGTCAGGTGGGCTGTCGATATCGCCTTCAGCTAGCAGATTTGGATGTACGTTAGGTAGCCCGTCTCTATCGTTGATAATAATATCGTCGTCGCTCAATTCGCCGTTGCTTTCAGCCATTTTTTCCAATATTTACAATTGTTATTACGTTATATAAACAAATATTGAACTGTGAAGGTTAACAAACTCAATGTCAAGACAATAAAAATGAATACGAACGTTCAGTCGACCGATACGGTGGCAAATCGATGGCGTAATTAAATTAGTGGTTGTTTTAAAAGGCGATTAAAACGATCCATTCAATTATTTAAGTACAAAATGCCGGAAATCTAGGCTCTACATCTAACAACTTTACTTTAAATGCCAAATGTCAATGGTCAATGAGTCAAGTCAACGTCAAAAAAAAAATTAGCGTTCAGTGACACTTTGATTGAGCGAACATTTTCCAAGCAGGGACCAGTAAATTAAAAAAAAAAGCATTTAATTTAACATAGGCTCTAACAATATATTTATATTAAAGCAATCAATTTTTGAATAACATTTACGTACAGGCAATACCTTTTTATGTTATATTCATATATGTATACATGACTATATTACGCTGAAATAAAGTTTCGCTTAACGAAGTGAACACTTACGCTACCAACCATAAACTGAAAATGTTCAAATATTGATCGTTTGAATAACAAAACTGCAGCATATACTCTCTTAATTTTTACCAATAAAAGTTTATTACCTCTGTTTTACAGCACCGTTGTAACAATATTAAATTCCTAGAGTAGTAGCGGCTTTTATACTTTGCGCCAAAATTTTCTGCATTGGTACGCTCAGCTAAATTTATTAAAATGACAATGTACTGTGTCGCCAGGTTTACCGTTTTGGCGGCAGATCGACTACATATTCTCATTCACGAATTCTATCTCAAAAAAAACTGCAACCGATCATTGGTCTATTTCAGATAAATCTGCATGATGGTAGGTCATAAAGTATTAAATTAACCTTTAGAAAAGTCACTAAAAAAATCACTAGAACCAAAGTTGGCTTCACGCGTAAATATTTTAATAATTAATGTGTTCCCTATTAGAGATGGATAGCGCAGAGAATTAATTCAGTAACTCAAGCGCAACAGACAGAGTTGACGCATTGAGTTAACTCAATTGCGCCATGGCGCAGACAATGCTGGTAGGAACTTTCGTACGTTTGTGTTGCATGGATTAGAGTAGCACGTAGCACGAGTATTAAGATGTTGAGTTGAGAACTCGAGAGGGACACGCAGAGATCGCTTTAACACTTCCGCACATGTGCTAGTTCGTTACGTTAATCGTTTCGTCTACTTCTCAATTTACAAGCAATGGCAATAAATATTATATAGGTTGCATATTTTTTATCTTATTACAATAATTTGAAAACTTTAGAGCCAACTCATCTTAAAATAATTATTTTACATATTTCTGTGCGAAGTGCTGTACTTGTATTAATTATTTACTGCGACCGTCAACCTTGCTTATTGGAGTGATATCGTAACTTCATAACGCAATAACTCAGTGAGTTGCCAGCGTGAAGCCAAGCACCACAAAACATATATATTCCAAGCACTGCAGCCTTCTTCTACATGTTCGCTCGCAATACAAATTTCGCACATCGCATCGCTACTCCTACAAAATTACAAAATGGGTTATGCGCTGTGGCGCATTTAAAAAGCGCGTTAACCCAGTCGGCGCAATGAAATGAGTTGGCGCAATTGCGTAGCGCAGCACAGTGTTACACATCACTATTCCCTATATTACAGGGGTTGTTCGTCTGAAATAATCGGAATAAACGACTTTAAATACGAAATTTCGAATTTTTTCTCGAAATTTTGATTAAAAATGGAAATTACTGAACGCATCCTATTGCCAGCTGTAAATATTGTTGGAAAAGCGAAGTGGTGAGACGCAAATGGCATATGCTTAACTTAACCATCGGCACAAATAGGGTATGGAAATTTGACTTTGATTTCGGAATTTTGAAAAAAAAAGTCGAAATATTGACTTTAAACTCGATTTTTTTTAATCGATATCCTTTCTACGCCTTCGTAGACAACTTCGAAATTTCAATCAAAAAAATTGGGATCCACTGTGGCTTTTTCAGTTATCAAATTACAATCTGGCAACATTGGTGCAACTTCGCTACACATAGAGAAATCAGTGTGTCTAAAAAAATGCAAATTTTAAAATCAAAATACAGTGCAAAATAAGTGTAATATTGTGACATAGGCACCATCATTGGAATAAACTAACGATGTCCTTTTCATTCGGAAGTAATCAGCAGCCAGCTTTTGGTAGTTCTGCCGCTAAACGTAAGTACGTTTTGAAACAAAATTGTGAGGTTAAGTATTGTTAAATCACAACAGACCAACATAATAAAGCTTTATTTTCTATAATATAAATTACAATTACACAGGTCAAACGGTTTTGGGTCCGTGTTCACCTTTTGCGTTCCCTATTTCAATTTTCGTGTCGGCTTTTGAATTTCCAACCTTTACGTCCTCAGGTTTACCGTTTACATTATTCTGGGGTCCCGCTTTACCTCCATCGGTGTTTTTTTCAGCGTCGTTGATGCGGTAGCTTCGTTTTGAAAGGCGTTTATTTTTGTAGCGTTTATGTATTATGTACCCAATTATGAAGAGCGTTACCAGGACGCTTAAAACAACGCCTATGATTAAATAAGTACGTTGTTTGGTTTCGGCCACTGGCTCTCGAGGTGTAACTGGCTGATATACATCGTTTATGGTGCGAAGCCACTCGTGTAATTGGACGTTATCGGCCCCTTTGCCACCGACGACATCAACGTCTATATCGTTAGGAGTGTAGTTCGGTAGATTGAATTTCCCTTGAGCACTTTCTACTTCCACGGTTTCTTCATCCTGGTTGCTTAGGGTAAATAAGCTTTGCAAAGTGGTCGACAAGTTAACGTTGTTCGCTTTTGGAGAGTGTTCACCATAGGTGAATACTACAGCTGGGTCCCCTGTTGGGTCTAAAATTGTGGTTTCGGTAACGAATTCATCTTCCGTAGCTAGCTGGAAAGAGAAGGTTTGCTTTAAACATCTACTGTTTTAACAAGGAAAATTTGTCGTTAAAGAAATAATATACAGCGTGGATCATTAGTAAAGTAAAAAATATTTTTAGTATGAAGGTACGTTCATTAGCATAGACTGCACATTCTAAAATTATTTTTTACTATACAGGATGAACATTACAGAGTGGTGCACTAAAGTTACCTTTTTTAAGGAGAAATATTTGAATCTCTCAGAAAACGCTGATTAAAATATCAAATAATAGGGGTCTGCGGTTAACAGTTTTTGACTGGATGTTTAAGCTAATGTTAGATAACATTGTCCGGTTCAACTGCTTTTGAAAAAAATATTTTAACCAATTTTGGATAATACGGTCACATAATATGGTAACATATCTTTAATTTTTATTGATTATATCAGCTCATTGACTGAAAACTGGAAATTATACAGGCTGGACCATAAGCAATGGTACACAGAGTAAGAGTGGATTCTAATTTGCTAACAGATTGCCAATAACTCATAGGGGCGCAACCTGCGCTATCCTATATAGATACTTTTATTTATCTACTTTTTTTATTTATATCAAATATTATTGGACTGACACTATTATTACACATATTTTTTAAATTTCTAAAGCAAATTTAAACAAAATACCTAAAGAAAATTTATTTTTTTAAATAAGTATGCGAGAAATGATCTTTTTCATGTAAAGGGATTGTAAACAATTAAAAATCTGGCTGTTTGTTATTGGAATTCAAATCCAAATATCTGCTTTGACCACCCAGACTATTAAAATTTTCTTGTGCGGACTCAGAGATCATATCTTACATCTCTATGTTAGAAAATAAATTATGCCTTAATTTTTTGCATTTTCTTTACTGAGATTTTCAAAATTTAGGTGAAAATATTATCAACAAAGTAATATTTGACATAAATTACTTTGAAAGCTGTCTTATTATTACCTTTTGAAGCCTAGTTCGAAAATTTAATATCTTAGTAATTTAAAACGAATGCACTTCAAACTTTAAAGGCAAATATCTTGGAAACGGTTGCTCTTATCAAGTTTAAGAAGGTATACCTTTTTTACGTTAAAATAAATATACGTGGGTACACAAAAAATTATAATGATTTAAGTCATGCAGGGTAGTGCAGGTAGCGCCGCCTATCAGCTATTGGTATTATGTTAGCAAATTAGAGTTTGTTAACTTAAGAAACCCGCTTGTGTCGAATTTCGTGCCTATATTACAATCTATTCAATAGTTATATGAAAAAAATCGAATTTTTTTTTCAACTTTGAGATCCTGTATCTCTGTTAATATCAACTTTTGGTATAAGGTAAATATAGCTAAATCACATTATTTTTATACGAAAAATCCACTCTTGCTCTGTGTATCATAACTTACGGTCCACCTGTATAATCAAAATGTTTTATAATTGATTTGAGTTCATCGGACCTCTTGACCTCTGACAATGCGCCCGATCATGTCCCGAAAGCGATTGCTTCCAAGGGAGGGTTAATTGTTTAAGTTCATAAAAATTACGATAATTTCACCTCAAAATTAGTTCAAACAAATATCCAATAAGTAGTTCTAAATAGTAACAATAGATTTAACGTAAACGGGACATTTACTTTCTAAATATTCAGTTCAAAATGACCACAAACACCTAAGGGTGAACATCGAACATATTCTTCTTTGTATAGTCCATGTCAGATAAGTATGCACAACAGTAGGCTGTGAAGTATTAAATAAACCTTTAGATGAATTACAAAAAAAAATCAGCAGAACTAAGGCTGCCTTCATGCGTAAAATATTTTGATAATTAATGTATTGCCTATACCTCAGAGGCTGTTTGGCAAAAATAATCGAACCAACTGTTTTCCACATTGTTTTTATTTGCATTATTAACAAATTAATAATTTTCAGCAGAAATTAACATAAAATATAAAAGAATCACTCTTAAAACAACCGTCAACAAATCAAAAGATTTAATGATATTTAGGTTGGAATTTTTGGAACACGGAACATCATTAAGAAATGTCAGCGTTATTTCCACCATGTTTAAATATTACTAGTTCTTGCTGTTGCCACTACAACATTAGAAGTTCAGGGTCTACTCTGATGCAGATTTATCTGGAATGGACTATGAGTATAGTTCAAAATAGTAACCTCAGTTTTACCATTAAGAATGATACGAATCCTTTCTGCTTATTTTTCACAAGTGTATTAGAATTATTTAAGTAGAAGGTTGAGTGTTCAATTAAAACTTCTAGGTTTGATTTAACGCATTATTTCTACGCGAGGAACTTTTTTCTGTCTAAATACAAATTGAAAAAATAGTACCCTACGTAAATAAGGCTTTACGCTTTGGGCCATATAATAATTTATATTTCGCTTATAGTCCATTTCAGATAGACCTGCAATTAAAATAGGCTCTAAACTTTGTAATGGCAGCAACAGGAACTATTAATATTTAGACATAGCCGTGTTTCAGCGCTGTATCATTTCTTAATGGTATTCTGTGTTCTTAAAATCCTATCCTAAAAATCATTAAATATTTTGAATTGTTGTCGGTTGTTTTGAGAGTGATTCTTTTATTTTTTGTGTCAATGTCTACTAAACATTAATAAATTGTTAATAATGGTAATAAAAACAGTATGGAAAACACTCAGTCTGATTATTTCAGCCAAATAACCCCTGAAATATAGACAACCCATTAATGATCGACCAAAATGTTTACGCTTAAAGTTAGCTTTACTTCTAATGATATTTCAAGTAACTTATTTAAAGGTTCATTTAATACTTCACGGCCTTCTCTTAAGCATATTTATCTGAAATGGACTATATTTGTCAAAATAGTAAACTAAGGCTTATTTTACATGTAACGTGGTTTATTGATGCGAAAAAATTCAAATTGAACGATTTCTTTACGCAGTTTATTTCAATTTGAGATTTATTATTAAATTTTCTCGTATAAATATTTATTTAGATGTAAAAAATAATTGAAAATGTCTAAATTTTTGTTCTTTTCTGGTATTTTTAAGTACATTTTATCACTATATCTTGTAAATTATTGACCTTGTTAATAAATTCAACAGAAATAGTTGCATTTAATATTTTTTCCAATTTGTTTAACCTACATTTGCCTATTTCATATTATAAATAATATGTCCGTTCAGAACTTGGAAAATAAAAGATAATGTTGTGTTATAAAACTTTATATTCTGTGTTCTTTGGTGTTCTATGTTTTATGTAATTAAGCAATAAAAAGTTTGAAAATTAATAGAATTATGAAAATTTCATTGGAACATTTTTGTATGTTCAGTTAATGATTCATTTCATTAAAACTAGATTTAAGTTACATTAAAAAATAAGAAACTTACCGACATTGTTGGTGTTGCTTCTCTGAAACGATTTTTCCTCTGGGTTTTCACTAACTAATCATATCGAATTGTTCTCTTATCAACAGCCTATTCAAAACTACGCCTGTTTTTTATAGTTGTTTTGTATATACAAACATTTCTTATTGCATTGCTATGAATTTTCAAGGAAAAATTTATGATAAAGGTTGAAAAATGTACTTACTAAGTCGCAAAAATATGCACTGGGTGTTTACAAATGCTATTGGCTGTAAAAATACACTTTTGATTACACCAGACTATTATTCATCCACATTAACAATTGCTAATAATTTTCTCGAGTTTTCAAATATTTTAAACATTATGCGAGACAACTTTAAAATAATCATCCTGAAACTAATTCGTATAAAATTAAAACGAAGAATTTTATTTCAGCGGCTGGATTCGGAACTCCATTTGGCGCACCAGCGACGACCACAGCAACGGGCTTCGGTTTCGGATCCACTTTCGGCAGTACCGCCCAAACTCCGGCCTTCGGGGCCGCCAACCAAACCCCGGCTTTCGGTTCTGCCACCTTTGGCGCACCTGCAAGCTCAGCACCGCTATTCGGTGGCAGTACTTTCGGTACTTCAAACGCGGCCCCCGCTTTTGGTAGTACCGGCACATTCGGAGCCACCGCCTCATCAGCGCCAGCCTTCGGTACTACAACGACGCAAGCCGTCGGTACCGGTTTATTTGGGGCTTCCACATCGAAACCAAGTCTTTTCGGAGCACCCCCTAACGCGTCGTTATTTTCAACGCCGGCCAGCGGTACTACGGGGTTGTTTGGTACTGCAACGACGCAAGCGACGTCGTTATTTGGAACTGGTACTACGTCCGCCGCGCCTAATTTGTTTGGGGGTACGACGACTACGTCGGCGCCGAGTTTGTTCGGGGGGACATTCGGTGCTAGTAATACCACCGGTGGTGGCTTGTTCGGTACTACCACTACGTCAGCGCCTTCGCTGTTTGGCGGGTTTGGTACTACGACTACTAGCGCCCCTAGTTTGTTCGGTGGGGGTTTTGGTACTACCACTACATCTGCGGGCGGTTTTGGGGGATTCGGTACAGGTACTTTTGGTACTGCTACGACCACCCCGTCGCTTTTTGGAGGCGGTTTCGGTCAAAAACCTTTAACTGGGTCAACTACTGGTAACGTATTTACTATTACTTTTTGTTTGATTCCGATTTGTAGGTTTTTATTTGAAGTAATTTATAATAACGGCTAATTTTACAGTACCTATACTTCTGTCATTAATTGGATTTTTGACCATTTGTTTTTAATTGAATCACATTTTTAGATTAGGTGGCGATACCTTCGAATGCAACAGTACCCATTACCTTTTATTAAAATAATTAAATTCATTAATTCATAAATTTCTTCTAATGTGACATCCATTTCCAGCCGTTCCAACACAAGACGTGGTACTCCAGCAAACGCTAGCATCTTTTTACGCGGTTAATGTTTTTAACGACGAACGTGATGATATTCTGAAAAAATGGAATATGCTGCAGGCGTGTTGGGGCTCCGGAAAAGGGTACTTCGGGGCAAATCAACACGTTATCTACACTCCCACGAACCCGCTTTACCGTTTTAAAGCTGTAGGGTATAATATCATAGTAGAAAACGATAATTCCGAAGGAATCGTCAAGCTCGTCTTCAATAAGAAAGAATCTGAAATTAGGTACCACCAAACATTAACCGAAATTTATTCCGCAGGCCACTAAAGCAACTTAAATTCCAGATCCCAAACTGAAGTTCTCAAAAATGGTTTAAGCGGAATCCTCGGAAATAAACCAAATTTAACTGTCACCATAGAAGATATTAAAGCTCTAGGTGAATCCCAGACCGAAGTTATAATAACCGTGCTGGAAAAGGGCGCCACTAACACAACCAGAAAGATCCCCGCCAATGACCTCGCGGCATTTTTGAACGCGATGCCCCAAAAGCAGCAACTAAATAACGTGGGCGTCCTCAACATCACCGCTTACGTGAGTCCGACCAAATCCGAGTTGGAGGAATATCTCAAAAAACCGCCTCCAGGAATAGATCCCCAGATGTGGGAGGCGGCCAAAGCAGACAACCCTAATCCGAAAAAGTACATTCCGGTGCCAATAAACGGATTTTCGGATCTTTGCACCAGAATGCACAACCAGGAGCATCAGACCGGGCTGCATAAGGCGTTTTTGAAGAAAGTGGACGCTGATATCGCCGAATTGAAAAAGAAGCACGCGTCCTCTATTGCCCAAATCACTGAACTAAAGCAAAAGTTTCTTCAGTTGCAACACCGGATATTGAGGGTTGGCGTGACTCATTTTCTATTTTCGGGATTTAGACTGTGTTTTTGTTTCAGATTTTGGTTAAGCAGGAGTGCACAAGGAAAGTTGGGTTAACTATTCAACCGGAGGAGGAAATTTTAAGGGGTAGATTGGAAACCTTAAACGCGCATCTGAATATACCAACTCAGTTTAAGGTTGGGGTCAGTTGTTTGATTTGGCTTTGATTCATGTTGATTATGTTTTAGGGGCAATTGAATGAATTGCTGTCCTGTGTCAAAACTATTGGTAACATAAGCAGGCAATACAATGAGCGGTACAAAATTGATCCTACTGTGCAAGAAGATATAAAGCAGTTTTTAAAAATGGAACAAACTGGAATATCACATCTTATAAATATAATAAATAGCGATTTGCAAGCTCTTAAGATTATTTCAGAAGGCTTAACTCAAATTGTGCAAAGCAAACCTAGTTATAACTTATAAGTATATTTTGTAAATGTTTCATAATAAAACGTTTCATTTTAAGGGATTTATTTCTTTCTTGATTAGAATAAATAGTTTGGGAAGACAAACTGACTAGAGAGTTCCATAGACAATCAGTGGTGCTTTGGTCTGATTTAATCTTGCTTAACGACAATGTAGGTCAAGTTAGAGATTCTTTGCTATGCTAGTCACTGTACCTAAAAAAACAATCATTGGAGAAGTTAATAAATGTTGGCCGGAGCTGATTGGGGTGTCCAGACGAGAGATATAAATGCTCATAATAATTTTTAATGACTAAAAAAAAGAACCCTAGTTGTTATTCTCAGCGACACCTTCATAATACTTTTCTACTACCCCTTATATTACAGTGTTCTACAGCCTATACTAGTCCTGACCAATCAAAATTACTGACAAGAATGTGCTGAAAAAGGCTTATAACCACAGCCATACTTTATTGAACAAGTTTGAGGTTTTGTTTAAATTTAAGATGATGATAAGCGTTTGTTTGAGTACAGTAATACCCGCGGTTTTTGATGACCTCTATCCGCTTAAATATTTTTTCCCAGACGCTAAAAGATAAAATAAATTTGTTATATCAGTGAAACTGCATCATGTGAATGGAACTAACCTGTTATAAAAAAAAATGCTTAAAAGAACTTTTATTGAATATTGCAAAGAAAAAACAATTTTAAGATCTCGAACCAATTGACAGAAATTGTTGACGAGAGTTTGCAAGTTACAAGCCTAAGAGACTCATTTTATTTGAAGAGGGAAACATTTTGGAAAATATAGCCTCTAACAGTGGTCGCGCTACAATACGAATAATGAAAATATACAAGTCTGGCATGAAAAAATTCTAAGAGAAAAGAAAAAAAATCATTGTCTTAGACAAATTTGTTAGATTTTATGAAATTGTCCAAGTTTTTAAGTAACTTTGATTTATGTAATAATTCATTCATCTGTGTAGAAAAATAAAAATTTTATAAAACATTTTTCTTTTATATAAGCATACACTCCTGTTAAACTTAGTTCCTGGTCCCAATTAAGCAAAATTTATATGCAAAAATATACCCCGACTTACGTAATTTTCGTCGGTCCCACCTATCGTGTAACTTCGAAGTATTACTGTATTGTTTTGGATCTAAAAAAGTTTATTTTAAAATGACACACTGTTTATCTTTCGGAAGAAGGGCCTTCAGTATCACCCCCTTATAAAATATGAATTTTCTAAAAATTTACTTTCTTTGAAATTGCAGTGTTATCCTCGAAATTTTGAATTTAAATTTAGACTTTTAACTCGACGTGTTTCTGCGGAACTATTTTACTTTGAAGATTTCAGTTTTTTTCTGGAATGTTTGTGTTCAAATTTGAAATGTTTTATTTGTGCATTTTCAATAATTCTTGAAGTTTATTTAAAACTAACAATTTTACTTAAAGTTAAACATAACGAAAATCAGTTTTTTGCAAGTATTTTCTAAACAGTGAATATCAACAAAAACGGTTATAGCTTATTCTGTAATGTCATTGTGTACAGTGCAATTTTTTTCCAATTAATGAGGTATCTATCTTCTGCCACTTTAAGTATGTTGTGCAGCTTACATAGATTTAAACTATTGTGGCGAGGTTAGAATTTTCTGAGGTTAACGAAAATCTTTTAGAAAGTAATGTTTTGACGACATATGATTTGATTTGCATTTTAAGGTCATCGAGGGATTTTGTTCAAAGTCAGAGGAGGTTTTCATCAGTAGATTTGTTAATATAGTAGTTTAAAAGTATGAAACCGAGTGACTTCGTTGGCCACGTATATATTCTGGAGAAAATTCCATTGAGATCCATTGCCAAACCAACATATCAAATACCTACAAAACTGGATTTTGTTGTTCCATGCGAAGTGGTTATCGGGAATCGCCGGACATGGAATAGACACAGTGAAAAACTAGGAAAAAATGCATCTGTCTGGTACATAGACGGATCCAAACAAACAGAAGGAGTAGGACTAGGAATATGGGTTTCTAATTTAAGACTCTCTAAACTTCTAGGAAACACTCCCCCAAAATTTCCAGGCAGAACTGCTTGCTATAACTGTGCGCAAAAGAGTGACTACAAAAAGGACGTACAGGTTTATATCGCTTTGGATAGCCAGCCTGCATTAAAGACTCAAAGTCGTTGAGAACCGAGTCAAAAATGGCCTGGGGACGCAAACAATCCCTGGAGCAACTGGCTGCAAACACCAAAGTAACTGTGATGTGGGTTCCAGGGCATCAAGGCATCAAGGCATAGAAAGGAACAAAGAGGCAGATAGACTCGCAAGAGGCCTCAATCACACCACTCTTCGGCCCAGAACCATACTCTGGTCTTACAAAAAGTCACGTAAAAAATGAAACACATACTTGGGAGACAAACCAAAGGCTATCATACTGGAGGGAAACTTCGGAACCAAGACAGTCAAAAATGTTCATCACTATCTCAAAAAAGAAATAGGAGCAGCTTCTCGAACTGAACAAGAACGACTTAAGGATAATAACGGAACTTTTCACAGGGCACTTCCCAGTAAAGTATTACTTTAAGAAGATGGGAAAAGTGGATGATGAAAACTACAGATTCTGCAACGCAGCAACAGAAACAACAAAACACCTGCTATGCGAATGCATGGCTCAGTTCTGTAAAAGGCTCAAATTTCTCGAAAGGGTAACCCTGGACCCCAAGAAATAAGCGAAACAGCTCCTAAAAAGATAACTGACTATGTAAAGAGTCCAAATATCTTGGAAAATCATTAAAATTAGAGTACGCACAAAATATCCTAATGGGTCGCAGTGCTGAGAGGTGTAAACCCTATACGACTATTTCAAAAAAAAAAAAAAATCTTGAAAGTGTCAATCACTAATAGCCTAGACATCTGTTAAAAACCGAAGAAATTTTCCTCGCCAACTTGTAGGTAAACTAATAAAGAAAATTTTAGACTTAACTGGAAAAATTATATTATTATTCATTTGAACTAAATTTATATTTACAAATATATACAATTGAAAATAATATGTGAATTATTTAAATAAATAGTGATTCAGTAATTTCTAATAATATGGTCTCCTTGGATTATTCTGAAAGAAAATATAGATTAATTGGTTTTACTTCCTTTTCTGCGAAACTTAGACATTCAAAAAATTAAAAAGGGAACATTTTGGTTACATTGAACGTCAAAGAAGATACTAAATAAACGAGATCTTACCAAAGGATTTGGTCTAAACCTGTACGCCAACATCATTCGTTTTCTATAAGCTTCATATTCATCATCTTCATTTCCATCCTCAGAATTAAGCCCAAGTCCCTGTTTCATATCCCGGGCGGCACCCCTAAAACAACCCAAATTAAACCCCCAATGCAAAGCAAATTTAATAATTTACTTATTGACTGGCTCGACAATTCCGCTTCCGCTGGATCCCAGTCCCTCCCCTTCGGTCCACCCCAACTTCTGCAGCATCTTGAACCCGATATTATCCTCCTTGATCTTAAACTCTTTGTAATCGGAAAAATTCAGCTGTCTTCCCTCTTTGGCGGCGTTGGTTTTCTCGATAAACCTTTGGTACTCCTCTGGCGGCAGGAAATCGCCGATGTGGTGCTTCCCTTCTGCCTGTCTATTCAATTCAGTGGCCCACATCTCCGTGGCCAGCATTTCCTTCTCTCGCAGTTTATGTTCCCAGGTGCCTCCATCCGTCTCTTCGTCCGAATCGTAGTCGTATTTATTCTTACCGGCGGCCTTCAACCTGTTAACTTCGTCGCGTTTCTTTAACATATCCTGATAGAGTAGGTTGATTTTATAGTGGTCTTCGGCCTTCTTCCATTCGTCTTCAGTTAAATTCGCGGAGCCGAAGGTCTTCATAGCGTATTGGAGTAAGGCGGGATCGTTTCTAGTCACTTTCGATAACATCACTTGGCCTGCCACACGAGTTGTGTTTTTAGGAAAAAATGAGAACATAATTTTCTCCTGATAATATCATCAAAGCAAAGTGTACCTGTAACTTGGGCATTTATCGGTGCCACTTGTAGGGGTAAAGCGAGTGCCGAAGGGTTCAGTGTTGGCACTGCCACGGTGGGTGCTGGCATCCCAACCTCCTTGTCACCCCAGCGACTCTTTCGTTTCCTCCTATTGCTGTTCAGGCCGCCCTCGCAAGGATCAAATAGTTCCTAACACAAAACAAATATTTTTAAACTTCTTGGTGAAAATGGAGAAAAAACGAACGATAAACAAAACAAAATAGTTCACACTTTAAAAACAAACTAGTTTAAGCTATGTACTAGAAATAATAACTCTCGCAATTCTCTTCACCAAATTTTGAAAATATCGACTTCGAATTTTTTTTTTTTTAATTTTGGTTTTCTTTTCGACTCCATTGGAACATTCCGAATTTTTTCCATTTGATTTCATCTCAAAGTTGTAAATATTTTTAAAAATTTCGGATTTGTTCAAGTTTTTGGTCTATTTTTGAAAATTGTGATCTTTTTTCAAAATTCGCTTATTGAAAATTTATAACTTTTTTTTTTAATTTTGACTCGAAATTTCAACTTTTTGTGAATTAGTTAACTTATTTAACATTAGATTTTTTAAATTACCACTATTTATGAAGATTTCGATTTTTTAAAAAGTTCGACTTTTGAAAATATTGAACTTTTTTATTTTTTTAAATTTCGACTTTTTTAACAAAATTTTGACTTTCAGAAAATGACGACTTTTTCGAACATTTTAAAATTTTCATTTTTCCAAGTTTTGACTTTAAAAATTTCAATTCTTTCACAATTTTGTCATTTTTAAACATTTATTTGCTAAATTTTGCTGAAATTTTTGACTTTTTTTTAATTGTCTCATAAAAATGTTTTGTTGACGTTTTTTTTTAAATTGACACAAAATTTCGACCTTTTTTCAAAACCAATTTGTTCTCAAAAATTTAGTCTTATTCTCGCCGTTTTGACTTACATGAATATTTGACATTTGTTTTAAAAAAAATTTGTTTAATTAATTTAAGGGAATAGTTCATGAACGAACTGCCGATGTGAATTATTACACCCAACTTTGTCTAAATTCAATGGATAGATAAATATATCGCCAAAAAAATATATCTAATTTTAAGTGTTAATTTAGTAAAAATGACCACAAAATATCTGTGTACTCTGGTTGGTTCGACTTAAATATTTATGTTAAAAAAAAACGAATAAGCTGATGTTCACCTACTTGTTTTAAGTCAGTCTTAATATCTTCATCGGCCTTTTCAGGTTCGTAAATGTCATCGCACTTCCGGCTAATTTCCATTTCTGCCTTAAAATGCTCCACCAGTTCAAGATATTGCCTATAAGCCGCCGATTCTTTATGAAATAGGAACCTATAAAATTACCAACATTTTCCAAATTAATTTTGAGACAAACTTGCGCATATTTAATAACGTTCAATGCGTTTTATTCGAAACTAATTCGGTGAAATCCAACGTCACCGTTAAACTGGAAAATGACGCCAACGGGGTGCTGGCGTGAACCGCTCGAGTCATTTAACGGTGACGCTGTATTTCGATATGGGGGTAAATAGAATGGACTTATAGGGTTAAGGGGTCATAGTTGTGCAGAGTCCCTGCATACCACAAACTTGGCTCTTGGTCTTTTCTTTGTCGCACCACGTCCTCAATGCCCGGTCCGCACTGGGCCACCATACGTCCCAGTGACGCCATCGCCTCGTAATCGGGGGTACCTGGGGGAAATACTTCACAACACGTCACTAAAGGCCCTGAACTGCACAGGGATGATCGCAAGGCAGCCACTCAATGTTTTGTATTATTTTTATTATGTAACCATCGATGGTCGTCGACCAAATAGTTCCTAAAGATTCTAAATAACAATTGAGGCGCCACTGTCGATAAATGTCAAAACTATCATGTTACTACTTTTAGGAAAATATCAAAAGAACACTATTCCAAAAATTATGTTTGGAAACTTTCAATACTACAAATTAGAAGCTGCCCATTAAATCTACAGCTTCACCGACACAATCGCTGCAATAAATTTAACAAAAAAAAAACTGGTCTCATTAAATTAAGACTCTCATTTAAATGCCCCCAATTCCAGCACAACTACTTCATAACGAGCAGCTGAAAAATTAACGTTGTCCAAAAAATTAGTAAAACTGGCATAAAAGCCCAGTATGACCATTTTTTTTTTAATTTCATTTATTACTCGCAAATACAAACGTCATTTAATTCCAAATTTGACTCCGGTGGACATTTAAGAAGATTTGACTTAGGAAATAATGAAGTTTATTAATCGATTTTCCAATGCTACTATGTTTTTAATTTTGTTAAATGATCAATGTAGTTTGGCGGTGCCCTAGCTCTTTAAAAACATTAAGTGGTCGTAATTCTTTTGGATCATCCCTGAATGAAAAATAGTAATGGCTGGTGACTAGCATAACCTAGAAAATGCCGCTTTTACCTAATAAAACGCAACTAAAACTCAATCATGCTCCCATTCATCCTAACAAGAATATATCTTCAAAAATACTATTTACCTGCATTCATATCGATGAAATTGTTCGAAAGCGATGGTCCGATGTTTGTGGGCGGTGGTACGTTCATGGGAGGCATCTGGCTAGTTATCGGGGGCATCTGGCTGGTTATCGGAGGCATCTGACTAGTTATCGGTGGTGGTTGATTGACGAAAGATGGTGGAGGACTTTGCATGTGCATAACGGTGTTTTGTATTTGGACGTTGGTCGTGTTTGGTGGCGGTATCATCGGAGGAGGGCAATTGACGTTGACCGGTTGAGGTGCACCCACGCCCATACCAGGGGGCGGCAGAATGGGTTGGGCCATAAGAGAAGGGATACCGCTGGTTGCCGTGGCCAAGGGTACGCTCACTGACATGACTGGGGCGAATGGAGTAGGAGGTGGCACCGGCGCTTGTATAGTCTGGATTTGTTGGGGCACCTGGGAGACAGTGTGGACTAGAATGTTTTGAGTTTGCATCGGGACAGTTGGCGTTGGGGTCGTTGACAATAAGGACACACAATTTGGAGGGGGTGGGGGAGGTACGGAAATGTTAGGTTCGGGGATTGTCGGAGGGGGAACAGACTTATTAGGGGGAGGTATGTTTTTTAAAAATCCAGGATCCGAAATTGTCTCGTCGCTGGGAGTCGGTATCGCCATCAAATCAATTGGCTTGGGATTTGGAATTTCATTTAACTGTATAGTGGCTGGAGTAGGTATATTTTGAACTTGGAGAGGAGCCGGTTGTGGAATATTCATCGCATTTATCGGTTCAGGTGGAGGGATGTTTTGAACTTGAATTGGGTTAGGGGGAGGTATATTGGTGAGTTCCACAGTTGCGACACACTGTGATACAACAGTTTGAGGCTCTATTGATATCTGATTACTAATAATTGTCGAATTTGGAGGCAATGTTACAGTATTGATAACATTTGGGGGCTGCAAATTCTGATTGGAAGTAGCCGAAACCAAAACATTCCCAGGATGAGTAGATATGACCATTTGCCCCTGTCCTAATTGCGGTGGAGGAACGTTAAGAAGAAGAGGCTGTGAAACAATAACTTGTACATTTGACTGAGCATTTGGGGGAAACGTCATAAGTGGTTGTCCAGTCACATTTTGAGGAGTTATAGAAATCGATTGCGACTGCTGTTGTTGCAGGTCATAATCAAAACTTGGGTGACCTGCAGATGAACTGAACGATGTGTTAATTGTGATTTTAGGTTCAAAGTTGGAAATTTTATCAAAACGAGAAACACGAGCTTTAGGCCTATCTTTTGGAGACGGCGATCTTCTTCTTTGAGGCCATCTGCTTTTATTACTTCTTTCATCACTGTAAATAAACGAAATCCATCTTTAGTAGTACACGCGCATATAGGAGCTATAAAATAAATTCTTCAATTATTTTTCAAGTTTCAGGCATACAGGGTATTTCAGTTAACCACAGCAAGAATACTGGACCTGTTATTACACAGTCCAAAAAAAAGTGGTGTGTGCTGGGGGGCGAACTATGATTTTCTCGGGTATTTTTTCCCAATGAACACGAATCTGAAGTAAAAATTGAGGGTCAATAAGCAAATAATCGATTATTAGTTCATTGACCCCCAATTTTGACTTGAGATTCGTGTTCAGTGGATAAATACCCCAGAAAATTATAGTCCGCCCCCAGTTTAATTGCTGTACTTTTTTTAATATTGGTTTTCGGATGTAGGTTCCTGGCAATTTTTTAACCTGCTATGAGAGTATTATTTACTGATGAGAAATTTTTTTAATAGCATAATATAAATTGTTCGTTATATTTCCATTTAAATTCGTCAATTGAAAGTAATTTAGGGTAAAATGGCAAGTGCTATTAAAAATTCCACCAGTAAATAATCTCCTAACAGCAGGCAAAAAAATTATCAAGAACCGACAAATGAAATCCAATTATTAAAAAAGTTACAGCAATTCAAAAAGAAAAAATTAAGTTAGAAAATAAAATTAAAATATGTCAAAAACTACTACAGCTCTAACTTCTTCAAATAAGAAAAATTTTGCTTAAAATTTAATTCGATCCCAAAGGGAATGGATGTTTCAGATCTTCCTCAATCGAAACATATTTTTAAACTGTAGAGCCATCTATGGTGATAACAGTAAATTGTACTTCATGAAGAAGGCATAAGACTTTACAGAATAAAATAAATTTTTATATTCTGATATCGGCTATGGGAATGTTAATTGAAATCCTCTGTATAACTTTTCTCAAATATAAATAAATAAATAATGGTAAAACAATCAAACACACAGATTTTATCTTTTATAATTTTATCTAAACAATATAAAATTATGCATAAATTACGTCACATATACACCCAATGACGCCACACTTGGACCTTTCAATTTATACCCCTTGTCAAGATCAAAATTTGTGCACAATTTCAGTTCTAAATAAGACAACTTACTCACCTTTTTTCAGTGTTATCTTTGGTTTTAAACGACTTCAGCTTAGAATCTAACCTCTTATCCTTCATATTTCTGAAAGTATTCAAGAATGAGCCGTCATTACTGAAGATATTCACAGTTGAGCTTTTAGCAGTTTCCGTTTTTCCTTGACTGAAAACCCAAAATCTATTAAGTGCACAAAGACATCAGCTTGTACATTTAAATACGAATTAAAAATCCATCAAAATAATTGTATTGCTATGATAAAAGATCATTTACCTCTTATTGGAAGAGCCCCCTTTACTGGCCTCTTGATTAGAAGTTGCGTTCTTTTTAGCTTCCAATTTCGCCATAATTTCTTTTTTCTTTTGCTCTATAATCTTCTCTTGGTGGGACATTTGAGCGAAACGGTCGTTTCGAGTCATTTTCGACTGAAAACAGTCTGCCCCTTTTTTGGCCATCACTTAGAACTTGATCGTGAAATTTCACGATTTTTGCACAACAGTAATAATGAGGCTTAATTTAGGGCGCACTTAACATTATTTTAGGTGACATCGATAACTTGAGGACACATTTTTGGTATGAAAATTATATTGTTTTTAAATTGACAACAGCGGCCATTTTAAACTAGTTCATAGACTAAAATAAAGAGAAATAAAAAACAATTTATTTTTAGATAGTTTGCATGCCTAGGTTAATTCAAGGAATATTCCCACAATACATTATAATTAAACATCTAAAACATAAAATTTAAAAACCCAACAAAGACTATACACTCTCAAAACATAATAGTTCCAATGTTAAAATTAGGTACAGAGTCTCCTCAACTTGTCAAACATCAACTAAGTAGTTCCAATGCTCAAATTAGCCATAGAGTTAATAGGGTAATACCTCAATTTGTCATTAAGGTTATGATTATTATTGTCATGTTTTAATAGTTGAAAGCTATTTTTTATTTAAGTTATAACCAATTAATTGATATGTCTGTGTGGAAAAAAGCGGCGAAAAGCCATCAAAAGACCCATAAAGAGCGGCATCAGCCTGAAGAACGTCAACATCTCGGTTTATTGGAAAAGAAAAAGGATTATGTGAAGAGGGCGCGGGATTTCAACGAGAAAAAACAAACCCTCAAGGTTCTACGTAAAAGAGCTTTAAATAAGAACCCCGATGAGTTTTATCATCACATGATTAATTCCAAAGTGGAAAATGGCATGCACTTTGAAAAGGAGACCGAAGATGAGGACAGCCCAGAACAAATTCACTTGATGCAATCGCAAGATTTAAAATACATTACATTGAAGCGAACTCAGGAGCAAAAGAAGATTGAGAAGCTACAAGCACAGTTACATTTGTCTTCAGTTGAGCATGACATAAAGAATACACATGTGTTTTTCACAAAGAGAACGAAAGAGGATGCTAGGTTGAAAAACTTATCTGAAGAGGAATTACCAGAAGTGAATTTAAAACAGCTTGAAGAAGTGACGAAAAAACGTGAAAAACTGTACCTGGAACTGTCAAAGAGAATAAACAGGGAAAAAGAATTAGCTGTTATACAACAAAAACTTGAAATGCAGAAACACTTGGGGGATAAGAAAACCGCATTGAGACCGAAGAAAGTTAAAAAGGGTACCAAAGATAGGGCTCCTGTTTATGTTTGGAAATATGAAAGAAAAAAATGATTTTTTGCCTTGAATTTGGAATAAATATTTTCATAGAATTTTGCCTTTTTTATTTATAATTAGAAATTACACGTTCTATGCCACTTGAAACCCTCTTAAATGATGAATAAATAACGAGAAAAATCGAAGTATAAGCAATTAAAAATTAAATTATGATTTTTTGTTTGGACAGATTAAAATTGTTAAGCCTTGGAGTGAAAAAAATTATATATTTTTTAACCCTTGTTTTATGCAATTCTTTACCATTAATAAAGCTATCATTTCAAGAAATAGATATTAAATTCCAGTTTCTGTATAAAATCTTTGTATTTCGAACCAATTAAATCCCTCCGGAAATACTATGATTTTATTCAGATAATGTGGCAATTTCATATTTACTTGTTCTATTTCTAGTTAAATATAGTTTGGGTTATAAAAAATTTTGAAGTTTAAATTGTCAATGTTGTCTATGATTTAAAGATGGGAAATCTTGATTCGCTGTCACATGATATCGATTTCTATTAGTCAATTTAGTGAGTGAATCTGTCATATAGATCGATATATCGGTTTTTCTTGTATCTCTAGACGTCTAGCAATCTCGATCTTGCAGAGCTGCCTCTAGTGAAATTAATAAGATTTCTATGGCCACTGTTTTTGGTGTTAGTTGCTTTTTCTTTCAAAATATGCATTTTGAGTTGAGTTTACTTTTGTTGACCAATTCACTCAATGAAATCTTTCTTATTTTTATTGAAAATTTGATGTTTTTTCCAAAATTTAGAATTTAAACCCAAAATTTGGATATTTTCAAGCAATTTTACATTTATTCTAAATATTCTTTACAAAATTTTGATAAATTTTCATTAACGTCGAATATTTTATCAGTGCTCATAATTTTAGTTTTAACTTTTTTCCTAAAATGTTGACTGTTGACTCCAAATTCAAAATTTTCGCTTTTCCTACATTTTTTGTGTTTTTTCTTCCGAAAATTTGACTTACTTAAAAATTTTGACGATTTTTCTCCAAATTTTTGCCTTTTTTATAATTCACAGTTTTAATTTTTACTAATTCTTTTTTTAATTTCGATTGTTTCGAAACTTGAAAAAAATGTTGATATAATTAAATTAAGGGTTTTTAGAAAGTTTCAAAATTTTGCAAATGTTTTTATTCTTTTTCTTAAAAATTCAATGATGAACCCGAAATTTTCATTTTTTTACATTGAAATTTCAGTCTAAATTGAGAAATTTCAATCTAAATTACCAAATTTCAGTTTTTTCTCAAATTTTCAGAGTTCTTCTCAAAATTTTTCCTACAAATTTTGAGTCTTTTCGAAAGTCCCACTTCTCATAATAATTGCAAAGTTTACACCACTTTCAATCTGCATTTATTTCCTAAAATTTTGATTGAAAAAGCGATTTTTATTTAAATATATTTTAACTGTTTAATATTTGAAGGAAAAACTTTTTTTATTTCGAATTTTTTCTGGAAACTTTGACTTTATTCTATAAATTTAGGGAAATTTTGTTATAAATTTCAATTTTTTTTTGAGTAATGTCAGCTATTATCTCAAAATATCGGATTTGTTCTCAAGAAAATTTTACAAGTTCTGATTTTTTCCGAAATTTCGAGTTTTTGTTTTTTTAATTCCAGTTTTACATTTTCAGTCTTCAAATTTCTACAGTTCTCTAAAAATGTTAAAAGGAAACTTAGTTTTTTCATTTTAACTTTTTTTGAAGTGAAAACGCCTGGTTTTGTCATATATGTAATAAACATATATGGGTTTTGCGTTACCAAAAAAGCTACTTTGAACTCCTAGTTAATTGCTACACTACTGCGCTACTGTGGACATTTAATGACATTTTTTAAAACCTTTTCGACACCCGGATAATCCGACATCAGGATAGTCCGACATCCGGCTAATCGGACATCCGCATAATCCAAAATCCGGCTAATCCGACATCCGGCTAATGCGACATCCGAATAATCTGACAATCGGATAATCCGACAACCGGATGATCCGACGTTTTGCTAATCCGACACTCGGTTAATGTGCAAAATAAGTACATTAAAAACGTATTTTTTAAAATATCTAAAAATTTGTTATATCGTGGTTTTAGGTTTTCACTTCTGTCGGCAGTACCAAAAACTGCCCAATTTTTTAAATTTCGAAATGTTTACTTTCGTCTCAACATTTAGGGAAACGTTTTTTTGGTAAATTTAGGTTTTTCCTGGAAAAGTCGAATTTACATTCAATTTTTTTTGATAATTTCGAGTTTTAGTATCTTGTGTGTTTACACCACACTGTGTATTTTTTATTAAAATTTCGCTGACAGTTGAAACATTTTAACTTTAAGATTCAAATTTGTTAATTAAAATTTAATTTAATTCATAAATCACCCGTTTAGCTTGATTTTAAACTTAGTAACTATATAACTATGCTGGCGAATGTTTATAATTATATCAAAATTAAAGAAAAAATAAATATCTATTTGTCCTTGTCCTAGTTGTCAATCAGGTGAAGGGAAAAGATCGATTTCCAAAAGATCGAGTTTTTCAACAATATGCCCAACTCTACGGTAAATGACTTATATATCTATGCTTCTTATGATACATATGAACTACTAATATTAAGACAAGTTTGTAGATGACGAGGTGGTCGATTAAAAACTCAAACTTCTTCTTTGCGTGTTTTTAAATATTTATAATTCTTTATTATTTATCAATTTTGCATTCAGAGTCCTTACATTTTTGAAGATTAGTGCGCGTTTTGGTAGTTTAGTGGAGACAATGAAAACTTCAGAGTTCTATGCTTCAATTTGACATGATTGGTGTTTTGCCCCTTGATTTTGCAGTTCCTTATTAACATTAAGCGCATTTTATTAATAATAAGTGTTTAGCAGTGATGTGATTTTTATATTATTTCGCCTTAGTACCTAAAGATTTTAAATATAATTGCGTTATATGCCACTTTATAGTTTATTTGCATTTAAAGTTTTATCTAGCAAATATTTGTTGTATTATGTTCAGTATTACAAAGTCCCAATAAAAAACATAAACAATGAGCTCTACTAAGATGTCTTTAAGTGCTCCAAGCAATACAAGTGATAAATCAAATATTAGCAATGACAATAGGTAAAAAAATTGAAAAAAAAAATTTCTTTAGAGTTACCATTTTGGTGATGACTTCTAGGTCAGCAAGTCCCAATTCTAGTCCTAGAAGTAGCCCTCGGCCTTCTCCCAAGCCTCAAAACAGGCGGGAACATGCCAAATCAGACACCCACCTAACTGTTAGTTACAGGGATATACCTAGTCAAAAACTTGATGGATCACCCTCAGTAAGTGATAATTTTTTACTTCTTATATTGTTTCTTGTACTCATTTATTAGTGCTGCTTATCATAATGGTATCCTCAGTATTGTGTCGTCTGGTATTTTGTTATTTTCATGCTCATTTCTTCAGTGTAGTTGAAGGAGACATTGTTGAGATCAGCATGTCTGTCCCTGAAGTTTTATTTCAATACAAATCAATATAGTTCTGAATAAACTTACTATCTCATTAATATTACTGAATCATTAATTTATGTTGTCTTAAAATACACACAGATGACAGAAATCTTAAAATCTTTATACAAAGTCTAAAAATAATTTAATTGGGGTTTAAAGTATGTTTAATAATTTTAAAAGAATCTTTTTCGACTAACTTCTGTAAATATTTAAACTCTACTGAAGAAAGTTCCAAAGTATCAACAAATGAGCCCTTAAGCAACTATTTGACTTATTCTCAATAAATCTCCAAAGGGAGTTTAAAAATCTTTGAAGGTCTAAAAGGTTCTTATGGTAACCCTTAAAAAAGGTGACATAAAAACTACCGAAAGCGTATGGTGTTAAAAGAATTTTGGAGAGCTTTTATGGGGATTTTGAGAGAATTTTGAGAAGCTTTTGAGAATATTTTTATTTTGTAAAGAGACCTTAAATTGTTAAATAGCTTGAAGACATCTTTAAAATGTTTTCATAATATTAACACAACTTTGGAAGGTGGCCTAAAGAGGCCTTTATTGTTTTTAGGAAGCCCACCCAAGAGATTTAAATAATCTCTCAAAGATCATTGCAACAGGAGTGCTTTATATATCTTAAAAAGTGTTTAACTGGATATCCAATGGCAGCTTAACTATTTTTCTGAAAGTTTTTAAAAATGCAAATTTAAAGAGGAACCTTAACGTCATTTTAAAAGATTTTCTATGCCTTGAAACGTTTTTAATGGAATTTGGAATGTTGGCATAACAATTCTTATGAAAGTTTTTAAAGATATCTTAAAAGAGGTCTAAGAAGGTTCTTAACGATCACTTTAAAATGTCTTGGAATTTTTTTATGTCTTATAGTAAATCTTTATCGGAGTTTTTAATGTTGGCTTACCTGTTCTTGTTGAAATGTTTTTAAAGCTCTAAGGAAGCTTTTAAAGGTCACTTTCAATTGTCTTCGGGATTATTAACATTTTAAAAAATCGTTCGAATTTTGACTTAATTTTTATGAAAAACCTTTAACAAAGCTTCAAATGATGACTTGGTTTATATGCAAGTTTTTAAAATAACCATAACACAGATTTAAAAAAGGCTTCTTTGTAAGGGTTATTTTAAACAAACCCTCATTTTTTTGGCATAAAAAGTTTGTAACCGGGTTCGAATGATTGATTCTTATTAAAGTTGATAAAAAGATCTTAATAAAGGTTTTTTAAAGTTCTTTAGATATTTTTTATTTTTTGTCTTTAAAAAATGGTTAACGGGGCTTCGATTTGTTTTTTGAAACTATGAAATTAAAATTTTCTGTGTATTTTTTTCGAAGATTTCTGGCTAAATTTAGGTATGTGGTTTTTCGGATTTTGGATTAACGTTTTGAAATTTATCGTATCTCATATTTTCCTCTTGAAACCATACCATAAATGACTTCAGCTATTTTTAGAGTCAGGAAGGTTCATTAAGCGGTAAATTTAGTAATAACGAGGCCAGTCCGGGTCCTTTGGAACTAAGCAAATCGGAGAGCACCAGTAGCGCCAATAAAGACAAAAAAGATGGCAGAAGCAAAAAAAAGTCTTCATGGTTCAACTCCTTCTATCCAACTTACAAATCTAGGTCGGAGGATTTTAAGAAGATATTTAAAGATGTTCCCGATGACGAGCGATTAATCGTAGGCAAGTGACCTTGTCGCTATCTTTACATTGATAAGAAATCGCCGATCATAACGGTGATGTTTATTTAGCTGGCTACATCGTTGCTTAACGTCTAAGGTAAATATTTTTTTTTATACTTGTAGATTACTCTTGCGCCCTACAACGGGACATTCTGATGCAAGGACGCCTCTACGTCACCCAAAACTTTCTCTGTTTTTACGCTAATATCCTCGGCTGGGAAACCAAAGTTACCGTAAAATGGAAGGAGGTGTTATCAGTAACAAAAGAGAAAACTGTTCTATTGTTCCCCAACGCCGTTTTAATCACGACGAAATTGGATAAATTGTTTTTCACTAGTTTCGTGGCGAGAGATAAGGTTTACCTTATGATGTTTCGTATATGGCAGAACGCTCTTTTAGATCAACCCATGTCTGCACAAGAGATGTGGCAATGGGTAGGTTCGAGCGTTCTTTTTTTTTAAATGAATTCTCGCCCTACTCTAAAATATTTTTTCCATCAGGTCCATAATTCCTATGGCGATGAGCTCGGTTTAACCAGCGACGACGAAGATTACATCTCACCCAAACCAGATGAGGAGAAGATTTCGGCCCGATTGTCAGTAGAATCGTTCTCTGAGGTAACGTACGACATTTTGGTCATTTAAAATAATGTGAAAAATGATTGCAGCAGGAAGGCAGCAACAGTAATGCCGGAGAGACGATAACGGAGCAAGGGTTCGAGGATAAACACTCCGAAAGCGGCGAAGCTGCCCCCAAATTCACTAAAAGCCTCAAATTGAACCCGGAGGCGCAAATTCCAACTGATATGTCGGACACGACGGAGTCGGACGTTGAAAAACCGAAGTGAGTGCTATGTTTTTCGAATTCTGAATGAAGTTTATCTGGAGAATTAATGCTGCAAAGTTGTGGAGTAATTTAGAGTACATTTTTAACACATATTCGTTATCTTGGAGATGTATTGTATAATGGATGTTGATGAAGAAGAAAAATATTGACATTTCCAACTTTTACTTCGTGGAATTCTTTAATATTCATAACTATTAAACTTTATTAATGATTAAAAAGCAACAGATATTAAAAATTCCATAATGTTTTGATAAATATTTGGTAACACCGGACTAGGTTTCGCATTACTGTATCATCGGCGGTTATACCAGTAATTTGTTTAGCCATTGGTATGCTAATCATCTCCATGTATCACAGACTCCTACGAATATTTCGTCTAATCCGAATTTTCGTCCAAAGCTTCAATTAGAGGTATGTTCAGAAGATCAAGCTGCTCGTTCATAAGTGTAAATTAACTAAATTAACTAAATTGTAAATATTTGTGAATTTCCATCACTTCCAAGAAATTAAGTTTTTTTAGTGTCATTACAAATATGTAATACTTCTACTGTGTTCGCACATGTAAGTTTATGTTTTGTTTCCAATAGATGCTTTGCAAAATCTGATCTTTCTGGATGTTTATTTCTGAAGGCAGCAAGGCAGCACATAATTTTCACATTAGGTGCAGCGAACATCTTTCAAGAAGAACAGAAACAATTTATAGAAATCTAAATTTTTAAATTTGAATTAAAATTACTAATCAAAAATTAACTTCCAAGTGTAAGCTTGACAGAACATTGTTAAGATTCAAGTTGGGTACGAAATTGACGAAATCTAATAAGATCGAAACCGATTTTTCGTTCTCAAACTCTGATTTTGAAATATGCTCAAATCTATTGGTCTGTTTTAACACAATACTCGAACTATTTAAAATGAAAACTACAATTTATTTCTTTCAAGTTTTTTCTCGAAACTGTCTTTTTACAAAATTATCCAGTTTAAACTTGGCATATTTATTTATTCCGAAAATTTCGATTATAAATCAGAATTTGTATAAACTTTGTTCTTTTTTCTCATAAGTTTGTCTTTAACATCAATATTTAAACTTTTTCCAAACTTTTCAAATACGTCTAAGTCTAGGTTTTTCTGATTTCGTCTTTTTTCTCTAAATTTAAGTTTTTTTCTCGAACTGTCCAGTTTAAACATGATAATCTTCTACTAAAATTTTGACTTTAAACCCAACATCTACTTCTAAAAATTAAGTTTTTGTTTGAACTTGTTCTTTTAATTTTGACTTTTTTTTTTAATAGTAATTTTTAATTCCAAATTTTAACCGTGTTCTCGAAATTATGAGATTGGTTTTCCAATTTTGTCGGACCTTGCAATTTTAAAATGCTAAAATTTAAAAAGATTTAATTTTACAAATTTTCTCTCAAACCACCATTTAGATCTAAACTTTTTACACTGTTCACTACTTTGCAATTACACATCTAGATTTTTTTTTCTAGAAATTTTCACTTGTTTTTTTCTATTTTGGATTTTAATCCCAAAATTTTGTACTCAGACTACGACTTCATTTTGTTTGTAAATTTGAAATTTCTATTTTTTTTTATAAATTTGGATTTATTTCAAAATTGGACTATTTTTTCAAAATTCTAAACCTTGAAATGATTAAATTTGAAAAATTCGTTTTTTTAAAATAATTTTTTTTTTTTTGGAATTTAAGTCTTTCTATCTTAAGCTAGAAATCAATTTCCTTTTGAAATTTTTGACTTTTAATTGGAAATTTATCAATTATTTTCTAAATTTACTCCTATTTGAAAAATTCCGAATTTGAACTTGAAAATTTTTAAACTCGCAAAATCGATAAACTTTTTTTTAAAACTTTTACTTTTCTGTCAATTTTGATATTTTTTCTGAACACTTTGTCATGCCAAAATTTCGGTTTTTTTAAAATAGGTTTTAAACTCGAATTTCTTTTTTCCAAAATTTTTAGTTTAAACATTAATTTTGTTTGTAAATCTGCCGCAATTTCTCCAAATCACCATTTCTCTAACTTTCAAGTTTGAACTTTTTGCCTTTTTGCACAAACGAAAATTTTGACTAAAAGGCAGCTTCTAGTTTTCAAGCAAGAAGAGAAATGTCGAAATTTCAATTAAAATGTTGACTTAATTCTGGAAATTTGATTGTAAACTCGAAATTTTCATTCACCCCCTAAGAGGGGCAAAAAATAGGTGTTTTTTTTTAGGTCACTCTTTGGAAGCTTTTAGTTTTCAAGCAAGAAGACAAAGATCAAATTCCAATTGAAATGTCGACTTAATTCTGGAAATTGGATTGTAAACTTAAAATTTTCAATTAAATCTCAGCATTTTTAAAAAAGTCTCTTTGAGGTTTATTCAACAAACTTGTAAGCAACACATAATTGAAAGAATTAAAAAAAAATTATAGTCATCATTTAGCGCAAACGAAATTCGCTATAAAATACTAAATTTAACAGTAATAAATAAATGTAAATGTAAAAAACCAGAAATAATACTTAAATGTTGGGAAAATTTCTTAATTTTTATCCAAAATTTCATTTGTCGAGCAGACATCCAAAAATCCCACAAGTGCGAGAATTTTTCTTCTGGCAACACTGTTCGCAAGGCTTACGTAAATTACTTCGCATATTCTCTTAAGAACCGATTTTTTTCCAATTAATTTTTTTAAACTTCTTATTATAAAATATGCTCCAGTATCGATCAGAAAAGTATAAATTTAAAAGTCGTTTTATGGGCGCTTTCAAGTTTCTTGCAAAATTGCAAACGAGAAAACTCCAGAATATATATACTTACAGTCAATTTCCGATGTAACGAACCAGCAAGGGGATCCTTAAGTCGTTCGCTGTAGCCCGATTATTGTTGTAAACGAACAAGAAGTACATACTTTCTTATGGAGCTTTGGACCATAATTTTGTTGGGTATAAGCGGTCTTTCGTTTGGAATTGACTATTTAATTGGCGCTTTATGCAACTCAAACTCTAGTTTTCTTAAACTGTGACTGATATAGTTCATAAAAATAGGAAATATTGTTTTCATAAACAACATAAAACATGTCAGATACGAGCATTCATAAAAACAAAATGGAAAGATCCGCAAGACAAAATTATTCTTAATTTTCCAGATAACATTTCATCGTTAGGTTACATTTGATCGAGTTGACTTTGTAAATTGGTAATAATATTTGTAAGTGTTGAATTTCAGACTAGAAAAATCCGATCCTATTCCCATTAGCGATTATTCCTTTTTAAATCAACCCCCTTCACCAAATCATTCTGATTCAGATGATCCCGACTCGGGTGTGCAGATTTCTCACAAGTAAGTCGCTTTTATAGTCGCCTGTCTCCCTCCATATTAACCTATACATTTATCTACTAATTCCGATGGAGTTGAACTAACAAGACTACTAGATTGGGATAGTAAAGCACGATTATCTGATTGAACGTCGAAACATGTAATGTAGAAAAATCATTTTTTTAGCTGACGCGTCAAGAAGAAAACAAATTTATTAAATGTCTATTTTTCAAACCTTTCTATTGGGATCTTGCTTATTTGAAGAGCTGCGGTGTCGTATAAGATAAGCTAAGTTGTGTATTAGCTGAAAACAGTATACAAAAAAACTTGCATTTTTTTTCCTCTAAAACTATCAGTTGCAGAGGATTTTAATGAGTAAATTATTAGAACGCCATTAAGGAGAATTAAAAATCAGGATTTGATTACAATGTATTATGTATCTCTTGCTCTCATTTAGATTAATAATACAGCCGACTCCCGCTAAAGTTGCGCCCTTTAAAGTTGTCCGCTCGTTAAAGTTATTAAGATACGATCGTTAAAGTTGCACGGATATTCCCCCACTCTAATTTTCGAACAACGAATTGGACTTCCTAGTTTTAGCGCACTTTTGAATAATCCACTCAACCGCGCAAGGGGCAATAAAATATATCTTTTTTTTCAACAATGGTAGGGATAACGGGAAGTAGCAACTTTAACGGTCGATCCAGTACGGTGAGCGCAACTTTAGCGGGAGTCTACTATATATTGGTGCTTCTGTTGCTTTATTTATTCATTTTTGTATTTGGTTTAATACTATTTAACTCATTTTCAGATTAAATTATTTAATTGTTATTGACAATTTGCTCAAGATTTGTAAATTAAACTTATATCCATGTTTCTTAAACAAAGATAATACAATCGAAACGTGAATTCGCTTCTAGGATTTTGTTCAGATTCATAGAGAACAAAATATATTTAGCAAGTAACGTCAATGGGCCACTTTAAATACAACCATTTGTTTTATTTATTGAGATTATGTATCTCGGAGACTGATTCATCAAAAATCAAATTTAATATACATTTTGACTCCCTTAGATTTTGAATTTCGAAAAATCCTTTCTTAGTGGATGTCTTCGTCGTATAAGGAACCTATTTTCCAAAATTTAGATTTATAAGCTTAATAGTTTCGGTAATGGCTTAATGAGTAAGTGGGATTTGCCTTTTATAAATCAGGTGTCGCAATGAAAATTGTACAACTCAAGTTCAACAGCTTCAAGATTTTTTGTCCTTTATAGGGTCGCATAAATTTCATTGGAACACCCAATATATAGATTTTCAAGGCATGTTTGCCAAAACCACAGAACAGAATTAAATTATAAAATCTAATTTTGTAGCCAAATCAATAAAATAAATCACATGACGACGCATATGTAATCGGGAATAAAAGCCATTTTCAATCCAACAACTTATTCATTAAAAACTGCCGCCGTAGATAATTTTCGAGAAAAGGAAAAAGAAGAAATTCAATTTTTTTATTTTCTTTCCAAGGTCCGGGCCTCTTGAGATCCTACAATACCCTGCTCAGATAAAACTATGAAATAAAAAAGCAAGGTTTATCTAATGCATAATCGGACGATTGCAAAATTGGACCAATGCCAAAAAACAGTTATTGAGAAATCGATAGTTAAAAATTGACAATAATTTATAAATCGTCAGCACATATACATAAAAGCATCTTGATCAATAACATATTTTGACTTAAAATATGTACAAAGAACGTATCTACTTACACTTTATCAAAAATAGTTTATCTACTGAAATTTTACGTTTTTGTGGGTTGATACGTTTTTGCAAAACAAAACTTGTATAAAAGGAATCCAAATTCGAGGCTAAGTCAGTATTTCTAAAGAATAATATACATGACATTTTAAGATAAACGTTGTAATTTCCAAGAAGACGTTTTTCGGAAAAAGATTAATATAAACAAAAATTACGGCATTTCGAAAAAAAAAACGATTTCTTTCAAAAGTAAAATTTCAAGAATAATAATAATTTGAGATAAAAATCCAAACTTTGAGAAAGAAACTTTAAAAAAGTCAAACTTTAAGAACCCACTCAAAATTACTGGAATTTCCAGATTCTCAAAGGTCAAACTTTTCAAAAAAAATCCCAAATGTTAAGGAAAAAGGCGAAAGTTAAAAAAACGATCGAAATTTTGAGAAAAACTTCGAAATCGAGAGAAAATTCGAAATTTTCTAGAGAAAGTCATTTAAAAAAAGTCCAAACGAGAAAAAAGAAATTTCGAGGAAAAAAGTGTAATTTTTGCACAGCAATCTAAAACGTCAATTTTTCTGGATAAAGTCCAAATTAAAGTAAAGGGCAAATTTTGAATAAAAATATCGAAATTACGAAAAAAAAATGGCGAATTTCGAGGAAAATACGAAATTTTGATAAAAGAAATGGATATTTTGCTTTGAATGTGAAATTTTCAGAATACTCGTTATGAAAAAGACGAATTTTGAAATCAATCGAAATTTTGAGAAAAAAAGACGAATTTTAAGGAAAAAGTTTAGTAAACCGTAACTGTGAAGAAATCGAGAACAAATGAAAATTTTAAAAAACAAAAACGAGTTTTGAAAAAAAGCGAATTTTTGAGAAAAAGATCGAGTCTTCAAAAAAAAAATCGAAATTACGACAAAAAGATAAAATTTTCGAGGACAAATTTAGTAAAAATTCTACTTATCAATATCAAGTAAAATGTCGGTATTTGCTGGCTAAATATTTATTTTCTTTTGAGTGTTTAAACCAAAGCACTCCATCCGGTCCAGTATTGAAATGGTTGTCAAAATTTTGAGAAGCAAGTTGGAAATTTCCAGAAAATTGGATTGATAAAAAAGCTGTTTAAATTCCCAAAATAAATTTCCCTGAATTTTTGCCTTTACGTACAATAAAAACTGAAAAATCTAAAAAAATATTATTCAAAATGTTTACTTTTTTATTAAAAGATCCAGGCAATTTTCAGAAAAAGGGAAATTTTGATAAACCAGCCAAAATTTATATCGGATTTTGAGAAAAGTCGAAATTTTCAGAAAAAGTCGAAATTTGAAGAATAGTGAAATTTAAAAAAAATAAGAATTTTGAGAATATTTATAATGACAAATTCAAAATTAAGGACAAATTTTGTGGAAAAAGAAAGCGTATTTAGAGTAAATGTTGAAATTGCAAGTAAGAACGATTTCTGAAGAAAAAATGGAAACTTCTGTAAAGTTTCCCCAGTTGAATTTTCGATTGATTGCTCGAACCAGAGGGGAGCAGATACCGTGCCCTGCCCCTTTTCTAGCTACACTTATGATACCAATATATTATTAACTTTCGTTTTGCAGAAAGGAACCAAAGCACTTTGGTCACTTCTGCTGATTTTTTACCAGCCCAAGTCATTTAGCTGAATGGTTTTTTAGTCAATAGACGGTGCTAAGTTTTAAAATGAGACCTAGTACTTTTTTATAGCAAAGATTGTGACTTATTCCGTTGATTGAATAATCATTCAATCAACGCTTCTATATGAACTTGTGGCTTGGTTCCTTTCTACAAAAAGCCTTCCAATTTTCGTTATGTCGAGAATTGAAAAAAAATTCATTTACTTTAACAAAAATTTTGACTATTTCTCAAAGTTTCGACTTTTTTGAAAATTTCTTATTTCTTTTCAAACATGTAAGTACTTTTTTCGAACTCTCGACTTTTATGTAAGTCTGACTTTTTTTTAATTCTACTTTGTTTTTAGAAAATGTGGATTTGTTTGAAAATACATATTTTTTCAACATTTCAATTTTTTCGAAAATGTCCACGTTTTCTGAAAATATCTACCGTTTATCATCAAAATTTCGACAAAATGTGGAATTTTAAGAAAATGAGCACAAATTTTGAGTAGAACTCTAAAGCTAATTTAAAAACCTGATTTTTAACACTAAATTTCGAGAAAAAGGAGGCTTTCATATTTTTGTAATTGACGAATTACTAACTTGGCAGCTCCCTGGGATTTCATGAAACGGGAGCCCCGGGGCATTTGCCCTCCTTTACATAAGAGGGATCCCAATCTAATGGTGAGGGTCGAACTATAGTTTTGCTTTAGACCACAAATATTTACAAAAGTACTGTAAAAACAATTTTTTAAACAATCAGTTAATCGTTTCTTGGGTATCAATATAGATGGTGCATGAAATAATAATGAGTAAATTTTAACCATAATTATTAGCTTTCATTATTAGGACTAACGATTCAGGGCAGTTACTAACAAGTCTAATCATTAGATAAAATTCGCAGTAGCCTGTTCTTCCCTTTTGCTTACCAACTCGACCGCTTCTAGGTGCGACATCGCTGAAATTCGGTGCACTTGCGCTCACGAAGGTCGCGAATTGCTCAACGAGATCCTCTCGATACACATAGATCAGCTTTTCACGCTACTCTTCACCAGCTCCAAGTTCTATTTGGACTTTCACGCGTCGAGGAAGACGACGGATCTGACACAGACGCCTTGGACGCACAACCCAGTGGACAATAGCAAGAACCGTGTGGTCAATCTCACGGTGGCACTTAATCATTCGCTGGGCCCTAAAACCGCCCAAGTCACCGAGATACAGGTCAGTGAGTTCTCAATTTTTATTCCTAATATTAAATTGCGAAAATGCTTTGAGAGAAGAAAGCATTGGAATTAGAGCCGTCCTTTTAAATTCATTTGTGTGCAAGTTCTCAATTCTTACTTGAAGAAAAGGGATTTTACAAATTTCTAATATGAACATTTTGACTTTCAAAATATTTTTTTTTGAGAATTTCCACTTTTTTCAGAATTTTGACTGTTTCATGAAATTTCGACTTTTTTTAAAAATATTTACTTTGGTTTTTTCTTTGACACTGACTATTCAAATACAGATTTTTTTTGAAAATTTTAATTTTTTCACGTATGTTTAATTTTTTTTAATAGTAAGTAATTTGATTTTTTTAAATATCAACTATTGTTGAATATTTTGACTTTTTGTTGAAGTTTGCGAAATATTTGTCAAAATACCGACTGATTGAAAATCTCAACCTTTTTCATAATTTTGAAAAAATATATTGTATTTTATTTATTTATTTATTTATTTATTTATTTATTTATTTTTTGGAGGATTGAACATTTTATAAAATTTCGAATTTAAAAAAAAATTGGACTCTTGAAAATTTCGATGTTTCAAAATCTCTAGTTTTTCGTTCGTTTTTTTGAAATTTCGAATTTCAAAATTGTTAGAATTTTCAATTTTTTCAAAATTCCTACTTTCTTCCAAAAATGTTGACATTATTTAAAAAATTGATTTCGTTTAAAAATGTTTATTTTTTTCACGTATTTTACAATTTTTTGAAGATTTCACTACTTTTTTGACCTTTTTTTTGAAACTTGCGCCAATTTTTTTTTAAAATCTTGGCTGATTGAAAATATCGACCGTCTTCAACGCTTCAAAGTTTCCATTTTTTTAAATTTCATTTTTTTCAGAATATCCACTTTTTTCAAAATTATAACCTCTAAATTTTGACTAAAAATTTTTATATTTTTTCAAAATTTTGACTTTTTCTTATAACTTTATTTCATTTTGAAAATTTTCATTTTTTTGACTTTTTTAATATTCTATTATTTTTCGATTTTTATCTCGAAATTTTGAGTTTATAAATTTTGATTTACTTTGAAAAATGCTTTTACTTTTGTTTAATTTCGATTTATTTGAAAATGTTGAGTTTTTAAAAATTTCGTCTTTTTTTTAAGTTCCATTACTTCGAATCTGACTTATTTTCAAAATTTCGACATTTCAAAGTTTCAATTTTTTGCAGTTTCCAATTTTTTTCCAAAATTTCGACATTTTATAAACTTTTTGATTTTTTCACGATATTTTGACTTTTTAAATTTCGTTTCAAAAATTTAGTTTTTTTTTCTGAAAGTTTTGGAGTATTTTGAACCTTTCTAGTTTTTTAATATTTGGATTTTTTGATTTTGAGTTTTCTAAATTTTATTTTTGAACATTTCAACTTTTTTTTTTAATTTTGTGTCGGGAAATTTTGATTTATTATTATCATTATTATTATTATTATTATTCGTCTTGTTTCTCAGCCTTTTGCTAGTATTCATTTAACCATCCCAAGTATACTTAAATACCACAGGGGTAGGTCTGTATCTTAGTTTGTGCTTAAAAACTTTCTTACAATGCGACAGGTATTCAATATAAAACCCTTTTGAATATCAATGTATGTGTGCTTATGTAGTCCTAGTGTATCTCTGCCCTTATGAAGGTTTTCGGGAATAAGTCCAGTTGACGACACCACTACTGGTATTATTTCTACTCTGTTAGAGTGTCAGATTTGTCCCATTTCCAGTGCTAATTCTGCGTATTTGTCTTTTTTTTCTCGGTATTTTTCCATCAAATTGTTGTTGTTTGAAATAGTTACCGCGACCAGTTGTATATTTTTCTTCTTTTTATCCATTACTACGATGTCCGGTCGATTGTTCATTACTCTTCTGTCGGTGATAATTGTTCGGTCGTAATAAAGTTTAAAAGATTCGTTTTCAAGTACCGCTTGTGGCTCGTATTTATTATAGTATGGCGTGTACGTGTTGAGGAATCCATAGTTAATGACCAATTTTTGGTGGATGATATTACACACTTGATTATGTCTAAGTAAATAATCAGTATTAGCCAGATGAGAGCAGCCAGATGTAATGTGCTGGACTGTTTCAGATTTTTGCTGGCATTTTCTGCATACGTCTGAGTTGGTATCTTTTTCTTTAATAATAAATTTCTTGTAATTATTGGTGCTTATGACCTGGTCTTGTATGGCAATCATGAATTCCTCAGTTTCAGGTAGTAATTTGCCATCGCTGAGCCATCTGTTTGACGCTTCCTTATCTATGTGTGGCTGGTTTAGGTCGTAATAGTGTCGCCCATGGAGTTCTTTACTTGCCCATTGTTGCACTTTTTCACCATCAGTTATTACTGTCAAATCACCTCTTTCGTCAGCAAGATTCAAAGTGGAGCAGTTTTTGTCAGCTAATTTAATTGTTGCATGAAGGCTACTTGTTAAGGATTTTCTGCAAAAGAATTCTCTTAATTTATTGATCTGTGTGTTGAGAAGGTTAAGCATATCGATAAGGACTCGCACTCCTTGCTTTCTAGGGAGGGTAATTCTGACCGTGGATGACTTTGGGTGATAGTTCCTAAATTTAGTCATTAAACTGCGCGTTTGCCTTTCGATATTTTCCAAATCAGTTTTCGTCCACTTCATAATTCCAAAAGAATATGTAAGAACTGGGTGGCGTATGTGTTAATTCCTGTGATCAGATTTACTGAGTTCAGTTGAGTTTTAAGTAGTAGCTGAACTCGCTGAAAAAATTGCTTTCTGATCCTTTCCTTTGCCTGTTTCTGTTCTAATAAGCGCGCTTGCTGAAATCCCAGATATTTGTACGTTTCACCCTGTTCCATCGTCTTTATAATTTCCCCATTGGAGAGTACAGCATCGCCGTTTATTAAATGACCGTTTTCAATATTTAATATTTTGCACTTGTCCAGGCCAAAATCCATATGAATGTCTGTGGAGAATTCATGAGTGATATTAATAAGGCTGCGTATCTCTTTCTCATTTCCTGCATAGAGTTTAATGTCATCCATGTAGAGGAGGTGTGATATTGTATGGCTAACTTGCCTGCCTCCTTTTAACTTGTATCCATATTTAGTACTGTTTAGCATTGTGGACAGCGGGTTGAGTGCCAGGCAAAACCATAACGGACTTAAGGAATCCCCTTGGAATATGCCTCTTCGTATGCAGATCTCATCCGTACTGATTATCTCGTTGTCAGTATATATATTTAAGTTTGTTAGCCAATGTCGCATGACATTCTCGAGAAATGCTATTACTGTAGGGTGAATATTGTATATTTGTTATACATGTAGAAGCCAGGAATGAGGGACGCTGTCAAAGGCTTTCTTATGATATATAAAGGCGGTATACAAATTACGTTTTTCCCTTTGCACTTGTTTAAGTATAACCGAATCAATAACCAACTGTTCTTTACATCCCTGGTGATTTTTCCTGCATCCTTTTTATTCTTCTGTCAGCAGGTTATGTTCAGTCACATGTTTATAGATGCGGTTAGTAATACAGGCTGTTAATACTTTGTATAAAGTTGGCAAACATGTGATGGGCCTGTATTGGGCTGCATCATGTGTTTGTTGGCCTTTTGGTAACATGAACGTAGATCCTAATGTGAGAAAAGTTGGGGTTTCTTCAGGATGGTTAATAACATATGTAAATTGTTCTGCTAGGTTGGCATGCAAACTGTTAAATTTTTTATACCAGAAGTTCTGTATCTTATCAACTCCAGGCTCTTTCCAGTTGCTTGTAGATTTCATCGCGGTATTCATCTTCACTAATTGCCTCGAACTTCATTTGTGGGGTATGAATTTCTCTCTGTTCTGCTCTTATCCAGTGAGCATTTCTTTTGTGTTCTTTAGGAACTGACCATATAGATGCCCAGTACTCGGTAAGTTGTTGTTTGTTGGGCTTTGGTTGAGCATCTGTTACTGTGGTACTATTAAGCTGCCTATAAAATAGTTTTTAATTGTTCTGAAATAGGTAGTTTTCCTGTTTTCTTTTTGTACACTTTATGTATCGAGTAAGCCTCCTGGTTTTGGCCTTTAGTTTTTGTTTAAGTACATCCATGTAGTCGTCCAGTTAGTGTTGGTTTGGATGATTTCTTGAGTCTTGATTTTTGAAAAAGTTTTTTCACTCGTGATTTTAACCGCTTTCATGGCGATTTAGTTTTTCTGTGTGGTGTTATCTGCCCCAATTCTTTTCTAATATTGTTAATAGTTTTTTCAAGTGTTTGTTGCCAAAACGGTTTTATTATTATTATTATTTATTAACTCACTTTCTTGTCTGTGATTAAAAACTAGCCTCAATCGACTTTTGACATTGATGTGTCAATTCTCTCGCAGTTCTACAAATTTTGCAATTGATTTTAAACCAACTTCCCGATGAATTAGAGGCTTGAAACTTTTACCATAGCTCGGAACTGGATGACAATGCAATATTTTAATCCAATCATGACAATTATTGCGTAAATAAAAAATTCGAGAACCATACTTGACTTAAAATGAACATAACCTAAAAACAAATATAACCTAAAAAACGAACCTAACCTAAAACGAACATAAGCTAACTCTGAATCTTTAACTGATGAATGTTGATCAATTTTTAACAGATCTCCGCAATAAATGGTAGAATATTCAACGAACTAAAATCAGCTTGCCAATCAACAGTATTTGGCAAAGTTCTGGGGGTTAATTTGAACGATTGGTGTTTTCTATTCTCATTTTTGTCATGTTATTGTCACCACTGTCATAAGAAAAATCACTATCTTTAAAATTGAGGACAGTGCTTACAAATCATCATCAGCTAGTAAATTTATTAATTCTGCATCCGTTTCTGTTGACATTTGATGACGTTTTGATCTTTTAGACGCAAAAAGTCCTGTGGTAGCAGTACTCATTTTATGCGCTTAAAAAATGAAATATAATATACAAAAAAAATTGAAACCCGCAAGTTCACACGATAGTTTGCACATTTATGGAAGTGTCACCAAAGTTAAAATGTCAACTAATGAATGTCAGGTAATCAGTAATTCGTTAAAAGTAACGTTGAGTATCGTATCTTAAGAAGGGTGTGTAAACTCCTAAACGAGCGATGTCAACTAGAAAAATTCAGATTATGTGTCGGTTCTCAGATCAAAATGTATACACTTCTTCAAATGGTTTCATTATTATTATAAGTGAATGAGGCAAAGCCAATTTTATCAAGTAAGAAACATACTTATGTTTTAATCGTTCACTATGTATCTTAATATACAAGTTTAATTTTGAACTATGATAGTCGAGATAACTAACCAACGCAATAAAATTGGTAATGACTTGGGTGAAATATTCATGTCACGCAACACAACAAAATCTATTCATGCATCAATTATCCATGTATTGTATGCGTTTCATATTTTCAGCTTTAAATCTTATAAATTAAAAATTTTTCATAGTCACAAATTTTCAGGACCATCTGCATAAAGTTAAGAATCTGTATGAAGTTATAAATCTGTATGTGACCAAGAGTTTACACATTCTTATCGGAGAACTTACGTAGGTACCCCTAAATGTTTAACTTGAAAACTCCATACAGATGGTCCTGAAAAATTGTGATTATGAATTTTTAATAGCTACGAAAATACTTGTAAGATTTAAAACAAAAAACGTGGGGCGCAGCAGTAAAACTGTTAACCGAACCATTCATTCGTCAATTCTTATTTATTGTATGCCCTCCATGTTTTTTGTTTTAAATCTTACAAGTATTTTCATAGCTATTAAAAATTCATAATCACAATTTTTTAGGAACATCTGCATGGAGTTAGGAATCTGTATGGAACTAGGAGGAATTATTTTACATTTTTGGTCCGTTTTAAAAAAAGTGTTAATTTAAAAAAGTTTTTTTTTTATTTAAATTATTTATAAATTTTGACCTTTTGAAAAATTCATCGTATTTTTAAATTTCAACAATTTTTATTTTTAAAATCAACTTTTTTTGACTTTTCAAACTTGGATCTTTTTTTAAATTTGAATTTCGACCCTTTTTCAAATTGCCTATATTTTTTTAAATGTCACAAAAGCTTTCCATTTGCTAAACATCCTTTAGTATCCATATCGTCACAACAAAATTGATTATTTATCATCATAAACAGGAAATATCAGTATCGTACCAAATCATGAAATATCTATATCTATGTACCACCGGTGGTACGCGCCGACCAGTTCTGCAAATGTGTTACCAGTAATGTTCACGCTGTCCTTAACATGTTACGAGTTGAAATCTACTTTTAAATTGAACTGACAGTGAGATCTTGTATTGACAGAGGATGCTACCTTGTAGTAAGGCCGGCCATCTGTATTCCATCGACATAGAAACAGTGAATGAGGGCGTCCCCTACGGGGACAGTTTCATCATTTTGGTTCACTACTGTTTAAGGAAAATTTCGGAAAATCAGACGTCATTGTATGTATACGCACAAGTCAAGTACAAAAAGTCGGTGTGGGGCATTGTCAAAGGTAAGATCATGGATATCTTTAACGTTTTGGCTTGACGAGTTTTTTTAAAGGTATGATAGAAAAGAATTGTTGGTCGGGCCTCGAGGACTTCTTCAGTTGTTTGAAGAAAGCTTTACAGAACGAGAGCGACGAGTTGGTTCCTGATACTAAGAGGAAATCGAGGCGGAAAAGGCGAATACACAGCATGCCCAGGGCCAATGCGGAGGATCCTATTAAAGTTATAGGTAAATTTTATCTCGTAGTTTTAGAAATAAAAACAAAAAAACAAAATTTTATCTTTATGGATAACCTTTGAAAGCTTCAGAATAGTGTTCATTTCTGCAACACGGATCCAGGTAAAAATCAGATGCAATGCATCACAGTTAGGCACTAAATTTCTAAAGTGGCAACAACAAGAACTATATTTAGTCGTGCGGCGGCTCTGTGACATTTCTGAATGACACTTTTAAAAATCCTAACATAAATGTTAGATATTTTGATTTGAGCAATAATTATTAACTTCTGTCCTTTTTAACCGAATTATTTCTTTTTTTTTTGTTTTTTGGTGGAGCGGACTGATCCTTGGTTATCTTCAAAAATTGAAATACAAATTTTGAGAGATTCTGAAGATAATAACTTGGCTATCGAAACGCGTTAGAGCAACATTTGTTGTGTTTTTTAATCTTTCTTGGTTTCAGGACACAAGAATTGTATTTCAATTTTTAGTTATTTCTGGTAAAATATGAAAGTCAATGCCGATTAATCACCAAGTAGCAAAGTGCATTTTACTCTCATAAAATGAGCGATTTAACTCAGGGAACATGAATATTACAATGAATTGTGGAAAGATGTTAATATCAATAAACGCTTAAAAAAATAAACATCTAACCATTTGACAACACTGAACAAGAATTTTTTGCGAAGCTACCAAAAAAAGATTTTTTTTTATTCCTAACCTCAATTATGATTTTCAGCTTCCTCAACGAGGCTGAAGTCTTCAACTAGCGGTTTATTCAATTCCGACGTATCAACATTAGTGGTATTCACCGTACTAGTATTATTAGTCGTTTTAAATGTGATGTTATATTTGAAATTGTGGTCCCTGGAGGAGGCACCCCCCTACACTTTGTTGGATCTCCATGTTTTAAAGTAAGTTAGCTGTGATTTTTAAATCTAGAATCTGTTCACTAAAAACGTACAAATTTGGTAACGTTTTTGTCTGAAATAAAGGAATCCCCCAAAGTCGCACGATGAGTGGATCAAACTTCTGCAGCAGCAGGAGACACTTCACACCGTCGAAATCCAAAAGTGGCAGAGGATTCTGAAGACGGCGATCCAGTTATTAAGACAGGTGAGATTGTGCGCAACCTCTCCACTTTTACTTAGGTGCTGTTGTGTTTACAGACCGAGGAGGGTCTAACTGAACTCCAACGCTCAATACATCCCACGTACACAAATAAAGTCATGTCTATTATTCAAAACCACCAAGATGGTGTCGCCAACCAGGCAAAGGGGGAGTTGTAGGTTTATTGGTTTTAGGCGGTTTGTTGAATTTATAAATTATTAAAAATGCCGGTTTTAGCCTCTAGAGATTTTATTGATTGTTTGTATATGTTAAATTTTATTTATTAAATTATGAGAAGTTGATTTGTTTTCTTTTCCTAACCTTAACAAAAACATAACAATGTGTCTAACTTGACTAGTAGTAGGTTTCTTTTCTGTACCAACCATTGGGGTACTTCCTGATGTGCCACTTTCTCGCCTCATCGAAAAGTAAAATAAAAATAGCGAACGGTAAGGAGTAACACCACCTAAAAGACTGATTAGAGAGAATGCGATTTAATGCCCTATATACTCACCATCGAAACAGGATTGGATAAAACTTGAGATAATCCATGTGGGGTAAGTATGACAACATACAGGCAACCACCGTTTCCACTATTAAACTGATGTTTAGCACCATATTACCCATACCTGGGATAAAAATATATTAAGAGGAAAATCTCTTTCAATATTATTTTAATTTTAACGTCAACATTTTGAGTTTTTGACAAAAAGGGAAATTTCTATTTTTCTGAAATTGTGATTTTGAAAACAAAAATCTTATCATTTACAATCCATGCTAAGAAGATGCAAAACTTTGTAATTACAAATATCCATTTAGATTCACATCCCAACTTACCTTGTTGTACAATAGAATTGATCCTAGTCTTGCATACGATTAAATCAGCCCATTGGGTAACCACTACCGATATCATAAAGGCAGTATAACACGTGTATTCCAAGGTTTTTCGCCTTTCATACGACCACTCCTGACCATAGGAATCTGTAAGGTCAGTAACATGCGGGGAATCCCAAGATTCTCGAAGACCTGCGACAAGAAATAGTTTTTAAAACATAAATTTCTGGAACACTCGCTAAAAATATGTCTTAAAGTAATATTTATCGGAAGTGTGTCCCATACGTCCACAAACAGCACAGAAACTTAAATCTGGAGCAGTCCGGATACCCCATCATTTATCTAAATGAAATCAACATATTACTGTTTGAAATAAATAAATGTAACTATTTAACACAATATGACATTCTTGAGCTGCAGCAAGTTAAGGAACTAATCGCCTACCTATCTAAGATTTTAAACAAAATTTTGAAGCAAGCTGTTTGGTGGTTTGGCCACACTTAAACATTCTACTGTGATATTGCAGAAGTTAAGAAACTTAAATCTAGAATTTTACGCAACTGACGTTCCAAAAATCGCATTATCTATCTTATCCCAAAGTCGACATCGCTTAACATCTTAGTGTGGTTGGTTTATAACTAGAAGATTTATAGATGCACTAGGTGATACCTGCGCCTTCGTCCTCGTGAAAGAATTCTTGGGTAACCTTTTTGGAAATTCCGACTTTTTGAGAAATTCTATTTTTACTGGAAATGTAGAATTATGTATTTTGAAAATTTCGACATTTTAAAATAGCAACATTTTTCAAAATTTCGACATTTTCTCATTGGATTCCTAAAATTTCAGGTTTTTTTTTCGAAATTTTGACTTAATTTGGAAAAGTTTCTTTTTGGAAAGTTTGGTTTTTAATATTTTGACTTTATTTCGGAGTTTTTTTGGAAAATGTTGACTTTTTATCACATTCTTGACTATATTTTTGAACATTTTGACCTTTTTTCAAAATTCCCATCTTTAATAAAAATGTTTGCAACGTTTTTTAAAATTTTGACTCGAAATTTCAACTTTTTTGCGAACCTGACTTTTTTAATTCGATTTTTAGAAAACATTTCCATTCTAAATTCGACTTTTTTTTGAAAGTTTCAGCTTTTCCTCGTTTCGACTTTCTGAAAGTATCGATTTTTTTTTTAATCTGACTTACGGAAAATCTCGATTTTTTAAACATTTCGAATTTATATTTTGAAAATTTCCAATTTTCCATTTTTTTAATTTCCACTTTTTCCAAATTTTAACTTAATTTGTAAATTTCAACTCTTACAATTTTGACTTTCTTTAAGATTTTGATTTATTTTTCAATTTTTTGAAAATTTGGATACGAAATTTTGAATTCTCAAAATTTTAATTTTTTTTAAAATGTTTTTTTAAGCCTGATTCTGTTGCTTTATTGAAAGCCCCTTTTTTAATTTCCACTTTTGCTCAAAATTTTTCTTATTTGTCGACGTTTTGACATTTTTTGAAAATTTCGACTATTTTTTAGTTTTAGCATTTTATGTCGTAAGAGTTTTTTATGTAAAAAATTAAAAAATTCGACTTTTTTGAAAATTTTCTCTTTTTTTGAAAAATTGCATTTTTCTTACAATTTCGATTTTTTAAATTTTCGAACTTTTTCTTAGAATGTTTATTTTTTTGAAAATGTTAACCTTTTGTTCTCAAATTTCGGCTTTTTTTAAGATATGATTTTTTCCAGAATTTAAACTTTTTTCAAAATTTAATTTTTTAGGAAAATTTCGATTATTTTACAAGAATTTTACTTTTATTCGAAATTTCCACTTTTATCTAATAAATGGTATTTTTATTCGACTTTTTTTTGAAAATTTAATTTTTTTGAATAATTGGATTTCACTCAAAATTTCGTTTTTTTCGAACTTTCTTCAGAATTTTCACTTTTCTGAAAATCTTAATCGTTTGTCATCGGCGTTTTCTTAAGGCATTATGACTTTTTCAGAATTTAAACTTTTTTCAAAATTTCAATTTTCTATCAAAATTTCCATTTTTTCTCGAACTTTCGACTGTTATGTAGTACAGTGGATTTTTATTTGAAAAATTTAAAAATTCGACGGTTTTTGACAATTTTCACCATTCTAAAAACTTGGATTTTTCTCAAAATTTTGATTTTTAAAATACCTGAACCCTCGTCGTTAGATGATGATGTCGTTGTGTCGTCATTGCCAAGCGTTGCATTTATTTACATAAGAAAATGTGTCTTGCTATATGCGCAAGAGTAGAAAATCGAGAAAGAGCGCGAGATCAGCAACACTGAAGCGGAAAAACAGACAGACAGCACACTTTCGCATTTATATATTAGTAAGGATTTTAATAGATTGTTTTCTCATCTGCGGCTTCCTTCAAATCTTCAGCAGATGCGTTTAATTTTAAGGAAGCTGGCAAACTCTCGTAGAAAAGATGTGTTAAAGATTTTAAAGACAGTAAATATAGTACAAGGAAGACATAATTAGAGGAACCTACCGAAGAGTTGCCTTGGCAAGAAACCGTGCTCTGCCATGATAGCAAAGTAAACAAAGAAGCCACCAAGCGCTTCAATCATCCCAATGTGACCGTAGGCCAAAAAGTACAATTTTCTGGTAACCAGCTTGTCTTTCTTCGGATTTCTCGGCGGTCTAAGCATGATGTCACTCTCGGCCCTCTCATAAGCCAAACTAATAGCCGGCAGCATATCCGTCAACAAATCGATACATAAAATAGCCATGACACCTAAAATGTTAAACTAAATATCGATACTTTTACTGCTTCAGAGTTTACCTAAAGGTAATGGAATGTTGCAAAGGACGAAGGCCAAAAACGGCAAAATTTCAGGCACGTTCGAAGCGAGGGTATAAGCTATGGATTTCTTTAAATTGTCGAAAATTCTTCTGCCTTCTTCTACTCCTGTGATGATGGAGGCGAAGTTGTCGTCAAGAAGAATCATATCAGCCGACTGCTTGGATACTTCCGAGCCGCTTATTCCCATAGCGATGCCGATGTCTGCCTTCTTCAGAGCTGGAGCGTCGTTGACGCCATCACCGGTCACGGCGACAATATGTCCTAATCTTTGGAAAGCCTCGACTATATGGAGCTTTTGAGTGGGGGAAGTCCGAGCGAAGACGATCTCTTTAGAATTGGCCAGAACGTGGTCCAGCTCTTGGTTACTCATGTCTCTTAGCGCGGTCCCGTGTATGACAATTGCTTTGTCGGCTAATTCAGGAGGTAGAGTCTCCGCCATGTCAATGTTGTGTACATCGATGGTTTCTTTCGCTTTCAGTATAGATACTTGTTTGGCTATTGCTTTTGCTGTAATCTGTCATAACAAATTATACTTATTAATCACAATTGGGAAATCCAGTAATTTTTAGTAAGGCGAAACTTTTCAATTTTAATCATTCTTGAATAAAATGGACTCACCGGATGATCCCCTGTGACCATCACGACACGAATTCCGGCTGTCCTGCAACGATCTACGGCGTCTGGCACCTGGGGCCTGGGCGGGTCTATCAACGACATGAACCCCACGAACCTCAAATCCCTTTTGGGGAAGTTAGGTGGTTCAGCGCAAAATTCGTAATTTTTGGTGAAGGTGTCGTCTAATTTGAGGTCGCAAAAGCCCAAAACTCTCTCTCCTCTTTCGGCCAGCTCCGTGCACGCCCGCTCGCATATCCTCCTATAATCGTCTGTCAGCTCCTTGGTTTGATTGTCGACGAGAATTTGAGAGCATCTGGCAATCACTCGCTCGGGCGCCCCCTTCATGACTACCAAACAACCTCCTTCTTCGAGGGCGTGAACACTAATCTGGAAAAAAGTGCGAAGGAACGTAAGAAACCTAAAATAATGTAATATAGGACATATGCAATAATTTACCCATTGTGGAAGAATTCAATGGCATTTTTGTTCTAATGAACAGACCAATAGCTTTTACCATTTATTAGATTTAGAGTTTGGGAGTCAAAAAAGTTTGGCATACCCAACTCGAATGTTGACCTTCCATTAATTCATTATAGAACATTTAATTGACATCAAGTTTGAAGTTTTTAAAAAATAACGTAGACATTTTTATTAAAAAATGTTCATCTCCTTGTAAAAAAATTTCGAATTTTAATTTTAACCTTAAAATTTAAATTTTAAACCTTTATTTTAAAAATGAAGTTTCGATTTAGTTTTTTTTGTTAAAATGAAATTATAAATTGAAACGCAAGCAACTAGTGATTGATTTCTCTCAAAATTTAACTTAAAAGCGCAATGTCCACGTTATTCTGAAAAAAAGTCCGCCATGAAGATGTATTCTGAAAAGTTTTGTTTTTTCAAATATTAAAATTAGACTCATTATTATTTCCTTTTTCTTATTTTTCCAGAAAAAGTTTATACACGGACCTTTCAGTTTTTTCTCGAAATTGCGGATTTTATCTCGAAATGACAATAATTTCGAAGAAACAACTTTAAAAAGGAAATTTCATTTTGAGGTTTTTTTTTAATTTCGAATTTTGACAGTTTTTTTTAGTTTAATCTTGAGGTTTGCTCCCTCACCCCCCCCATCTCTCCCCTTTTCTCTCTTATTTCTTCTTATTTTAGCCTCTCACTTCTATTTCTCTTTCTCCTTTTTCTTTTCTCTTTATCACTTCTTTTCTCTGCCCCGCCTTCTCTGTTTTCTTCCTCCTTCCTCTTCTCTTACCCTTTATATTTCTATCCTTTCCGCCTTTCCCTTTCTGTCCCCTTTACTTCTGTCTCTTTCTCTCTCTCTCTCTCTCTCTCTCTCTCTCTCTCTCTCTCTCTCTCTCTCTCTCACGCTTTCTCTCGCTCTCTCTCTTCCCCCCTCTCTCACTCTCACTCTCTCTTTGTTTCTCACTCCTGAGATATCTCTCCTCCTTAATTTCATTACCTGGTATTTCGTGGTTGAACTAAAGGGGATCTCTATCAGTTTCGGATTATTCTTTCTAAATTCTCCCGGGTTGCCGTGAATGCTGGTAACCTCAACAAATTTCAGTATGGCTTCTTCAGAAGCATCTCCTCGCACCTGCCTGGCAAGTATAGGTTTGGATTCCTCTCCATGAACGAACTCAGCTCGATTGCATAGAGAGGCGCATCGCATGAGGGTTTTAAAACCTAAATGAGAAACAAAAAAAGACGTTCTGTTTAGTCAAATATCGATCGGAGATAATACAGCTAGCTTAGCCTTAGTTGTATCGCTAAAAATATCAATTCATTATCCAAAGCATGCTAAAATATCGTAATGAAGTTGTCAATTCCCTACCTTCGCTTTGTTTGTAGCTTTTCGCATCCAATTGTTCTGGTGAAGAATCTGCGTTTCTGATAACATTATCGCACCAAAAATGACATACCGTCATCTTATTTTGGGTCAGCGTTCCGGTTTTATCTGAACAAATCACGGACGTAGACCCGAGCGTTTCCACGGCCTCCAGATTTTTAACGAGACAGTTTTTGGCAGCCATTCTCTTAGCCGTCACCGATAAGCACACCGTAACGGTGGCTAGAAGACCCTCAGGCACGTTAGCCACTATTATCCCGATGAGAAATAGGCATGATTCTATCCACGAGTAGTCCATGATGAGCGCCGCCGAGCCGAAGATGCATCCTAAAAAACAAGCCCAAACACTGATGATCTTCATGAAGTGCTCCAATTCTCTCGCTATGGGAGTTTTATTGGGCTGTAACCTGGCGGTTAAACCTGCGATTCGTCCCATCACAGTTTGGTCACCACATGCTACGACGATGCCTAAAATTTTCAAAATAGAATCGTCCAGCTTGGGTATAAGATGATACCTTTGGCAGTTCCTTCAACAGCATTAGTTGAGAAGAAGGCGAAGTTTTTAGTCTCCAATAAGTCACTACTCGTACATTTGACACCTCGAAATTGTGGCTCGGATTCTCCCGTTAAGGCCGAATTATCTACCTGAAATTGTGTCCTTATTAATATAGCTTCGACTTTTTTTCAATAATTGTGCTGCTTTTTAAAATATGGACTTTTAATTCTAGCAGTTAAACCTTTTTAAATATTTGAAGTTTAAATATTTCAAATTGCTTTAATAAATTTGAATGCCCAAATTTTCACTTTTAATCACGGAATGTCAATAAATTTCTTTTTTTTTCTTCTGAAAGAATATCAACATTTCTATTTAAAAATTCGAAATTTCGATATATTATTTAGGAAATAAATTGCGGAATTCGAAGTGAAACTTCCAAAAACAAGAATTTTGGGATTTGGTCCCAAATTTTGAAACAAAACAAAATTCAAAGTTTAATTTTGATATTTCGACTTTTTTTAACTCAAAACTGCCAAAAGTCTCATTTCTGAGGGATAGCTTTATCTCTAATCTACTCTCTAGTAGATAATAAAATGCCATTGCAAGCAAGTCAAACTTGCTTATTTCAACTTCTTTAATTTGTTTTTGAAGAGACCTCCAATGGCAGATAAAATTGCAAGCTTACGACATCGTATCTTAGAAGCTATTTCAACAAGACAACAAAATAGCAGGCACTTTTCTTACTTTGAAACCCTGACAGTGAATGATTCTTATATCAGCTGGTATTCTGTCGCCGAATTTCATGTCGACCAAATCGCCTACCACTATGTCTTTGGACACTATAGACATCGTTTCGCCTCCTCTTATAACCGTCGCCTTCGGTGGAACCATATTTTCGAAAGATTCCATAATCTGAAACCAAATCGATAGATTAAAGTGAACGTTTTATCGAAGCCACTCACTTTTTGACTTTTATGCTCTTGGAAATACATAAAACAGCCGGTTACTACTACTACAACCACCAACACGCATCCCAATATGAGATTATCAGTATCCATTTCGTGCGTCGTGATCATTCTGATCACGAAGGCGGAGAAGCAGAGCAGCGCTCCGATCCATAGCAGTATGGAAAACCCTTAAAATCGAAATTATTTAGGAACGTCGACATTTTGAAGAAATCCACTCACCGTGCGTTAATGTCCTGATAAATTTCACTATCTCTGGTGTTTTGTGGGAAGGCGTCAGCGTGTTTGGTCCTGTCCTTTTTAAGACTTCAGCCGCCTTTTCTGGCGCCAGCCCTAACTCTTTGTCCGTTTCTAAACGCCTACATAAATCATCTGGAAAAGATAATAAAATCATCGTCGATAAATCGTAATGTGATTACTTCAAGACTAAGACTTAATTGACCAGTGCCTTGCATACATAGTACTCATTTTTCGATTCTCGGTATTTCGCTTATTTGAAGAGATTTGAGGTTGGTGAAATTAATATAAAATTGGGTACTTTAATGTGCAAGACTGTGCGAAAAAGAAATCCGAAGTAAAGTTCATACTTTTCGAAGTAGAGGTCGACTGAAGTTTCATTCCCAGTTAATTTTGTCAAAAAAGTCTAGGTTCAACCGCGATTTTTGTTTCGTCTCAAAATCACCCATAACTAAAAATTTCAAGACTTAATTCGGAATTTTCAACAACAATAAAACACATTTTAAGAAAAACAAGGAATTTTTAAAAGTAATTCAAAATTACTCGAAATTTTAAACTTAACGCTTAAAATTTTCAAAGAAGTATAATTTTGATATTTAAATGAAAAACTGTCGGAAAAAGAACTAAATTAAGAGAAAAAAAATGAAAAAATATTCTCGAATTTTCGAATTTAATAGTTAAACATCGAATTTTGAGAAAGCCTAAAACAAAGAAAATTAAAGACGTAACTTTAATTTGTAGATTATCTTACATCAAACTACTAAATTTTAAAGGGATGTTTCGTGAAAAAGGTTGATATTTCAAGAAAAAAGTCGAAACTCTAGATTTAAGGTCGGAACTTTGAAAAACCATACCAAAATTTGTATGAAAATAAATTAAAGCAAAGTTTTAAAGAAAAAAGTCAAAAATTGCAGCTTTAAGCTCAAAATTTGGAAAAGAACTCAAAATTTTGAAACAAGTTTAATCACGGTTATTTTTTCAAAATTTGAAGATCAATCTCAAAATCTTGGATTTTTTTCTCGAAACTTCGACTTTAAAATTAAAATTACAAGTTCTTCAAGAAACTTCAAGTAGTTATTGATGAAACCTCGAATTTAAATGTAGGAAGCTGGAAAAAAAATGGAATATTTAAGATAATGGTATACATAAATTACAAGTTTTTTTCAAAATGTTGAGTTTCTTTACAACATTTTAGGTTAAATCCTTAAATTTTTAATGTATTCTCAAAAATTTCGACTTAAAACGGAAAATGCAGACTTTTTCAGGGAATTTTTATTTCGCTTTTTAAAATTTTTTAAAACGCGTTAAAGCTTGATTTTTTTCTACACACTTTTGTATTTTTTATAAATTCAAAGGCGAAATTTCGAGACCAAAAAAGACACAATTTCGAAAAAAAGCTTTACGAACTTAATTTGAGTTTCGAATAATATCCCGAAGTGCTGGATTTTTTCCCCAAATCTTTGACTTTAAAAAACTCGACATCTTAGGTTTGTTTTTTATAAATTTAGGCTTCAAGTGAAAACTCGGACTTAAAACTAAGAACTAAGGAAAAATACGAATTTTCAGTTTGAAATCAATATTTTAATTTTCTTTCCGTAAACCATGATTTTTATTAAAACATTGGGTTTCGTAGCAAAATTCTGAGCTTAAACTTAAAATTTTTTCTTAAAAATCTAACACTTCGACCTTACGTCTAAAGCTTCGATCCTTTTTTAACCTTTCAAAGTATGTAACATATTTTCCAAATTCCATTTTAAAATTCAATTTATTCAAATAGATTTAAATTATGTCTTGTTGGAATGTTTTCCTAAACTTCAATGTTTACATTTTACACTCCAAAATTTAAGAATATACTTTTATTTTTAAGGTCTAATTTTTTTTGTAAATTCCAACTTTTTTGTGAATTATTTTAGTTCATCATTAAAATAGGCAATTCGCCATAATTTAACTAACGTCGTAGTTCATTAAATATGCAAGAATTCAATGGTGAGTGGCGAAAATGGTCACCCCTTTAATGAATAAAATTGAGCATGCCTTAAAGGTTTCATGATATCTCATTCAAAAAAGGTAATAATTTTTTGGCCGGCTCTGCTGATTTCGAAGGTCAAATTCGTTTGGTATTTGCAAAAAGATTTCGGCTAAGCTGTCGAGTGTTGCGAAAATCGATGATTTCGGAGCGACACTTCGACCTATTTATTTATTACGATTTTAATAGGTAAAAGGGATGGGCAGCGTGAAGATATTTATCGATTCATTGTTACACCTTCGACTTAATTGGGACATGAAGTCGTCGTGTATTTACGATGGCGGTCACATAAATTGTGGCCGAGAAAGCGAGTCCTTCGGATGGGCTATTTCGGGTGTTTTCCGGCCGCCACTAATGGGATTAATTAAAAATCGGTCGAGAGATTAAGTAATATTCGTTTTTATAAACATCAGATAATTTAGCACACTCCTAATAAATAGTAAAACATCAATATTCAATAAACATTTCATTTTCTTTCGACTGTCAGTTAAGTACTTGGCCTTTCATTATTTTTAGAACGCTAAATTAAGCGAAGATAAATCCATTGCTTGGGAATTTACTGCTCAATAACGCGCTCACTATATATTTCATCTTCAGCGGACGAAATGGGTCAAATGTTACATGCAAAAACGCAAATAATTTAAAAGACGTTTGGTATTTGCTCAATTTCCTTTGGCTTTGAAACGAATTCCCTGAAACAATTCACTTCTTCTTTATATTGACATAATTATCGACTTTCGTTGTAATACCACATCGATCTAAATTTACCCGCATAGCTTATTTAGTGCTATCTTGTTTAAATCATCGGGTGATATACGAGCTTTGTTAAAACTAAGATGTTTACCCGAGAAAAATCGTAAAACTTGCTAAATATTTACACTGTTTGTAGGAGAAAATCGTGGTTAAGGTGTGACTGCAACAGCGAATTAAAAATCCTTCCGACTGCAACAATAATAACCACTTCGTCATCATCAGTTTATTCGTCTGTGGGACGCGTCGTTCCAAAAATAAGATTTACATCTTTAGACTGAAGTAGTGAGTGATGATTTTTTTTAAATAAAATTCAGCACTTCCCCAGTGTACCTATACCTTGTACCTATACGAACACTACATTGTGATTTGTGACCACTTTAGACCTTCTCTTCAAAAAAAAAATGGAAATTTTTTTGGGGTTCTCAACTCAAGCATTCGTAGCTAAATAGCGCACATTGGGAATGTACACCAAAAAATGTTGGTTTTCTGACAATCTTCTTCATAAATATGGCTTCGGAAGAAACCTCAAAAATCCGGTTCAAATATTACGAACGAGATTTTTCATATTGTCCAGTTCGCAATTGTTCAGGATAGAAGGGAATGTAAAAAGTACTAGAATTACACTTTGACTATACATATAATTATTATTTATATTATCTAAGGAATTACACAACCCCCGTAAGCTACAGTTTTTGGCGATTTTTTTTACATGGTTTCTCTTAGATGTCTCAGAAGTTTGCTATCATATCACTTTATTGCTGATGTTTTTGGAATCTTTTTTTATCCCCCATCATTCTTTCTATTAATAAAAATTACAGATCCGCAGTCTCTATATTGTTGCCCAAGTTTACCGAGCAAATGGCCTTTTGGTCAGAAATTAATTAGATTTTCGCAACTGCCACTTTTCTTAGTAATTATCTACAATGTAAATAAAGTCGTCAAAATTGTCACTAACTTTGGATTGTGTCTTACGTGAAACATCTTTGCTATATGCTAATTCAAATTAATGCAATTATGAGTTGCAATTTATAAACGAGACTGGGGTCGTAAATTTGGTTTATTCATAAAATCTTAGAATTTAGCTTTTATCCACTTCATTGTACTCCCCTTTCCTGTCTACACACCGCTGCATTCCTATTCTCCATTGTTCAAAGCACTGCTGTAGCTCATCAACCCTCAACCGTTTCAGCAGGTGTGTCGTTTATGTCTTTGCCTTTTCAACGGATGGAAAATGGGTTCCCCTCAGGACACTGCTCACTTTGGGAAAGAGAAAGAAGTCGCAGGGTGCGAAGGGTGGTGAATATGGAGGATGGTCAAGCACTGGAATCCGTTTATCGGCAAGAAATCTCTTCACCGAAAGGACGTTGTCTACTGGGGCGTTGTTCCTTAAGATTTGCAGCTGCCTCTTCCTCAATTTTTCCTTCAGTCTGATCAAAACCTCAATGTAATCAATGTATTCAGGTACCCACTCAACCATAACAACACCTAGAATGTTGGAAAAATCGATTAGCATTGCCTTGAATTTCGATTTGATCATCCTTGCTTTTTTCATTCTTGGAAATTCAGGAGGCTTCTAATGCATCGATTGCCTCTTTGTTTTGGGATCATACTCAAAAATCCAAGTGGGGCTTCTGAGTGATCTGTTGCAGGATGTCAGCGCAAATGTCTCGCCAGTTGTCCTTCTGCTTCTGAGTGAGGTTTTTGGGGACCAATTTCGCACAAACTTTTCGCATGTTAAGTTCATTATGCAAAATTTACCGCAGTGTCTCACCATTAATCTTCATCATATCATTTGCACACTCAGACGTGGATTTTTGCAAACAATTTTGCTGATTTTTTAGAGCTTTTATCAGTTTTCGGAATCGAAGGAAGGACGATCTAGGTTTCATTATCCTCCACGTCTCTTCCCGACCTTCACTGAATATTTTGTACCACTCAAACGCTCGTGAACGTGACATTAAATTATCCCCGTACATTTCCTTTATTAATTTTAATGCACTCTGTTGGCGATTTTTTTAATTTTACAAGTACTGTCAAATTAACACGCTGTTAAATTTTTTCACTAGGCCGACTCAACACTACAGCATTCACCTGACACCAGTCTCAAAAGCAAACTAACTTGTCAAGATCAAGGTCAACAACATTCACTAGCAGTTTTAACAGCTCCATTCATCCTTGGCGTAAGAAATACAGTCTCGTTTATAAATGTCGCACCTTGTATTGCTAAGAATTACAGTTACTGATCATTCAGTGGAATTTACGTCTCTTGAGTTGTTATGTTGTTGACTAATACCTATTAATTGGTAATGCATTTCAGTGACCGCATCATGCTGATGAGGCCAAGGAAATGCGAAAATGGTCTAGAGTTGTTGGCTAAAAATATTTTCAGCTGTAGTACGTTCGATTGTTTCATCATTGAACATTTAATTTACACTACTTTTCTTGGATTTGAAAATTAGCGATGAAGTGACTTCTCGAAGGAAAATATGAATCGAAAGAGAGTCTAAACATTAATCAGGGGCGTTGCTACTGGTGTATTGGTGCCCAACATACAGACGGCCAAATTTTGGAGCAATCAAAGTTGCAGTCTGCTAAAATTTTAATCCACCTATGAAATTAATTTTCGAAAAATTGGCATTCTTATTCATTTTAATTTCAACTTTTTTAGGTGGACATTTTTCAATTAAAGCCAACATTGTTAAAAAAGATGGAAATATCGAGCTTGAGATCTAATTTTTGAGTTTCAAGTCGAAAGTTAGAAAAAAAAACACTTTTAGAAATTCTCAATTTTTCAAAATTCTCATTTTTAGAAATTCGGATTTTTACAATATTTCGACTTGAACAGCATTTCAAAAAAACTCGAAATCATACTTTTTTTTAACATTAAAGTTCAAATTTTGTTTTTAAAGTAGAATTTTCATTAAAGGACTAATATTTTGAGATTAACTTCAAATGTTCATTTATTCAGTAAGAAAAAGATCGAAATATGCAGTTTAAAATTTAGAAATTAAAGTCGAAATTTCCAGAAAATTACAGTTACTGATCAACAAAACAGACAAAATTTTGACTTTCTTTTTCTGTTTTTCGAATTTAAATTGGGCATTTCTTTTTTTAATGCCGACTTTAAAAATGAAATGTAGTAATAAACTTAAACTATAAAGTAGACATTCTGAGAAATAAATTAAAATTTGTTTTTTATTTCTTTCATTAGCATTTCGACTTAAAGTCAAAATTCGGTAAAGATATCAAAACTAAAATTTCTAAAAAAAAATGTTTAGAGATTTTTTCATCAAAAAATAGAGAAAAGTTTAGATTTGTTTAATTTTTCTTGATTTCTTGATTTGAATTTGAAGCTAAAATTTGGATATTCTGATTACTACAGCTTTAAAATCAAAAGTTTTGAATAAAAGTAAAAATTCCAGTAAACAGTCGAAGAAAAAAATACAAACGTAAGAAAAAAATTTAATTTAAAGCCTGAAATTTAAATTTCAAGATTAAAGTTGAAATTATAGGGTTCCAAAGACTTCGAAATTTTGAATTTTGAGGAGGAATTTCGAAATTGGACTAAAATTTCTAGAAAAAACTTCTGAATGTTAAGAAAAATCTTCCTCCTCAGTTCGACTTAAATATCTTAATTTATAAATCAAAGCTAAAAATATGTAAATTAAAGCGGAAAAAAAATGGCACAATTAAATGTGTTACCTCAAAATTTCGAAAGTACTATATACAATAAAAACTTCGAAATTTTTGTCGAAAATTCGATCCTAAACGTGAACTTTTGGTAACTATTTTTAAATAAATGAATTTTTCTCGAAATTTTGTACTCAAAATTTAGACTCTTTATCTTAAAATATAAAACTGTCGAGTTAATCTGTTGAAGAATAAATTTCGAATTTAAAATAAAAGCTCCAATTTTCAAAAGGAGTTAAAATTTATAATAAAAAAAGTTTTAGTGCGATATTTTAAGAAACCTGGAATTAAAGAAAAAAGTTTTTAAATTTTTGAATTAAAGCTTTTTGCTTAGACTCAGAATTTCAATAGGTCTCGAAATTTTCATTCAAAACAAAGGTTTTAGATTAAAGTGTATATTTTAATTTTTTTTTTAATTTGGCTAAAATTCGAATTTTTAGAAAACAATCAAAAAAATTTAAATTCATTTTAACCATAACAATTTTATTGGTTGAACAGACTAGTCCTTGGTTATCTTCAAAAATTGAAATAAGTATCTCTCTGAAGATGATAGCTTCGCTATCGAAACGCGTTATAGCAGCCTTTGTTATGTTTTTTAATATTTCTTGGTTTCAGGGGACAAGATTTGTATTTCAATTTACAACAATTTTACTTTAATATGGAACATTTCTAGAAAAAAGTAAAATAAGGATTAGAAACAGTAAAAAAAAGTTTTTCACGTGCTTCTTCCTTCAGTTATCTATCTCGAAGTACTTGGATTTATAACTGACATTAGAAATAGCAGATTTAAGAAATCGTTCTCTTCATTTTGCCGCTTCTTTCTTTTAGTTCACTTTTCTGAAATCAAAATTTCGAGTTTTCTGTTAATTCAGACTTAATAACCTTTCTTAATATTGTAATTTGGACTCACTTTTCGAAAAATTCTATTCTACTCGAAAATTCGGGGTTTTTTTGGTAATTTTGACTCGCAACCCAAAAATCTAATAATTTTATAATTGTAGATTTATGAAGCTTCGATTTTTTTTAATTGCCCCTGTCATTTTTTATTTTTGTTTCCTAAAAAAACTAAATGAAATTTCCAAACATTGGCTTTTTTTTGGAAGTATTCATTTTATTTGAAATTTTGACCCGAAATATCGATTTTTTTTATCAAAAAGCTTTTATTATTGTCCAACTTTATTTTTTCTCAAAATGCATTTCAGATCTTTTTCGCACTAGTATTAAAAGTGGTTTTGTCACGTGTCATTATAAAAGTCAATTTTTAGTTAAGTTATTAATGAATTAAAAATGTCATTTTTAATGAAAGTTTTACAAAAAATATTTTGTGAAACGTTTTTCTTTGGTTTTAAATAATATTTTTTTTCTTGGTCAAAAATATTTTGGCGGCTTGTTTTTTAGTCTATAGAAATAATTAGGGGTTTTTTTACAGGTATTCCGCCTAAAGCGTCCAATCTACTCGGGCTGGCCCCGCTAACATATCCACAATGTTTAGTTTTATATCATTCTGTCCCAAATGATTGGATTCAGATTACACTTTTTTTGGGTATGAAGAGAGCATCGCTTATGAAAGGACTTTCCACATAAAATTATATTTTATATTGATAGCCATGTTAAGAGCGATTCGTTTTCAGTAGAAGAATTATTCTAATCATCAGAACCTTACTAAAGAAGGAAACAACGCTCCAAAAGTAATGTTCACACAAGTATTAAGTTTTATCTGGATGTATGCTTTGAATACGCATTTCGAAGATGATGGCTATTCTGTAGGAAAACTATGGATTAGATTTTTTGCTGAAGACGGGAAGATGGCTTCTGAAATACATACCCAAACATTTGTTTTTGTTTATTTAAGTATTTGGCTGCACTTTTTGACAAATAACTTTTTAACTAAAGAAGCTAACATCGCTTCCGAAAAATAAACTCACACAAAATTAGGTTTTGTCTAGTTACCTACATATGAATTGGGTATACAGTAGTATAAAATTGCATGTATACTAATCTATAAAATGTTAAAAAAGTGAAAATCTTTCCTTCTAGGCACTAATAATTGAATTTTGCCTTAGTGGGGTGGTTGCATCTTTAATAGAAGAACATGTGTGGGTCGGAAAAGTTCTACTGAAGAAGAGTAAATCGATTTCAAAGTACATGTCCAGACAACAAACAACAATTCGTGTTTGTATAGAAAACTGTTTCGAAAGCGATACTTTTTCAATAAAAAATATATTTCAATCAACAAATTAGATTCACTGCTGAACAATAGTTTATTACTCTTAAATGACATTTTTTGAAAATGTTAGCTTTTATTTGAATACATATTTCATGAAAATATTTTCTTCAGTCTAAGAATGTTCAGATTAAATATTTTGTCAAAGAAGAGAGCATCAGTCTCAAAATACTTAGTCAGAAGTGTCTGAATTTTTGGGACGAAGCTCCTTCTATAGAAGAACAATTATAGTATTTTGCTGAAGAACGGAGCCAACAACTTACATTGTGGAAGAAAAATCTTTAGCATTTTATTGTTTCAAGAAACGAGCGCAAAGATTCATTTTGATTTGCCAATTGCAAGCGTTTTAGCGATTTACCAAGCTGCTCACCTAAATCTATAGTATGAAAGTCTGTAATGACCTCCTTTCTGAAATTCTCTAATCTAGCCAAGGAAATCTCTCTCTTGGAAAGGGTCTTTTGCCGTTCGAGCTTCTTTTTGAACAGCGGCATTTTGGTGAGGGAAAAATCAACCACGCTACTCAAAAAAAAGCGATTTTCAAATCGAAACCGCACTCTCACTATTTAAGGCCGAATTATTCAACATTTTCGCACAATTAGGTGTAGTCCGCAGCACCCTCGACAACAAACCACTTTGAACTGGATACGCGGGCTCAAAATACATCCGCGTCTCGTCAATGCTGAAAATCCCTAAGTCGGCTTTTCAGACACAGTGAAACTACGGTTTACGTTAAAAACGCTCGTTGACTCGAACGAAAATAAACCGCTTAATCATCATCACTTTTTAGCAAAAATTATTAGAGAAATTATTGAGGTGGGGCGCTGGGTCTAATGTAACATTTGGTCTTTTAGTTTGGTCCAGTTTCAGTAAGTTTTAAGTTCGCGTCATTTATTCAAAATGTTATTTGGATGGGTGCCCAAGAATAAAAGATGAAATACAAATTTTTGTCGGACATAAATAATTTAACGATTTACACCGGATGTCTATTGATATTTAAAGCAGTTTAGTTGGCTTGCGAACTTTTTTGATGATTTACTCTGCTCCTATAGCTTTGGGTTGAATCGTTGTACTTGTTACATAACATCTGAGAATTCGCGAAACAGTCCCGTATTATCCAGTAAGTAATAAAGGCCAATGGGTCCAGCGCCGCCTAGGGATCCCTCGCTGCTTGCAAGTCACTCACCCCTGCGGCCCGTGAACAAATAAGTGCTTTTGTTTTAGCAAGGTTTTTTATTTCTTTATTTTAAAATCAATTTCACAAAAATAGGTTTCTTAGTTACTTCTTTTTATAAACTTACTAGATGTTACCCGCGACTTCATCAGCGAACTTGAATAAATAATTGCAATGCAACTGAATGGAAGTTTCAAAATTATTTTACATTTAAATGAAATTTGAAATTAATTTTCAGTTCAAATTGCAAGCTGGTACCTAATATTAGCGAAATTGATAATGCAGATGGTTACCTTTATCGTAATAGTTCGGGGACCTAGTAAGAGAAGCCGCTGTCAAAGTAAAGATTACAGAGATTACTTCCTCTATCATACTTTACGTTTAAACAGTGTAAAAAAAGGTGCTTTATAATGTCCGGATTAGGGATGTAACGATTGTTGGTTTTCCCACATTCGCGAAGGAGAATGCGAATATTCATTTTCAACATTCGCGAATGCGAATGTGAATGTTGGCTTTTTCACTGGCAAATGTTGTGAAAAAAAATCGAAATTTTCAAAATAAATCGAATTTGGAGAGTTTCTAAGAATAGTTCTCTACCATTTTTATTTACATTTAAATTTTGACATAATCTCGAAATTTACAAAAATTATTTTTTCTAAATTTCGTAGAAATAGTATTTTCAAAATTGTTATGTTTTTAGCAAAATTTTAATCCAGTTCTGAAAACATAAACGAATTTTAATAAAAAGTCGAATTTTGGATAAAAAGCTCAATTTTAAGTAAAAAATTCTCGAAGCATAAAACATTTGGTCTCAACTTCAAGAATAGAACGAATTTTGAGAAACAGGTTGAAATTTCCGGGCCGAAATTTCTATGAAATATTGAAAAATTTCAGTATTGTCCAATTTTAAGAGAAAAAAGTAAAAGTTTTGAGTTTATATCCAAAATTCTGCTTTTTCAAAATTCGACTTTATAGTAGTAATTAAGAAAAAGACAAATTATAATTTAAAAAAAAACATTTTTGGAATAACCTGAGAATTTTCAAGAAACCAATTTAATAAAAAACCTGATCTTTTGGAAAAATCTACAAGATATAAAAATTTAGAGAAAAAGATGATTTTCGAGGTAAAAATCGAAAGTTCCAAATACCCAAACAAATTTTGGAAAAAAAAATGTCGATGAAAATATCGACATTTTGAGAAAAAAATCCAAATTTCGAGAAAAAAGTTAAATTCTGACGAAGTTTCAAAAAAAGGGGGCGAACTTTTAGGGATAATTTTACGAAAAAGTCGATATTTCAAGAAAAAAAGAGTCGACATTTTTCGAATCAATATTTATTTTTCAACGGCTAATTTAAGTAAGTAAGTATTATTCTAAATATTTTTACTTTTTTATTAAAAGCTCTATCAAATTTCGAGAAAACGGAAAAGTTTGATATTTATGTCAAAATTTGCTGCAAGACGAATTAAAAAAAAATTGAAAGTCAAAAACGACGGATTTAAAGATAAAAAGTTGAAATTTTGAAAAAGTCGGATTTCGATAAAAATCTCGATTTTTAGGATAAATTCGAAATTTCAAGAAAAAAAAGAGAAATTTTGTGGAAAAAAAATGGATTTTTAGAAAAAAGTCGAAATTTCGAGATAATATTGAAATTCCTAAGAAAGGATTAATTTTCAGAAACAAATGAAAACTTTTGGAAAAGGATCCCGTAGTTGAGGAGATACATTTTCGGTTGGTTGTATAAACCAGGGGAGAACAAGCGCCCTAGTACCCTATTTTTACTAATAAAAAAGAAAATAAAAAAAGAAGAGAAGAAAGAAAAAAAGGTTATTAAAAATTGTTTTTATTAGGTGGAACTCAATAATTACCGCATTAGTTGTTAGGTACGTTACTAATGGACCCCCAAATTCATGATATAGATCAAGGGTTCATGAACCACAGTTTAAGAAACCCTGCCTTAGCAGTTGCATTATTATTCCATAAATAATTTCCCGTTTTGATGCCAAATACATTCGCAATAAATTCGCATAGTTTCTTGCGAATGCGAATACGAATATTAAAAAACATGCGAATATTCGCGAATGCGAATGCGAATGCAAATATTCGTTACATCACTAGTCTGGATATAGGTTTGAGATAAAAAAAGGCTTGCCAACTATTCTGCATCGAAAAGAATGTCTATCATAATCGTTTCAGTAATTGAGGCGTGAAAAATGGACAAACAAACAAACGTACCAGGGACCTCCGTATCAGCCATATCAATGATACGGGGCCCCGAACGTATCTAAGCAAAAATTTGTAAAATGTGCTCAATCTCACTTAAACTCTTAGACCGAACTTCCCGAGAAAAAAATCATTAAAAAAAAAGGTGCTCAACGTGTCTAAAGAAGTTTTCACTTCAAAAATTACGAAAGTAAAAAAAAGAAATTCCTTTTTTTCCCGAGTTAAGCGGGCGTTCCAGGGGATACCAGAGAGGGAGTGAGAATTAACGGCATAACATTGAATAACCTTAGATATGCAGACGACTGTTCTTCCTGCACATAGTGTTGAGAAATTCCAAAGCCTCCTTAATCAAATAGTCAGCTCGTGTACCCAGTCTGGCCTTACACTTAACATTAAAAAGATCAAACTCATGGTCGTGAGTAATCAACCGAACCCATGAGCTGAACTCTGGTTTGCTCCAAATAAATTAGAAAGAGTACAGAAAATAAAGTATTAGGGACAGCTTCCGAACGAAAATTGGGACAACCCAATAGAAATAAAATCAAGAATTGCGCAAGCTAGAGCTGCCTTTGTAAGAATGAAAAAGATTATATGTGAACATGAACTAAACATTGATCTTAGAATGAGAATGTGCAGGTGTTGTGTCTTTTCTGTTCCCTTATATGGAGTGGAATCCTGGACCCTAACAGAGGATACCTTGAAGCAACTTGAAGCATTTGAAATGTGGTCATACAGACGCATGCTGAGAATAAGCTGGATGGACCATGTCACTAACGTAGAGGTCCTGAACAGAATGAAGAAGAATAAAGAAATTGTAAACACAGTGAAGATTCGAAAGCTGTCTTATTTTGGCTGAGACATCCGGAGTTATATGACATGTTGCATCTGATCATGCAGGGAAAAGTTGATGGAAGGCGTAGACCTGGTAGACGAAGAACATCCTGACTTAGAAACCTAGGACAATGGTTCGGGCAGACAACAAGTCAGCTTTTCTGAACAACTGTAAATGAAATAATGATAGCCAACATGATTGCTAACATCCGTTAAACGGATATAGCACACCAAGAAGAAGAAGAAGCGGACGTCCAAAAGTTGGCAACATAGAACGTCTCACATCCGGCTACAACTACAACAGCTGAAAGAAGCTTTTCGAAATTAAAATTGTTAAACACTATCTAAGGACCTCTACGGGACATGAAAGGTTGTCAGGCTTGTCATATTGCCTATAGAGGCACAACATTTAGAAAATCTGGAATCGTCTTCCGCTGTGAATGATAAATTCGCCGATCGCTGAACAAAAAACAAGAAAAGTGTATATTTGATAATTTGATTTGAATTGTTTGGCTAGCTGGGCTAGCTTAATTCCTGGGAGTATTAAATTAATAACGTATATAAACTCTACTTAATAAAATTCCAAAGCCTGGACCGATAGGTTTAGAAGCAAGAAATTTCGCACTTGCAATTCTTTTGTAACAAAAAAGAGCACTAAGAAAGGATTTTTGAAAATTCATCCCTTAAGAGTGTTACATAAGGGATGAAAGTTTGTACGAAATTTCATCATTCTTGAATTATAAATCTGATAATTGGTGTTTAGGTTCCAGTTTATAAATAAAAGTCAATTGCATCGGCGTTTTTGGCAGTTCATCTCCTTAAGGGGTAAAATCTGTTTACAAGCTCTTACACAACGAATTTCCATTCGAAAGTATAAATATATAATTTGAAAAGAAAATATTTTTTTCAAAAATTGGAAAATCTAAAATTTTTAAGTCAGATTTTGGTTTAAAATCGGAGGTTTGAAACAAGACGAAAATTTAAAAAAAATTTAAAAGTTAAAAGTTAAAAAAAAGGTCAAAAATTTAAATTTTGAAAAATGTCGATATTTTAAAATGTGGTCCAAAGTTTCTAAAAAGTTGAAACTTTGAAGAATGTTGAAATTTTAGAAAAACCAAAATGAAGCTAAGGCAGAAATTTCAAAAAATTCCGAAAAATTCCAAATTTTTAGAAAACTAAATTTCGAAAATTGATAAAATTTTGAAGAAAAGTTTAAATTTTAAGTGAAAAATTGTAACGTTCAAATTATTGAAAAAAAGTCGAAATTTTTAAAATTACCTAAAATGTTCATAGGCAGTTAAAATTTTCAACAAAAAAGTAAACTGATTGTTGTTTTTGGGGTTTGCGAATGACCGAACCCCTCCCTCCCCTTTTATCCCTTCCCTGGCTACGTGCCTAATCGTTGTGAAAGGTAATCGGCGATTATTTATTATACGATTATATTTCTATTGTATATAGTTACTCATTTTCGTTCATGCCCCTAAACACCAATTCGAAAAAAAAATTTGTTTTGTCCAGTTTGGGGACGGAAAATAAATAAACAGTAAAACTATGAGATCATTTATAATTGATTCTATCATCACGCTCTGTGTGTTATCTTTAAGCAATCTGAAAATAAAAAACTTTCTGCAAACTATAAAAAGTAGAAACGTCTCACAGTCAGTTGGTGAGCTATTTCGGAGTGATTTAAGATTACAAAGTTGGTAGCCACCGCACGGAGGTAAAGGAAAAAGGTACAAATTAGGGTTACTCCGATAAAAAACAGTGTCAGATCATTGGTGTAGAATACAAAAGGCGGAGCGAGGGTACTTTGCTGGGGGCATTTGGTATTTCGATGCGAGACACACGTACCACCGTAGGAAATCGCACCATAACACACACCAGAAAAGGACGACCGCAAAACTTGTCCCAATTCGGATTTCTTTGTATGGGGTCCGTTGTAATAGCCTGTGGGCGACGAAACGAATAGACGGAGGATGTCACGGCCGCGGGCGATGGTAATTCCGCTGGTCCACTGCTATAACATGTGTTTTTTTTATAATTTGAACTAAAAAAAGGTTAACACCACTGCCGCGACCGGACGGATGATGGGACAGTTGTAACAGTTTGTGAAAACGCTCTTGATAGATAGGTGGTTGATTATAAACACTTTTTTTGTGACAAATATTTTTTTATTTCGAAACGTACTTGGTAAGAATTTAAAATACTTTCCTAAAGTATCGAAGTTTATAATTGTTAAAGTATTGAAGTTTAATAACTGTTAAAAGTATTGAAGTTTATAAAACAAGCCATTCAATAATACTTATTATAATGACAAAATAAATTTGGATTTTTTTATCACATTTTTGTTTTAAACTAAATTCGTTGTCTCTTCGAAATATGTAGTAAAAGTAATAAAAATAATGATGATTAAAATGACCACAAATGACTTGTCAAAAAACCAGGATAAAATTATATAAAAGTTCCCCCCCCCCCTCAATTTAACTTTTTATCTCGCTATTCTCTCTAAATTAACATTTAAACATATTTGAACTCAAACCTATTTCAGATAATTTTTTATTACAGAGGTATAATAAAAAGTTAAATAGAATTATATTATTAACAAGACTGAGGGGAAGATTTTTGAGCATTAATATGATATAAAACTTGAAAATGTTTATAGTTTATAACAATTTTGCAACAATCAAAAGTCAAAATTAATGAGAAATTAAAATGGAAAATTTATTGTATTTTATATTTCGTTACTTTGTAGCTGTCTAGGTTTAAGAAAAAAAATTATTGCCAAGAAACCATTTTTTTTAAACAAGAATATATTCAAAAATATTGTCTTTTCGAAATTTAAAATTTTTTCGATATTAAGAACAAGCATTTAATGAATAATTCATTAAACGCATGTCGTGGCAGGTTCTACTGCTAACTTTCTTATTATTGAAGGTATAACTTCGGTTAAATTAGCAAAATTGTGTATTTTTTAACGCTGATTATTCTGGTGATACCAAAAAACAGTTGAATATTGCGTTCTTAATTTTTTAAATGGAACACTCCGTATATTTTAAAGATAATGGAATTTAGAATAAAAGCAGTTATAAATTTGTTGCTAAGATGTATAATAGCAGAGTTATGAAAACCCAAACGTATATTATAAGAACCTGAAAATAGATGGGAAGTTAGCTTAATAGGCTATAAAAACAAATGTCAACTCTGTTATATGCTCAATATAAACTGAAGTCAATAAATCAAGAGAGTTCTGGACCGGAAGTGACGTAATAGCTAATTAATCTGAAATGTTAGACAAGTACAATTGTACAACTAAAATCGATGGTCAGAAAAGTAGTTGTGTTGGAGGAATAACTATGTAAACTAAGTGACACCCTGGGAGAAGATCAGTCGACTTCTAAATACAGTTAAATTGTTATCTTAAGGGAGGATTTAGAGATTATTCTTCCTTGTATCCTTCTTCCGGAGACTATTTCTTTTCGTAATTGTTAGTTCGGCACAACTATTTGTATGACAGTTGGTTATCAGCTGGTTTTAGTTGCACTACTTGTCACCTGTCGGTTTTAATTCTAAAATTACTTGTCTGACAGTTGGTTTTAGTTGTACAGTTATACATGTCTAGCAGGACAGATTAACAAAGATATTAGGTCATTTCCAGAACTCTCCTAATATAGGGACTCCTGAACGAAAACTGGACCCCCCCTTATAATTAGAAAACCGAGAAATATTTTAGAATTCGCAGAGAACCGCCGATTTATGTTCTTGGGGGGAACATTTTAACGGTCAAGTCAACTTTATATGTCCATCCCCCTAATCCCTATCAATCCCCATTTTAAAATTTTAGATGGAACTACCCTACTTCTTCTAATACATCATTTTAAAGCTCTTTCCATCGTATGCCATACGAAAGCTTAGTCTTTCTGGTTAATTTGGTGTATAACATGCAACGCTCTGATTGTAAGTGAGAAATGTATAGTTTTGTTTCTTCAATTTTTATCGAAAAATTCCATCGTTCATGCCCCAAAAAAGCAGATTGACCTGTCTAAGAGATTTCTACAAAAATTGTCAGCTTCCAAAATAGGCATGACTGTGCATACTGTGTATACAATGTTCTCACTTAAGAATAAACGTTTCTTAGCTTACTTGAGTGATTCCGAGTCATTTTAGCAAAATTATTGTTTGACAAAAGTTGCTTCTATTTTTAATTGGCAGACTCGTAAAATATTTTCAACTAAACAGGGTGTTTTCGGTTTAGCCTGAGAGCTAACCAAATTTTAATAAAATGGAACACCCTTTAGGTATATCACTTCATTTTTAAATTCCTGTCTAATTCTAAACTAATTTTGTATAATATACCATAGGTCAAGAAAACTGCGTTTCCGAGTTAATCAACTTTTTTTGAAAATTTTTCTGATTGCCCAATTAACTTTTAAGTTAGATAGATCTTCTAAGCCAGCGGTTCTCAAACTTTTTTGGTGACGGAACCCTTTTAAAAAACTAAATTTGTAATGGAACCCTAAACCCTAAGTTAAAAGCAAAACTAGTTATATGTGTATCGTTCGTTAACCCTTAAGAGTGGACATTTTATTTTTATAACACTAGCGTGGACATGAAGTCTCACAGACTCCTATATTTAATTTAAGAGGAAATTTTGACTGCAAATACTAAAAAAATTAACAAACTGGGGGTGGGTAAGGATAAATAGTTCTTAAATGAAAGGATGGTTTCTCTTAAAGTCTATTAATAATCAAATAAAAAAAACAACAAAAAAGGTGCCTCTAAACTATTAAGAAAAAATAAATAATCATCTATCAATATTACTAAAAGTATTGGCATTCTTTACAGAATGGCTTTGAACATTGAACATGGGGTCTCACAGACCCCGTCAGAATTTTCAATAGGCATAGCTTATCTAAAACACATCGAGTACACAACTTCTTTCTACACCGGCCATTTGGTGACTAAATTCAAATCTACTGAGACTTTGGGGCGGAGGCAGCTACGGGATGTATTGATTCTCAAAAATCACAGAACCCAAGGGCTCTGTGAGACCCCTTGTCCACACTTAAAGAGTGATAATAACTTCCTCTTTAATACATGTATTCATTTTACGGAGCATCGGGGTTCCGCGGACCACACTTTGGGAAACGCTCTTCTAAGCTATTAACTTACGAAACTGAAATTTCTACTATTCGATTCAGCTTAAAATTATCTAGCATTTGGTTAAAAAAAGAAAATTATCCTGGCCAAACCCAGGTTATATGACAATTGTTTAAAAAAAGAAGAAATTAAAGAAAAAAGTCTACATTTAAAGTCTAAAAGTCGTAATTGTATGAGAAAAAAGTAAAAGGTTCAAGTTTAAATTTGAAATATAGAGGAAAAATTAAAATTTCAGAGGAGAGCTCAAAAACCTATATAAAAAAATGTTCTTGAAGTATCTCAAAATTTCCACTTGCATTTGACATATTGAATATATATAAAAAATGTTGTTTAGAATTTTGACTGTTTTCTCGACATGTTGAAATTAAAATTGTGAGAAAAAATATAAAATTTCTAGATTAAATTTAATTTATAATTTCAAATTTAGTGTGAAAATGACATATTAAAATTATTGTAAACTCGGCGTATCCAGAGACGTAGAATTTTTTAAATAAAGACCAAAATATCCAGAGAAAGGAATGCAGCTTCTAAAAATGTCTAACGTTTATGCTTAAAGGACGCATCTCAGAAAAAAGGTACAGAGCGTAAGAGTCAAAAAATTTCAACAGTGATAAATTTTTTTCTGATTTTTCTCAAAATTTCGTCTCTTTTAGAAATTTCTTTTAAAATTTCGAGAAAAACAACAAAATTTTGATATATTAAAGTTGCAATTACGAGAAAAATATACAAAAATTGTGGGTATATCCCTGAAGCAAACGAATATTTTATTCCTATTCTTTCCTATCACTAATACCATACATAGGCATTTATCAAAAAATAATAATAATAATAAATATTGAGGAAGCGATGCTTTCTTTTTCGGTCATGTTAGCTACCAGTTTCTCATAATAATATACTACGGTTGATTCCCCAAGCCAAAATTCAGAAAATGATTTAAACAATAAAATATGCTTTCGACGCTGTTGTGTCCAATGCATCTGTCACTACATACTATTTATAGGCTGTGAAATATTTCAGTAATTAAAAAGTTCACACCACATCGAACGGATTTATTTTTAATCTCTGAAAGGGTTCTTCACTCACCCAGGTAGAAATACTGAATATATCGTCTAATTCCAAGCCATTAGTGTAATACGGAACAGCATTCTTGGGGTTTCAATGCGCAACTCTTAGGAGTCCACTATATGAAACATTTTCATGCTTGTAATTCAAATTTTTAGGAAAAAAGTTTTCGTCGGTGCTTCTTATTGACGGATGAGTTAATTTTTTATCGCCTTCGACCACCGGCAAAACGCTTTTAAAAGTAATACTTTCGATTTCTGGTAAATACATCGATAGATTCGACTATCAAAGAAATCAAATTTCGAAATTCAACCTCACCCCCACTTAAGATTTAGATTTTTTCCAGTTTTAAATCTTAAGTGCGAGTTTTGATTTTAAAAGTCAGAATGTCTTTTTTTCCAGAATTGTTCAATTTCTTAATAGTTTTAACTTTAACCTAGAAATTTTGTTTTTTTTTAATTCAACTTCAAATTTCAATTCAAATTCTCGGGATTTTGTCTAAAAACTCGATTATTTTTACTATCTTCGAGTTTCTCAGAAAATGCTGACCTTTTTTAAAGCTTTTTCGCACATACATTTCCTTGATTTACTCTCAGAATTTGATCAAAAATCTCCATATTTCAACAAAATTGTAATTAAAATTGAAATTTAAAATAATTTGCGAAAAGAATTAACTTGAAATAATGACTTGTTTCTCAAATTGCTTAATTTATATAATTTCAATGTTATCAATATTTTGACAACTCTTTAACATCAAAAGTAAGAGATTCTAGTATTTTTAAGTTTAAACGTAAAGATCTCGCTTTTTCTAAAATATTTCACCTTTTTTTGCAAAAAGCTAAGTTTCGTTGAAATTCTCAATTTTATTCTTAAATCTTCTGGTTTAAACTCTCAATTTAGTCTTTTTCGTCGAATTTTTCTAACAAAGTTTTTTTAAGTTATAGTTTTTTCAAAATCTGGAGTTTTCTTACAACATTTTTAGGTTTTATGAACTTTTATTTTTTTGAATATTTTAATTCGAAACATGTCGAAAAAAGTCGACATTTGGAAAAAAATCATTAACATTTTTAGGAAAAGTTGATTTTTCGAGGCAATAACTTTTGATTTTAAATCTAATTTTACTTTTATAAATTATAGGTTTTCCCCTAAATTTGAACTTTTTATTAAAATTTCTATGTTTAATTTACAATTTTTTAAGCTCCACAATTCAAGAATTTTATATTGTTTGAGATTAAGATGGAAATTTTCAAATTTTCGAATTTAACTTTGAAATTTTGACTTTTTTTTCAAATGTAATTCCGAAATATATATTTTTTTTGAAAATTTTAGCTTAAAGAAAAATGTGTGATTTAAAAATGCGTAGATTTAAAAAAGAGAAAAAAATAAATTAGGTCCAAGTTCAAAATTTTGTATATCTAGTACATTAAAAAAATTGCGGAGTTCATCCTCAAATTTTCGAAAAAAGAGAACATTTTCTCCTTTTTGGAGAAAAAAGAGAGAGAAAAACACAGGTGTGTTGTAAAACTATTATATTAAAAAGAGTATGTCTGGTTACCATAAGTAAGGAACATACTTAAACTCATAAACATGACAAAAGATGATAGCTGTAAACTAGATATGAAAACTTTTTGTACACATAATCCAATCAGAACGGTGCTCGTTGTCAACAGGATGTCTGCGCACGTACTCATCGTTCGCCAGTAGCACCAAAAGTGACCAAAGGCAGACCAATTACTAGACCCTACCACCTGAAATATCATGAGTTGCGATAATAACACGAATCCGGTCGACGGTTTCGTCATTTTCAATCAACGAGACGATATTTTGCAAAACACTCGGTCGGCCGCCCGGCGGGTTTCGCAACACGCCAACATTCACATTACTGCGACCTCCTGCAAAGATTATGTTTTAGAAACGGGTCATAGGTCTTTGACGTTGAATGCTTTGGACTTCGGCATAAACTGGATTAAGAGTCAAAAAGCAGATAATTGGGTTTCGAGCGGCCAATGATTCTGCAGTAATTTTGTTTATGCTGATTTCAATACTGGTTTTCATTACGTGACTTTGATCTTGTATTTAGCCTGCGATAATATATTTTTATTAAAAAATGGATAAACAACTAGAAAATATATTTTAAAGAGCATACTACCTTCTTCAGAATAATATTCACAGCAATTAAAGGAATTATTCAGGGTGGTCCTGAGGTAGTGGGCCAAAATGTATTGGTATACTATTTCTGAGGTAAAAATACTGCATATTAGGTGAATTTGGTTTGGTTTAAAAGTTGATAATTAATAGACACAGGGTGTTTAACGTAAATTATCATTTTAGTATTTTTTTATTTATTTCTTAATAAATGCTACTATCCACAAAAAATGTTGGAATTGTGACTTTTTTAAAGTCGAAAAATTGAAATCTTTTTTACAAATATCACACACCTGCGATAGGCTGCGATAAATTTAATATGTTAAAAACAAAAATAACACTTTTTTTTTAATACTTTTAGCTGTCTCATTTTTGGTATGAAATTTTTATTTTGCAAGATTTTTTACAAAGGAAACTTACATTTTATTAAGTAGTTGTCTCGCACGCGATTTAAGAATTTCTATTGTGTATGAGTACACTTATAGCATTGAAACACAGTGGCAAATCCAAAAGTTACTCCTCTATGCGACTTTAAATGTGAATTGTGTGTTGCATTGCAGGAGGAATTTAAAAACATAAGTCGCAGAGGTTAACTGCACAAATACTACGCGTGTTATAACCTGGGATGATCTGAAGTGCAAAACTTGTATATTTCTAAATTGTATCTTTTCTCGAAATTTCGATAGGTTCAAATTTCCACTTTTTTTAAAAAATTTTGAACTTCTTTGGGAAGTAAAAACCATCTTGTGAATTTTTTAAATTTAACCTTTTGCTCACGATTCCGATTTTTTTTAATTTCATAGTTTTTTAGAAATTCTGTTTATTCTGAAATTCCGATTGTTTTTAAATTTGTCTTTGAAATATTTGATTCAACGTGTTTTTTTTCTGAAAATTTAGACTTCTTTCAATTTGCCTTTTTTTTGATATTTCACCTTTGTTTTAAAAGTTGGCTTCCTTCGGAAAATTATGACATTTTTCAAGTTTCGACATTTTTCGGAATATGTTTGTTTTTCAACATTTCGTAATATTTCTGAATAATTTTTTTGAAAATTTCGATTCAAAATTGGTTTTGTTCTCAAAATTTCGACTTTAACGCAAAATTCGATCCTTTCTATTACGAACCAAGCCCCGAGGTCTTTTTAAAGATTTTTGGCCTTATTTTCAAAATATTTTTTTACAAAATTAAATTTTCCCTGAGAATTTTGATTTTTTCTCAAAATTACGACCTTTTCTCGAGACTTCAACTTTTTTTCCACAAAACCTGATCAATTTTATGGATTCCTCCTAATCCCCAAATTTTTTTCTTCAAATTTGAATTTTTTTTTTCAAAATACTTATTTTTCAAAATACATATTTTTTCAAAACACTTATTTTTTCAAAAACTTGGAAATTCTTCAAAAATTTTGCTTTTGTTTAAATTTTCACCTTGTTTTAACTTCGACTTTTTAAAAATTTCGAGATACTTCATTCTCAAAATTTCTTTTCTCGAAAGTTTATTGTTTTCCCAAAATTTTATTTTACTATTCGTTTCTTCTCGAAATTTTGACTTGGTCCTTCGTCATTTTTTCAAATATTGCAGAATTTTAGCAATCACTCGCTAGTGAACATAACTTTTTCGCCCTGAATGTGTTGATATGCAGTAAGGATCTCTACTGTATAAACTCCTATACGAAATTTGTGCTAACGTGTGGTAGTAGTTTAATTCCTTCTGCATTTTAACACATTAGTGTGTTGTAGCGTAGCGTCATAAACCACAAGCCCTGAGTCCTCGCACCGTTTTCGAAATACTTGCCACTGAAACTTCCTGGTTTCCCGATTTCATAAATTTAGAGGATGTCGAATATAGAAGCCAAAGTCTGACTTATTTCTCAAAATTTCGACTTTTCAGCTTAATATTGATACTTCAATTTTTTCTAGAAATTTGATGATGCTAACCTTGAAACTAGGTTTCCAATTGAAATATCAAAAAAAAAGGTCGCAAGTCACAGGCCGAAAACGACTAAAAAATTAAGCCTAAAAGCGTTACGAATTAAAATAATCAATTCGACATATTAGAAAATTTAAAATCTAAAAAAAATTATTTTGATTCAATCAAGATTTTTAACTTATTAAGCGTTAAATCAACTTGAACATTTGCCTTGTGGATGATTTTGTATTTACTCGGATACGCAGACGAAAACATTGGTATCCTTATCAGGAACCACTTAAAACCGGTTCTGAGGTCAGTTGTTATAATGCCTTTAATCCTTTATCAAACCCCCCATGTTAATAAAAACGTGCTGTCCGGATTTAACCGGTTATTGTTATCAGCACGCCAAAGACACATTCTATATTTGTAGAAAATCACTTTGCCCCCTGCGATTAAAATTATCTGGTGAGACGGCGATACATTCGTTTGTGTGCTGCAGAAAAAGATAACGGCTGCCTGTATGTAACCTTTTGCTTGTGGGTCTCGTCTTATTTTAATCATCATTGCTCGGAACGCAGAACCGTATCCTTTTTTTGCTTTCTATCCGTCAAGGGGCGACAATTTTACAATTTAGTGCCACCTCTGAAACACCTTAGGCAATAGGTTCTCAAGCACACCATACGTATATTTTTTTAGTTGGTCTTGATTTTTTTTGTAACTACCTTTATTGTTGCTCCAAAACGTTTTTTAATTTTTTTTTATTTTCGGTTTCGCCGAGTGATTTTCACTTCTCATTTTTGTTGCTTGTTTTTTATGCCACTTTCACTTTCATAATTTGTAATGTAAAATAATTCGACTAGGCATTTTTCTCTTTTCTTTTTACTTCCTCCTCTCCGTCATCTTCCACTATTTTTTTCCATATTTTCCTCCCACTCTCCCAGAATTTGAAGATTTGTTTCGACTTGTTAGTTCGTCGTCTGCTCTCTCTCCCTCTTTTTCTTTCTCTCTCCCTCTCTCTTTCTTTCTCTCTCCTTATCTCTCTCTCTTTCTCTCCATCTACCCTCTAGCTCTCACCCTTCACGCTTACTTCCTGCCTCCCCCAGTCCATCTTCAGCCTTCTTTTCCTACATATCTCCCCCTTCCCTCCTCTCCTTCACTCATTGCAAAATTTGTCGTTTTCTTAGAAGTATGAACTTGCAGTTTTTATTTTGCTCCTTTAAAATTTTGGCCTATAATTCAAAATTTCAACTATTCCAAATTTTCGATTCTTATTTTTCGAAATTTAAATTTAAATCTCTTGGACAAAAAATGTATCTAGAATTGCGCATACTTCTATTCGATTTTCGTTAGATTCGACGGTTAACACTCGATATTTAAATCAACGAATTCGATTTTGGTGGACATTACAGCGACATAATAGTGACATTTATCAAAATAAGAATCTCTTGGGTTTAAACTTAAGATATTGCGAATTTTTTGAAATAAATTTATAAAAAGGTCTGTTATGATGACGTAATTTTTGCTTCAAAATGTACTTTCTCAAAATTCCTAGTCTGTACTTTCGGTTTTTTAGATATCGACTTTCTTCTTTAAAATTTTGACTATACTTCGAAATTTCGTTTCCAAAACTGATATTTTAAATTCCATTATTTTTTAATTCCGGTTTTTTCAAAATTCCAAATTTAAACGTTTAATTTTTACTTGATTCCTAAAAGAAAATAAATACGATTTTACCCATTTAAATTTTAATTCTAAAATCTAAAAATTTTTTTTTTTTCAACTTGCTTTTGGAATTCTTTTCAAAGCATAACGACTTTGAAATTCGACTTTTGCTTCAAGTTTCTAATTAAGTAGATTAAGACTTTAATTTCAAAATTATGGTTTTATTTCTTTTTAGACATATAATGGAAAAAAAAATTAATTTTGGCTTGAAACCTAAATTCTTTCAAGTGGCCATATCTTGGATTCGATAAAACTGCAACTTTATTGCATTTCATTATTTTTACGATTAACTAGAAAATCATTAATTTATCAACCTTGACCTTACCCTAGCGGCCATCATTGGCTATTCACCATAAATAAGAAAACATTTTGGAATTTGGGATTTACCACATTTAATGGTCCAATTATTAGGAATAAACAAAACAATGATAAAATTCTGCACTCTTTATTAATACGAGAATTAGGTATACTGTATGATTATTGATATCCTTTGTGATTCATTGAAATCATTGAACGCAAAATTTTAATTTGACAGTTTTCATGTGTGCCAGATGCAATTCGTCGAGTAATCCGCTGGTGTATTACCGGCTATATTCATTGTCAACTTCCTGAACAAAATCCACGTACAGAAACTAATAGATCTGATTCCCCAAAGGGCGGCCTTCTTGAGGCATACAAGACAGCCGGATAGAGCAAAAATCTACGCTGTTCGGTTTGATTTTATTTCTTTTTAGACATATAATGGAAAAAAAAATAATTTTGGCTTGAAACCCAAATTCTTTCAAGTGGTCATATCTTGCATTCGATAAAACTGCAACTTTGTTGCATTTCATTATTTTTACGATTAACTAGAAAATCAATAATTTATCAAAGACGACCCCTTTTGACCTTACACTAGCGGCCATCATTGGCTATTCACCATAAATAAGAAAACATTTTGGAATTTGGGATTTACCACATTTAATCGTCCAATGATTAGGAATAAACCAAACAATGATAAAATTCTGCACTCTATTAATACAAGAATTAGGTATACTGTATGATTATTGATATCCTTTGTGATTCATTGAAATCATTGAACGCAAAATTATAATTTCACTGTTTTTATGTGTGCCAGATGCAATTCGTCGAGTAATCCGCTGGTGTATTACCGGCTATATTCATTGTCAACTTCCTGGACAAAATCCACGTACAGAAACTGATAGGTCTGATTCCCCAAAGGGCAGCCTTCTTGAGGCATACAAGACAGCCAGATACAGCAAAAATCTACGCTGTTCGGTTTGGCTAGAGAATTTGATTCCGGGATCCCGATTTTCGCGCTCACGGGATCCCGACAACGTTCTCTGATCTGTGACTATTTTTTAAGTACTTTTTGTTTTACTAGCTACATACTAGCTATTATTTAGTCGATGTTGAAACAGATTTATGTTAATTTTCAAAGTTTATTTGCAGAATTGGTTACAGAAAGTTTTTTATGTTAATTTAGAGAGTTCTTATTGATTCTTGAAAAAGAATAACTTTATCATAAAGAATGAGTGATTTTAAGTCTGGTTAATCAGACTTAATTCAAATTATTTAGAGTGATTAGATTAGCTACATATATACCGTAAAATACGATATTTATGGTCTAAATTTTGATTTGTTGGTTGCAAAACTGTATTCTGTAATTTTTTTATCTTTAATTTGTGACCCCCAATATCGAAATAATATCGGGATCCCGGGATTGACTAAAATATAATGCCGAAATTCCGGGATTAGAAATAAGAACCGCGATCGAATTCCCTAAGCTTGTCTCCTTCTCTAAGCTCCTGTCTATGAAGACTCTTTTTTGCATAGAACTTCCAAACTATGGAATTCGTTATCGAACGAAATTTTTCCCCATAATTATAACCTATTTATATTTAAAAGGGGGTTCATTGCTTTCCATCACTTTTTCTGCATCCTACTCGTAGCGCTCCAACGCAATAATATGGATTGTACTTAGAAAAATACTTCGCATTTCTGACATAACTAGTTATGAGTTATAACTTAGAAGCAATTCACTCCCTTCCCCTACATTGATTCGCGGCCTACATACGTATGCCTCAATTGGTTATAATTTATAATAAATCACCAAAAATCGATGGACCATAAATCAAAAAAGTATTTAAATTTAGCTTTTATGTAATTTTGCCGCTACCCGATAAAAAATCATAAAGTTCTGAAGTGCCTCATATGCCTAATTATTAAATGTATAAAAATCCATCAGTACTAAGATAATGCATCGTTTACTGCATATCCAACAACTTGAACGGGTAAAATATTATAATACGGTCCTGCGTGTATGTTAATCAAAAGGGGGATTACTTATTCCGGATAAAGAATTTGTTTACATATTCACTTTATATATAATTATTTTAACTTATTCGCCAGCTCAGTAGGCTAATATAGCTTGAATAACACATTTTTGACACGCCGAAACTAAAATCGGTTCGCGAATTCCTCACCATTTAAAACTTATTTCGACTGCTCCGTCTGTAGCATTACTAAAAAATGATTTTGTGTAATCCCAGGATGGTGGAAGGTCAACCGCTTCGGTACTACAGCAGCCCCATACCCATCCCGGTGGTGCGCCCGAGGTCCCCTCAGTATTCCTACTTCGACAGATTTGAGGAGTACTCCGGTATGGAACCTGCTGAAATTTTGATGTCGTCGCCAAACAGCTCACATCAGGTAAAAACCCGCCCCAGATTTGTGTATATTTGTGTCATTAATGAGAAAAAGCGTTATTTCCACTTTTGGCTCGCTCTTAGAAAATTTATACAAAAAATAATTTAACTAGTTCTTTTGTTGCAGATTACTAATTTTATCTAATTATTTTATTATTTTCAATCGCAATATGTTTGTAGGCAGTTTCACTATTCAAAACGATTTCATCAATTCCTGAGCGAATTTTTTTTAAGTATGATCAAACTTTTCAGAAGCTTAGCTTCGTCATCTTATTTGAAATTGTCAAATAACACCAGCGGTTGCCTTCAGTTTAGCTTGTTAACTTACCTCTTGTTTATAACTTGAACATTGATTGAAAAATGCTGAACACTGCTCAAAATATCTAAACAAAAACCTATTACTCCTTCTTACCTTCTTAAATGGTGTATTTCATTGTTTGTTACTTTATTCGTTATTATCAGTTATGAGAGTCACTTCTTTTCTAATTTCGAGATAACAAGGTATAGAATAGCTATTAGAATTCTGACGCGAAGCCATCACACTCTCCAAGGTCTACTGCACTGACGAAGAAATACCGGTAATTCCAAGAAGGGGAAGGGGTATCAGATACAAAGTTTTAACGCATAAATGAAGAACACATTTTTTGTCAGAGCCAATAGGGCCTTAATTAAAGGGTAGTCCTGCTCTCATTAAGTGGGGAATCTAAAGAAAGACCTTGAATGAATAAACAGTTTTGTCTAACTGAACAAATAAGGTCATTAAAAACATTTTGCTAAAAAAGAACTAAGGTGGCATGAATATTAAGATATTGGGTATCAATAAAAAATCTTAATGAATATGTAAAAAAAGCTTTGCCTACTAGACTCAAAGAGCTTTACCAGAAAAATAGTAAAAATAAGCACTAATCGAGCGTGATATCAAATAAAAAGTTTTAACCAGTAGATGATGATCAAACCCCCATCGAGTGGGGTATCAAATGAAATATAGTTACATAAGGAAGACTTATTTATAGAGACATGAAAGCTTTAATTAAAAAGTATTCAGACCCTCACTGACTGAGATAAATATCAAATAAAAAGTAGATAAACACTGAGCAAGAAATTTAGTAAACATCATTTGCCCCATCTTATTGCGTGTCACACATGAAATTCCATCACGTAATTGGCGTAACAAAAACTTTTTTTAACTAGATAAAATGACTCGTAAAATACCTCTAAATTTAAAATTGCCTTTTTGTTTTAGAGCGACAGCGAGAATTCTCTATCGAGCATTGACTTACCTCCCAGACTATATAACGCTAAAAAAGACCAAAAATCGACCATCAGGTGCTCTTGGAAAGACTGCGGAATCCTATTCGAATCCTTAGAGCTCCTGGTTAGCCACGTTACCAAATTCCACGCCGCTTGTGGCCCCGGTGGTCTTTTCTACTGCGGCTGGGAAGGCTGTACCCGAAACCAAAAAGGCTTTAACGCAAGGTAGTCAACCACTCACTTTTGTGACGCTTCAATCTAACATCCCTTTCCTTACAGATACAAAATGCTAGTGCACGTCCGAACACACACCAACGAGAAACCTCACAAGTGCACCCAATGTGAGAAGTCTTTCTCTCGCGCTGAAAACCTGAAGATCCATTCGAGATCTCACAGCGGCGAAAAACCCTACGTGTGTCCTGTTCCCGGATGCAACAAAGCCTACTCTAACTCCAGTGATCGATTCAAGCACACTAGAACCCATCAGGTGGATAAGCCATATTATTGTAAGATACCGGGTTGCGCGAAACGGTATACGGATCCGAGCAGCCTCAGAAAACACGTGAAAACTTACAAACATTTCGCTAGTGATAATAGCGGGGAAAATCGGGAGGAAATCAAAGACTGTATTAAGACTGAAACTGTTGAGGCTGTTTGTCGTTTGACTTGTCCACAAAAATGTTGTGTTAATAAAATAAATAAAACCGCGGAGCTGTTGCGAATAGGTGCCATGATTAGTATGAAAAACGAAGCGCCCGTAGCTTGGAATCAATTCGTCGTACCTGAAAAACAATTTTATACGTATGACGGCAGTTACCCCAGTAATTTGGATATTGATATGCCTCTGGATTTGAGCATACACAACAAAAGAATTTAGCTTTCGTTTTAACGGCTTAATTTTTGACTGTATTTTGTGTTCATCAGTATGTTTTTTGAGTGTTGAATTGATAATATTGTGATATACTTTTTTTAATATATATTATAAATAAATTATTTAAATAGAAATGTTTCAGTATATCTAATCTAATCCTTTAATCAGAATGCAACAATTTTCAGTTGCCAATACTTTTCAACTTTTAAACAATTTATTTTTCTTATTGTCATATTAAATTCTGAACAATGTTTATATAATTTGGATTTATTCGATTAGATTCATCTTGATGGTTGCTCGCCACGCCCCTTAAAGTCCCCTGACATAACAATACAGCAAAGATTGAACTGAAACCCTTCTCAGATACAGCCTATTATTAGTCTTTAATAATATGTTAAAGTACTACAAAACTAAAAGTTTTATCAAATAATTAGTCATACCAGTGCGACAATTACCCACTGACTTAAATCAATGCCCTAATCTAAAACGAAGATTTCATACTATTTTTATAATTGAACTGAATTTTTATTTTATTCACAGAACCAAATTTGTAAAAATCGTCAAATTTTTACAAGTACAATTCAAAATTTTGAGATTTACCCCGCCAGCTTGACTCTGGACACCAAATTTCCAGTTTAAATCAGGGATGTTGTGGAGCTTTATGACCATAATCAAAACTACCCAAATGTCCGAAATAAAAAAATATTCTTATCCGATATAAAAGTTCCCTATGGATGTTATTTGAAATAACGTTCCTGATTTCGCGATTTAAATTGAGACAAATTGACACTCACAGGAAAGATTTCACCGTCCAGGGAGATGTTTGCTGCGTCACGTCGTAACTACCTTTTTTTTACAAGACAATAAGTTCCTGCATGTATTTTTTTTGGGAATTTTATATCATTTCCATTCTAGAAAGCTGTTAAGACATATTTTACATGTAACAGAAACAGAATAGAAGATTTAACAGAGCCCTGGGTTACTCATGCATTAATCTGAAATGTCTCGGAGGCATGTCATCAACAATGTCATGAAAAATTCGATCTGTACAAATAGAACTTAATTCATGTTCTGTTTCGAGTTCCTTCATTGTGGTGAGCTCTGTGGAAACAATGTAATCAAAAGTTTTGGATAAAAACGATGAGATTATTCCTTACAAATTGAAAACAATTCATTTAATGATATCAATTTCTCTGCAATCCGTTTCGTGACTACTACTGAATTTTGTGATTTTAGTTACCACGCACGTAACCTGATTGTAAGGCACATTGCATCCGAAGCTAGCAAATATCTGAAATAATTTCATATCTGTAGTGCATCCGTATCCAGATCTGAAATGCTATGAAAAACAAACCCTAACGATTAATTTTCAGTCCAGTGCTAAAAAAACTATTCTTAAAATGATCGATCACAACCAGACTGAAATGAGCAAGAGTGCCCCCGTTTTTTTTTTTTCAAAAAATCGGCCTTTTCTGTAATATACTTTTTTAAATTCGAATTTCTGGAAATGATTTATTACTCAAAATCTATTTTTTTAAACTTGCAAAATTCTTTTATGTTTTTGCACATTTCCACTGTTTCCTAGAAATTCGTCTATTGAACCGAAATTTTGACTTTTTTTCGGAATTTACCTTTTTTTCCGCAAAAGTTGACTTTCTGTAAGAAATATATTTTGCAGGATATTTAGGTTTTTTTCTAAATTCCACGACGCTTTTTTAATTCGTCTCTTGCTCGAAATGTCTGTCCTCAAAATTGGTACAGGGTTGGCCGTTTAAAATGGAAGCAGCGAAGAGCTCTACAACTTTTGACAGCATTGTCAAATTCAAAGGCGTCACCAGCCAATGGGTCAGGGGGGGCAAGGTGAGAAAAAGAAAAATATGAACTGTAATATGTGCAGATAGACACAACGATTTAAATTTAAAAAAAAGGTTTTTGTTAATGAACAATAAAGAAACAATGGAAAAAATGAAATAAAACGAAAGAAAAGCAATTAAAACATAACTTTCTCGGGTTTTTTGCAAACTGATCAGCCACCTAATCGATAAAATTCTCTAGGTTGTCAAAAATGATCTTTATGTGAACACTTATCAATGCCAGGCCATTGAGGCGACTTTATATACCATAGTGCTCCTCAGCTAAGTTTTAATACTTCTCAAGCTGCTAAAAGATCGCTCCACAGTTCACGTTGTGCACGGTAGTGCAATTAAAATTTTTAATGCTTTTTCGGTCTCTAGAAAGAAGTTTTTCGTCTCTTTTATAACATCAGCAATGGTCAGTTCATTCGACCGTTCTAGATTTACCGTGCCATCAATTTTGCCAGAGCTCAACTTCATTTTTTACATCTGCTAAATTGTAAAATTAGGCGAAGATTTCGCAAACTTCTCTAAATGTTTCCACGTAGTACATATTTTGGAATTTCTAGAGGTAGCGGCTGCCCCTCCTTGGCCCCTGCCGACGCCCTTGGTCAAATCGTCTAATGACATATGACTCTGGAAACGTCAGTCACAGGAAATTTATACCATGGAATAGTACACTCCAAAAGAACGCCCTAAAATTGTTAAGTTGTATATTCAAAATAGCTTCTCAGTTATAAAAAATAAACATGTATTCATAAAAAAAACACTATAAAGCGTTTATACGCAAAATTTATGAGCCCCGGTAATCTTAATAATGTTAGCTACATATCCCAACAAGCAACAAAACGTTTCGATGAAAATGTCGAAGTCGTATCAGCCACTGTCGAGGAGTTTCCAACAATGCCGAACGTGCGTTGTTCTCAGAAATTAGGCATCCCTGAAACCACTCCCCGACGCATAATTTGTAGAAATTTGAATGTTTTATTACAAAATTCAAGTGGCTCAAAAAACAGTTGGGGATTTTGACTAGCCACGCAGATCATCTAATTTAAACCCACCAGACTTTTATTTGTAGGGTTTTTAAAAATCTAAGGTATATGCCAAAAGGCCGAAACTTTAACTTGATTAAAAACCAACATACGAAGTGAAATCGCAGTCATATCTGCCGAAACATTGACCAACGTGATAGAAAACACCGAAAAAAGAGTAATTTGGCCATCAATACCAATGATGGCCATTTGTGCGATATCACCTCCAAAAAGTAGTTCGAACATATCTCCTTAAACTAAAGTAAATGATTATCCAAATGAACAACAAAAAAACTGTTTTTTAGCATTTGTTCTTGAAAACAAATGCTTCCACTTTAAATAGCCAACCCTGTACTTATTGCAACATTTCATCTTTTTCGCAAAATTTGATTTTTTTCTTAAAAATAACTTTTTTCAGAGTTCGTCTTTTTGTTCAGTTTAACTTTTTCTAAATTAACTTTTATCTTAAAATTGGATATATTCGAAATTTTTTCTTTCTTTTCCTCGTCTCTAAATTCCTTGTCTTTATCGAATATAGGTCCAAATTTTAATTTAAAAAAGAGTAAAAACATCAAGATAAATATAGGCATAACTTTATAAAAGTTTGAGAAAAATATTTCTTGGAAATTTTAACTTTTTTCTCCAACTTTCAAGACAAACATTTTAAAAAACGGAAAATTATGAGAACCATTATTGGAAATTTAAGCTCTTTAATCGAAAGTTATTACCTTTTTTAGGTTACATTTTTTTCTCAAACGACAAACATTTAAAATATCAATAATTTGGCAAAAAATATTTTTTTGAAAACTGCAAAATTTCAACTATTTTCTCAACATTTAAAAAAATGTAGAAATTATGAGAAATATATTTTTGGGAATTTCGATTTTTTTTTTAATTTTAAATAAACATAAAATATATTTACCCGGGAGAATTTCATTTTTTTTCTACCAATTTTTCGCATAGAATGTTGCCTTTCTCTAAAGCAAATTCTGCCACGTATCAGTCTGAAAGTATTTTTGTAACCATTTGAAACTATGACAGATGATCTTCAAAAGCAGTTCTTATATTACATAAATTTTATTGATAAATCATTGCTTTGGAGATTGCAAACTTCTTTACTTTTTTTCTGTAAACTGAAATGTTGCAATTAATTTTAAAATAGGCAACGGATTATGAATTAAGTCAACGGATTTATATTCCTCTTCTGTAGATACTACTGCAGAATGCCCCTAATGTTGGTACATATATTTTCGGGTGGCGCTGTAGCATAACCACGACTCACAGTTTGGAAACGAGTGTCTTGCGTTTGAAATGTATGTAATAAATTCTCGTCATTGTCCTGTATTGCATATTCATCTAATGTAGGGGCGGTTGGTGCATGAAGGGTAATGTGGCACTGCCCTCTAGATAAATTACTTCTAATAGATTACATTAATTATAAATACTTAATTTATATGTAACTTTCCCAAAATGTTTAATAATACATAGTATTCGTTATCAAACATTTATCAGGCAATTAATAGTTAACCTTCCCTCAAGACTCGGAGTATAATGTAAAAGTCGCAGTCCGTTGTCACCTAGGCCAGGCCTGTAGTCCCGATCATCTCTCATTTAACCTGCAACGTCGATACTGGATCCATCTACGACAGAGGCAAAGTAATGGGAAGAGAACGCGTTTATTGCAAGTAAGCGGGAATCTGCCCGCTGCTATGCTTTCTCGATTCTCGACAGTCTAACGGCCCTTTCACACGGAGAGCCGTAAGGCTCGCAAGACTGAAATGCAAAGAGTACAATGAAGCTTTCACACGAGAAGCATGGGGCCTTTAGGACGCGCGAGTGAGAGCCTGTAAGGCTCGTGCAATTAGAGCAGTACGCTTCGAAGAGATCGCGTCTCTTCCTCGAAATGCAAAGAGGGAAATGGGGGCATTAAAAAAAAGAGCGACAATCGCTCATGGCTCTCGCTCCGCAGCGTCGAGATGGATTTTGATATCCAATTGTTAATTAATTCAATCAGTATCCGTCTCAGCGTTGCCACACGTCACGATTTAGACGAGACAGTCCCGATCCCAATTTCGTGTGTCTGGATTTTGCGCAATATTGCCAACTGATTTTTTTGGATTAAAAATGTTGAGTACGAAGAGCTTATTGTTTTGATAGACTAGCCTAATTTTTTCGACACAAAAGCTGACAACCCTGATCCGATCTGCCCATCGGTACAAAAATGCCAAGTCATACAAGAACCGCGATAGCGTAACTAAAATTTGGAGGAAAGTTTCCGAAGTTCTTAGCAGGGATTTTGTAACATTGTCCGGGTCTGATCCAGTTAATTGTAATTAACGACGGACGCAATGTTTAGCGCTCGAGCCGAAAGAGTGCAGGGTAGGAGCGGAAAAAGCTTCCTCTCGCGAGGACAAACCTTACGGCTCTTCGTGTGAAAAAGTCGTAAAACGTTTAAAAATAGTCTTCGCCTGAGCGTATATTTTCTGTATTTTGACATTCTAACTCTGAATCTGATTAGTAACATAATCGAACTGATATAAGACATTGACTCCTGATATTCAGATAGGATTAAAAAGTAAAGTTATTGATTAAACAAGGATAAAACAACTTGAAATTTAGCAAAACCTTTAGAAAATCTGCACTAAACGTTTAAATTTTTGAGAAAAGGCACGATAATATCTTTTTCCAATTTACTGTGAGCGATTTTGTATTTTCTCAACTAAAAAACAAATCAACTTGATTTTTCATACGATTTATTAGGTACTTGAAGGTTGATATCACACTAACATACATTTGTTAAAAGCATTATACAGAAATAAATCGGATAAATAAAAATCAAACGATAATAACAAATTAATACACAAATTTTATATACAAAAATAATTTACAGCTTTCACAAAATAAATAATATAAAATCTAATACTTGTGCAATACAATAAAACTTACAGATAAAAAATGGCACAACTTTACATATTCCTTAATTCCCAATTTTAAAGCATTTGTCTTCGACCTGTGGGAATCAAACCACGTTTAAAAATACGCAATTTTAGTAAAGCAAATCGAAAAGTCATAAAGCTAGAACGAAATAAATAAAATACATCACAGTATCTACAGAAATGTGCGATAATTTTGTGTCAAAAAATAATACTGATTGTGTTAAAATCGTAAGCAGTGATATGCTTCTTCATTTCCGTTAAGTATAATTTCTATAAAATTATATTTGTTCTGGCACATTTCTGCAAAAATAATTTATAAAATAGATTTATTTTGGTACGATTGAGCCTAAAATTAGTTTATTCACACTTTCTTCAAATGTAGACAGATGGAACAGTGATAGATAGAATGCATCAGCAAGTTTAATTGAAACAGCTTATACTTAATTAGGCCTTCTATTATAATAGTTAACTTTTTCCCTATTTATTATTAACCTAAACATTGAACTACTTGGTATAATTATCTAACATTTAGACTTCAATTGCGATATAAGATGGAAGAAGTGCCTTAAAACACCGTGATATCGTTGAACACTTAATGCATAAGCTTTCAATCAGTTCTATTTAAAATTTACCTAATGTTGAATCATTGAAATGTCTCTCAAAAATAGTTTATGGTCTTTTATGTTATTACCAAACAAGACAACTTTCTGTAGATTGCAAAAAATTCACCTTCACCCATGCGCTGTTTACATGTGATTATGCTTGAAACAGAAAAATATTACATTTCTTGCTAGACACGATTTGTAGGTGATACACATAGAAGCGTATCTGTAGAAGTGTCCTTGTAACCATAGAAGGTGGTAAATTCATTGAAATATACATGTCTACAGAAATAGTAGGGAAAAGCTTAATATTCTTCCATGTCAAGCTTTCTCAACTCGCATATAAACACAGGCAACTCGCAAAATGATTCAGGCATATTTAAATTGACACAATATATGAACAAATGCAACACATTCGCAGCCAGCGGCATATTTTGGTGTTTTTTATGTTTGCATGGAGGGGGCCCAATCGATACTTTCTGAGCCCAAATCCATGAAGAGCGACAACCACAGATCAAATTCGAGATTATTTTCGTCTACAAAAAATTGCGACGAAATTATTCAGTTTCCATCTACAGAAAATTGCGACGAAATTATTCTTGTTGAAAATATACTAAGGAAAGATCAGTCTTTTACAGAAAGCATTGCAAATTCCGCGTGTAAAACCTCAAAAAAAATTATTGCTTCATCGGCAAAATTTGTCTTTTCGCTGCTGACTCGAGTTTCCCATAATTAAAGCATAGTCATTGTCGATGTTTATAAAAACAAAGGATGAGTTTTAGCACCATTTCGGAAAGATCCAATTAAAATTAACAATTATGGCACTAAATTTTGGTTTACAAAAATACTCTAAGTCATTGGAATCATTGAGTGGCCTTTTTGCCTCTAGGTTTGATTGTTTCAGACAGTTGCCATAAGGCGTCCTCTTGCAAAAAGTCCGAGAAATTGTCGAAGAAACTGATTATTTTTTCGTTCTTCTTAAATGGATAAGAGCTGGAATCGAAAAGTATTCGTAACGAAATTTTACCGAGGCAACTGAACTTACCATTTTTTAAATTTTTTCATGTTCTCTAATATGTTGAATTGCTGCCAGCGTTTTGAAAAGTTGATATGACCATTGGATAGAAGATTGCTGTTTCCAATGTGGACAAATGTGAGGTCTTGTAAAATGAGACCGCTGAAACGAGAACCTCAAGTTCACTTTCTCTTGTTTTTACTGTATGTGCAAAATCGCAAAATAAATTAGGTTTTCATAAGAACCCTAGCAACTTAATGTTTGGATGGCATGATTTTTTCGCTATTCAACTGTCAAATTAATTAATTAGATTTGTGAGAATTCGTCCTGTAAAAAATTAGGAAATCCGAAAGCGTATCCATTTTTAAACATTTATTATATATTTTAAACAATTTTTTTGGTTTCCTTCTACTAGAACAATACCCAAATGTAATATTTATCAGAAATTCCTGATAATTAAATATTTTGACTCTGAGTATCTATAAATTAAATCTGTCAAAACTTTTGCCACCTTATTTCTATTGCTAGAATATTTGACCATATTTATATAATTTTCTACTTCACAGTAGACAAAATTCTTTGAGGATTATTTCTTATTTCCTTTTTAACCCCACTTTTTTTAATTATATTAAAGTTCAGGCTATTTGATGCCTATGGTATCATGATTTTCTAAACCAATTCTTGGTTTTTTTTGGTCGGTGACAGGATGTCGTGTCCAATTGAGAGAAAAAGTTTTGGTCTGAATTTTTATTTTTCAGTTTACGAATAATTGGTATCAAGTTTGTTTTTAGTATATTTTAATATTGTGCAATATTTATTATTCCATTTATAAACTGCATTTTTCCACGCCATTTTCTGACACACAACCCCACATCAATGGTCCCTTTGGAAACTTGACAATTCTTTTTAGGCAAACTTTGTGAAATGCGTCCTTTTCTGTTCTAATTATTGTTTTATTTATATCTCCCACTGTTGGGAACGTGCTGTGGATACTTTTACGTAAGTTACTTCGTTCAATTATAAAGTAATGTGTAATTATGTCGCTCGTTTCTGACTTTTTCAAATTTTCGGGAGCTATCTTATTAGCCTTGTCTGATATAATTTTGGAACGCCTATTATTTTTTTCGCGTTTTTTTTTTAACTTTCTACCTCTCGAACAGTCTTAGTGATATCGCCACACTAAGAGGTCGCTTCAAAGTCTCAATATCAGATCACAAGCTTTACGATATCCGTGGTGTGCAAACGCGTTTGAGTTTTAGTATACAAAGAGAAATATGACCAGAACACAAAATTAATATTATTGAATAATTCTGTTATAGTATATTGCTAGAAGGTTTTTTTAATAACCTGTTTTGCAGTTGAAATTATAATAAAATAGAGGGAAAAATAACGATATAATTTAAAATAAAAAGTTAAACGTCAAATTTAACAGTAATCACAGAGTAATGATTTCACAAAAGAAAGTAGAGCGTGATTATTTTCAAGCATGAACTGATAATTTTTTTAAAACTGAATAGACATTCAAGTATATTAATACTGGAGATTTTTTATTCAATACTATATAAACTAATAAACTTTCTTTGTATTTTGTATATGAAATTCTTTTATGCTCATAAATCATAAACTCTAACAATAAACTCGACACAATTTCCTGAAAATTCAAGAGTTTGAACACAGACAATACGGAATTAAGCTTCAAAATTTTTGAATATATTTCTGTATAAATAAGTCTTAAAATTTTTAATTTAAGTTTTAGAAGGAAAATCCAAATAAAACCTATTCTACAAAGATAATGACCATTTTGTTTTGTTATACTTACATGTAGGGAATGCAGGGGGGTTGGGTTTCAGCTAAAGCTTGCCTGTAAGCCCTGAAGCTGGAAGAGCTGTCAATAAGGGCACAATACTCCTTTAAACCATCCTGCACGTGTTTCTGCCATTCCAACCTTCTTACAGGTGCAGAATCCAACGCAGACAGAAGCGCCAAGTAAGAATTGAAATTATTAATCTTCCGCAAGTGCTTCATGATCTTAATAAACTTCAAAAAATACTTCTCCCTCAGCTCCTTATTATTAATTTGAAGAATCCTAGTTCGCGCCCTGAAATCAAACACTTAAACAACTACAGATTGAGAAATAACCAGATCCTACCAGAACGACATCTTGTTGAAATGTTCTGTGAATAATGTGAGGTTAGGGCTCCTTTCCTCGTTTTGTTCCTGGGCCCAGATCAGTACTTCGGGTATTTCGATCTTTACGAATAACTCCGCATCTAGGAGGGTCATTTGTTCCGCTATTTGTTCGGATTTAAAGTCTAACAAAGTGACAGATCGGAGAGGCATAGTTACGTTGATGACGTCGGTGGCGCTCTTCTTGTTTCTTTCTTTAGCCTCGTACCTTTCCAAGTGTTTAACCCTTAACGCTTTAGCTAAAGTCAGCTCACCGCAAGTTATCAAATGTTGAACGAATTTCATCAGCTTCAGCTGCATGGCGTTATCCAAATCCAGACACCTTGGGTAGACAAATTTGTTTATTTGGGATTAGGATGATTGTAATTGACTTACGTTAGATCGCTCACCACACGTACTATCAGAGCGAAGGCTTCCCGGGATTTCGTCTTTCGGTCTTTCATGTAATAAAAGTGGTTGTATCTTCTGGTCAACTTACAAACTAAGTCGTACGGTGTAATAAAAGTTCGATAGGTCGTTAAGAACGCCTCTTGATATGCAAACACTGTAAGAAATCAGCGAAATTATAAAGTTGCTATTGGGAAAACAGCACCAGGGGGATTTAGACAAGCATCAGGTGGTAAAAATGTAGAAAAAACGTAATGGGGATTATCGCTAAACATACCGTTTTCCTTTTCCTCTAAATTGCAGCAAAAATAAGCATTGAAATTAATATTAATTAAATTCTTGGGTCATCAATTAGGATTGTCTGCTTAGATGTTGTGTAGTTTTGAGGTTCACATTTCCAACTTTCGATAAATTTATTTTATCCAAAATTCCGCTCGATCTCTCTCTCTCTCTCTCTCTCTCTCTCTCTCTCTCTCTCTTTCTCTCTCTCTCTCTGAGCTTTCTTTTTTTTGTTCTATTTAACAGAACACATACCAAATTTGAGATACTACTAGCTTACTAATTCTTTTTAATTTGAAAGCGCAGTTTCTGTTTTTATCATTTGTAGATGACATTTGGTAATGGTAATTTGGTATGCGATTTCGACGAAAATTGCATGTTTTCGTAATCATATACAAGTCTGCCTAATGATTAACCAAAAGTCACCAACTCAACGTGGTTACCCTTTTAATCTTACTTCTTGCCTATCTCACCTCACTTACTCTTTTAACGACGCTACATTTGCGCTAAAGATATTGATAGTGAAAAATCCGCCCTTTGGTTGAATTTATCGAAACATGCAAAAAGGTTCTTCTATGAGTATTATTTTACAATAATGTCAAAGTCAAACATTCGGATTTTTTTCTTTAAAATAGGTTTTTGGGTGATATACAGAAGTCATCCTACATGGATGATCCTGACGACAAGTAGAAATGACAACAAACATTCAAATAATTCAATTTCTCACTATATACAATTCATTTTCATAAAAAAGTTTTGATTCAAGATGAACTCAGTGGCATGTTATTCATGATTTATGAGTTACTCTTTTTAATAATAAACCTCAGCACCATTAATTTTAGTGGTTAAGAAGTCATTCAGTGAGGTGTTTCGTTCTACTCGTACAAATACAAGTACAAGTGACGCCGCCAAACGTTCAGATCATCCAAAAGAGGTCTTCACGCCAGTAATCATCGATAAAAACTCTGAGATGGCAATGGACGATCGAAGAGTGAAAGTGTAAAAGGTGGCTGAAGCTGTAGGCACATCAACTGAGCGGGTACATCACATGAACATAAAAAAACCTATTCGCGCGCGCGATGGATGCCGCGATTGCTGACACTCGACCAAAAGAGCAACCGTGTGACCACTTCAAATGAGTGGTTGACGATGTTCAGTCGCAATCCGAAATAGTTTTATGGCCTTTTCGTTACCGTGGACGAAACATGGATTCATCACAACACACCAAAGACCAAGAAACAATCAAGACAGTGGGATTCTCCGGATGAATGTGCACCAAAGAAGACGAAGCTGGATCTGTCGACTAACAAGGTCATGGATCCACTTTTTTAGGATACACGGGGTGTCATTCACATCGATTACCTTGAGAAAAGGGTAAAACGATCACCGGCGAATATTATTCAGGGTTTTTGGACAGATTCGATATTAAGGGCCTTTACACCGACACTCTTTCTCCCGGATTTAGCGCGCGCCGTTCCAATCGCGTACGAAATAATGTCAGTCTAAATGCAAAATTGTCACTTAAGAAAATAGTACGTTTAAATCATGGAGCATTGACTCGAAGTAAAAATCGTGTGCGAATGGAACGTTGCATTCTTAGTGACAAACTTCTAGAACATCACGTTCTTTGTGTATCTCTTGTAACGCGCGATTGGCGCGTCCTGACAAGAGCGTGCGAAAATACTCCAAATGTAAAGGGCCCTATTGATTTGAAGCAGAAACGACCGCATTTGGCGAAAAAAAGTGCTGGTGCAGTGTGTATCGCCATAGCAAAAATACATAAATTGGGTTACGAACTACTACACTATCCAGCATATTTTCCAGGTTTAGCCCCCTACGACTATTTTCTATTTTCAAACATGAAAAAAATGACCGAGCAATAAAAAACTTGGGTCAAATGGAGAGGTCGTCACTGAAACAGACGCCTTATTTGGAGGTCTTGAAGAAACCTATTATTTGGAAGGAATAAAAAAATTGGACAAAGGGTGCATTAGATGTATCGAAATAAATTGAGACTACTTTGAAAAATAAAACTCTTATTTGCCGAAAAAAATATTTTTTATGCAAAAAGTCACTGATTTATGAAACTGCTCTCGATTAGAAATACAATAAGCCGATATTGTAAAGAACTGATGTGTTAGAAATTTCGGATTTTATGTTTTTATGGACTGCTTTATGGAACGTGTCAGATAATTGTTATCACGAAGTGAGTAAATGTGCAAGTGTACATCTCCTGGCCACACAAATTTCGATTTTAAAGCCAAAATTTTGAGAAAATCAAAATCCTGAAATTATTCTAAACGAGTTTTCTTTAGAAAAGTGGAAATTTGAGAAAAAACCTAAAGATTAAAAAATATTACTTTTTTTCGGGAAGAAACTTTACCATAGACTTTTTGTTTTTTTTTTAATTTCTACTTTCTGAGAATGATAAGTTTAAGTTTGAAATTTTATTATATTTTTAATTTCAAGTAAAAATTCTATTGTTCAAATCAAAATTTCCTTAAAAAAGTAAGAACTGGAAGATTCTAAATATTAGTTTCAAACATCTGTAGTTTTTCCTCAAACTGTTATTTTCTTAAAATGTCAATTATAAAACCGAAAATTTGGACTTTAAAACTGACATTTTATCTTTAAGACTAAAGCTTCAAAACCAAGTATAATGGTTAAAAAAAATTTTTTTCCCAAGCTTGAGTTAAAAAAAGAAATTTGAAAATTCGGAATTTCAAAAAAAATTCCATTTAAATATCGTAATTTTTAAATTAAAACCAAACACTGAAATCTCAGATTCTCAATGAACTTCATGCTTCATTCAAGAAAAAATTTCGAAATTCGAAATTAAAGAGAACTAAATGTTTATAATTACAAATTTTTCAACAATGTTGATTTTATAGCCAACATTTAAAAGTGAAATTCGGAATTCTGCGAACTTTTTTAATAAACAAATTTCCTAGAGCAATTCCTTTTTTTAACGAAATTTTAAACGCGAACTTTTTGAAAAAGTGTTCTCGAATTTTTTACTTTAAGAGAAAGAAAACATTTTGAACTGAAGAAAAAAATTTCATAAAAGCAGCGGCGTCTCGCGTTCGATGTCAAGCGCGACCGCGGGCGGCTTCAGCGAAATCGTACCTTAGGAAAGTCACTACCTTTAAAGGTAATTTCACGAACAAAAATTATACATAACTGTGGTGACCAATGATCAGTGGTTCATAGAACAATGTTGTAAAATGTAAATTTAAAAAAACCTTTTATTTCTATTTACAAATGATTTAGAATTTAGGCAAATTCTTGTCTTTGAAATTGCTAATAAAAAATTGTTGATGGGATCTAACCAACTCACCTCCATTTTTCGTGGCCTTAGAAGCTTGTATGATTAAGGCATCTATGGCTCCACCTCTTATATCAGGTCCATCTTCCTCGGGCTTCTTCAAATCCAACCACTTGTCCACGTCAACTTCCTCCATCAGATCGACATCGCAAGGCTGAATTTCGCTCCGTTCTTTCTCCTCATTTGTCTTTGTGTGTTCCAGTAGATCCGGCAAAACTTTCGCAGGGGATTCCAACGACTGCATCTCGGGTTTGACAGGCGTAAGCGGAGGCGATGAGACCGATTTTGACGAACTGGTTCTGCTGCGCTGCTTCGGTGGCAAGGCCGGAGGTATCGAGTTCGTCGTAGATGTTAAAGCGGGGTGGTGATTGGGCGAAGGTAACGGCGAAGGGCCTCTGTAATCGATAATGACATAATTCGTGATCTGAAGATGTATTAATGGACTTACTTCTGTGGTGTTGGAAAGGTTTGGGCCACTATGGCGGAGCGGCTTGAATTCTGCAGAGTGTGCGCGAAAGAACAGGATTGTGTCGTTGTTAAACTAGGACCACAGGTTTGGGTCCAAGGCTGATGTTGAACCATGTGAACGGAATGCCTCATCATGTACTCCTGTTCGCTCGTATGCGAGCAATTACCGAACATTTCCATGTACGCCATTACTATAATAATAATTTATATAAACCAAATGATTCTCAAAACAAATATTTTTTAAAACAGGTTAAAATACATTTAAACTAAAGTCTTGCGGAGGTGACTACATAGACAATTTTAATAAGTAAAATTAATGGAAAAATATTGACATATTAAAGAAATTCAATATCTTTTTAGCACCCAACTCTTAATAAGTAGTAGAATCCAAAGATACCAAAAGGATTTTACACTTTGTATGCAAAACTCATCTACATACGAAAACCTTCCGTCAAGAATTTAATGAGCGGAGCTAAATAATTCCACATCGATTCTTTTTATCTCTCCCTCTCTCTCTCTTTCAAAAGAAACAAAACGGTGATCTTTACAAAACGCTAGTTTTATCGTGGACGAGGCAAACTGCCCAACATTTTTTTTTAATTTGGGGGTAATTTCACTTTACCCCAATGGCTCTTCTAAACACTTTTGCATGTTATCGTAATCATCTCCGCAGGAAGAAGATTAAAAACGCAATCAACCAAAAAAAACACAAGAACTCAAGTTAGTGCACCACTTGGGCTTTCTTACCGGAATAAGCCACCGACTGGAACACTAAGAAAAAAGTTACAATCAAATTTTTTCCGGTAGCAGAGCGAAGAAAAATTCTGATGATTTAGACAAAATGGGAACTTACTGTGTTTCTTCTTTGGTGGCAACGGTGGCGGTCTACATTCTTGAGCTGGGGTAGTGATACTTGAAATACTCGAACTGCTCGATTGATGCATCTGATGCCTTTGACACGTCACCAGAAGTTCACCTAAAATTCAATGAACCTGTATTGGGAATTACATATGAGGCCAAAAATGTTTATCATCATTTTCGTTTTTTTGTTTGTGCGAGTAGTGGCCACGTTCTGTAATATTTTGTATAAATGAACAATTTTAAAGCCTTACCAGGCTGAGAATCTTTTCAGAGAACATCTTTAGAGTTCCACTGAGTTCAACCAAACCCTGAAGATGTTCTCGGCGAAAAAGAGTGAAACATTTGACGCGGCTTTAACTTCTAAACCAAGAAGTGTACTTATCTTACCCATATTGCTGTCAGGAACATTGTCATAAGGCGACGGTTGCCTTTCGAGCTTCTTTTTCGTTTTCTGCGGCAAAGCGGGCGGCGTGTTGCTGCCCGAAGCGAAATCGACTTCGTCCTGCTGCGTCGTTGTTAGGGTGGATATGATAGAGCTACTGCTACTGGTCTTCTGACTGTAGGCCTTCACCGAAGTTTCCTCATTTAAAGATTCGAGAATGCTTTCGGATTTGAGCATCTCCATGGAGGAACTACACGAATGCTTGGTCACTTGGGTGCAATGCGAACTGGTGCTCTGCTGAGAGCTGCGCTTCGAGTAACAAGAAGAATGGTAGGATTCGGCCGACATTATGCCGGAATCTGTATTGGACAATCTGTGGTAATCATATAGGGATGCTGGATTTATTAGTTGGTTGGATAAGCTGGAGCTTAGCGAGGATTCTTCCCAGGATTGGGATCCGTTGGCGGCTATAACACATAAGTTATGATTATGAACAGCGTTTTAGTTAGAAAATTACCGATTATATCAGTCGTATGATTTTCAAAAGTATCATCGGCAGCGGAAGGTCCCATGATGGCTCTTAATTCTTCTTCTTCGCGCGAAATATTTGACATGGAGTCGAGACTTTCCAAACTGGCCGAAAGCAAAGACGAAGAATCCGGCGACTTTGAAGATCTTATCAAATTCATTAATTGATTTACAAAAAATTTCAGTTTATCAGTTCACTTACCTGTAAAAATGCACGGGCGGCACGTTCTCTGGGCTGTAGCACTCTTCGGTCTTGGCGATTTTGTACAAATTTTTCTTTTTTGGCGGAAGCGGTGGCGGTGTGACAGAATGTAATTGACCAGTCCGTAAAATCCTGAAAAATGCACGATTGCGTGCAAATTTTTAATTGATAATTTTACCGGAAATGGGGATGAGTTCTACAACACTCACCCGTCTTTAGGTCTGGGTGGTTTCGGAGGCGGGCTTGGGTCTCTTAGAACCGACTCCGTGCTGTGGCTGCTTCTCACTGGATTAACGCAAGAGGTCTGTTCCAAAATTTCTCTTTCGCGCGGCGTTAGAGGTATATCAGGAAGAGAATTTCGATGTGTCGTCACGTCTAGACTGGTATTACCATAAGATGAGCGCGGTGTTGTCTTGTAACTCGTTTGTTGGTGCATTATTTTCTCTTGAGCAAGTTTTATTAACGACTAAACGACGAAATAAGTATAAATTAAAGGTATTATTAGGCGACTAATCTAATAAATTACCTCAACGGCTTCCTCAACATGGGCTACGACCTCGTTTACATTTTTTTCATCCAATTCGGAGCTTTTAGAGTCGATGAGAGCGTCATCGCAAAGCTTTATCAATCTGGCAACGCTCTGATACATTCGATTGGTTGCCGACATGATGCTACTGCTGCAGTCAGCCGCGACGTTCGACTTGATCGTCAAGTTAATATGCCAAATGCTGTCTAGCACCAAAGTGCCATTTCCAGGTAACATAGTCCAAATTTTCTTCGAGACAACATCCCTAGCAAGATTGTAACAGTGAAAACGATCTCCAATTGAATAGAAAACTGGTACTCTATGTAACCAATTTTAAAAGTAAAAATACCCGAGGATACAAGTTTTTGTATTAATATGAATTGCGCAACAAAATGAACTTCGGTGGCAACGATTGCGAAAAGACCAATACATCGCTATATTCATGCATCAAATACATAGTTTTATTGTTCCATTGGTTAAAGGATGAAACAAATTTTACCAATTTAAAAGAACTACGTTACCAATTTTAAAAACGTATGCCACTAATTTGAACCACCTTAAAAGGATCAAATTGGATATAACTGAAGATAATATTTACCTAAAATAGTTCAAGGCCAGCTTAATTTGTTTGAGCAAGTCATCGAGTTCTTCCGCGGGGCTCTTATTACCGACGTATGTGTGGTTGATCATGTCGGGCTTTCGGCATCGGCCGCCCTTAGGGCTTTGCGACCGCAAAACCGGGCCCCCGCCAGGACTGCGCATCTGTGATATTTTCCCCAACACGTCGTCCTTGAAGGATCTGGCACGACGGGCGAGTTTGGTGCTTTTGAAAGACGGTTTGTGGCCACCCGGGCCTGTGCCTGCCAGAGGCGAAGGTATTGGACTTTCGTTTTCTAAAACATAAAAAAAAAGATGAGTCTGTGCATCGTTGCAACTTGGACAGGTAAAAATTATGTAGAAGTAGCTTTTTTCTCTCAATACTTTTCGATTTTACTTCAACCATTCTTGACATATGTTCTCACTGTGCTCTAACGGCTTTAAGTTGGAAGTGTATACAATCACCGTACCATGTTGATGAGGCCAAGGAAGGCCGAACTAGTCTATGGTTGCGATTGTACATATTTTCAATTTTAAGCACGTTTAACTGTTTAATTACAGAACATTTAATTGGTCGTTTGTCGAGGTAACTAACATATTACGATTGTAACTAAGGTATTATGTGCTACTAAGTTATTATGAAGCTGCTAAATATTATGAGGTTAATAATTCTCAATAAAAATTTAATTTTAAGGACACTTAATTTTCAATGATACGATAAAGTAATTAAGAGAGACAATTTATAAAAACAGTAAAGAAAAAAATGAATTAAATCAAGGAGTTAATTAAACTTGTCAATAGTTTACAGGGCGATGTAGTTTTTAAATGGACAAAATTTCACTGAACCCAAAACTGTGTTTATTTTAAAGTAACCTTTCTACTATTTTTCTAGAATAGGTTCTTAATTCTGTTAATTACTTAAAATACATCTAAAATACAAATTCAGTTAAAGAAAAATGGTGAAATAATATTGACAATTTAATTTAAACGTCAAAATGGTAATTTATTATATGCAATTTTTGATAACCGATCAACGACTTCCTAAAATAAGATAGAGAATGATTTTCTTTAAATGGTTAAGGCAGTGGTTTCCAACCTGTGGGGCGTGCCCCCCTAAGGGGGCGCAAGACTGTTGCAAGGGGGGCATGCAGCTGTTTCCAAAATATCTTTTTCAAATACAAACCAAAATATATAAATTGTATATTGTTTTGTAGCCCATTAAATAAATTATAATATCAGTTGAGTATTTATGAAATTAGATTGTTAGAAAAGTTAAGGGGGCGCAACAATTTTTTTGTTTTTCAGGGGGGCGCAGATACAAAAAGGTTGGAAACCACTGGATTAAGGGAATGATTTTCTAAAACAAAGTAGATCGTAGCTTTGTTAACCAGAATGAGAATGAAGTGATGAATATATTTGCGAATTACGTTTATTTTAACTGAAATTGTGTTTCCACATTGCGAACTCGTTTCATTAATTAGAAATACTTACTACTTTAGTTGAAAACATAAACCGCTTTCTTGCACACTAAAAATATAGTCACTTTTACGCCCTGATTTTTACTACTTTTTTAAAGCCTTTAAATTAATGGGAACTCAACTCTAGTAGTTTAGAAAACATTGACAACCTTAAGAAACATTTATAGAGTGATCAAGATCAAACAAAAAACTTACTATATTCAAGGTTGCATGTTGCTTGTATAATTTAAATTGTAGTAATAAATGAAATTTGTTTAATAATAAAGAGATACTTAGTCGTTATATTGTTTTCGTATCATCTGGGATAAGTGTTAACATAAATTTACATACATTTGCATACAATATGTTTCAGAAAGGATGAACGACTAATAAATTCTAATGTTAATGTCGAAGATGAACCGAACAAACAAAAATGAACACTGAACACGTCACTGGATGATGCAGAGTGTTTATTTCATTAATAATCTAATAAGCAAATGTCGCCACAGTCTACATCTTCTATAGAAAGCCTACGGTTTTTAAATTCCACCAAAAATAGACATGATCTTGAAACTTCTATACTAATACCTCAGTCGTTTTGCATGTACTATGTGCATTGAACAGTGTTTAAGAGCGCTTTATATCATGGTCATGGGAGCCCGTTTAACTTATCTTATCTTGGTTGGGTCAAACTTTAAAACTTACCTTCTTAAGAAATAATTCTTAATCTGCCTTATAAACACAGAAAACACTAAGCTCCTGCATGCTCTCACAAACAAATAAATCAATGTCATTCGACATTACTAACGTTACCGCAGCGTGAGTAATTAAGATATTAATCACTTTCGCGTATGTAAAGCGATTGTTTTCCATGTTAACGACAAGTTTGGAAGTTGGAGCTGATAAAAAGTACGAGTTGGCATTTTTTAACGTTCGACGAGTGGCAACTTCTAAACAACTGATTCAGCGGCTTACGAGTCAGGAAGAAATGCGAATCCGCTTTTGGAACCAAACAAATTAAAATTCCTGGCGCGATGTTACCACTATTAGTTACTCGTGTGGTCTCTTGAGATTTCCTCACACTTTCAATTGAATTTCTTACCAATCGCGCCATTGAATCTCGCAACGACGATTAGTTGCGTGTAGTAGTAGTGTGCAACAAGTGCTATAGCACTGGACCTCCAACAACGTAAATGATTTCCTTTCTTTTTATTCGTCAAAAGTATGTTGCAGGGGATAAGGTCTTTTTTTTTAGATCCTTTGCCACATTTCTGTAGTATAAAATATTTAGGGGCTCCCATCAGAGAGCTGTACGGAGCCACGAGCAAGCTTACCAAGATTAGTCCGCTCCTGACCGGACACATTCTCTTAGTGAAGTTTAATTTTTCTGTTAATATTTTTTGAACTATAAGGTCAAAATATTTCAGACTTGAATATTGCAGCAGGCATGAATCCGCCTAATCGAAACAGAAGAACCTGGCAACGATTGAGATAAAAAAGAATGTCAACTGTCACAAATTTCTTTAGTTCTTTATTTTGTTTGTCAGAACTATACCCGAAGGAAAATTAAACAGTGATTTCCGGACGTATTAAATCCATACTGAGGTACTTATCATCATTTTATTTACTTATCAACGAACGGAATCAGTCGATCCATCAGAATATTTACAACTTAAATGGTCTGTTAAAAATTTTTTGTCAATTTGAAAAACGTCAATCCTGTTTCAGATATGGGTGATGCGAGCATCAACGACAGGGTCGAACCAAGCGACCCTCAAGAATCGAAGTCGCCGGAAAAAGCGCCAACCGATAACGTGGACTCGCCCAAAGACGCCAAGGAAACTCCTACAGAAAATGATTCGCCGGAGAATAAAAGCCACGTGGAAGTAGTTTTTGAAAAAGGTGATCTCAGCGAAACGTCCACTAGCCAACTATCGAATGAAAAACAAGCTCAGCTGCGAGTAAAAAAGGCAGATGCCGAGAAAAATTTACCTGAATCAGACTCACCCCGTAGCATCTCGATCAAGGTGACCGAGGTGTCGCCTAAGACGAACTTGGCTTCGCCTCAGATCAAGGTCTCAGTTACGGGCAAAAAGAGTACTGAAAAGGACGACTCTATTAAGAACATAAAATCTTCGACTAATTTGGCAAATGAACGATCTTCTTCCACATTTAAGTAAGTGTAAAGAAAACGACATTTTAGTCACAGTAACTGTATTTTTGTAATTGGTTTAAAATCTGCCTTAAAATTTTTTGACCCTTACAGTTTGTCTTCAATTCTTTATTATTTTTTTAAATATTTTGTGAGTTTCGTTAATGGGTCTGTAAGATCCTATGTAACTTCCACAAGTTTGTTCGAGACATAGTGAGCATTATATATTCAGGCTTTTATAGCCAAGCTCAATATAAGACTTGCTTACTTCTTTCAAAAAATCTCTTATTTCTTGAAAGTGCAAGGCGATATAAGTTTCTTAATGTTTCGTCCCTAAAAGTGAACGTGTTTCTTCTTCGGCAGTAAAAATCGCAGCCAGTTTAGAGTACATTCGGCGTCGTACAATCCAACGGCCAATACCAAATACAAGCCGGTGCCCCAGAACCAAAGCGACATCTTTAGCGGTGGCGTGGACCAGGTTAGCTCCACGACATTGTATTCCTACAAGGGGATACCCAGTAGGAACTATTACAAGAAAAAGGAGCAGGCTGACTCCAACATATTTCCAAAGTATAATCAGAACGTGAAAAAGGAAGAGAAGCCGAAGGTGGCATCTCCGAGACCCACACCGTCGGAACCTTCGAGTTATAAAGGCCCCACTAGAAACGTGCTGACGGGAGCAGGGTTCATCTCCAAGGACGAGTTTAGGTCAAAACCGGCCAGGAAGAAAGGTTTCTGGGTTGTCGTTGTTACTTTCGTGGTTTTTATCATTCTTATTTCAGATGGCAATCCGGTTTTGGGTGTTGGCTACGACGAACCGGCTGTAACATCTAGCAACACGAGGGTTCCACCAGGTGGTTTTTCCAAAGGTTTGTGGTAATGGAGTTTTTTGGATGTAAATTCGTTGTGACGTTATAAATATTTATACATATTTATATTTTTTATAAATATATGGTGTCCTTTATACCAATGAAAATATAATAAAAGGTTTACACTAATACTTCCATGTTTGATATGTTTTCACCTAACGCAGCGCACCAAGAAACTCAATGTTTGTGCTACTGCACGAGTTTACGTGTTGTTAGTGATTTTTTGATTGCTCAAATACACACAGAATCAAGAATACCTGGAGCTTCAATTCCAGTTGAAATGGGAAGAACCGAAAGCAAAATAGTCCACTGTTTAATTCTCCTTTTATCAACACAGTCATATTCCTTCAACTTATATGTTCGTCTTCTTCCAGTGGGTTCGTGAATATATTCTTCGAAATCTGGCATTTTTTTAATTCGGCCAAACTTTGAAATCATAAGCTATGACTTTACTATATTTTCATAATTGTTTCAAAACAAATAATTTTAAAAAATTCAAGACTCATTACAGTTCCAGTTTTTCAACAATTTTCGATATTAATCTTGAAACTTTGATTTTTGTAACGAATTAGTTTCAAAGGTTCGAATTCCGAAATTAAATTGGAAACTTTTCGGTTTCAAATTTAAACTTGGACTTACTTGAAATTTCGTGGTAAAAATAAATTTTCAATAGAAAAATTAACATGTAAAAAATTTAGGAATTTTAATTTTAATCACGGAAGTTTCAATTTTTTTCTTGAGATTTTAAATTTGATATTTTAAGAAAAATATCGAAACTCGAAATTTCGACATTTTTTAGAAATTTTAAATTTAACTTCAAAACTTGCATATATTTCTTGAAACGTCCAAGTTAAAAGGTCGAAATTTGAAAAAAAAGTTTAAATTTCGTAATTTTAGCCTATAACTCGTTAAAAAAAAAAAAATTTTGAAAATTTCCAGTCGGATTTTTTTATTTGATCTCAAATGGTCATTTTTTTTCTCGAAATTTCAAAAAACCACATTCTCTTTTAGTGTCGCTTAAAATATCCTCTTATCGCTTTTATCAAATTTGCAAAAATTCAACATGGCGGCCATAATAAAAAATTAAGTTTATTGTGGGGCGATGTTCTGTAAAAAAATAAATCAGAAATAGCATTTTTAAATTCTCCATAAAAAATGTTCGAATAATACATATAAGTATTAATTAGAAACTGCTGCCATCGAATTTAAGAAAAATACAAAAAAAATATTTAGGTAAAATTTCTTTTTTACACATTGTTAAGCATTAAAATACATAAGTTTGCCATAACTTAAACAACATCCTATATCTTCAAATAAGGCAGATCCCAAGGATCGAAAAATGGGCACCTCGGAAAGATGACAATACGAGGTACAATTTTCTTAATCACCCGGTAGAATGAAGATTTTTGAGATTACATCCAATTAAAACTAAGATGCTCCTTTTGCAGTACAAAACTTCGGAGCAGCGTTTGTCGTCTAAATTTTTAATACAAAGCGGTCAAAGAATCATTTCTAAAAATATATTCACTCTAACCCACATAAACCTATCTGTTAATCGATGGCCTACTCGGGCGAAAATGGAATGCACCAAGCGATTTATTTACGACACAAATGCACGAACGAAAGGCACAAGTCAAACAAGAAGCGAAAACCCGCCAGAAAGCACAAAAAATCACGTCAAATTTAAATCACGTCGAAATCTAAAATAGAATCGTGACAGGAAATTAAAAATAAACAATCACAGACGAATATGACAAGCTGTTTTTCATAAATATAATGGGTCGTTTACATTAGCAGTCGATTTAAAATCGAAATTCCAACGCTCAAATAAAAATTGTGTGTAAATTAAGTACCTAAGCAATGGAATTTAGTACCTAAATGGAAACATGAAGTAAACAATTTTCGGTAATCGAAGTTTAACTAACCCTGTGCCCTGAGTGACATGTCAGATTCTATGCCATTTTTATGCTGTTTAATTAAACGCTTTTTCACTAATTTTGTATTTTCGAAGACTGAATTTTAATCAACAGTATGTTATATTTTTACAAGTGGTATGTATATTTTCTTGTAATTTCCCTCAAAATCTTAAAATCTTTCTTTCTCTGCGTAATACCAGCCACCTCTATTGGTTGTTGAGTGATTTTGAAAGTTTAAAGCAGCCTTTATATTAGGGATGAATCATAGAGCATGCACCCAAAAGTTTAAGATCTTTTTGGTTCTATGTTCTATGCAAAAATTTTCAAACTTTCTGTTCCTGACTTTTGCTCCAAAAGTGTAACTTGACGCTTTCTTTTAATTAGTCGCGTTTTTATGTTAAAATGTGCCATTTATATAATATTTATATTAGTGTTTAATGAAGCTTCAAAAAATATCGCAACAATCAGAAGATGCTAAAAGTTGAAAACAACGTCAGTAGCAGTACATTTAAACTACTATAACCTGCCCGCTGTCTCATAATAATTATAAATTAATAGATAAAACGGTAAAAATGATTATTTCAAATTCGTTTATATGTTAAAATGGATATATACAAAGAATTTTATTTACCACTTTTGTTGAAAAAAACATTTTGTGTCACCTTAACAAACCCTTGGATCACCATTTAAAGAACGCAATTTTGTAGTTCGTTGTGATACAGGTGCAATTAAATTTTGAACAAATAAGTGTTATCGCGAATATTATCGCTGATAAGACTTTCTCCTGGAATGAAAAAATATCAATCTATATATACCTTGTACCAAGGCAAAGTGTACTATGCTCTCTAAATATCGTTAATGTAGGAACAAATGAAAATAATTTGAAATTGTAATTTTAAATTATTCTTTCTAGCGCCGCCACGCAGGAATGATTGGTCATATTTTTTTTAGTCCCAATAAACCAAACAACAGTAAAAAAAATTACACAACCTTTTACAGTGAAAACATAGAATAGATATCAATTTATTTTTTTTACAAATTCAGCTTTAATCCCGAAATTTTCACTTTCTTTTGAACATTTTAACTATTATCGAAATTTTTTACATATAAGTCGAAACACCCACATCGACCTCGAAATTTCAACTTAAGATTTCCAAATATCTAAAAAAAGACTGTACTCTTGAAATGTTTACCTTAAACATGAATTTCTACTTTAAAGATGGAAATTTCGAATATGAAAGTCGAAATTCCAATTTTTTCTTAAAAATTTTAAGAAGAAAAGTCAAAATTTTGGTTGTTAATGTTTTAAATTACTGAACGTACTCTACTGCCAACTGCTAAAAATACATCACATGATGAAGTTCAATTGGAATTAATGGACAAAATTTGTAATTGTTTTTTTAATCGACCGATCCTTCCAACGACAATGAAATTATACGCGAGCCCGTACGTAACTGATGGAAAAACAGACCGATATAATCTGTATTCATGAACAAAATTATCGGCAGTTTAAAAATAAAATAGTTCACGTGCGGCTAGCCTAACCCCGAACCCTTACCTGATCACAGAGAAACATTAACATAGAATTTAATCTTGAAATCGAAATTTTGAATTTAGGCTCGAAATTTAGACTTTAAACGAGAAGTCAGCAATCACCAAATTTAATTTTTTTATTTGATGGTCGTTCTACGACTTTGTAATTCCATGATTTTAATAAAAACATAGATTTGGAGCATAGAGAACTTTAATACTTCAGCAACATGTGTAATGCATACAACTTTATTGCAAACTATTTAATGCAAGAAAAGAAAGAAAAGCACGAAAATGTCTGAAATCCAGAACACAACTTACGATTTTTGACCCTAACTTTTTGTAATAAAGCTATGCAGATAAAAGGCAATAGAAACTTCAAGAAATTGAAAAAAATGTGAAGATAAGACTAATAAAACTGTAACAATAAATTTAATAATTTTGATGAGGGTTTTTAAAAGCAACATATTCTATGAATCTCGTTCTTTTTTGTATTTCTTTTGCGATATTTGTAGCGGCTGTGAAGTGTGGACCGAGACACCCAGTGTTTCCAAATATCAAATGATGACAGAGGTCATTGCTCAGCACACCGAATATCCATCAAAATATAGGGCATATCCAACAACGTATAAATTAACTCGAAACCCAACAGATTATTAACGTCAAATAATCGATATTTTGTTTCACGCTCAGTCACCGAACCCACCCTCATCAATTTATTCCGAATAAATCACCCTACCTTGGACATGTTTTGTAGATTTTGGTGTTGATGTCATATTAATCTTTACCCCATCAAGAGAAAATCACACTTTCACCACTCGCACTACCACCATCGTTTTGTCCTTTTTACATTTTCGCGTGCCGCATGCAGTGTGTTTTCTCAATCGTCCGGGTCACCCCCATTTTATCAGAAAATGAGAATGGAGCCCCAAGATGCTGGTCAGATGGAAAACAATTTAATCGGGTGCTGTCATCTGTGTCACTCCCGTCACATTTGACATCAAAACAAATGATCGATATCTGCGCCGGTAAAACAGAAATCTCGACTGTTGCTGAGCATTTAAATTAATTTTGATTTCATGATTCGTTGATTGAATAAACGCACGATTGCATAATAAACTATTATCTGGATTCGCAAGCTAAATCAAAATTTTTACTTCTATCGGATTGTGCTAACTATTTACTGATTTTTAGGCATTTTAATTACGAATAGACGAATACCATAACTTTCAATTCGTATGGTTTGGGAACTCTTCAATAGATGGTAGCTTACCAACAAAGTTTTTGTATACAAGTATTTAGTTACCAGCTTTATAGAATTTTTTTCAATGTGCAGGACTTAAGCCCTTTTACTAAAAACTAATAAAGAAAATAAAAATATTTTAAGAATGTGATTCAAATATTAATTGTTCTTTTTCTTCTTCTTAATTGTTCCCCAAAATTATTCGAACATTATTAAAAACAAAATTTCGACCACATAGTCCATTTCAGGTACATCTGCCTAGGAGTAGGCTTAACCTTTAGATAAGTTACCAAAAAAATCACCAGAACTAAAGCTAGCTTCACGCCTAAATCTTTTGATAATTACTGTGTTGCCTATACCGTTATTCAATCAACGCTTATACTTAAGAGGTGTTTGGTGCAAATAATCAAGCTAAATGTTTTCCATATTATTTTTATTACCATTAATAACAAAATAATAATTTTCAGCAGAAATTGACGTAAAATATGAAAGAATCACTCTTAAAACAACAAACAAAAAAGATATTTTAGGTACGATTTTAAGAATTCAGAACACCATTAAGAAATGTCACAGGGCTGCCACACGACCATGTTTAAATATTACTAGTTCTTGTTGTTGCCACTACAAAATTAGAAGTTTAGTTCCTACTCCGATGCAGATTTATTTGAAATATATTATAACCTGGAAATTTATACACAGCTAAATATTACATGAAAATTCGAGAAAAAAATCGAAATTTCAGATTTAAAGAAAAAAATTTCGGGAAGCAGAATGTAAACCGGGATAATCAAGCAAATTTTTAAGTTTAGAATTTTAAATTTTTGCTTATTTCCCAACATTTTTGAATTTTTGAGATTTCACTTTTTTCGAAATTCTGTCTTTTTAATCTCAACATTTTAACCATTTTCTCAAAATTTTAAGTTTAGACTTTCAATATTTATTTTTTTAATTCAAAATTTTGTCTTGAAACTCTATAGTTTCTAATTTATTTTTAGTAATTATAAGTTTAAAATAGACAATTTTTTATAAATTCTGTCAATTTTCGAAATTTATCTTCATATTTAAAAATTGTTACTTATTTTCCAAAATATTCTTTAATCTTGAAATTTCAAGTTTTCTCATTTTTTCTGTGGATTTAAGCCCATTTTTTAGTTTATTTTTGTTTTAAATTCATAATTTAAAGAAAACTACTATCTCGACTTTACTTCAAATTTCGAGAAGATTGTACATTTTCATTTTAGTCTCAAAACTTCCACTTTATTCTATTTTTACGAATTTTTCTCGAAATTTTAGAGGCCTAGTTAAAATTATTTTTCATAAATTTCGAGTATTTTGTTTGAAATTTTGCTTTTTAATATTGTTTGTATATTTATATAAACGATAAATGCTAAATAATGCACATCTTTCTGTTTTGCAGAATTATGAAGAATTTTTGAAGTTGAAGAGATTCGCCAAAAACAATCTGGCAACACTGGTAGGGATGACTGTTGCCGTTTATTCAATCATCGCTGTTGCTTGCTTGTGATTTATAATCACAGAATTTGTCAGAATGTGTGGAATAGACAACAGTTGCTTTCGGCGAAATATTCAAGTAGAAATTTTTAGTTACAATATGCTTTAATGAGCCCAACTACTTTTTTGATTTTCTTACTTAGTTTACTTACTAATACAGAGAGGTTTTTTAAATTTGAATATATCAGTATATTAATTCCTTCTATGCGCTGGATCTGTCACTTCGCTGTCTTTCGCGTCTATGGCTACAATAAAACCTCAAATTCAATTAAATGTCATCTTGACGCATTTATGGCAAAAGTGTCGTTGAATTCATAAAAAATATGCTTTCGAACGGTGAGTGGTCGCTGCTGTTCGTGTGAGTTTCTCACTTTGATTCTCTAGGGTATAAGTAGTCGATCGTCATGGGGAATTCGGGTTTAAAACAACATATCGAAACGGCTCAAAAAACTGGGGTATTGAAATTATCCCAAGGAAAACTCAGCGAATTTCCCCCTGGCATTAAAGAGTTGGAGAGATGCCTGAGAACTTTGGATCTTTCGGAAAATAAATTTCTGGTTTTACCGGAGGAAATAAGTAGGTTTATTCAGTTGAAACATTTGAATTTAAATAAGAATAAATTAACGAAATTGCCCGATTGTATTGGAGCTTTAACAAAATTAGAAACTTTAAATGCATGTCATAATAAGCTGGCAACTTTGCCACGTACTTTATCAAATCTTATCAATTTAAAACAAGTGTACCTTGGTGACAACCACCTGAAAGAATTTCCAGCTGTGTTCTGTGGTCTTAAGCATTTGGATATACTCGATCTTTCGAAAAATCAAATTGTTTGTGTACCAGCTGATGTCGCCACTTTGAATGTTACAGAATTAAATTTGAATCAAAATCAAATTTCTGAATTATCTCCTCAGATAGCCTCATGTCCTCGACTAAAAACACTGAGGCTTGAGGAGAATTGTTTACAGTTGTCATCGATTCACTCAAAGATACTTTCTGATTCCAAAATATCTAATCTAGCCGTTGATGGCAATTTGTTCGAGACCAAAAAGTTGTCAGATATCAATGGGTATGATGCCTACATGGAAAGATACACAGCAGTTAAGAAAAAAATGTTCTAATTTCCAGCTGCACTGGTGGGAGTTTTGTTCTTGGTGCTTAACTTGTCAATTTCGCCTAACAAGGCACTCAAATGTCTACTTCTTTGATCCTTTTATCTGAAACATTCCTGGGAATATTCTATTCTTGCAATTTTATATTGTCTTATCACTGATTTACACTTTAACGTAGCTTTTACATGTTAGGATATAATAGCTGTTACCAAAAATAAAAGGTATGTTAGAAACTTACCTTTCTGTGATATGTATATTTTTCTTATGTGTTGAAATCAACTACTGATGTCAAAATGAGTATTTAATTTGTCAGCATTTTAGTATCTAATTTAACGTAATTTATTAATTATGTAAGTACTAAAAGTGTGGTCCAAACTTCTAATTGTATAATTTTGTAACTCTTAGACAATCTGTCATGTGTATTTGTTATATTTATTTAAAAAAATACACTTTCACTTCACATTCATGTAAACAAAATATATTAAATACAGTCCATGAATTTACATTTTAAATGTTATTTAACTTTAAAATCTAGAACTAATGAAAATCTAAAACTGAACACAGAAGTCATGACTCTTATTTATATATCCTTTGTTGTTTAATGTATTATAAATAAATATTGTACATGTGTCTATTTCTAGTTTTATTTGCATGATTTAAAATTGCTTTATGGAGTAGGACTTTTTCTTTAACAGACTGTAACTGACAACCTTTACCATACTAATTACTCTCTCTGTACAGTGTAACTAAATAGTGGTGCACCTATGGGGTAGTGTATTTGCTGCACAAAAGTTGTCTTACGCAAGAGGTCCCCTCGCAGCAGTTTTTTCTTAAGACGCAATTTGAAATGCGCATTGTTTAGTCAGTAATTTTTTAATGATGCATAAATATCAATTCAAATCCAAAATTTGTCAGTTGTAAATACATGAATGTGCAAGAGATTCATCCGCGCAGTGCATTATTATTAAATTTCTTGCCATTGAAGGTGTAAAGCCCCCCGAATTCTTCGTAGACTAGAAGCACAGTTTGGGGATTCTTGTTTGAAAAACACTCAAGTGTATGAATAGCCCAAAAAATGTTTGGAACTTAAGTTGAAAATGAATCCCATGCCCGTCGTCCTCGGACCAGTGCGACTGCGGACAAGATTAACGCTGTTCAACGCCTTTTGGAAGGTGATCGCCGTTTAACTGCCGCAATTGCAATTGCCGCTCAAACAGGGATATACTTTGCTCATTACAGGTGAGCTGGGGTTTCGAACGATTTCTGCCAGGTGGGTACCTCGTCTTTTAACTGAAGAACAGAAACAAGAACGTCTGGAGATTTGTCAGCGCCATCCTGCAGGGTTTCAACGTAAAAGTGATGGTTTTTTTTCTAGAAAAATCGACATATACATTATTGATACTTGTAATTTATTAGATGCCTACCCTAGCCTAGAAATATAGATACACACTCATTTAGACTTGTGAGGACGGAAAATATTCTCCATTTCAGATAAATCTGCCTCATAGTAGGCATTGAACTTCTAATTTTATAGTGGCAACAACAGGAACTAGTAATGTTTAGATATAGCCGTCTGGCAGGACTGTGATGTCAAAATTGACATATCATTCTATTTAATTTTTTTTGGAAAAACGGTGAAATGTGTTACCATTTTATATAACGCGCTGTAGTAGCGGCAATAATTTTAAAATAAAAATGTATGAAAGTGCTGTCGATAGACTAAATAACACTCTTGCCATAGAGACTGAATTTGTCAAATTTTCTTAAGTAAATAGTATTTAAGGAAAAATTTTTTGGATCTCTCCCCACCACGTTATTTTTGGAAATAGAAAAAAGTGTAAAACAATAACAAGTCGAAATGAGTCCAGAATTACAATGCATATATTTTCAATATACTTTTATTAAGCAAACTTTTAAGAAAATCCTAATTTTCTATTCAGTCCTACGTATTACGCCACCTAGCGGTCATTTTAGAACTTCAAAAATATTTTCCAGCCATTTTTTAGGGCCACTTTTCTTGTAGAATTTTTTTCCCAAAACTGTGAAGTGATTCGTTGCTGAAATATAGGCGGCGTTCTTTCTTAGTTTTCCACCCAAAAAATATATTATTGATTAGATATAATGGAAGAAAAATCTTTTATTGTTGAATCCTACTTTCGAAAAGCCCAAAAAGGCGATCGTGAATGGATCTCTTCTATTCCTGACAATGCTGCAGAATTTTAATCTCAAGGTTAAATATTAATTTCGTGAATACGAATCAAGTAAGGAACATACGGTAACATGTCAAAAAATGACAGCAGCACACTAGATTAGAACACTTTTTGTAGACCCGACATTTATACGTGAAGCCAGATGACTTAGGTCTGGTAATATTTCAAGTAACTTATTCTAATGGTTGATGTAATAATTCAAGGTCCACTCGTGCATATTTATCTAAAAGGGTCTATTTAAAAATTATGAATTGAGGACCTTTTTTTGGTCATCAAAAGGTATAGGCGAACCTGAAATATGAAAATTATAAAAAAAGATGGAATTGAGGACTCCATTATTATTTTTTTTTGTCGTAAACAGAAATATTTTCCAAGCTGAAGTAATCTGACAACCCCAGATTGCCCTCCCCTCGCTTAGGAGGTTGACTGATTTAAACATAGTCTCTGGATTCAATCAACGCCTAAGACAAAATTGAAGCTATTATGCCACTGAAAGTTACAAGGGCGTTTAGCACTGAAGTAACTTTCTTGTATTGTGGGTTGCATAGCAAAAGCCATGAAATAACAACGACGGCGACGCGGCGCTTGGAACCATATATGTAATACGTGTAATAATATTACATGTATGCTTGGAACACCGGCTTTATTTAAAGGATAACTGGTTTAAAAATATTTATATGCTTTATCGAGAAAGTGAGGTTATCAACCACAATTTTGCGGTGTACGCAAAAAACACGTTATCCCGAGAAAAATTCCAGTGCGGTTTAATTAATTTTTAAACTAGTCGGTAAGGTCACCTTATTTTCAGTTCTCGAAAGTCAACAGTCTCTAAACAAATTCTTGCGCAATCGAATATTTTTATATTTATACTATACGTGTATTTCCTAATTGTAATACACAACACGTGATTGTTTTATTTATAGACCGAGTACAGGCATAATATACAACGTTATACAAATATTAACCACATATTTACGATAAAAAGAAGTAATATTCACTTTGTTGAAGTTTGCAAAGGCAAATTCTACCGTAAATAACTCAAGGTTTCATTCCCTCGTTTACTTTTTTATGCATTTCAAACGAGCAAAATGAGCATTTGTTATGCTGCGGTAATAAATAATTCTAAATGAAAACATCGTAATCTTTCACCGTAAATGACACCGAAATCTTATCTAGTGCTACTAATCTAATCGTTAATTTTTAAAAATTGTCATATTCTAAATTTCAGGTGATTTTTTATTAGGTTAAATTCGCCTGTTATTCATTTTGTTATTGATTTTGCTACGTTCGAAATTGCGTCTCACTTATCTCAGGCGAGTCACGCGAGTGCGATAGAGAGCGACGACGCACAGCCGGCTTAGTAACCGGTAAACTGTGTCCTTCTCTCTCTGCGGACGTGCGGTCGGAAACGTCCAATCTGTATTGTTTATGGTGGACTGTCGTGTTGCGCAAAAAGCGGAGGGCCCAGAAATCGCAATATTTATCCCGATTCGAGGAATCCTGCACGTCTCGCTGAATTAAAAGGTAACATTTTTGCTTTGGCGGGTGCCCGGCGATAATAAGCGCCGCAAGCGGCGCGATTACCACGCTCTCGGCCACCCAGATGGTTTGTTTTTGTTTATCTCTTTCGCACGGCTTCTAGAAAGTTCAGGATTTCGGGCTGGAGAGATGTTTTTGGTTTTGCCGCTGTTTCGGGTTGTAAAAATCGCGAAGCGGGCCGGGTGTTTGAATGGCGTGCCGGCGTGCAAACAAAAGAATATTTGTGTCACGTAGGCGTTTTGAAATGTCGACGTGTTGAAGTTTTAAAAGTTTTCTACTCGTTTATTATATTGCTTTAATTTTCTTTTCAGATTGGCGCGTATCGAGTTTTTGAGGTGTATTAGGTTCGAGTGGTATTTGTTTGGTTTTTGAAGCGAGATGGCTTCAGATAGAGGCGATGTTGAAGTGGAAGTAGAAGTGGATGATGTTGACATTGACAAGGTGGTGGACGACGAATTGTCCCCGAAGCCCAACGCTGGGACCAGTGACAGTTTGATGAAGCGCAAATCCAAAAAGGTAAACTTGCGAGGGTACTTTATTATCTAAATTTGTTCACATCTTGTCATTGATATTTGAAGCAGCAACTCATTTCTTACCGTTTTCAGTGGTGAATTAAGCGATAAGCGGCTGCCTATACCAAAGGGGCTGAAAGTTTTAAAACGTGTTATAGTCATTGGAGTAATTGTTGTTATTATTATTATAACGTTTTTCTACAGGAAGCTGCAGCGCCCTAATTCAGTATTTTATACTCCTGTAGAGCATATCAGCATATTTTTCGATGTCCACCCATTTGAACCAGAAATCTGGAAATAGATAAACGTTCTTTCTTGGTGAACACAATTTGTAGCATAAGATGGCCAACAAGAGCAGATGCTCAGGGCTGGCATTGCATTTTGTGCTGTCCTGTGCAATGACTTTTTTGCTTCTCTCATAAAGAAATAATTGCTAATTGTCAGATAATCATTATTACTGATTGTGGAGGAGTGATATTGAAATTTATGCCTTGCTTAGAAAATGAACATAAGAATTAGACATGGGTAGTGCAGAGAAATTTGGTGAGTTAACTCAATAACTCAAGCACAACAGACTGAGATGGTGCATTGAGTTAACTCAATTGCGCCATGCTGGTTGGAACTTTCGTACGTTTGCGTTGCATGGATAACAGTAGCACGTGTGTTGAGATGTTGAGTTGAGGACCTGAGAGGGACACCCACAGATCGCTTCAACACTTCTGCACATGTGCTGGTTCGTTACGTTAATCGTTTTGTCTACTCAATTTACAAGCAACGGCGATAAATATTATATAGGTTGCATATTTCTTATCTTATTAAAATAATTTGAAACCCTTATGGCAGTATCATCTTAAAATAATTATTTTATGTATTTCTGTGCAAAGTGTTGTACTTGTATTAATTATTTACTGCGACCGTCAACCTTGCTTATTGGAGTGATATCCTAACTTTGTAACACAATAAGTCAGCGACTTGGCGGCATAAAGCCAGGCACTACAGTCTACATTCTCGCCCGCAACACACATTTCGCATATCGCATCTGTACTCCTACAAAATCACAAAATGAGTTGTGCGCATTTAAAAAGTGAGTTAACTCAGTCGGCGCAATGAAATGAGTTGGCGCAATTGACCGGCGCAGCGCAGTGTTACACATCATTAATAAGAATAGTTCATGGAATTTAATGCTGAGGCTGCATTAGTTTATTTAGATTTAATGTTGTGGGGATTCTTTATTGTGTCTAGAGTTGTTTAAAAGGTTAGACATTATTACAGGAGAACTCCATCATAAATAGAAGGCAATGGACCAGCAAAAATGTTGGGTTATAAGCGATTTTAATTATCAACAACGCTATTTAAGTATGAACATCAAGCAAGGGGATATTGATCGGAATTTTTCCTTATGTCCCATCACTTGTTATAACAGGTCTCATTCAGAGGGGTTCTACTGCATTAATTTAAACTTATCTAACCAATCTACAAAATGTTGAAAATGTTGAAATTAATTTAATTAAACAGTAATATTTTGTTTTAAAATAAAAATAAATGAATTATATAATTCAGAATATTTTTTCAGAATGTTCATTATTTGGAAATAAATATTTAAAATCTAGAAAAAGAAAAATTCATAGCAATAGTGAGAATTTTGAAATTAAGTCTAATTTTTGTAGGCGGAAGACAACAAAAATTGTGGCTCAAAAAATTTAGAAAAATTATAAAAATAAACAATGTAAAAATAACATAAAATTGCAAATGCACAATTGAAATTTCGAGAAACAAAATAATTCAAGACACAAAATAGAAATTTCGGATTTAAATTCAAAATTTCAAGGAAAAAATTTAGAAAGCTTACCTCTGAATTGTGAGAAGACAAAAATTTAGAAAAAAATATTTTGTTCTTACATCTTTGTTCTATGTCTTACTAGTTAACTTGAAACATTTTTTTGTAAAAACTACGTTTGGTTTAGTCTTTGTTGTTTCCAGCTCTATAGACGCGTCTTTTGTTCATAACTTAGTTACTCAATTTGTGCTGGCGGTGCAATAAGTTCGCTCAAAAATATCACAATGAAACAAATATCATCTCAATGTATAGAATTCTAGTGGAATATTTTCTGTATTGCATACTACTACTGCATTTTACATTACAGGTACATCGACAAAATAGCAAGGAAAATGTGGTGGCTTCCGGTTTCGTTCACGGCCCTAGATCTTGGAAAAACAGCCGAAGGTCCCGCAACGGCTATGGGAGAGGTTTACCGAAGAAGGGTGGTGGCGGCGGAAAGGGGGTGTGGGGGCTACCCGGATCCGAACTCCTGGAAACCTACGAAGACGTCAACGATCCCAACTTTGACAATGAGAACATGAGTAATGGTGACATAGAATTGAAAGCCATCGTACCTGAGGAGAGTTATGAGGAGATAAGGAAGAAATTTGAACCTATCATTTTAGAGTATTACGAGAACGGTGATACTCATGAAGCTGCCATTTCTATTGAAGACTGCATTTCGGAGAATCGAAGGGACGTCGTCGTCGAGCAAGCGGTCGAAATATCCATGGATCACAAGCCGTCGCACAGGGAAATGACCTCCGTGCTCATTTCCGATCTCTTCGGCCACGTTATAACCGTCAGTGATATAACGAAAGCTTTCCAAAATCTCCTGGCCAATTTAAATGACTTAATCATTGATATTCCCGAGGCTCCAACCATTCTTGGTAACTTCATTGCCCGCGCCATAGCAGACGACTGCATCCCACCGAAATTCATCACCACCACTAAAGAGAAAAGTGACAATAAGCACTTCCAAGAAGCTTTGGACCGCGCAGATACCTTGCTTTCCATGAAGCACGGTCTGGTCCGTTTGCACAATGTGTGGGGAGTCGGCGGCGCTCTGCGACCCGTCAAGGCGCTAACCAGACAGATGTCCCTGCTTTTGCAGGAATTCCTCTCCTCCAGTGACATAGAGGAGGCGAGCAGATGTCTCCGACTCTTGGAGGTGCCCCACTTCCACCACGAATTAGTCTACGAGGCCATCGTCATGGCCCTCGAGGCGAACAACAACACCAAGGAGGAGCTGCTGTGCAACCTGTTAAAGGCTTTCGACGCTGCCATTCTGATCACGCCCGATCAGATGGAGCGCGGGTTTTTGAGAGTATTCGATGATCTTCCTGATATTTCCATGGATGTGCCTCTGGCGTACATAATTTTGGATCGATTTGTGGATAGGTGCGAGAAGGCTGGATTCTTGACCGAAAATGTGGTGAAGAATATGCCCAATAGAGGCCGTAAGCGCTTTGTCTCCGAAGGAGACCAACAATTCATTAAGAATCACAGAATTTCATAAATTCTGGCTTTTATTGTCTAAAATACACTGCTGGCCGTATGCTGATTTTGTCGTATCTTTTTTTATGTTAAAGTTTGAGTTTTAATTTTGAATATTCAAAGCACCATGTGCATTTTTCAACTTCTATATAGAATGTTAAACTTCATTTTTGTATATCTTATATAGAATAAACATTATTACAAGTTATTTTTAAAGTTTTTTCTTTTTTACACTGCAAAAACAAAATAAAAATACTTGCAGCAGATTAACAGTAAGAAGCTTTTATTAATAATGGGTAAGGTTCATTTTTTTACATAAAATTCACTTGCAAAGATTAAACCCACTGTATTGTGAAGTTTCCATAAGGATCATAAAATATTAATTTCAAGATCAAGTGGTGGAATACGAAGCCTCTGACAAACCATAGAGAAACTAAAAGTTTCTGTGATGATCTATTTATTGCTTTCGGGAAAAATTCTATTTATAGAGTGATACAAAAACTAATGCGTGTAAATCAAATTCAAACAAAAAACAATAGTAACTTCATCTTACATTTGAGGCGGTGGCACTCAATTTCAAGAAAGGTATGTAAAATTTGGATTTGTGTATTTCCTACCTGTATTTCCTTTTAGTCACTCTCAATATACAGCTTTTTGGTTAAAAAGTCCCTGAGCTACGCGGCCGCGCAATATTTTTCACAACATTGTATTAATTTGCACAGAGAAACATTGTCAACGCACTTAAATTGAGGAAAAATTATTCTGTATCTGTCTCTTTTTTTTTTTTTCAATTGAATGTGTGGCTATAGTTATTGATATAGAAATTGTTATAGAAATTTATTTTTCTCCAGAGTTCGATTTTTTCTTCATAAGTCTGAATTACTATTTCCCAATTATTTCGATCGCAAAAGAACTAAATTTATTTTTAATAAATTTCGCATTTTTAAGTAACGATGTTAATATATATTGACCTATTTAAAGCACATAACTCAGCCGAAGAAATAGTTATTAACCATAATTTTTGATGGAACGATGGAACGGACTGGTCCTTGGTTATCTTCAAAAACTGAAATACAGAACTTGGCCCCTGAATCCAAGAAAGATTAAAAAACACAACGAAACGCGTTAGAGCAACGTTTGTTGTGTTTTTTAATTTTTCTTGGTTTCAGGGGACAAGTTCTGTATTTCAATTAACGATAATGCTCAAATTGACACTTCCTATAATATAAATAGCCTTACAAAAGTTAAAAAATAGGAAAAGTCCCGGCCAACGAGTTGCTCAAATACAGACCACAAAAATTCGCACAGGAATTAACAACTTTAAATCAAAAGATTTTCGATCATCATAGGATTCCAAATGAGTGGAGAACCAGCCCATCTATCCTAGTGTTTACGAAGGGAGACAAAAAAATACCTTCAAATTACAGAGGAATAAACCTCTTAAGCACAACACTTAAACTAACAACAAAAATAATAATAGATAAAATGAATAGCCTCACTTCGCTGGCAGATGAACCACAAGGATTTAGGAGTGGAAAATCATGCACAGACGCAATATTTGTCATGAGGCAAATAACAAAGGAGTCGATTGAATACAATAAGCCGGCATTTACGTACTTCATTGACCTAACTAGAGCGTTCGACCAAGTCCGGTTGAAGGATGTTCTCTACCTCCTTTACAACAGACAAATTCCACATAACATAATCAAAACTATAGAGAATATATATGCAGCAAACAAAATACAAGTAAAGTTGAATGGAGAGCTTACCAAACCAATAGAAATGACAACGGTATCAGTTAGGGTGATTCACTCAGCCCCCCTCAGTTCAATATCATCATGGACGAAAATATTCAACAAACCCACAAACTGAGAGGGTAAAAAATGTGTTATGCCGATGATGTCGTGTTGGTTGCAAAAAATTAGGACAATTTGCAGAAACTTCACACATTTAACCGCACAGCCAAATCTTTCAACATGATAATATCACCCACCAAGACAAAGTGCGTGACAACATTCAAAACACCCTTGAGATGTAAACTGGAGATCGAAAGGGAAAGTCATCCAACAAGAAATGAAATTTATGTACCTTGGGATAGAACTTTCCGGTTTTGATGATGTTGAGACAGAGTTAAGGGAACAAACAACAAAAGCAACAAGAATAGCAGGGTGTCTAAATAGTACTGTATGGTGTAATAAAAACGTAAGTATTGAGGCCAAGTCTAGGATATACAAAATCATAATAAGACCTATTATGACATACACAGCAGAAACATCAAAAACCAGAAGATTAGTAGAAACAACGGAAATGAAAGTACTTCGCCGAATTACAGGTAAAACACTACTGGATAGAGAAATAAGTGAAAACATAAAAAACACCTGAAAGGTAGAAGATACTATTGAATGGGTAGCGAAGAGAAAAACAAAATGGAACGAACACATTAATAGAATGGATGTTAGAAGGATGGTGAAAATTGTTCGCGATAGATCTCCACTGGGGCGAAAGAGCGTAGGCTGTCCCGGAAAAATATGGAGCGACAACTTAATATAGAAACCACCGGCAAGTTGACGAAGATTAACAGGCATTTTTGCCTAAATACAAGAAGATGTTAATAAATTAGGAAATTTAATGGAATATTAATTTATTATTTATTTGGAATCGGAAACCTTGCAGCTGATACTTGCAATTTTAAGAAAGATTTCCAGGCGAATGTCAACATTTATGGAAAACATTTCCAAATTTCTAGAAACATTCAAAATTTTGAGAAAAAGGTCGAGATTTTGAAAAAATTTAAATCTATATTTAGAAATCAAAATTTAAAAAAAGATCTTCAGAATTCTAAAAAAGTTAAAATTTCGTAAATGGTCGAAATTTATAAAAATTGTTCGGAATAAATATAGAAATTTTGAATTTAATCGAAATTTCAGGAAAAAATTCAAAATTTCTAATATTAACAGATATTTGAAAAAAAATCAAACTCTTAAGAAAAAATAGGAATTAGTAAAGAGAGCTCTTACATTGATGCTCACTTATATCGAAATTTTGAAAAAATGTTTAAATTTAAATGAAATCATTTCATTAAAGAAAGCAGAGGTCGTTATCGTGGTCGCGTGACATCAGCCCGTTAATATCTAATTCGTATGTAACTTTTGCGACACGTTTAAATAATATTTGTTGTAAACATATCAGAAAGTGACAATAATTTAATTTTGTCTCAGAACCTAATTGAAAAGTCGAAGCCCGTTGTTATCTAGACCGTATCTGCATTTTAGGATATCTCAAAATAGCCCTACGACGTCTATACTCGTGTCCATCAGAGACAGTGGCGATAGAACTATTGGCTATTGCAAGTCAGAGGGGCAGTCGACCGGCTGCTGTGAAGTTCTCCATGGTCTGAAGTGTATAAAGATAGACTTCATGTACGAGATATAATTTCTGTGTTTTTAGTGACTTTGCAACTATGAATTAGCTATCATTTCGCTCATTGCAAGGAAGGGCGAATGGATTTTACTTTAATGCACGTTAGATAAATAAATCAATATAGTGAGCACCGGGGGTCTCCAGACTTCCCAGCGTCCTTTCACCTCAAATCGGTCAACAATGTCTAATTCAAGGAACCTTAAAATTTAATAAGTGATAAATAAAACGTATAAACAACAAATATTTTATTATTAAATATATATTTTTACATAATCACAGATTTAACAAAATATATTATTTATTGTTAATTTAGCAATCATTACATTCTAGTAATCTCATAGTGTAACTGTGTTTACAATACAATATGTACTGTTTATTACACAAAATGGCTGAATTTGGTACTAAACAGGTTAAAAACTTAATAACAGGATAACTAGACGTAATAAAACTGGCAAGACTAGGTTAAACCGGAATTACTCAAAATGTACATGCGTTTTCCTTCAAATCAATCTAAAATTATGACATCTACAAAAAATGTCTGATAAAATATATTAAATAAGTGATTCTTGTTTAAAAAAACACCATAAAATAACCTAACTAGAATATAATTATACGTAATTTGTAATACTTGGTTAACAAAACTAGGTAGGTCTTAGACAATTATATTTAATTTTATCCCTATTATTGTCTATTGCGGTTCGATTTGATATGCTAGTGGCAATGCTCCGTTACATCGACTATAACGGATTTTTTCCACCCAAATAGGAAATATCCAACTCCGGCTCCTAGTACCACGGCTATACACAACCACACGTTGTACGTCATGAAAATGAGCATAAGAAAGTAAGAGAGGACCATCTGGATCATATGAAGGAACGTTTGAAAGAAATGCATTGAGCTCAGCATCGTCGGCCTAAACAAAAATGATCATTATAAAAATAACGCTCTAAAAGAACTTAAAAAGCGTACCAGATTATTAGAACCAAGCTGTCCATACAATTATGTTTAATGATTTACTTTTTAGCGAAATATTTTTAAATGAATTTACGTTTAAATGCTAGTGCACCGGTTAGATTAAAGGTGATAACACACTAAAACTTACGGCTGTTTATGGATGACTTCCCCCACCATACTGTGCCAGTTAGAGAAAAAAATCAAATTAAACAAAACTCACGCATTAATGATTTATGGACGAGTGAACACACAATTAAAGTATGCCATCGTATATGGTACTTACTGTACTATTTGGTTTTCTTCAGAAACTACCCCCTTCTCCGGAATGGTGACTGCTCTGTACTGCAGTGCATTGTACGTTTTCCAAAACAGGTATTCTCTGCAAAAAAAGTACAAACATCGAATTAACAAACTTAATAATATGATAAATTTTAAACATTAATGTTTAAATAGTCGAATTAATGAGCAGAGGAGCAACAAAAAAGTAATTACTAGCCAGAGAACACAAAATTCGAAGATTGGAATTTGCCAGAAAATGCTACTGATTGGAAGAGGATTTTATTCATTGACAAAACCAGATAGAGCTTAAAATGTCATAATGCCATTTGCTTCTTTTTTGGTCCCAATTTTTTCATTATTGCAGGACAATGTGCGTTCCCAATTGGTTGGACAGGTTTTAGTGACTACTTGGATGTTAATAAAATGGCCACCTTACATTACCCACCTCAGTCCCATTGAATATTTAAGGGAGCATTTTAAAAAATGTTCCAGGTGGTAACTTCTCACTTGCTCGTCACAATCAACTGATGAATGCACTAATTGAAGAATGGGAAAATATTCTCCAGATACTATTGAAAATTTACTCACTAACGCGCCAAGGCATATGGATGTAGTACTTGGAAGTTTTAATTAAAAAAAATAATGTTGTTTCTCCCATTTCTTTCTCGAATGATTCTATAAACCCAATTTATAACCTTTCATTACAATTTGGTTTAATTTTTTTCTCATTAGTCTAATTATTTTAGTTTAATAAGTGATGCAATAATTTTGTCCAGAAGTTTATATTGATACGAAGGTAAATCAAATATGAACCGGAATCTGTCATGTCGCCATGACAGCGACTTCCTGCGCTCAAGCGAATTCCGTTCTCGCCGTTCGTCAGTTGTAAATACAATGAGTGAGGAAGAAGTTCATCCGCACGTTGCGCAGCGCATTATTATTAAATTTCTTGTTGTTGAGGGTGTAATGCCCGCCGAAATTCTTCGCAGACTAGAAGCACATTTTAGGGATATTTTTTTGAAAACAACTCAAGTATATGAATGGCACAAACATTTTTTGGAAGGACGAGCTCAACTTGAAAATGAACTCCATGCCTGTCGTCCTCGGACCAGTGTGACTGAGAACAAGATTAACCCTGTTGTGCACGTCGATTTTTTGTATGAATGTCGTACGGTTAATGCTGTCTCCTACTAGTGCTAGCTACTGGATGAAGCAAAACGTACATATCGGCGGAAGAGGCGCGAATTTTCGGTCAGAAATGTGATTTTGCTTCACGACAATGCCCATCCCCACTCAGCCAATCTGACACATCAAAAATTAGAGGAAATGCATTGGGCAACATTAGAACACCCTCCTTATAGTCCAGACTTATCACCATGCGATTATATGTTTGGGCCACTGAAAGAAGCTCTAGGAGGCAGTGGCGGATCCAGAGGGAGGGCACCAGGGGCAAGTGCCCCCTCCCCCCCACCGAGATGCTCAAGAAGTTCAAAATAAATAATTAAAAAATACGAAATAAAATAAAAAATAAAATTGTGGAAATAATCTTATGCAAAATTGATCGCCTCGCAGAAATTCTTCTAATGAATAACCGACTTGATTTTATGGGCTTTATGCTTTGTCACCAACAATTTTCTTATTTAGGAATTTAATCTGATGCTGTGACGCTATGCTTGGTAATTATCGCTTACAAGAGTTCTCAGAATTTACCAAACAGCCAAATCCAAAATAAGTGAGCAACATTTTATCTCAAATTGTACATTGATTTTTTCAGTCTTTACTCTTTTTCTGCTACAAATTAATGTGCCGTTTACACGGGATAGTAACTTGCGATAGCACTTGCGAGAGCGAATATATTTATTGACCATACACGACTAGTTCTACCTCCAAATGTGCGACTTGCACAACCCACTTGCAGATAACTTCCAACAAATTGGACCTTGCCTATAGCGCTCTCTACGGTTGTTTACACGTGCATGTAATGATTGCGGCAAGCACTTGCGCAAGTTTTACCACTTGCTCTGAGAGCACTCTCAGAGACTGTTTACACTACGCAAGTTCGCTGGAAGTACTCTGACATCGACTTGCGATAGTTTTACTTGGTCGTGTAAATGGCACATAAGAGTTTCTTTTTCGAAATTTTGACAATTTTTTAAATTTACTTTATTATTATTTATTTTATAATTTCCTAATAATTCAAGCGCACAGTTTCAGGTTTTACTTTTTTGCTAAGATTTCAATTATAAACATATGCAATTTAAAGAAAAACGATATTGAATTTTATGGTTTTTGTTCTATTATGTTAACCTTTTAGTTGCGCAGTTTTGTAGTTTTATTTGTGTTATATGGTATATGCTTGACAATTTTCACTTTGAAATAAAAATTGTATTTTGTTTTCCTCTTTTGAATTGAAAATCTCACATGACCTTGAAATTTCTTGAAATTTTTGTCTGCCGCGCTATTCAGCATTTAAAAGGGTTGGGTAGGAATGGTAGTCCCCCCCCCCCGAAAAACCTTTCTGGATTCGCGCCTGCTAGGAGGTGAGTGATTCCATGATGATGTTGCTGTTGAGACATTTGAGCGCAATTGGCTGCAAACACGCTTCCCTTCTTTTTATAATGATGGCATTAAAAAACTTCCAATTCGTTTGGAAAAAAGCATAACAAAATCAGATTATGTAGAAAAATAACTTTCATATATGTATCTTGTTCCAATAAATTTTTAAAAACAAGTTCCGGTTCAGATTTAATTTACCCTCGTATTAAGAGCGCAGTATATTGTAGATTTAAAATAGTAAGACCAGGAGTTCCTATGTCATGTTTACAATATTTTTGACGACTAAAAAAAAGTCGTCGTGTCCAAAAATATACCTTTGTGTCAATCCACGGTAATTTTGACGCCTAAAAAAAAACCACCTACTTTCGTGGAGGCCAACCTTAAATCTGCCCCTGATGAGTATCAAACCTTAAAACATCGACCAAAATTGAACAAAAACTCTAAAACGTTAAATATCAAAAATACTGAACCCACCTATAGTATTTCAGTCCTTCGTACAAAGCGGCCATAAAAAATATACCTATCATAGAACCTATTAGTCCCCCTACCGTGGAAAAATGCCACGAGTTAAATAGGACGGTCTCTGTGGTAGAAAAATGAAACTGAAACAAAACAAGTTACTTTTTGCATATGTAAATTTTGAAGGAATTACCGCCATCGACATGCTCATTCCATCCATGTGCCCCATGTGATCGTGGGCTCCAGCTCCCCCGGAATGATCCCCCGGTGTGGGCATATCATGCATAGTATGGTCATGGTGATTGCCCCCCGGCATCGTGTGCCCATTGTGGTGATCCATCTGAAGAATTTTTTTAACAAACAAAATGACTCAACACATGATTTATCTCTTGTGTATTGATTTTACTAAATGATAAGTACAGCATTGTTCAATGAGCCGTGAATAAGTAGAAATATTAGGATAGATATCGCGCTTTAATTCATGGAATTGGTAAAATCAGAGACAATGCATGTTCAATTAGCGTTATACTGACCCTAATATAATTTGATGAGTGCGGGCACTTAGAAGTTCAATGTAATCGTACGTTGAATGTACATGGCGCTTCACAGCTATCGCTTCTTGTTTATTTCGTTGAAACTTGTCGACTGTTATCGCATATCAAGATAATACAAACAGTAGTGATCGAAAAACGTCTGTCTAATAATTTTGAAATCGATTTGATTTACACGTCAATGCATAGTGTTTAAAAAATAAACGCTTTAAAACAATAGATGATTAATATTAATTAAACACAGATCGATTTTTTTCCCAATCTTATCTTCAGCTGCCACGTTTCCTAAATAACTGAGCGACTTTATTACTCGTCAAAAATGTGAAAGACCTATATTTAAGTGAAAATGCGATAGGAATTCGAACTACTTCAAGCTGTTGACGCACAAGATAAAAATCTTCAGTCAACGAACCGACGAACAATACCAAACTCCTCGTGTCACCTCGTGTGTCCAAGATGTGCATACCAATTTCTATTTTTTTTGTTTAATTTAAACCAAAAGCGCATTCAAGAGGGGCTCTGGAAGCTTAAGCCCTACTCTTGCTGATTATATTTCAAAGTAAACATTAGGTACCAACAAAGTAAAGAAACTTGAATAGATTATTCCACAATATTTATGACCATTTGACAAATATTTCGGCAGTAAAGTCGAAATCAGTGGGGCATTCAAAGAGGGGAGCTTAATTGCCCTCCTCGAGCCTATCTGATAGCACATATTTCAAATTTTAGATTTTAGAACTTTCTTGAAAATTATGACTTGATTCAAAACTTCGAATTTCGACACCTTTGAAAATTTTTAATTTCTTTTCAAATTCCGTCTTTCCTCGAATTTTTTTTTAAATGCTACCTTCCTCTGAAAATTTCGACTTATTTCGAAATTCCGAAGAAATGGATTTTTATTTAAAATTTAGAAATTTTAAAAATGGCGATTTATAGTTTGAAAATTTTAGACCTATTTCTTAAAATATCTAAAATTGTATAAACCTTCGACCATTCCTCAACTTTAAACATTTTAAAACCCTAATTTCTATTATTTTCTTAAAATTTTGATCGAACTAAAGAATTACTTTTTTTTTTCGAAATTTTTGCTTTATTGAAAATTCTTACTTTTTTAAATTATGGCTGTTTTGTATACATATTAATTTTATTGAAAAATTGTACTTTTTTTTGAAAATTTTAATTCCTTTTAAATTTAATTTTAAATATTTTAACTTTATTTTGTGAGATTTGAAAAAACCGAAATGTTCCACTTATTTTTAAATTTTGACTCTAAATTTCGACTATTTTGTGAATCTGACTTTAAAATTCGGCGTTTTTAAAAATTTCAACTTTTTGAAAACACTAACTTCTCGATTTTTTTTTTCATTTTTAAATGTTGACTTATTTCAAAATTTGGAGATTTTGGAAATTGGATTTTTTTATTAAACGTTGTTTTTTCATTTTTACTGAAAATTTTAATTTACTTTGAAAATTTCAACTTTCACAATCCGCCTTTTTTCGAAATCTTAATTTATTTGCTTAATTTCGATTTATTTTCAAAACTTGGATATTTTGAAAATGCTGACCCAAAACGTCGACATTTTTTCAAAATATAATTTTTTTTATTTCGGATTCTTTTGTACATTTGATCTTTTTAAAAAACTTTTTTTGATAATTCTGAACTTTTTTGAAAATTTCGAACTTTGTTCAAAATATTGACTACATCTCGAAGTGTCGACTTTTATGTGAATTGGACTTTTACTTAAAAAACTTTTTCTTTTGATCTTTTTGAAATGTTCGCTCTTTTTCAGAAATGTTACTTTAAAAATAATAATTAATTTTAACATTTTATCAAGATTTTGACGGTTTATCAAAATTTGGATCTTCTAAAAATGACAAATATTGACACATTTTAAAAATTTTATCTCACAACTTCGACTATTTACAAAATTTGAACTTTTTTGCTAAATTTCCATTCTATAAAAGTTTTGACTTTTTTGAAAATACTGACACAAAATGTTGACTTTTTATTAATATTTCGACTTTTTCTCAGAATTATTTTTTTTTTTGTAAATTCATTCATTTTGAAGTAGTTTTTTTGAAGACTGACTCTTTTGAAAATTTCTTTTGTTCAAAATTTTGACTACTCGAAATTTTGAGTTTTTTTAAAATGTCGACTTTTTCTCCAATTTTCTTTGAATTTATCTAAATTTAATGTTTCTTTAAAAAATTGCGACTTTTTTTCAGAATTTTCTTCTTTATATTGAAAATTTTAACCTTTTATCATCAAAAAAACTCTCGCAATTGCCTTTTTTCAGGTTATCAAAATTTGGACCGTTTTTAACAATTCCCTTTTTTTAAATATCTTTTCCTCGAAAAATGGAATTTTTGTAAACCCCACTTTTTAAAACATTGCCTTTTCCTGAAAATTTCGATCTTTTTGAAGAGCCCAGATTTCTTACATTGGAAATTTTCAAAATTTTGTACGAATTCTGTAAAACCAGTTTTAACTTAAAAATTTCGAAAATTTTGACAATATTTTTTTCTAAAAGTTTCGACTTTTTTTTCAAAATTTTGACTTTTTTTACAAATTCGATTATTTTGAAACACTCTTTTTTAATATTTTAAATTTGCCTGGGCAATATTTCAACTTTTTTCTCGAATTTTTTAGTTTAAACTTAAAATATAAAGCTTAAAAAATTTTTTCTTTTAAATCCCAATTTTCGCCGATATATTTTGATTTTTATTTCAAAATGTCGATCTTCCTTAGAAATTCGATTTGAAGTCGAAATTTAAATAAGAAATTAAAAATTTGAAATGAAAACTACAACTTTCAAAAAAATTATAAGTGTAATAATTAATTAAGTTAATATTTCTGAATTAAGTTTTCGATTTTAAACTTGAAATTTTTGCTTTTTCAGAAGGATAGGAATTTTATGCCAGTTATCCAATTTGAGTTTTTGCTTTTTTCTAATATTGGATAATAAACTTACAATTTAAGGAAAAAATAATGCAAATTATCTTTTTCGGAAACAACTAATTTTTTTCCTCAAAATTTTCAGTTTCCACTTTTCATTTTTACTCTTTTTTCTTAAAAGTATTTTTACAAACTTAAATTTCAAATTGTTCTAGAATCTATGACTTTATCTTCAAAATTTTGATCTTATTTTTCAAATTTTCATTCATTTTCGAAATTTCCACGTTTTTGTCGAAATGACATTTTAAGAGAAACTCGAAATTTTACTTAAACTTGTTTGTTTTTTTAATATTGATAATTTTCTCGCCATGCCAATACTACACAAAACTTTATTGCTAAAATTTCCAGTGTAAACGTAGTTTTTTATGAAATAAGATTTTTTCGAAATGTTACATTTTAAGCGGAAATTATAGACTAATTTACTTAGCAATTTTTTTGGGCGTGCCACTAATCGAATTTTGGATAACATTCTTTGGGATTTCGAAAAAAATTCGAATTCAAAGTTAAATTTTCAAAATTAAAACTTAAACTTTGAAATTTTATTTAAAAAAAATAATAGATTTTTCATATTTTTTTCAAAATTTGAAATTGAATATCGAAAAATCCACTTCTAACTCGAAAAAACTATAAATTTCACGGAAGAATTTAAAATTTCAAGAAAAAAACTCGAAATTTCGAGATAAAATTTTAAGTTTACTTTCAAAAAAATTTGGATTTAAAAAAATATTTTCTCCACATTTTATGTTACAAAGTCGAAAATTTAACAAAAGTGCAAGTTTCAAAAAAAAACTTGGAGATTTCGAAGTAGTTCTCTAAATTTTTAGTTTCACAGTTTTGAAATGAACATCGAAATTTCAATTTAAGACAAACCATTTTTGTTAATGAACTATTTCTTTTTTAATTTGACTAACCTGGAAATGTTGACTTTAAACTCCAAATTTTAACGGAAAATTAAAATTGGAATTTCATAATTTCATTTCAAAGAATTTTTTTTTTCGAACTTGAATTTCGAAAAATCTATTTTTAATCAAAATTCATCCAAAAAATTAGAAATTTCAAGAGAGAATTTAGAAATAAAAAACGCAATTTATAAATAAAAAAGTTCAACTTTAAAAAAATGTTTTCTACCCACTTCATGTTCTGAAGAAAAAATTTTAGATGAAAGTAGAGAATTCGTTTTTTTTTGTTCGAGAAAAATTCTTCATTTTCGGACAAAGGGTTAGAAAACAGTCAAAACTGATCAAATAAAGTGGAATTTTGAGGATGTTTCTAACAAGTCGAAATTTCAAATCAAAGTGGAAAAAGTCCTTCCAGATATTTAAACCTGAGTGCAAAAAAAGGGGGGACAGCGTTTCTCTCCATGATCAAAATTTCGAGTTATAGATGCGGAAGCGTAACTTATGAGACGAACCTCGTAGATCTTGCCAGGAATCCAAGCATTTAAATTTGTTTATTGGCGTATTGAATTACATGCTTTTTTGTAAAAGGATATCTAGCGCTTAAACCGCACATCGGACAAATGATAACAGCGTTTTAGGCCGCAGATAAGAAACAATGATAATGTGCATTTATTCAATAAATATTTTTGACAATCGCGTCATGCGGTAACTCGAGGATGAAAAATATTCGAAAACTGAAATAAATAGGCTGTCCAAGCCATGAGCGATAAACTTATCTTAGATATCGATAAAAAAAGTTTTTAACACTATCGATTTTGCACACGTTCAATTTATTACCTGCATTTTGAATTGCACTGTAGTACCTTGTGCAAATTATCTACTAATATGCACTTGCTATGTGTTTTATCATTTCGAGTGAATTTGTTAAATAAAACAGACTAAAGGTGAAGTGAATTGATAAGAACTTTGGAATTGTTTCAACAATTGTATAGTTATTTCAACACAACGGTAATCTCTTCATAGGGCCGTTTATTTTGCTAACAACATTCAAAATAAATCATAAAATGCCAAACGTTGTAGTTGTAGTGTGTTAGCTCATTAAGCAGACCTCGTAGATGTGCTTTCAAAGTAGCTTTCGTTCTTACGATGTTTAGAAAGTTTTAAATGCTGAATAAAACTCTAGGCTAAATAATTGAAGTAATATTCACCTAACTACTCCACATTTCGGTACAATTTTATTCTGAATGAATACAGAAAGAAACAGAGCAAAAATCCTGTATTACAATTTGCCATTTTCGGCGATTTTCGCATAAAAAAATTCAATACAAAACACATATACATACAACTTGTGTAACATATGGACTTTACCATGATGTAATAGTTGATTTTAAAATAACTATGAATTTGTAATGAGATTGTCATTAATTCTGTTCAAAACAACTCACCTTTATGCGAGATCCTCTCCAATTAATTAAAAATTACACGTTAAGAAATTTTCTGTACTTAATCCCTCAAATCAGTTCGATAGAAAGCTAGCCATGATACACTGTTTTAAGATAATAAAATTTGTACCAGAGGTGTTTACCTTTCACTTTTAAATATTTGAAAGCATTGAAACTAATTATAAATTAGGTTACTTATTGATAGTTCGAGGTAAATAGATCTGACAAGAAACGAGACAAACAAAACTTTCAAGTGACAGGCAACCCAATGTCAAAAATTACGTAAATACTGGGAAGTGATAAACGAACTAATTAGGGTAACTACCTCCGGCAAAATTTTACACAAAGTGTAACAATTATCACGGTCTTTGTAATTTATGGATAAAAAGACAAGACCTACAGTCGGTCGGTTTTCTTCGTTTTTTCGATAAGAAACGACTGTTTATAAATATTTGTTGATGTAGGCCATCCGCTGGTAGATAATAAACCAACGGTGACACCACAGATCTCATTGCGCAACACAGAACGCTCCGGCCATAAAATGATAATGCTACGTTTACAAATTCAAAAATAAGACTTTCTTGGCGGAATTGTTCAATATCAACTCGTAATAAACTATATTTAATAATGAATAAAAAAAAATAAATATGAAAATTCTAAGGTTATATTCAAATATTGGGGAATTTTCATATTTATTGTTAAATATAGTTTATGATTTATGGATACATTTCTCCAGCACAGTGGCGGGCCATACATGGAATTAAAAATTGAAATGCGATTTTTTCAGATTTTAAGATCGAACAACTTCGGTGTGTACTTGTAATTCATTAAAAAAGATTTTGTTTTTGTTTCAACATTAAAAAATTTAAAAATATTCTATTAGCTTGTGTAAAATTAAGGGAATTCTTGTGTGCAAATTAGTGGTGGAATTATTGAAATTTCGACAATAATATCTGAATTTCAAGATCCAACTGAAAATGTCTAGAAAAAGGTTCAAATTTTGATTTTAAAGTTAAAGTTAAGAGTCAATTAAACATTTTTAATTCTATACTGAAGAGTTTTGGAGAAAAATAAAAAATACGACAAATTACTCTAAATTTATCAAAACAACTCCAAATTTTCAAATTTCCAGAATAATTAAAATTTCATTCAAAATTTCTATTCTAAAGTTAAAATTTTAAAAACAGAGAAATTTTCAAAAAAAAATGCAAATTTATTTAAAAACATATTCGATTTAAAAGTTTGAGTATAAAATGTAAACACTTAATTTGGAGAAATAAAACCATAAATCCAAAATTCTAAAAAATACGATCAATTGTGAGTTTTTTCCAAAATAACACCATTTAAGTATCTCAAACAAATTATTGACTTTCATTTTAAAATTTTAATTTTTCTTTCAAAATTTCGACTTCCTTAAAATCATGACTGTAAATTCGAAACATAGACTTTTTCTTGTAATCTCGATTTTTTCCAAAAATTTCGAGTTTAATTTTGAGATTTCCCTATTAACCTTTCTATTTTACTTTTTTTTCCAAAACTTTGAATTGATATTTGTTCTAGGTATTTGAATGACATTTTTTAAACATGACATTGTAATTTTTAACTAACCCAATAAAATATCGTTAAATCTCATTCTGCGAGACATATCAAGGTGATGTTTGGAAGAGGCTTTATCTTATTGTATACAGTAGAATCCCGCTGTTCCCACTTCAGATAGTTCGGCTAATTCGGCTAATTCGACCTTCATCCCAATATATAAAATGAATTTTTTTTTAATCTGCAGCTTGAGGTTTGGCTCTATGTATATGTAAACTTTGTAAACAGATGATGCTTTTAAAGTGTCTAAAGCACGTTAAACGATTTATCTACTCCTCTTCTATTGATACATTTAAAAATATGGACTGATAGAGGTGCAAAAGCCTGTCATTCAAATATGTAGCAGAAATTTTAGCTTTTTTTAATGTTAATATCAAAAATGTTGCATTTATATGGAAAATAAAATACACTATATTAGGATATTAGAAATAATATGTATGTGTGTAATTCAGAATTCAGAGAATACATTTTTAGTTAAAATTTGTCCTATTTTTTTATACTTCGAATAATGCAACCTTTTCTGGGATTGGGGATCCGACTTACTTCTTAATACCGTCATGGTCGGTTTAGCAAACTTCCACTGAAAAACGAAGAAAAATTTACTCAAATTTAGTGCTTAATATCGATATTTCCATTTTAAACACGAAATTTTCAGAAAAAAGTAGACTTTCCGATAAAAAACACAAAATTTTGATTATAATCCCGAAAGTTCGGAATCAGAACCAACCTTTCAAGTTTTATTTGAAAAATTAACTTTGTTTGAAATGTGAACTCTTTTCCGACCACAGCAAAGATGGCCACAGTGACGTCAACACTTTTCAATTCTGTGATGTTGTAGACCTTTCCGACCTCGTTTCATTATGTTGTAGACTAAAGCTACCTTTAGGCAATCGGTCATTTGACAATTTGCAATATGTCACTTTGTTTTTGATATTGATTGAAATTTAAATCTTTGTATTTGAATTTGGAACTGGGGACGTTATTGTGGTATAAGGCATGAATATACCGCTCTTCCCCAGTTTAAAACCAAAATTAATAGATCCCTCGTGGTTCGACGTTGATCAGCCTTGCGACGATGAGGACGAAGTCTCGCAACTTGAAAGAGAACATCAGGCTTGGGTAAGAGCATTTAGACAATGATAGTCAAGACTTTAAACATCCGTTTTCAGCTTGAAATGAATTTTAAAAGACATTCGGATTTGACCCCAATTGGGAAGACGGCCGTCGAGGTAATTCCTTTTTGATAGTATTTACTTTGTTGGTTTCTATTTCTATTGCAATTTAATTAAATTGCTAGTTAGTAAAGAAATTTGTTTCTGTGGCAAATAGTTGAATTGTGGCTTGTGAATGTTATGGCTTTTTAGAAATTAATTGACAGAAGTCATTTTAGCATCTGGACGAGGAGGAAGAAGAGGACGATGAAGATGATAATGATGATGACGATGAATCGGAAAGTCATGATGAAGAGGAAGATGATGAAATAGAAATGGATGTATCACATGATAGAAGTTCACCTGTGGATGTCAGTATCCACTTAGTGCAAGGACATGGTGTAAGATAGTGTAAAATTATTGCATTTGTTAACATATTTTTTAGTTTAAGATGACTTGTACATTTTTGAAATTATACTATTATAAAAATATCACTACTTTTTGCCTCACAAATATCGCACTTAAATTATGTTTATTTATAATGAACCTTAAGCAACTGAAGAAATTGATTTATTACAAGCGAACTGCATGATAAACGATAAAAGCTAATTAACACGAGCATAGTATTTCAATTTCTACAGGTAGGTTCATTAAATGTTGAGAACAGATTATGTGTATCACAAAAAGCTTAACTTTGTGAAAAAAATGCTTAAAATATGTTTATGCATGTAAAGTGTCAAAGTTTTTAACTTCAAATAATAAAAAATGGCCAGTTATATATATATTTTTTATTTTAAAATCAGCATACAGTTAAAAAATTGTTGAATAATTTCTGATACAAATAAATTAACAACTATTTGAGGTTGTTACTCTTGTAAATTTGAAAAATCATAAACTGTTTTAAATTTGTTCAGTAGTAAAATTGTGTCTTCGATCACATCAAATCTTTATACAGGGCGAGTCAGAAAGAATGGGCCAACGCTAAACTGGAGAATCTACGCAGCAAAATATTATTATTGAGCTCAACATGCCTTATACCAATGTCCCTGGTTTAAAGAGATACAGGGCGTTCAACATTTAAATTTTATTCTGAAATTTCTCAATAGCTGAGACAGTTTTAATGCTATAAACTTAATATTTTAAAATTTCATAATACATATATCAACGCCCAGCCCAAATCCCCAACTCTAGGAACTCGAAATCTTGCACAGAGGCTGTTTTTGTAAGGTAGGCGCACACTAAGAAGGGATTTTTGGAAATTGACCGCTAAGGGAGCCTAAAGGGGCGTTAAAAGGACGTCTGTCAATGTGACAAGTTCAGTGTCCAAATTCCAGTGGGCAGATAGCAAATTGAGATTTTTGACAGTACATTGACAGTTGTTTGCTATTTTTTAATAGATAACAGTTTTCATTGATTAAACATTTTAATTTATCGATTAAACTGATAAATGGTTGTGAGAGTGGTAAGTATACCGAGGAGGAAGTGGCGCAATAAATTGTCATCCCCATTATTGGAGATGGGAATAACGGAATTTGGCTGCCAGAGAGTTAAAAGTTTGCAAAGAGCTTCCTATAATAAGAGTTTTTCTTTTAAAATCCTTAAGATATTTTCGTAATTATTTGATATCCAAAATGTTTTGCACAATTTTGGTCCTATATAAGGGAGAGATATGTATTTATTTCGAGGGAAGTAACTTTAAGTAATTATTAAGAAGTTATAAATTTTGTGTGAAAGCATTTTTAGGTTTAGCATTATATTTTTGCAAGATCAAAACATGGTTCTGCAGTATTTGTCCGTAAACTCCAGACACGGTTACGGAAAAAAAATGTTTCGAAATTAAAAATTTGAAAAAATTTCAAAACGAAATTTGCTGTTGGGGCTTAAAATCAAATTGTAAACATTTTATTTTGATAACTGTAACGTAAAGCAAATTGTTGGAAAGATAACCGAATTTGGTTACTGTGGTCTTAGGTTGTTACTTAAATTTAAAATTTTAGCTTTGGAGAAAAATTTGAAACGCATTTTAAATTTTTACCTTCCGAAATATTGAGGTATTTATTCAATTTTTAAGGTTCAGAAATGAATATTTTTAAAAGAATATTTAAAACCTAATTTTTCCGTGGAATTCTAAATGGTGGATTAATATATTAAAATTTTTTGAAAATAATATTTGATTCTAACAAAAAATTAAATGATTGTAAACAACCGTTTATTACAAAAATATCAAACTGTAACATTTGAAAAGACAAAGTAAAATCTATACATTTAACCATCAACGTTGATTGAATACATATTAGATATACAAACCTTATCAGAAAATGCGTATAGCACGTGTCTCTATGCATACTCCAAAACATTGTTAAGGAAGTGCTGGTACCTAGTGGTCAATAGTAAAACTATTACACTTTGGCAGGGGAAAACAGAGTTCACGGTTTGGGTCATTTATCCAAGATCTACACAACAAATCTAACAATAATTATTTTCTCTTATTGATATGTCCAAGGTCGCCGCGTGATGGGATGGGAAGTTTCACTTCGATGAATACACTTTTAAATTATGAAACTTTGACAAAACACCTTTTTTTTTATAGAGTTTAAGACATTTTATTAGCTTCGAATTCTCATCTTTAACTTGGAATATATTGTTCAAAATTTCCAAATTTTCAGAAAAATTAGAAATTACTAAACGAATACAGTAACTTTTAAGAAATAACTCCAAATTAAAAAAAATCGTGAAATTTATTCTTTTAATTTACAACTCATTAATTAAATAATTTCAATTTGAAGTCAACATTTTAGGGAAAAACAAGAATTGCAAATTTAAAGTTAGAATTTAAAGTAAAAAAAAAATTTATTTAAAAAAATGTTTTCAAAATTTCCAAGTTGAACTTGCTACTTTTTTTCCTTCGATTCAAAATTTTATTTTTTGTAAATTGTTTCCAATAACTCGCGTTTAAATTGGAAAATTCGAGACATTTTTTTAACAAAATGTTTATTATTCTAGTCATTTAAACTTTTTATAGACATTGGAAAATCTCTTTTTATTTTTAAAATCATAACTTTTTCCCAAAATTTCGAATTGTGAATTTAAAAGTTTTTTCTTCTCTTCATATTTCCACTTTAATCACGAAATCAGAACTTTCTAGAAATCTTTTACTCAAATTGTCCGTTGATATTTTACCTGGTTATGCCCGTTATCTTAATCATTCCATTCCTATACCGACCGACTAATTCGCAACAGATGGGGTGCTGTACTGATTCATATTTTTCCACTCACGCCTACCTGGCAATTTACAGATTCAGAATGGGACGAAGTTAAGAAAAACCTTAACTTTATAAGGACATAAAATAAATCAGAATAATCGGGATAGAAATTAGAAATTACTAAACGAATATAGAAAATTTTAAGAAATAACTCCAAATTTATAAAAAATCGCGAAATATATTATTTCATTTTATAACTCGTTATTAATTAAATATTTTTAATTTGAAGTCAACATTTTAGGGAAAAAAGAGAACAATTATTGCAAATTTAAAGTTTGAATTTTGGGAATTTAAAGCAAAAAAATAAATTTATAAAAAAAAACTTTCCAAAATTTCAAGTTGAACTTGCTACTTTTTTCCTTCGATTCAAAATTTTATTTTTAAAAAAATTTTCCCAATAACTCACCTTTAAATTGGAAAATTCGAGACATTTTTTTAACAAAATATTTATTATTCTAGTCATTTTAACGAGTGGAAAATCTCACTTTTTCTCAAAATTTAGAATTGTAAATTTACAAATTTGTTATTCTCTTCATATTTCCGCTTTAATCACAAAATCAGAACTTTCTAGAAATTTTGTATTTTCAAACGAACTTTCAAGAAAAAATTGGAAATTTCGGTATTTAATTAAAGTCGTGAGTGTGATATTTTTCACTTTTCAACTCGAAACGTGTCGTGAGCATTTTATTTTTTCTTTTTTACTCTTCAACTCAAATTGTCCCTTGATATTTTACCTGGTTATGCCCGTTATCTTAATCATTGCATTCCGGTAACGACCGACTAATTCGCCACAGATGGGCTGCTGTTCTGATCAGTGTTACCGCTTGCAAAATACGAAATTACTGACAAATCTTAATTAGATTCCTGGCTTTTTCTAGCAAAATTTAAATGTTATATTCCTTGTATTTTGTGACAAATTCAAAATTAAATTGTATTTATTATATATTTGCTTTAATGAGCTTTTAACAAATCAATTATAATAGAAATTTATTTAAATCATATTATATAAAATATTTTTGCCACATTAAAACGTTCTTAGCTGAGAAGTTTTAGATCTTTACAACCGTAAGGAGAATTTCCGCTAGCAGACCAAAGTGACCCTCTCCACGTTGAGTTACGAGAATTATGTCAATAGGGACAAAAAAGCAATGGTTATAAAACTTGTTCATGTAATAAAAGCAGTTAAAATTACTGAAATCACTTGACTCTGAAAAGTTAGAAACCCTACCCTACACAACAAAGACATTGAATTGCACCCTAAATGCGCTTGGATCTCTCTGTACAACACATGTTTAAGATCCAATATTACAAGAGAATCGCTGTCAAGGGGGCCAGCGTGTAAAAACTGCAAAATATGTAGTGTGTAAAAATCGCGAATCGAAATTCGAGGTTATTCCTTGAAATTCCTGGTTATAAGACAATACTGGCAAGTTTACTGGCAGGACCTTATATTCCTGGCCGTTGATTGAATACATATATTCAATCAACGTCCTGGCTAATGCCAGTATTTATTTGGCAAAACGGCAACCTTGGCATTGATTCATATTTTTCCACTCACGCCTACCTGGCAATTTACAGATTCAGTATGAGACGAAGTTAAGAAAAACCTTAACTTTATAAGAACATAAAATAAATCGGAATAATTGGGTTTAGAATTATTAAATTTAAACTCGGAATTTTCACAAAAATATTGATTTAAAATATTTATCCAATATTTGAAAACTGAAAATATGCGAAATTTGACAATTACATTGAAAAATATGAGAGATTTTTTTTCATAATTTTGGTTTTCTATGGAAGTCAAAAATGTCATAAAAAATGTATTTCAATTTATAAATTCAAATTTTCTGCGGCAAAATTGAAATTTCAAGATCAAAAACAAAACGAAATTTAAATCTCAAAAACGAAGTTTTGTAAAAAAATTTAGTTCTGCAACTAATAAGTTTGTGAAGAAACTTAACCTTTTAAGAAAACAGATAAAAGACGATTTTTGACACAAAAGTTGAAGGAGCAACGGAACGAACACTTCAGACAACACACAATTTTGACTACTAAATTCAAAACAAATAATTTCGATTTATTTTAGTTTTTGATATATATATATACCGGGTGTAGCAAGATCATGGTACATCCCTTATTTCTTCTTTGTTTATAAAGATACATTTTTCAAAATTGCTACACCTGATGTATTTATAAAATGTAAAATTGTTACATAAAATTTACATTCCCATTGTTGTCACTTTCGCTAGAACTGATACCAACCTTTGATTTTTAAATAGAACACCCTGTATATACTTAAACTTTTGGAATCTGCACAATTTTCTAGATACAAGAGTAATTTTTAAAGTATCAAACATTTTTTTGGTCCCATTTTATCTTTGGTGTAGAAAGTCATGACTCATCCTAATTAACTGATAACATAAGCGCTGCAAAAAAATTAAATTAGGAAAACTTGGCAATTGCCTTTTTTTTAAATTTGTTTTCCAACTATTCAAAATTTTGACTTTCTTAAAACATTTTAATTTTTTTTGAAAATTTAACTTTTTATGAAAATGAAATGAAAATTTCCACTTTTTTCAAAATTTTGCCATCTTTGAAATTTTCAACTATTCAAAATTTCGACTTTTTTAAAAATCACGAATTTTTCTAAAATTTCGACCTTTTTAAAAAAGTCAACTTTTTTTGAAGATCTTAAGTTTTTCCAAAAATTGACTGAAATTTCGACTTTTTAAATTTTATACTTTTTCCAAAAATTTTTTGATTTTCTTTGAATATTTCGGCTTTTGATAATTTTGAATGTTATTCAAAATTTTCGAATTACTTAGTTTTGATTTTAAAAAAATTTAAATTTTTTTAAAGAACTGCACTGCACCAGTTTTTTTAATGTTGATATTTTTTTGAAAATTGATATTTTTCCAAATTTCGTCTATTTTAAACATTTTCCTTTTTGCAGTTTTTGACGTCAATATTGTGACTATTATATCACGATTGGTTTGCATAATTTCGACTTTTTTTTTGAAGATTTATTTTTTTTGAAAATTTTACTTTTTTTGAAAATTTTTACATTTTTCAAAATTTCAGCTTTTTTCAAAATTATCAATTTTTTTTAAATTCCAACTTTATGACAATTTTGACATTTCACTAGTGTTTTAAATTATCATTATTTTCAAATTTTTAGCTTTTCTAATTTTCATTTTTTTTTAAATTTCAGAATATTTAAAAAAATTTCGACCATATTTCAAATGAATCTATTATCTATTATCTTAAAAATTTCGTTTTTTCATTCAATTTCAATTTTTTTTTAATCTAATGAATTGTTCTGAAAATTCCTCCTTTTTTCAAACTTTTAACATTTTTCTCAAAATTTTGACTTTATTTCCCAATGTTGAAATTTTGCCTTTTTTAAAAGTTTCTCAGCAAAAAGTCGAATACTCGAAATTTTATCAAAATTTTAAGTTTATCTAACATTTGGATTTTTAAACAGTTTTTATAAATTTCGAATTCTCAAAATCTTAGCTTTTTACTAGAAATTTCGCGTTAAAATTTGAATATTATTTCGATTTTTTCAAGTCTCACAAAAAGCGAACTTTTTTCTCAAAACAAAGTGTTTTCGTCTTAAAATTAGAATTTTATTTCGGTTTTTTTCTAAGACTCATAATTAACAAGAAAAACAGATATTGGTCAATTTGAACATTACTTTTTTCCCAACTACAAATATCTGTAAATATTTTCCATTGTAAAATTTGTGCATCTTGATGGCAATAAATACTCTCAGTTCAAATACAACTTTTAGAAAAGGAACACCCTTCGAGTAATTTTACCATTTTACCCAAACATCTGTTTTTACTTAGAAAGTAAGATAAATAAACAACGTAGTTCAATTAGCCTGCGTCACAATAGCAGACAAAACTTCAAAAGGGGCTGGGCGAGTCATAACAGTAATTATTATAATATTGCTTTTCGTAGAAATTTATGCTTCAAGTTTGTTATTATGATTAATTATACTCTTTTATGAAGTACATATTTCTGCTTAAATTCTTTAGAAATACAGCTGTACTTGGAAACAGCAATAGAGCAATAGAAAAGGATAAATAGACAGTACACTTTTTGAAAATAGTCCAAATCAAAAACAAACAAACGAAATTAAAATTAAGGCAAAGACACATGAAAAACGCTAAAAAATGTAAAAAAGTAGGACATGACATAAAATCCGGTCTGTAGTAATTATTATGGCAGTATTATGGTATTATCGAAGCTGTCTTTAATATTAAGGTCAGAAAAAAATAATACGCAACATCCAAAACTTAGGGCTTCTTTCTTAAACAGAATTCATGTCGGTTTAAAAAAATATATAATGCTGAAATGCCAAAAATTCTGTCTAAACAGTAAAAAATATTTTCGAAAAAGTAATAATTTTTATAAATAAATTAATTAAAAAGTCAACAAAAACTTAAAAAACGAATTTACATGAACTACAAATTTTAAGGAAAAAGTTGAGATTCCGAGATTAAATTAATTATATCAATTAAATTAATTTAACAAAAAGTTTATCAAACATTTTAAGAAATACGCATACATAATCTTTTTACACTGGTTTATTGTCTTAACTAATATTTAAATTTGTTTTAAATTCTTTTAGGAATCTTAAGTTGAATTCAGTTAAAGAAAAATATAACGATTTGTTTATTCCAACAAGAGCAACAATGCTAATGCCGGACTTGCCATCTACCCAGTCATAAAACAGGTTTTATTTTGCCTAAAGACTGAAGTGACCCATTATTTAAGAGTTCAAACGATTTCAAAATACTACCCCACCAGCCGCTCATCACTGACGGCTGTCGGAACCTGCAATTACCGTGTCCCTCTATTGGTGAAAAGATTAAACAAAAGGATGCAGAGAACCAGGGATAACATCAAGTGGACGCAAAGACCATCATTGATTTTGGTGGATGCGTCCTGAAGCAGAGCTCCTGAGCGTCCAAAAATGGCGTACGCTTTTACTCCATTGCTTCCGCCATCTATACTATATTCAATCAACGCCATCAATGTTAACGCGTTGACTTTTTTAAAAAGGTCGAAATTTTAGAAAAATTCGTGATTTTTAAAAAAGTCGAAATTTTGAATAGTTGAAAATTTCAGATGTCAATATTTTGAAAAAAGTGGAAATTTTCATTTCATTTTCATAAAAAGTTAAATTTTCAAAAAAAAATCAAAATGTTTTAAAGAAAGTCTAAATTTTGAATAGTTGGAAAACAAATTTAAAAAAAGGCAACTGCCAAGTTTTCCTAATTTAATTTTTTTGCAGCGCTTATGTTGTCAGTTATCGTTAATTAGGATGAGTCATGACTTTCTACACCAAAGATAAAATGGGACCAAAAAATGTTTGATTTAATAATTATTATTGCAGTATTATGGTATTATAAGAGTTGTCTTTCAAAATAATACGCACAGCTTCTTTCTTAAACACAACTCAAGCCGGTTTGAAAACATATACATTCTGAAATTCCAAAAATTCTGTAAACAATAAAAAATAATTTCAAAAAAATAATGATTTTTATAAATAAATTAATTAAAGTCAACAAAGACTTAAAAAACGAATTTACATAAACTACAAATTTTAAGGAAAAAGTTGAGATTTCGAGTTTAAATTAATTATATGTCAATTAAATTCATTTACAAAAAGTTTATCAGAAAATATGCATACATAATACTTTTCCATCGGTTCATTGTTGGATTTATTTAATTTTATTTAAAATTTCTACGACCCAGTTTGGAAATATTTAAATTTTTATTAATCTTTGTTGACAATATTCGAAAACAGTTTTTGAATATTGTCAACAAACATTAATAAAAATTTAAATATTTCCAAACTGGGTCGTAGAAATTTTAAATTAAATTAATAAACATAATTTTTCCGACCAATAAAAGTCCACCATGAAGAATAAACTTTTGGGGATGTTTAATTGAATTCAGTTAAAGACAAATACAACGATATATTTAGCCAATATTCTAGCTAATTCAAACAACAATTGTAATGCCAGACTTGCCATTTACCCAGTCATAAAACAGGTTTTATTTTGCCTGATGCTGGAGGCTGGAGTGACCCATTATTTAAGGGTTTCATTCATTGACACATTCTTAAGAGAATTGACTCACATCTGAGAAATGTTGAATATTTCTTTAAAGTAATATAATAATAGGATAAGTACTATTTAATGTTGACCCTAGCAATTGGATGCAAATAGGAGCTAGCTCATTGGAAATTCCCAAAGTAAACTAAGTGCTTCATTCCATGATTTTGATATTATGAACATATTGATAAGATTTATACGCAATCACAATCACAACTGAATCATTAAATGATCCTTTTCGAAGTGCAGACCGTTTTGATTTGCTTGGGACAGAACAGGAGTCAACTTATTTTCATCATATACAGGTTGAATCAAATTTGATTTCCACTACAAGGATCTCGTAAACCATTGGAAATACAAGAAAGCCTAATGGGAAAAGTAGTACAGAATTTACTGTCTAACATTATTCCGCTGAAAAAACAATTGAATTCCAATTCGTCTTGATTTTATTTAGAAAATATTTTATTTAATATGATTTAAATAAATTTCTGTTAAAATTGATTTGTTAAAAGCTCATTAAAGCAAATATATAATAAATACAATTTAATTTTGAATTTGTCACGAAATACAAGGAATATAACATTTAAATGTTGCTAAAAAAAGTCAGGAATGTAATCAAAATTTCAGTAATTTCGTATTTTGCACTGTAACAATGATCAGAACAACAGCCCATCTGTTGCGAATTAGTCGGTCGGGATCGGAATGCAATAATTAAAATAACGGGCATAACCAGGTAAAATATCAACGGACAATTTGAGTTAAAGAGTAAAAAATCAAAAATATAAAATGCTCACGACACGTTTCAAGTTGAAGAGTAAAAAATATAACGGTCACGACTTTAAATAAAAGTTCGTTCGAAAATACAAGATTTCTAGAAAAATCCGATTTCGTGATTAAAGTGGAAATATGAAGAGAAGAATAAACTTGTAAATTTGCAATTCGAAATGTTGAGAAAAAGTTATGATTTTAAAAATAAAAAAAGATTTTCCACACGTCTATAAAAAGTTGAAATTACTAGAATAATAAACATTTTGTTAAAAAAATGTCTCGAATTTTCCAATTTAAACGCGAGTTATTGGGAACAATTTAAAAAAAATAAAATTTTGAATCGAAGGAAAAAAAGTAGCAAGTTTAACTTGAAATTTTGAAAACATTTTTGTAAATAAATTTAATTTTTTTACTTTAAATTCTAACTTTAAATTAGCAATTATTATTATTTCTCTTTTTCCTAAAATGTTGACTTCAAATTGAAAATATTCAATTAATAACGAGTTGTAAATTAAAAGGATAAATTTCACGGTTTTTTTTTTTAAATTTGGAGTTATTTCTTAAAATTTACTGCATTCGTTTAGTAATTTCTAATTTTTCTAAAAATTTGAAAATTTTGAACAGTATATTTCAAGTTAAAGATGAGAATTTGGCTTAAAAATTCGAAGTTAATAAAATGTCTTAAACTCTATAAGAAAAAGGTGTTTTGTCAAAGTTTCATAATTTAAAAGTGTATTCATTGAAGTGAAACTTAAGAAACCTGGGTATAGAAATTAGTCCAATTGCCATCCCATCACGCGGCGACCTTGGACATATCAATAAGAGAAAATAATTATTGTTTGACTTTGGTGTAGATCTTGGATAAATGACCAAAACCATAAAGAACTCTGTTTTCCCCTGCCAAAGTGTAATAGTTTTACTCAGAGGTTTTACTATTGACCACTAGGTACCAGCACTTCCTTAACAACGTTTTGGAGTATGCATAGAGAAAAGTGGTATACGCATTTTGTCATAAGGTATATATATCTAATATGCATTCAATCAACGGTTAACGTTAGCTAACCGCGCCCATACGTCTCCCATGAATCACCCCAAATGAATGCCTCAACCCAGCTGCCGCATTTCGGTTCATGGCAAGAATTTTTTCCCTCAGCATTCCTGTCGCACTCGACCACTGAGATCGCTGACCTTGGGCCAGTACTCCGAAACTCTCGGTTGCCATGGTTGATAACATGATTATTATTCAAATTAAAATAATTTTTAGAAAATATCGATTGTGTAAACAACCGTTTATTACAAAAATATCAAACTGTAACATTTGAAAAGCCAAAAAAAAAAATCTATACATTTAACCATCAATGTTAACGTTAGCTAGCCGCGCCCATATGTCTCCAATGAATCACCCCGAATGAATGCCTCAACCCAGCCGCCGCATTTCGGTTCATTGCAAGCACTTTTTCCCTCAGCATTCCTGTCGCACTCGACCCCTGAGATCGCTGACCTTGTGCGAGTACCCTCGGTTGCCATGGTTGATAACAATTGTCAAAAAACCACCTCTGTATTTAATGATTTGTTTTTTAATTTCCCAAATTTGGAAAAAAGGTTTTAGCATCTAAAATCCATCAAGAGAAAACATCATGAGGTTTCATAGCTCCATCTTTCAGTAGGAATTGTCTGGATCTCTTTATTATTTTTTCTATATCCCGCCTAAAATTTCTTTGGGCTGAACCAAAAATTCAAAAAATCAGGTAATTTTTGTTTTAGCTCCAATTTTATTTTAGTTTAAATTTTCCATTTTTTAGAAACTTCTACTTTTTGTCTGGAAAATTTCAACTTCAAACTTGGAATTTCAAGGAATTTTAACATTCTTTTAAATTTACTCTTAAATTTATTATTTTTTTTGTTTAAATTTTGTAATTTCAGTTTAAACCTGACATGTATTCTTAAACCCTGTATTTTTTTAAAATTTTTATTGTTTTCAGAAATTCGAATTAAAAAGTTACAATTTTTATTTTTTTAATATACAAGGTGATTCTAAAAGTATTACCATAAATGCAGGATCGTATTTAGGAGCCCAAAATAAGACTAAAAGTCTATAATATAGACTTTTACGACATGTTTATGTAGACTCCATATAAACATATGTCGTAAAACGCTTCGTTTCCGAGTTGCAGGGTTTGGAAGGTTACTTCCTGATTATAGTTTTTTATTAATAGTTGTGGAACGTGTACAGATAATTGAATGAAATTTGGCACAACTCCATACTTTTTGGTGCCCTTTCCAAAAATCAAAGAATTAATTAACAGAACTAAACCAATGACGGGTATATCCAGAGGGGTTCTGTTAATTAGTTCTTAGATTTTTGAAGATGGCACAAAAAGTTATGGAGTTGTCCCAAATTTCATTCAATTATCTGTACACGTTTTGCAACTATTAATAAAAAACTATAATCAGGAAGTAATTTTCCACGCCCTGTAACTCGGAAACGAAGCGTTTTACGACATATTTTTATATGGACTTTTAGTCTTATTTTGGGCTCTAAAATACGATCCTGATTTTATGGCATTACTTTTAGAATCACCTTTTATATAAATTTTGAGATAAAAGCTTTATTTTTAAAAATTTTGATATAAAAAGTTGACATGCATATTTCTGAAGTCATTTATTCCCCAAATGTTTATTGTATTCATCAAATTGTTTTTTAAAAGATTGCATGTTTAAATTTGAAAATGTCTTTTTCAGACATTTTCGATTTAAATTTGATTATTATTTAAAATTTCCCAGCTTAATTTTTTTCGACCTTCAAATATTTAACTGTTCTCTAAATTTCGAGTGAAAACTGGAATGTGTAATTATATATTAATCAGCTAATACATTCAAAAATTCTTTAGAGGGCTTAAACTCAAAATTTAAACTTGGAATGCTTAAAGAAAAGAATTTCAAAATGTGGATTTTGAAACTAAAATTCGAAATTTTGGAAAAAAAATAAAATTTGAAAATTAAACTTGAACTTGAACAGCTCAAAATTTCAACTTTCTATTCAAAATCTTTTAAAAAAATACTAATTTCAAGTTTGGAATTCAACTTTCTTCCCAAAAATAAAGAGCCAAACTTTGAAATCGAAGTTGCCACTTCTAACATAGTCCTTTTTTTAAGGACTGAATTCGAAATTTCTACTGAGACCTCGATTTTGAAAAAGTACAAATTTTGAAATAGAATGGAGGTTTGGAGATTTTAGTAGAAATGTCAATTGGGTTAGATTTAGAGGGTGAATTCGATCTTCTGAGCAAGCACTTGAATTTTTATAAAAAACATAGAAATTTTGAATTTGAAGTCAAACTTCTCAGTTTTCTTTTGTAAAATGTTTAATTTAAAATCGAAATTTTGAGCTGGAAAGTATAAATGTTAAGTTTAGACTGGAGATTTTTAATTGTTTTTTAAAAATTTCAATTTTAAAGTTAATGCTTTTGCCTTTGCTAGAAACTTGACACCTCTACTTTAAATGGATTTCTGTCAATTTTACAAACTATGATTTTGTGTATACTGTTTGTAACGTTGGACAACTGATTGTAGTGTACAGTTTTTCTGTTGGTTTTTTACGTCGTACATCCTTTTTATTGCATTTATCTAATTGTAAATTAATCTTGCAAATGGGAAAGTGTGTTGCGTTGCACTTCTGTCGTGCTATATTATGACAACCTTCCTACTCAGGATTATTTTTTGCTTAAAATGGTTTTTTTTGCCTGAGCAGCTAGCAGAAATAAAACAATGTTTAATAAAAGCCCTGTTATTATTTCATACACATGCACATTTTGTACAGTGCTAAAATGACAAGGTGAAATATATCTATCTATAAGACCATTTATTGTAATTATAACTGAAGAATGTATGTAATTCTGAAATATGCTTAATTTATAGAAGGTCAACGTAACACTTAATAGCTCATTCGTGTTATGGCATTAACTTGTGATTAGTAATGTAAATTAGTTTTAAAAAAGATTTTCTTGAATTTCGGGAATTTCATACCTACCTTGTTATATTTGTACAATAACTTTTCAAAACAATTAATTAATAATATAAATAATAAAAAAAAAGATTCTGTTTGCAAATAATTCTCTGAATTCCATGAATCACGCTTATTTTAAATAATCTACAATAACTAACAAAATTCTTAAATATATTCCTAAAAATTCAATTAAAATTTTTACTAAATAAATAACTTTGTTTACCTAAATAGCAGAACAGATATTGAATTTCTGAAGTTTAGAGTTTTTGTTTCAAAAATTCTCTAAACGGCCTATTTACATTACTAATCATTACTAGCTACCGTCGAGACAGGAACAAGTTATTCAGTTTTGAGTCAACTTTATGGAAACATCTTTCATTATTGTATTTTTCGTATTATAATTATTATTACAGTAAATCTTGTAGAATACCTGTCGCTTTGTCATTTTATTACAGTACAAGAAGTAAAATAGCTTGAAGAAATATAAATAGTTTCTAATTTATGATGCTATGCTAGAAATACCCTGGCCTCAACCGCTTTAAAGCAGCCCCTAGTGTTGTTCAGCCCTGGCCAATCAGATAGCATATTTCTACAATGGTACCGACAGAATGTACGAATTACTTAGATGAATCTACTAATAAAGTTAAGGTTTCTATATCCAGAGATTTAGGTTATGCACTAGTCCATTAACGCTACATGGGCCTAGGCAGGATTTCCTTCAAGGAGGGGGGGGGGGGCAACAATCATGCTGAAAAATTCATGGACAAAAAAAGAAAGTCTTCAGGCTGAGTAATAATGTACATATATTTTCAATTAAAAACCACATGAACTGGGGAAATCGAATTTCCAGATTTAAAGTCAAAATTTCGAAAAAGAGCCCAACTTTCAAACAACTTTAAGAAATGTCAAAATTTCGAAAAAGTGGAAATGTCAAAAATAGACGAAAGTTCCAAAGGTCGATTTTTGTGAAAAAAATGGCAATTTCCATAAAAAGTCAAATTTAAATAAAAAAATAATGCAACTTTTAAAAATATTTCTCTTAGAATTTTTATTTTACTTAAATGTTTAAATATTCATAAAATTTGCAAAAAATCTTTTTCTCAAAATTTCCTAAAAATATTGTCCTCATTTCTCAGATCTAGATTTCTATTTCAATTTTGCATCCAATTAAAAAAAATAATAAACGAATTTTCTGCTAAAGTCGAAATTTTCAAAATAAAATCAATTTTAAATGGAGATGTCTAGTATAAAGACTATACCAGAAACAGAATACATCGAATTTAGAGATAAAAGTCAACATTTATAGAATAAGATGAATTTCGAACAATAATTTGAAATCACTGGGAATTAAATTTAAAAAAGAAATTAAGGAAACATAATTAACAAAATGGACTTCGAAAAAAATCACGCTTTTTGAAAAATGCGTACAATTTAGAGAAATTAAGAGAAAAAGATCGCACTTTCTAGAAAATATTTCAACTTTCTAAGAGAAAATCCAATTCTAAGATCAAAATTGGAATTTTGAAAATAAACCATATTAATTTCAAGAAAGACGAATTTCGAGGAAAGAAACTGAAAGAGTCTGAGTTTTCAGTAAATCATATTAAAAATAAAAACCTAACCTTTCACACCTTTCGAAAAATGTCCAAAATACAAAAAAGTTAAAATTTTCAATGGTCTAATTTTGTAAAAAAGTCAAATTTTGAGAAAAAATGGTAATTTTCAAAAACATTGTTCTCAAAATTTAAAATTCAGTAAAGACATTGAATTTATAAGAAATCTTTTTCTTTAAATCCTCAAAGATATTTTTCCCAACATTTTATTAACATTTCGATCTAATTTAGAGAGAAAACATTTTCAGAACCATAAAACATCACATTTTGAGATAAAAGTGGAAATTTGTTGAAAAAGACAAATAGGAAAAAAATGCGGAATTTGGAAATAAACGATTTTTAAAATAAAAGTTCAAAAAATAGAATTTTTGACAATAAAATCGAAATTTCGAAAAAGTCGAATTTCGAGGAAAAGGCAAAATTTAGCAAAAAGACCAGTTTAAGAGAAAAAGTAAAAATTTTGAGAAAAAAGACGAATTTACCAAGAAAATATTAAATATCGGATAATGAGATAAAATTTAAAATGTCATAAAAAATTTCAAAAAAATTAGATTCGACATTTTCAAAAATAGCTAAATAATGTTCATAATAGTTATTTATGATACAAGTGTTAAAAGTGACATTTAATTTTGTGAACACGAACAAAATAAAATCACTTTTAACAAGTGTATCATACAATACTTTTTGTAAAACTGTTAAATTAAAAAAAAATGCTGTCTGCAGGGTTAAATTTTCGATTCATCGTTTGCGTGTTGAATTACATATTTGACAATTACACGTGACAATCAAGTCAGGTACTGGATAGAGTAGCTAAGTAAAACAATTGTAAGTTGTTTACTGTTTATTCGTGACCACAATTGAACCTGTCCTAAAATATTTTAAATTTTATAGCTAATAACAATGGATTTTAAAGAAATGATTAGAAATTAAAGCAATTTTATCATTCCACCAGAGGTTGAGGAAAGAACAAAACATCAATTCAGATTTATTGCCCCAAAAATCGCGACAAAATATGATGATATGAAATAAACAATCTGGCGGATAACTTCACTAAAAATATAATTTTGGTTTACGCCGAAGGAAATTCTAAGCTATGGAATTAATTTATGATAAAAGCTAGTTTCCAAATCAAAAACATCTAGGATGTAAGCAAGTATTACAACAAGCGTACAAGATAATCAATTTTTGAATGAAGCTCCAGACACCAAATAGGTAGTAAAAAGCTGCGTCAATTTTTGGATTATTTGGAGCATGTCGCCTTGAAGAATTTGTAAATTAACACTGGATGATATTGAAAAAACAGAAAAATCTTTATTGTTAAATATTGTGGAGATTAAAAGCAACATATGTCGTAGTTTTTGCATGGATTACTGGCATAAATACATCTGCAATTATCAGGAAAACTAAAATAAGTAACCGTCTAGATTGTAATAGTAATATTATAAATAAATAATTGATAACTATTCGAATATTCTGTGTTTGAAAACAATATTATATGAAGGACCAGTCCGTTCGACCAAAAAAATCTTTCTAATTTTGTGGGTACAGCTTTCTATTAGTTACAAATGCATATTGCTAATATATCAGTGATTCCTAAATAGTGAGCCACGACCCTGCACTGGGCCATAAAAATAAAATACCAGGTTGCAGAATTGTCTTCATACTCACAAATGATCAGTTCTTATACATTAAAATATCATTAAAACATCTTTTAGTGGGTAGGGGAAATATTAAAAACAACCGGGCCAGGGCACAAAAAGTTTGAGAAACGCTGCTATATTTACTTTTAACACTTACGCGAAAAAGATTTTTTGCACTATTGTTTTTGACATGTGTCATTATAAGTCAATTTTTAGTTCACTTTTAATGACAGTTTTACAAAATGATTATTTTATTTCTACTAGTTGCTCAGCCAAAACAAAAGTTAAAAAAAAATACAGAGGGCCCCTCAAAAAAAATCTAATCAGGCCCCGTACTTATTGGATCCGGGCCTGACGATGTAGATGTAGACAAAATAAATATGTCCTAATTCTAAATTTTATCATTTTCTTCTGTTTACATTTGATATAAAATACAAAGCACATTTATTATACAATTAATAACAAATTAACAATTAATGGTAAATATTCTTTCAATATGCGACGTGTGTGCACAATATTGTTAAGCCAGTGCTGCAAACATGTTATGATTGCAGTGAAAGGTGACTCACGCACCTCGATAATTGAATATTTATTTATTTTATTATAACCTAACAAAGAATGAAACTGTTGATTTTCCTTTACTAATGTGTTCACTTGTTCCACAAAACAGTTTCTTATATTGAATGCTTATTTGCTAAAAAAAACCCTAATGTTAACTTTGCAAAGATCTAATAAGTAATGAGAGCGCGTTGTGAGATAGGCTTTTGTCATCGCTAGATTTTGGGTGAAATATGCAATTATTGAAAATGGATTAATTTTTGGGTTATCTACAAAATTTGATCTGAAATCTTGTATAATAAAACCACAAGGTAGAAAAATAATTTATTTCGATAAGTATAAATTTAAAGACCTTAATTTCTAATTGGCATTTTAATATGTTAAAAAAAATTCACTAATAATTAGAATTAGGCAGATTAAATATTTAAAATAATTATATATACTTAGTTTTACATTATTTCTTCTTCATATTCATCTTCAGTCATATCGCTATCAGACAGAGATGGAGCAATTGTTTTGTCACATATTAAACGCTTAAAAATATTTTCCAGTCTTACGAGAATTTTTTTATACTCAAAAGTAAATGGCATTGAAGTAAAAGGTTCCTAAAAAAAACCAGTTATATGAACAATCCTTAGTAGGTAATTTTCATCAATTACTATTAATTGTTGATCATCTAAATGTAATTTACTTTTAGCTGTTTCCATGTATAAATCATAGAACTGTAAAAATGTTGTGTTCATAACTTCCACAAGTTGCGGTGGAACAGCTAGTTGACATTCATTTTCCAACATTCCACATACTGCTACTCTTAGAGTTTCATGTCTTATTATCTCACTATAGTTTTTAGCATCACCTGGCTGTCGTTCCTACAATAAAAACGACTTCACACAAGAATTGAATGATTCCTAACTCTTACAACTTCATATCCTGGTTCGTTAAAGTATGGTTTATCATTCAACAAGCTCTGAATTGATAGTAACACTGTGGACAATTGTTGGGCAGGACTCCATGATGGACCAGGCCAAGTCCTACAAATCGCGCGTTAAATGCAAAATCCATAAAGTGAAAATTCTTACCCTAATATGCTCAGACACACTTTCCCATTTTTATATAAGTTAGGATTGAAACGCACATGACCGCCGTCTGTCGTCAAGAATTTTACTTTAGGCGGCCGAATGGGATACTCCTTGGGAAATTTAGCCATAAAATAAAAAAATCCACACTCATAGGGCGTGTCCATCACGCCTACAATAATCGCGTGGACGAACTTCATATTTGTCTCATCTCCTACTACGTATAGACCAGGGGGTGGCTCCTTGAAAAGTGTCATCAAATCTCTACAGAAAACCACAAAATGGTTACACTTAGAATACTTAAATTAGAAGCTAGATTGTTATTAGGGTAATTTTCACCCCATATACCTCTTAATTCTAGTAGAAGCGGTGCAAGATAAAACATTATCTTCATTGTCCAGCAATGGGTCCCAGTACGAATTTTGGTGAAACACCGTGGTCCCCGACGTTACGACGTCCGACGTCACGACGTTCGACGTATTTGGAGGGTGCCATGTTGCCCAAGCTATATCTAAAAATTGAAAATAGATACGATTACCTGTGAAAAGCGCCAAATTACCAAACCCAGGGCAAGCGCATCTTATATTTTGCAAAAAGTGACATATTACACACATTTTATTACTACTGCAAATTTGAAAAAAAAAAAAGGCAAATTTTCTAAATCCTATTAAAAAAGACAACATTTGACAGGTGCCACATACCTTCTTGATTTGTCATTCTTGGGTTATCGGAGAGCTTTAAATAATAATTAACAATGAGCTCTCGACGTAAATTACTTTCGAATATAATTGGTAAATTTGACAGCAAAACATTCCTCAACTCTAGCACTTCGCGTAGCAATTGACAAATAATAAGTCGTATTAGACCAAAGTACCAACCTTATACCACAGATTATTACATCAATGTTGCCAGATGTATCTCTTTTGTGGCAGATTTACGTTTTGACCGTTTAATTATCGCAGGCACCGTTAAAAAATTTCACTCTTATAAAAGCTTCACCTTGTATATTTTTTTAAATTGGCCATATATTTTAACCACGCAACTGAAAATATCTAATGATCGTGTCAAGATAGGTTTATAATGCATTTCAATAAATGTGCATAAGAGTTGGTCGTAAAGATTAAATCAACCTTCAAATAAGGCAGGTCCGTAACCAGGATTTTTTTGGTGGGGCTGCGACCCTTCTATCAAAACTATCTAGTCTTTGTTTGCGTTTAAGTTGCTTAGAAGTCACGCGCTCTCGTGGAAAAGTCGCAAACTTATTTCAAAAGTAGTCCAACTCAGGTGGTACAAAAAAATTGTTGATTTTTTGGGTAAATTTTATTCAACAAGATGTCAACAATTATTAATTGTAAACTTAAATATAACGAAACGTTAGCAAAAATTTGTTTGTGTCGCTTGGGAATGTGCAATATTTAAATTTTTTTATAGTATTAAAACAATGTACCCCATAAAAATATAATAATAGTATAAAATAATTATACATATGGGAGTATTAATATAAAAATAACAAAGGTCAATAAATTAACTCATATTAAAATAACATGTATATCCGTAAATTAAGTGAGACGGATATGGTTGTAATTTATGAAGCAAAAAATTTTAAGAGAAGAAAATTAAAAGAAAACGATACGTATAAATAATTTTAAAGGTCGATTCCAAATAGCCCAGTAGTATGGATGTTCAAAAGCAGCCCAAATTGTAGAAAGCAGCCCAATCTGGCAACTCTGGTCCACAGAAAAAAACATGACATTTTTTGAAACCATTTTCGGCAACATAATAAGAAATGGCGCCAAATTTGACAAAAAATTATCTGCCTTTTAGTGCGAAAACAAAATCATGCATTGAAATTTTTTTTTAAAAAAGGTCGCACGTCTGGAAAGTTCAATTATATCTAGTGTTGAAGTCATAAATTTCGGGGGGGAGGGACTGCAGCCCCCTAATCCCCCTTCTGGTTATGGGCCTTAAATAAGGTATTAAAAAATCGTCAAAATGTGGAACGGCCGAGCATTGGCCAGTATTGGCCGAATGCAGGATTGCCAGTACCGACAAAAGCTGGCGAATTTGTAATGGGTTATTACTGATTGAATGCAGGATTGCCAGTACCGGCAAAAACTGACGAACTTGTAACGTTTCATTACTAGCTGAATGCAGGATTGCCATTGTTATTTAGTAAATATTAATATTAAATAAATATAATAAAATATTCATGAATTAGGTTGACTGCTCTTTTTTGCCCTAGGGAGTAAAAGATTCACTTTACTCCCGCTTTTAAGGGAGTAAAATCGCTTATTATATAAGGTTGTGCAAATAATATATTTTATTTTACATTTTCGTATATTTTCAACTGCCAACCATGTCGGCAAATAAATACTCAATGTCACTTCTTGGAAATAATCCCCAACCGTAATTAGGGGTAAAACCCATTAGGACATTCTTACTCAAAAGAAAGATGCACCCAAGAGAGATTATGACGCACATTTCCATTTCAACCATGACAAATATGTTCACAAACAGGGCCGTGCTGTGCTATGATACAATGCTATGATGCAGGCGGCGCCTTAAAGACGCGGCAGAAGCAGGGAAATTAAAATATAATTTGAACCATTCAATAACTGTCCATATTTGCACATCACTTTTCTACGCAGCTCTGAGCGATGCATTTGACTAGTCGTTGACCGTTAATGTTTTTTTATTAATTCAGAACTTTTTTTTATAATTCTTGATTATTTGATGTTCATGAAAAAGAAAAAAAAATTAAAATAAAAGTTTAATAATTTTTTATAAATGTAGTTTTTTCTCGAAATTTTCATTTTTTTTTCTCAAAATTCCAAGTTTACCTTTTAAAATTCTTATTATTTTTGAGACTAACCTAGAAATTTCGAAAAGAAAGGAAATGTGAAAAATATCTTTGGAAAATTTTGAGATCAAAGATGAACAAATAAATTTCGAGGATATAGTTAACATTTCAAAAAGTCCAAAATACAAGTTAAAAGTCAAAATTTTAGGAGAAACGTGACAATAAAACTGAAAAATTAAAATCCAAAAAAATTAAAATATATAAAAAAATGCCAACATTTTTGGAATGATATTAAATTGAAAAATAAATTGCATTCTTTACAATTTTTTTTCTGGTGGAACGGATTGGTACGGGAAAGGGGGGCAGATTCAACTTTAGGGCACATTCGACCAAGCCCTTTTAAAGGGCACCTTCATTTAAATTTAGCTTTGTAAAGCTCCTATGTAGCTTTTCATACGTCAGAACACTCACCAGGGAAGTTACATTACTCTACATGTTCATTTTTTAGTGTTTAAACAAAATTTAGCAAAAATGGGATTTTAAGTTAATTTTTTGATTTTCAATTTTTCAGACTAATTTTCTAAATTTGATTTGTAACGGATTGCATTCGATATATGCTAAATGGTAGATTGTTAATATTTATAGTACCCCAACCATAAAATTATAGACAGTGGAAAAAAATATTTTTTCAAAAATGTAACATGGGGCTGATTCGACCAGCGTTGGATGGGACAATTTCAACCACTGGCTTAGTGTGTTCTGGCAATCTTAGCGTGGTTTCTATCCCATGATGTAACTTTTTCTTTTACCGGAGTATTGTATTATTTACGATGATTATAAATTATGGAAAGAATTAAACAAAATCAATTCAAATGTCAAATTAAATTTTTGTGCCAAAAAATACTCAGTTACATATATCCGTTGGTCAGTGATATATCACCAGTTGACCAAGGCTTTGATTGAATTCAATCAACGCCCAAATTCTGCAGAAAATGTCATTTTTATTTAAGGTTAACCGTTAACCGCACATATTGCAGTGCTTACTAAGGCCAATGTTATTGTCTTTGAGTATTGTTTTGAATCTTACTTAAGACATATTTCGCCAATTTTTTATTTCACTTGCAAAATACATAATGAACTTATTTAAATAGAGAAATCATTTTGGTTTGACTGTAGAAAAGAATATGTATTTATATCTCATGGTTGAAATTACCACATCATTTGGTTCAATATACTTCGCTAGTGGGGAGTTTGAACCATTTCTAAGATTTTTTTAAACGATGATTGCTGGTACCTGAATTATTTTTAACTCGTCTTGCAAATAAAGGTTTATAGAATACTACAAAGCCCATAGTTACCAGATTTTTCTAATACAACTTCAAAAATGGCACATTGAAAAAAAAAATGGTTGTCCCCTGAAACCAAGAAAGATTAAAAAACGCAACAAAGGTTACTCTAACGCGTTTCGATAGCCAAGCTATCAAGCTTTCTTGGTTTCAGGGGACAAGATTTGTATTTCAATTTTTCTTTACAAAAGACACGAACTTTCTATATTGAGGAAAAATTGAATATTTGCAGAAAAAGTCAAAATTTCAAGTTGCGAATCGAAATGTAAAAACCGGAATTGAAATCCATCGAAATCCGTAGAAAAAAGCCAAAATTAACAAAATAAAAGAACTAGTAATTTATAAGCTAAAAATAAAGTTTTCGAAAACAATTTTGGCCTCACAAGACAAAATTTATTTTGAAAGGTCAAAATTTAAAAATAAAATCAAAAACTTCAAGAAAGCAAAATGTTGAAAAAAAGGTAAGTTTAAAAAAGTGGGTATTTTAAAAAAGTTAAAAACCAAGGCAGAACTTTAAAAAGGTTCAAACTTAAAAAAATCCGAAATATTAAAAAAATATATTAGAAATATGGAGCAAAAGGGGAAATTTTGAAAATACGTTATAATTATCAATGAAAAAATCGAAACTTTGATAAACGGTTAGAATTTTTGATGAAAGTGAAAATTGGGAAGAAGAAGATTTTCAAAGTAGAATTTTGAAAAAATAAAAAATCGCAAAACACTTGGCGAGAAAAAATTTCATAATTCGTTGAGAAAACTGACATTTTTTTAAAATTAAATCTTAAAAGGTTCAAAATTTTAAAAATTAAAGGCAAAATGAACAAATAGTTAAACTTTTAATAAACTGAAAGACCAAAAGAGAAGTAAAATTTTTCACAAGTCAAAATCTTCAAGTAATGTAAAAATAGAGAACAAATCAAATTTTTGAAAATTTATCGAAATTTAAAAAAGAGTGGAAATTACTGTCGAGGTTTTACGATAGAATCAAAATGTCAGAACAGACAAAATTCCTCCAAAAAGTAACCTAGGAAAATAAAAATTCTAAGCAAAATTAGAAAAGTTCAAAACAACTCAAAATCATGAAGAAATTTGGAAATATTCAAAAATATCGAAATTGAAACAAAAATTAAACATCTTTATTCAATTTTTTTAATAAGTAAAATTTTTTGAAAAAGTCAACATTTTAAAAAACTAGAAAGCAATTGTGAATAAAGGTAAAATTCGCAAAAGTAACGTTTTTCAAAAATTAAAATTTTCGAAAGTTGAAATCGACCGTTGGAAATGTCAAGTTCATAATTTTTAACAATAAAAATGCATCATTTTTAAAAAAAGTCGAAATTTTGAGAAAAGGTCGAAACTCTGAGAAATTTTTTTTTTAAATGAATGATTTTTTTAAGTTTCCATGTTAACATCAAAGTTATACCTGTTCTAAAAAATGTATCTTCTTTCTTTCGAATATAGATTAGAAATAAATGGTAATATTTCAGATAAAATTACAGAATTTTGTAAAACTTTCCAATACATGAAAACATATTCTCAAAATTTCCATTTTAGTTCATTAAGTTTAAAGACTCAACTTGATTTTCTCAATATTGTCGCGAAAATCAAAGAGAAAGATAGAGAGAGATAGTTAAGACTAGCTTCCAATTGGAAACACGTAACTAGTATACTACTATAGTTACGTATTTCTAATTTGGAAGATAAATATATTTCTCTCTGTAGTTAGTGATGTTATTTTATATAAAGAGTTCGTGATTACATGAAGAATATTTTATTTGGTGTTTCAACTGGTTTTAAAGTAAAATGGAGAAAAATCAAATATTCATTTGATTTATTTTTCAAAATTGCATAATTTTTCTCGACATCTCGGTCCATCTGGCAGTGGCCTATCAGGTGTTTGCTATTTATTTCAGCTAAAACCACAATCCTATAGATCTGATAAAATTATAAGAAAAATATCGGTGGAATGAAGAGGAGACATTTGTCAAGTTACGTCTAAGGACACATTTGTCAGTGTATTTTCGCCATCTGCAGTCTTTCTCGCGAATTAAGTTTTTTTCACAGATTATTTATCTATGGTTTTATTATTGTCTGGGCTGTTTTAATATTTCAATATTTCCAAAGTTTAGTTTTGGTATTATCTTAGAAATTTTACATAAACACCGACAGACTACTTTCGTTCTATACAGGAAGCCAACATTTGTTTATATCTTTCGTCGAATATATCGAAAGGTGGCGCAAAAAACCGATAGTTCAAAAACTTTTGCGAGTAGTTCAATTGAAGCCATTTGCTCCGATTTGCAAACATAACCCAACAAACACGCATAATAATTTTAATAAATATTTCAGTGTACTACAACGAAAAAGACCGGTATCGATGAATATTTTTGAAAAAGATGGTGGCCTTTTCGGCACTAAGAACGCGCTAGCTGGAAGAGTATCCCAACGTGTCAAAGCGAATTTGACCAGGATATTAACCAACTTCCCTTGCGGTATATCTTTCGAGAAGCTATCCAACGAATATAAGCGGGTGTACGGCGTGCCCCTGACTTTAAATTTCACCAACCCCTGTGAATTTATTATCGAAAGCGAGGGAGATGATGACAGTGGAATCAAATCGGGATCGTCCATCTACAGTGATGATTTGGGGGATGAACTGAGTAATTTGCTCGAGAAAATCGACATTTCGAGCGAGGTGAAAGCGAGAAGCAATTCAGTAATGCGGAAGCCAAGGCAGTTTTTGGAGTTTAAATATGAAGCTTTAAGCAGTGATACAAGCAGCTCGAGTCTAGACAGCGAGAAGCATAAAACGCTGGCTAATTTTTTTGATACTTGGGGGGACTGGAAACAAGGCGATGTATACTCGGTTTATATCGCCAATATTTACGATCCTTCTAAATTTTGGGTTACCTTTGTGGAAATAGATATATTTCAGGAACACCTCTATAAGTTTTATGTGTCCAACAAAAATCATTTGATGTTGAAGTTAGGAGAGATTTCGGTTGGCCTCAATTGTGTCGCATTTATAGACAATTTGTATTACCGTGGGCGCGTGGTTAGAACAGAAATGGACGATTCAGGGCAAGTCAAAGTGTTTTTATATGACTTTGGGATGACCTGCATATTTAGTATTGATAACTTATATTGTATGCATGAAAAGTTTTACAAAATACCCTCATTAGCCGTCAGGGTTAGTCTGGCTGATATTTCAACGGTTGATCATGAAATGTGGCCACAGAAGGCAGTTAATAAATTTTTAGAAATGGCGGTGGATAGGGTGTTAGTTGCCTCGATTGTTCGTGTCAATCAGCAGCATAAAATATTAGAAATAAATTTGGCTGATATAAGTGCCTCGAGGAGGCCAACGATTTATATTAATACGTTGTTGGTTAACGAAAATTTGGCCAAATACCAATGGGACCCACCTGTTGAGTCAGATAACGAATTGCGAAAAATGTACAATGGTGTGGTAAATCATTTGTATTTGTTTCCCACATTTGACGAGATAGAAAACGGGGCTGTACCTTCAACTGTAATTTTAAGTGAACAGCTTAAAGCAAGTATATCTTGGGATATTTTGTATCCAGAATATTATTCTTTTTGCGATGAATAATGTGGTAGATTGTGATTTTTTCAACTAAGGATAATACATTTTGTTAGAATAATACGCGTTGTTTTCATTTATTTACTTTCATACATGTGTAAAATAATTTGGCACTTTTAAAGTTTTTTTTTTAACAATTATCTTATAGTAAGATATTCTTTTTTGTTTGTAATTTTTTTTATTAAACAAGTTTTGTTTTATCTAGCAGTAATTTTATTTAATGCTGTGCCGGTAGGGTCTGCGTTTTTTGAGTGCTTCACTTTTTGTGTTTCATTTGAGGATTAAAAAAATCGGACAATGATGAATATATTAAACTTATTTTACATGAGATGTTCGTCAACAACAAAACATTTGCACATTTAGTTATTTATGTATAAGGGCTACAAATCCTAACACATGTAAGTATTCTTCCGTTGATAGTTGTCATATCCACTGTTATTTTTTGATTTAAGGCACTGATTAGTATAAACGATAGATCAAAGTATCTAAATAACAAAAGCTATAACATTAATTCAAAAATTGCAAAAGCACACATCTGTCAACGCATTGTTTACAATATTAATTTTCTCTCTGCTCTTAGATCGAATCTAGGTACCTGTCTCGCTGAATTATCACATTGACAGAAGTAGGAGCGCATTTTTACGAGTTTTTTCTTCGTCCCCTGAAGGATTGAATTTCCAAAAATCCCTTCTTAGCGGGCGCCTACAATATACAAATAAGTTCTGTGCAAAATTCCAAGTTGCTAGACTAGATCTAGCGTTTTGGGATCCGAGTTGATATGTCAGTCACCTTCCATTTTTATATACATAAGATACTTCTGAGTATCTCTCTGAAGATGATAGATTGGCTAGCAAAACGCGTTAGAGCAACCTTTGTTATGTTTTTTAATCTTTCTTGGTTTCAGGGGAAAAGATTAGTTTTTCAATTTTTGAGAAAACCATGGACCGGTCTCACCAAAAAATAAAAACGGTCTGCACTTCGAAAAGGATCATTTAATGATTCAGTTGTGATTGTGATTGCGTATAAATCTTATCAATATGTTCATAATATCAAAATCATCGAATGAAGCACTTAGTTTACTTTGGGAATTTCCAATGAGCTAGCTCCTATTTGCATCCAATTGCTAGGGTCAACATTACATAGTACTTATCCTATTATTATATTACTTTAAAGAAATATTCAACATTTCTCAGATGTGAGTCAATTCTCTTAAGAATGTGTCAATGAATGAAACCCTTAAATAATGGGTCACTCCAGCCTCCAGCACCAGGCAAAATAAAACCTGTTTTATGACTGGGTAAATGGCAAGTCTGGCATTACAATTGTTGTTTGAATTAGCTAGAATATTGGCTAAATATATCGTAGTATTTGTCTTTAACTGAATTCAATTAAACATCCCCAAAAGTTTATTCTTCATGGTGGACTTTTATTGGTCGGAAACATTATGTTTATTAATTTAATTTAAAATTTCTACGACCCAGTTTGGAAATATTTAAATTTTTATTAATGTTTGTTGACAATATTCAAAAACTGTTTTCGAATATTGTCAACAAAGATTAATAAAAATTTAAATATTTCCAAACTGGGTCGTAGAAATTTTAAATAAAATTAAATAAATCCAACAATGAACCGGTGGAAAAGGATTATGTATGCATATTTTCTGATAAACTTTTTGTAAATGAATTTAATTGATATATAATTAATTTAAACTCGAAATCTCAACTTTTTCCTTAAAATTTGTAGGTTATGTAAATTCGTTTTTTAAGTCTTTGTTGACTTTAATTAATTTATTTATAAAAATCATTATGTTTTTGAAATTATTTTTTATTGTTTACAGAAATTTTGGAATTTCAGAATGTATATGTTTTCAAACCGGCTTGAGTTGTGTTTAAGAAAGAAGCTGTGTCTATTATTTTTTTCGCCCTTATTATTAAAGACAACTCTTATAATACCATAATACTGCAATAATAATTATTAAATCAAACATTTTTTTGGTCCCATTTTATCTTTGGTGTAGAAAGTCATGACATCCTAATTAACGCTAACTGACAACATAAGCGCTGCAAAAAAATTAAATTAGGAAAACTTGGCAATTGCCTTTTTTTTAAATTTGTTTTCCAACTATTCAAAATTTAGACTTTCTTTAAACATTTTGATTTTTTTTTGAAAATTTAACTTTTTATGAAAATGAAATGAAAATTTCCACTTTTTTCAAAATTTTGCCATCTTTGAAATTTTCAACTATTCAAAATTTCGACTTTTTTAAAAATCACGAATTTTTCTAAAATTTCGACCTTTTTAAAAAAGTCAACTTTTTTTGAAGATCTTAGCTTTTTCCAAAAATTGACTGAAATTTCGACTTTTTAAATTTTATACTTTTTCCAAAAATTTTTTGATTTTCTTCTTTTGATAATTTTGAATGTTATTCAAAATTTTCGAATTACTTAGTTTTGATTTTTAAAAAATTTAAATTTTTTTAAAGAACTGCACTGAACCAGTTTTTTCAATTTTGATATTTTTTTGAAAATTGATATTTTTCCAAATTTCGTCTATTTTAAACATTTTCCTTTTTGCAGTTTTTGACGTCAATATTGTGACTATTATATTACGATTTGTTTGAATAATTTCGATTTTTTGTGAATAATTTCGACTTTTTTTTTGAAGATTTTTTTTTTGAAAATTTTACTTTTTTTGAAAATTTTTACATTTTTCAAAATTTCAGCTTTTTTCAAAATTATCAATTTTTTTTTCAATTCCAACTTTATGACTATTTTGACATTTCACTAGTGTTTTAAATTATCATTATTTTCAAATTTTTAGCTTTTCTAATTTTCATTTTTTTTTAAATTTCAGAATATATAAAAAAATTTCGACCATTTTTCAAATGAATCTATTTTTCAAAATTTAGATTTTTTTAGAAATTTAAAATTTTTTCAAAATTTTACCAGTTATCTTAAAAATTTCGTTTTTTCATTCAATTTCAATTTTTTTTTAATCTAATGAATTGTTCTGAAAATTCCTGCTTTTTTCAAACTTTTAACATTTTTCTCAAAATTTTGACTTTATTTCCCAATGTTGAAATTTTGCCTTTTTTAAAAGTTTCTCAGCAAAAAGTCGAATACTCGAAATTTTATCAAAATTTTAAGTTTATCTAACATTTGGATTTTTAAACAGTTTTTATACATTTCGAATTCTCAAAATCTTAGCTTTTTACTAGAAATTTCGCGTTAAAATTTGAATATTATTTCGATTTTTTCAAGTCCCACAAAAAGCGAACTTTTTTCTCAAAACAAAGTGTTTTCGTGTTAAAATTAGAATTTTATTTCGGTTTTTTTCTAAGACGCATAATTAACAAGAAAAACAGATATTGGTCAATTTGAACATTACTTTTTTCCCAACTACAAATATCTATAAATATTTTCCATTGTAAAATTTGTGCATCTTGATGGCAATAAATACTCTCAGTTCAAATACAACTTTTAGAAAAGGAACACCCTTCGAGTAATTTTACCATTTTACCCAAACATCTGTTTTTACTTAGAAAGTAAGATAAATAAACAACGTAGTTCAATTGGCCTGCGTCACAATAGCAGACAAAACTTCAAAAGGGGCTGGGCGAGTCATAACAGTAATTATTATAAAATTGCTTTTTGTAGAAATTTATGCTTCAAGTTTGTTATTATGATTAATTATACTCTTTTATGAAATACATATTTCTGCTTAAATTCTTTAGAAATACAGCTGTACTTGGAAACACCAATAGAGCAATAGAAACGGATAAATAGGCAGTACACTTTTTGAAAATAGTCCAAATCAAAAACAAACAAACGAAATTAAAATTAAGGCAAAGACGCATGAAAAACGCTGAAAAATGTAAAAAAGTAGGACATGACATAAAATCCGGTCTGTAGTAATTATTATGGCAGTATTATGGTATTATCGAAGCTGTCTTTAATATTAAGGTCAGAAAAAAATAATACGCAACATCCAAAACTTAGGGCTTCTTTCTTAAACAGAATTCATGCCGGTTTAAAAAAATATATAATGCCAAAAATTCTGTCTAAACAATAAAAAATATTTTCGAAAAACTAATAATTTTTATAAATAAATTAATTAAAAAGTCAACAAAAACCTAAAAAATGAATTTACATAAACTACAAATTTTAAGGAAAAAGTCGAGATTCCGAGATTAAATTAATTATATCAATTAAATTAATTTAACAAAAAGTTTATCAAAAATTTTAAGAAATACGCATACATAATCTTTTTACACTGGTTTATTGTATTAACTAATATTTAAATTTGTTTTAAATTCTTTTAGGAATCTTAAGTTGAATTCAGTTAAAAAAAAATATAACGATTTGTTTATTCCAACAAGAGCATTTTGGCCAATTCAAGCAACAATGCTAATGTCGGACTTGCCATCTACCCAATCATAAAACAGGTTTTATTTTGCCTGAAGGCTGAAGTGACCATTACTTAAGAGTTCAAACGATTTCAAAATACTACCCCACCAGCCGCTGATCACTGACGACTATCGGAACCTGTAATTACCGTGTCCCTCTATTGGTGAAAAGATTAAACAAAAGGATGCAGAGGACCAGGGAAAAGATCAAGTGGACGCAAAGATCATCATTGATTTTGGTGGATGCGTCCTGAAGCAGAGCTCCTGAGCGTCCAAAAATGGCGTACGCTTTTACTCCATTCTTCCGCAATCTATACTATATTCAATCAACGGTTTTGGTATTATCTTAGAAATTTTACATAAACACCGACAGACTACTTTCGTTCTATACAGGAAGCCAACCTTTGTTTATATCTTTCGTCGAATATATCGAAAGGTGGCGCAAAAAACCGATAGTTCAAAAACTTTTGCGAGTAGTTCAATTGAAGCCATTTGCTCCGATTTGCAAACATAACCCAACAAACACGCGTAATAATTTTAATAAATATTTCAGTGTACTAAAACGAAAAAGACCGGTATCGATGAATATTTTTGAAAAAGATGGTGGCCTTTTCGGCACTAAGAATGCGCTAGCTGGAAGAGTATCCCAACGTGTCAAAGCGAATTTGACCAGGATATTAACCAACTTCCCTTGCGGTATATCTTTCGAGAAGCTATCCAACGAATATAAGCGGGTGTACGGCGTGCCCCTGACTTTAAATTTCACCAACCCCTGTGAATTTATTATCGAAAGCGAGGGAGATGATGACAGTGGAATCAGATCGGGATCGTCCATCTACAGTGATGATTTGGGGGATGAACTGAGTAATTTGCTCGAGAAAATCGACATTTCGAGCGAGGTGAAAGCGAGAAGCAGTTCAGTAATGCGGAAGCCAAGGCAGTTTTTGGAGTTTAAATATGAAGCTTTAAGCAGTGATACGAGCAGCTCGAGTCTAGACAGCGAGAAGCATAAAACGCTGGCTAATTTTTTTGATACTTGGGGGGACTGGAAACAAGGCGATGTGTACTCGGTTTATATCGCCAATATTTACGATCCTTCTAAATTTTGGGTTACCTTTGGGGAAATAGATATATTTCAGGAACACCTCTATAAGTTTTATGTGTCCAACAAAAATCATTTGATGTTGAAGTTAGGAGAGATTTCGGTTGGCCTCAATTGTGTCGCATTTATAGACAATTTGTATTACCGTGGGCGCGTGGTTAGAACAGAAATGGACGATTCAGGGCAAGTCAAAGTGTTTTTATATGACTTTGGGATGACCTGCATATTTAGTATTGATAACTTATATTGTATGCATGAAAAGTTTTACAAAATACCCTCATTAGCCGTCAGGGTTAGTCTGGCTGATATTTCAACGGTTGATCATGAAATGTGGCCACAGAAGGCAGTTAATAAATTTTTAGAAATGGCGGTGGATAGGGTGTTAGTTGCCTCGATTGTTCGTGTCAATCAGCAGCATAAAATATTAGAAATAAATTTGGCTGATATAAGTGCCTCGAGGAGGCCAACGATTTATATTAATACGTTGTTGGTTAACGAAAATTTGGCCAAATACCAATGGGACCCACCTGTTGAGTCAGATAACGAATTGCGAAAAATGTACAATGGTGTGGTAAATCATTTGTATTTGTTTCCCACATTTGACGAGATAGAAAACGGGGCTGTACCTTCAACTGTAATTTTAAGTGAACAGCTTAAAGCAAGTATATCTTGGGATATTTTGTATCCAGAATATTATTCTTTTTGCGATGAATAATGTGGTAGATTGTGATTTTTTCAACTAAGGATAATACATTTTGTTAGAATAATACGCGTTGTTTTCATTTATTTACTTTCATACATGTGTAAAATAATTTGGCACTTTTAAAGTTTTTTTTTAACAATTATCTTATAGTAAGATATACTTTTTTGTTTGTAATTTTTTTTATTAAACAAGTTTTGTTTTATCTAGCAGTAATTTTATTTAATGCTGTGCCGGTAGGGTCTGCGTTTTTTGAGTGCTTCACTTTTTGTGTTTCATTTGAGGATTAAAAAAATCGGACAATGAGGAATATATTAAACTTATTTTACATGAGATGTTCGTCAACAACAAAACATTTGCACATTTAGTTATTTATGTATAAGGGCTACAAATCCTAACACATGTAAGTATTCTTCCGTTGATAGTTGTCATATCCACTGTTATTTTTTGATTTAAGGCACTGATTAGTATAAACGATAGATCAAAGTATCTAAATAACAAAAGCTATAACATTAATTCAAAAATTGCAAAAGCACACATCTGTCAACGCATTGTTTACAATATTAATTTTCTCTCTGCTCTTAGATCGAATCTAGGTACCTGTCTCGCTGAATTATCACATTGACAGAAGTAGGAGCGCATTTTTACGAGTTTTTTCTTCGTCCCCTGAAGGATTGAATTTCCAAAAATCCCTTCTTAGCGGGCGCCTACAATATACAAATAAGTTCTGTGCAAAATTCCAAGTTGCTAGACTAGATCTAGCGTTTTGGGATCCGAGTTGATATGTCAAGTCACCTTCCATTTTTATATACATAAGATACTTCTGAGTATCTCTCTGAAGATGATAGATTGGCTAGCAAAACGCGTTAGAGCAACCTTTGTTATGTTTTTTAATCTTTCTTGGTTTCAGGGGACAAGATTAGTTTTTCAATTTTTGAGATAAACCATGGACCGGTCCTCACCAAAAAAAAAAAAACAAAGTCAGTACATTGAAAACATATTTTTTTTGAAATATCTTGAAATTTGCTATGAAAATATAAAATTTAGATAGGTGACAGGTTTTTTAATATGTAGTAATTCAAAATAGAGACAAGATCAAATGCTAGATCGCATACAAATGATATAAAAACTTGAAAACATTTTAATTTACAAACTATTTATTTTTCATTTATTTTTCATATTACAATTTGAAAATTAAAAAAAAAACCTTCTATATCATAGTTTTTAAGTTTTAACCCAAATTTTTTTCATAAAATTTCGATTTATACTAGAATGGACCATAAATAATGGTACATATAGCAAGAGTAGATTTTTCGTATAAAAATAACGTGATTTAGCCACATTTACATTATATCAAAAATTGATATTAACAGAGATGCAGGGTGTCAAAGTTGAAAAAAAATTGTGATTTTTTTCGCATAACTGATGAACACATTTCACTATAGACAAGAAATTTGGCATAGGGGGGTTACTTTGGTCAAGAAATTCTAATTTGCTAACAGATTGTCAGTAACTCATAGGGGGCGCCACCTGCGTTACCTTGTATTATTCTAAAGCATTATGACTTTTTTGTGCCTTCATGTACACTTATTTTAAATAGATATTTTTATTTATCTACATTTTTTACGTAAAAAAGGTATACTTTCTAAATGTTGTTACAAGCAACCGTTTTCAAGATATTTGTCTTCAAAGTTTGCCATACGTAAATGTGAATTTTTCGAAGTAGGTTTCAAAATAAAAGTAATAAAACTGACTAAAATAGTTTATATCAAATATTACTCTACTTACATTATCATTACACATATTTTTTAAATTTCTAAAGCAAATTTAAATAAAATACCAAAACAAAATTTATTTTCAAAAATAAGTATGTGGGAAATTACCTTTTTCATGTAAAGGGATTGTAAATAATTAAAAATCTGGCTGTCTTTTATTGAAATTCATCTCCAAATATCTGCTTTGACCACCCAGACTAATAAAATTTTCTTGTGCGGATTCAGAGGTCATATCTCACATCTCTATGTTAGAAAATAAATTACGTGTTAGTTTGTTGGATTTTCTTTATTGAGATTTTCAAAATTTAGGTAATAATATTATCAGCAAAGTAATATTTGACATAAATTAGTTTCAAAGCTGTCTTATGATTACTTTTTTTTCAAGCATACTTCGAAAATTTAATATCTTAGTAATTTAAAACCAAGGTACGTCAAGCTTTAAAGGCAAATATCTTGGAAACAGTTGCTTGTATCAACTTTTAGAAAGTACACCTTTTTTCCTAAAAAAATATGGGGAAATAAAATAACCCATTTAAAATTCATATACGTGGGTGCACAAAAAAGTTATGATGATTTAGAATTATGCAGGTTAGCGCAAGTAGCACCCCCTATCAGCTATTGGTAATATGTTAGCAAATTAGAGTTTGTCGACTTAAGAAACCTCCTTGTGTCAAACTTCGTGCCTATATTACAATTCATTCCATAATTATACGAAAAAATCGATTTTTTTTCTACTTTGACACCCTGTATCTCTGTTAATATCGAATTTTGGTATAAGGTAAATGTAGCTAATCACATTTTTATTCGAAAGATCCACCATTGCTCTGTGTACCATTACTTATGGTCCATCCTGTATTCTGAATTTTTGACCGAATTTCCTAAAATTCCGAATTTAATTCGAAACTCTCATATTTTTCTCAAAATTTCGATTGTAATCTCAAAACTTTGATAATAAAATTACGACTGACAAATAAATTTTATTTAATCATAAAAAGTTACATTGCATCACATTGCAACATGTGGTGACAAAGGTATACAAAATGACATATAATCCAAACTAATGTAGTTTACTAAATAAGCGCACAATGTCACATGACATTACTATAAAATTATACATAAAAAAACGCTAACCTAGGTTAATTATACAAAGTATCAAAGATAAAAAATCTACACCAACAACGTTGAGCTGAACAAAATATTTCAACTTGATACCCTTTGACGGAATAGCCGCCAGTAAAATTTCATCAAACTTCGTCCTAATTACTTTACGACGGCAGTTTTAAATCCTTCAGAGTCAGGTACCATGGAATTTATAAAAAACAACTTAAATCACGAGGCGATATCAGTCTCTACGTGCGGGGTTATACGAGTGTGGGGCAGCCCACAATGTCCTAAGCCACAAAATAACCTCATAAATATTCGTATCTGACTTCCACCCAGGCGTCCAATTTGATCTCTGGAATTAGGCTACTGTTGCATTCAACTAAAGGATTCCTAGAAATCAATTAATGTACAATTAGTGCAGGTTGGTTAAATACATGTGGAAAAAAGTGGTTAATGTCCAGTTTGAAAGAAAAAATTGACCCCCTTGATAATTTTTAGAAATCAATTAATATTCGAAATTAAGAAAAAAAACTGAGAAACTCTAGACTGACGTCGAAATTTTGAGAAAATTGTGAAAATTTTGCACTTGTAGTTTTTCTTCTATGTTCGGAATGGAGGACCGATCGTCTTGAAATGGCCCTCCCTTCCGAGATAAATACCTCTCTAAACAGGCCTTACATTAGTGAAATCTTGTGTACTTACGTTGCACTAATTTTATTGAACACGCTCGGTTGAATCATCTGCACGCTGTCCGAGTTATCGCAAAAAATTCTGGCCAAAGTCACCTTTTTCAACTCGCCGAGTTGTGCCTCCGAAAACGGCGATGGTTGGCTCTCGCTGGTGTAGAAGTAGCGGTCGCCGCGGCGCGTGCGAAGGAATTGATCGGCTAAGATGCAAGAGAAAGTGGGGCCCAACAGAGAGCCTTGTTGAGGGGCTTCCGAAATTCCGCCGATTACGAGGTCGATGTCAGTCTACGTGAGCGTAAGCCTTCTTTAACATCTCGATTACCTGCAACACACTCCTGTAATCTAGACAAATGTATCTACGCTGAGTCATACTTTTAGGGGGATTGTATCTTTTAGGTCGTCAAAGGAGTGCGCTTTGGCTACACTACATAGTTTTCCTGTAAGTGTTATAAGATGGTAACCCATGATCCCGTCCTCTTTGTATATCGAGACTCAACAAATCAAAGCCGTATTTCCCGTTTGAGTACAACTGGGTAGTTAACTGGAAAACACTCGATTAATTAGAGTCAGAACTCCTCAGTGGGTGCTTATTTACATCTTCCGTGAATTCAGTGTCCATTTTTTCACTTTCTTGGGTCGCCAAGTTTTTAAGTAAAACATCGAAATTGTTGTCTTGCTTAATCATGTCTGGCTTTCTGTAGAAATCGTGCAAAGCTAGTAATGATTTAACATTGCGTAGTTCCGACGTTAACCTTAAATGAAAAATTACTGCGATTAAGCAACTTTGTTGCTTGAATTTTGAAACTTACTCGAGATTTCCCTGAACTAGAGAGTAGAGGGCTCTCATAGCGGCCGTAGCAAAAGCGTTGCTCACGGACGGGTTTATGTACTCGTTGTATTCGTGGCCGTTTATTTTTTCGGCAAAGTTCTTTCCTAAAAAATACGATAGGAAATTTTTAGGAAATTGACAACCACCGCCAACCAATATCAAAAATTAGCAACAATTGGCATCTAAAGAGGCTCTCTAGTGTCAATACATTGACACATTGTCAATACATTGACACATTGTCAATACATTGACACATTGTCAATACATTGACACATTGTCAATACATTGACACTAGAGAGGCTCTCTAGTGTCAATACATTGACAGTCAAATAACTGACAAGCGAAGTTAAAAAGTTTGGAATTATTTGAAATAAAAGGCAAGTAAGAAACCATATTTGCTATAACAAATTGGCCTTTTAATGAAAAAGAAATTTTTGGAAAAAGTTGACATTTTAGGAAACTACAAAATTTCCTCCAGAAAATTCGGCTATCCCGAAAAAAGTCAAAATTTCTAGGAAAAAGTGAAGACTCTCTACAAAATGCCCATAATTTTGAGCTTAAAAGTCAAAATTTAGTTTTCTACCAAGAATCGATTTTTGAGAATAGTCGAATTTCCCGAAAAAGGGTTGAAATTCTCTGAAAAAATTCAAAAATTTGCTATGTAATTACAAAATGAAATAGTGAATTCTCGGAAAGACTCAATATTTTAGGATAAAAAACATTTTTTTATATTGAATTCGAAAATAGTTTTGCAGGTTTAGAAAAACCCAAAATTAGAGAAAATAGTTTAAATTTTCTCTAGACAATTTTAGCGTTGCCAAAACTTCAAAAGAAAAGTTCAATTTTGTCTGAACAATTCTGCTGTCGATTTCGAATTCCAAGGAAATTTCTTCTAGATATAGTCTAGAAAATCGAATATCGTAAAAAAGGGTTGAATTTCGTCTAAAAAGTTTTAAAACTGAAAGCCGACAACAGTAAACTAAACATTTTCAAAAAAAATCAATCACTTTTTAGAGCGGACAAAAATTGACTTACCCAGAAGCAAAGGTAACCATTCGTGGTAGGTGATGTGTTGGATCTCCGCCAACACGATCCTTCGCGCTTCCTGGAACAAAATTTCGTCCCCCCAGGCGGGATTCACCTTTTTCAATTGCCGAGCGATCCTGTTGTGCTCCCTCAACCAAACGGTGTGCATTAGTCCCAGATGCGGGTGTAAATTGGTCCTAGAATCGCCGGTTCTGAAGCAGGTTCCTTTGGCGGTGCTCACTTGGCATAATTCGTCGGAATTTTCTGCCTCCGGTAAAAACATCTTGTTGGCCCGCGTGGAATAGTCCAAGTGTCCATCTTCGAAATTTCGAAGTTTACTCGCCTTTCGCAGAGTGGAACCGTAGATTTGGGAACCGTCCAGGAAATGAGTCGCTTGATTTAGCTGTTTTAAAGAGTTGGATAGATGAATTAATGGGAATTTTGTCAGGTAAGCATTAATTACCTGATCTATGTGTCCAAATTGGCATTCGGATTTATAACCGATGATCGAGCGGACGTAAGTCATGCAATCCATGTTGTGTTGCGAATAATATTTGTCGTCTCTTGGTATTTCAATGGGTTGGCAAAATGGATGAAGATACCTGGGCGATAGGCTCGAACCAGAGGTGGAACAACATTCAATAGTCTCACCGGTGTGAACTGAAAATAAATAATTCATAAATTCTTTACGACTTCTCGTTTTTCTTTCAAGTTCCTAATGACTCGATTAAATAATCAAATTAAAGTTTTTTAACCGACCAGGCAGTAACATTTTCTTCATTGCTCATCACTTACCCATTTTACTGGCGGCAGTATGACTCAGATCGTGCTCGATGAACTGGCCCCAATGCACGAACGCTAACGTCCTATCGATGTTTTCAGTCTTCTCATGATGTTGCGATACCGTGGTGCTGATCAGTCTCGCCGATGGCAGTTGAACCTTGGTTACCGACCTCCGTGGCGATTGGACACCATCGAGGTAGTTGGGGGATATCAGTCTTTGGTAAATCGTAAAGGATTGGCCCAAATCACCATCCATGAAATGGTTACAGGAACCATCGAAGGTTCGATAAGGGGAAAGATTCTCTTCCACAGTGCACTGTTTCTGCACTAACTCGCACTGATGTGCCATCGGGGTGGATTTCAGAGTGTAAGAGGAGATGTACTTTGAACATTCCCCAGTGGAGAGGTGGTTTCTGAAATTAAGTTCAGCTTCGTTTGAACAGAGACAAGTTGAATGCAAAGAAATTCACCTGTGGCAAAAACTATTGACAAGGAAACTTGTGGCTTTGGCCACCACCAGCGCTTCCTTGCCTTGTTTTAAGGCCTCTAGTTCGGGAGCGGACTCTATGTATTCTCCGTGAGAGGGCGTGCCCTTCTTAATGTGAATATTGGACCAGCCCAAGTTGGTTTCCAGCCGAAGCATTCTGTCCACTACGCTACTGCCGAAAGCCACCGATTGGTTAAGGTCCTTGTCCGTGATTTTGTGACGTATTTTGGCATTTCTCAAGTCGCCGCAGAGATCGTTTTTGTTATTGGAAATAAAACAACCCAGACCTACGGCAATATATCGACCAAACGCTAACGTATGAAACATAGAAAATAACGAGCACTTCAGATGAAACGAATAGCAGGAATGAGAAAGTTAAGAAATTTAAAATTTTACTAAAACTGGGAAATCCGAACTTTGTAGTCATTTGACACATATGGCTATTTTCATCTTGAATTCTGTCAAATCGATAGATATTCTAGTAAATAACATCCATTAGATCTAATTAATAAAGAGGCAGCTCTAATTAACAAAGAAACAAATAACCAGAAAAGATAAAATATACACAAAACATGAAGGATGCATACCAAATATTTGTGGTGGTTTCGATCGTTACTTTCAAATTTAGATTTGAAAAAGCGTTTAATTGAAATTCTTGTCTCTTATTTCAATATTATGCAAATTATAAATAAACAAAACACACTGCAACAGCGACACATAGTTCTAAACTTTTTTGTAGTTCTTTTAAGGCAGCAGCCATTGACCATAAAATTTGGATTTTCCTTTAATTAATAATATAAAACTGCTCTACCCCAATGGGTGCACCACTAACGTGGTTATTTTTATCTAGAGCCAATAGGATAACGCCTTTATGACTAATTTAGTCATCCTGAAAAAGAAATCTCTTAAATATGAACTTAAGATGATGTCTATTCATATCTGCTTTACCTGTGGGTAGGATGGCGTCCGTGAAAGTTCCGCAATGGATAGAGAGAATCCAGAGTAGAACGCCGAGGAGAGGCATGGCGATAGTCCAGTACAGCATCTTGAATCAATTGATCTAAAATGAGCAAGTACATTTCAGTACAATGAACATGTGATTTAATTTGTAATAAATTCGGAAACTAGTACACTTTGGCCTCTTTAAGTTTACCCCTACGTCACAAATAATGGTCATATGAAGTACGATTCGGAAACATCTGCAACGTAATTCTAAAGTCCGTTAGTATTAATTCAGTTTGCTAGCACCAGTGTTCAGTGTTTTTGATATCGCTGCAAATTAAAAAAAAGCTTGTAACCTATAAATAGAAATTCTCGAATTTTCGAGTTCAATAATGAAATTTTAAGTAAAAGTTAACATTGAAAGGAAATAGATTTTATTAAAAAAATCAGTATTACATATACAGATTTTGAAAAAAAAAACTTGAGTTTTCTAGCTTACACTCTAGATTTTGAAAAATCGAAATTTCTAGTTGATCGAGGTTTCAAAATTGCTACGGTTTGACTTCATTCGCTATGAAGTATAAAATATGCAGATGCAATAATTATCTTCCCTTTTTACGGCCTGCTTAGCTTAGTTAAGTAGGAGTATTCAGGGGCAACATGCGCAACTGCATAGACGTTTCCACTAAAGTAGTAGATGGTCTTATTATATTTATATTTAACTAAAGAAAATATTTTAGGCGTGATGTTTTTTTTTATCATCAAATCAAATGTACCCCAGGCAAGCTTAATACGATCCTAGGAATATTTCTCTCTATACGAGTGTTTTGTTCCGGATGCAATCGCAACCACAGTTTCAAACTAATTTGCGATAAACACCAGGCATGTTTACCAAGTTATACTTTGAACTTTTGACGCCTGTATTCTGTATTAATAATTAATTTATGTCTAGAAGTAATATAAATATTTAGTTGGTGTGACCATGCAACTGGACTATTGATTTCTAAATCTCAAAGTACAATTTCTTGAATTATGCATTGTATATTGTATCGTTATTCGTTATCGAGTGGAACATTGTTATTCATTTGATTGCTTTTTAACAAATGGAGACAAAGTAAATACGTGACGAATAACTTGATTGGAATTGCAGAGCCGAGTAACGGCGATAACCTAAAAATGATAACTCTTTCAAAGATAACGTAAAACGATGATAGTAAACATAAATACAATGACGTCTGTTGCTACATTAGATACCAAATTTATAAATTAAATTTGTTATGAAAAAACAACGCCCTTGCTACAGAATTACATATTAACATTGATTTTTTTTTCATATTTTCCATTTAAATGTATCCTATTTGACAGTACAGAAAACATTGTCCCACAGTTTGACAACTTGTTATGCCTTTATCTTTCATCTCTTTTTTACACTCCATCACTTTTATTTTCTTCTCTTTCTTTCTCCCGCTGCCCCACTATTCTTTTTCGTTTTCTATTTTTTCTGCCTTTCAATCGTTACCCCATTTCCCTATACTTTTTCCTGTCCTTTTACTTTTTCTTTTCTCCCTCTCACTTTTCTTCTTTACATCTCTATCTCTTTCTCTCCTCCCTCATTTCTGTCTCTCTTTTTTTCTTTCTTTTCCTCCTTTTTTCTTTCTTCCCCCCTCTCCTCCATATTTTTTTCTTTCTTTCTCTATTCCCCGCCTCCACATCTTCCCCCTCTCCTCTCCCCCTCTTATCGTGCTCTCTCTCTCTCTCCCTCTCTCTCTCACTCTCTCTCTCTCTCTCTCTCCTCTTTCAGCTTCTCCCTTCTCTTTAATTTTTGTTTTTCTTTCTTATCTTTCCTTATTTTTCTGCTCACATCTTTTTCTAATGTAATAATTTAATGCAAATAAGAAGATAATAAATTCTGCGAACCTTATATAAATCTGAAATTTGTATATGTCTTCTGATGCATAAATTATGTTATATCAACACCTAAAAAACCTTGGTTCTATATTTAATACTGCAATGCGCATATTACATTGAAAACAATGACATTAGATATGTTTTTGTTAATACATAGTGTGCTATTACAAAATCCTGTTAGCTAACATCATGTCCCACGCCAAATATCTAGGATCTAGATTTAGATAAAAAGTTGTTATTTTTAGTAAGCAGTTGATTTTCTCGCACGTATAACAAACATAGTCGGCTCAGGTCATCGACTACTTTCTAGAATTAATAGTAAACAACTTGTATCAAATAAACTTGATCAGACCCCATTCATGAATGTTGTCGGTAAGCGATCAATAAGTTATTGACTGTGTCAGGGTTCGGCGTTTTATTATTTTTCGTCTCGATTTACCAAACAAAAAAAAATTCCGGTGACCCCTTTCGCTAGAATTTTGCTTCAAGAGAAGAAAAGTAAAAAAAAACAAGCATCACTATGAACATTTTCCTAATCCCTAACTAACATCTCAGTATACAATTTTGTTTTAATTTCTAACCATCATTACAAGCCAGTTCTCAATTTTTTGCAAAGGTATTTACGTATTATTACCCTTTTCGCCAAAATTATGCTTTTAAATTCAAAATTTCTACTTTTTTCAGCAATTTGGACTATTTTTGTTTTCAAAATTTTGACCTTAGTTTTGATATTTAGACCTTTTTACGAATGTTGGTTTTAATCTCGGTTATTCTTAGCAATTTATAAATTCTAGAGAAATTTCGGTGGTTATCCCACAATTAGAAAACTTTTCCAAACTTCTGATTGCAAGCTTAAAAATAATTTTTTTTGCAAACTGGAGAATTCGAGAATTCTTTTTATCTTTTTATTCGAAATTTCGAATTTGAATTAAAAATTTCCAGCAATTTTTATTCTCTATAGGTAATTTTTTTTCAAAACTTTTCTCAAAATTATGGCATTGCATTTCCCCCAGAAGTTGGGTTAGTTTCAAGTATTAGAAAATTTTGACTATTTTTACAAAATTTCGACTTCATTTTTTTTCGAATTTCTTTAGGAATTGCACTTTTCTTTCCTGTTTTTGTTTCTCCTAAAATTTAGAATGTAAACTTGGGAACTGAAGATCTTTTAGTTTTAAAATTATTAAAATATTTCTAATTTAAATTGAAAACGTACAGATTTATTTATTTTCTATAGGTAACTTTGTTTGGAAATTTTTTTCTCAAAATTCCGGGTTTATATTTTTAATTTCCTTCTTTAATATTATTATTTTTGCTTTTTCTCTCTTTCTGACTTTTTTGTCAAAATTTCTTTCTTAATTTCAAAATTTCGAATATTTTCTCGAAAGAGATGTTTTAATATTTATAGTTTTTGGAACTTTACCCTAAATTTCGAAACTTTTACTTTTTTTTTCTACAATTGGAATATGTTTGTATAAATTAAATTATTATGGAAATTTCCACTTTTATACAATTTGGCAGATTTTATTGAACGATCGGAGTTTAATTTTGAAACGCCGACTTTATTATTTTTAAGTTTCTTTGTAATTATTTTCAACATTAATTCAGAAATTTCCACTTTTCAAAAATTTCAACTTTAAAATTGAAATTTTGAAATGGCAAAAGGTATAAAATAAAATCTAACAGTGTCGTTTGGCAAAAGCGTTAGATTAATTAAAAGCAATCTGGATATTTTGAATTTAATCCGGGCGATCACAATTTAATTTCAAAAAATAAACATTTCCACAAAATTTGCGCGACTTGGATATTAAAGACTCAACATGTTTAGAGAAAAGTTGGCATTTTGAGTAAATATCTAGAGAAGAAATGTTGAAATGAACTGTTTTAATTTCATATTTAAATTAGAAAATTTAAGAAAAAAAAACTGGAAATTTATAAAATTTTGAGGGGAACGAGAAGTAAAAATGTTAAGTCTAAAGTTGAAATCTCAAGAGAAAAGAATATTTATAAAATACTCGATTTTGGGGAAAAAGTGGAAATTTTAACGAAACACTCGAAATTTATAGAAAAAAGGTTTCTAGAAATTAAAAATTAAAACTTTAGCTGCAATAATTTTATATTTTAAGTTTCAACTTTAAATTTTGAGAAAAATGTTTAAATTCGAAAAAAGTACGTTTAAAAAATCGGTGGTTTTTACTCAAAACTTCGAGACCAAAAAATTCACGTTTAAATAAAAGCCTTTCAAAAAGTCGAATTTTTAATGAACATCTCAATATAAATTTCTGGAAATCTTGAGTGAACAAGGACCATGTTTGAACATAAAAAAACCAAAACTTTTAAAATCAATCTAAATTTATTTTTAGAAACAGTTATTTATTTATTTATTATTTATTTAAAAAGGGCGGTGAGAAACCTAGGTTTCTCGAAATTTAAAACTTTTTTAAGTTTCAATCCAAAACTTCGAGAACAAAATTCGAAATTTCTATATTAGTATCACAAGTTTGCCGAAAAAATAGAAATTTCGGTTTTAAAGTCGAAATTTTAGGATCAATGTAACAAATTTACGGGTTAAACTGTAAATTTTTAGAAAAAAGTCGAAATTTCAAGTTAAACATCGAAATTAAAAAATAATAAATAAATAACTATTACTAAAAACCACAAATTTAGATTAATTTTAGAAGTTTTGGTTATAATATAAAATTGGTTAAAAGTCTCAGAGTTTTGAAGAAAAAAAAATTGTCTAAGTTTCTGGAATACGCAGCAAAAATGTTCAGTTGAACCTAACATTTTGAAAAAGGCCCTCGTTTTAAGATTATAATTAAAATTTCTTTAAAATTGTTTATATTTCACTAGTGAAATAAAAATTCTAGGTCAAAAAAGCATTCAATTTTTAAGTATATCTTAGAAAAAAAGCGAAATTTCGAGAAAAAGTTGATATTCTGTATATAAAAAAGAAATTTGGAAAAAAAGACTAATTTAAGATTTCAATTGAAAACTTAAAAAAAAAAGTCAAAATGACAAAACATTTGAGATTTCTGTAAATTTCGAAACCCAGATTCTTTCTAATAAGGTCCAAATTTTGAGATACTCTAAATTTATAACAATTTTTCAACCTTTAAAATTTTAAGATTAAATTCGAAATTGTTAGATTAATTCGAATTCTTTAGGAAAGCTTTCATATTGAGTTTATTTTTAGGGAAAAGGCAACAAATTTCAAATTGAAACCGGAAATGTTAGAAAAGAAGCGAAAATTTTAGAAACTATTCGATGCGATCTCTAGAGATTTCGAATTTAAAACTGTCATTTTAGGAGAGATAAGAATACATAATTTCAAGTTTGAACTGGTAGAGCCAAATTTTGGGCAAAATATGAAGGTTTTAATGTTTCGAAATTTTAGAAAAATAGGGAAAAATTTCGAGTTTAAACATGAAATTTGGAAAAAGAAGCTGAAGTTTTGAGATTAAACTTCAAAGGGATTAAGTCAGATTGTTTCGAAATTTACGTTTCGTTGTCGAAATTAAAAAAAAAGTGTTGAAAACTGCAACGCAACTGAAAATAAGTTTCAAAACAATTTTACATTTCATTGAAATTTAAAATTAATTTTCACTTCAAACTGCAGGTGGGTAGCGTAATATTGCTGTAATCGATAATACAGATGCCTACTTTTATGGTAATAGTTTGGGAACCAAAGAAGAAAGCCTGCTGTCAAAATAAAGATCACAGAGTTGACACTCTTATCTTTCTCTACGATTGTTTATATCGTGTAAAAAGGTTATAAAGGTTATTTAAACTGTCTGGATATAAGAATTGCCAAAATCGCAGCAGTAACTGAGCCGTGGAAAGCGGACAAACAAACAGAACAGATAAAACACACATTCCCGTTTATAGATTAATGAGGATTCGGCATTTATACAAATTTCAAGTTTAAACTCGAAATTGCAAGAAAGAAATTGGATATTTTGAGCAAAAGATACGCAAAATAATATATTTTTTCAAGATTTTGATCCGATTTTTAAAATCAGCAGTTTAAATCTGGAATTTTGGGAAAATAATCGATTGACATTTTGGAAATTAAAAATTGCTTGAAATTTTGAGTGCATAAAAATTTGAAGAAAAAGCTCGAAATTTAAAAATATTTTAATTTCAGCAATATTCTTTTTACAACAAAACCGAAGATTAGAGAAAAAAAGTTGAACTTGAAAATAGCAAAAATAAGACTAGTCGAAATTTTGGAAAACAAAGTAACAAATAGGCGCTTCAAAGATTTCGCACACAGGCGCGTCCCTGTTACATTGTTGAAAAATTACTTACTGATGCCAACGTTAATAATTCACGCGTCAGGTTACGAAACTGAAAAGTGTGTAGTCGGACACAAAGTGCACTACTGGCGTAGGACAGGTAAGGAGACTGGGATGGTTTGGTTAGAAAGTAATTTAGCGATCACGCACCTGTCTCGTGCCCAACAGCCAACAGGTGATCTTTTCATAATAAACAAACGCCTTAGACTTTGGCACATATGGAGGTAAAATGCAATAGTTTCCCCCTGCACCAGGTGCATGAGTAATATTCTGCGAATGTCCTAGCGGAATATTTTCCCTGTTTTCAATAGTTTGCCAATTGAATCGCACTTTAAATTCTTATCGTACCGGTATCTTGTACGCAATAAATAAATAAGCGATATATTTTAGTGTTATTATGCTGAGTTACATCACAAATCTCTAAAAATCCTGTTATTATTACATTAAAAATAGAGTTAATTACACCGAGGATCACCTAGAGTTTTTGATAACATGTTAATGATTACATGTTTTAATGATAAACAGATTTGAGTTTTTCGTCAAAAGTGTATTAAAATTTGGTACCTGAGGTGTAAAAAATCGCCCTAATTACAGCAATTACAATAGCTACGGAATTTATAGCTGCTGATGAATTCCATTTTATTGGAACGAAGCAAACACTCGAATCTATTTACTGCGCAATCTGTTTTTTTTTCTTTCTCACGGAATTTGATTACATTTATCAGAGGGTAATAAAAAACTTCAAGAAAATTAAGGGGGGGGGGGGTGTTATTTATTTTTTGATTAATATTTCTTTGATCATGTTCGTAGGCAAATATCTTGAAAACAGTTACTCCAAATTACTGAAAATTTGTTAGCAAATTGGAATTTCTCGACCTCCATTTCCTATTATAAAAAATTCTCAATAGTTATCTGAAAAAATTAAAAAAAAAATTGTAGACATCCTCTATTTAAATTAACATTAGCTTTTGGCATAAGATAAAACCTAAATCACACTATTTTTATACCAGAAATCTACTTCTGCTCTGTGTACTTGAAAACTTACCATCTTGTAAATACTATTTTCGCTTGGGGTATACGTGCAAGGGGAAATGCTTCTCCGCAGTAGCGCAAATGAACGGTACAAAAGATCGGATTTTTAGATTTAAGTCGTCTTTTGCGAAAAGTTGTCAAAAAATCTAATTTTAATTAAAACTTGAATTCTTACAAAACGGTAGAAATTTAGAGAAAAAAGACGAAACTTTTAAACAAATCTGATTTAATGGAAAGTCAGGATTTCTACAAAGGACCAATTTCTTGAAAAAAAAATCGATATTTCCAGAAAATATCGAATTTCGGCATGAAAGTCAAAAATTTTCATAAATAGTTTTTTCGCAATTGTTGCTTTTTTATTTCAGTTTCGGAATAATCTCGAAAGTTAAAATTTTAAGAAAGAAAGAAAGTCGTAATTTTGAGAGAAAATTCGAAAGTTAGAAAGACTTTACCATTTTCCAGAGAAAAAACAATCGACCTTTATCAAAAAAAAGGGGTTGAAAGTTGAGAAAAGTCGAAATTTCTAGAAAACTACGAATTTCAAAGATAAAGTCGAAATTTTCAGATAAAAGATATCAAATTTTGAGGTAAGTCAAAATTTGGAAAAAAAAACGAATTTTGAGAAACACGAAATTTATTTAAGCAGACTTAGATGTTTACATTTTTCTTGTTTTTTATTGACAAAGAAAGTGGGAGGGGGGAATATTATAAATCTTATGTATCATAAACGTTATACCCCTTTTAGTCGGACATGGATTTCTGTTTGTATATAGATACATCTTTCTTATTTAGCGGGCAAAAATTATTTTTTATCTTTGGAGCCATTTTTTTTAGTGCAGAAATGTCACTTTTCGTTTTTGGAACACACCTGTTTCATTTTTAGTTCTATTATTATTTTTTGAGACACCTTTCTGGAATACGTGTTCTTTTATAGTAGGCAAAAAAGTCCAAAAGTAAAAATTTTCAGAAAAAAACACAGAGAGAGAGAGAGAGAGAGAGCGAGAGAGAGAGAGAGAGAGAGAGAGAGAGAGAGAGAGAGAGAGAGAGAGAGAGAGAGAGAGAGAGAGAGAGAGAGAGAGAGAGAGAGAGAGACAGACAGACAGGCAGACAGGCAGACAGGCAGACAGGCAGACAGGCAGACAGGCAGACAGGCAGACAGGCAGACAGGCAGACAGGCAGACAGGCAGACAGGCAGACAGGCAGACAGTCAGACAGACAGACAGACAGACAGACAGACAGACAGACAGACAGACAGACAGACAGACAGACAGACAGACAGACAGACAGACAGACAGACAGACAGACAGACAGACAGACAGACAGACAGACAGACAGACAGACAGACAGACAGACAGACAGACAGACAGACAGACAGACAGACAGACAGACAGACAGACAGACAGACAGACAGACAGACAGACAGACAGACAGACAGACAGACAGACAGACAGACAGACAGACAGACAGACAGACAGACAGACAGACAGACAGACAGACAGACAGACAGACAGACAGACAGACAGACAGACAGACAGACAGACAGACAGACAGACAGACAGACAGACAGACAGACAGACAGACATTTTCAAAGAAGGTATAATTTTTCAAAAAAGACTAAAACTTTGAAAAAATTTAAATAATCATTTGTTTGTCGAATTTTCAAAAAAGTTAAATTTACCGAAAAAATTCAATTTTAAAAGGAAAAACTTTCAAAATATCAAAATTTGTGAAAATAAAAAGTGAAAATTTTAAAAAAGTTTAAATTTTCCAAAATTTCAAAACTATCGCAGTGTCAATATTTTTAAAAAAGTCGAAGTTTTCAAGAAACGTAGATGGAATTAAAAAAAAACAATGTTTTCAAGAACCGAGGTTTTGAAAGGGGATTTTCTGAAAAAAAGCAAATTTCTAAGTCGAAAAGTCAAAATTAAAATAAAAACTGAACTTTCCAAATTTCCAAAATTGTGGGAATTTTTAAAGTTGAAACTTTGGGAGTTGATATTTTTTACCCAAGTCAAATTTTAAATACGTTTAAATTTTTTTTAATCGAAATTTAACACAAAGTAAAGATTTAAAAAAACTTCGAAATTTTGAAAGTGGCGAAAAAGTCGAAACCTTGGAAAAAAATCAAAATTTCGAGAAATTTACAATAAAAAAAAACGGAACTTTTTTTAAAGTAGTAAAACTTTCAAAAAAAGCCAAAATTTAGAAGAAAAGTCAAAATTAAAATAACAATTGAAATTTATAAATTTCCAAAACTGTGAAAATTTTGAATGTTGAAACTTTGGAAGTCGAAATTTTTAAAAAATTCGTAGGTAATCTCCAAAAAATCAAATTTTTTATAAAAGTCGAAATTTCGAGAAAAAGCCAAAATTAAAATCAACATCTGAATAACAAGTCGAATTTCATTACTTTACAAACATTTTTGATAATTGATCGAATTTGGCCCACAAACTTAGTAACTAGTTAGAGTAATATAGTAATGTCCACTTATAATGAATTTGCTTAATACGAACTTTCGCTTACAATGAAGCAATCGGTAAGATATGGACGGTTAAAAGGAGTGTTTTATTATTTATTGTTTAATACGAACTTCCCTTATAGCGAGCCGATTTTGTTGATCTCTTGAGGTCTGTTATAACCGGACATCACTGTATTTTAAATATATATGCTAAATTCATTATAAGAATTTCGGAGTTTAAAACTTCAAGGGGGAGTGTTCGGACATGAAAAGTCCTTCCTTGGATCAGTTCCTGGTTTCAATTCAGTTTGACATTTGAAACAGTTTAATGCATAATTATCAAAAGAACGCCAATGCTAATAATAAAAAGGGATAAAACAACACCTACCCTGATGGTTATGCCCAAGAAGGCAGCCACCAATACAGCACCAATACACAGTCGAAATTACCACTTGAGCAAATTCAAATTGGACCGCGTTGAGCGCAGACAAGCTTCGATACTGAAAGTTTATCGGCCGTCCCAACAATTTAAATGGAGTTGCGACCATATAGTCATGTGGTTCATCAAGACGATGAATGAGTCCCAGCGATTTACTTTGTATAGAACAATTGACTTTCTTATCACGTTGAGATAACTCTCTTGGTCTCCTGTTTGTTTGTAATGTAGAATGTACGTCGTCTTTGTTGGTAGGAACGCGAACTACAAAAGCAACAAATTTCGACGGCATCCCGATAAAACTCATTAAAAAAAAAATCCAGCACAATTGAAAAATTGCGCTAACGCGTTGGAAGAGGATTATTTATGCAATGCCAAGACCAAGAAAGCATTCCGATTAAGCCAATCAAAGGCTAATTTTATCAAACATTCTTGACAGGCAGCAATTTTTTTATTGCTTCCACGGTTTTCGAAACAGAAAAAGGTCGAACTACGCATTGAGTTAATGCTAATGCAAAAATTGCAAGAGTAAACTTGCAATTTTGAAAAACAAACATTCCAGTTCAAACTCAAACTTTCGGGAAAAATGTAATATTTCGAGATTTAGTCGAATTATTGAATTAAAAATGGAAGATTTCGAAAAAACCTTTATCTCTAGTTTCTAGAGGAAGTCGAAATTTTCGGGAAAACAACAAAAATTGAAAGTGTATACTTCAAAATTTTCAAAAAAGTCAGACTATCTAGAAAAAATCGAAATATCCCGCTTATGCTCGAAATGTTAGGTTAAAGTGGAAAAACTGGAAATTTTTAGACGTCGGAATTTCGAAAAACAAAAAATAAAATAAAAACATCCTGATGAATGTTTTTGTTCATTTTTTCGAATCATTTCGATTTTAAATTTTATATTTAAAAAAAAATTCCATTCTAACTCGTCTGTATTTGTCGAACATTTTCATCTATTTAAAAGATCCACTTTTGTACCAGTCTCTGGCGATTTTGCATTTTATTGGTGGAAAACGATATATCAAGAGTAAATATGCGATAACTTTATTGGGAACGAGTGACGCAAATCGGAGCAGATTTATCTTAATTTAGCGGATTAAGCGTGAAAACTATCAACTGACCCTAGGCGATCAAAGTCGATATTATATCGGGAATTTCGTTTATGAAAAGTAATAGCAAGAAAAGAAATGAAAAACGTCACACATGCATATTTTAATTTCGGAGATTACTAGCGAAAGTTTTTCAATTTAACGTGAAATTTTTAAAGGAAATTTTGCGGCCTAATGGAAAAAAAAACCAAGCAATGCAACAATTTACTTTTGTAAAGCAGATTGATTTGATTGACTTTATTCCCACAAAAAAAATTACAATTTAAAAATCTGGACCTTTTTGACCCGAGCTTGAATTAAAATCGAAATGTTTTTCCTTTCCTCAATTTTTGTGTTAACATTAGAATTTTTTTTGTAAAATTCCAGTCTTCGCCTCTAACATAATTTCAACTATTTTTTTTCGAAATTGTAACGTTGAATCTAAAATCTCAGTTTTCTTCAAGAAAAGTCGAGAAAATGAAATTAAATTTTATTAAAAAATGTTTATTATTTGCTTCATAGTTTTCATTTTAATTTTTGCTTGAAATGTGTATTTCGAGTTTCAACTTGAAATTTTACTTTTTATTTTGAGTTTGAATTCGAAATTTCCAGAAAAAATATAACTTATTATAAAGAGTCTAAACTTTAAGTCAGTCAAAACTTCGAATAAATAAACCGAATACGTAAATTGAGACTTTTTTCCTTTTCAGGGTTTAATCTCAATTTGGATTTTATATAAAGATTTTGAATTTGTGGGCAAAATTATGAAAATTAAAGCTTTATCAAAAATCCAAAAATAAATTTATATTCAGTTAAACTCGAAAAAAAAACTCGAAATTTCAAGAAGTCGAACTAAAGATTAAAGTCTAAACTCCGAGAAAAAAAGTCAAATATTTAAATTTCGATTTTGAATTTAAAATTTCATACATAAAATAGCAAGTTTAAATTAATTTCGAAATAAACTTAAAGTTATAAATAGAAAGTCCGAAAAAATTTCTCTCAAAAAATTTTGAAATCTTGGGCGAAAATTCTAATATTTAAATTGAAGGCAAATTTGTCTAAATTCAACATTTTGAGAATGTGCAAACTAAGATATTTTATTTTTCGATATTTTACCGCTTTCTTAAAATATCGAGCTTAAATCTTGCTTTTAATTTCTTTTGCTGTTCAGTTGAAAATGCCTAAAAAATAGATCGAAATTTAGATAGACAAAAATGTTTTTATATAAACACATCGAAACAAAGTGAAAACTTCGAAAGAGAAACCAAAAATATTAAAACCTTAACATTTATACTTTAATCTCCAAATTTCGAATATTGTAAAAGGATTCAATTTTTCATTAACATGAACAGTGTAAATATATAGTTTTTAAGCTCAGAAATTTAAGAATTTTTTATAAGTTTATAAAGTTTTCTCAAAATTTAGATTTTTTCTCACAATTTTGTTTTTTAATAAATTTTGTGTTTTCTCGAAATTTGTACGTGCTGTTTTCGAAAAAATATTGAGATCCTTGACTAGAAAATTTAAGAATTCTTTTTATGATTGTTAGGTTACGTAAAGTAAACATTTCGAGCAAAAAGTAGACATTTCGAAAAAAGCTTCATTCATTAAAAAAGAAATTCCTAAACTTTCCAATTCAACTTCGAAATAAAACGCCATATAGAGGCCCAGTGGCTTGTGAGAAAAATAATTATATTTTTGTTTTACAAAAGTTTTAGGTTTATTTTTTTAAAGAACCTAAAACAAAATAAAACACAATTTTCTATTACTTACTTATTATAAGTTTATACGGTTTACAATAGCAATCGTCAAGAGGTTTCGGTTTCGCCCATTTCGTCAAAAAAACTACTTCGGCCACGGTTCGGTCAAAAAATCGCCGAAATTTAGGTCAGCTGAATCTTTTAAAGGTTGAAATTCTAATTTTCCAAATAAAAGAAATAAATAAATTTAATTAACTAAAACAAATTTCTCGAAAATTATTCTTTAATCTCAAATTTTTTTATCATTTTCGAGCAATTTCTAGGTTTCATCGAAAGTTCCAATTTCAATTTAATATTTTCAGTTTTTTGATTTCAAATTTTAGCTCAAAATTGGAGAAAAAGTCGAGATTTAGGAATTAAAGGTCGAATTGTCACGCTAAGTCATGCTTTCTAAAAAAGTCTAAATTTTGAATTTGAAACTTTAGAAAAAAAATGATAAATATCAAATTTAAATTGGGATTTTTAAGAAAATGTCAAAATTTAGAAGGAAAGTCACAGCTATTAAGAAAAATTCATCAAAACTTTTTTAAAGAAGTTTTGGGCATTTGGAAAGGATTATGAGTTATTTTTACTGATTTCCTAAAATTCCAAACTAAAACCTGGGATTTTTATTATTTTGAAGAGAATAAAGTCTAAATTTTAAGAGAAAAAATAACAATTTTATAAATTTTGGGTTGCAGTGTATAATTTATTAGAAAAAAATTATTATTTCGATTTTAATCCCAAAACGCCGATTTTTCTAAAAATGTTAAACCTCTAAAAACAAAATTTCTAATTTTTAAAGTCAAAAATTCGTATTTTAGTTAGTTTAGTTTTTCTTTTACCTCCACATATTATTTTACTAGATTGGAAATTTAAATTCGAAATTTTTTTTTTTGCAAATTTTATAAATAAAGTCTTAATTTCTAAAAAAGCTTAACCGAAAAGTTGAATATTCGAGTTGAAATTTCTAAATTAAAGTCGATAAACTCCAAGTTTTAAGAATCTTTTAATATAACATAAATTGCGAGTTTTACTGAATTGCGGAATCTCTTTTTAAAATTTCGAGTTCAAATTTGCTTTTTAATTTTTTTTTCTAAAATTTCGTCATAAAGCTGTTAACTTAGGTATTTTTTTTCAGAAATTGTGACACGATTCTCAAAATTTGTTGAAATTAAATTGTACATTTCGAACTTTTCCTCTATATTTCGTGTTAAAATTCAATCTTAACACCAAGTTTAAACTTTTTGTGAAAATTTTGGTTTTCTTCTTAAAGTTCCTTATAGAGATTTTATTCTTGGATAATCGAGGATATTTTTGTTAGAAAGTTCATATTTTTTCTTTAAATTTTCATTTTTTTCTGAAACTTTTCAGTTTAACTTAAAAAGTATACTTTTTTTTAAAATGTCAACGTTTTTAAATGGGAATTTCGAATTATCTTAAATTATTTTTACAATTTTGAGTTTATCTCAAAATTTGAACTGGTTAATATAAATGTTGGGTAAGTTTTAAACTCAAGCTTTTAATTTAATACTTAAAACTTGTAAGTACTGGTTCCTTACTATTCAATTCACATAAAAAAGAATACTACGGGATTCCCCAATAGAAGAAATTATTGTGGCAGACGTTAAATTATAAATAATATATTTTATTTTGTTCAGTCATTGCGTTGCGACCGTTAAAAGTTTGTTGTATATATATTAAATGTTGCCAACCCGTACCTTCGTAAAGACCTAAGGGACAGAGGGGCTCCAAGACTGGCATTGCTTAGGGGCCTTTACATGTGTCAATCCGGCCCAGTTTAGAAAAATTCTCTTTGGATCGTTTAAGAAAAGTGTTTCTTGTCGGCTCAAATTTTTTCTAGGAGTTTCAAGATTGTTGAAGTCATATGCAGAAGGTAATCTTAAACATCATCTGCACCATTTACTTCAGCCAACAAAGAGGTCAGATGTACTATTGAAAATGTTTAATCCAGACGTAGACGATTTCAAAACAACCCCCAAATTTAAATGAAAAGATAGAAACTTTGAGAAACATTTTATACAAAATCTGACTCGTAAAGTTCACGTTTTTGAAAATTTTTTTCTTGAAACTAGAATTGCTTCGGAATTTCAACTTTTTTTATCAAGAGTTCGATATTTTTGTTAACATTCTGGGTCTTTAGAAATTTTCTGTTATTATTCAAAATTCGTTTTTTTTTCTGAAAACTGCGACTTTTTTGCGAAAATTTGGCTTCTTCTAAAAATAAATGTTTTCCCAAAATACCCTCTTATCCGGAAGGTTTTCTGCAAATGGCGTCTCTTTTCTACCATAAATTTTTTGAAATTAGTCTCGCCCTAAAATAAATCCTGTCTATGACTGTGGATAGGTATACATAATTTACTACAAATTTGGAAAAAATATTGGAAACATGTCTTTTAAATACGAGTATTTTGTCGAAATTTCGACTTTTTGTAGAAAAACATGGTAATAATTTCAAAGTTTAACTTGAAACTCCGACTATTTTCGGAATTTAAACTTTTTAAGATTTTGGATATATCAAGTAGATTTGAATTTTCAAATTGAATGTTGAAACGATTTTAAAATAAAAAAATATTTATCTTTATTACAATTTTAGTTTTTGCACTTCAGTATAAAATTTAAATTGTTTTCTAGAAACTGTGTTTTGTCAACTTTAAAATCAAAGTCAAGAGTTGGACTTTTATCTAACCTCTGCATTTAAAGTACATGTAATGGTTAACTTGGCTGTTAAAGCAATAAGTACCCGCAAGTATCGATACTTTAACACGGTATCGATTATGGTACCGATACTCTGAATCAATATAAGTATTATTAGTACCGTTAAACGAATAGTATTGATGGAACCGTCACGATAGAATCGGGACAGATAGTAAGTACAAGATCAGTGTGATAAAGAAGTCTATTATGATGCCATGCAAACACTTCAGGAACTAAATATTTTGAAATGTAATTAGTTACTTAAGAATGAGTAATAACATCGATATCTTGCAAAACATTGGTTCTGTAGAATAATAAGATAACACTTGTAACCTTACTAACATACTTGAGAACTATGATATATTACGTTACATTTATTAGTAAAATAAAAACACTTTCAAATTCACTCGATTTAAAGCAGAAAATTTATTAGAGTATTTAATAAAAGTAATTTATAAATCACCTAAAATATTTTGTTATAAATATTATCAAATTTTGCTCTGACACTCGTCGAAGGATATGTTTTCTTAGTAACAGCACAAAACAAAATAATTCTAGCTTAATTAAACAGCAAATTAGTTGACAAGAACTTTTCTGCAAATAGTGAACCAATAAATGCATAAAAATTCAAGGAGGCTTTATTATTTGCAATTCAGTGGTATCTGCTATAACTTCAAAAAGCAGTTTTATGTTCATAACAAGTTAAATTTTTTTTTTGTCTTCACGTGACTTTTTTGTTGAAATTTAGTTTAAATTTAACAAAACTCTAATCGAGTGTAAAACCAAATACCTAGAATTAAGTATGCTAATATGATACCAGTTTATTGCAACAGTTAATAGCTTTTTAAAGACACTTTTTTACTGCTTATTTTATTGTTTATTGTTATTTATACACGAAACTGTAGAATAATTTATAATCATATCTACCTTTGAATACAGCAGTTTTTGTTGTATTCTAACTGAATAATAAAAAGTTGTGTCAGGGTTTGAAACCTCAGTCCTTAACCACTTCATAAAGTGGAACACAAATAAAAAAAGTGACCGACAGACCATAAACTTTTATTAATATGAAATATTAAGACACGCTACACAGCACCTTAACTTCTTAGCATGTAGATTAAGAGTGCGTACTTATGGCAGCTTTATCTCGTTCTCTATTTAAAATAGAAGTGACATGCTGAACGTAACAATTTCTAAGGGAACATCTTTTTTTATTCGATAGTCTAAGACAGGGGACAATTTTAAAAATGAAAAAAATGTTGAAAAAATCCTTATTTTTGAAAATGTTAAAAAGATTCCTACTTTGTTATGTTCCAAGAAAGATTTTTTTCTGCATTTTAACAAGAAAAAATTCTTAAGAAAATCTTTATTTTTAAAAATTTTGAATACTGACTGGATCCAATCCCGGATTTAGAAAAGAAACGGGCAAACCGAGTAATATGCCCCGGGCACCAGTTGAAGGGGCGCCAAATATGCATGTGGCTAGTGCGTCTTTGGCTCGCATAAATCATTGATCCGGCGCTGACTAAATCAACATAACAAACTCAGACCAACAACAAGTTGAAATCTCGATGGAAATATTAAATTAAATAAAGGGATTTTTTAAATTTTAATTGGCTTCCGCCGATTAGGACCAAAAAAAATGATTTTATTCTAGGAAAAGTTATGTTTGTTATTGATTAGCATAAAACGTAAACAAGAACCTTTTTACTCCTTCCACTTATAGGGCAACCCTATATATTTAGAAAAAATTCCTATTTCTGGCAACATTCCCCCAAATGGCCTAATTTTTAAAAAATTGGGCCAACAATTTAACGCTTTCTGGGCCTAGGCGCGCGCATTGGATGCGATATCAACAGTGGAAAATTCCACACAAGAAGCCTACGAACTTCTCTCGAGTTTTGCGGCTTTTACCGCCTTAAATTGAATAAAATGGAAAGCGGTTTTCGGTCTAATGTGGAATTCGTCCACGAACAGTCGAAGTAAATCGCAACTTACCCAAAGCGGCGTCTGTTTTATCGGAAAAAATCAAGTTTTCCCGCAATACACCGACGATGGTAGTTTCGCGAACAACGTTGGCCACCTTATACTAGAAGAAAGAACGATGTCCCTTGTTGAGTTGCTAGTGGTTGATAGAGGTCTCTGTAAAAAAATGTATTAATGTGTTGTTTAGATGTTTTATTTTGCAGCTTTTAAACTGTTCAGTACTTCTAAAAAGACGAATTGGGAATTTAAAAATATTTTCTTTCTTTTAAATTGCCCTTGATGTTTAAATCCCCGACGTAAAGAGAAAATTCCTCACGGCTCCGATTAGTTCTCAAACTACCTACGAGGTGACAGGCAAAGTCTTACTGTAATAAACACTAATAGCTGGGTAATTAGGCTTAGATAGTACACACTTTTATTATTAAAATGTATTATTTAGTTGATTAACGAAATTAAATGTGAAAATCGTTTTTTGAGTACTGGATTAGACAAAGGAAAAATGAATTGTGTTTCCTGTTGAATGCACTATTAGCTGATAGATGTCGCCGTAAATTAATGCATTTATTATGCATTTTTAGACATAGTTTTAGATATTTTGTTTAGCAGTACCTTTATTATTGAGTTAATTTAAAACCTTTTGTTATTTCACTACCTCCTGAAACGAGCCCGCATATTTATATCCACAGTTGACAGGATCTCGTTTAGTACAATGAATACACTATCGGCTAATAGATGTCGCTGTGCATTATTTGGCTATTTTATATACTTTGCTAAGTATTTTTTGAATACTTTTATTTTCAGTAAATGCAAATTAATTAATTTACAAATTTATTTATTTGTTTTATAGCCACGTGTCTTGAACACGTACCTATTTTGAAAAGATCCCAGATATTTTATTGAATGCAGTATCAGCTAATAGATGTCGCAAAGTATTTATTGCGGATTTTAAAAGTTTTATTTGGCAGTTTCTAACGACTTTTATTTTTCATTGTAACTAGAAATATTAATATAAAATTATTTTGTTTGTTTCCAAAACAGCGTGAGATAAATGCAAATAGTTATTACCACACAACCACAATTAGTTCATAATGTCTCTGAGAGATGTCAGATGCAGTTTGACATAAACAAATTGTCGACTGTCAAAAATCTGTTTTTGCCTGAAAACCCAACGTTTTGCAGGAGAAAAATTACAAATTTTCGATCTCGGAGAATGCCAACTAAAGTCTAGTACTGATTTATTTGAATAGTGTTAAAAGATGCCTGCGCTTGAGGTAACAACAGACAACAACGAAGAGCATGGGCCGATTAATCCTGTGGTTGGGATTATTTACCCACCACCTGAGGTTAGAAGTATCCTTTTATTGAACGTGATAAAACGTAAAATACGGAATTACTATTTTATCAATATGTTTCATTACGTGTAAAACTCAAATACCATTTTCAGTGAATCTGTATAGTGTATTTTCCTGAAATAATTTTTTTAGACATTGTTGATAAAACTGCCAGTTTTGTCGCTAGAAATGGACCAGAGTTTGAGGCAAGAATCAGACAAAATGAGTTGGGTAACCCTAAATTCAATTTCTTAAATCCAGGGGATCCATATCATGCCTATTATGAGCATAAAGTTAATGACTTTAAGGAAGGGAAAGGTAGGTTGTATTCTGAATAGTCACCAATAAATCATGGCTTTTGTCGAGATTTATAAGATATTTTGCTTAAATATCGTGTTTTTTTCCAAATTTCGATTTAGAGGGGCATCAAGTGCAAATATAATGCGATTTTTTTTCTAAATTGTAAGAGAAAAACTGCAACATTTTGTTCTTGCGGCGAAAAGTTAGGTTATGTTTGACTACTAAATTCTGATAAGCACTTTGATGTGACTTCTTTTGTGAAATTTCTATTTTTCTCTAGAAGGCTATAGAATTTTTGAGCTTTTCACGAAATTTCAGCTAACCAACAATTCCTTTATTTTTTATAATTTTTCACACAAAAGTGAACCAACTTTACTAAAATGATGATATTTAGCCATAACTTATTATTCGGCTTCCTGAGCCTCGAGTAACATGACTACAACCTAACGAGAGCGATAAATTCTGATTTCGGTCATCACTGCTTTCATTAGTTAGGATGAAGTTTCAGTTTTTAATTTGAGAGGCCTTTTAGGTCAAGAACCAACGTCTGGGCTGCCTTCGGCTCTCTCCAAGCTTTCAGTTACAGCTGCAGCCCAACAGAAGCAACAAGAAATTTTAAAACAGATCGAGCAGCCGTTCGTTCCTAAAGATCCCCCGCAGGAATTCGAATTCATAGCTGACCCGCCGTCCATTTCAGCCCTTGATCTGTAAATACTCAAATCATTTATGCGACTCCGTGTTTAACTCTATTGTTCCAGGGATATTGTGAAATTAACTGCGCAGTTCGTGGCTAGGAATGGGCGTCAGTTCTTAACCCAGTTGATGAATAGGGAACAGAGGAATTTCCAATTTGATTTTCTGCGGCCGCAGCATTCTTTGTTTCAGTATTTTACAAAATTGTTGGAGCAGTATACTAAGGTTTGTGGGCTGGTTCAAGTTGATAAGTGCTTTGACTAAATTGTGTTTTAGGTTCTTATTCCTCCTAAAAGTATGCAACAGCGTCTTAGAGATGAAGCTAGAAGTGCCAAGTCTGTGTTAGAACATGTGAAATATCGTGCAGAGTGGTTGAGATATCAAGAAGCCCAGAAGGCGAAGGAAGAGGAAATATTAGAACGAGAAAGAGGTAGAAAAATGAGTTCCTCTTGCACAATCTCTATTTTCTTTTTAAAAAGTCAAATTTCTCTTCAATTTCAATTTCTTTCTCAGAATATATGACTTCTCTGAAAATTTTAAGTAATTTTTGGAAATTTCAATTATTTTCTGAATCTTTAATTTTTGTGAATATTTTCTAAGAAAGTAAGAAGCAGTTATCATTTCCCATCAAATAGTTCATGAAAATCACTTGTTGAATTTTATATCAAAATATTATATAATTTTTTCAACTTCTAGGATTTTCTTTAAAAATTTTGTTTCCTTAATATTTTGAGATTTTTCTTCGAATACTTGATTTTCCTGAAGATTTTGATTTTTTTAAAAGTTCGGTTTACCTCTAAAAGTACTGTTTTAAAGAAATTTTGACTTTTCTTTTTTTTTTCTTGAACGTTTGATCTGCCAAACATGTTCATTACAAAAATGTTAATGCTTTTCCCAATATTTTGTCTTGTCGAAGTTTCAAATTATCTGTAAAACATTTTTTCATAATAATATTAAGTATTTTTGAAAAATTGACTAAAAAAAATTCACATTTTTCTTTATATTTTAACATAAAAAATTTTTCAGCCTAGTTTTTTCTTGAAATATTGATTCCTCTCTCAAAATTTGAGCATTTTTCTGGATTCTGTATTTTTTGGAGTTCTCAAAACTCAAAATTTCTTTCTGCCCAAAATTCGGTTCTCTAAATATTTAAAAAAACATTTTTTTCAATAGAAATTTCAAGGTTATTTTTTATTTTCAGTCGCTTACGCTCAAATAGATTGGCATGATTTTGTCGTGGTAGAAACTGTGGATTATCAGCCTTTCGAAATCGGCAATTTTCCACCGCCAACGACCCCAGAAGAGGTTGGTGCTCGAATTCTTATTCAGGAGCGTATTGAAGATGGTGAAGACATCGAAATGCAACTGGAAAGTGACGAGGAAGATCAGCCTCCTGTCGTGAGTAAATTTATAATATTTTGACTTTTCTTAAAGTTTTTATTTGTGGCAAGTCCGAGAGACACATCATATTTCATTAATTTCTTTTATTCTTCATGGTAGACTCTTATTGGTCAGAAACATTATGTTTATTAATTATATTTAACATTTCTGCGACACAATTTGGAAATATTTAAATTTAATAGTGAAAGTTGACAATATTCTGAAACATTTTTTAAAATATGACTAAACATGACGTGATATCTAAATTTATTTTGCATAGAATAGGAAAAAATGAAATATAGGGGACCAAAATTAGACATGAACAAATTTAAAATAAATTTTGATTGATTAGTTACCACTAAAAGCACATTGAAACAGTTTTTTGTTCCAATAAATATTTTTCGCTGTAACTAGAATCGTTGAACTATTTATTTAAGGTTGGCGGGACTTTTTAAGTGTAAAAGTCTTCTGTTAGCCCTTTCCTAAATCGAATTTGTTGATGTAAGATTTATTTGTGATTAGGACGAAGGCTTAAGCACAATGCAAGACAAAACGGGCATCAACAAGCGAAAGAGCGGCAAAGACGACAACCGCATCCAAGACATGGAAGAAGAGAGTTCCGGCGACGAAGATGAACTGGATAAGCATCCGAATCAGCCGAGCATTCAACCTCCTCTTCCGCCGATTCCCGACAAGGTCGTTGTAAAGAAATACGATCCTAAGCAAGGTAAATTATATCTTTTTCAATTTTAATCATATTCTATTTGTTCTATTTCAGCGGTGAAAGTCACCAGACCAACTGTCGGGGACGATTATCTGATTTCTCCTATAACTGGGGAGAAGATTCCTGCTAGTAAAGTCCAGGAACACATGCGTATTGGGCTCTTGGATCCCAGATGGGTGGAGCAGCGCGATAAGCACGTGTCTGATAAGATGAACCAAGAAACTGTTTACGCTGCGGGTTCTTCCATCGATGCTAGCTTGAAGCTTTTGGCCGAACGCCGTACCGATATTTTCGGTGTTGGCGACGAAGAAACCGCCATTGGTAAAAAGATCGGCGAGGAAGACGTGAGGAAGGACGAGAAAGTCACTTGGGACGGACACACCTCGAGCGTTGAGGCCGCTACTAGAGCCGCCAGAGCCAACATAACTCTCGAAGAGCAGATCCACCAGATCCACAAGGTGAAAGGGTTGTTGCCCGACGAGGAGAAAGAGAAAATCGGACCTAAGAATGTTCCCTCCAAAGGCGGTGCCGCGTCTACCGCTAAAGCGCATCCTCCGCCACCTGCACAGCCGCCTAAGTCAGTAGCTGCGTCAGTCTCTCTGGTAAGTAAGCTTTTTATTTAGTTTTTTATTTTCATTTCATTAATTGCTTTTGGTAGGCCAAGTCTGGAGTTCAAACAACATCAGCGGTGATGTCACAAGCTCCTACAATCATCCAGGTGCCTTCCCAACCGATGCTGGCGCCCCAGCCTATGATGATGATGACAGGACCACCTATGTCTGCAATGAGGCCGCCACCTTTGATGAGTGAGTAATTTGATACCTGGATTTTTGCTTACAATTTCTACAAACGCAAAATTTTAATTTTACATTTATTCATTTTTCGTTACCACAAAATTAGATAGTGCTTTGTAATATTCTTGAAATTGGGGTCACAGTAAATACCTATTTATTTTTGACAAATATCCAATTAAATGTTCTGTAATTAAACAGCTAAACGTGCTTAAAATTGAAACCTTCATTGGGTGACTTGTAACTGACTTTTAACTGTTTATTATGCAAAGATTTTCGCTACATGCTAATTGAAGCATTACTCTCTGCTGAGATAATAAGCCTCGTATACACATCAGGAAAGTCAAACACTGTCCATAGGGAAAATGTTAATGAAAGATTTAACATTGAGAGCTAATAGTGGGCTAGATGGGCGGCGCCTTGTATTCTCCTACACTGGTGTAAACAATTCAACGCAGAGCGCAGCGATCAGTGCTGGTGGAGATTTCAGTAGTACATCATAGCTTCTAACGATATTACTACTGGCAGACAACAATTTTAATAAAATTTGCTTACCACATGCTCTTTGTTCTTTTAGTCCGTTGATTTAATCAACGTCTGAGACAAAATAAAACTGATATTCTTTAATAAATAAATAATAATTATAATAAAGAATATAACATAATAACTCTTTAAACATTACAATATAAGGACTTCAAATACGCCGTCAGACTCTGCTAAACAATATTCCAGTCTGTTGTAAAACTCTTGAGCAGTTTTTTCCAATATCTAAACTGGAAGCTACGACCATGCTCCGTCAAAGTAGGGGAATACGTTCAGCGGCCGCAGAAAACTATGGAAGGGACAATTCTTAGCGTTTTACATGGACAATGAAAATTTTTCCTTATTTCTATACGAATATATACAAGTTTATTACGATGCAATTGAAATCTAATTTCATTAGAATCTAATGAAAACCAGACTGCAATTGCAAAGTTCACGTAGATGAGGCAAAGCTTGTATCACAGGTCGCATCGCAACATCCATAGATACAAACGTCCTCGGCGTGACTTTACTTTCATCTAGTTTAAACCTATTTATTTGAAAAGAAGTTATTTAGTTCTCAAATGTTCTGAAAAACGTGGCAAATTTTGAATAAGAACAAGCATGTTAGGAATTTTGTAAGAAAAAGGTTGGTAGTGTTGTTGAATTTATTAAAGTCAGAGTTGCTATACTATGCTTAGCGCTTTCATTTTAAGTTTGTAAGTGTAAATTATATTCCTTTCAAAGTATTTAACTTTGATTTCAGTGGCTGGTCCTCCACCTATGGCGGGCTTCGTTACACCTATGCCTCCCCCAATGGGGCCACCTATGGGCGTTCCAGTGAAGCATCCTTTGGAAACCAGTTCTGAAGATGAACCATCCAATAAGAAAATAAGAAACGAAGACTCTTTAGTTCCAGAGGAAGTCTTCCTGACTAGAAATCCTGTAAGATTTCACCCTCTTTTGCTAATATGCACGAATGCTGTCATTTTAAATTTCAGAGCCCTGTGAGTGTCAAAGTGACCATCCCAATGATGCCTGAGAAGGCAGAATGGAAGCTGACTGGGCAAGTGTTATCGTTTGTTTTGCCTCTTAGCGAGTCTGTTGCTTCGTTGAAATTAAAAATTCAAGAGGACACGAAAATGCCTCCAGCCAAACAAAAACTTTTCTATGATGTAATTTTATTTTATTTACTTTGTTTCCATATTAATCATTTTCTGCTGCAGGGCATGTTCTTCAAAGATTCTAACACTATGGCATATTACAATATCACTCCAGGGGCCGTGATTCAACTACAATTGAAGGAACGTGGTGGAAGAAAGAAATAAATCTTGATTTTAAAATTAGGAAACTAGCTTATAATTTGTATCAGAAGTTAGTAATTTGTATGTGAAGTTCAAACTGTAAAAAAAAAACTTAAATATGAAATAAAGTTTTCAAAGTCTTCTGGGTTTAAGATCTTTTAATGATTTACTGGGCATTTGCAATAGGTAACAGTTGCTACAGGCTTTGAAAGAGGATGCAGTAAAATTTCTTCTCTTACATTAATGTAATTATACATATATTCTTTAGACTGATGAAATTAAACAAATATTTTTATTGCCTAGCTTTGGAAAATTTAAGAATCACGGGAAGAATATCAACTTAATTTAAAATTTAGATTCTTTACCATACATTTTTACTCTTAGGAGTCTGTGATCCATAGAGCTTAGCATAACAACAGCTAAACAAATTGCTGGTATAACCACCGATGATGCTGTAAAGCAAAACGTGGTCCGTTGTTGGCAAATATTTATCGGTACATTGAGAAATTTTTAATTTGTGTTGCCTTTTAATTGTTAATAAAGTTTAATAGTTGAGAATATTTAAGAATTCCACAAAGTAAGGGTTGGAAAGGTCAATTAATTTAAAGTTTGGTACTGTAGCAATGAAACAAAAGCAAGGAAAAAGAAATTAAGGGCACCAAAATGTGGTAAATAATTAACCAAAAACAGTTTATTTGAATTTTTTTATAAAAGTTACAGCCAATATTCCAGGCATACGTCGGAAGGTGCCATATACTTTGCATAGCATAGAGTCAGGCCATCTATCTCTCTCTTAAGTCGCCAGTCTCCCGATTACGTGTCACATTTCCTCTCGCGTCGGAGTACCTGACTTATACATTATCAAGCTTGCTGTATTTCGTTTTTTAAATTAAAATATTAGATAGAATTAGCAATAAACTAAAAAGTGGGAGAAAAAATTGAAATTTATAAAAAAAATGCAAATGGATTATAAACTTCAAAAATACTTTTTTTTGACACTAATTCCAGTCAGGGCCGGTTCTAGGGTTTTGAGCGCCCCGAGCAAAACAACATTTTAATCCCTTTCATATATGAATATACAAATTTACTGCAAATTAAAAAAAATATAAAAAAAGGCAAAAAATCAAAATTATAAATAAATGAATTACAAATAAATGAAGAACAAAATTATTTAACCATTAAGGCGCATGACAGGCGCCAGTATCATTTCGACTATTAATAATTTTGTTGATATTTGTAATTTATAAATTTGATCTCGTCTATTTTTTGAGTAAATTGTTGTGATACGTGATAGTGATTACAAATTATCTTTTCAAAATAAATAAAAACAAACTTTTTAGAGACTAAAAAGTATTTGTCTGCATCAATGTTGTGTAATAAAAGCCATAAAAATTCTTAGGTTTCATAATTTTTATTAGTAAATTTTTGTTTTTGTCTATTAACCTTTTTTTTTGAGTTATGAATTCTGACTAAACAAATAGTTTTCTTATAAATAATATTACAATTATTCAATATGTTGACCTTTATTTGGTATTATTAAAAAAAAACAATTTACTGTTTGCTAAAAAAATCGATGTCTCATGAAAAATGATAAATTTTAATTTATAAAATCTAAAAAAATAACGAATGTAAAAAAATATTTTATTTTTATATCGGCGCCCCGGACAGTCGCTCGGCTTGCCCGCCTCTTTATCCGGCGCTAACTCCAGTAAATACTTGGAGAACTCAAGTTGAGGGTATCAGCCAGTGAAAATATACTATACCATAATTAAACTTCTTTTTTATAAAATGAAATAAAACAATGAAAAATGTAAATATGATTTACTATAAATATCTGCTAATATGTTAACACAGCATTTTCCTCTAAAAACGACACAAAAAGGGAAAATTATTGTACTTTCCACGTCTTTCCGGTCAGTCTGACAGACGAGCGCCATCTGTCTTTTGTTTTCAGAATACAGCTCAGTACTATATTGAGGTAGGAGTCACCCTAGAACCTAATGGCAGTATAAGTATTTCAATAAATTACTTCACTTAATTACGTATTTAAATTCTACTTTCTCCCTACAACACTGAACAAATTCTGGATTTACTTTACTTACATTAATTCAATCTTTCAGAATTATCAGATTATTAACAACAAATTAGTAATAGTACATCTAAAGCAGTTTCCTTCCTATCCTAGTTGTTTTAAATGTATAATTTGCTGTCATTATGTTTTAATTAAAAAAAAATCAATAGGCAGGAAAACCAGTAATAAAGAATTGTTGGGCGAGTAAATCACAGATTGGATTGAGCGATTTTGACCTTTTCTTGTTCTCTAGTTCTTAAAAAAAATTCTTAACTACCTCTAACCAAAAAATAGCTATTTAACCTTTTAGAAAAGGTAAATGTGATAAAACGCAAAAGAAAATCAGTAAAATTTTCATCTTAAAATAAAATAACTTCAAAAATTTTTATCAATGCTGACTCAAAATTGAATGGGGGTGAACCAAAATATTACTCCTAAATCCAGAATTTGTACAACATAGCACTCCTTTCAACCTCAATAGAGATAAATATAAATATTCTTTAATAAAAGAAAAGGTAAAGGATAAAAGGTAGCATTTCTATCTAACCCGCAGTTATTTCTTTAAAACTGGAGGCTAAAAGCGATTTTTAAATATAAAATCTAGATTAAACAAGCGATGCTAGGCATCTCTAAGAAAAACAGAGAAATAAACTAAGAAAAAAAAATCAGATCGCAGGAACGATGTTTTTTTTTTTAGAAAATTTGTAAGATGTAAATGTTTATTTTTCATATTAACTTTTAATCCCACAGGTAGATCTTGTAAAATTTGGACTTTAAATTCTGAATTTCTAAAAGTAAGGAACCATTCTTAATACAAAGCCAAAATTTTCAAAAAAATTAAATTTGATTTGAAAAATTGAAATTAATAGAAAATATTAAAATGTTGGAAATTAAAAGTTAACATTTCTGTACGAAGTCAATATTTGCGTTTTGGCACAAATATTCTAGAAACAGGTGAAATTCCCGAATGGATTAAAAGTTAGGCACAAACAGAGAACATTTTTGGAAACAAATCATTACGTCACGATCTCCATTTTTATGTTACTTTTTGGTCTTGAATTACATTACAGTGTATACCATCCATTAATGCCTACAAAGTTATGAGACTTTATCGCACCATCTAAATAAAAACTAAACAGGAATGTCCCAAATCAGGCACCGATTATCCTTTACCACTTTTTCTTTAACCCTGCTACATTAAATATAATTATATTAAATCTAAACGGACGATTCATCTATAACGGTTATGACGCGGTTGGGAAGTCCCTTCCATTTGTTAGGATTGGAGTTTTCCTTGTTGCTGGCGGTGTTGCCATTGTTTTCGGGCTCGGGAGTAGCCGTCGAATCTTCGTTATTTTGTGACGGCGTGGGCGGCTTTGGTCGCGCCAGTGACCACCGCCGCCCCTTCCTATCCAATATCACAGGCATTTCCGCTATTAAATTATTTTCGAATTCGCTCAACATTAAATAATTCTCTACCTGTAACAGGAATCGACGTTAGTTCCACCCGTTAGCCCACAACTGACAACTTACTTTATTACACGAAGTTATACAGTCTCCTATATAGTCTAAATCGTCTAGTAAATTATCGGGAAGATCCATGTCCGCTATGCCTTCTTCCGAAATACACGTCAGCTCTGGCTTGTCGCTTGCTATGATCATGTTGTCGATGAGGGCGCCGGTTTGGTTGGGGCCCAGTTCCGCGCCTAAGACCAAAGCAGCTGTGGCTGTACCCGCACCCCCGGCGTCATTCTCTGGTTCCTGGGAGAAGGACAACTTTCTTCTTTGGGGACAAGTTTCGTTAACGCACAGGTGCCTGGTACCATTTTCCCTCGTGTGCTTATGCCGGGAGATGTTTCTCCGGTGAAGGTCTATAAGGAAGAGGGTGAGGCTGCCCACCAAGACGCAAGTGGAGCTGAAGTAATAACCGGCTCTATCGCCACATTTTTCGTTCATGTAGCCTGGAAAAAAATAGGGGTGTGTGGAGAAATTAAGGGTTGGATGAGTTACCTGAAAAGGGAACGCCGATAACGATAGGAATTGCTTGGGAGCATTGGACGAATCCCCAGGTTCTCGCAAAGTTCCTGGCTCTTACTCTTTCGTACGTATACATTTTTAATGAGTAATGGTATCCTCCGCAAAATATACCTGTAACAAATGATTTGTTTTTAAATTATTTCTTTATTGGGCTTACTTGCAGAATAAACAGAAAAACTTTTAAAAATATATTAACCACGTGAACGTAATTATAAAAATTCCATGTAAAAACAATCCCCAAGAATTTAAAGTAATTAATTGCCTAGTTATCTGATATTAAAACATGGGCTTAAACAGATTTTACTTCATTTTTTCATTTTGAAAAAAATAATGACCAAGAAAAGACGTAATTTGCAGTTTTACTACATGTGCCGTTCGCAGAAGGTTTGGGGGTTGGGAGGAGGATTTCAAGACATTTAAAAAACAAACAAAACAAATGTCACCAAAGTTTTGAGAAAAAGGGAGGAACTGGTAAACGAAATTTGTATAAACAAAGTTTCTAACAAATTTCATATCCAAACTTGGGAAAAAACTGAACCTTTGAGAAATACTCCATACTTACAGGAGAAGTTTTCGAAAAGTGAAAAATTTTCACTTTCAGTTAAAAATTTTTAGATAATTTATAGTTTTGAAAAAACGTCCGGGATTTTAACAAAACGGAAATTTCAAATGTAAGGATATAATTTGAGAAAAAAGACGAGATTCGAAAGTAACAATTCAAACAAGCTAGAGAAACAATCGAAATGGGAAAGACTTAAAACTTACAGAAATTCTTTTTTTTAATTTCAGAAATTCCATTTGGGGCTAAACATAAAAAATAACGATAATTATAAAAATGGGAATTTGTAAAATCTATAATGATATTTCCGAAATTACGAAAAAAAAATTTCGAAAAATGAAATTTTTGAGTTGAAAATTAAAAGAGTAAGAAATAACACCACTAAACAAAAGTTTCGAATAATTTAGGCGATTATTAAAAGCAATATTGTTTTGATAAAGTGATTAGACAAGCTTCATTATTGTACAACCTGTTTCAGATGAACTAGTTCAGTGTTTCCCAAATTTTTTAAGTGACACACTTTGGTATTGGATGAAAAAAGGCGACGTACATTATGCACAAAAATAAATTAGTAGATAATTAAAAAAATAAAAAAAAACGTTCTCAACTGCCTAAGAATATTTTGACGACCAAAAAAATAGTATCCTCATCATCGATTATAAATTTTGCTGTCAAAAAAAGGGTGTTATACAAATTTGTAAATTTTTTATGGTCTAATATTTTGGTGACGCATCTCAAAACTTCCGATTACGAAACATTGGACTAGTCAGACAATAAAAAAACTGTTGTCAAACATAACAAAGATCCTTTTGTGTTTTGTTTAATCCTAAGCAATTTAACCGTGAAGGTTTTAAGGGATTTAAATAGCTTCAAACTTACCATATATCCAAGCAAACATAACATAAGCGTTGTAATTTCCACTAACTACGGTGAATGCTAAAATAGATAATCCACACATGAAAACGGCCGTCTGACACAAATATTGTCTGGCAATCCTGCACTCGGTTGAGCTATGTATCACCAATAAACTAAACACTACGCAGCCCACCGTCCACGCCAGCCCCAAATACATCTGAAGAAACACCGTGCTGTCCCCCAGTCCCTCGACTTCCGCCTGATAAGCCAAATAGAAGAGTGGCGTGTTTATCCCGAAGGCGCTGATTCCTGTCGATATCAGCAGAATCCTCACTGTTTTGCTCTTAAGAGTGCTGAAATCGAAAAACGGTATTTTATCTTCGATCTTGCTTTTGTCTTTGATTTTGCGTTTCTGATTCTTGATGTGGAGGATGGCTCGTCGCTGGGGGTGGTACAGCGACGCCGATCTGTAGAAGGTGCCCAGGATAAACGTGACGGAAATGGCACCAGTAACCACCTGGAGCCCCAGACGCCAGCCCAAGGCTCTGGAAAAAGACAAACGTTTGTTGAATGTTTGAATGTTGGTAAAACCGAAGACCGGGCGTGTTTGTAAGTGAGGGATTCTTTTTTTTCTTGAATTTCAATTTTTTTCTAGATACTTTGACCTTTTAATGCTTTTTGCTCATCATTTTGACATGAATATCGACATTTAGATTTTGTTTCGTAAATTCGTATTCAAATCAAAATTCAGTGTGCCAACAAAAACTTTGTGTTAATTTTTTTTAAATAAATTTCGACATTTCTTATAACTTTTTCAAACTTGTTATCCAACCTATCAAGATTTTGTAAAACCTTTGAATGCACCGATCTATTCCCCCTTCTCTAACTTTTCAAAATTTTTAATACATGATTACAGTATCTAAAAATGAGAGAAAAAAAACGGTGAACGTTTAACGGTGAAAAGTTAAAACTAAAAGAAATTAACAACATCCAGGAAAAAGTCAAAATTCAAGAATAAATGTGGCCAAAATAAAGTTAGCAATTTCTACTACTAAGTTCAAATACCCAAAAGACGTGAAAATGTTCAAACAAATTAAAATTTAAAGATAAAAGTTAAAATGTTGATTTTAACATTATAATAAAAAAATTAAATTTCGATTCATGAAAAAGTGGGAAATCGAAACTTAAAGACGAAGATCAAAGTTCCAAGGAAGAATATTAAAATATTAATTTTCAGGTTATAATTTCAAAAATACTCGATCAAAACAACATTTCTAGACAATAAGATTCAAATTTCAATTTTTAAACTTCAAGAAAAGAAAACAATAAGAACAAATTTATATCAACATTTTTAAATCTATAAGTTAAAGTTGTAAGAAAATTGAAATATCAAAATCTTAAATAAAAAATTAGAATTACAACAAAAATAACATTGGAGAGAACAGTTTAATACTTTGGTTTCAAGTATTCAAAGAAATTGAAAGTGATTAGGAGGAAGTCAAAATTCTGTTTAGAATTATAAACATGGAAAAATGGAAATAAGTTTCATTATTACAGTTTCAACCAATAAAAAAATTTAATTAGAAAAAATAAATCATTTCAATAAAAAAAACCAAAATTTACATGGATTGCATAATTAGAATTCTAAAAAAAATTTAAATTTCCATTTACTAAAATGTTGGAAATAAGCCTTGAGGTGGAAACTTCTAAGGAAAAATATTAAAATATTAATTTTAAGTACATAATTATAGTTCTAAAAATATTTAATAAAAGCAAAACTTTTAGACGACAAAGTTAAAATTTTGATTTTATATTTCAAACTTCAAAAGTAATTGAATAAAGGAATAAAAATTCTAAGAAAGTTGCAAGTCGAAATTTTTAATCAAAAATGCAAGATTCCAAAATTGGAAAGTTTGTGGTAAAAAAGTTACAGTTCAAGGAAACAGTTTTGCTGAAAAGTATTTTGATGGAAATAAAATCAACATTTCCTTTATTAAGTTTATATCCCCCAAAAGGTTAAAATAAAAAAATCACCAAGAAAAAAGATAAAGTACTAATTATAAAATTGGAATTCTAAAAAGACTATTTACAGTTGTAAAACAACAGTCTGGGGGAAAATCAAATCTCTAAGAAAGAATATTAAAAATATTAATTTTGAGGTTATAATTCCATTAAAATAAAATTTCATAATAAAATTAAAATTCTGATTCCAAAGTTATACTCCAAAACCAGTTGGAATTAGAAAGCATTCAAAAGAAGAACATTTAACAACACAGATTTCAACTTTCTTGAAATTTATATTATTTTTAAGTTGGAATTCCAAAAAAAATCAAAATTTTCACAAAAAGGTTTAAATGAAATATTAAGTACAAAAATGGAAACTTCCAAAAAACTAAAGGTTTGATTTTGAATCCAGAAACTTAAAAAAAACTAAAAATTACGAGGAAAACAGAGAAATTGTATGATAAAATTAGCATATAACAGCTTCCTAAGAAAAGAAGTCAAGAAGTCTCTCTCTCTCTCCCTTTCTGAAACATTTGATCTTTTCGAAAATTTTGACTTTTATGAAAGAAGAAGAATTGGAAGTTTTTTAGAAAAGGTTTATTTTTTAAAAATTTAGAATTTCTCTTTCTCCCTTTCTCTGTCTTTGTAATTAATATCAAAACATTTTCGAGTTAAACTTCATTTCATAATCTCTAAATATGAGATTTCTTTTATCTTAGTTAAGATATGGACCCCTGTTGTAGACATTGTTGTCTGAAGTCAAAATTAGAGGTCAATGAGTAATAGGAAAACTCAAAAGACCGATCAAATTATCGTGACTTTTATGGATTTTCTGGGGTTTTCTCGATTATTTGCTCATTGATCCCCAATTTTGACTTCAGATTTGTGTTCAGCGGAAAAAAATATTTCAGAAATTTATAGTCCGGCCTTCAGCTCACACCACTTTTTTTTTGTGGACCGGTGTTATTAAATAAATAAAAAATGTTTTTCGGGTAGTTCATTTTTAATTTAAACTTATAGGGATATTGATCTCCTTGAACCTTTGATTTTGAGTGTAGAATACTCCCAAGTTTTAAGCAGAAGTTTTCAGAAAAGCACGAAGTTTGTTTCTCTCTCTTTTTCGAGGCTTTGTCTATTTTTATTCTCCTTTGATTTTCAGATGGGAATCCCATTTACCTAACATTGGAAATCATCTTTCGTCATCGTTTAGATCGAAGGTGCGAAAAAAACTGATATATTTCGAAATCATTAAAATTCCAGTTAAAGCCCTTCTGGAGAGTTTTGATTCTGGTGAGTTGGCAGTCGACATACTGAGTTACCGTTTTTTTCTGTTTTGACCATCTGGTCTTTTGTGCCGTTTTCATTTAGAAAGAATTTCGCATCTGATATTGGTTGATATGCTGAGTTACTATGCCCTTCACCCCTGCATCTTGTTTTTTTTTATTCCATAGTCTCTGCAGATGTTTCGCCTCTGGTATGGATGAATTGTTGATATATGAATTATCATGCACTTCTGTACTGTGTACTGACTGCATCATTTCGCCTTTTTTGTTGCATTTTTACTTCGCAAGTGTTTTCGCCTCTGGTATATCGTAGTTGACATACTGAATTACCGTCAGAGACTAGTTAGCGTGCTCTTCTGAATTGAGTTTTTCCCCTTATTCCCGAAGAGGCTTCCTTCGATGGCGCGCGAAAAGTCGAACCTTTTCAATAATATAGCAGGTCTTTGACATGGTCTAAATCCGGAAGAAGTACATCTTATACTGATTCTGGGCGTGGGAGCCTATATAACGATACCGATGCCAGTAGGCCAAATTTCGAATTAGACCACTATCACGCGGCCATCTTTCGCAGAAATGGTTTCTCCACATCTCGACGAGTGTTATTTGTGACCAACTGCCTTATCAATAGAATGACAAGCAGTTATAAGAATAACAGCGAAGATTCTCTTGCTGCCGAGTAGCTGATGAATTAGATAGTACCGGACGCCATTTACGGGCATCACAGCGTCGCATTCTCACCATTATCTCCATTATCTCGTTTATTTAGCGCTGCGGTCGTGCTGCCTTGTCAGCCTATTCAATGAGACTGTAGTTACATATTACACGCGGCTTATCATAAAGATCTCAGCTCGGCTGCAACACGGTCTTTCACTTTTGCAGCTGAATAAATCTGTCATTTTGACATGCAAAAAAAGAGAGATATTGGATTGGAAAGTATAATTCCAAGCGATTAACATTAAATCTCGTTGCTGATTTGATACATTTCAGGTTGAGTCATGGGCCGGCTTTATTTTCAACGGTTTATTTCTATATTTTGCACGAGAGAACAAAAGGTTTATAAATAAAAAATGTAGAAACAGTTAACTCAGAGGGTCCTCGAGGAAGCATTTTGTAGTAAGGCGCACTAATTCATCAAAAATTGAAGACGCACCTGATGTAAAAGTTTCGCATTTGATTGTACTATATTTCATATAAATGTATTCATGTATGACTAGTTTCGAATGACTACTATACGAGTACTAGTATTCCTTTATTAAAGACAATATTATTCTTACGTATACAGGTTCGATTAAAAACGTACTAGATTTTTATGGCTTTAATTAAAGAAAAAATATATGAAATAGTTACTGTCTGATTGAATCACATAGGAGGTGCACGTACATCTTCTACTCATGGAAAGTTCTTGAGTCTGGAGTATATAGATGGCATATGAGTCACTTCGCGATAACAAACGTTTGGCACATTGCACTAAAAGGGTCTAATACCGCGTGGTTCGCAAAATTCCAGGCGAAAAATATAAAATATTTCTGACCAGAAGAACGAAAGTTCCTTTGAAACGAGGAGCGAAGAGGAAGTAGAAATTATTCCTCGGTTAAACCCGAAATAAATTCGAATCTAACCTCGAATTTGCTTGTATCGAAAAGCACGGGGACGTTTTAACGTCTAACGGACAGGCGAATACTTTCTGTCCACGTAAAATCGGCAGAACGGGGCGAAACGGACAAATTACGGCGGTGAAGCAAACAACGAAAAAACATAAAAAGAACGTAAAATAAAAGTTCAAAGATTTACGTTTTGGTTGGAGTTTTAAAGTCGTGGCATTATTGCAAAATAGATTCGGAAATTCGTGTTCGAATCGTTGGGTTATTATTAGGAGGTAGACTGGGAAACGGGGAAAACACTGCATTTAATCATTGAACTGAGAAGACACTGCATTGCATCATTGAACCGGGAAAATATTACACTGAATCACTGAATTGGGGAAACACTACAATGAATCACTGAACTGGGACTTGCAGAGAGCTGCTGGTGATTAGGTGACGACTCGTCGAGAACCGAAGTTTGGGACCCTGCTTTTATAGGGATTGTAATCAGGTAATTAAGTAATTAATTTATTAAGTCATTAATGCGTTTCCTACTGGGAGACTGCCCAACGTTAGGATATATTGCGTGATCGTCTATTATGATTGGAGTAAGCGGAGTTTACAATGGATAGATCGCGAACGCCGATTTTATCGCGGTATCAGGTCCACACATCGCGCATTTATTTTAACATTATCAATTTGTTATATTATTATTTTTGGTAATGGACCAGTTGTCAGTATCATCAAATTGATCATAATGGACTCCGTCCATTATCAAAGTAAATACATTTCTCTTTAATAATGTATTATTCATCGGAAACCGAACAGGCGTTAATAATTTTTGTTAAATAAAACCCGCGGCGATTTTTTTACGTTACGTAACGCCAAAATTCATGATGAATTAAGAAATAAATTTTCGATTTGTTGGAGGAAATATTGCGCTACGTGAATTGCTATTAGAAGATGGACTATTTACTCACCCTATAGTACTTTTAATAATCACAGACATTGTCGCTATTCCTAGTCCACTTCCAGACACAATGAATATTTCGACGAATTCTCTTTTCCTCTTAAAATACTGAGCCACCATAAGCGTTGAGCAATCTCTAGTAATTCCTACTCCAATACCAACAACGGTGCCGTAGCTGAAACAGAAATATGTCATCAGTGCCAAATTTTCATGTGGTTTTTACTGATTAATACTAAGAAGTTTTTAGTAGAGGTTTGAAACAAGATGCAAAAGGTGAAAAAGCGAGACACTACAACATCATGAATACAACCGAGTGGCTATGAAAGGGCAATAGTTTGCGATGCATAAGGGCCCCTTTGTTTCTTAGACGCACTTCAGAGTAGTTGCTTTATAAATTATACATTTGGAAAAAATTTCGTAGGAATCCATGTAGGCGTATAATTATGGTTATGACACAAGTTAGAAGCAGACTTAGGCCAGCATAGCTTAGTTGGTTAGGGGTACATATCACAAGCTTAACACGCTTGAGAGGTCAAAGAATCGAACTTCGTTGCCGATCACGCAATTTTTAAGTTTAAACTACTTAGGCTTGTTGCGTTTGCTCTAACGTTAACAGTAGAGCATGTTGGTAATGCGTGATGGTACGCGCTATGGTTTTCTTTTTTTTTAAGTTCTATCCACCCGCAAAGGGCAACCCCATTATGCCTTCAAAGCACCGCAAGTAGGATGCGGAAATAAGGATAGATAGCGATAAACCGCCTTCTTAAACAAAAATAGGTTGTAATTTTTGGGAAAAATTCCTTTCGGTAACGAGTTCCATAGCTTGGTAGTTCTATAGAAAAAAGAGTTTCCATAAACAGAAGTCCTTACTGTGTCAAGCCGGACCGCATAGGAATTTGCTGTCTCTGACCGTCTTGTATGCCCTTAGGGGGATCAATCCTATCAGTTTCTGCGAGCATCTCCCATGATAGTACTTGTAGAAAAGATATGTCACCAACCATCTCTCGGTGCTCTAGTGTTTCGAGAGAATCGGTCAAACTCTCGTCATCAATTAGGTGAGTTGCTCTTTGAATTTAAACCAAAAGAGCTAAAGTGTGCTTTGGCGTTGAACTTCAAACATGAGAAAAGTATTCCAGTGTTGGCCTAACTTGAGCTTTATATAGTGTGAGTAGCTGATGAGATGTGAAGTACTTTTCAGCTCTAAAAAGAAAGCCGATCTTTTGACAGGCGGACTTAGCAATGGCGCGCACATGATTGTTCCAAGAGAAGTTAGTGATCGTATTCACCCCTAGGATAGACAGATTAGATCCCATCGGAAGGATTTTACCGTCTATTAGTATTTTTGTTGCATTATCCCTTGATGTTTTCTTAGAGAAAACCGCAGCCTGAGTTTTTGATGATTTCGAGATTCCGATTAATAATCTGTATCTGCTGTTCCCTTTCTGTTCGATTTGAAGCAGCAACGGATAATGGTTTGTCGAAGAAAAAAGATGACAGCAGGCTACTATTATCTGCGTAACTGCATACCTGATTGGAAGTTGAAGCCAAGAGATTGTTTATTTTAACAGAAACAGAGTAGGAGACAGGAGAGACCCCTGGGGCATCCCTGCATTAATCGCAAACCTCTGGGATGAGATGCCACCGATGACGGCCTGAAGAGATCTGTTAGCGAAAAAACTGGAGATCAAGTGACAGAGTCCAGGAGGAAAACCATAAGATGTTAATTTGGCAAGAAGAGATCGGTGCCAGACTCTGTCGAAAGCCTTTGAGATATCCAATGCAACAATCCTAGCCTCACTATGTTTTTCCATAGCTGAGTTACAGATATGAGTAACACATGCCAGTAGATAGCCAGTTGAGCGTTGTTGTCTGAAACCGTATTGCCTGTCCGAGGTGATTCTATTCTCCTCCAGATATTTGAGAATCTCGATGTTGATAACCTTTTTCATTACTTTAGATATAACGGGCAACAAAGATTTAGGGCGATAGTTGTTAGCCAGATTCCTGTTGCTTTTTTTGAGGACAGCCTGCAGATGTTAAGGAATGCACCTTTGTTGTAAGAGAGTGTGAACGATTTACTTAGGGCAGGAGTCAACTCTGGAGGGCACTTCTTAACAACAATAGCAAGGCCAGAAGCTTTCGATGTGTCGTGCTCGAGGAGAATCTTCCTGACTGTGCCTTGTCTGAAAACAACTTCTGGCATCGAAGTGCCAACCTTAGGAAGAATAGGAGTTCTGCGTTTCGAGAATCATGGTTGCAATTTTCAGCAAACATTATGGCTACCAGGGCAGCTTTTCCTTGGAAGTTCGAACCGTGATAAATACGAAAAATTGTCAAGAGAAAAATTTTCTTCAGAATTAAACGCTTCATCAAAAAATGATATTTTATTTATATTTATTTTATTTTATTTATATTTTGTTTAGTGGCGAACTACTTTTTTCTTTCTAAAACAATATCACAGATTACCCATAACTCCGCCACTGGTTGAGATAGAAACTTAATTTTATCTTATTTTATGACCCTTTATCCACACACTATGTGTGCAAAATTGGGTTTAAAAATCTCTGAAAACTTGAAAATGAAAAAATAATATAATAATATTTTTTTAATTCAAATTTTAACATCTTGTATCTTTTTCCGGATACACAGGAAACTTTTCCTTAAAATTATTTTTTTTATCACCTGTCTTATTTAAAACACTTAAAATGGGCACACCCTGTATAATAAAATTTTGAATAAAATCATAAAAATTCGAGGAAAGTTCAAAATTTCATAATTTCACTTCAGTTTGTAGCCGAATTTCGAGAAAAAAGTTTAATTTTCGTGTTAACATCGAAATTTCAAAAAAAGGAGAATAAAAAGAAAATAGTAAAAATTTAAAGTCAGCTTGGGAGTGTGAGAAAAATTTGAAATTTAAAAGATATGTCGAAAAAAGTTGACCTCTAGAGAAAGATCTAAATTTGAATTTAAATTATTATATTTAAAAAAAATTATCGAAATTGTAATAAAATATAAATTATTAGAAAAACAAATCGCATATTTGACATTAAAGTGGGAATTCTGAACAAACAATCTCGAGTCCTCCATTTTGAAAGAAGTTAAAAATAGTTGAAACGTTTATTTTTCTCAAAATTACGAGAATTTTTTCATATATCATTTTTATTTCTCAATATTTTTTCTTTTCTTAAAATTCAGGCTTTTCATTTTTACCATTTTTCTTAAAAACCCTGTTTGAAATTCCAAATTTCAGTTTTTTTCTAGAACTAATTCCTTCTTTTGAAATTCTTCCCGAAATCTTGACTTTTTTCGATATTTGGATTAAAATTTTGTTATATTTTTTTGAAACTTTTTGTCTCAGAATTCATTTAAATCTTTATCTTTTTTCCCAAAATTTTGAATTTAAACTCGAAATTTTCATTTTAGGAATATTAATTTTATTTCGGATTTTTAAACCATTTTCGAAAATTTATAGCATTTTTCTCGAAGTTTTGAGTTTAAATTTAGGATTCTTTTAACAATTTTTCGGACTTTGTTTCAAAATTTTCACTTTCTTTTCATAATAATTCTCAATTTAATCCCCAATAATTTTACTTTTTTGACAAACATCCATTGTAAACTCAAAAATTTATTTCAACTTATCAGAAAAAATTAAAAATCAACAAGAAAATTTGGAAATTCATAAATTTAGAAAAAACTTTTCAGAAAGTTTGAATTTTTTTCCTGAATTTCTAATTTTTTCTGGAAATTTGAAGATTAAATATAAAAAGTTTGATTTTTTATGTACAGTAAAAGCTCCTTATTCGCGCTTCCTTTATTCGCGTTTTCACTATTCGCGGATTAAAAAAATGCGACCCAATTCCTATATTCGCGGCTAAAAATTTCTTTATTCGCGGATCTAATAAGTACATACATAATAATAAAAGGATTCCAATAGGTATCCAACCCAATATCCTTTGTAAATGGCGTCAAATGGACTAATAAAAAAAGTAAAATAGATCTTATTACACTTTTGCCTAAAGTATGTTGTTAAATGATAGCGTTGTCATTATGGATCAAAGACTGCAACCAAAAAAGAGTGCCCCTAAGTGGTTCAATGGTCCGGGATAAGGCAAAGCGTCTTTACGCTCATTTTAAAGAAAGAACCTGAAGGTAGTTGTAGTGGTGAATGTACAGATGGGGGTTTTCAAGCATTGGAAGGTTGGTTCAATAAATTTAAGGTGAGACAATCATTGCATAACATTAAAATCGTTGGAGAAGCAGGATTTGTAGACACTGCTACAGCAGAACGATATCCAAAAGAATTTGCAAACCTAGCAGCTGATGGAAGATACAAATCTGAGCAAATATTTAATGCAAAAGAAACTGCACTGTTTTGGAAGAGAATGCCAAACAAAACATTCATTTTTAAAAGCGAAAAGTCTGCTCCTAGATTTAAATCTAGGAGCAAACTTCTTCTATGTTCTAATGCATCTGGAGATTGTGTTATTAAGCCACTGATGCTTTACAGAGCGTTTAATCCTGGGGCTTTAAAAAATCAAAACAAGGACAACCTGCCAGTGTTTTGGTCGCGTGGATTACAAACGCTATTTTTTGTGACTGGTTCCGGAACTGTTTTGTTTCTGAAGTGGAAACTTATTTAAAAAAACAGAAATCAGACTTTAAGGCACTTCTAATTTTGGACAATGCACCAGGTCATCCTCGCGAACTTGAAACTTTGCATTCAAATATAAAAGTGACACGTTTACCTCCCAACACGACGGCTTTGCTTCAACCTATGGACTAAGGAATAATCCAGGCCTTTAAGCTCTATTACATTAAACGAACCTTCAAAATTATACTGGATAATATGGAATGTAATCCTGATATGAATGTTATGGAATGCTGGAAAAAATTTGACATAGCAAAATGCATCGTAAACATAAAAGAATCATTGAAAGAACTGAAGCCACACACATTGAAGTCTTGTTGGAAAAAACTGTGGTCTGCTCTGACTACGAAAAATGACGAAAAATCTGTGCAAGTTCAAACTTGGACTGCAAACATAGCCGAATCGCGAATGGAATAGGACGAGATGGGTTCGAACAGATAGAATCAAGTGACATTCAGGAATTGCTTGAATCGCAAGATGAAGATTTGACTAAAACCGACTTGGAGGAAATGTTAAATTCACAGCCCATTGAAGAAGAGGCTTCAACAAGCGGTGGAAACGTGATATTTAATTTGAAAAATCTTAGTGAAGGTTTAAGAATGGCAAATAAGCTTTGCGGTTTCTTTATGAACATTGATCCGTCTATGGAACGAAGTCTTATTTTTAAGAGGCAAATTGCTAGTACGACTGCTGCGTATCAGTCTGAATTGAAGGAGCTTTTAAAAACTGCCAAGCAAGAGAAAATTACAAAATTTTTCAAACCATTGCCTAAGCCTAAGGATAATTAATCAAAATGTTCAAAAACTTCAATTAAATTGATTTTTTTATATATTTGTTTTTTTATTTTGTCACCCAGGAACGTATCCCCTATAATCCCATATTAATTACCATTCCGTATTCACGGTTTCTGTATTCGCGGCATATTTATGGAACATATACCCCGCGAATAAAGAGCTTTTACTGTACTTAAATTTACTTCAAAACATGAGATGTCAGATAGGCTCAAGGAAGCTTAGGCCCCAAAGATTTTTTCCCTTAGGTGCCCCACTGATAATGGTTTTAAATAGGCTTATACTCTTTTCTGGCAATTATCACACTTTACTCTCTTTGGTTGAATTTTAACTTCAAATTTATACATCTTTTTGCTATTTTATTTTTACTCTTTAAGCAGAATTTTTTTTCGAAATTTGAAGTTATTTGTTGTAATGCCGGGTAGATGGACTCACAGTTATTCAAATTTCAGTTTTAAAGGAACTTTTTACCGAAAACTTGATATTTTAAATTAAATCTAGAATTTTTGACAAAGGAGTCGAAATTTCTATGAAGGACTTGATATTCCTAAAAAAATTATTCGTAAGCTGATGACTTCGTAGGCGTAATACCACCTGGTTTATCGAGGGTTACACATAGGAAAAGTTTCTAAACTTTGAACTCTAATTTCTTCACTCTTCTTCCAAAAAAATATCTTTAAAAAAGTAAATATATGTTGCAGTAATTTTGTTAATTCAGATATATAGTAAATTTCAAGAGGGAAGAGATCCTTTTCAGTAGAAACTAACTACTAATTTCACCAGGGGTGGCCAACCAAAATGATCTTGGCCACTTTGGAGATGCATCATAACTACGCGAGCCGCATGGACTGAAGTGTTAACAGAAATAGAAATTGGAGACCTCTTTTTGTCGATAACAAATATGTATAGCCAGAGAATGACAAAAAAATATAAACTTGTAAAAGTAAAGTGTAATGAATCTTCCAAGCCACAAAAATATTTTAGGCGTGCCGTGTTTTGGCCACCCCTGAACTAAAGGATAAGGTAACTTGAAAGCAGACGATGACAAGGAAGACAGATAATTCAGTGAATAACATGCCCCAAAAAAGATACAGGGAAAACCTCTCGATGTTATTGCCACAGATCATTCGCCACGAAACAAACAAGTATTTGTTATGCTAGTTTTTTTGTCGTCCAAGCGATTTAATTCGACATCCATCTGAATTTTCAGCAGCCGTCACCGGGTAGGTAATCCTAATTTGACGTCTGTTGAATTAATTAGTCTGTTTACGTTCCTCGAACGGCATTCCTGTTGTCTTCTTAGAGAGTCCGATTAAATAGATCAATAACCAACTCTGCTGTTATGGCGGAATTGCAAAACGCCGGTTCTAATTGTGATTCGAAGAAAGGATAATTATGCGGGCATTTAAAAATAAAAGAACGTCAGATCATAATTGCTGCCTCTCCTTATAAGAGCTTCGAACAAAGAGACGTTTAACACTTTGGCTCTTTAGCAGTGATTGACATTTAGATTGGTATTCATTTGTTATGTTCAAAAGCAGTTTTATTAATTGCTAGAATGTCTGCGATGGAAGTTTATGATGCTTGTAGAAAATAAAACTGGAAAAGAATGGCTTGGAGATATATTTTGTTGTCTTTTTAATTCAAAGGCAGAAAAACCCCTAAAAAGAAATTCACACTAGCTACTCTGCGATGTCTTAGAGTGCAAATAAAATATGATCATGTAACTTTGATTTGAGGTGTTATATTTTTTTCAGGAATTTAGGACAGTTAGGACAGTTAGGACAGTCAGGGTAACTTGGATATAGCCTAGATAAAAAATTTCGTGAAATGGTTAAAAAATTTATTTCCTTTATTTTCTTGCATCTGCTAAGTAACAAAATTAGCGCAATAGACTGCTTTTATTATTTCTTAAAGCAATGTGGTACTTGTGATTACCATAACATAAGACGACTAAATTTTGAATAATGGGAACCTGAGTTTATATTTCTATGCTGCTAATTGTAGGTAGTTGGTAAATTTACTTACCTGAAAAAAAGTTGATGGAATTGCGTAGCGAAGGAAGTAAAAAGGCATCCCAAGGCAGTAATCAATCCACCCATAACGGCGGTCACACGCGTAGATTTTCTTCTACAAAAGGCAATGGTCACAGGCGATATCAGCAGAGCCATACCAGTCGACATAGCCCCCAGCCAACCTGAAACAGAAACAGTTTTCGAAATATAAAGCTGATTTTTCATTGATTGACGCATCGAAATTTCGAAAAAAAAAGTGAAAATCTCGATTTTAGGCGCACATTTTTGCAAAACGTTCATTAAGGCGAAGTTTCGATGAAAAAGTCTTTAGAAAGAAGTAGATTTTTGAGTTTTAAACCGGACATTTTAGGAAGCACGTAAAAAATTCGAGAAAAAACCTGAAATTTCGAGAAAATACTCGAAATAAAAAATATCTTGAACTTTCGACTTTAAAAGTTTTTTTTTTTGATTATTTGACGTGAAGATCTTAATCATTAATATTTTGTCGATCCCGTTTAAAAAAAAAATCCTATTTGACGAAAAAATGAAAACTATTGTTTTTTTGGAATTTTGAATTTTAATTATTTAATGTCTCATATTTAAAGAAAAAAGTAGAAATTATAGTCCATTTCAGATAAATCTGTTTCAGAGTGGATACTCAGCTTTTTATTTTGTAGTGGCAACAACAAAAACTAGTAATATTTAGACATGATCGTGTGGCAGCGCTGTGACATTTCTTAATGATGATTGAGTTCTTATAATTCTAATCTAAATATTTTGATTTGTTGTCGATTGTTTTAAGAGTGATTAGTTTATATTTTACGTCAATTTCTGCTGAAAATTATGAAATAGTTAATAATGGTAATAAAAATAATATGGAAAACATTTAGTCGGATTATTTCTGCCAAAAAAACTTTTGAAATAATATAGGCAACACATTAATCGTCAAAATGATTATGCATGAACGCAGCTTTAGTCCTGGTGATTTTTTCAGTAACATATCTAAGCTTAATTTAATACTTTATGGCCTACTCTTATGCACATTTATCAGAAATGGTCTATAAAATAATAGAGATTTAAATTTCAGTGTTTCATATTCCATATAAAAACAACTTAAATTAACATTTGTCAGATGTCATGAGGTGATGTTTGAAGAATTTTAAAATATCATATTCACATCATGCTAAAATTTAAAAAAAATCGAGAAACGGTCGCCAATATAGTTTAAATGTTAAAAAAACCTCTAGATATAAAAAAGGTTACATTTCGAGAAAAGGAAGGATTTTGGGATTAGAACGGAAATTTTGTAAAAGAAAATATAAAAAAAATAAAAAGGTTAGGAGAAATAATAATAATAATTAATAAATTCTCGTATTTTCAAATTTGAAAATTTAGTTGAATTAGTCGAAACTTCGACACTTGAATTAAATTTCTGAGAAAAAACTTCACAAAAAAGAAGTCTATATTTCGAGAAAAGAGTCGACATTTTATGATGAAAGTCGAAATTTTGTAAAAACTCAACATTTTTATAAAAAAACTAAGTTTTGAATTATACATGCGGAATTTTAGGAAGAATTACTATTGTAAATTTCTATTGAAAAGTAGGATAAATACTTAAAATTTAAACAAAAATTGAAATATAAAAAAAAATCTGCATTTTCGATTTTAAAAGTTTAAATTTTGATTCAGAATTTTAAGAAAAAATTTAAATATCGAGAAAAACTCCTACTTAATATATAAAAAAAATTGAGCTTTAGCAGCATAATTTGAGAAAATAGATAAAGTTTCGATGTTATAAATTTTGAGAAAAACTTCATAATTTGCAAGAAATAAGCCAAAATTCTGAAAAAAGTCAAATGTCGATATTTTTGAACTTGTCGAAATTTCGTAAGAGAATTCATTGCTTCAAGAAAAAACTAATTTTTGAGTTTTTAAGTCGAAATTAAAAAATAATTGTAATATTTTCAAGATTTAGTTAGAAAAATGAAAACAAAATCTAAAATTTTAAGAAAAAAGGCAAAATCCAAAAAAATTTAGAATTTTCACGAATAAAAGTTCAAGTACTCAAAAGAGTCGAAATTGTTACAATTAAATTAACATGTTGAGAATAAAAAATCGAAATTTACAAAAAAGAAGTCTATATTTCGTGAAAAGTGTCGATATTTTTCTGCATTAAATTGAAAATCTTGTAAAAGTCAATATTTGTAATAAAAATCTAAATGTCGAATTGTAAAGCTGAATGTTTGGGAAAAATTATGGTAAATTACAAGTTTTGATTGGAAAGTTCAAGAAAAAAATATTTTAAATTTAGGTAAAAAAGCGAAATCTAAAATAAATTTTCAAATTTTTAATATAAAAGTTTAAGTAGTCGACACAGTCCAAATATCTATAGTTGAATTAAAATTTTGCGAAACAGCCCCACATCTAAAAAAACAGAAGCCTACATTTCGAAAAAAAGGGTCGACATTTTGGAACTTAGGTTGAAATTTTGCAAAAATGTCAAAATTTCTAGAAAAAGTCTAGATGTCGAACTTTTAGAAAAAATTATTGCAAATTTCAAGGTTAAAAGCGGAAAAACTTAGAATTTAAAGAAAAAATCGAACTTTAATTAAAATTTCCGAATTTTTTAGTTTAAAAGTGAAAAAAGTAAAATTTTGATTCAAAAGTAAATAAAAGAATATCGAGAAAAATAACTAATAAGGTTCAACACGAAATTTTGAGAGATAACTTCGACAGCAATAAGAATGAAATTTACACTAAAGGATTTGAATTACGAGAAAACGGTTGATATTTCGGGATTAGAGTTAAAATTTTTTAAAAAAGACAAAATTGCTAGATTTTAAGTTTTAAAGTCAAAATTTCAAGGTTAAATTGGAACGTTCGAAAAAAATCAGACATTTCGAAAAATATATCGAAATAAAAACGAAATTCTCCAACTTTTAAGTCTAAAACTTGGTACCCGGGATTTTAACAAAAAAAAACAAAAACAAAAATTTGTAAAAAAATATAGAAATTTGGACTATAGAAAAATTAAGAAAAACCTGAAAATTTACAAAAAAATCTAAATGTTGAAAACAGTTGACATAAAAGTTTAAGTTTAAGTTTGGAATTTTAAGAAAAATAGTGAAATTTTGGGAAAATATTATTGACTTATAAAAAAATTGAGTCTGGACACAAAATTTTAAAAAAAGAGTTGAAATTTTGGCAAATTTCGAAAAAAAATTGTGTTTCAACACCGTCCCCAAACTTTGGAAGCTCTTGGGGTGACGATAATCCAGAAAATTGCTGCCATTCCACCTGAAATCATCCGTAGGGTATGGAAAATTATCGTGGAGGCTCATTCAGTTATCAAGAATGGAGGCGAACACTTGAGTGATGTAATTTTTTAAATCCATTAATTTTAAATGGCATTATGTATGCTTATTAAGGAATAAGTTTTTTTTACATCTTGATTGTTAGTTTAGCTTTTATTAGCTTATAAAATCGGGGAATCTTCCTACCCCACCCTGGATTTAGGTTTCATTGTCTTAAAGATTTCCAGAATTTTTGGCAAATGGCGGAAAAATTTGTTTGAAATCTATAAGCCCAGATATGATTAAGGAATTGAATCCTAAAATTTTGTTTTTTCCAAAAATGTTTACTTTAAAAACAAAATTTTGACATTTTCGTCGATATTTAGTGTTTTAATCCAGTCTCTTAATAAAAAACTGATATTTCCTCAAATTATTTTAAAATAGCGAGTTTGCACTTTAATTGTTTAAATTCTTAATTTCCTTAAACTTATCAGTTTAAAATTTGGTGTCTGCTCAAAAATTTTGGCTTTAAACACAACATTCAAATTTTTTCTAAAATTCTTACTTAAAAATCATATGTTGACACTTTTGTAAAATTTCTCGATATTTTCTGAACATTTAGCTTAAAAAATCAAATTTTTTGACAAATTTTAAATTCCATAATCCTTTTTGTCCCCGGAATTCAAAGTCAAATTTTAAAATTGTAATTCAAAAACTTCAAAAATTTTTTTGTAGCATGAAATATTTTAGCACGAAGCCCCACTTTTTATCCAAAGACTTCAGTTTCAATTTGAAATTTTTACCTTCTTCCTAAAATTATTGTTAATTCACGTTTAATATTGTCAATTTTAGCCTTACCTTCAAGTTTAAATTTTGAAATTCTTCTCAAAATTTGATTTTTTTAAATAAATTTAGAACTTCTGGGTTTAAACTTAAAAAATAGAGATTTTTTTAGGTATCTTTAGCTTTTTCTTCACTTTAAACTCTTTCAAATTTTTCGGCTTGTACTTTTTATTTTGTTTCTAGAATAATAATTTTAAAACGCAATAGTTAGATTTTTCTAGAGATTTAGACTCTTTATAGAAATTTCATTTTTAATAACATTTCTGTATTCAACTTGGAGTTTTACGTCTAAACTCGACTTCTTCTTCTTTCCTTGTAGCCCGTTCTCAGTAACTATTGGACTTAGGCCTTCTCCTAAATATTTCCACCGCTCTCTATCTTGAGCATTTAAAATCCAGTTTTTGCCAGCTCGCCTCTGAATATCATCTCTCCATCTTGTTTGAGGGCGTCCGACACTTAGTTTAGTTTCCCTGGATCTGCATTGTATTATCGTTTTCGTCCATTCAATATCATCCCTGGCGACGTGTCCTGTCCAGCTCCATTTATTAGTGGTTACACGTTCTATGACATCGACGACTCTCGTTCACTCTCTGATGGCTTCTGGTTTCAGGTTGATGGGAATGTCCGGTTTCCTGAGGATGTGGTCAAGTTATCCAAATGCCTCCCATGTCAAGCCAACTCGCCTGGTGATTTTCTTTGTCGAGCCTCATGTTGTGGCCAAGGTACACATATTCCTCAACCACTTTAAGTATGTGGTTTTCGAGCGTAACCTGAATGTTTTTTGGACTCATGACCTTGGCTTTTTGAAGGTTTATCCTCAGTGCCACGGTCTCTGAAACTTCTTTCAGCTCTCTTAACACATTTTTAAATTTATTCGCGTCGATGCTCATTAAGATGATGTCATCAGCGAAGCACAGGTGACTCAGAAACTTTCCGTCGATACTGTTGCCATGTCAGATTTTTTAAGACATCTTGTAGTGCGAGCATAATCAGCTTCGGCAAAATAGTGTCGCCTTGTCTGACTCCTCTTTTGATAGGTATCCCCCGGTGACTAAATCTTTTTCAACTTTGATGTAAAGAGTGGCGTTTTCATAGATGTTTCTGATGAGGTTTGAGTATCTTGAGTCAATCCTTGCAGCGTTAATCGCATGCAAGATTGCCCAGATTTCTATAGAGTCGAAAGCTTTTTGGTAATCGACGAATGCCGGATGAAGTGGGACATTGTATCCAGTGCACCTCTCGACCAATGTGCGCACTGTTTGGATATGATCGATCGTGCTGTAACCTTTCTGAATCCAGCTTGTTCCACAGGTTGTTAAAAATCGAGCTTATTGTTGAGACGGTTGGTGATTAATGTGGTTAAGAGCTTGTATAGTACCGAGAAAAGGTTGATAGGCCGGTTTGTTTGATCACCTTTTTTGAAGAGGATGGTGACCTCAAATTTCCCCATGCATCGGGAATTCTTCCTTCTTTCAGGCATTTGTTGAGGAGAATAAGAAGCGCTTTGTCTAAACCTTTTCCTCCAGTCTTGAGCATCTCATTTGTCACTTGGTCTTCTCCGGAAGCGTTTCGGTTTCTCATCTCTTTCAGTGCTAACCTCAGTTTTTGTTAATTAATTTCGGGGATTTCCTTGGAGTCGATGTTTTGGATCACTTAACCTTTGGTTTCACCTTTTTTTGATACTACTATGCTCTGTTCATTTTTCGTCTTGTATATGAGCGCTTTCCCTTTAGCCATTTTGGATCAAAGGACTCTCATGTTCATATTATCTTCAATGGCTTATTGGATTTTTCTCGCCTTGAATGCCCTTAAGTCTCTACGAATCGCTCTCTATATTATTTTATCTAGTTGGCGGTATTGAGGTGCGTCATGATTCATAACTCTACGCTCTTCCAATAGTCTTATCGTTAGTCTTTGTTCTCCAAATTTGCAGACTTTCTTGGTTGCCACTAAGACAGTTTTGACTAATTTTTCTGTCAGCTCATTTAAGTCTAGTTTCTTCAATGCGTTTGTCAGTTCCAGCCTTTGCTCTATATGTTTGCTGAATGCCTGCTGCTTTCTTTCTAACTCAGTCTTTTTAGGTCTTAGCTTCTTTTCAATCTGCTTCTTTCTTACCAGCCTGCTGTTGACACATGTTTTAGCTCCTACAAGTCTATGGTCGCTTCCCGTATTGAAATGATTAAGAACAGATACGTCAGTGCGTATACTCCTGTTGTTTACCATTATATAGTCGATCCCGTACTTTATCGTACCGCCTGAGCTTCTTCAGGTCCATTTTTTGCGGAGGCTTTTGGTAGAAGGTGTTCATGCAATACATCCCTTCCTTGTACAGAAAGTTTAGCATCGTTTGACCTCTATCATTTCTTGGCCTTATCCAACGTTGCCAATATTTATAGAGTCTATTGTTATTTTTTTTCGATTTTAGCATTGAAGTCCCCAATGAAGACCTTGATCTTTGCCCTTTCTCCATTCTTTGCTACTAAAGATTTTCATAATACAGCTCTACTTCTTCATCGGGTGAAGCAGCGGTGTGAGCATAGGTCTGAATAACCTGTATGCTGTATCTTCTATTTAGTTTCAGTACTATATAGATAACACGGTTTGATATGGCATGGCACTTGGTGATAAGATCTTTCATTTTTTTGACAACCATCACAACCGTCACATCACTGAGGTTACTGTCGAAGTTTCGTTGGGATAGTAGATGCCCGGATGGTAAGATTGTGGTGGCTTTTAGCCTGGACTTGCTGATTTCCAGAATGTCCCATTTGATGTTTTATAGTTCATTTTCTAAGGCTGTGCTCATCTAATTTTATAGTACGGATGTTATAAATGGAAATTATTATGGAGTTCTTGCTAGGTTTTTTCTGCTTTGGAAGTAATTCCCCAGAATTCATAAGCCTGACTGATAAATCAGTTTGAGATTTTGGGCATTATGCTTACTCATCTGGTGTATTATTGTATTAAAAGTCGACGTTTCATTTTCTTAAAGGGATATTGGCATTACAAACCCACGCTTGCCCTGCGGGTTGGCAAGGGGAAAAATAGGAAGGAAATAAGGGTAGGGGGGTAGGAATCGAGGTTAGGACATGGATTCTTCTCCATTAGGAGGTGGAGAACACAAACCATGAGCTCACGTGGGCTAGTCCCTGAGGTAGATCCATCCACCACCAGGATCGTAGGAGAGTACCTGATCGTTACCGGACTCGAATGCTCGAATGCTACTTGTAAATACAGTTTTTTTTTTCAAATGTCGCGCATAAATTTCTCATAAATTTCTGTTATTTTCTCAGCATTTTGACTTCATTCTCAAACTTTCAGTTTATGTTTGTTTTTTTTATTTTGAACCAACCGAAGCATGGACTTTTCCGAGATGTTTTAAATTTTAGCGAAATTCACTTTTAGATTCAAAATATGTATTCAAACTTCACAATTTGTTAAGTTTTTTAATAAAGATTTTGTGTTTGGAATAACATTTTTTCTAAATTTGAAAATTTGAGGAATTTTTTTACAAATTCCCAGAATTTTCCAGTTTAAGCTTAAAATTTTTACTTTGTTTGCGACATTTTCACTTTAAATTTAATAGTCAAATTGTTCCAAAACTTTTCTCGAAATTCAAACATAATTTTTTTTACAAATGTTGATTTTTTCTCAAAATTTTGATCTACACTTAAGCGTAAATACAATAATTTTAAAAATTTTTAATTTTGTCCACAAATGTTGACCATTTTTTCAGCAAATTACATTTTAAACTAGGTGTACTTTTATTTTACTTAAAATGTCGATTTTTTTTCTTGAAATTTCAACCTTAATATTATGATTTTAATTTTTTCCTGCAAAAATTGTGTTTTAAGCCAAATATTCGAAAATAAGTTGAAATTTGAAAAAATTAGAATTGAAATTTGTATTTTAATTTTGAACTAATTTTTGGTAGGAGTAATCTTTAGTAAAAAATTGAATTATTTTTGGTAGAAAATTCAAAATTGTAAAATACTTTTGTATAAACCTCAACAAATTTTTTTTATAAAAGTCAAGGGATTTGTGGTACAAAAATTAAACAATTTTTGGTATATGTCTCAGAGAAATTTTGATAGAAAAGTCTAAGTTTCTCTCAGTAGAAAACTTATATAATTTTGGGTACAAATAATGACAAATTTAGAAAATTTATAGAAATTTTAATATGAAATTCGAAAAATTGTTGGTAGAAAATTCAAAGCTTTCTTCGTAATACGAGGACTTTCAGGGATTTTGATACAAAACTTAAATATTTGGCAACTTGAAAAATTCTTGGCAAAAAAATTAAAGAACTTTTCCGATCTAGGAACTTTCTAATAGAACTGATGAGAGAGAGAGAGAGAGGGAGAGAGAGAGAGAGAGAGAGAGAGAAAAAGAGAGAGAGAGAGAGAGAGAGAGAGAGAGAGAGAGAGAGAGAGAGAGAGAGAGAGAGAGAGAGAGAGAATTCATCGATTCTCTTATGAAATGTTAAAGTGTGTGTTGAGACGACACGAAGAAAGTTTAAAAAAAAATTTTTTAAATTGAGCAAATGAATTATACCATTTTTGGAAAGAAAAGATACAAATGAAATCATGGTGAATGTTTAAACAACTCATTAAAGATGACCACAATTCAACCTATGAATTTTTGCGTCTCCTTCACTTTGGTAAAAGATTACTGATTATCGTCGATGAGTTAAAGGCATAATGTCACTTTAGAACATTACATACATGACATACTTACCTTAGTTTCTCTCTTTTTTTTTGGACTATTTGACATAATAATTACACAGTTTTTCATTAAGAGTTTCACGGTTCAGTTTTGAAAAGAAATGTTCAAAGTATTGAAAAAAATAAAAACTAGTGATAAATTTCCGAAAAATATTGTATTTTGACATTCGACTAATGTTGTAATTAAGAAAATTGCCTAATTCAAATTTTAAATTTTTTGTTTTATTTTGTCTCTCTATTATTTAAATTTTTGTTTGTTATTCTATGCAAAAACCTTAACCGATTTTTATGTTAGATAATATGAGGTGACTTTTAAAGATTATTTTAATAATACCGTCGCCTGAGAAAATTCAAAATTATTTCACAAATTTGTTATTCTCATTCTTTTACAATAGTTTGGGAATCTTTTAAAAACTGGATTGAGAAAACTTTATTAAGAAACTAAGGAATTACCTTATATCGATTGAGTTTAAAAAAGGAATACGCTGTTTCCCATTAAGTAGTTTGTATAAATTTATCGGACATGTATGGCTTCTAAAAATATATTACTGGAATGCGTATTGTGTCCCAAAACAAGCAACGAAAATGTTTTGTTTTGTTGAGAAATGCTTAGAATTGTCGAGAGATATGTTTATGTTTCCGTTTGTCAAAAATACATTGTAACTTATTTAAGAAATATAAGTTTTTAACACGTTGGTCAATTACATTAAGGATTGCGTTTCAAAGAGATTTTTGTTGTTTTGTTTGCTGTAATTATAATCCAGTGGATTCCTAGCGAAAATTGCCATTGAAAACACACTGCAATTAAAATTGAAGCTCGTTGTAATTTAACCATGGAAAGACACCAATGTGCTTCGGTTATCGGTGTTGAAAACTGAAACTTATTTTAGAGAAATTCTTGATAATTTTACAATATTGTGAATAGACGATTCTTGTGTACCTGCTTGATCGGAAACAGTGGCGCCAAATTTCTTCAACACTTCGACGTAAAACAATCCAACAGACGTGATAAATCCTTGATTGAGGATTTGAACCATGACTCCTACGACGAGAACCACCCAGCCCCATCCACCTTCAGGATAATAATGTTGTTTTAACGTCAGCAGTTGGCGCAAGTCTGCCACCAGTCGAGCCGCCCGACTGACCGGAGGTTCGTCCGCTCCTGAACCCTATTGAGCCCGAAAGTGAAAATTTGGCATTTTTAAAAAAAAAATATTGAAACTGCTCTGGCTTTTTGAGACTATTTTTACGAGTTTTTCTTTAAGCTAAACCACTTATAAAAGTGTCGGGGTATTAAAATCGCGATTTAATCAAAGTTACGTCACCTTCTAAACGAAATAAAGCAACCAATTTCAACTGTCTGACGTATTATTCTCATTAGTTTAGCAGACAACATCTTCAGAAAATCTGATTGAAAACAAACCGCGTAATTTCCCATTCCAACATATTGAAAGTTTCCAGATTAAATTGGACAATTCGCCTCGAATAGTTGTTGACTGGATGCGGCTGAATTCCGAAGCGCCCTTATGCCCCATTTCCTATCGGCGCATTTCCCATCCGGCAGTAAAAGCGTAAGTGCGGCGGACGGATTTCACTTTCTTCGAGAAAGTGCCTCTAAAAGGACGACCTTGCGGGATGCGCCGAGACGGGTGGAAAATTTAATTTTTTACCACCATCCAGACGAAAGTGCACACAGTCGGCGTTTTATAACTGAGCGTCGGAAAAAGTGGAATGTCGGGGGCAATCAGCGGAATTAGTTCTGAAAAGAAACCTAATCGGGTGTGGGGTTTATACAACTCTTCCTACGTAATTATCTTTGGGCGAACATGCATCGCTTTTTAGACGAACGAGGGTTGACGAAGATGGAAGGATAATGGTTGTGAGAAACTGAGAAATATACTCTTACCAATTACCCAGAAGGCAAGGAGGATGAGCAACTCGATCTTCTTCAAGTTTCGAGGTGTTTAAAGCTAGTTTTTGCTTACGAGGTTTGAACAATAAACAAGTTAAATACTCCTCGCCCCATTTTCAATTCAGTTAAGTTGATAATTTTACAATTGTTCCTGTCTACCAGGCAAATGTGTATTATACAAATAATCACAATTTATTAAAGTGAAATTATAAAGTTGCTTAAACAGCTGAAACAATAGAAAACATTTCAAATTATACCCATGAAAATTATTTAGAGATGCTCAGATAAACAATTAGAAGAGTTTTTCGACTGGAGAACTTGAAACAAAAATTGAAAACAACAGTTGAAAAATTTGTCTTAATTTAAATATTTCAACTTTCTAGAGCATCTAATAAAGATACAGTCGCATACCAAAACATTAGTTTGAATGCAATTTTTCCCAACCCTCAAGAAGATTTTCAAACTAAATAATATTAGATAAAAAACATTAGTAAAGCACTAAAAATGACCCAAGAAACTCAGTTGTATAGTAAAAAATTATCGAGATTATTTAGAGAAACAGAAAACTTTATTTTCTTCAACATATTTTGAACATTCTTAGTAGAAAATGAACCAACATTTATGGTAGAAATATTGAACAAATTTTGGTAGCAAACTCAAGAATTTTTATTAGACAATTCGTAAAATTCCTAGCATAAAGCTAGAAGAATTTTAAGTTAAATTTTAATATTTTGTGTGTATCATTCGAAAGCATTTTTAATACAAAATTTGAGAAAATTTTCAAAGGAATTTTTGGTAGAAAACTTGGAATTTTTGTTGTTAAACATGAATAATTGTTGGTAAGAAATTTTTTAGAACAAAGTTTGAGGAATTTTTGATATAGATTTCGAAAGAATTTTTGGTACCAAATTTGAAAAAAATTAAAAACAAATTTCAAAAAAGTTTTGGTACAAAACTCTAAGAATTTTTGGTATTAATCTGGAGGAATTTTTGGTATAAATTTCAAAATATTTTTGGCACAAAGCTCGAGAAATTTTTGGTATAAAATCCTAACGAATTTTCAGTAAAAAATTCGACAAAATTTTAAAGCAAATTCTTCTCCAAGAAACTTTTGTTTAAAACTAGAGAGATTTTTAACAAGAAAATGTGAAGAATTTTTGTTAAAAAAATTAAAATGTCGAAAATTCCTGATAGAAAAGTTTTTAATTCGAATAATTTTAAATAAAATAGTGAAATATTATTACAAAAAGCAAAGGATTTTTTGAACGAAACTCAAAATAATTTGCTATGAAATTTTAAACATATTTGAACATTCTTTGGTATAAAAGTGGAGAAATACTGTCACAAAAAGTATAAGCATTGTTGGTACAAAGATCTCAGACAGACCTCATTTAAAAAACACAAACATTTTTGGAAGAAAATATTAGGATATTTTTACACAAACATTGACTTATTTTTGTAAGAGCACTAACGGCATTTTTGGCAAACAATGAAAAAAAAATTGGCAGAAAATTTGTAGAATTATCGGTACAAAAGTCTAAATATTTTCGGTATCAAATTTATAAAAAAAATGCTGGAAATGTTGAAGAATTTTTGATGAAAATAGAGAACAAAGTCCGAAGAATTTTTGGTATAGATTTTGAAAGAATTTTTGGTACAAAAAATTCGAAAAACATTCAAAACAAATTTCAAAATATTTTTGGTAGAAAACCTTAAGAATTTTTGGTGTTAACCTCGAGAAATATTTAGTATAAAATTCAAAATATTTTTGGCACAAAGCTTGAGCAATTTTTGGTAAAAAATTCGAGGAAATTTCAAAACAAATTTCATAACGTTTTTGGCAGAAAACTCAAAGAAATTTTCCTTTGAAACTGAAGAGGTTTAAAACTAGAAAATGCGAAGAAATTTTGCTGAAAAAATTAAAATGACCGACATTTTTGATAGAAAGTTTTTAATATACAACTCGAATAATTTTAAATAAAATAGTGAAATATTTTTGATAAAAAAGGCAAGGGATATTTTGAACGAAACATAATTTGCTAGAAAAGTTTGAACACTCTTTGATATAAAAGTGGAGAAGCAAAAAGTACAAGCGTTGTTGCTACAAAGATCTGAGATAGACCTGATTTAAAAAACACAACATTTTTGAAAGAAAACTAGGATAATTTTATACAAAAATTCAATTATTTTTGTTAGAGCATCAACGATATTTTTGGCAAACAATGAAATGAAATTTTTGGCAGAAAAGTTGAAGAATTATCGGCACAAAAGTCTAAATATTTTTGGTATCAAATTTACAAAAAAAAATGTTGGAAATTTCGAAGAATCTTCGATGCCAATAGAGAAAATTTGATAGCCAAGTAGACAAATTTAGCCTCTAAATTTAAAATATTTTTACAAGAAAACTTAATAAATTTGAAGTAAAAAAAACCAAAAAACTATTCTCTTAAAATTTTAACAATTTTGGGTAGACATATCGAACAATCTTACTTGATAGAAAAGCTAAAATTTCTAGCAGAAAAGTCAGAAAATTTGTGCACTATTTTATGTAAAACTCAGACTATGGTATCAAAATCGAAGTACTTTTGTTGCAAAAACTCAAAAAATTTTTGGGACAAAATTTACTGAATTTTTAATAAAACATTCAAAGGATATTTTCTGCAAAATTTGAACAATTTTGGGTATTAAAATAATTTTTGATAGAAAACTCGAAAACATGTTGTAAAACAATATTTTGTTGAAATACTAAAAAAATGTGAAAAATAAAAGTCTGAAAATTTTTGGTAGTAAAATCGAAGAGTCTTTGGTACAAGGCACGATGAATTTTTAATTGAAAATTCATCGAACTTTTATTGCTAAACTCAAACAATTTTGGGTAGAAATGTCAAAGGATTTTAGTAGAAAATTTAAAGAATTTTGGTATCAAATTCGAAAAATATCTGGTATCAAATTTTTAGTAAAAATCTCCAAAAACTCTTAATTCTTAAGTTGAAGAATTTTTCGTATAAAAATCAAAGATATTTTGGAAAGCAAACGTGAAGAAAAACGTAAAAAATTCATAAATCTTTTGGTATAGAAATTGAACAATTTTCTATAGAAATAGAAAAGTTTAATAATTTTTTGTATAAAACTTAAAAATATTTTAGTAGAAAACTTATAAAATTGGAAATTTGTAAAAAATATAAAACAAAAAATGTAAAATTTAAGAAATCGTTGCTGCAAAAAATAAGGTAACAAAGTCGAATACTTTTTGCTACAAAAGTTAAACAATTTTTGATATAGAGGTAAAAGCATTTAAGGGACAACAATTTAAGAATATTTGGTGGAAGAATGAAAGAAACGTTTATAGAAAACTAAAAGATTTTTTTTTGCACAAAAATTGAACTATATTTGTCAGAAAGCTAGAAGAATTTTTGATATACAAGTCGAGGAATTTTTGATAGAAAAGTCAAAGAATTTTCGGTACAAAGCTAAAGAATTTATTTTCGGCACGAATTTCTTATGAATTTTTCATAGAAATATTAAAGAATTTCTAATATGCAAATTAATGACGTTTTAGTATAAAAAACTAAATACATTTTCATAGCTCATTTTTCAACTTATACACCAAAATTCTTGGCTGGAAAATCGAAAAATCTTTGATACAAAACTCAGAAAATTATTTGTACAAATATCAATGAATTTTTAGTAAAAATCTGTTAAGATATCGAAATAATATACCGTAGAAAAGTCGAATAATTTATGGTTAAAACTTGAAAACATTTTAATACAGTACTTTGAGAATTTTTGTAGAAAGGTTCTTAAGAAATTATTAAAAAACTCAAAGCTAAACTGAAAGATAGATAGAAAGGTCAAACTATATTTTTTAGAAAAGTCAAAGAATTTTTTTTACAAAACTTGAAGAATATTTGGTATACGCCCCGAATAATTTTTGGTTAAAAAGTGGGTAAATTTTTGGTATTAACCTTTAAAAATATGTCATAAAACTTTAACAAGAACCTACACGAATGTTGGCCAGAAAAGTTAAAGGATTTTTGTAGAAACTGTGAAGAATTTCCGTATAGTCGGAGTAATTTTTGTACCAAAGTTCAATAGATGTCAAAGATGTTCAAATATTTTTTTATACAAAAGTTAAAAGTATTTTTAACTTAAAAAGAAAAAAATTTTTGGTAGAAAAATACAAGAATTTTAGATACAAAACTTAAAAAATTGTCAATACAAAATGCATTTTTTATAACAAACTTTGTAACTTTTGGTGTTCTCGAACAAAATTGTTCGAGAATACATCAGAAAATTTTTCAAATTGGAACCATAAAATTCTTCGAAAAACTTGCAAAATTTCTTCCTGGAAAATGATATGAATATTTTGAATTCATATCATATTCTAGAGCCTAGAGATTGCTTGCAGCTTTTAGGGTGATTCGGCCTGACGAATTTAAATATGACAGAAAATCATTAGATTGTCATTGAAATTAAAATCTTGAAGCACCATAGATTTGCAGAATTTTCGGAAAATCATGAAACAGAATTGATGCGACACTTTAAATCCGTAAGGTGAAGTTGTTGATTAAATTAAGAGAATATCTGGCAGTAGTTATCATAGTAAATGATTGAGAATCGACTAAAAAAAATCTTGACGTTGTTAAAGAGAATCGAAAACATTTTGGTTAGATATAACTCACATAGAGCTTAAAAGGCATAAATCATAAGGATTTCTCGGATCTGTCAGTATTGTTTAAAGAACTTAAAAAAATCGCCAATCATTCTAAACTGAAAGCATAAAAAAATCGCAGGATTTTTCCATAGAAAATGATAATAAATTTTCTAAATTAAGGCTCTTGTGGTTAGAAAATATGGAAAATAATTTATGAAATCTCTAAATATCAATTTTTAAAAACTACATCGACCAATAATAGAAAGAAATTAAATGATCACCAGAAATTTTTGTAAACTGAGAACCCAAGAAAATGTTGGTAGATGCGATGAGCCACTTTATTTTTCATTTACTTAAGCTCCTAAAAGGAAACAACTTTATTCATTTATTCAACCTGATACGTCTTGATTTTTGTTTTTTGTTTGTTTTAACTCTTTTCGTTAAGAGCAACATCTTGTTTTAGATACTTGTGATTGATTGATGATTAGAGATTTGGGATTTCCGCAGTAATTTTGTCGCAATATTTAATGACCATATTATAGATCAAAATTCGAAATAAATTCTAGCATTGGGGCGATGCCATATTACATTCAAGCACTGATGGCTGTTTGTTACTGTGCAAAATGGAATTAAGTCAAACGGGAATTATAAGTCAATGAAATTGAATAAAAGCATCTAGTGATTTAAGTAAGTCATAAAACTAGTTCCTGATTGTAAGATGTCCGAGGAATTTACGACTCTTCTAAGAGATGCATCGGAATATAAATTACGAGAGAGGTAAGATGATGCAAGAAAAGAGAGATCAAATAGCATATTAAAATTACAAGTAATCTTTCTCTAGTGCACACCGACAGTGATAAGTTGGTTTTATGTCGTTTTGGCTTCTTAAAATTCAACATTAAATCGTCTCAGTTTTATTATTTTATTAAGCTTACTATAATCGTAAAGCAAGAGCAGTTTCAGTAACGGTATAATCTGATTGAAAAAAGACCAATACTTTGAGCGATCTCTTCTCTCATAGAAACAAATTTTACGTGAAATTGAAGCCGCTGTCGAATTCAAGATGATTTTAAATCACTGCTATAAATATTGAGTAAAAATTATGATCAATAGTTAAAAAAAAATTCTACTTCATACTTTCCAGACAAAATATTCCCCAAAAGAAATTTATAGCTCAAATTCGTGAGAAATTAACGGCAGCTTCAGCTTCATCCGATAGTGGCAGATTTCGACAGACCCCATAATAGCTGCCCAGTCCGGAGTCGTGATGGGATAGCTGCGGTAGAGACCTGGACCTGGATAGGCCGCTGCGACGATGTCTTCCATCGCTGGAAAGCTCGTCGTCCGCCGCGACCATAATTCACCATTCGATGGTGCTCTCGATCCGCACCAAGCTTTACGCACTTTCATTGCGCCACATTCAAACAGAAAATTCAAACTTTTATGATACTGATGATGGACCTTACTAAAAGGCGACGATATTTAGCTTTTTGGTTGGTTTTGTCTTTGACATATCGATGGAATATGATATGGGTTATTATTTAAGCCGCGCTAAGCCTTTGATTATGCTCTAAAATAACCGTAAACTGGGGGAAGTGAGTTTCTATGGAGTTTTTTTTATAGTCGCCAGCGTTTTTGGTGTTTTTATTTCGGGACTTTATATGTCTTGGTTAAGAGTCATTCGGTGGCGATCTCTAGACGTTATTATCTGCGCAGAATTCGGGTAAATGTCTCAATTTACTCTGGTTTTATAGTTTTACTAGTGGCACAAAAATTTTAAGAACTTTTATACGAATTTCATACATAATTACAAACACAACTAGTTGCTTACGTTATTTGGAAGTAACTTGGGCTTTTTTACTGATAACTGCATTAAAATTCATAAAGAAGCTAAATCTTTTAAAGAATCACTTTTCTGCCGATGAAAAAGTTTCTTAGTAGTTGAAATACGTATTTAACATAGACTAAATTAGTCTGGTAAAAACAATTAATTTAATTTGTTTTTAAAATTCCCTTCTAAATGCAAATAAATGGGCATGCTATTTAAATTATTTTTATAATACTTCATGTACATTACTGATAAGTTTCAGGGTTGAAAACCAACGACCGGTATCGATTTTATTATATTTCGCCAGTTTGGCATATCCATCTTTTGTAAAAGTCGATGAAAATTGCCAACAGTTTTTTTAACTTTCGCTCAAGCGAAAAGGGCATAATCAATTATGCCCTTTGTTTCTCCAAAATTTTTGATGAATTCATCAATTATCTTGTAATAAATACAAATCTTCCCCAAAAACATGTTCAGATACTTATTTCCTTGTGATTTCAGAATTTCACAGCCTATTTAGTAAATTTGTGTACAATTTATGGCCAATTTTTCGGTATTGACCTTGGAAACCTGTACAATTATGTTCACAAATAGTTTATCAAAAATATATTGCTTTAATAATAAGAACTTGTACCAAATACCTAAAAGGGGGTACTTAAAAATGTCTTATCCTGTATCTCAAAAACGAGACGTGATAGGATCTTAATATATTCACTGCGTATATACTGTACCTAATAGCAATCTATTATAGCTATCTGTATCACGGGTGCGGATACCGTGTCACGCAGTGTTATTACAAAATTCTGCGTCATACATTAAAACCATAAGGACCCTTTGATTAAAATCCACACTTTTTAGCCAATAATTACAGCTGAGGTAAACTATTAAGTCTTCAATAAAATGTTGATAGGAAGCCAACCCAAATTCTTCAAAATTGAAAACCCGACGTCGTTTCAAAACTTCGGATAACTTTTGCAGAAATGTATAAGAAATTACTTGAAAGTAAAACAAGTACAATATTTTTTGTAGAAGACGATCATTGTTTGAAATTAGACCAATGGAAGTCTCTTAGCACTTTGGAAAATCAAAATAATGAAAACTAGAAATGTTTTGTTAGAAAACCCTTTAAAATTTAATTCGTGGAATTGCTTATTGAACTTAATAAGACTAGAACTTTATATAGAAAAAGTAAAAAATATATTACAAAATTGTTTAGAATTCATAAAGGATATTTTTCAAAAAATAATTAAAGTCCCGTAAAAATAACAACATAAAATTAGTAGAAAATTCACAAAATCGTCTTCTTCAAAAAAAAACAAAAGAATTTTTAAATTGAAGTCACCAGAAATATTGTAACTTGTAGTTATAACATTTGTATTAATTCTCTAGAAACATTTGCTAATGGGAAGCGGCTGTGAGAATGAATCATACGTCAGATAAACGTTCTAGACGTTTCCGTAAGCGGTAAGTCTTATCTGTACGTCCATTCTAGAAATCGGAACGGTACCTATAAATACGCGGTTGTCTTTCCCTCAGTCAGGTAAGTTAGTTAATTAAACAGTGAGTCAGTTGGTTAGTTAGTTAGCCAGATAGTCTGATGGTTAAGTGAATTATAGTGTTCCGAAATAAATTTGAAATAAAGTGGTTACAATTCACAAAATTTAATCTTCGAACCGATAACCCGCAACAATATGTTGAAATTTTCTCAGACAAACAAAATTTTTCATGCAAAATAGGCAAAATTGCTTTTATCCTAAATTCCCGAAATCGTCTACAATTTAAGGGATACTTTAGGAAGAACAGAACCTCACAAAATTTTAGGTAGAAGCAAGAAGATTTTTTATCACGAACTTAAGAATTCAAAGTATTTTTGATATAAATGATCAACATTTCTCTAAAACTGCTAGCTTGAAATTATACAGCAATCCGAAGTTATTTTGGTACCAAAAAGTGCGCAGTTTTATTGTCTGATCCTAAAAAGCTCTGTACGATTTAACAATAATGAATATTTTAATGAAAGATGATCTAAAGTTTAATAAAAAAGAATTTTTCTACAAAACTTGAAATGTGTAGTACAAAAGTTGGAGTATATTTGGTGCACAAAATTCGAAGAATTTTCGATGGAAAACTAGAAGAATTTTTGATACTTAACTTCTGATAGTAAACTCAAAGAATGTTTGGTAAAAAACTCTAATAATAATTATTGGTACAAAGCTGAGAGAATTTTTGGTGCAAAAGTAAAGAAAAATGCTAGAAAAGTCCAAGGATCTTTGATGAGAGAAATTTTGGTTAAGCAGTGAAAAAATTCTGGCCCAAATAGAAAAGATTTTTTGGTATAAAAGTTAAAGAAATTTAATATAAAAGTAGAACAAACAATTTTTGGTATAAAATAGAACAGTTTTTGTTATAAAAATAGGAGCACTGGCGCCAAACTCAGAAAATGTTTGGCAGAAAATTAAAAAAAAAATTGAATGAAATTCGTAGCCGAATCTGGTAGAAAACCAAAAAAAGTTTGGTAATCAGAAAATTGGCAGAAAAATCGACAAATTTTTGTTAGAATATTCAAGACATTAAAAAATAAAAAAAATGATCCAAAACTCAAATAACTCTTTGCAAAGATATAAAAGATTTTTTGGTATAAAACTAAGTATTTTGGTAAACAATTTAAAGAGAGTATTTGGTAGAAAATTTAAACAACCTTTTGGTATAAAGATCAAAGTAAAAGTTGCAGAAATTACGTTATGAAACTTAAAAAATTTTTTGTGAAAAATATAAAGAATTTTTGTTATAAAACTCGACAAATGTTAAGTGCAATACTCAAGAAATTGAAATTAAAAGAAATTGGTCCAAAACTTCATAAGAATTAAAGAATTATTGTTGTATAAATATTTTGGGAGAAAAGTCAAAGATTATTTGATAGAAAACTAGAGCAATATTTGATATATAAAAATTGAAGTAAAATTTGAAGACATTTTAGTATGAAACTCGAAATAGTTTTGGTAGAAAATTTAAAAAATTTTTGGTATCAAATATTATTTAAATTTTTGGAGCATCATTTAATGAATTGAAGAGAAAAAGAAATTAATCCAAAACTTAAAGAATTTTTTTCAAAGCATTTTGTTTGTTAGAAAAAATTGAGTAATTTAGTAGAGAAGTCAAAGAATGTTTAGTAGAAAACTAGAACATCCTTTGGTACAAAAACCGAAGTAACAGTTGAAGAAATTTTTGTACAAAACTGGAAGAAGTTTTGGAAGAATTTTTGACATAAAACTCAATAAATTTATACAACACTCAATAGCCATACGTGAACGAATCTAATCTGCGGATTTATTCCGTAAACATATATCTGCGCACTTGGCTCGTTATATACCAAAAATGATGCTTTTCACTAAATATCTGTACACATATTATAACCTCCAATTAAATCCTTCACTTAAAAACTTCACCTTAGTGAGCTAATACTCATCACACGAGATTTAGCTGGTGTTATCTGTTATTCTTGAGTGAAGGATGTCAAAATCAGAAGGAATCAAAACCTTTAACAACCACTAACTGACATATTTAGTCTAAGCAAGATAAAATCTGCCAATTAGTCTATGGCTCGTCCCTTAACGCTGATTTGATATGTGCCATATCCAATACGTCGAGTAATCCCCTGGTGTATGACAGGCTAAAGAATTGAAAAGGAACAGAAACTGATTTACAATTTTAGGAATTCTTTGTAAAGAATTCAAAGAGTTCTGGTATAAGACTTTCAATATTTTGGAGTAAAAGTCATGGAACATTTGGTGAAAAATTCGGACTATGTTATCAAAATTGAAGTAATTTTGTTAAAAAACATAAAGAATATCTGGTGCAAGATTCAAATTTGGTATACAAGTTAAATTATTTTTGGTTAAAAACGCTGAGGTTTTTAAAACAGTTGCTAGCAGAATAGCTAAAGAATTTTTGGTTCAAAATTCAAAAGAATTTTAGCCAGAAAATTACATGGAATTTTGGTACAAAAATCAAAAAATTGTTGGTACTAAACTCAAAAAGCTTTTGGTACAAAACTGGAGGAATGTTTAAAATAAAACTTAAAATTTTTGCTCTTAAAATTTAATAAAAAACTTGAAACAATTTTTGGTACAATAGTTTGAAGAAATTTTGTGACAAAACTTAGTTTTGCTAGGGTCAAAGCTGAAGAATATTTGGTATGAAGCTTGAACAATTTTGGTAGAAAACTAGAATTTCTGATAAAAAATTAGATCACTTTTTGGTAGAAAACTGACTAGTGTGAGAAATCTCAGAATTTTTAGTACAAAATTTAATTGAAAAATAATCTAAAAATTTCTTATACAAAACTAAAAAAAAATAGAAAAGGGGAAGAATTCTTGGTCAAAAGTCAAACCAATTTGGTACAAAAGTTGAAGAATTTTTGGCACAAATTTTAAAGAATTTTTGATTTTTGACTTAAAGAATTGTACAGTGGAAATACTAAAGGGGTAAGTGCCAAAAAGTTTGTTTTTCAGTTTTTACCTTAAATGGGCACAAAATGTGTTCGCCAATATTCCAACCAAAGCTCCAAGGATAGTCCTTCTTGTTGGGCTACTAACTTAAACTGAATTAAGTAATTAACCTAATAATTAATACGTCATAACAGTAGGTTTTTCTTTAATAATTCCAAACACCTCATTTGGTACTTAGCCCCTTTGAAAAGAAATTTTGATGGAAAAGTTAGAGAATTTTTTGCTACAAAAGTCAAAGAAATTTGGTACAAAAAATCAAAGAGGTTGAGGAATTTTTAGCAGAAAATTATGAGAATTTTTGGTACAAAAATAGACGAATTTTAGCTACCAAAATTTAAAAATGTTTAAAATCAAGTTTGAACAATGTTTGCTACAAAAGTCAATAGAATTCGCACAACAATCGACAACTCTTGGTTAGAAAAGTAAAAAAGTTTAGTAGTAGAATTTTAAGTAAATAAGGGGTTTCTGTGGAACACTTGATTAATTTTTGTCGAAAATTAAAATAACTTTTGTTACAAAACCGAGTGAACCTGTGTTATAAAAGTAAAGAAAAAAGGTCAAAACCTCTAAAAAATTCTTGTTACAAACATCGAGAAATTTTTGATACAATATGGTAGAAATATAAAATATTTTGATACAATTCTTGGCGAATTTTTGGTACAACGCTCAATGCTTTGAAAATCATAAAATTGATCCAAGGTTCAAAGAATTACTTGCAAAGAAGTTAAAGGAACTTAGGTGCAAAACTTAAAGTATTTTGGTATAAAAGCCAAAGAACATTTGGTAGAAAATTCAAAATAATTTTTTTACAAAACTCAAAGAGTAGAAGAATAAAAGAATTTTTGACAATTTTTTAGCATAAAACTTCAAAATTTGCTAACAAAAAATGTCAATCAATTTTTGGCAGAAAACTGAAAAGAATTTTAGGTAGAATATTTGAAGAAATGTTGGCGTTGCTATAAAACTCAGCGGAGGTGTGTTATCAAACTCACAGAAATTTTAGTACGAAACTCAGAGTTTTTGGTACAGAACTGATGAAATTTTAGTACAACTGTTAAAAAAAATTATTATAAAAATCTGGTATTGAATACGAAGAATTCTTGTTTTTGGTTAAATTGTTGGTGATAAAATCAAAGAATTTTAAAATAACGAAGAATATTTATGAAGGTCGTCGAAAACTCTGTGATATCGAGACTGCTTAAAGATCGCACCTAATGTTGGTGGAAAATAATCTGAAATTTTCCCAAACTAAAATTATCCTAACCTAACTACTGATCTAACAAAAAATTGTTTTGAACATTCAGCAGGTATAATGCTTTCAAGAAAACTATAACAATTTTTATATGTATAAACCCATCATTATGTTAAAATTCAAACTGCGAACTTGACAAACTATAATTTAAAGAATTTCAATATTGCCTGAACAATTTGATAATGGTTAGGTAAAAAAAAATATTAAATTTCAATTGTCAAAAAATGATTACTTTTGGTGAAAAGGATAAAAATTTCTTTTTAATTTTAATCATTGTTTAAATTAAAAGTTAAATATTTTTATACAAAACAACCTTAAAACCATTAGCGATGAAATGCTGCTGAAATTGAAATTTTCTAACAAAATTAAAGGCAAAGTCCTAGCGCATCCACCAAAATACGCGTCAAATTTAAACCTCAAAAACGACTGCAAGGAAATTTTATCATGACACTGTAATCTGTTCTATCACGCATTCTAGACCTAGCTGAAATGTTGAGCGCGATTACATTCAAAAGCAGATAATTATTAGAATAAATAGGCGAAGAGTAACATTAGCTTAAGCTCTTTCAGTTGGAATCCAGTACATAAAGTTATTTTAGATACAAGATAATCCTGAGTTATTACTGTGGTTCTAATCCTTTGTTTACAATTGCAAAACTGTCCCAATATAATTTTAGTAACTGTGCAGAAACTAGGTTTAACATATTACGTTTGAATTGCGACAGTTAACAAAGCGTAAATAGAATGCTTTAAAGGCCACTTTTACTCCGTTTTTCATTTTTATATTGTCTTTAATTTTGTTACGTTGGCTACCCTCGAAGATTGAAACCGTTTTACTCAGGATTTTAAAAACAGAGTTGTTAAGTCTGCTCCAGTTTATTTCCTGAGGAGAAATTTCACTTTCAGTTTTATAGCGCCACATAACGATTCCTCCCGCGCTTTTACTGTCAACAAAGATTTATTGTAGGTGGCTTAAATTTTTAAGAGCCCATCCGCATACATCAAATTCCTTCTCAGATATATGCGTTCTTAATGGTCGTGTGATCGAATGCACCCCCCGATAAAAATCCCCAATTTCTTGCGTAAATTTTCGATTCCGCCAACGGGTGACAGCTTAACCCTTACAAGGGATGTGCTAGTTTGGAACACGCACTCCATTTAATGTACTTTTGCTTTTAAATCGATTTCGGGGACCTAATCCCTCACATATATCAATTCTTAATCTCTGCGAATGAAGTCGAAGGTCGTCGAGTTTTGAAAGGCGTGAATATTTCGACGGAAGTTAGGATACCCTCTAACAGGAAGTTAGTTCATGACAAAAGCATATAAAGCTTGAGTCTGAAACTTGACAACATTTTTACAAACTCGCAAGCACAACCAAAGAGTTTTTAATTGTCGGGGTTTGTATGAATTCTAATATTTAGACCAAAGTTGAGCATTTTCGTTTTTGTTGAAATTTCTTTTTACTAAGTACAATGATACCAAATCCTTTGCATGCCTTATACCAAATCCTTTGCGAGCCTTATTTATGTTACAAGCATATGTATTAAAGAAAAAACTACTTAAAGTCGAATAACCCTTACATATTTCGGTTAGAAACTAGTTGTTTAAATTCTCTGATACCGAATACGAAATTTAAGTCGAAGGTTTTTTTTTTTGTATTACAAATGGCAAAGGTCTTTTAATAGAAATGTCCAAAAGCTTTTGGTACAAAACTTAAGGAATTTTTGTTTTAAATATGAAAGAAATTTTGGTAGAAAAGTTGAGGAATTTTTGGTACAAAACTTTTGGTAAAAAAATTAAAGAATTTTTGACAGAATGCTATAACAATTCTTAGTAAGAAATCTGAGGAGTTTTTGGTAGAAAATTGGAACAATGGTTGATTTCAAATAGAAAGTTTAAAGAATATTTTATATAAAAAATGATGAATTTATGGTATAGCACATGAGTTTTTGCATAATTGTAAAAAAAAATTTGGTACAAATATCGAAGAATTTCTGGAAAAACATTTAAATGCAATTTGTTTAAAAACTTATTTGGTATAAAACTTGAAAATTTTCTGGTATTAATTCCGAAGAATTCTTTAATCTAATGTAGGAGAAATCTTGGTAAAAAATATTTGAACATTTTTGGGGGAAAATTTAAACAATTCTTGGAACTAGTGAAAACATTTTTGATTGGAAAATTTAAGAAATCTTTGGTGTTAATCTAATTTTAAACAAAAAAATCCAAAATCTTTTACTTCTGGCAGAAAACTCCATAAATTGTTGACATAAAATTCGATGAAATTTGGTTAAAAAGAAAAAAGTGAAGAAGAACAAATAGTACAGAATTTGTGAAATAAAACTCAAAGGAAATTTTGATAAAAAAAAGGAGGTTCACAGAAAACTCAGAACTTTTTACGAGAGTTCTTGTTAAAAAAATGGATGAGCAAAAATTATTGGTGATGAACTTTTGTTAGAAATCTCACAAATATTTTGTTACAAAACTTAAAGAATTTTAGATACACAATTCGAAGAATAATCTGGTAGAAAAGTATAAGAGTTATTGGTAAAAAGTTCGAATAATACCTTGTAGAGAAGTAAAAAAGGAAAAAAATTCGCAGTAAAGAAAGTAGCAGTAATTAATAGATAAGGAACCTAAACTTGCTAGAAAAGGTGAATAATTTTTTGTTTAAAATTCGAAGAAATAAGTATTAAATCTCAACGCATGACTGACAGGAAAGTTAAAGATTGTTTTTAAAGAGTTTTGGTACTAACCTGAAAAGATTTTTAATAACAATTGTGTTTGCACAAATCTTGAAAGAATTTTTGTAGAACATTCAAAGTAGTTTTAGTAAAAGCCTTAGTGCTTCTTTGTTAGGAAACTTAAAACACTTTTGGTTAGAATATTTCAAAAATTTTAAAAATAGGAGCATGGGAATTTTTTGTACAAACACTTAGGGCTTGGTCCAAAGTCTAATAAACTTTGGTAGAAATTAAAAAAAAATAGAAGTCGACAAATTTATCATATGGCACAATTTTTAGTATGAAATAAAAGAAATTATAGAATTGGTTCTAAATCTGGGCAATTTTGGCAAATATTCTGAAGAATTCTTAATACAAAAGTCGATCAATGAATGATATTATAATTGTAAGAATTGTTGGTACAACACTGAAGGAATTTTTAGTAAATTTTTGGTGAAAAAATAATTGATAGAAATAATTTTGATGCAACGGACTGGTCCTTGGTTATCTTCAAAAATTGAAATATAAATCTTATCCCCTGAAATTAAGAAGGATTACAAAACACAACAAAGGTTGATCCAACCCGTTTCGATAGCCAAGCTATCATCCAAACGCGTTAGAGTAACCTTTGTTGTGTTTTTTAATATTTCTTGGTTTCAAGGGACATATTTATATCTCAATTATTGATAGAAAAATATAACAATATTAAATTTAAAACTTGAAATAATTTCTGAAAGAAAATTAAAAAAATGTTTGTAAGAAAATCTATCATGGAAGTCTCAAAAATTATTAATAGCCGAAGAATTTATTGTAATAATTTCGATGAATTATTAAAGTAGAAGAATTAAAGAATTTTTGGCTTAAATCCCAAATAATTTTTTTTATATATGGTTTAAAGACGTTTTGATAAAAAAAAACGGAATGGAACTTTGTCATGAAACTCAAACAATTTTGATTAAAAACTTTAAGATTATTAGTACAGAAGCAGATGAATTTTTAGTACAAAAATTGAATGATTCCAAACTCGAAATAAATTTCCGCAGACATTACAAAACATTTTATGCAAAAGTCGATGAATTTATGGTAGAATATTCAACGAGTTTTTGGAACAAATGTAAAAAAAAACATTAATATGAATCTAATAATTTTTGGTAAATAATTCGAAAAAGTTTTGGTGGAAAAGTTAAAGTACTTGGTACAAAATTCCAACAGTTGTTGGCAGAAAATTGAAAGAAATTCCAAAATAAAATTTTAGTAGATATTTTGGTAGCACACTCCAGAAATTTGCAGTATAAGACTTATAGAATTTTTAACAGTAAAGATAGAAAACTTTTGGCACAAAACTCAAAATAATTTTTGTAGAACATTCAAAGAATATTCGTTACAAAATTCTGTAAATCTTTGTTAGAAAAGTGAAACAATGATAGAATATCAAATATTTTTTAAAGGAAATTAGAAATGTTCTTTGGCAGAAAATGAGAAGAAATCTTGATATAAAAATTCATTGAATTTATGGTACGTGTTTTTGGAAAATATGTAAAAAAAATGGTACAAAACTAGAAGAATTCTTGGTAAATAAGTGGAAAACATTTTGGTGGAAAGTTCAAAGTTTTTGGGAACAAAGCCAATGTATTGTTGGTAGAAATTTCAGAGAATCTTTAGTCTATAACATTTTTAATAAAACAGTCAATGTCGCAACTGGATTCAATGACATTTTGGTTGAAAGTGAACATTTTAGTACAAAAAGCAAAGAATTTTTGGTAACAGGTTTGGAGAAATTTCGATGAATTTGATGCAACAACGATGAGTGGTCAAAAAATGTCGCCGTACCCTTAAAGAATAGTTGATAAATAAGTCAAATAATTTTTGCTGGAAACTTAAAACTATTTTGGTACAAAATTAGAACAATTTTTGGTAGAGAAGCTAAAGAATTTTTGGTACAAAAGTCCAAATAATTTTTGGAACAGAACTTTTGGTTAACAGGTTAAAATTTTAATACAAATCTTAACAAATATATTTGATATTAAACTCGAATTATTTTGGTACAAATTTCGTTTTTGGTACAAATCTGAAACAACGTTTGACGCTAAACTTAAAGAATTTTTGGTAGAAAGTTAGACGAAATTGTGCTATAAAATTTGAGGCACAACAGTTGATGAGCTTTTAGAAAAAAATTGAAAAAGGTGTTGGTACAAATTTTAAAATATAATAGGTAAATACATCAAAGAACTTTTTATGGAAATTTAACTAGTTATTGGTACAAAACTTAGCAGAGTCAAGCAATTTTTGGTATAAAAGTTTAAGCTAGGTAAAATTTTGGTTAAAAGCTTAAATTTTAGTACAGATCTCTAGGGATTTTGGTGCAAATTTTGTTTTCGTACAAATTTTAAAGAATTTTTAATACAAAATTTGATGAATATTTGGTACAGTACTTGACAATCTTTACGTACAGGTGTAAAAATGCGTTAGTAAAATATCAAAGAATACTTAGTAAATACGTTAAATAATTTATTTTTAGCGGACTTTGTAATAAGATGCTGGTAGAAAATCCTTTTGGTAGAAAACTCGAAGAATTTTTAGTACAAAAGTCTAAACAATTTTTGGTCAAAAATTTGGAAGAGAATGAATTTCTTTTTGGTTAAACATCTTCAAATTTTAGTCCAAAATTTCAAATAATTTCTGGTACAGAGCCTAAAGAATGCATTTCAGAATTTTTGATAGTGGAATAAAGAAATTATGGTCATGAATTACAAAGTACAAACAATTTTGTCACAAAATTCAAAAAATTGTTAAGAGAAAATGTGAGAAACATGGGCATGAAATTAAAGAAAATTTTTTTAAACTTAGTGAACTTTGGTAGAAACGTCCAAGCAATTTTGCTACAAAGCACAAATAATTTTGTCACAAAATTCAAAGAATTTTCGAGAGTAAATGTGAAAGACATGGGCATGAACTCAAAAAATTTTTTTTAGAAAATTCAAAATGGTACATAACTTAGTGAACTTTTGGTAGAAACCTCCAAGAAATTTCTATAGAAAACTTTTAACATTTTTTGTATAATAATAAAGATCAAATTTTGGCAGTAAAGCAGAAAAATATCTGGTGTTAACTCCAAGAATTGTAGATAGAAAGTCTGAAGAAATTTTCATGCAAAATTAATACGCTCTAGCACTCGCCAAGATTTTTGCTAAAATTTATCTTGGTGAAGAATTTAATAATTGTTTGGAAAGAAAACAAGTTCAAGAGTTTTTGGCGAAACATTTTTTTGATTTTGATTTTTGATGGAAAGGTCAAAAGAATTGGGGTAGAAAATTCAAAAGAATTTTTGCAACAAAACTTGGTGAACTTTTGGTGAAAATTAAAAGAACTTTCAATAAAAAATTCAAACATTTCTCGATGAAAAATATTAAAACATTTTTAAGCAAAAGTTAAAAAAAATTTGAAGGTTTAGTAAACTGAAAGAATTTTTGGTCTAATTTATGGTACAAGATTTGGCATAAATACGTTTAACAGAAAAGTTAAAGAATTTTTAATACAAGAAGAATTTTTTGGTAGAAAATGCGAAGCAATCTTGGTAAAAAGCTTTTGGTAAAAAAAGTATAAAAACTTTTAGGGAAGTTGGATAATTGTAACATTTAGGTTTTATAGAATACTTCTCGTAGTTCGTGCAACATTTTCTAGGTTAGGATTATTGACGAATTTTTCATCATTTACATTTTTATAGACAGGTGTTATAATTACCTGGTCATAAAGCAGTCGCCCACTGAAACCAGATAGTTTTTAATGCGCCGATGAAACTGGTTTTGTTTCCTTCCTAAACAAGCTGTTAAATTTATAATAAATTTTTATACAACGCTGCAATACGTAACAATTAACTCCATAACTGGACTTTTAGTGTTACAAGTAAAGCGATAAGTGTATATTTTAATTTAAATTATAAATTGACATCTTATGTAATTCTGATCACTGAATACAATGAATTGCTAAATAAAAGTAATATAGTAGATGAGTAGGTAGATAATTGAATGTCGTAATTCAATTTTGATCAACATATTTGAAAAATGCTTGTAACTATTTATGGTGTAAGTTTCGAATAATTTTATGCAATTTCAAAATAAAAATTCTTTAATTCTTTCAGGTAATTTTCTGGTATCAACTCTAATTAACCTTTGGCGATTTTCTACAGAAATTTTTCTAATTTTCAATCAAAGTGTTTGAACGTTCCCTCGGTAATTATTTTCAAATAATTTTCCATGGTTTGATCAAAGAAATTTTGTTGTTAACGATAAAACGCAAAAAATTTAAAAATTCCACAAGGTTTTCGATAAATATTTGCTAACACCGTACGTTGTGCAATTTTTAAATTTTGTTACGTTTTTATCGTTAATAAAGTTTATTAGTTATGAATATTAAAGAATTTCACGAAGTAAGGGTTAAAAATGTTAATTATTTAAAAAATTCCATCATTGCTTTAAATAACTTTATTATTAATTTAATTTTGGCAATTTTCTATCAAAATTCTACCTAGTTTTATTAAAAACATTTTCATGTTTTACAGATAATTAAATGACTTTAGTTTCAGGTAATTTTCAATAACATAATAAAAAAAATGTTGCCATCTTTTACTTAATTCTTCGGGCTTCTCATGCATCATCCATTTTCAGTTGTACAGTTTTAGTCTTAACAAAGTACTAACTTTCTCGTTAATGCTTTTTTACTTGGGTATGTTCTAAGCCGCATCGTTATGAACGAATTATGGTGCTTTTATGCTTTAAGGCACGTAATTATTTTTTAGCTTTTATCACCTTTAAATGATATACCGGGTGTTTTTTTAGTTGGGAGGTTATCATTATATGGAGGGAGGACTACTTATTATAAAGGCAAACTGATTTTGTCGATGGGGCTAATCGGGGGTAAACTATCTCCTCAAAATATTTTCAACTTCCCCCCACTTCCGATTATACCGGAAATAGACATCAACTTTCTTATTTTAAATGGCAACCCCCAAATTTTATATTTGGATTTTACGTAAAAAAATAAGGTGAGTTTTTGTATACATGTTTATTGCTACCTTTGATAGTTTTAAAGATATTTAAAATTTTGGAAAGAAAAATGACAGAAAAGAAGGTTATTTTGACTCTTTGTATCTTTTTAATTATTTGCAGTAAAAACATGAAATTTCGGTTGAAGTTACGGAATATTATAAAGACTATAATAACGTAATTAGATTTTACATTTATTATACAGGGTGATGGAAATTTTATAATCTTTGCTGTTTTTGTTTTATTCAACAAAACTCTGTTTTTTAAATGGGAACTATATGTTTTTTAATCATTTTCGGATTCTTCACATAAAAAGAAGAAAAAAGTTATATTACTTATTTTTAAAAATTTTGTGCCCTTACAGAGGTATTTTACATAAATCTCAAAATAAAAACAATCATACATCCCTTTTTTGTTCAAGTAGGAAATTAACTGTAGGCAATAAAAGCTTAAAGAATTAATCATAATAAGTAATAGGAAACAAAAATAATTGACAAAAAATTTACATCAAGAACAACAAGGACGATCTTCTGTTTCAATACATTTAAAGGCATATTTTAAGATTTCGAATTGAGTAACGTTTTAAGCATATCCGATTGTTTCTAGCAATATGCTTGTCATGCAGTAGTCGTAAAAAAATCACTAAAAAATTTCCATTTCGATTTTCATTATAAAATTTAACGCTTACAAATCCTGAGTTCTAATCTAACAGCATAACAGTTAAAAGACGAACTTTCTTGAACATTTGTTGTTGATTTTCATTACTCTAAAAATGAGAAGTCTGTTTAACAAACCATTTTTACGAAACTTACATTCGTGACTCCCTAAATATTTTTGAATAAGTATTCTAGCAATTAGCCAAAAACTGATTCGTCTTGTGCGGTTATCTTTTAAATGTTATTTAGCCTAAAGTTTTTAGGCCTTCTGGTTGTGTTTGTTGTCTACTACAAAATTACTACTGGAGAAAAAAAATATTTTTCTTTTTTATTTTGAATCAACTCTGTAGCGGTGCAAAATTTAAAAAAATTAAGTCATATAACTTTTTTCTTTTTGTTACGTGAGGAATCCAAAAATGATTAAAAAACACATAGTTCCTATTTAAAAAAACAGAGCTTTTTTGAATAAAACAAAAACAATAAAGACCATAAAATGTCCGTCACCCTATGTAATAAATGTAAAACCTGATTACGTTATTATAGTCTCTGTAATAGTCCATGATCTCAACCCAAATTTCATGTTTTTACTGCAAATAAAAAAAGATACAAAGAGTCAAAATAACCCTCTTTTCTGTCATTTTTTTTCGAAAAATTGAAATATCTTTAAAACTATCAAAAATAGCAATAAACATATATACATAAACTCACCTTATTTTTCTACGCAAAATCTAAATAAAGTATAAAATTTGGGGGTTGTCATTTAAAATAAGAAAGTTGATGTCTACTTATGGTATAACCGGAAGTGGGAGGAAGTTGAAAATATTTTTAAAAGGTAGTTTAGCTTCGATTAGCCCCATCGACAAAATCAGTTTGCCTTTATAATAAGTCATAATCTATATAAAGGTGACCTCCCAACTAAAAAAAACACCCGGTATGTATACTTATTATTTACAAAGTATAAATGGGGATTTATTTCTTATTGCAGAAAAACAAATCACGTCAGGATTTACGGTCATACGTAAACATACATAATATGCAAGTATATGGGTTTTTAATTGGGCTAAAGGTTATTGCGAAGATTCTGTTCATGGTAATTTTGCATTAGATCAAATAAATAACTTGCAGTCATAATTCATAAGTTAACATTAACACCCCGTAAAATCGTGTATAGTGAGTTATAGGTAGCTGAATTATCAACATTTGAACCATAAACGCTTAGCAAAGCGGTTGCTCTTTAGGAAGGTCCCATTCGATTGTAATAAACCAAACTGACAATATTTAATATGATTAAAACCGTCTTTAATTTCCAAACTCTGAATCTGATAAGTGTTCAAACCTACTGGTCTGTGCATAAGAATCTAGTCTTCTGGGACCTTGCTACAGAGCAATCGGTTTGCTAAGAATTTGTGATTTAACTGATGGTAGTTCGGTTAACTATGATCCACTAAATAAGCTTAGAGGGTTGCATGCTGCACTCCAGATTGCATTCTACTTGCATACGACACTTGTTGGAGTTATCCAAGTTTTTCTTTATAGACTAATAGGTGGTCATACTTAAGAGTCATACGAAGGACATTCGTTGACTTTAAAATATTTACTTGCTAGAACATCTGTTAGCGTTTGGTTGCATATACCAAACTGACGAGATTTAATAAGATCGAAACGGGTCTTTGGTTTCCACACTTCGAATCTAATAAGTGTTCAAACCTATTGATCTGTGCACAAGAAACTATAATCAATGTTGCATACGGTACCATTTTACCTAGTAATTACCAAAGATGTAACAAAATCACCAAAATATCATAAAGTTGAAAAATAAAAATTAATTTTTTATGAGTCTAAATAAATTGAAATTACTACAATAGTCTAATTCAGAGATCAATTTAAAATGTAGAACTAAACACCGAATACCAAATAAGCAAAATTACTGCATTACGCACTGCTAGAGATCAGTGAAAATGTTTCAGTTATGGAAGCCGTCACTTTTAACTAAAAGTGACACTCACTGGTGGGTCAAATAATAAAATAAGTGATGATTGATTTTATCATATCTATTGAACTTTCGTTTGTAATGCAAGGGTAAATCACATATGAGCCGGAATGTCTATCATGTTGCCATGAGGGCGTCTGGAGTGTGGTCATACTCTTAGACATGACTTACTTCATTCAAGCGAATTCCGTTCTTGCCGTTCGTCAATTGTAAATACAAAGAGTGAGTAAGAGATTCATCCGCACATTGTGTAGCGCATTATTTTTAAATTTCTTGCCGTTGAAGGTGTAAAGCCCGTCGAAGTTCTTCGTAGACTTGAACCAATAAATTTTTAAAAACAAATTCTGGTTTATGTCTGATTTACTCTCGTAGTTTTACATCTATCGGCGAGTTTTTCATTATTTGACTCTTGGCCTGCAATCGAGTGCAAATACCTTTAGGCCAAGAGTTTTTAGAACGTTTCATCAAGACGTAAGTCTCAAACTGGCACCAATACTCGATTTTTAGCATATACAATGCGCGTGGATACAATAATACAAATGTCTAAGTCACTTTGCAGCAGATTTGCTGAGCCGACAGCACTGCACTGCATATGCGAAATATGTTTGCAAGGGAGCTTTCGCCAATGGGATCTAGAAGGATTAGTGGATCTGCTATGTTGCCATTACTTCAAGAAGTTTCCCAAACGTGCGATTACGCAAAAACGGCACCACTAGGAATCCTCTTATGTTATTGCTTCATTCACAATATTATTCTATATAATATATTACTTTATTATTAACATTAATTAATTATAATCAATTTGAAAACATTCTTCGCCTACAAATATGTTAAAAATTGTAAGTTTGACATTAAATATCTTGGCTTCGGTAACGCCGTTTATCTTTTAGATTAAAGAAAATCAATAGAAAAGCAATTGACTCGTGATCTACCTTAATAAGGATTTTTTAATTAATCCAAGTCTGGCGCACGTTAAAAAGTTTGGACGGTTTGTTGAATCTGTAGCTGTGGATCTTGCAGCATCTAAACGATAAATTGCAGCGGAATTTTCTTTTCAGCATCTAAATTCTTTAAAAAATGTAGGTATTCGTGCTTTTTTATGTCAACATTATATTTTTCCAATGTAGACAACTTTATAAAGAAGCTTAATTAGTGAACTTCATATTCAGCAGAATCTTCTTTAAAGCAACATACAACATTCGAAAACGGGTATATTTCGCTTGCCTATAATAAATTGATATGATGCTTTCGGACCGTGATGTATTTTCAATTTTCCGAGGATTGTAACGGCGCGAACTGTTCGCTACATATACTTGATTTAAAACCTGCAAAGTAAATGAAGCGGATGTGGAACAATTGGCATCGTTGATAACGCATACCCATAACTCAGATCGCCTCATGAATCCAATTACGTATTGCACGTGTGGAGGCCGATAGGACAAGATGTCCCGAAGTATGCAATAAAAACAAAAAAGCTGAAAAAAGCCAGTGCTTGTTCGGCCAAATTCGAACGTTTCAGGACGACACTCGGCCGCAGAAGAAGTTGCATTTTCTCGTAATTATAATGGAAGAGGCAATAAATATTAGCGAATAGTGCGTATCTTGCATTTTAACTTGTCTGGAGGGGTAATTTAATTGGTTGTAGCTTAGCGACTTACCTCGCTGGAATATTAAAAACAACTAGGTGCGGTCTGGGTATTACGCTTTCAATTACGAGAGAACTTCAAGAATAATTGCAGTTAACACAACTGTCACTGATAAACAACTCGAAGTTCATTGATATTAATGCGTAAGGGTGGGTTTGCGATAACGAAAAAGACAAATTTTTCGATGTTAGCTGTTTTGCAGCCTGATCTTTGAGAACTTAATGTGGATTAATGGTTATTAAAGTGGGTCATACCGCCTCCTAGAGCCGTTAATTCGAATAAAAGTGTAAGTATGGGAAACAATAGACCAAGAAGGAGTGGGGCTCGCACAATTAGGGTTTCGTACCTATATAATAATTAGTAGACAATAGACCAAATTAAACATCTTTTTATTTATGTATACCCCACCCCCGTATGGTTCGTACAGAAAACCGAAAATTTATATATACTCAACTGGGGGAACTTTTTTCAAAAATTTCCATTAATTCTTCAACACTCATCGTTTCCTTGAAACATTTTTTTTGAACCTTTTTCTCAAATTTACTACTTTTTTCAGAAAATTTGTCCTTTTATTTTGAAATTTCGTATTTATTTTAAAATTCGACTTCTTTCATCAAACATAACATAATAATTATCGGTTATTCTTTTCAGAGACCGCAAATATTTTACGCTTGGTACCCGATTGTTTAATATAGTCTTGGAAAATGTTATAAGAGAAAGAAAAAATAGACATGGAATCCTTTTTAACAGATCCTATCATTGTCTCGCGTACGCAGATGATATTCTGTTAGTAGCCAGAAGTAAGAAGGAATTAGAAATTATTACAAGAGATCTGGTTGAGGCGGCGAGCAGGGTTGGGCTTCAGGTTAACAAAGGCAAGAATAAATACATGAAGCTAGGGAAGACATGAAAAACATCGACTGGGTGTTTTACGGTTCAAACTGAACAAAAGGACTTTCTAGAATTCGAAGAAGTAGAAAATGTATGTATCAAGGAGTACTAATAGACAAATGCTGTAACGAAGAGTCGGAAGTAAATCTGAGAATAGCTAAAAGTAATAGGTGCGCGGGTGGGTTAAACAGATTAATAAGGTCAAAAGAGATTTCCCTACAATCAGCCTGTATAAAACCATACTGAGACCCACAATGCCGTATGGTTGTGAATCATGGACTATGAACAAGAAAATTGAAGAAAACCTGTTGGTCTGGGAAAAAAAATATTACGTAGAATTTTTGGAGGAAAGAAGGTAGGGACCGTCTGGGAAAGACCATCAAATAGAGAAATATACGAATTGTTTGGAGAACCGTCCATATCTTAGTACGTGAGGGCGCGGCGATTACAATGGTTGGAGCATCTGGAAAGGATGGATTAATGCAGATTGCTTAAGAACTGCAGTTGGACGATTCCAGAAGGTAAAAGAAGGAAAGGTAAACCAAGAAACGGTGGCGTGACGCAGTATTGGAGGACCTAAAAGGAAAGAGTATTAACAATTGGAAAATGGGAGCTCGAGGCAGAGAGTATTGGAACAGCATTATCAAGCTATGGGCCTAAAGGGCCTGTAAACGCTTTCATAAACACTTTTGAAATATAACAGAAGAATTTAGAAGGTTATTAGAAAAAATTGGTGTAAGCCTTATTAGTTTTCGCCATCTTCTTAGACTTTCTTTAGACTATATAAACTCTGCTCTTTTTACATTTTCATTCAAAAACGTCAAATCTCTTGTGTTTGGCGTTCCTAAGTTAGAATAGAAGAATTCTGGTCACCAAGTAGAAAAAAAGCGACAAAATCTGAGATCAAGTAGCTTAAGCCAATTTGCGTCTTCTTCGTAGTCTGAATTCTTTACTTCCATTGAGGTACATCAAACTTTTTATGTTTGGCATCTTTTCTAGCTTTTGGAACCATCTGCACTGTACTACCTTCTTCGCCTCCTGTTCTTAAGTTTTCTTACTAGTGTTCTCTGTTTTTTATTTTTTCCTTTTTCATTCAAAAATTTCATATCTCTTGGGTTTGGCGCGTTTGAGATTGAATAGATGAACTCAGGGTACTAGGCATAGGAAGGCATCGAAAGCTGGGAAGGCGCAACTTAAGCCAGTTTTCGTTTTCTGCTTGAAGGTCCCAATACTTCTATTCAGAGTTGGTAAATCTTTCAAGTTTCGCGTCTTCAAAATATAGAGTGTTATGATTTTGTAACTTTATTTAGTTTGAGAGACGCCAATGATATGTTATTCAGAAATAGAATGCAATAATTCAAAACATCAAACAGAAGACTGCAATTATTTTAACCCGCATGTTTTCTTCTGCGTGCCCACTTCTTCACATTCTCTTCTTTTTCATAGACTTTGCTATGAGAAACAGCCAATCCGAGAAGTACATAAGCGATTTATTAAGAAAGAAGGCACCATGTAACGCTTTAGACTCTTTAAAGTGTGAAACTAAGCTTCTTGGCTTTCTGTTGTAAATTCTCGAAAAAAGTGATTTATGGGGTGCCTAAGTGGGTATAAAAGAAGTTAATAAGATTTGCAGTATCAGAAAAACAATTTGCAGGCGTCTGTTCTCGCAAAGGCCTGCGCCTTTTTAGTATTAATGAATTCTTTGAAAGACGACGAAACCCGAACTTTTTCGCTAAACCGCCTTTAACGAAGCTGCTATCGCGAATCTCGTCATTAATCAACACAGCGAAATTCAAATTGAATTGATGATGAACGGGCATTCGTTCTTAATTTATTAGTACAACCTTCCGAAAGCGAACAGCATATTTCGTATTTTTTCTCTCAATAAATAATAAAATCGTCGAAAGTTGCCGTTGTAAGCGACTCAAAAGCATTAATGCTGAAAGGAATTCGGTTCGCGCTCGGGAGAAAAATGCTGATGTATAAACCCTCTTTACTGTAGCAGGCGACAGGGAAAGTTGTAATTGCTCCCATTACTCTTATTATTCATCTGATCCCTAAATATTAAGAATTTAAATTACAAAAACCATTAGCTTCCAAATCGTCCAAAATGAATAGAATGCGACCCACACTGAACTAGTCTCTGAATGTGTAGAGTAACGGATGATATTTAGCTGAACTGCCAACAGTTGACGCACTGAGGCTTAGCAGGAACGGTCATTCACAGGCCCGGATTGGAGTGATTGGGCCCATTCGGGCCCCGCACTTGAAGGGGCCTCACATCACCACTAAAATTAACAAAAAGTTATTTTTCGAAATTTAAAGCAAATTGCTTTTGACGATAAAGAAAAAATTATTTAAATAATTAAAAATATATTTATATTAAATTAGCATTGATGGATGAGATTTATTATTGTGTTTATTATGCTACTAGCTTCTACTCGCGGCTTCGTCCTCGGGGAATTAAATAACTGTTTTTCTAAAAAATGTTAACATTTTACTTCCTCTAGGTTTGATTTTCTTAAAAAAAACTTTTCATGTAAAGCATTGCCCATTTCCCAGTGTGGTCATTAATTGAATTTATTAACCAAGTTCAGGTTTCTATATCGAGAGATTTAGGTTATGCATTTTTTAATAGTCGTTATAAAAGTTTAGATTCAAAATTAAAAAAAAATCAATTTTAATAAATGGAAATGTCTAGAAACAGAATATATCGAATTTTGAGGTAAAAGTAAAAATTTGCAAAATAAATGAATTTCCAACAAAAATTGGAAAAAAGTACTTACAATTTAGAGAAATTAACAGAAAAATATCGTACTTTCAACCTTCCAAGAGAAAATCCAATTTTAAGATCAAAATTGGAAATTTGAATATAAATTAATGGTTTCGAAAAAGACGAATTTCGAGGAAAAAATTTTGGAAAAGGCGGAATATTCAGTAAATCACATTAAAAATAAAAACCTAATATTTTACAGAAGCTTGAAAAATGTCCAAAATTCAAAATAAGTTAAAATTTTCAATGGTCTAATTTTGTGAAAAAGTCGAATTTTGAGAAAATAAACCGCAATTTCCAAAAACATTCCTGTCAATATTTAAATCAAGGTATTGAATTTATAAAAAATCTTTTCCTCTAAATCCTTAAAAATATTTTTCTTAACATTTTTACTAACATTTTAATCTAATTTAGAGAAAAAACATTTTCAGAACTATAAGATCTCAAATTTTGAGATAAAAGTGGAATTTTGAAGAATTGCGGAATTTCGAAATGAATAAACAAATAAAAGTAGAATTTTGACAATAAAATCGCAATTCTGGAAAAGTCAAATTCTGAGAAAAAGGAAAATTTTAGGAAAAAGACTATTTTAGGAGAAAAAGTAAAAATTTTGAAAAAAAGACGAATTTATCAAAAAAATATTAAATATCGGATATTGAGATAAAATTCAAAATTTCATGAAAAAGAAACTAGTTGCAAAAATCAAGGGAACATTTTTACCAAGAAATGAAGGATGTTTATTGTATTTTTTCACCTGTTTTGAAAAAAGCAGTAGCGTACCATTTTTTTCTTTCGCTAAGAATATTCATGTTAGCGCGGATTCCACTGATAGAAATAGAAGAAATATTATTCCTGCAAAAAATGCATTTTTATGCCTAGTTGGTATCTACCAAAATTTAAAAAAATATATTTTAAGAAGTTTCAAAGTATTTAAAGAAAAATGAAATTTTTTCTTAATATTCAAGACCTTGTATCTTAAAAATAAAGCTGGTCCGGAGTATTAGCATCTTATTCAAAAACACCCTGCATATTGGAGTAAATTTAACATTTTTTTTTCAAAAAAAGTTGATTTATTTAAGAATAAAGTTCTTAAAAGCTCGCGCCAAACATTGAAATATTGGAGTCTTTTTCGATTTTGTAAGCATAATAAATTTTTAATTTCCTTTTACAATTTTGACCTGAAATTCAAAGTATGGGCTCTTTTCTGGTATCCTAATAAATCGATCTTAATCTCAAAGTTTACACTTTTTTCATGAAATTTTGATTTAGTATAGACTATGGATGTAACGAATATTCATTTCCAATATTCGCGAATGCGAATGCGAATGTTGACTTTTTCACTGAGATTTACTTGGACAATTTTGTAAGGAAGTGTCTCAATTTCCAAAATAAATCGAATGTGGGAAAAAAACAGTTTCTAAAAATATTTCTTTGACAATTTTTATTTTCATTTAAATTTTTGAAGAAATATTTTTCTCTAAATTTCGTAAAGAACATTATTCTCAAAATTTATATATTTTTATTCAAATTTTAGAAAAATATGTAAATTTTGAGAAAAAGTCAAATTTTAGATAAAAAAGCTCAATTTGAAACTGTGAGAATAAGACGACAAGTTGAAATTTCCGGACAGTCAAAATTACAAAAAAAAGGCCGAAATTTCCACAAAATATTCAAAATTTCCAATGCAGTCTAATTTTGATAGGAAAAAGTAGAATTTTGAGTAAGTATAAAGTCGTAATTTAAAAAAAGACGAATTATAAAAAAAGTTTTGGGATAAAGTCGAAATTTTCAGGAAATTAAATTTAATATACAGGTTGAACCAAATTTGATTTCCACTGTAGGGATCCCGTGAACTATTAAAGATACAAGGAAGCTTAAATGGGCAAAGTAGTGCAGAATTTAATACCTAATATTATTTCGCTGAGAAAACAATTGACCTAATTAGGTAACAATAATTATTTAAAGACTAAAAATATTGTAACAAAGTGTGCAATGTTTAAACAGTTATTAGTATAATCTTAACGTTCATGCACCCCTTTAAATGGCGTAATTCTATGAAAACGTGTAGATGTTTCAAAAATTTTGTCGGCAATTTTTACAAAAATTCTTTTAACATTGAATACTTATTCAAGTAACGTAAAATATCTAACAATCTAACATTAGAAATGGCTCTCATATTTATACACATTATCCGTCTTAAAATAATTTAACTTCTAGAAAAGTCTAGAACGCACACTTGTATATGAGTCATAGGAAAATCGCCCTTAATAAAGCTTTTAGAATGTTCTGAGAATTACGTAATTTAAAGAGAATCATTCACGTTACGATTATTAATAAATATTTTAATACTGTACAGTTTGTTATAATATTTTTAGTTTTTTAATAATAATTATTCCCTTTTTAGAAACTGTATTTTTAATTATTAAAAGTTATGGCACTTGCATCGCCTACTATAATTTTTTTATTTAAAAATAAAAAATTGGTTCATTTACCCCACTTTACCACATTTGAAGTATGTCATAATATACATCAAATTAATCTGAAAAATATGCCAAATTCGAATATGATAAAATTTAATATGGTGTCCATAAGAAATAATAAAGTCGACACAATTTTCTCGGAAACAGTTAAATTTAGAAAAAATTAATGTGTACTAACGAAAAGGTCTCAAAAAATAAATAATTATATGTTTTGAATTTTTTCAATCGGACTTCAAATAAACAAGTTTCAACTGATTATTAAAAATGACGATTTTCAGTTTTTTTCTAAATAAAAACAAGACGAATTGGAATTCAATTGTTTTCTTAGCAAAATCATATTAGGAATTAAATTCTGTACTACTTTTCCCATTTAAGCTTCTTTGTATCTCTAATGGTTTACGAGTTCCTTGTAGTAGAAATCAAATTTGATTCAACCTGTATAAATCTGAGATATTTAAAAAGATTGAAAAATATTGAAATTTCGAAGAAAATGTCGAAGTTCGAGATAAAAATCGAAAAGTTTCGAAAACTCAAAGTAATTTTGAAAAAAAAAAATCAAAATTTTGATGAAAAGATCGACATTTTGTTTGAGAGAGAGAGAGAGAGAGAGAGAGAGGAAGAGAGAGAGAGAGAGAGAGAGAGAGAGAGAGAGAGAGAGAGAGAGAGAGAGAGAGAGAGAGAGAGAGAGAGAGAGAGAGAGAGAAGAGAAAGAGAGAGGTAGAGAGAGATAGAGAGATTGAAATTTCGTCGCAAATTTTGTCGCAACTTCGAAAAAAAGGTCAAATTTAAAAAAAAGAGGATATTTCAAGAAAAAAACTCAAAATTTCTCGACTCTAAATTTATTTTTTTAATGACGGCCCGTCCGCCCTAATCCATTGTGTGACGTCAGAAAATATCCACTATTGAGATAAACGTTGAAATTTTGAGAAATAATTTCTGGAATTTTTGTCTACAAAAATTCAAAATTAAAAAAAAAATCTTTTCAAGGTTTCCAGATAAATATTATCCTAAACATTTTTACTTTTTTATCAAAAGACCCACCAAATTTCGGGAAAAAGGTGAAGTTTGTTTAACAAGTCAAAATCTGCAGAAATACAAATTAAAAAAAATGTCTAAATTTATAGAAAAAGTCGAATTTTGAGAAATGATGAAATTTTGAAGAAAAAAAACAACGAATTTTGAAAAAAAATTCAAAATTTTGAGACGGTCCAATTCTGAAAAAATAGTCAAAGTTAAGAAAAAATTTGAAATTTTAAAGGAAAAATAGGAATTAAAAAAACAACGAATTTTGGAAAAAAAGTCGAAATTTTGAGAAAATGTCAAAATTCAAAGAAAAGGGCTTACTTTCGGAAAAAACGCAAACTGGAAAAGGTTCCCTGAGTTGAGAGAATACATTTTTGGTTGGCTATATGAACCAGGGGTGAGCAAACGTCCCACCCTGCCTTGTATCTAACTAGTAGGAAGAGATAACAAAAGGATTTAAAGATACTTTATTAGGTGAGACTGGATAAATTACCGTATTTTTTATTATCTTAATAAATGTTTTCCTCTCAAGGATCTCAGTTTAGGAGTTGCATTGATATTCCATAAATAATGTCCCGGTTATTGCCAAATATATTCGCAATATATTCGTATAATTTCTTGCGAATGGGAGTGCGAATGCGAATATTAAAAAACATGCGAATATTCGTTAAATCACTAGATAGACAATTTTTCCCCTTTCCTTGAAATTTCATGTTTTTTTCAATTTATTTAACATTTCTTCGGCCCAGTTTGGAAATATTTAAATTTTTATGGTTTGTTGACAATTTTCTAAACAAACCATAAAAATTTAAATATTTCCAAACTGGGCCGAAGAAATGTTAAATAAATTGAAAAAAACATAATATTTCCGGTCAATAAGGGTCTACCATGAAGAATTGAAATTTTATGTTAAAACTTGATTGTTTTATATAACTTTAAAGTTATTCTCAAGATTTATAGTTTTCTGTCAATTTCCATTTTTTGTATTTGAGCAGGAAAGTTTTAAACATGATATTGTTTATTTTTTAGTACAATTCACTCTCAAAGGTTTCCTATTAGAGCCTTGGAGCACTTCGAGTGGGATTCAAATATAACTTTACAGTTTCTTCTAGAATCTTAGATATTTTCTGTAACTTTTTAATTTAAAACATCTGAAAATTACACCTTCCTGCAATTTAAATTTTAAGTCGAGATTTTCAATTAAATCTGGAATTTATTTTATAAATTTGGAGTTTCTCCTAAACTTTCGAGCTTAGGTTTGAGGTTTCAACGTTTGTCCAAAGCTTTTTAATCCAATCTTGAAAAATTGAAACTTTTCAATTTTTTTTTCAACATTTTGGCTTTATAATGATTATTTTTATTTTTTTTTAAAGTTTTGATTTAATTTCGAAATTCTGATTTTTACATCAAAATTTCGACTAATCAAAGGTAGGTGCAAAGGGAAGTCAAATTTTTTTAATTTTAAGGTAATGAGGTTGTGGGGTTTTCTTATAAAGGGTGATTTTTGAAAAACCACCACAAATATCTAAAAAACAAAAACGTTATGTGCAAAATTCCGAAACCGGTCAATTTTGGTTGTAAAGGAGGACACTTAATGTAGTTTTAGACCTGCAGGTGCATTCCCTTGGCCGGGACAGCAGCCCCCTCAAAAATCTTAAATGGAACAGGGGGTTAAAAAGATTTAATTGTTTGACATTTACCCTTTTTTGGATACGTACTAATTTTTTATTTCTACCATTAGCTTTTGAAAAAATCGCTTGTTTTGAAGTACAGCCCACGATCATGTTTTTCCTACACAATATTGTTGTTAAGCGCCTATTGCTAGTAAAATCAACTCCAGTTAGTAGTATCAATTCCAGCTTTAAGTTCTTGTTAACATGCACACGTATCGTCAGTCAAATATTAGAAAGAAAATTTAGTATATAGGATTAAAACGCGGCGAGTCCAAACAAAATTTAACTCTTATATCGTGTGATGTATCATTTGCAAGGTCTATGTTTGAGGACTCTAATATTTTTATGTAGACAATTGCTGTTGTATTCTTTAATCTTTCTTGGTTTCAGGATACAAGTTTTGTATATTGTTGCGCGTTATCGGTTCGAAAATTAAAACTTCGTGAATTGAAACCACTTTATTTCCAAAGTGATTTCGGAACACTACAATTATAACCCACTTAACTATTATACTATCTGGCTAACTAACTAACCAAGTGACTAATTAACTGGCTCACTGACTGACTGAGGAAAAGGCGACTCCATATTTCTAGGTAACGTTCCGGTTTCCAAAACGGAACTTCGTACAGATAAGACTTATTGCTTGCGGAAACATCTACAGCACTTATCTGCCTTATGATTCATTATCGGGGCCGGTTTCCATTATTAAATGTTTCTAGAGAATTCCTTACTAATACAAATTTTATAACTACATTTTGTTAAAGAAGAAGAAGATAACCAAAGGCAAGTCCGTTCTACAAAAAACACTAAATTTTATTTAACAGTAGAGTACCTAATGAAACAGTCCAAAAATGCTAGATATAACCCCTGATCTTCTAGGTTTAAAAGATAAAATTTAGATTTTAACAGTGTTAGTATGGATATCGGGTCACAGATTATTAGAAAAACTGCTCTTTTCAACAGCGTGACTCAGAAACATATTTTTAGAATAAAAATTCCTCTTTACTTTTGAAGGTCCTTTGACATAAATATGTAGTATTAATTATTATCAATTAATCAAAAACCTTATTTAGACCGCTGAAGCACATAATGCAGATCAAATTTGTCCTGCATCTTTTCATTTAAATGAATATTGTCGAAGTTACCACAGGTTTATTTATTATTCCAAATACAGTAATTACAGCAGATCAGTCGACAGTATTCAAACAATACGCTACAAAATCAAACCACAATATTAAGCTAGGACGTGGAGTTCTGCAGATAAAATAGAGATAAAATAAATTTTTGTTTTTAGCGCGATGCCATAACCCATGATGGTTAATGTAAATGCCATTTATTTGAGACATTTAATGGTGTTTGGTGCTAAAATTATAAGTCGCCAACATGTTCATAAGCTCTCCGATCAGCTGTATAAAAGTGTTTATTTATATTTTATTAATGCAGGACAATTTATTCATCAAGAACATTTGGATAACATTTAGGTACATGATTAAGTAGTTAACAAAGACACGTTACTACGCAGAAATTGATTCAAAAATGAAAGTTGCATTCTTTAGGATGTTAAGTAAAAGGTTTTCATGAGTAGGACAAAAAAATGAGCTTTAAAAACCTCTTTTGGCAAAAGTATCAAATGCTTCAAAGGAACTGTAAAACTAATTGCCCAATTTTGGTGTACTTGCGCGCATTCTCTATCGTCCCTTCTTTGGTATTTATCTCGCGTTCCTTATTGTTTATTCTGGTAGTGAAGACATTTATGGCAAATATGTTCCATTGTTTTCATCGCTATCATCTTCGAGCTTTCAACGGATCCCGCTAATATGATTGTTTTCGGTGAGATTTATAAGAGCAATTTTATTTGTCTCCGATGTGAGCGAACACTTTTTGTCATAACTTTAGAATAGACTTTTATAATTTACGGCAATAACTCCCGGGATTTTCGTAGATAAAAAGGAACGAGTTGATTTATCGAGTTCGCCTAAAATCTCAGCACCAAAGTTAATAAGATGTCAGACGTAATCTGTAGCAGCCTACTCCGTAGTTTCATCAATTAGAATTTCTCGTGATGGGTAAAAAAAACACGTGAGAATTTAGCTGTGTTTTGCTATCGCCAATAACGCGTTTCGAATGAGGCTGAAAAAAGCACCACAGATGCAATAAATACCGACTTATTAGTTATGGTAATAAATGCGTGTGTTCGATATAATTAGCTGTCTCCTATCTGCGATCGTTTATCTCGTTCCACGCAAGAACGCGTCGCCTTCGGCGTGAAAAGTCAAAATTAAATCGGCAATTTACCATCTACAGTGCAGATACCATATAAATTACAATTAGCAATGACCGTAAAGCGGCCTATGTCCCAAGAGATGTGAATCACGTTGTAAGGCAGTTTTTTGCAGCATGTTAACTCACATGATGTTTTGGACTAACATTTCGACAAATATCTAGTTCAGGTTTGGTGTGGTTTTGTGTCGACAAAAAACAGAAGATTTCAAAAACTGCAAGAAGGTGAATTTTCTGAAATTTGGACGTGACCAAATTTTTCTCAGAGAATTATCTCTCTGAAGATGCTAGCTTGGCTATCAAAATGCGTTAGAGTAACCTTTGTTATGTTTTTTAATCTTTCTTGGTTTCACGGGACAATATGTGTATTCCAATTATTGAAGATAAGCAAGGACCATTCCGTTCCACCAAAAGTTCCGTTAAAAAACTGAATTATATACTTCCTCTCGTTGTGAAGTTTAGTTAAGCAGAAATACAGTAAAACTGTCCAGTAGAACTAAAGTACTTATGGCAGAATCTAATTAACTAGTTAACGAAGTTTCATTCTACTGTTGATCTAATGAAATAGTTGATCAGAACTGCTCTCTAGTAATAAAGCTTAGTTCTAATGAATTAATAGTAAATCTATTAAAATAGTTTAGTTATGTTGAATTAAACTTCGATACGAAATGAACAAACAAACTTTAATTCTTTTTCTTCAGAAGATTTATCAGAGGAAATAACTAATGAAATTTACTTCTTCTTGAGCAGAAATAAGCTTGTTTATTATTTTTTTCCAAAGCTACAGATAGTTCCTTTCAATCCAAAGAACTACTAAATTTTAAATGTCATAAATTTTGGGTTTAACTTTGAGATAACCACATTTTTCTAAATTTTGATTGTATATCTCGAAAATTCAAATTTATACTCTAAAATTCCTTCCAAAAATGCGGGTTCTTCGTAATTGTCGACTTAAAACTCAAAATTTTGTCTGCCCGGCATTTTTTTAAAGCATTGAGTTTAAATTCGGAAATGTCCATCAATCACAGTTTTTCTTTAAATATAGCACTTTTCTAGAAATGTTTACTTATTAATTATTCCAAATGTCAACTTTAATCTCGAAATTTAGACCTTTCTCTGAAATTCCGATTTTGTATTTAGATTTTTTACTTATTTCGTTAAATTTTCAACTTAAAATTTCCTATTTCTCAAAAACTCTTAATTTTTGTCAAAATGTCTATATTTTTTCGAATTCCAAATTTGCTATAAGTTATACTTTTTTGGTCGATAATTTAAATATTCCGATAATTAAAAATTCGAGTTTAATTATGTAATTTTTACTTCTTTTAGATAAAATTTTGACATTATATCTCAGAATGTGTTTCTTTTTTTCGAGTAAATTTTTCGCAAAATTCCGACTTTACATTATCAAATTTTATTCTATTTTTTAAATTGTCAACCTACCACTTCTTTTTTTCAAGTTTTTAGCTTTTTTCTAAAGGTTTTAGTTTTTTCAAAAGTCCTGCCTTTTTTTATCAAACAATAGATTTTTGTTTTGAAAATTCTCGATTCTAAATATACAATTTTTCCTTTTCCTTTCAAACTTTCACTTTATATTAAAATATAGTCCGTTTTATGCTGATTTTCACATTGTTTTGATAATGTTAGGAATGATACTTTTTTGCCGAAAGTCTCAAGTTAATTTTTAATTTTTTCTTTTTTTAAACTAATTTCAAGCTAATGGTTTTAGAAATTTCAAATTTTGAGTTGTTGCTCTTATACAAAAAAGGCAAAAATATATATGGACCTTTTTGCCTCACTATTGAGGTATCAAAGTGGGAATATTGGAAATCATCTAATATCTTTATTACTTGTGACTTTATTAAAGTCTGACTAGTACGTAACGTAAAGTAATATATTGCGATTTGTTACTAGGGATGTAACGAATGTTGGTATTCCCACATTCGCGAATGAAAAAGTTGCAATTTCAAGAATAAATCTAATTTGAAAAAAAAGCCGAGTTGTTATGTTCTACCAGTTTTTATTTTCATTTAAATTTTGACATAATCTCGAAATTCACTAAATTTCGTAAAAGCACTATTCTCAAGATTGTTATGTTTTTAGCAAAATTTTAATCCAATTCTAACAAATTAAAAGAAATTTGAGAAAAAGTCAAATTTCGCTTAGAAAGCTTAATTTTAAGTAGAAAATTTTCGAAACATAAAACATTAGTCGACACTTCCAGAATAGAACGAATTTTGAGAAACAGGTTGAAATTTCTGGACAGTCAAAATTTCGAAAAAAAGGCCGAAATTTCTATGAAATATTTAAAAACTTCAGTGCAGTCCAATTTTGAGAAAAAAAAAGTAAAATTTTTGAGTTTATAATCAAAATTCTACTTTCTCAAAACTCGACTGTATAGTTGTAATTAAAAAAAAAGACGAATTATAATTAAAATTTTTAAGAAATTAGATTTAACATAAAAACCTGAATTTTGGGAAAAATTTGAAAAATAATGTTACGCACTTATCGGTTCGATTGATTACACTTGATGGATTGAATAATACCCACTTTATTACTAAACTCAACTGGGATTACTACAACTGAACAATTAACTCACTTATTGACTTCTAACTGCTAAGTCACTACTTAACTACACCGACTCTAACTAACTTACTAACTACGAGGGAAAGCCAAGCGCCTTATATAGTTTTGGCCTCCAAGTTCTAGAACAATCCTGCAGATAAGGCTTATTGTTTGCCGAAATTTCGGGAACGCTTATTTGCCGTTTGCTTTGTTATTGCGGCCGTTTTCCCCTTATCAGATCTTTCTAGAAACTTTTCTTATGCACTAAATTCTACAATTTACATTTCGTTACAATATCAAAATTTAGAGAAAAATACGATTTTAGAGGTAAAAATCGAAAGTTCCAAATACCCAAACAAATTTTGAAAAAAAAAAAAAATTGAGGAAAATATCGGCATTTTGAGAAAAAGACCAACATTTCGACAAAAAGTCAAATTTTGACAAAATTTCAAAAAAAAGGGCGAGTTTTGAGGAAAAAAGTCGATATTTCAAGAGAAAAGGGTCGAAATTTTTCGACTCAATATTTATTTTTTAACAACTCCCTGAAGGAGTCCCCCTACCTCACTGTGATATCAGAAAATATCCGCTACTAAGATAATAGTCGGAATTTTGAGAAACAAGTTGGAACAGGATATACTTCTTCCGGGTTTGGACCACGACAGGGTCCAATTTCATTGACTCTGGCCGTGGAAGCCTTCGTTATCACAAACAAGTTGGAATTTAAGCTTTCTGGAATTCTTGACTTTTTACAAACATTCAACAAGGCGAAGTTTGATAAATAGTCAAAATTTGTAGAAAGATGGCTTAAAAAAATTGAAATTTTCAGAAACAGTCAAAATTTGAGATATGAAATTTTGGAGAAAAAAAATACGACGAAGTTTGAGATAAAAATTCGAAATTTTGAGAAAGTTAGATTTGGGTAAAAGAGCTCTAACTTTGGAATACGTTTGAAAAAGAGAAACTTTGTGAAACGATTTTTAGAAAAAAGTCGAAATTTCTAAATAATGTCGTACTTTCAAGGAAAGTGACTAATTTTCAGGATAAATGAAAATTTTTGGAAAAGGGTCCCGTAGTTAAGAATATACATTTTTCGGTTGGTTGTATTAACCAGGGGAAGAGCAAGCGCCCTAGTGCCCTATTCTAACTAATAGGAAAAAAAAATTAAAAAAGAAGAGAAGAAAGAAAGAAAATAGAAAGAACATTAAAAAATACTTAGGTGGAATTGGACAATTACCGCAATAGTTGTTAGGTACATACCAATGGACCTCTGAACTCATGATAGATACCCCAAAGGTCCATGAACCCCAGTTTATTCCTGTTTCATTACCAAATACATTCGCAATATATTCGCATAATTTTTTGCGAATGCGAATGCGAATATTAAAAATCATGCGAGAATATTCGCGAATGCCAATATTCGTTACATTACTATTTATTACACTTCAAACGTTTTAAAATTAAATGTATAATTTTTGCATATGTGTTTTTCTTTAAGTGGTCCGTTCTGACTTTACTTCCTCTACTTATTTAGTAGACTATTATAATTTATTTTCTCATTCATTTTTTCCGTTCTTTATCGCTTTCTATTATTTGACATGAATCCGAATAACTGACGAATTTAGTACTATAGTAATGAATTCTCAATAATTACTGAATAAACAACAACAACAATATAAAAAAATAGACGTTTCATTCTATTTATTGTTCTAAGTTTGAATTTTCCTCATTTTACTCATGAAGGAAATTTATAACTTGAGTTAGTCTAGTGTCAAAATCAAATGTTTAAAAAGTACACGACAATTAAATGTTTTTTAAATATTATATATGGTTTAAAAGCAGATAAATATTAGATTAGCAAGTATTATTCAGCTTCAATGGGCAAGTGTTTCTTGTTTCTTGTTATACGAAGTCCCTATTAAATGGAATTAAAAGAATTGTTCCAGAATCGGTTCTATGTGAAGTGGTAATTTTTTTTATAGTTTTTTGTATTTAGAAGTATCAAAAAAGTTTTAAATTGACTAAACTTAGAATCATCTGCTATTACATATTAAAATGAAATGGAAAAAAGCAGTAATTTTGGTTAAATTCCAACAAAAATATTAATGATAAACAATAGAAAACATTCATTTCGATTTTTTGTTATGGGTTTTGATAGCTTATAACAACTGCCTTGTGTTTACACCTGAAGGTGTTGCATAATTTCAGTTTATCCTGATGTGAAATTCTTGGACTAAGAATGTTATAGTTATTTTGTCGGATAACTTTTTTCCACTTGGATTTTTTTTTTATTGAGAAAATATCAGAAAATCATTGAGGAATTTGGCAAAAATAAATAATTGTCATATAATTTTTCGATTAGGACCAAATACAAGCCAATTTTTGATTTCATTTTATCGATAATTTCGTTTGATGTCAAAGCAACAACCAACCAAAAGCCAATTCTATTTACCAACTTCAAGAGTCACCCGAAAATTTCTCTTTCTACGATCACTTCCCGCCACCGTCTCGAACCGAACTAAAACTTTGCGGTGGTGAATTTTGCGCGACTGTTTGGGATCGATGTCCCGGACACGCACAACGACCGGTCGAAAAGTCGGGAGTGCGTCCTTTAAAAAGTCAGGACGTCAGGAGGACGCGTCTCGGATCGAGTCGGTGCAACAACTGATCCGACGAACTGTGGGGGCTTTTTGAGAGGCTGCTGCTGCTGCTGCCGCCGCCGGTGCGTGTGTATGTCTGCACGCGATGAGAGCTCTTTTACCCACCAGCCGGACGGGATGTCGTGTAGCTTGTTTGACCACAGCAACATCTGCAAGATTTCGCACGGGCTTTGATAAGCTGATAGATCCGCGAAGACGGTCTCGTGGAAAAAAGCTGGTGAGGTCTAGTTGTCGCGCTGATTGAATTTAAGGGAAAAAAGCGGCGTCGAACCAGTTTGTCCACATATCGGTCGCAGGGTCTTTTGACGGTCATGTGCACTATTGTGCAAATAATTGCTTGTTAGGTAACAGTTAAACTCTGGGATAACTGATAAAAACTATCATTTAAAATGGATCATGCGTTAGGAATTCACATAACGAAATAAAAAAATCAAATTTAGAGATAATACAAAGTAAAGTACGAAACGTAGAAGTTTCAATATTTACTTAAGATAAACAGATAGAAGTCTCGAAATATTACCCATTAAACATCTGACAAGAAACTAAAAACGTTTGGTAGGACCGGATTTAGTTTCGATAAGGCCCTAAGCTATTTGAGATATGGGACCCTTTATAAGTGCACATATTATATGTCAGTGCCTTTCTTTTTCCAAATTGAACACCCTGTATATTTTCATATATATTTCAGTAATACTTTTAATGCTGATTTCATTAATATGTAATTTATATATCTTATCCTCAATAATTATGTAGATATTAACAACAAAATATTGCATATAATCACAAAAAAAATAACAGCGAAATTGAAATTTCTTGTTTTTATCTTGTAAATATATTTAACAAATTCCGGTGTCTTAATATAAAAATAAGTTACCGTTTCTCTGACGTTGTTATTGGATGAAGTTTTGTTATTTTATACAATATTTTGTTGTCAATATCTAAATAATTTTTTAGGATGAGATATATAAATTATATATTAGTGAAATCAGCAGGAAAAATATATTGAAATATATAAAAATATACAGGGTCTCAAATTAAAAAAAAATAAAGTTAAGTTACTTTGAGCTTACACCTGATCTATAATTATTTGTTTTTTAGTAATATAATAAGAATGTTCATAAAAACCATAATAAACCATTTTTTAAACTATGTGATACAATGAAAATAACCGAGAAACGAAAGCTTAAACCTGTATAGTTTTCGCGTGAACAGCCTGTACACAAATATTGCATTTTTTCTAATGATCCGGACCGGTTTAAAGAATTATGCCAATGCAGTTATAACTTTATTAAATTAACGAATAAAATGCGTTCTATAAAATTACTTCGTTAACTAAATTTCGTATTTGCAGATGAAAATTGTGACAAGGAAGGATACGTTCCTAGTTCTAGTTCTAGTTCTAGTTCTGAAATAGAGTCTTATAGGCTTTTACACCTCTCAGCACTGCGACCCATTAGGATGTTTTGTGCGGACTCTAATTTTTCAATGATTGTCCAAGATGTTTTGACTTTGTACATAGTCTATTAGCATTTTAGGAGCTGTTTCTCTTATTTCTTGGGGTGTCGGGATCACCCTTTTAAGAAATTTGAGTCTTTTACAGAACTGAGCCATGTATTCGCATAGCAGGTGTTCTGTTGTTCCTGTTGCTGCGTTACAGAATCTGCAGTTCTCATCATCCACTTTTCCCTTCTTCTTAAAGTGATACTTTACTGGGAAGTGTCCCGTGAAAAGTTCCTTTATTATTCTTAAGTCGTTCCTGTTCAATTCAAGAAGCTGCTCAGACTTCTTTTTTGAGATAGTGATGAACTTTTTTGACTGTCTTAGGTCTGGAGTTTTCCTCCAATATGGCAGCCTTTGGTTTGCCTCCCAAGTATCTATTTCATTTTTTTCGTGGCTTTTTGTAAGACCACAGTATGGTTCTGGGACGAAGAGAGTTGTGATAGAGGCCTCTTTTGCAAATCTATCTGCCTCTTCGTTCCCTTCTATGCCTTGATGCTCTGGAACCCACACATCAAAGTTACTTTGTTGTTTGCAGCCAGTTGCTTCAGGAATTATTTGCATTCTCAGGCCATTTTCGAATCGGTTCTGAACGACTTTAGAGTCTTTAATGCAGCCTGGCTATTCGAAACGATATAAAAATGTATGTTTCTAAGATCTTTTTAAAGGCAATTTTTTGCGCTCAGAGTTATAGCAATAACAAGCATTTCTACTTGTAAAATTGTGGGAGTGTTTCCTAGGGGTTCAGAGAGTCTTAAAATAGGACCCCATATTCCTAGTTCTATTCCTTTTGTTTGTTTGGATCCGCCTGTATACCAGACAAATGCGTTGTTTGCTAGCCTTTTACTGTGTCTATTCCATGTCTGGCGGTCCTCGGTAACCTCTTCGTATGGAACAATGAAGTCCACTTTTGTAGGCGTTTCATCTGTTGGTTTGGCAATGGGTCCCAGTGGAATTTTCTCCGTAACCTTAGGTGGCCAACCAAGTCACCCGGTTTCAGTTTGTTCGATTGGAATAGCTTTGAGGCTCTAAGCACTGCTTCCTCTTTAACACAAATGGAAAGTGGAGTCAGGCCTATCATTGCCTCCATTGTAGCTCTTGGACATGTCGCCATACCTCCGGTCATTTCAATGCAAATTAACCACTGTAATTTGTGTAATTTGCTTTGAGTGAAAATTTGTTCTGTTTTTGGCCACCATACTTTTGAGGCATAGGTGATCATGGGCAATACTACCGTTTGGTATATCCAAAATATCATTTTCGGTTTCAGCCCCCATGTCTTTCCTACAAGTCTACGACAGATCCATGTTGCCATTGTAGCTTTTGAAAAAGTTCTTTCCAAACGAGTGTTCCAATATAGTTTTTGGTCTAGGAAGATCCCTAAATTCTTAACTTAATTGGAAAATTGTATCTTTATTCCATTGAGAGTGAAAGCGTGTAGGTTTAGCTTCCTTCTCTTCGTAAATGGAATAAGAACTGTCTTGTGTGGATTAACATTGCTTTCCTCTGCCTCACACCAGTTTCTTATGATGTTTAGGGCTGTTTGCAGTGACACGTTTCTAAGATCATTAACTAAAAAGAAAATAAGTCTACCGAATTCTGTTGCTTATAAGAACTGAGCATTAGACCAGAGGTTTCCAAACTTTTTTGATCTGTAACCCCCTTAATACGAGATTGATTGAAACGTAATGCACACATGCTTGCAGAACAAGAACAAGAACAGATAACAGGATTGAGCAAAAAGTACATAACAGTAGAATTCTCAAGCTTAAAAAATCATATATCTAATCTTCACCAAAGTTGCCACTAAGGCTAAAATCCAAAGTGTAAAAAAATTTCTTATTCTGTCTCTGAACAATTCATCTGCCTTTTCTCGAATCCAGAACTTCACAGCTGGATTCATCGCATCGTTTGACGCACGCTCCTAGAATAAATGTCGTATCTCAAAATTTTTGATGATCAAAAAAAAACATGACCTTGTTATACATTAATGCTAGGTACCTCGATCCAAAAATTTTGACGATTTAAAAAACGTACCCTACGTGTCTCGAAACTGTAATAACAATAGGTGAATTTTAAATTTGGGAAACAATTGTCAAGAAATATGTTTTCGATTTTTTTTAAATAAGAATAAAAAATTGGAAGTATAAACTAGAAAGGTTTATATAAAACGCACAGCATTCAAAAAATCATAATTTACATTTAACATTTTGAATTTAAACTTAAAATTTCAAAATTTATTTACTAACGTTGTTATTTACATTTTCTGTTGAAGTTTTCTGAAAAACAATAATTTGGAATCTATATTAATAAAATTGAAGCGTCCAAGTGTCTATCTGTTTGTCTGTCTGTTGACGGAGCTTTGTCCGTGCTAAGGTCGGAAATTGCTAAATTGATTTTAATGAAGCTTTCCGTACAATGTAGAATATTTTTAGGGGTACCTTTTAGGTTATTTTTATTCCAGGAAATCTCAACCCTTAATCTCTAAGAACTTAACTTTTGTAGCGATTTTATTTGGAGTTATATCATAACACAGAACATATAAAAGAGGAACCAGTCCGCAATATTTACGACTGATGCAATATTGTGCATCAACAACAATTCTAGGGAGTTCTAGAATAAAGAGCGCTAATCTCTGAATCTACTCTCCTATTAATGTCAAATGAGAAATTATTTTATTTTCACGTTAATGGACGTTATGGAGACAAATTTGGCGAAGGTCAACTAATTGTATTGAGTGTAACAGAATCACGGTAGACCCCCTATTTTCTCTTTATTTATAAAGATACAATTTTCAAATTTGTTATACTTGATGTATTTACAAAATGTTAAATTTTGACATAAAAATTACATCCCTAGTGCTGTCACTTTGGCTAAAACTGATACTAACTTTTGAAGTTTAAATAAAACACACTGCATATTACTACATTTTTAGAATTTCCACAATTTTCTTAATACAAGACATATAAAATAAGTGATTTTTAAAAAATCGAAAATTTTTTCGGTCCTATTTTATTTTTCACCAAGAAAGTCATAAGTCACCCTAATTAATTCTAACCGGCCACATTAACGCTGCAAAAAATTAAATTAGGAAAATTAAAGAAGTGTCAGTTTTTTTTTAATTTGTTTTTCACGGTTATCTTGTATTCTTATTGAATAAATCTTCAATTAAATGGAAACCCAGTATTTTGAAGTCTTTTGGCTGTAATTTCAGTTCTATTGATTTCATAGCAAAAATGAAAATATGGTTAGATTCGCCACTGGCCCGTTTTTCTACAAATTAACGGAATATTTACTAAATGAAAACGAAAGGATGATTCCCATGAGGAGTAATATACCAGAGAAGATGTTGAGGCTTTCAGCGCATGATTCGACGATTGCTAAAGTTTTAAGAGCATTGGGGGCTTACGATGATAAATACCGCCCTTTTCTGGGGCCCTTCTGTATAAAAAAAGTACCACACTGGCCGAGGTAACGCTGTCAGGTTGTGATTTTAAAAATCATATCTATAAAATTTGGTTAACATTCTAGAAGCCATAATTTTGGTAAAACGGACTGGTCCTTGATTATCTTCAAAAACTGAAATACAAATATTATCCCCTGAAACTAAAAAATATTAAAAAACACAACAAAGGTTGCTCTAACGCGTTTCGATAGCCAAGCTATCATCTTCAAAGAGATACTAAGCCCTAATCCTAAAATATTCTTAGTACATAAGGGTTAATTTTAGGATTTGGTGTTACTATCTCTCTGAAGATGATAGCTTGACTGTTTAAACGCGTTAGAGCAACCGTTGTTGTGTTTTTCAATCTTTCTTAGTTTCAGGGGACAAGATTTGTTTTTCAATTTTTGTATTTCAATTCTAGGAGAAAATAAAAGTTGTGAACGTACATTTAGACATTTTTAAGAAAAAAGGTCTACATTTCGAAAAAATACTACAAATTTAAAAAAGAAAGGGTTTAAATCGAGACATTAATGTAAAAATGTGGTAAAATAATATTAAACATTTTTATAAAAAAATCGAACTTTTTTGAATTTCTTGGGCAAAATATAAAAAAAATATACTGGGGATTTTAGGAAATATTTTAGGAACTTTTAAGCAAAATTGATATTTATCAAAATAAACAAAACAGTTCCTTTTTGTTTGAAGTGGAGGTCTGAACCTAATGTTCAAGCTCGAGATGCAAACACTTACTTGATGTTGATAAATGAAATAATGAATGTTTTTGCTAGATTTTCATAAAGGTTTTGATTTCGTTTTTTCCTCCGGTGATTGTTTGCAGTTCAATGTTTTCAAAACGAATTCTTTTACCTGTTAGTTTAAAAATTTGTGGCTCATATTGAGATTTAAACATAATACAAGAAATTTTTAAGACTTTCAATTCTTTGTTGAAGCGATTGTATATAGTGCGATGTTTTCAAGATGAATTTGAGCTGAAGTAACTATCCTTAGTGTCAATTTAAATACATATGTTAAAATGTTGTGCGGCTTAAAACTTATTGATATTTTAGAAAACTATTGAGGGAAATTTTAAAAAGGCATGTTATCAAATACTACTTCAGGATAGTTAAAATTATCGCATCTGTAGCTACAACTAATATCTTTTATATGAATCCCTGTTCTATATTTTTTTCATTAAAAATGTTGAAAATATTAAGTTACCTTCTGGCAGGCTATAATTTAAAATATACTTATAGTAGCGGGTATGTGCTAGTTAAAATAAAATCAAAGCTCTAACTGTAGTTTAAAGCCGTTTGATGATCATTTAAGCCAAAGCTTGGGATTACCAATGAGATATCGCTTGTTATTTTGTGCAATATGATCCGTCGTTTGAGCTTAACTTTCAGGAAGCTAATCAGATTAGAAAAATCCAGTGCTATATTCTTAACTCTAAAGGATCAACCAGTTAACTCTATCGGTCTTCGCGGGCGAATTATAGCTATAATTTCGTATCGTTTCTCGTTTTGTACGAATCCTGGACGATATAGTCGCGCCGAATTACTAAATTCGCCGCGACGGTAAGCGCGAAGTTTTAAGACAAAGTTACGATGACGTTTTTTATAAAGAAGACCTCAGTGTCTCAGAAAGGAGTTCTAATTTGCGTCAGGGCGAATTGATGAGTTTTCGAGCATTGCCAGAATTTTAACTTTCTTTCTTTTTACGCTTTTATCGTCGCTTCTACATTCGAAACGAATGTGTTTTACATTTTTCGGTGTGTTTACTTTTATTAGGGAAGACCGGCGACGCAAAATAAATTGTGTCGGTTTATGAGTGAAGTTTGTTTAGAGGAAGCCGAGCTGAATCTCTCCGGGACGGCGCTTTAAAGCCAAATATTATTAAAGTTGTACGCGACACAAAGGAAATTCAATAATCGAATGCGAAATGAATGTATACAAAATAGTTTCGTTGCTGCATTATCGCCCGAAGTTGCTAAGGTACTAAGTTCGAGTTAGTTCAAATTCAAAGATTACACGTTAAATACGAGAATATTCAAGTTCATCCGGCGTTGTATTCCCAGTTTGTTAAACTAATGTTGCATTCAAATTTTGTTTGCAATTTACTTACAGTTAGTAATTTGAGAAATGGTGATCTATAAGCCAACGTTACTCGTCGTTATTTGGAAAGCTACAAATACGTTTTCTTTGATTAAAGAAATTTGGCTCATTATGAAAAAAAATCGATGCATCTCTATTAAGGTATTGTAAAAAACTGTTAAATGGTAAATTATTAATCGTGGAGTGCATGAAATGCTTTAGTAGACGTTTATTAGAAGGGGATTCGCCGCCGGTGAAATTATTCATATGATGCCAGTCGATTATTCTCTCTGACAGAACTGTATGTTCTACTAATTATTATTAGTAAATGGTACTAACTACAAATTAAATACGATGGTTGCAGTTGCTTCACCGGTGTCGGAAAGGATCCCGAAAGAGAGCCATTCTAACCCACATCTCATCTGGGATTGACCCAAAGGATTCTTTTTTTTAAAGTTTAATCCACTCGCAAAGGGTAACCTCATTATGCTTTCAAAGCCCTGCGAGTAGGATACGAAAACAAGGATAGATGGCGATGAACCGCCTTCTTCACCATTTAAAGAGACTTTCAGTGATATGGAGGATGAAATTCACAGCGCCGATGCCCTCCTAGCGTACATAATAAATTATTCGAACCATCGGATCAACTTTTTGGTAAAGACAGTTTCAACTCTCTCGCTCAGACTTCTAAAAGACTTTAGCAAATCCTTCCCCCGTATTTGATCACAAACTATTAAAAATAGTCCGAATTAAAATATTTATTGTAGTGAAAAGTAAGCCGTTGATGGCCCAATGGCTTACAATATCAAAGAAAATGACACAAACCGCTAAATTACACCGAGTAGCGCTACCTAGTGCCCCGGGCTAGTACAGCGTATGGTTGTCCTTGATATATTAAAATGAAAGGCACACTGAAGACAGTTACAAACGTTATATTCAAATTAAAAATTAAACGAGAAAATAAAAACTGTAAATTGTGACCCAGTACAATAATTCAAAACTAAAAATAAAAACAAAAAAACGAGAATACCAAAAGTCAACGAGCTGGAGGATAAGCAGCTTTATGACTGCACATAAAATTCGAGGACACAAAAAAAACAAAGAATGATTTCTGATGGTAGGTGCTTATCGTTTATCCTTGATCCCGGGTAATGATGGAACCTCCTATCCCCGTAATCTGAGGGTTCCTAGTTTTTCGGAAAGTGTTGTTTGATGGGACTTCCGGGCAAAACATTTTGGTGAAAATAACTGGTCATCGTAAACAAGTGTTAAGTGCTGCTTCTTTGCGAAGGGTTGCTTATCTTCTCTCCACGTAACATGGGGGGAAAGGAGATGAGAAACCGTTCGCAAAGACTAACAGCACTCAATACTTAGAAGATAATTCTTTACGATAACCAAAAGGTGTTGCACCAAGAACCAAGAAGTATAACCAAAATGATTTATGATATTCCAGAACGGTCTAACCACAACCTATTAATCGCAAAACTAAGAGTAAAATTCAAAAAAATTAACCAGAAGGCAGTTAGGTATATCATCCATACTAACAAGCTACGAAATTCTGATATAAAGGAAATAGTGCAAAGGGAAATAAACAAGGCATTAGAAACCCTAGAATCGAAAGAAGAATATAATGAAGATAATATAGATAACAACTGGAGAAACCTCAAGACGAAATTAATTAAACCATGCACGGAACAATTACGCAGAGATAAAGAAGATATGAAGGAATGGATGACAACCGAAATTTTGAGCCTGATGGATGAGAAGAGAAGATACAAAAACACAGACAAACATATGTACTCTGTTCTGCAAAAGGAGATACGCATGAAAGTTAGAGAAGCCAAAGAACAGTTTTATAGAGAGTAATGTGGAGAAATAGAAAAGTTACAAAACAGGCATGACAACTTTAATGTCCAGAAAAAAATTAAAGAGGCGTAACTATAGCCACAATATACTAGTAGACAAAGAAGGAAAAACTATTCTCGACATAGAAGAGAAAGCGAAAGTGTGGAAAACATACATAGAACGATTATTTGATGATCAATGTGAAGAAGTAGACAATGAGAAAACAGGACCAGATATCGCAAAGGGCAAAGTGGAGCACACCATTGAAGAAATGAAAACAGGGAAGGCCACAAGTTCTGATGAAATACTAGGTGAAGTTTTCAAGCTTATCAGTGATAACAACATACGCATTATAGTAGATCTTTCTAACAGCGTCTACAAAACTGGTATAATACCGACAGAATGGCTAATATCAATGTTCATAGCTATACCCAAAAAGACAAACGCGAAGAACTGCTCAGATCACTCTACCATCAGCCTGATGGGTCATATATTTAAAATATTGTCGAAAATTATCCACCGCAGAATATGTGATAAATTGGAAGAAGACATTGAACAGACACAATTCAGATTTAGAAACGGTCTAGAAACTAGAGAGGCACTATTTGCAGTTAATATATTAATAAAACGATGCCTGGACGTAAATCAAAGTATTTATGCGTGTTTTCTAGACTACAACAAAGCCTTTGATATCGTTCAACATAAACCTCTAATACAGCTCCTCAAAAATAAAAACATCGACTCAAGAGATATCAGGATAATAAATAACCTTTACTATCAACAACAGACAATAGTACAGTACACCTCAATAATACAGAAACGGAGGCTATAAAGATAAGGAGAGGGGTTCGACAGGGTTATGTCTTGTTACCATCATTGTTCAATGCCTACTCAGAAAAGATTTTTAAGAAAGCACTTCGAGAGGAAACATCAGGAATAAACATTAATGGTCACCCAATCTGCAATATTAGATATGCCGACGATACGGCTATTATAGCAGATAATATCAATGACCTTCAGAGAATTGTGAATAAAGTAGCAGAAAAAAGCGAAGAGTATGGGATGACGTTGAACACGAAGAAAACGAAGTTTATGTTGATCACAAAGAAACCCGTCCACATGAACCTCTATATTAAAAACGAACAAATTAGAACAAGTGAAAAATTACAACTACTTAGAGACTTACATCAATGAAGCAAATGACTATAAAAAAGAAATTGGAATTAGAATAGAAAAGGTAAGAGGAGCTTTCAACAACAAGAAACAGTTATTGTGCAGCCGTGACTTGAATCTGAGCTGAGTGAAAATACTGAAGTGCTATATTTTCTCGATTCTTATGTATGGCATGGATACGTGGACCTTAAATAAGCAATCCATAAATAAGCTAGAAACATTCGAGATGTGGGCGTATCGACGTATCTTGAGAGTCTCGTGGAACGATAAGGTCACCAACGATCAGGTGCTTCGAAGAATGGGCAAGGAAAAGGAAATAATTGATACAGTAAAGACGAGAAAGTTGCAGTATCTAGGCCACGTTATGCTACTACAAGCTACTACAATTGATCATGCAAGGGAAGATTCAGGGTAAACGGAGCATAGGTAGAAGGAGGATGTCATGGTTAACAAACCTCAGAGAGTAATTAGGATGCAGCTCCAATCAGTTATTTCGGAATACAATGTCGAAGATCGGTATAGCAATGATGATTGCCAACCTTTGCCGTGGAGATGGCATGTAAAAAAGAAGGCCGGTCTAGTTAACAGTCTGATACTTCAAAGGATCCCTTGCAAGTTTTGGGGTTCTCTCAACATTTTCAACCCCATTAGGAGGTATCACGATACATCAAGTACCAGTGAATAAATGAAATTAATCGTTAAAAGGCGCTCACTTGCAGTACTGAAAATCCTTTTAGATTTACTCGGAGGTTTTAAGGCTTGGAGGCCTTAAAGTTGATTAGGAAGTCCAAAGATGTACTAGGAAACCTTACGGATCGTAGGAAATCGTAATATCCCAGAAATTTTAAGAGTTTGAAAATTATGAAACAATGTCGCGTATCTATCGTGGAATGCGGCTCCGCTCTGCGGGGAGTAAGTAAGTCGAATATCATGCAAAGTTCCTAATCGTACGGATCATGCCTGGGTTAATTCCCGAAATTTTCTCAAAACTACAAAGATTTTTATACAACGGGCGCTATTGAAACTCTAGAAAACGTAATGCTTCCTATGGTACACCAAATAATGTGGCGCATCGTGGCATATAAGAGTTCGAATCCAACTGACTAAAGATGGCTACGTCCGACTGACGGCCATGATTTATCAAGCCACCTATCAAGGCAAATTGGCTTTCCCAACGGTACAAATACTTGAAGAATATTATTTAAACCCTTTTCAGGGACTGTATTTTTTTTATTATTAAGCGCTATTGCATTGCCTATTATGATTTATTTATTTTTTAACAAAAAAATTACCTAAAATGATAAAATTCAATATGGCGTTCATAAGAAATAACAAAGCTGACATAATTTTTTTGCAGACAGTTTATTGCAGAATAAAACAACGTACACCAATAAAAAGGTCTTAAACAACTAATTCTGGTGTTTGATTTTTTTCGATCGAACTTTAAATAAACAGTGTCACTCTAAAGGTCTAAAGGACAATAGCTTGGCTATCGAAACGCGCTAGAGCAACCATTGTTGCGTTTTTTAATCTTTCTTGGTTTCAGGAGACAAGATTTGTATTTCAATTTTCAAATAAACAATTTGCAGCAAAATAAAGTCAAGACGAATTGGAATTCGATTGTTTTCTCAGTGGAATATTGTTAGACATTCAATTCTTTACTCTTTGTCCATTTAAGTTTCCTTGTATCTAATAGCTTCCGAGTTTCCTGCAGTGGAAATCAAATTTGATTCAACCTGTATATATGTATTTTGCGATGCATTGTACATATTAATATGTACCCTACTCGTTTTCTCTTTCGATTTTTGCATTTATTTGGTTTTCGCTATCACATTACTTTTTGATTTATCAAATTTAATTTTGTATCAGTTTCGAAGTACACAGCAGCAAACATATCATTTTAATGTCCAAAAATTAACATTTTTTAATTAGTGTAGTGAATTTGAAGATTTTGTCTTCGGTAATAGAAAATAGGGGCTGTATCATGAGTTAGTTTGCTGTACTCGATATAAAGAAATTAGCACATTTACCACAATGACTTTAAATGCACGGAAAAACTGGATAAATTTTAACACTTCAGTTATTTCTGCAGTCTCGTGATTCGACTCGATAAGACAACCTTTAATCGACGCCCCAATTAATTTTATATTTTGTGTGCGCGACACCTCATAAAGATCTTTAATTAGGTACAAAAGGTCCCATAAAGCGGTAATCTAATTAAACGAAAATATTAACGGTCTTTTACGTTTAACTTCACTTTATAAATATGCCAGATGAAAGCTAAATTATACTTTTGGAACACGTCATATGCTTCTTCAATAACTTTTGATGGTACATTTCATCGTATAACGCATAAAAGTCTAACAGTTGGTTATGTTTGAGAACAGTTTTATTAATGTTAGATCGGTTTCGGAAGATTAGACCAATATAAAACTCAATGACGACATCGGATGAATAGTTTATTGTCAAATGTACCTTTGATATTATTTTTGAACTAATTGTCCGGGATCCGGCAATTAGTATATCTAAAGGATATACTATCCTCAATTAATTTTCAGGAATCCTTTAGAAATTGATAAAACTTTTGTGAAAAAATCTACAATACTTACACGTATCATATTATAACGAAAAACAGTCGGTTATGTTTCATAAATTTTCACACATTAATAAAATTACGATAAAGTACGAATCTTTTACATCATTTCAAAATGTTTCACCAAAAGCATGCAGTTTTTATCTGCCAATATTTGATTGCCCTTTTCAATATCGCCAGCTAAATAACTCTCTCTTTCAAGCAGACGACCGAATTGTCATGTTGGCTGCCAGTCGCTCTGTCTTCATTGCAAAATTGCAATTTTATCTGGTTTACTCCAGACAACAATGCGTTTTTGCGGTAACGTATTATAGGCGGTTATTTCTGAATTTAAACGTCACCGACCGTCTCTGTTCGACAAGTGGAGCTTTTCTCGGAAAAGTTTGAACACCATGTAACAAAGTAATCTCGATGTATTGGACTGATGGAGATATTATCGAGTTCTGAAGTTCGTACGCCTTTATAGGGGATTCGGAAATATTTGCGAAGATTGATACCTCCATAAAATCTAAGATCTGTATTCGATGAAACTCAAATGGAAATACGGATATACTGAAGCTTTTATTTGAATAAAATAGCATAAAATTTAAAAGAGATTAAGCAGGTCTGTAACCAAAAAACTGCACACGATTTTTATACTTTTTCTTATGGATTTTAACTCACTAAAAGTGACAAAAATACTACTCAAAAACTTGCATCACGTCGGAACTTCTTTGAAAACTCATATTTGTAGTTTGGTTAAATATCAAACCAGATAGCCTATTGTGGATATCAAAAAACTCACACAAGATTTATTTTACTTTTAGTTATTATATGTTAAAATAAATACAAAGAAAATTGAGTTGGTGAAGGCTGCAGAGAGGAAGGGGAATAGGGTAAGGGTAGTACCGACGGCGTAAGCACGTTCAGATTCATTATTTTAATATCCCATCGATGATTTTGGGCCAATAGGCAGGTTATACAAAGTATCACTGTTTCCCTTGTTGGTGGAATAGTCGAGCTAGAGGTGTCCATTAGACAAAAATTGATTGGCCACTTCAAAATGCCTTCACCATCACCAAAAATAACGCTATTAATACAACAACAAATCTAAATGAATAAGTCTTTAAAGTATATTCATTGGAAAAAGAAACTTCTATCAGGATAGATTAAACAATATATTAGAACAAGTAGAAACGGAAGACGTCATAAATGAAGAATTACAAAGTTTAACACAAGCAGTACTAAAAACGGCAGGTGAAGTTTTGGGGAAAAAGAAGAAAATCAGAAAAAAGAAAGAGCTAAAAGTATGGTCGACTGAAATAGAAAAAGCAATACAAGATAAACAAAAATCTTATAAACAATATCTTAGCAGCCCAAATGAACATAATTACGAAATATACAAACATAAGAAAAATGTGGTAAAACAGATATCTAGAAAAGCAAATGAAGAATCCTGGGATCGATTTATAAGTAATATAGAAAGTGACATACATGGGAGACAAATTGTAGCATACAAAGTAATGAAATCTTTAAACAACCAAGAAAATGACAGAATACAAATAACCAACATAAATGAAGAAGAATGGGTGGAGCATTACAGATAACTCTGGTATGATAAAAACTCAGACAAAACAACGATTCAAGAAAAAAACGTAAAAGGTCTGGATGGCCATAGATTTAGCTGAACTGACAGAAGCTCCTAAATGTATCAAAAACGGAAAAGCGACATGGTATAAATACCCAATTATGGAAACATGGAGCACTAATGTCGCACTTGAGACTATTACACCTATATAACGAATGTTAAAAAATAATATTACTTCTGACAACTGGAGAAGGGCAAAAGTAAACTCATCGTTTAAAAAAGGCGACAAGAACAATCTTGAAAACTATCGTGGAATTAATTTATTATATACGGCTATAAAATTTATGCCAGAATACTAAATATCAGATTGAAAGTAATTTCAGAAGAAATAATAGAGGAAGAACAAATAGGTTTTAGAAAAGGCAGATCAACAATAGATGAAGTATTCACTATTAAACAAATCATAGAAAGACACAGAGAATACAACAGAGAAACTCATATAAGTTTTATAGATTTTGAGAAAGCTTTTCAAAACGTAAATAGGTACAAATTATGGAACATTATGGAGAAACAGGGATATCCAAGACACCCTGACCCCACCCCACGAACGATACATAGTCTATATATTAACATCATAATCCTAGTAGATACGGAAAACTAAGTAAAGAAATAAGAACAAATAAAGGAGTCAGACAGGGCTGCTGCATATCGCCAACTCTCTTTAACATATATATATATATATATATATATATATATATATACAACATTATAGAAGAATGCAAAATGAAACGTTCTACAGGAATATATCAACATCAGTATACCATCTTAAACTCCCTTTTCTATGCCAATGACCTAGTACTCTTTGCAGAAACAGAAGACGATCTACAAAGAAACATGTATACCTTACAAAATATCTGCTAAAAATACGACATGAAAATATCAACAAATACGGAAAATGTAACTAGCGTCCCAAGCTTACTAATTACATCCGTAAGGAGGTATCTAGCGTCCCGTATTTGTTTCGGGTCCTACGTAAGAAGCGTCCCAACTACCTGCTCTTAATGGGACTAATGAAAGGTAAAATAACTATACCAAATTTAAAATTTCCACATTGAAATTCGGGAAAGCATTCCAGCCACAAGCTTTAATTGCAAGTTAATGTGAAAAGCCCTATAAGTATCTATTTAATTGCAATTTAATTATTAAAGAAATTCCTAACGAGTATTAGGGGCATAAAAACGTGGTTGGGAAATTTTAACTTCATTAGTTTTTGGTTTCCTGCTTGTTTCACGTAGTGCATTGAATAGATAATATGGAAGTTACAACTAGTTTTAAAAATCGAAGTATCTTTATAATAGACGGGTACAGATATCGGTTTCACAAAATGCTGGCAAATGATATTGAACGTTGGGCCTGCTCTACAAAAACTTGTAAATCGTTTTTAAAAATGAAGAAGAATCAAGAAATCTTGGAAGGATCATTTCCACACAATCATGAAACTATCGAGGAAAGTGTTCTACAACGTTACAAACTAAGTAACAGCTTAAAACGAAAAGCTGTGGATGATGTCGGTGCAAGACTAACACTATGGCTTTACTCATATTAAATTGCAACTTATGAAGCAGATTTTAATGACTGTTACAAGATGGGGGGTGTTTCACAAATGTACCTGTGTTCGAAGGTCCCAAAACTGTCTAAAGAAGCGGATTTTTACTAACTCAGATAAGCGAAAATTGGTATTCGATCCCATCGTTTTAGAAATAAAGGAGAAAAAGAAGCTTAAGGTTCTTTTCAACATTGTGTACCATTTTTCCTAAAAATTAAGAGCATTTAGTGAAGAGCAGAATAAAAGATTTTACCAAGATGTGCCCGATATCGAGCGCCATATGGTACCAAGAAAAATGAGACGCCAATATGATAGTCAGCTCCCATACTGCTGGACACTTAAGCGGTAAATAGAAAATGGAAAGTGGAAGCGGATTTGGAGAAGTTTTTTTATGTTTAATCGACTCGCAAAGGATAACCCTATTATGCTTTCAAAGCACCGCAAGTTGGATGCGGAAACAAAGATAGATGGCGATGAACCGCCTTCTTAAACAAGAATAGGTTGTAATTTTTGGGGAAAATTATTTTCGGTAACGAGTTCCCTAGCTTGGAAGCTCTATAGAAAAAAGAGCCCCCCTAGACAGTAGTCCTCATTGTGTCAAGCTGGATCGCAAAGGAATTTTCTGTTTCCGACTGTCTTTTGTGCCTCAAAAAAAGTTTCAAAATAAAGAAGAGAATACGGAATGTTAAGTAAATTTTATGAAGAGATTTCTTCTTTTATTATAAGAAATACTCTTTAGTCCTTTTTAGTAACATGTGATTTTTCTTTAGTGTTACGCTCTTTTATATGAACATTTTGCATTTTTCAAAAAAAGTGGTGTACATGATGAAGGGAAATTAGGGCTCTTCTTGGATTTAGCACACACGAAAACTTAATATTTGCCAAAAATATTTTATGCTTAAGAATATAACCGTACTTTAAATATTTTTAATTATATTAGCTGGATTTATTAAGCTCGCTGCTTAGAATATTTTATATTGGGTAAGTTGTGTTATATATGTATGCGTAGTATATTTTGTATCGTGATTCTGTTCTCTTTAAAATAAAATGCAATTTAGTAAAGTGGGTTACCACTGGGGTCACGATTACCAGCCTTTACTTGAAGATAATTTTCAATGAAAATGTCCTTCACAGAAGAATATGATCATAAGAGATCCAAATTGTATGGTGTATTTAGATGAGAGAGTTGAACACGAATCATTGCTCGGCCACGCTCAAAGAATATTGCCAGTTTAACAGGTGTAAGGAAATTTATTCGATTTCTCGATAAAATTGGTTAGTTGAATGAATGATGAAGAACAATGCTATGAGTTTGGAAAGGGAGCCTTGTATGCTGGGCTAATGTTGACCATTTTAAACTTAAAATCCAGATAGTTTCTTTGCCCTAGCTAGCCTCTAGCTTACTAAAAAGGAGGTTAAGTACAAGATAAACTCGAAACAGCTGTAGCAGCTTACAAAGAAATTTCTACACTAAAAACAATCTGGCAACAAAGAGACTTTACGAAAAAGTATTGAATAAAACTTTTAATTGATTGACTTTTCTGAGAAACGGAAATACTTCACGTGCCTATGCAGGCGGCCATTGAAGACTTTAATTATACTAATTTCTATTAACGCTAGTAATTGGTTAGGTAAACAATTTTACGTTGAAGTTTCTCAATGGTATTTTCCCATGGTTTGCTGCAGTTGTCGAGGTTAATTTCCTGACCGATCGATCGAAAAATCGAAAGGCGACGGACGATTCCGCCGAGTCGTACAGTTTCACATGAAACTCCGAGAATCTGTTAACTGCCGCAGAAGAGATGGATAATGTTAGATGTTGGGTCGACAGCTAATTAATTATCCCGTCGATGATATTTTCTCGGCCGACAATTAAGTGTTGCTTCTATTTACGGCGCTCGAGAATGACAATCTCGCCGAACGTTTAATCCGCTAAGGTAATGCAATGTTGTATATGAACTCATCATTTTCTTTTAAGATGAGCGCATAGTCGGACGGGTACGACGGCCGGTGTGCAAGAATGGCACACTATAACACGCTAAACGCACACATCCGAAGCTGTGCGACGTTCCTTTTCAGGAATGAAATACTGCAGGGGTTCGGCTGAACCGTCAATCTTAAATCGCCTTTTACAGCGAACATGCCCGCTAATTAGACGATAATTACGAGTTTTTTTGCCCTGTGGTGTTTATCTAACTGACTTCATCTGTTAGGTTGGATAGGTTTCCACAGTCCCCACCTAGAAATCCTCTATCTCTCAATATGTATATCTATCTACATCTTTAACTGGTCATCTAGACATGTTTCCATTTTTCAGATTATTTAATTCAATTTTCGACATTTGAAAAAAAATTAAAGGCAAAAAGACTAAAACCCGACTACGGAACAAAGGAACTAAAAAGTATGAAACAAGAAAGTATTTATGTCTGAAATTATGTCAAAAATTCTAGTCTAGACTTAGAGAATTCAATATTTTGGAATAATTATTCGATGTCTAAATATACAGTCTACTGAATTCGAATCAATGTGTTAAAGGAATCGATGTGCTGACGACAGGTCAGCACCCTTCGTGCACTTTTTACCCCAAGCTTTGTAAAAGAAAAACCAATAGTTATATAGAAATAACTTTAGTGTTGTTAGGGTTCAATCCACTAACAAAGGATAACACTATTATGGCTTCAAAGCACTGCGAAACAAAGATAGGTGGCGATGAACCTCCTTCTTAAACAAGGATAGGTTGTAATTTTTGGGGCAAATTCCGTTCGGGAACGAGTACCGTAGCTTGGAAGCTATAAAGAAAAAAGAACCTTATTAGACAGAAGTCCTCACTGTGTCAAGCTGAACCGGAAAGGAATTTGCTGTTTCCGACTGTCTTGTATGCCTCAAAAATCTTGCCCTTGGGGGATCAATCTTATTAGTTCCTGTCAGCATCTCCGCTGAAAGTACTTGTAGAAAAGTGATAAATCACCAACCATCCGCCTCTGCTCCAGTGTTTTGAGAGAATCGGTCAAACTCTTGTAATTAATTAGGCGAATCGCTCCTCTTTGAATTAAAACCAGAAGAGTTAAGGTGTGCTTTGGGGCTGAACTCTAAACATGAAAACAGTATTCTAGTGTTGGCCTAACTTAAGCTTTGTATAGTGTGAGTAGCTTATGGGATGTGAAGTACTTTTTAGCTCTAGAAAGAAAGCCAATGCGCATATGATTGTCCCAAGAGAAGAAGAGAAGTTAGTGCTCGCATCCACTCATAGAATAGACAGAGTAAAACTCCATCGGGAGGATTTTATCGTTCATGAGTATGTTTGTTGCATTATCCTTTGATGTCTTCTTAGAGGCGTTGAAGTCCACTAGATTTTTCTTACCCTATTCCAGAATGATTTCAAGATCCCGATTAATCATCTGTATCTACTGTTCCCTTAGTATACCTGAAGCAGCGACGGATGGTTTGTCCGAGAAAAAAGATGACACCAGGCTCCTATCATCTGCGTAACGGTATATCGGATTGGAAGTCGAAGCTGGGAGATCATTTATGTGTAACAGAAACAGAGTAGGAGACAGGACAGACCCTTGAAGCACCCCTACAGTAATCACAAATGTCTCGGATGAGATGCCATCGACGACGACCTGAAGAAATCTGTCAGCGAGAAAACTGTATATCAAATGACAGAGTCCTGAAGGAAGACCATAGGATGTTAATTTGGAAAGAAGAGATCCATGCCAGACCCTGTCGAAGACCTTTGAGATATCCAATGCCACAATTCTAGTCTCACCATGTTTTTTCATAGCTAGATAGATATGAGTAACTTATGCCAGTCAGTTGAGCGTTGTTGTCTGAAACCCTATTGCCTGTCTGAGATGATTCTATTCCCCTCCAAATATTTGAGAATCACGATGTTAATAACCTTTTCCATCATCTTAGATATAACGGGCAACAAAAATATAGCGCGATAGTGTTAGCCAGATCCCTTTTTTTTTTGGGGACAGGCTGCACCCTAGCATATTTCCAGATATTAGGGAATACACCTTTGTTGTAAGAGAGTGTGAACAATTAGCTTAGGACAGGAGTCAACTCTGGAGCGCCCTTCTTAAGAACAATAGCAAGGATACCATCAAGGCCAGAAGCTCTCGATGTTTCGAGCTCGAGGCATCGAAGTGCCAACCTTAGGAAGAATAGGAGGTTCTGCGTTTCGAGAATCAAGTTTGGAATTTTTAGCAAACCTTAAGGCTAGCAGGTCAGCCTTTCCCTTGGAAGTAGTCGATGTTGTCATCGAGTAAATTTGGAAAATTTGAAGATGTAAATAGATGTAGATAACCTACATATACGACTTTAATAATAGTACACTTCATTGTTAATGCAGTAGCCAAGCTGTGGTGATTCTGTCAGAAAATGAAAAACGTACAACGGGGCACTACCTACATCGCGTGTCCACTTATTGTTAGTACACAGTGATAAAAATGCCATTTGTACCAAATGTAAACATTTTTATTGAGATCAAATTTAACACAGACCCAGTCTTAAATGCAGTAATAATTATAAAAATTATTATTAATAAATGAATGTTTACATAACCTAAAGCATTTTTTTGCACAATACCAAAAGTGTGTCGCACATTAATCCTCTAAGAATATTTGAACGACCAAAAAAAAACCTTCCCATAATCATCTCATGAGGGCTCAATAAATTTTTGACAACTAAAATAAAAAGCCTCCATGATCGTCTATCAATTTTGATAACCAAATAAAAAAGTTATTGCCTTACATTTGTAAATTTTTATGATCTTATATTTTGGCGACACACTTGAGGACTTCTGGCGACACACTAGTGTGTCGTAGTTCAAATTGGAAAATACTGAGTTAAGGCAATAAATTACTTTTGCAATTTGAGCAAAATCTGAGACAGCTAGACAAGTTCAAAGACGAATAGAAAATCTTCTTTTTTTCGAAATTTTCATATTATTCTCAATACAATTCCTTCCTTTTTCGATCTGTTATGTTTTTGGAAGATTTAAATTTTTCCAAAAAAATGGACTATTTTTATAAAATTTGATTTTCTGGGCGAAATTTCCATGTTTTTCTCGAAGTTTGGTTTTTGTTATCGAAATCCTTTTTCTCGGAATTTCGGTTATTTTTTCAAAAGTTCTTCTTTCTTGTTAGTATAGGCTTTATTCGCAAAATTTGATTTTTTTAAATTCAAACTATTCGCAATATTCTACTTCTTTTCTAAAAATTTTACCTTCTCTGAAAAATTTCGGAATTTTCTTGAAATTTCGACCGTTTTTTTAGAAATTTCGGCTTTTTTTCTGAATTCCGCCATTTTTTTTAATATTGGTCATTTCGTGAAAATTTCGACCTTTCAGAAACTGATTTTCTAGAAATTTTGACTAGGTTTTAGAAGTTTCCCCTTTTCTCAAAATTTTGATTTTTACTGAAATTTCGATATTTAATATTTCTGTCTTTTGAATCTTTCTCTTAAAATAAGTCTTTTTTTTCCTAAAATTCGCTTTTTTGTAAAATTCGACTTTTTTTAATTTAAACTATTCTCAATATTCTACATTTTTAAATATGACTTTCCCTGAAAAATGTCGATCCTTTTTTAGAAATTTCGACTCTTCTCGAAATTTAGATTTTATTCTAAAATTGCACTTTTTGATTTCTGTTTCAAAAATAATCATTTTTTTTAATATTCGTATTTCTCTGAAAACGATGTTTTTTAAAGTTGGCTTTCCGGAAATTGCAATTTGTTTTTCTAATTTCGCCTCATTATCGAAATTTTTGATATTTATCGGGTTTCATTAGGACTTTTAACAGGTTTTTTTATGTCAGAAATTTGGATTCCTTCTAAAAGTCTGAGTTTATACAATATTTTCATTGTTTTCTTTAAATGTCTTAAAATTCAAAATGTAAATCTCGTTTTTAAAAATTTTGTCTTCGTTTCTCTCGAAATTTCGAATCTAAACTCGCAGTTTCCACCTTTTCAAAATTCTGTGCTTAGATTTTAAAGTCGAACCTTCGGTTTCTTAGCATTTGTTATTCGATTCCTGTTGTATGTTGATAAAAAAAATGTTGAGAAACCGTCGAAATTTATAATATCTATAACTTTATTGAATTTTTGGGACTTTTCTTAAAACTTTCCTCATTTCTCTTCTTTAATTCAAAATTGTTCAATTTTTGAACACTTGACATTAACAGCGAACGAGCGAGGGCTAGTCAGTTGTTAAGTTATTTATGAAGCCCTCCAAGAACAAAAAATAGGTTGAGAAGAGGGATACACTTTTGGGAAGTAAATGAAAATATATGATTATTATGCCGTTTTAAATCTCCAACTGAAAAATTTAATCGGCTTAAAAAAAGGAAATAAGCCTCAAAAAAGTCTGACTAAAACATTTTTTTCGAATAGTAGCTAAATTCATCGTAAAAATATTTCTTAGCGATCAACGGCCCCTCTAACGACGATTTAGAGGAAAAAAGAAATCTTTGATTCCTCTCGACTACAGCTTTCATTTAGCACAGGAAACGCAGCTTTACTATTGCCACAAAGGTGACGTTAGCGTTCCTGCTATCGACCATCTCCTGCTGAACTTTCTTGGGTCGGAGTTACGCCTGCAACGACGAGATGGCGCGCTTGGCTATATGTATATGGAGACCACGGATTATAGCTTTGACTTTTAGATAAAGGCTTTTACTATTTTACAAAATTTGTTTTATTTATATTATCTAAGCATTATAGAATATTCTACAATCCGTGAGGGAGACCCTCTAGTAAGAGTCTGGCACTTTTTCGCCATATTTTAGTTATTTCATAGAGCAAAAATTCCAATCTGCCATTTTTGATATTTTTTTGCTGTTTGTTTTGTTTATGCTTCTCGTTAGAAACATAGTTTGACTTCAGGAGAAACATAAATATGAAAAATAGCTAAAAATAACAGGTCTGAATTTTCGTCCTATAAAAAAGCTGAATTATGGCGGAAGAGTACCAGACTCTGACTAGAGGGTCTCTATATGTATTATTTTTCCGTACTAATCTCGTTTGTCGAAGTCACAGACAAGTCGCGTTTATACAGTTTTTAGCAGAGATCTTGGATTTGCCAAGCAGTCGTTCCTGCGATAAGAAATTACTCGTACGACGGTAAGATGGCGCGGCTTGCCCGAATAACACTTTCATCATAGTTATCCCTTTGACTATACATATAAATGGACGGAGCATTCAATGTGTTAGAAGAGTATTAACATGGGCCGGTAATTGTGGAATAAGGATGAACTCTGAAAAAGAACAAGCTAGAAAGAGTACGTTTTGCCATCGGGTTCGATGCAATGGTCATGTCCAGAACTAACCAATCACGTTCATAATATTGAATTTGTCGTCGTTTTTGTCGCTTAAATGTCATTTGTGTCGAATGGCGTTTGTTTACCTTTTTATGCGTTCTACTTTTAATAAGTTTCTTGTTTTGTTTGGTTACAGTTAATCAATTTAGATAATTTATTAGGTTTAAATGATTTCGGGAAAGTAGGAAGTTCGCTAGTAATAAGTATTTCGTCCTGTTGGTGTCTTAATAATGAGGTTGATCTTACCCAGATTCCTGACTTTTAGGTTAATGGGTTCCGCCGAAATTCCTTAGGGAAAAGAGGCGTTTCAACATTTCATTTATGAGAACACAAAAGGTTAGCTATTCATCTTCATAAAATAGAAAGTTTTTTATGATTTTTTTTAGAAAAACGATTTTAATAAAGATGCAAATACAAACATATTAATCAGCCACATTCGTTATCGAACGGGAGGCTCTAGGAGATAGTAAAATTATTTTCAGTATTTGGGACCTTGGGACAATGTTGAGTTTTTTAATGTCTACAACTTAATAACCAGATGTGCCTATTCTGCATTCCATTTCGAGGTTCTTTTAGGTATAACTAAAAACCCAAGAATTATTATCACCTTAAATGTACCATCTTTGCCCTCAAATGTAAGGGTGCATTTCTTGAAATTACGACATGGTAAATGTAAAATTCATTTCTAATTGTAAGTTTTTTTTTAGTAATATATTATTTTTTCTATATTTCTGTTTTATTTCAATTTAAAAAAAAAGTTTTTATCTTTCGCTATATTTGTACATCATTAATACTTTTGTAATATTTTACAAATCAGTTTATTTAAATAGTCATAAAAATACTTTATGCAGCGGTTAAACATTTATGTTAGATCCGAAGATAATGGATGTATAAATATTTTTCGGACAATTTTTCTAATAAAGATTACTTCCATTTTGTCGTTAATATGAAACATACTTTAAGAGATTTAGCGTTAGTGTCGACAATATCATACTTTCAAGCATGCGCAAATGGTCGATCCCGATGGCACGTCGATTGTCTGTCTCTATTTTCTCGGCCCTTATTTTGGACCGAATGCTCCATCCATTTATTTATATTATCTAAGAGTTATCCCATCCCGTAAAGAAAGGTTTCTGCTGTTATTGCTTGCAGAAAGTTGACAACAGTTTTCTTTGTGATCCTGCGAGAGAAGTTCAGCAGGATTAGTAACTGAGTTGGCTGCCGAGAGATGACGCTACGAATTAAGGAATTGTTCTCATCGTTGGCGACTTTACAGAGCTATTTGAATTCGTACATAGGCGATACAAAATCTCACGGTTATTCAAACTTTTTTACGATAGAATCTAAAAGTTTTTGTTAATTGTTCAATCATGAACATAGAGAAGGTAATAGTTGCGAAGGCTTAATGCAGACGTCAGTCTAAAAGAAAAATTTTAAGACATTTCGCTCCCTCCACGAATTGCTGTGTTTTAACTCGAAATTGCTTTTTAAAATTGAAATTAAACATTGACTTTGAAAAATTCGAGGTCAATATTTAAATGTCATCTATCAAACTTTCAATTTTAAAAAAGATTTTCGATTTTTTTCTCTAAATTTCGAATACGAATTGTTTGTTGTTTATTTTTATACATTTCGAGATTAAATTAGAAAATGCGGATTTTAAAATTAAAATTTCGACTTGTTATAGTATACTTCCCAAAATATAATAAACATTTTTTTAGAAATTCTCACTTTTTGCAAAAAATCGCGTTTGAGCTTACAATTTTTATTACGTCAATAGACCAACCGTCTAAAAGGATATTTAGTAAAATGACGAATTTAAAGTCAAAATTATTCTTTTTTGTGATTTTAATGCTGAAATTACTACCGTAATAGGAACATTAAGAAAATGTATTTTAAACTGATTTTGTTAAAAAATAATACAAAATTGATATATTTTTTTGTTACAAAATGAAATGTTTATAGCTATTAATGTAACGAGATTAATATGCGATTTATAATAATCGAGGACGTTGCCAGGCGACGAGGCATCAGCCGAGTCGTCTGGCCACGTCGGAAATTTTTTAAATCGCTAATAATGGAGTTGCATTCAAAGCTTTATCGTATCATTGATAACGATTATTCTTCATGGTGGACTCTTATTGGTCGGAAACATTATGTTTATTAATTTTATTTAACATTTCTACGATCCAGTTTGGAAATATTTAAATTTTTATTAATCAATGTTGACAATATTCTAAAACATTTTTTTGAAATATGACTACGTGATACCTAAATTTATTTAAAACGTCCTCTCATGACAGTTGACAAAAAACATTTTAATAATTTATGAAAACAATTTTTTTTCATATGTAATTTTGGTCTTCTGTTTTCATTTTTCTTCCCATTCTATGTAAAATAAACTGACCTATTTTTTGTCAACTGGCATGAGGTGACGTTTTAAATTAATCTAGATATCACGTAGTCATATTTGAAAAAAATGTTTTACATAGAATATTGTTAACATTAATGTATAAAAATTTAAATATTTCCAAACTGGGTCGTAGAAATGTTAAATAAAAATAATAAACATTGACAACGGTGACATAAAAAAATCAACAAAGTAATTAAATGAAATTTGTATTTAGGGTATTATGATAGGTAACTTACTTATTATAATTGTAGCTAACGTATTATGTGCTACTAAGTTATTATAAAAGTGCTAAATATTATGAGGTTAATAATTATTAATAAAGATTTAATGTTAAGGACAGTTAATTTTCAATGATACAATAAAATTTATAACTTTATTTTTTATTCATACTTCCGTGTTTTCCCTATAATTGTTTTTCTTAAATTTCGAGTTGAAACTCAAAACCTCGACTTTCTACTTTTGATCTTCATTTAGAAATGAGCAACTTTTTCGAGACTTTTTATTTTAAATTCTAAAAGTTTTTATACTTTCGATATATTTGACTTATTATTCGAAAAGCCGCTGTGAATTTACATTTTCAATTTCTACTTTTTGTTAATTTTTTTAAAGAAATTCAAATTTTTTATAAAGTCTTCCCTTTTTCTCCAACTTTCGAGTTTAAATTAAAACATTTGCTTAAAATTGAACTTTTTTTATCAGAATTTTCACTTTTGATCTACCTCCCAAATTTAAACTTGCAATTTTTAATTATTTTACCCTAAAAATTCGAATTATTACTCGAAATTTTATCTTTTTCGAAATATGTTCACCTTATTTTCAAAAACTTCATTTTAATTTCAAAATTTCGATTTTTTTGCAAAATTCCAATTCTCAATCTGACTTTTATCTCGAAATATTTTCGTTTTATTGTACTATTTCGACTTTAAACTTACTTCTTCTTCAAAACTTTAAAATTTCTTCTTAAAATGTTGAGTTAATTTTTCGTTAATATTTTGGTTCAAATTAAATTTTTTAGCATTTCATCTTCTAGAAATTTGCTTCTAGATTTCTAATTATTAAATACCTAGATTCCTGATTTTGTATTCCAAATAAATTTGGACTTTCTTAAAAAGCTTTTCAGATTCCACTTTTTTCCTAAAATGTTAGCTTTAAAAACGAGAGTTCGAGCTTAATTCAACATTTTCTTTATCTTATAAAAATGGGCCTATACCTATTAGGTGCTCCAACAAAAAAGTTAATGTGAAAACGCGAATAGTGCGAACTATTTTCAAATGCCAATAGAAATTTTTTAAGTTACGTGTTGTTTATTAATGAAGCATCTTTTTATCTTCACAAACGCCACAACCCACAACCCTCAAATAGTGCAAAAAAATCTAGTGTAGGTTCACCGTACCAACACTGAACAGTTAATTGTTTGGGCTGTTTTAGGCAATTCCATCGTTGGTACATTTTTCATAAACAACTGACGACAAATGTCTAGTATGCTAGAAATTAAATAATCCGGTTGGTTGAACATTGAACATGAATTTTGTGGATGCGTCGTAATTTTTTGTGAAACACATGTGGCGTAAAGTTTGTTTATGTTAGAAATAGTTTTTGAGACAAAAGTAGACTTTATATATTGAGCTCGAAGACGAACCTTTCTGTGAAAATTTACCAATGATTTTTATATTAATTTTAACTATAAGGATATTTAAATACATTATACGGCGAAATAATACGTAAAAATTGTTATTCCCTAGTTAGGTGATCACTAGAGATCGGATTATATGCAAAGCTTGAAATATGCACGCAAAATGTTTAAAATATGCATAAAAGTGTCAAAATATGCAATTTTAAGCAATAATGCTAGTAATTTTAAAACATTTGCTTTGATTTCAGGAATTTCCCTTTTCTTTTAAACAAATTTACTTGTAATTGCTTCCAATTTGAACAAATTTGCTTTTAATTTCAATAAGGTTGCATCTAATTTGAATAGGTTCGCTGCTAATTTAAACAAATTTGCTATTAATTCGCATAAGTTTATTGCTGGTGTAAATAATTTTTTTTCTAATTTGAACAGATTTGCTTCTAAAATGTATAAGTTTGCTCTCACTTTGAATATGGATTAACTTTTTCAAAATTTTGATTTTCTTTTTTCAAAATTTTGACTTTGGTAATTTTATTTTTAATTCATTAATAAATTAATCTTTAATTTCGACTTTTGGGGTAATTTCAAAAATTTTTTTTTCGTCTTTTATTTTTCAAAAGATAGACTTCAAAATGTCAACATTTCTTGAACTGTGACTTTCAAAATTGCGATTTTCAAAATCCAACATTTTAAAACAGTGTTTTTTTTTGTAAATTTCTATCTTTATTTAAAAATTTAGATCTTCTATGAATTTTTACCTTTTTTAAAGTTTTAATTTTTTTAAAATTTTGTTTATTTAGGAGTTTCGATTTTTTTTAATTTCCAAATTTTTTAATTATTTCGAATATTTTAAAAATATTGCATTTTTGTCAAAATATAACATCGAATCCTTCCCAATTGTTACATTTCTTTTATATTTAGAGTTTTTTCTTCAAAATTATTCCTTTACGAAACAATGGGATTTCAAAAGAAAAGTGATTTTTGGATGGAAAATCCAAAAAGTAGAATTTCGGGAATAAAGCCGAATTTTAGGAAAAAAAGAACAAAATTTCGAGAAAAACATGAATTTCGTGAAAATAGTTGAAGCTTATAGAAAGTTTAGGAATTCAATCAAAATTTCTGGAAACTCAGATTCTAAAAGATCTAAATTTTTCTAAAAAAAACCCAAAAAAACGAAATTTAAAAAAGGCAAAAATTCGAGCGAAACGGTTAAAATTTCTAACATCGAATATTAAGAATAAAATTGAAATTTTCCAACTAAAGTCAATTTCGAAAATAATTAGGGTTTTGGAATAAAGTGCAAATTTGAGAAAGAAAATAAATTTTGAAAGAATAGTGGAAAATCGCGAAAAATACGTATTTCGAGCAAAATAAAAACTTCCCACATAAAGTTTAATTTCAAAAAATAGTTCAATTTTAAAATTGCGAATAAAATTTCTAAGAAAAATTGAGATTTCTAGGATCATAATGGATATGATATTGATTATACATCAAAATTTCCAAAAGATGATGTCTAAGAAAAAATGTCGAAATTTCGAAAAAGAGACGAATTTCCTGGAAAAAATTTCCAAAAACAAATTTTGAAAAGAAAAGAGAAATTTTGAGAAAAAAGGTCGAAATTTCGAAAAGATAAGGACAAATTTTGAAGAAAAAACATGTAAATTTTGATAAAAAGTCAAATGTTAAGCAAACAGTAAAAATATCTGAAACTTTCGATTCTACCAGGTAGAAAATTTCAGAAAGAATCCAGTGTTAAAAAAGATAACGTTTCGGAGAAAAAACTTGAAATTAAGTAACGACATTTTTAGAGAAAGTCAAATTTTAAGAAAGAAATCTCAAGGAAAAAGACGAAATCTAGTCGAAATTTAAAATATCTCAGCGATTTAAATTTAAGAAACAAATGGAAAATTTTTTAAAAAACTTTAAATTTTGAGGTTGAATATTTATTTTCTCGTGACTGCCTAAGTCAGAGGGAGACAAGTGCGTCACAATGACGACAGAAAATGTCCAATATTGGGATACATGTTAAATTTTGAGAAACAAGTTGGAATTTTCAGAAAACTGATTTAAAAAAAATTACTATTAAATTATTATTAGTTTTTTGTCTTTTTACAAAAATTCAGAAACTTAAAGAAATATTTTTCGAAGTTTTTACTTTTATATCAAAAGATGTTAAGAAATGGACATTATAAAGTAAAAAAACCGAAAAATATTGAGATAAAAATTCAAAATATAAAAGAGATTATATCCTGACAAGATAGAAGTCAAATTTTAATAATAAACTCGAAATTTTAAAATAAAAGACAAATGTCGCAAGAAAGTAGAATTTTGAAGAAAAAATGTTACCCATCTAGTTGAACATAAATTTTCGATCGACTGCTTTAACCAAGGACAGTAAACGTCTTACCCGGCCCTTACTAAGACTTCAATTATTAAGTTTTAGGTGAAATATGTAGTAACCGGTTTGCATTATGTAAATATGCAAATGCATATAATCGGGTCTCTAGTGATAATTTTCTCTCTCTCTCTCTCTTTCTTCCCCTATATCTCTCCCCAGCACTCTCTCCACCCCTCTCTCTCCCTTCCGCTCTTTCTTTCTCCCCAGGTGAGTGACAATAAGAGCTTATGTTTCTGTTAAGTTATCAAGTCGTAAAACATTGTTAGGAGCCACCTGCAAGGGGGAGCTAAGTTCTAAGAGATTTATATTTATAAAATATTCCAAATATGTGGTTAAAATTAATGACCCTCTATTATTAACATTTTGCATGCGGATGGTAAATGAGTTAATTCGAGACAGTTTCTGAAATAAGTGCAGGGCAAAATTCTGGTGGAATGGTCAGTTTAATATTGAGTATTCCCAACATCGATAAACATGGATTTTTCCTAACATAGGTGAGACTAGGATTTTTTTTATTACATAGGGAAGGAAAGTTAAACATTTCCAATGCTCATTGTGAGAATTGTTGAAACTTTTCAAATATGTACCAGAAATATATTTTCTCAGGTCCCAACTATCACTATCAAAATAAAAAAAAAGTTTGCTCGAAAATTTCATAAAAAAACTCAATCTCTGTTTAGCGACACTTTTAATTCCTAATTATTAGAAACAGAAAAATGTGAAATTCCTGCCTACCTAACCAAGTAAATAGAGAGTAAACGAAAACTAAATGAAAAACTAGTTGTGATAGGAAACAATTAATAATAATAAGTCACACAATGAATAGGTAGTTATTGTAAAACTTACCTTTACATAATAAATAGCTTTTGGATTTAGCTTCTTACCTGCAAAAAACATAGGACCATATAAATAAGATATTAAAAAATGGTTAAAATAGTTAATTTACTAAACCCTTAATGAAACGACGACAACGATTTGAATAACTGGTGACCGGTGTGGATTTGATAAGTTATATCATTAATGGAAATGAAACGGATAAGTGTCTGTCTGTCGACTAATTCTCTGTCCGAGCTAATCTCGAAAACTGCTAAATCGATTTTAATGATATGTTTACTAAAATACAGAGTATTTTTGGGGGTCTTGGGTAGGTTATTTTTTTTTAGTAAAACTTAACCTTTCACTTCTAAAAACTCAACTGTGCTAACAATTTTATTTGAGGTTATAACACATTTAAAAGAGAAATCAATCTGCTAGGTTTATAGCTGATACAACCTTGCTTGCTACCTAGTTCTAGTGGTTATTAGAACAAGAAGCGTGAACCTTTGAATCTATTATTCTATTTAAATCAAAGAAGAAATTGTTTTATTTTGAAATATGACGTTACTGGACCTAGTGCAAAGTCCAGGCTTCAGCTAGTCCATAATAAAAAATGTTTTCATAAAACCAAATATGTAGTGTTTTCTAACGAAAACATTACCCCCCTTATAATTAGAAAACCGAGAAATATTATAGAAGTCGCCGAGACCCGAGGGTTTACGTTCTTGGGAGGACCATTTCTGATGGTCAAGCCAACTTGAATGTTCATTCCTCTTAGACTTATCAACCCCCACTTTAAAATTTCAAATAAAGCTACCCTATTAATGATATACTATCTTAAAGCTCTTTCTTTATCTAGAATAGGGCAGGGTAGGTCACTTAGCCCCTCCTGGCTCTCGAAAATTTATATTCAATTGAAATTTCTATTTCTTCCTCAGAATTTGTACTTTACTTGAAATTTCGACACTTGTCGATAATTTCAATTTTTTTTACATTTCGTGATTTTTCAAAAAAAACTTCTTTTTTAATTTATGGCACACGTTGGCTTTCTTTAGAAAATTTCGAATTTTTATAAAATTTTGAACTTTTTCTAGAAATTTTGATTTTTTTGGAAATTTCGATCTTTTTCTCAGTTTCAAATTTTTCCAAAATCTGTTTTTGCGCTTGCAATTTTTTTTCGAAATGTTTATAGTTGTCTCAAAATTGGTTTTTTTAGAAATTGTGATTTTATTTCAAATCCAGTCCTTTATGTTCCTGAAAATCTCAATATTTTCGGTCAAGTTTCTGAAAAATTCGATTTTTTTTCAAAAATTTATCTTTCCTAAAAACAAAAATTTTCAAAATTAAACCATTTTATCAAAATTTAACTTTCATCAAAATAACTTTTTGGGCGAAGTTTACAATTTTTTCCGACTTTTTCTGAAAAATTTTGATTTTCATCTTAATTTTGAAGTTTCTCTTGAATATTTCAAACCGATTTCTCCAAATTCCTTTATTCTTGTTAACATTTGGATTTTTCTGAAAATTTAAACCTTATAAGAATCTAATTTTCCAAAAGTTTTGGCTAGTTTCTTAGAGTTTGTTTTTTTACGAAATCTTGATTTTTATCTCAAAACTTGATACTAAATATTTCTGAAAGTTTTGACTCTTTGCTTGAAATTCGGCTTTTTATCGAAATCTTGACTTTTTTCTCCAAGTCCGTGTTTTTCTTAAACTCTTCCTTATCGGCCTTATAAAGTGAATTAAAAAAAAAAATTATTCGGTCATTGAATGGCACATGGTGGCGTACAAATATTCCTTATATCATTTTGCAGTGTCACAAAGCTTCAATAATTTTTTTAATGAAAACAATTTTTTTTTCACGCAACAAAAAAAGCGTGTTTAACAAGCTTCTCAAAAATGTAATATACTTAATTGATATATATTTTAAACGGTTATTTAATTATCACTTATTAAATTTACGAAAAATTACATTTCTTGTATAAAGACGGCTACTGTGCTATAATTAAATAATCAGTTAAAATAGACATCAAGTACATGCTTTGCCAAGTAATATCAGTTTTTTTTATTAAAAAAAATGTTAAGGCATTGTGTTGTTCCGAAATAAGTCTCTCTCTATGTGAACGAATATGTCCAATTGGTTAATTTAATGACAATATAATGTTTTTTATGAAATCGGTTTTATAAGACCGACAAATAGGTGAGGATGTGGACGTCTCATACTGTTATATAAATGACGGTTTGTCAACTTTGCGTTTTTTAATTTTCAACCAATTTTCAAAAACAGTGCATTATTGCATTCCCAACGGAAAGGGCTTTAAAATCATATATTACAAGTAGGGTAGCTTCATTTGAAATTTTAAAGTGGAGGATAATGGGGGTCAGAGGGATGAACAGATCAAGTTGGCTTGACCGTCAAAATAGCCTCCCCAAGAACATAAATCGATGGATCTTGGAGAATTCTAAAATATTTCTCGGTTTTCTAATTATAAGAGGGGCGGGGTCAAATTTGTGTTGAGAGACCCTGTGTATTATTTTTTTTTTGATTGAATATCACATTATTTCTAATTATATTTTGGACATCTCAGATTCAGCTTCCAGCACTTTGTAAAATTATGCGAACTATTCCGCTGGTTATAGAATGTTATCAGGTCGAAAAAATCCCACAACAACATTCTCAACGAATTTTTCGAGATATGCGCGAGTCTCGCGTGAATTATTAAGCGAATAATTCAAACGAGTTGACCGGCATATGCACGCTCTCCAGACACTTATAAAATAGATATTTCTATGGCGAATCAAACGACCAAAGACACCGGCCGTACATCTGCGAGATAAAAGTAAGAAATAAATTTCTCTCGCCTTACGTTGCATAACGCAAATCCAATAAATTGAGCCGGAGCCGTATGGAATACAACACGAATTTCCCATTTGCCTAACGCGATACATGACAGCCACTTGCTGATTTTGTGGTATATTTATTCGCGTGTCCGCCGTTGGATAAATACGCGTAGATTATTTGAAGGTTCAAAGAAAGCAATAACATCCCAAAGTTTAGATGTTTTCGACTTCGGAGTATCGCACAATTGAAATACGGATCTCGACGTTCCAAGAGAAAAAATAATGACAAACCTTTAATTAGATGTAACTTTTGAACATTTAAAATGTACGCACTAAACCTACAGAAAAAAAAAAGAAACGTTGAAGCTATTACGCAACCAAAGATTGATTAATTATTTGAGATCTCACAACTCTTCAATACTTTGTTATAATACCAGGCTCGGTTGAAGTTAAAGTAGTTACAGTTGGGTAAGGCCGAGCTAATTAAATAATCCTCTTCTTAGGAGAAAAAAAGGGAAGAAAAAAGCATCATACTTGAGAGCGGTATTATGCGAGATCTAGAAACGCATTAGTAGCCTGAAAATAACGATAACACTACCATCAACCTCATGGATGAATGTATTTAATCACGTGCCTGTACCTCCCGTAGTGTGAAGCTCTGTTGGTTGCGTCCATAAATATCCCCAATTATAGGGGCCATCTCAAATAAAAATACATAATAATCCAAAGGCCACCCTCCATTTCTTTTCGATCGAAAATTTGACAATTCAATGTTTTTTAATAATGACTTTGAAGTTTTTGTTTTTTAATTTCATTAGTAAAATTTGTCTTGAAATTTTTCGTTGAATCTCGAAAATTCCAGGTTTTTGGCGTCCTAATTTTCCGCCTTAATTCTGAAATGTCAGTTTTCCTTCGAAACTGTTTTCTGGAGATTTTGTTGCAAGCTCGAATTCTATCTTTATAAATTTCAAATTTTAATGAAAATTTTGGAGTCATCTACTAAAAATTTGGAGTCTAGACTCGATTTTTTTCTAAATCTCTAATTTCTTTCCGATATTTTGGCTTTAAATCTCAAATTTCGAACTTTTTTTCATAATTTCAGCAACAGTTTTTATTACAAATTTTGTGTTTTTTTTATATGTTGACTTTAGATAATGTAAGGTGTAAAGTAATGTAAAGGGTACAAAAAAACCAATTAAGAAAATAAATAAAACATCGTATGTTAAAATTTGGATCTTGCGTTTGGGGTTTTTAAAATTTTCTTTCTCTACATAGTTCACAGAAATTTAGAGTTTTTGTCTTAGTTGTTATCCTTCTTTGGAAATTTAAAGATTTATGTGAAAACGATTTTTTTCTAAAAATGTTTGAATATTTTTATGACATTCAAATGTAAGTAATTGCGAATGTATTTGGAAGAAATTTCATGTTATTTGAAAACACTGTTACTTCGTTGAAAATATTTTTGAAAGAAATTTTGGCCTTTTTCTTGAAAAGTTATTTAAATAAAATTATATTTATTATTGTCCTTCAAAATTTTAACTTCCGTTAAAAAATATTGACTCTTTTTTAAATATACGGTGTTTTTTAAATTTTGTTATAAAAAAAATTCACAGATTTCGCAATCCTTGCAACCAACGGAGACATTGGAAATGATAACACCAAATAGAAACATAATTAACACTTTATTTAACATACAAGGTTATACAGGGTATTTACAAATGACCACAAATTTCAAAGACAATGCTTGGCAATTGATTCGGAATGATAAACAAATACGAATTACGAAAAAAAAAATAATAAAAAATGTTTACTTTTCGAATTGCAGACTTTCAAAGTCATTATAAAAAATAATTTAATTAATAATTTCATAACCTCTTTACCGATCGTGTTGAAATATGAAACCTTTATTTATTTAGATTATGAAGGCTAGAATCTAAGTGACGTTTACCCTTGTGTTTATCCGACACCCCTTGAAATTCGCCACGACAATTGTATCTTCAAAGTAGTAAATAATAATTACATAAAATATGTATTGATTTACAACAATACGTATTACGTTTAGTTTTTATTTTTTTTATAACTGATTAAAATGTCGTTAGGGCTGACTGTGTTGAAAGTGTTTGCAGATGTGTCTTACACCACATAATGGCCCTTCACAGTTTGTTTGAATCCCCTGGTTGGATAAGTAGTACATTTCAGAAATTTGTCATTCCGACAAGTGGTTCTTAGATATAAGTTTAAGAATCATTTTATTGACACTGAATGTGCCTTCTTTCCTTTTTGAAAGGCAACGTTACAATGAAGAGACCACAGGGTGCTCGTAAGTAGTAATTGTCTTGAAAGTGTTATTCCTGGCCTTTTCTTCTTGGGATAAAAGTATTTTGTTTTCAGTTTCCTCTTGATCCTAACATTTATTGCCCCGGTCATGTAATTGTTCTTCCTGACAAGAATTTATGGTCTTTGAATTGCATGTCATATTTTTGTTTCTTTGAATGGACTTTTAAATGACCAGCAGCATTCAACCCAAATTGGTTTCTTGAAAATGAAGTTAATTTTTTCTGATTTCAATGGAATTTCTAATTACTTCCAAAATAAACTTGTTTCAGTTAATAAATCTTATTTAGATTATTTCGCATTGAAATCGGGATCATCGAAAAATATATTAGAGGGCAGTTGAATGGCAAATTTATCAATCTTAAAAATTGAGGTTGGTTCTGTGATTTTGTTTATCATATTCCAGATCACACGTGAATTCGTTTAGATGTGATTTGATTCATATGTTACATTACTTTAAACTCTTTTAAAGAAAATTACAATTTTTTAACTAATGCTGAAGTAATGATGTTCGTTTGATACTCTGGATTTAACAACGCTGGACATTGTTTAAAGTTACTGCACCTATTTCTAATTAAAACTAGAGCTGTACTGGTTGTACTGATTGCAATTTTCGCTTTGCATGATCATTTAATTTTTCCGCTCTTATGGGAATCATAAATAAAAGTAATTCCCTTTTTTGCCGAAAGCTCTACAACCTTTATTACAGTTAATTAGTTGTCTTAGACCGGGTTGTTCTTCTAAATTAAAAAAAGTTTAGGACCATTGTGACCTGTTCTTTTAATTTAAAGCGGTCTTGCAGCAACTCTATTGCATAATTAATTAATAATAATAATTAGCTGATAATGACAATGAATCAATAACGTCACTTGAATCTCCTTCCACAGAATCGCAAAGATAATGACATTTCTTAATATCAAAAATACGCTTGTCGTAATGAACTAACCACTTAAATGAATCTAAAAACAAAAATGGGAAGCGATGAGGGCTTTAAATTAGCAACAGATATGGTATATAATTATCTCGAGCCGTTTAATAATGACAGAGTGAGTCTGATTGAATTAGTAAATTTCAATTTATGTCAGTTAAAATTTTATCGGATGTTCAAATGAAAAAGTCATCAAGTGTGCTGTAAGTTTTTTTAGAAGAGAACGTAGCGAACCGGGCATTCGATTACTTATTAACTATTTTGGTTGATCCGTCAAGGGTCATTTTGACGTTTTATTTATCCAGAGAGGTTAAAATTTTCTAACCTAAAGAAAATCGTCTAGAAATCTATTTTACTCTTATTTTTACTCTTTTTTACAAAATTATGCGCTTATACTTTCAAAATAATTATAAACACAAATTTTGGGCTTTTCCGAAATTTAATAATTTTTTCCACAATTTCCAATTTTTTAAATTTTTACATTAAACTTGGAATTCTTGTGTTTTTTTCTTAAAACTTCGGATTTCAAACGGATTCAAAATTTGAACATCAGTCTTGCGAGTCTAACCCAAGATATTGCATTAAAAAAAAATAAATATAGAGTATTTTCTTGAAATTATGACTTTTTCACAAAATTCCTCAACCTTTCAAAATGTCATTTATTTTTCTTAAACTGTCAATAAATATTTAAGTTTTGTTTAAAATTTTCATGTTAAATAATTATTTCTAAATATTTCTAAAGATTTTGACTTATTTTCGAAATTGTCTAAAAAATGCCTAAAAAATTCTTAAAATTATAAATATATAAACTCGAAAACTCAAGATTTTTTATCGAAATTTTGTAATGTCAACTTTTTTTTCGAAATTTAAGATCCCCTTTTTTATTAAAGTATGAGTGGTGGGTTTCCTCAAATTTTAAAATCACAAAATTCAAACTTTACTTTCTACTTTTATTTCCAACACCAATAAAGGTTTCAACCAGTGTTAAAGCTTTAATTTTTTATTTTTAAGGTTTTAAATTTAATCTAGACTCTTTTTTTAAGAACACAAGTCATTTATTTAAAATCTTGACTTTAAATGAAATATTTTAATTTTTTTTTAAATGATTTTGATTTAGTTGCAAAATTTTATCTTTAACCTCAAAATGTTGACATATGTTTTAAAATTTTAGAACATTATGAATTTTTTGAAATCCTGGAACATTTTCCTAAAATTGTCTATTTTTTTACTGTTTTTCTGGCAACTTTTCTGAATTCAAAATTTTGGCCCTATTTAGCTATTTTTTTTTATTTTCGAGCTTAATATCGTAGTATTCGACTTGAGATTTCAAGTGAAAACTTGAATATTCAAATATTTTTCTTTCGATTTTTTTTTCTATTTTTAAGGTTATTTCTGCAATGTTTATCTTTTCTAAATTTACAGTTGCCATTAGCCAAGTTTCCTCTGAAGGATTATTTTTTAAATTGAAATATACCGGTATAACCAAATAGACTACGAAATAATTTAAATTAAAATAATATTAAGGCATCTATGCTCATGGCTCCTGAAAGAAATATTTTAGTACAAAGCAAAAACAATGAAATATTAAAATATATTTATCTACAAGCAAAAATTTGTCAACTTTATTGTAAAAGTAATTTACATTTATTTGAGCCCTAAAAATTATAAGTGCAGATATTTTACCACATTCGTTTACTGAGTATTTCAAGGTTTTCAAGACAGTACGTGAATTGGATTTAGGGTAAGAGTTTACAGCATAATAATGGAATTATAACCCCTCATTTAAGGGCCGCTGACTTGGGTAACCCGTGTAAACTTCAGAACCTTTAAGTTTGCGCATCTTTACATGCTCACAATACCGCCTACCCTGTTCAGTTTTTGTTAGTGGTGTTTTCGTACTTAACTCACTAGATTCTCTATTTTCAATCTCTCGTAAACGTTTTTTGCGCTCTCGATATGTCTTACATTTTTCACTATTTTTCATACTCTTAATATCCATAGCTGATAGCCTTATCCAATAAAACGTCACTGAATTAAACGAATATCTCTCCCATATATTCTCCCATAGTTTTCACGCCGGCCTCTCGACGCCGAGAGCGCTCGACTGGCGAGTATGTCAGAGCGACCGACACCTTGTTCTCTCAAGCTTGAACGAAAATCCGAAACTTCACCCCATATCTCAACATAAACATTTCCAATGTTAAAAATATCGAGTCTTTTTTCACAATATTTGCATTTTTTTGGCTATTCTTTTTTCTTAATAATATCTTTAAAACAGTTTTCTTTTTCAAAATTTCAAAATTTTGTCGAAATTTTGAGGCGATTTGTTGCATTTAAACATTTTCAAAAAATAAAAAAAAATTGAAATGCGCTTTTCTCTAAATTTCTATAATGGTAGGTCTAACATACCTACAATAATTATTTAAGTCGACCTTAAGGTATAGGACCGATCTACATTCATTTACTGAAACAACTGAAACAATTAAAGCTAATTTTGGTTACAATTTGTAAAAACTATCGTTTGCCCCATGTAAATGTAAATTAGATACTTTCCATTAAAACGTTCTTGAACACTTTTTGCTTTTAAAACAAAATGTTAAAAGGAGCAAATATACACTGCTAGTCTGTAACTTGAAATAAAATCGTAAATCAAAGACAGTTTTTTTTGGCAATATTTTTTTTAAGTATGCTCGGACACGTCGATTAATATTTTAATTTGCGCTCTTTTGATGTAGGAACATTTTATACAGAATATCCCAAATTTAAGATATGACGTCATCGACAATTTTTTTTAAATAGCAACCTCATGTTTTTCTTGACTCTTCTTAAAGAATATATCAGGTTACACATGCGCAAAAAATTTAATTTTTTATTTCTTGTCATTTAAAAGATATTCAATAAATATTAACTAATTTGAAAAATCAAGGAATCTGATTCAACTCAATAATCTTTTTTCAATAAATGTTCAAAATGTTGTCCATTTACTAACTGATAATACCCTAAACGGAACTGAAACTCGTTTTGAACATTTCTAATTACTTTCGGGGAAATTAGTCTACACTCCTGTCCTATTCGTGCTTTCAACTCCTAAATATTTCCAGGTTTGGTCCTAAAAACTTTGCTCTTCAAATACCCCCATCAGAAATAGTCCACAGGTGTTAAGTCCAGATACCTGGATGGCCATTCAAAAGGTTTTCTTCTACGAATCCATCTGCCTGGAAATACATCATCCAGATACTCACGGACAGGTCTTGCAAACTGAGGAGGGGCACCGTCTTGTTGAAACCAGATGTTTTTATTCGGGACATCAGCTTCGACCAGATCAGGAAACAAAATAGCTAAACCAGGAATTAGCTTTTCCTGCAAGAGTTCTAAATATCCTGCCCCATTGAGATTTCTTTGGAAGAGAATTGATCCTATAACTCGATCGCCAACAATTCCTGCCCAAACATTGACTTTGGATGTTGAGTGTAGCCTTCCCTTATCCAGTGTGGGTTATTGTCTGCCCAGTAAAGACAATTTTGACGATTTAGCTCAGCATTTAACACAAACGTTGATTCATCTGAAAACAGGATATTTTCTATGCTTAGAACATTTCTGTCCAGTAGATCCATCATTTGTTCGAAAAACTGGAGTCTTCTAGTCGGATTATATTTTAAGAATTCATGGAGGATTATCATTTTATAAGGATGAAATTTTTGTATTTTCAAAATTCTTGCAACTGAAAACTGGCTTATTTTCGAGTTCTATCTGACTAGTAGAGATATGGGGGGTGAATCAGAATAGTTCTTTCTGAATGAACGAATAACTTCATTTTGTTTTCTTGTTCTATCTCCGTAGCCAATCATTATTAAAATTTCAATCTTGTGGGTTTCAGTTAAAAACGGCATTTTGGTCGATTTTTTAATAAATGGTGTTTCTCATTAAACGAAAAACTAATAGCCTCTTCGATCAATACGATACTACTCTTCTTGTTTGTTTTTATTAACTTTTTTTATAAGATTGTGATAAGAAGTCAACCCAGTTTGATAAAAAATGTCAAACGAGTACCTTCTGATGCGCGATTTTTAAACTTTATGAAACCTGTATTGAATTGAATCAGATCTCTTTATTTTACGAATTAGTTATTTAATTTGTAAATATCTTTTAAATGACAAGAAATAAAAAAGTCAAATTTGGTATGCATTTGTAACTTGATATATGGAATAGTCAAGAAAAAATAGGGTTGCCTTTTAAAAAATTGTCGATGACGTCATATTTTAAATTTGGAGCATGCTGTATAAAATTTTCCTACATCAAAAAGAGCGCAAATTAAAATATTAATCGACGTGTCCGAGCATCAAAAAAACTGTGTTTGGTTTACTGAATTTATTCCAAGTTACAGATTAGCACTGTATTTAACAAAGCTAATTTTGATTGTAAAATTATAACAAATGTAAAAACTCTTGTTTGCCTCCCCCCACAAATAAAAGCGTGACGCTTGACGAGTGACGAGTGTGAATTACATATAAATTAGTTATTTTCCAATAAAATATCTTTTAATACGCTGTGCTTTTAAAACAAAATGATAAAAGGAGGTAAATAAATTTCACCTCATCAAGACAAATGAGCCGGGTTTGTCCAAGGAATACTAAGAATTTCCTTTACTGAAACAACTCGCGAAAGCTTTATGTCATTTTTCACGTTTTATTTAATGTCTGGCACGCCCAAGGGGGCGGTATGCCGCCCGCAGATGAAGTATATTAGAGGTAATTGACGGTCGCATTTCAGGGAGCGAATTGTAAAAGGATCGTTCAGGATCCAACTTGGCGAAGTGACATAATGGAGGCGATGTTGTCGTCTCGAAAGTTGAGGCATAAATATAATGATTTTATTGTAATGGCATGTTCGAGCAGGCACATTAGCATAGATGCATATTGTTAAGCTCAGCCAGCACTTAAGCAGATAATGCTTGACCCTCTCTTCTATATTAAACTTGCTGATTTCCTACGACGACGAGAGTATTCCTGAAACTTACAGAATTTTCATACAAAGGAGATTCTTTAAATTCTTTATTATGTTATAAAATATTGTTAACAATCTAAAAGTATTCCTAAATTTTATTTTCGATTTTTTATTTTTTTCAACAAATTTCCAATTTTTCTAAAGATATAATAAAAAATTTCGAAATTTTCTACAAATTTTTATCTTTTCAAAGAAATATAATATAAAAATATCAACATTCTTACAATATCTCGCTTTTTCTGAAAATTTTTTTTACAAAATTTTGAGTTACGGCTTAAATTCAGCCAAACTTAATTTAAGTACATTTGAAAAACATTTTTATCTTAAAGTTTGCATTAAATGAACAAATTATTCATAACATTAATCGAACAAACTTAAAAACCCACCTTCACAAAGAAACAGTTAAAGACCAAGGATCTAATGTTTTGGAAGGAGACGCTCAAATAAACGGGAGCGAATGTAGTTATTACATTCGTTTCATTACAGTGGTCAACACTAATGTCTTGGAAGAAGACGCTTAAATAAAAGGAAAGTGAATGTAGTTATTACATTCATTTGATTACACTGGTCACCACTGATTTTGTGACATGAACTCTGGTAAGTAATTGTGTTTGAACTACCTACCTCCATTATGAAATCGTACTTATTTTTTATCCATCGCCCCCAGTTTTCTGGTCACAAGGTAAAATTTATTTTTGGAAATGTAGTCTTCTCAAATATTGTTCGATTTTATTTAGGTCCATATATCATTTATATAATATTAGCTAATAATGTAACGAGATTATTATGCTATTTATAATAATCGAGGATGTTGCCAGGCGACGAGGCGTTAGCCGAGTCGTCTGGCCACGTCTGAGACTGTTTAAATCGCTAATAATCGACGTGCATTCAAAGCTTTATCGTATTATTGACACACGATGACAAAAAAATCAACAAACTTTTAAAATGAAATTTGTATTTAGGGTAGTATGATAGGTAACTAAGTATTATAATTGTAATTAACGTATTACGTGCTACTAAGTTATTATGAAGCTCCGAAATATTATGAGGTTAATAATTATGAAATAAAGATTTAATTTTATAGACACTTAATTTTCAATGATATGATAAAAAATTTTATATCACAAATAAAATATAATATGATCATATTAATTTTTCATTTAAAGTCGTTTTATCATTTAAATTTGGGTACTTTTTATGTGAATGGGACACCAGGGATGGAAAAAATCACAATTAGGAAAAAGTTTGTAATACTCTAACTTGTAAATAGAAAATTGTAAAGCATTAGCCCTTGTAAAGCTCTCTGGTATATTTTTAGCACCATTTCATATCATATTAGGCTTACCGAAAATTTTCTAGAGGGGATGGGTCCCAATAAAAATGGATTTTTATATTTCAAAGAGAAATTTCCCACAATGAATGAAGTAGCAGTAGTAGTAGTAGTAGAACCTCAAATTAAGAAAATTAATAAAATACTCGTTGTATAAAGAAAAATTAAATGTTTTGAAAAAATCAGCATGAAGATGCTTCAAGAATTTAATTCGAAATTCTTTGATTTACTATAAGAGTGACATATGCATATATTTGGCTAAAAAATTTTTATTGAAGCATAAAACTTTGGATTGCAATATGGGGATCAAGACTCATTTTTTAGACACATATCTTGAGATTATTCCTATGAATTAGGGGGCTCTGGGAACTCTAAGTGATAAGAACTGATAAATGTTTCATACGGACATTTCAGTGATGGAAACACTTTATCAGAGCAGATTAAACTCAAGGGTGTCGACTGACTACTACTGCTTGATCAAGGGGGACCAATTAAAAGCTAAATAATCTAGAAAAACAAGGATTACAAGTACCTAATGTACATTTTATGTTATATTTTTGGGGATCCATAATTTTTCAAATATTTAACAAACAAATATCGTGGGTTATGAAAATTTCAAAACTGCTTATTTTAAACAACAACTAACATTATTAAAAAACATAAAAGAAGTTCATGTGGCATCACACAACTTCAATTTTGTTGACCAGTGTCATTATTCTCCCATTTCGTATCACTAGTCTAGTGACAGTAAATCAGAATACGTGTCAACTTCATCGGCCCGTCAAGTGGTTTGTCAAAATATTCCTTTCAAAATTTCAGTAAGTTAAGACCAACCCTAACTATCAACTATGAACAGGATGTTGCAAAATATACGCAAGTTGCACTGTTGCCTAATGAAGACAGTGTTACTCCATCCGTGCCTTTCCCAATACGTCCAGATTATTCAACCCCCCGTCAAAGCTGTTCCCGCAAACGTCCCACTCATACGTCGTTTTGCAGATCACGGCTCTAACGAGTATGGATTCGAAGGTAAAGCGTCGTTTGCTTACATGAAATGCTCCGTGTGTAACCCAACCAGGCTCATCATTGACGTGAGGGATCCCAAGGAGATAGAAGAAGGCGGCTGTATACCTTCCTGTGTCAATATACCGTTGGACTGTCTGCAGCAAGCCTTGATGATGGCTCCAAATGAGTTTAAAAACAAGTACAAAGTTGATAAGCCAGACATAGTTAAAACACAGATTATTTGTTACTCCAACAAGGGTAGAAGAAGTAAAGAGGCTTTGGACATCGTCAGACAGTTGGGATATAAAGTAACGTTGCATTACCCAGGCGGTTACAAGGATTGGTCGTTTAAATTTGCACACAAATTGGACAACTTGTAGTGCCATTTTTATAAATAAAGCTCCTGTTACCTTTCTTCAAAATATTTACTTATTTCTATTGCACCTCTGCCAGCCCTTGAATCCACTTAGTAATCCAGGTGTTTTTTCTTTGTTTAAAAGAAGCAAACATTTGAATTATGAATTGGATTTTTTCAGAAAAAAGTCGAAAACTTAAGGAGAAATCAAAACTTACAAAATAAAATTTCTAGAAATTTCGGGTAAAAATTTTAAGTTGAACATTTTAAGTCTTAGCTCCAAATTTTAAGAAAAAAGTTTTTTAAATTTGGAGAAGCTTGAAATGTTCAAAATATTTTAGGTATATTTTGACCCAACGAGTCGAGAAAAGATTAGAAATTTCGAGATTAAACTCTAATTTTGAGAAAGACTCCGATATTTGGAAAAAATTTTGAAATATCCTTTTTAAAGCTTATAATGTGTCAAATTTATAGGTTAAGATGGAAATTTTTAGAGAAAATCAAAATTTCGAGCAAAAACTTCAAATGTATTCAATTGTAATTTTTAGGAATTCCAACTTTAAAGCAGTTTTGGGAAAGTTTTAAAAAAGTTTGGGAAAGCTTGCTGTAGTTTTGATCATAAGTTTTGTTATTAATTATTAGAAATCGGATTTTAGGCATAATGAAATAAAGTAAAAAGGTGAACAAAATTTTAAATTAGGCAAAAACGAACACCTAAAAAAGGCACTAAAAAGGTAAATTGCCCTAAAAAAGGCATTAACAGGCCAAAACTCACAATTAACAAGAAAAACATTTGTTGACCGTTTTGAACTCTCGAAATTTTGAAAAAAACAAATTTTAGGTTATATTCAGGTTATTCAGAAGAAGTATAATATTTTTAAATGAAAAATTCTTAAAACTTCGAGTTCATTCTCGAATTTTCACCATAAATTTTAAAATTTTTACTTTAAACTCATTCAATTTTTTTCTGAAATTTTAACATTTAAATCTGAGATTTCATTTGAAGTTTACTCTTTCTAGAAAAAAATCAAAATTTTGAGACTAAAAGTCGAAAATTCGAGAAAAAATTCATCATTTTAAAGTTAAGCTTGATTTGTTTTTTAAGTAATTTAAGCTTTTCTTAAAATTTTTTCTTTTTTATTCGAAATTTCGATCGATTAAATTTTATTACAAATATGTCGAATTTCGCAGGTTAAATATTTCAAGCTTAAGCTCGTAATTTTGGAAAAAAATTCAAATTTTAAGAAAATCTGGATATTTATAAAGGTTTAACATTACATTTTGAGAAAAACTTGGATTTTGTGATATTATGTTTAGAATTTTTGAATTTTAAAATTTAAAGTAAAAGTCCAATATTTGAATAAAATTTTGAATATTTGACTCTTTACTAAAAGTTTAAAATCTCTTATAAACTATAATTTTTAGAAAACATTTTTTAATAACTTTCTTTAGGAATTTCTTCTATAATTTTCCTAAAATATCAATTGAACTTTAACAAAAATATGTAAAATGTTGATTTTTTTTATAAATTTTGAGTTTTACACAAAATTTAAACATTCTTAAACTGAAAAATTTAGGATTATTGTATTACTTTAACCAATCAGTTTAATTCAAAATTTCTAATTTAAAAAAAAATCGACATCCAAGTTAAAATTTCCAAAAAAATATTAAAATTTCTATATTATTTATCAAATTTCAACTTTAATTCAGAATTTTTTTTATTTTAGCCATGACATTTCAATTTAAAATTCATATTTTTAAAAAAACTCAATTCATAAAATTTTTACGACTTTTCGAATGTAAAAACGTCAAGATTAAAGTTGAAATTTCGAAATAATTGGCTTATTAATTTAAGTTTTTTTCAAAATTTTCACTTTAACATTGGCTTAAAATTCTCTCTCGACGTTTAATTAAAAAAAAAGTTCCTGCCACTTTTAAGAAAACACTAAAAGTTTCAGGAAGTATCAAAGTTTATTTTCTGAATTTTGCTTCATAGCACAATGTTGAATGTTGTTAGTTCTTGTGAATAGATTTGATCTGTTGAAAATTAGAGATTTTTTTAAAAATTCCTAATATAAACCTGCCTTGTAATGTTTATAGTTTTTCTTTTTGTTTCGAAAATTGTGCCTTCAAACACTTTTTCCCAAAAATTATAGCTTCTTTTTTCTTGAGATTTAGTTATTCTGACTGTCATCTTATTTATAAATTTCGAATTTAAAAAACTAAAAATTGCGCGTTCAGAATGGTAAATTTGTTAAGAATTAACATATTCCACTTTTTGTTCGCAAGTCCAAAATTTCCAGAAAATTTAATATTTGCAGAAATTTTTATAGTTGTTTTTTTTGAGGTATAAGCTTGGTCATCATTAAATTTTTTGTTAAAACGACTTTGTCCACTCTAAATGGACATTTCGAATTAAAATTCCAAAATTGAAAAAACTCAAGATTAAGTTTAAAATTTCGATATATGACGTTTTTCACAAAAGTTTTCGTGAGATTTCGAGGTTTCTAGAAAGATTGAAGGTTTTAAGCAAATATTTATGGAATAAAAGTAAAAAAATAAAATTTTGAGCTCTGAATGTTGAAAAAAAAGTAAAAATATAGATGAACTTCGTATTTAAAAGAAAACCTAATTCAAACTTAAAATTTTTAAAAAAGGTCGAAATTTTGAGACTTAAGGCAAAACTCGAATAAAAAAACGATAAATAAACTTGTAGCAAAAACTTGTTTGTGAAATTTCGAAGATTCAAACATTTTCTACATTGCAAATTTAGATCGCAACAATAGTTCCAGAAGACACTGAATTTTTCAGATTATCCAAAAGAAAAAAAACGCAAGAATTGAAGTTGTAGGCATTTAGAAAAAGAGTTGGACACTAAGAGGAAACTTGAACTTAAAAAAAAGCATCTAATGTTCTAAAATTTAGAAAGAGTGTCCAAATTGCAAATGTTCTGGTGCAAACTTTAAATTTGAGATAAATGTTAAAATTACAAATTTAAATCGAAATTAAATAAACAACGATTTTTCTCCAGCTGAGTTCCAAACTATGTCTTTAAATACAGCACTTTCTAGAGGCATTTTTCGCATACAACAACTGTATTTATTTAGAAATTAAATTAAGATAAATATGCAAATGGCTCAATTGTTCTGCGTCACAATAGCAGGCAAAACCTAAAGGGGACTGAGTGTGTCATAAATTAATTGTTGTTAAATTACTTTTCTTGGAAATGTATGTTTTAGGCTTCTTATTGTTGTTATGATGGTTTAAATTATTCTTTTATTGCTTTATATTTTTGAGCATAGATATTTCTGCTCAAATTGTTCAGAGGTATAAATGTACTGGGGAAAACCTATACAAAAGGACAAATAGGCACGAAGCTTTTTGAAAATAAGTCCAAGTCATGTGTAAAAAGGTAAAAAAAATAAATAAAATAGAAATTTAGGCAATAAAGCATGAAAAACACCGAAAACGGTGAAAAGGTAGGATCATAGGATTTTACTTATAATCCGGTCTCTATTAATTATAATAAGTCGAATCCTTACTAATATATTAATGCAAAAGTATGTTTGTCTGTTTGTTTGCTTTTCACTGCCCAATTATTGAAGCGATTTTGACGAAAATTGGTGTAGACATTCCTTACGATGCAGAATGGCTTATACTTAACATATATATTACATCCAGGAAGGTTAAATATCATTTACAACTTTTTTATACGATGTAAAGTCATAAAGAAAGGTAAGAGTGTCAACTCGGTGATCTTTATTTTTACAGCGACTCTCTTTTTAGGTCCTCGAAATATTACTATAAATGTTGTCATCTGTATAATCGATTTCAGCAATATTAAGTTATCGCCTTAGAATTTAGAATTTGAACTGAAAATTAATTTTAAATTTAATTAATATTTAAATTTGCTTTGAGTTTTCCGTTCGGTTGCATTACATTTATTAATTTAAGTTTGTTGACAAAGTCTTGGATCACAGGTAGTTCTTTATTAATAGTCTAGATATGGAAAGTAAAATCCAAATTTAAGAAAAAATTCGCTTTTTCAATTTAAATAAGACTTTTTTCAGAAGAAGAATAGGTAATTTCCAGAAAAAAGTCGATATATTTTTAAGTTGAAATTTTAGGAAAGGAGTAATGGATGTAATGGTGGTAAAGTAAAAAAATACTTATTTTAAAAATAATAAATTCTACTAGAAGTTTTAAATTTAAACTGGCAATTTTTGAAAAGAGTAATTTAAATTCAGGTTTGTAAAATGGTCGATATTTTGATAGAGAATTATAACAAAAATTTCAAGTTTTAAAACTTTGGAAAGTTGAAATTTTAAAGCTTTTTAATTAAAGTCAAAATTTTTAGATTTAATTGAATTTTAGAAAACGTTCGAGTTTAAATTATAAATTTTAGGGAGAAAGTAACAAACACGTTTGAATTAGAAATTTTTAAAAACGAAGCCAAATTTTAGAACCCAAAATTGCTGTAATTTTACCAAAGATAAAAAAATCAAAGCTTAATTTCCTAAATTTAAGAAAATCGTTGAAATTTTGGATAAAAATCAAAATTTATTATACATAATTTAATGTTTTGAAAAGGAAAACAGTTGCATTGTGAGGAAAGTACTGAAATTTTGAAACTAAAGTCGAAATTTTGGATTAAAGTTAATTTCTTTGGAAGTTTTTGTTTTGAGCGTAACGTTGTGTTATTTTTTACTTTGGAAATTTTCTAAATTTCAATTTTATTGATTTTGAATTTCTTTCGAAATGTTGATTTTTTTTTGTAAAATACGGAATTAAAGCAAAAAGGGTCACGTTTTAAAAAGAATGAGACATTTAATACAAATTTTAACATTTTTATCGAAGTTTTGTGTTAAAACTTACCTTATTATTAATTTTGGATTTTGCTCAAATTTCCAAAATTTCCGAGTATAATCTTTTTTGCGATTTTTCCAGTTATTTTTCTATGATCAAAAAATGAAATGCATTTCAATTCATTTAATTTCAAGTTATTTTGATTTCTTGATATACCAAGACATTAAAATTATCTTTTAAAGTTTTAAAACTTTTTTTACGATTTTTATTCAGAATTAGGATTTCTTTTTCAAAAAATTTGACTTTTTATAATATTTTCGACTTTTACTCAAATTGTCGATGCTTTTTAAAGATTTTTTAAAAGGCTTGATCCTTTCGAAAATTTCGACCTTGTCCAAAAATTTCAAAATTGCAAAAATTTAGATTTTTTCGAAAATTTAAATTTTTATCTCTAATATTTTAACTCTATTGATAATTCCGACATATTTTGAGAACTTCGATTATTTTTTAAATTCTCTATTTTTTTATTAAATTTTAACTTTTCTGAAAGTTTTCACTTTAAAATATCGAATTTTTCAAGTTTAGACATTTTTTCAAAACTTAAAATTTTTTTGAAAGTTTCGACTTTTCAAAATTTCAATTTTTTAAAAATTAATCCTTAAATATGTCTATTTTTTTTGCAAACTTTAATTTTTCTCAAAGCCCGACATTATTTGAAAGTGTGGATTTTTTTTTGAACTTTACCTCTATTTTTCAAAACTTCTACTTTTTTTGAATTTTTTTTTAAACTTTAAATGTTTATTTGTTGTAAGTATTACCGATTTATTAAAATGTTGATTTTTTAAAAATTTGGATTTTAAAATTTCCATTTTTTGTTCAAACTTCCTTCATCTTTCCAAACTTCTAATCTTTGCTGAAAATCATGGCTTTTAAAAATTTCAGCCTTTTCTCAAAATTTAATATTTTTGGAAATTTTGATTCTTTCCAAAAATTTTAAACTTTTTTTTTTCGAATTATTTTGAAACTTTTGTTTTAAAATACTTTCAAAATTTCTCTATTTTTGACTGTTTTGATTCCCCCTACTTTAAACCCAAGTTATAAATATTTATATTGCTATTTTGTTATGTTGTAAAAGTACAATCTGTTATTTAAATTAGTAATTAAAAGCTTCATGCTAGGAATAAATCTTTGAGTTATGTTTACCTATGCAGCAGGTATAAAATGACAATGCGGCTGATGTCTAATACTTCGTGATATATAGTCGACAGAAAATGGAAACCAAATTTATAGTCCGGGTAGGATAGATCCCTGAAATTGTTCGTACGCACAAAAAATGAATAATGAACGTGATTTATGAAAATGAGAATTGCTTACGATCGTACGCCATCGAAATAAACGAAAAATTCCAATCGGAACGACGACCATCAAGCCATCGGTGAGTTTTCTCTCTCTAATTGGCTTACCTCGAAAAAACATCTCGTAAAAGGTAAACGAAGTGGAAGGTTATTGCGACTTCCTTTAAAGCTACTTATAAGCTTGAAAAGCTTTGTTTTCATCTTTACTTGCATTATTTACTATATGCAATCGGAACTTATACGGACTTTTCCTAAATTCCTATGAAAAAATTCACTTCGTCAATTCGGTTTTATTCCCTTCCTTGAAAATGAGTGTTTTCGTAGTTTCAGCAGCAGCTGCTCCTTTTATATTTATTTATAAGTCGGAAGCTGCAAAAGAAAGTCGTGTGCCTGCGTACAAAGTGTGTTGAAGAGGAAATGCCGCCAGCACACCCAGAGGAATCATCTGCATTGATTTAATTTCCAATTAGGAATTAAAACCAAGAAAAGGCAGCTGAATAATCGCCTTTTATGGCGGCTCTACCAGAAAAACTTCCATCCTGGCTAATTTCACGAGGTCTTTCAATGACAATGCATTAGGTATGTCGCACTGTTGGGAATGTTTCAAACATATCGATTACTGAAATATTCAGTTTGCACAAGTTCATCATTTCCTTTTCGAAGTTTATCAATGACTGCATAAGATCCTTTGTCTTGTGGAACGATATCAAAAAGGTCCTCTAATACTATACATTTTTATTGCATTTTTTATAAGCAATAATATACTGGACGTTCCATTAAAAAAATTATCTATGGACTTTTGAAAAATTTAGTGCTCTCTCTACTACGAGCACCTTGTCATATGTGACAACCTAAGGGATTAAAGATCTCCTTTGATCTAGGACTCTTAAGTTTTATTGTGTTAAACTACTGTAATAAAATATAGTTATAAAATGTGTATTAGTGTTTGTGTAATGAATTCTCTAGAAACATTTTATAATGGGAACCGGCCGCGAGAATGAATCATACGGCAGATAAGCGCTCTAGACGTTTCCGCAAGCGATAAGTCTTATCTGTACGTCCGTTCTAGAAACCGGAACGGCGCCTATAAATACGCGCTCGTCTCTCCGTTAGTCAATCAGTTAATTAAACAGTGAGTCAGTTGGTTAGTTAGCTAGTCATATAGCCTGATAGTTAAGTGAATTAAAATTGTAGTGTTCCGAAATAAGTTGGAAATAAAGTGTTTACAATTCACGGAATTTTAATTTTCGAGCCTATAACGCGCAACACTATTTCTTAGTGCAGCATCGTTTAGCAGGATGGTGCAGGATCTTCCACTGTGTTCGTTTCCTGTATAACCTTTTTATTTATAAATGCCGAATGTTTTAATTTTTTGTCGAAATTCCTGGTCTTCCTAGAAATAATCACATTTTTCTCATACTTTAAAATCGAAACTTTCTAGCACTTAATTATTTTTTTGAATTTTTTATTTTATTTAAATAACGATTAATCAATAAATTATTTTTATTTTAGATTTTACACTCGAAAATCTCTTCTATGAATTTAATGTGTTTTTCTTATAATTTCGACTTAAAAAGTGGAATTTAAATCTGGAAATTACGAAAGGATGTAACATTCAATTGATGACTGTTAAAAATAGTAGCAGTGAATGACTCTTTCAAAATTCTAAGTTTACCAGCTTAACAATTTTCACTCCTTTTTTTAATGAACTGGAAATGTTGACCTTTTTTAGAGATTTTCACTTTCTTATTTCCTTATCGTCTGTCATCTCAAAATATGGACCATTTTTATACATACAGTTTATAGTTGAAAGTTTTCTCTTCTATTTTTTAATTAAACTGAAACTAAAAATATCGAAATTTTAATTTTTAAAGAAATTTTCAGTCAAGTTCCAAAGTTTTTTTTTTTTTATAAAATGCGACTATTTTTAATAAAATTTAACTTTTTCCTAGAAAGTTTCATATATGTTGGTAATGTCGGCTTTTGATCAACTTATTTTTTTAATTTTGGCTTTTTTAATTCTCAAAATTCGCAAAACTTCGGTTTTTTTAGGAAATTAAAATTTTTGTGTCGAATTTAGGGGTTTCAATTGGCAATTAATGATTTTTACCCCAAATTTACGACTTTCTAAATATAATATAATTTTCCTTCTTTCTGGAAATATATTTTTAAATCGTTGACCTTAATTTAGACATTTTACTTTCAGTTTTCTTCTCTTTTTAATCTTAATTCTAAATTTAACCCATAAATGTATCTCACAATCAGGTTGATAACATAACATATTATTGAAGTGAAAACTTCTTTAGGAGCGTTAAGCGACTTTTGATGAGGAAAACTAATAGTTTCGCGTTACCAACACGCTAATTTTCATAGGCGATATGCTCTAATGTTTACAGTGAATAGGTCGTACAATGGAATTAAATTAAAAGACATGAATTCTGGGAAAAAATGATTTTCGGATTAGCGCAGTTAGCATTAGCGGGGTGTCGGATTACCGAAATTATGTAATTTCAAATTTTTAAACAAAGTTGAAATTTAAAGCTCCAAAATTTTGGAAACATAGGTACATGGCACTAGAACATGTCGGTAGTTCAAATTAACGTTATTGGTAAAGCGAATCCAACGCGCCTAAAGAAGTTTTCCCTTCAAAAAAATTAATGCCACATTCATATCTATCATACTCATGCTTCTCTATTGTCTCTTACAATTAATGACATTATGATCAAAATACTCTGGTTAACAAACTCATTTTCAAGTTGCATTTATAAATTTTTTGATTATATTTACTGGGTATGGATATAGGAGTCGTTGAGCTTTTAAAATTTCTTATACAGTTTGTCGTGCAGTGGCTCGTGTCTATTAAGTGAGCCACTTTAGGCTGATTCAAAAATTTACATCAAGTGTGATACTGCTCGTACATTAGACATTTGAAATTGTCAACGATTAGAGCCGAGGGATGCATAATTCTATGAATAATTCCAAAAGTTCATACGCCTAAAACCCAAAGGTAAATCGTCGATGGGTAGGACAGGTGGCGGTTTCTGTGAACAACCGCCGGACGTGCCGTCGAGTTATTTACGAGGACGGACGCTCAAATTCTTAATTGCTACATGAGCTTCGCATTCCGTGCTCGCCCGTGTTTCGATTAACCGACGATTCCGGCAAACTGTCGTCCCGCAAGAACCAAGTTTCGTCTTTTTCTTCGCAAAATGCGATCGTTTCTTGCTGGGAGCCAGATGCAGCGATACATTTAATTACAAGCTGTGGCTACGCTGATGCATATCTCGAGTGTAATTTCTAAAGCATGCTCTGCGGCATGCATAATGTCTTGATTGATTGAAAGAGATACCCCAAATGGGAATGCTCCAAAGCTGGGGAACGTGAATTCTATCGGTTCTTTGTAATCGAATTCGTTACATGGTGATCGAGAGGTGTTATGGGGCACTGTGTTTCCTAGTAAAATGTGCTAGATATTCCCAAGATTTTCGATATTGATTTATTAGCGCTTTCTTTATATTGTCCTTCTATTGTCCTTTGGACATATTAAGATAATAACGAATTCTTTTGCATTGAAAGTTCGACAACTCTAACAGCTTTTAATGACTAAAAACCGAAACCCAGTGAGCAATCGAAAATGAAATTTAAAAGTGAAAATTAAAAAAAAAGCTGAAGTTTCGTGGTTTATAATATAAAGTTTTAACTTATTCCTTTTAAAAATCTGTTTGGTTTTTAAGCTGGATATTATTAGAAACACTGTTACCTTTTTGAAAAACTTTTTCCTTTTTGAAGAACTTTATCCTTTTTTTGAAGAACTTTGCTCTTTTATATATGAACATATGTTTTCTTCAAAAGACTTTATTGTGAAAAATGATGTTTTCCTTGGCTTTCGTTCTGTGTCTAGAGATCTTTGTAGTGTTATTAATGACTTTGTTATTTTTTTAAGAACTCCTTCATTATTTCTTAAGACGGCTATTTAAAAAATATTGTTACGTGCTTATCGGTTCGATTGATTACACGTGATGGATTATATCCACTTTATTACTGAACTCAACTTGGATCACCACAATTGAACAATTAACTCACTTATTATTAACTTCTACTAACTCACTAATTACACTGACTCTAACTGACTGACTTGAGGGAAAACTGACCGCCTTTTATAGTTTTGGCTCCCGGCTTCTAGAACTTTTCGGCAGGTAAGGCTTATCGTTTGCCGAAATTTCTGGAACGCTTATCTGCCGTTTGTTTCGTTATCGCGGCCGCTTTCCCCTTATCAGATCCTTCTAGAAACTTTTTTTATTTACTAAATTCTACAATTCTATTCTAAATTCTATTCCATCTATTTACATTGCGTTACAATATTGATTTACTACGAAAAGTTTCGGGTTTTTTAAATGTTACCTTTTTGATACATTTATCCTGAATAAATAAGGTCTTTAGGAAATTTTAAAAATTTTAACCTTTCTTCAGAATTAATGTTCTGAAGATAAAAAAAGGAATATTACAGTTTAAAGCCAAAACATTTAGCATATAAATTTTAAAATATGGGTCATATTTTCAATAAGAAATTTAAGTTTTTCTTTCTAAAAACTTCAGTATAAGTTAAATAATTTTAAGCAATCAATCGAAACTTTGGCAATTTAGACAAAAAAGTCAAAGATATTTAGGTTTAAATTATTTGAAAAGATATTAAACATTTTGAAAAACCAATACAATAAATTACAATGAATTCCTCAAATTTAGCCTGTTTTCGAATTCAATTTTAAAACTTCGATTGCAAATTCGTTTATTTAATTTTTTCCAAATAGTTCAAGCTAAAATTTGGTTCAAAGTGTAAAATTTTAGGAAACAACCGAAATTTCAAGAATACTGTAAATTAAAATGAAATTTCAAACCTTGATAACATTTTTATATTAAACTCTGAGAAATTCTGATATTTTAAAAAAAAATCGAATTTTAAAATTTAAAAATCCCAAGTTTAAACTCCAAATATTCAGTTCTGAAAAAAAAAACAATAAATTTTAATAAATAAAAGTGAAGTTTAAATACAAAATTTTGAGAAAACTGTCAAAATTTTGAGAAAAATATATGAAACAAATTCTGACATTTTTTGAGCGCACTTATTTTGAAAAATTTGAATTATTTCAAATATACGACTTTTTAATCTAAAATTTAAAAGTGCAAAATTTCTTTTGAGAGATTATTTAAAAATAATTTCGTTTTTTGTTGAATTTTTCACTTTGGCTCAAAATTTAATTTTTTTCTAAAAAATATGAAAAACTTGTTAACTTTTTTGTAAAGTTCTGTGCTAAAACAAAATAAATTTTACTCCTTGGCATTTTGAGAATAGATAAAATTTAAAAAAATTTCGAAGTTCATGTAAAAAGGCTTCTTAATATTTTTACTTTTATTTAGGAACTGAAAATTCAACATGTTTTTTCTTTAAATTTTACTTGAAACTTCAAAGTTATAGATAAAGTGAAACTTTTGAAACAATTTTTGATAATAAATTTGTTTTTTTAAAATTTTATCCCTTCCCTCTTTATCATTCAGATTTGCAATTTTAATAATATTTTTCAAAAATACAGACTTTAATTTTTTTTAGGAGATTCTTTAAAAATAATTTCGTTTTTTGTTGAATTTTTCACTTTGGCTGAAAATTTAGTTTTTTTCTAAAAAATATGAAAAACTTGTTAACTTTTTTGTAAAGTTCTGTGCTAGAACAAAATAAATTTTACTCCTTGGCATTTTGAGAATAGATAAAATTTAAAAAAATTTCGAAGTTCATGTAAAAAGGCTTCTTAATATTTTTACTTTTATTTAGTAACTGAAAATTCAACATATTTTTTCTTTAAATTTTACTTGAAACTTCAAAGTTATAGATAAAGTGAAACTTTTGAAACAATTTTTGATAATAAATTTGTTTTTTTTAAATTTTATCCCTTCCCTCTTTATCATTCAGATTTGCAATTTTAATAATATTTTTCAATAATACAGAATTTAATTTTTTTTAGGAGAACCCATAAAATATGTTAGCGATATGTTTTAAACATAATATGACTTTTTTCCAAAATATTCATCTTTAGTTTGTACATCTCGATTTTTTTTGAAATTTTGAGTCTTAATTAAAAATTTTATGGAAAATCATGAGTTTATATTTAAACTTTTTATGGAGACCCATTAATTAACCTTTTGCTTTAAAGTAAAGTTCAAATTTTCTCGATAAATTGGAAATTTTGACATTTTTTAATTAAAATTTGGATATTTTCTTCGATATTTGGAACCAAAATTCAAAAATAAGTAAACAATTAAAGGTGATATTATGAGAAAAAAATTGCCAACAATTCTAGAAAAAAACAAAAGTACTTAAATCTTCTATAAAAAATTTGAATGACAAATTTTCCAGAAATGTATGGCGAAATTTATATTGTAAAGAACTTTGAAAAAAAAGTGATAAGTTGCAAGTTACATCCAAAATTTTTCTTAAAAAAAAAGTAGAAATTTCGATAAACATTTTAGCTTCACGAAAAATTCGAACTTCGTAAAATTTCCAGGAACAGGAATAAACAAGTTTAAATTGTATGTTGCTAGGAAAAAAGTAAAATATCTTATAATAGACGAAAATTTGACGTTAAGGCTCAAAAATAAACCCGAAAAAAATGGAAATATCGAATTAACGTTGAAATTCAGAAAAAAACCCAAATGTTTAAGTAAACACGCAAACATTATTAGTTTAAAAGGGGGACTCTTCTGAAACAAATCCCGTTTTAGATATTTTCCACATAAATTTTGCAAACACAGGATGCTTTTGAAGCCCCCGTTTTGATATATTTAAAAATATGAAGTGATAGAGATGTAAAAGCCTGTCATTGAAATCTACAGGAGCAAACAATGTTGACTTTCTGTTAATGTTTATATCAAAAATATTACATTCGTATCGATTTAAAATAAAATATGTCTTATATTAGGTAGAATACGTCTGATGTCTTAATTTTTTACACTTTGGAAGGTCTGAACTTTTTTGGGATCCGACCTACCCCTTAGTCCCATCAAGGTCGGATTAAAGGAGTTCTACTTAATTAGATTTACATAAAGATATTTTTTCTTGAAATTTCAGATTTCGAAATTACATATAAAATTTCAAGAATTAAATGCAAATGGTTTAAATGTGCAAAAAGAAGTGTAAGAAAATGTCGAAATGTCGAGAAAATCAAGTATTAAAAGCTTTAGAAATACAAATTTCAAAAAAAAGTTGAAAATTTAAATTAAAAGATGAAATTTCGAAAAAAAAATCGAAAACTTTTACAAAATTTAATTTCCAATCGAAGGTGAAGGTGAAGATGTTCTTAAACATGGATTAGGCAATATTTTATGTGCCCCAATATCATTGTTTTTAGAAAATCGATAAACATTGTTTATGCCTTGGGGTAAAAGTTATGTTTTCGTGAGCGCTTGTTTAATTATTCTATTTACTATTTAACGATATCTCAATGAATTCTTTTTACCACCGTAAATATGTATTTTAAGAATGGAAATCTCCTTGCACAGAAAAAAATGCGTATAAAACTTTTGATGAATGTGATTGATTCCTTTGGAACCTTGCAACACCAAGACAAATCAAACTGTTATTAAAATTTCAAAATTTGGAACCGATTTTTAGGTAGTGAGTCTCTTCACTACAGAAAACCAAGACAAATAAACCTCTAGGCGTATATCCCAAATAAATATCAAAACAAAATTTACCTGCTGGATAGATTGGTTCTACGTGAAACTTGAAAGCCGCAGTAGATACCAACTGAGAGCACGACAGCTGAAACCCATGGTTGATAACGTGCACCATCATCGCGCAAACCGTAATGATCCATCCCCATCCGCCTTCCGGATAATAGTGTCGACACAGTAACCTTCTCGCTTGAATCTATAAATTCGATACTGTTCCCTGATGAACGTTAACGTCCGCGAAACTTACCTTCGCCGCTGGTTGTTGCGCCTGTTCTGGAGGCGTCGCGCCAGCCAGCAACGGCCAACTTTGGGCACGAGACAACGAGGACATACCGGCGAGCTTTCTTCGCGCACTTTGTCGACATTAAGTCCGAATTTTTAAGCGTTTTACTGCAAATTGGTCAGAGGACGGTTGGTGACCGTCGCGATCGCGTTTCATTATTTCGTTGAAATTTTACAGCTTCGGCGTCGATAATTAAATTCTGGAAAAATTCTCGACGGAATTAAGTGGATTTTTAGAGGCCACTAAAGCCCGATTACGGCCGCTATATCATCGTTTAAAGCACAAATATTAGCGTTTAAATGACAGTAATTGGTCGTGTTTGGGGTTTCTTTTTTTTTCGATTGCTCAAGTTCTCTTTGTGCTGGTAAGACTGTAAAAACGGATGCGCAAGGACATAAAAGTCCGGGGTGTCGTAAAATTCGGGAGTAATTTATATCGGCGTGAATTTAGCGCTTTCATTCGAAAAGATTGCATACGGATGGCGCATGGTGACAATAAGGCGCAAGTTACAGAAAGTGCTGTAACTAGTTTTTTAAGATTTCCTTAGATCCAGAAATTAAATTAAAACTCGCCAAATTATGTCTAAATCTGAAAACTTTAAACCAACTAAATTGTTGTGGACAAATTTTTTGAAAATTTAAAAGTAAAAAGATATATATCAATTTTAAACTGATACATTCAAAAAAAAATTCAAAATTGTTACTTTAAAATACATTTAAATGTGTTTAAAGATTTCTCCTTTTTTTTTAGAAATTTTAAGTTTAGGTTTCAACTTTTAGTTTTTATATAAAATTTTCATGTTTCCATTTTTATTTGCTTACCCCAAATTACATATAAAATTTAAATTTTATGGTTAGGGTTATTTAGTTCTGAAATGTTGAGTTTTTTTCTGGAATTTCTGCTTTTTTTCAAGAGATTTAAATTTGGATGTTAAACTTCTAATTCCTGAGGCGGAATCACACCAATAAAAAATTTATGTTGTATTTAGTATGAGGGTAAATTAAATATGAACCGGAATTTCTATCATGTCGCCATGAGGGCGTCGGAAGTGTGCGCATACTCTTAAACAGGTTAGATAGGGATATCACGTGACTTCCTGCGCTCGAATGAATTCCGTTCTCTCCGTTCGTCAGGTGTAAATTCAATGAGTGAGCAAGAGGTTCATCCGCACGTTGCGTAGCGCATTATAATTAAATTTCTTGCTGTTGAAGCTGTAAATCCCGCCAAAATTATTCATAGACTAGAAGCACAGTTTCGGGATACTTGTTTGAATAAAACTAAAGTGTATGAATGACATAGAAAATTTTTGGAAGGACGAACTCAAGTTGAAAATGAACCCCATGTCCGTCGTCCTCAGACCAGCGTGACTGCGGACAAGATTAACGCTGTTCATCGCCATTTAACTGTTGGTGAAATTGCAGCTCAGATAGGGATAAGCTTTGGGAGTGCTCAATCCATAATTACAGATGAGCTGGGGTTTAGAAAAATTTCTGCCAGGTGGGTACCTCGTCTTTTGACTGAAAAACAGAAACAACAACGTTTGGAGATTGGTCAGCACCATCTTGGACGTTTTCAATGTAAAGGTGATAGTTTTTTGCAACATATCGTTACGCGTGATGCGAGTCCACCATTACACCCCTGAATCTAAAACAGCAAGCATGGAGTGAAGAAGAAAGGAGGAATGTGCACACGTCAAGGCAAAAACTCTCTTCTCAGTTGGACAGGTTTTTGCGACACTGTTTTGGAATTTTAAAAGAGTTGTGAACATGGATTTTCTGCATGAACGTCGTACGGTTAATGCTGCCTACTACCGCCAGCTATTGGACGAAGCAAAACGTCAGAAATGTATTTTTGCTTCACGAAAATGCTCGCCCCCACTCAGCCAATCTCACATATCAAAAATTAGAGGAAGTGCATTGGGCAACATTAGAACGCCCTCCTTATAGTCCCGACTTATCACCATGCGATTATCAGATGTTTGGGCCACTGAAAGAAGCTCTAGAAAGTGAGCGATTCCATGATGATGCTACTGTTAAGATATTTATGCGCAATTGGCCGCTTCCTTTTTTTATGAAGGTGGCATTAAAACACTACCAATAAATTTTTAAAAACAAATTTCGGTTCACATTTGATTTACCCTGGTATTTGATACAAAGTTGCTCATATGCGCCGACAATTAATGATGTGAACTGTGTGTCTCATAGAAATTCCCGTAATAATTTGTATATGGCGCACAATCCACATCAACAAATTTGTGTCAGATATGACGTATAACATAATATTTATATTGGTGCAGTCCCACTTTACTTTAAATTCTAATTGTTTAAGAACTTTGATAATTGAAAATTGAAAACTTAAGTAACCTACCGCTGACCATCCTAGAAGGCTACACTATAAAATCTGAGTATTTTTTTCATAAATATTTCAAGAAAAATCTGACATTGGATAATAAAACACTATCAAATTAGAGTTGATTAGAAATGTCGATCTTTTCTAGTTTTTTTTTCAAACTTAGATCTTGAAAATATTGTAACAAAATGTAATTCTAGAATTTAGTAAGGAATTTTTCTAGAAAAATTTGATAAGGGGAAATGGCCTCGATAATGAATCAAATAGCAGATAAGCGCTCCAGAAATTACCGTAAAGGATTAGTCTTATTTGTACCTTCCTTCTAGAACCCGGAACGAGATCTATAAATAGGTGGTCTGGTCGACTTTCCTTCTGTTATTTAGTCAATGAATAAGTTAGTTAATTAAACAGTGTTAGTGGGTTAATTAGTCAAGTAAATTATAATTGTAGTGTTCCAAAATTAGTTTGGAAATAAAGTGGTTACAATTCACGAAGTGTTAATCATTCGAACCGATAACGCACAACAATATCAATTCTGACTCAAAATTTTGATTCTTTTAACTCAACCTTCATTAATTTAAAAAATGTTAAGAATCAAGTCAACATGTCGAGACACCCGGAAATTTGGATATGAAAAGTGAAATTTATGGACTGAAACAAAAATTTTGAGCAAAAATTCGAAACTCTTAAAAAATCGAAGCTTTGGAGAAAATTGAATTTTTTTAAGTGTCAAAAATTTGAAATATTAGGCTTAGACTTTTGTAGATAAAAAGTTTAAATTTCGAGACTACTCAAATTGGAACATTTTTATTTATTTATTTTAGTGATTTCGAAATCTTCTGGTCTGCTTGAAAAATGAAATTGTCAACATAAAGTCAAACTTTTGTGGGGGAAAGCGAAATTTCGAGGAACACATTTGAAATTCCGAGATCGTATCAAATATTGAACTGAAGGTCCTAAATATAAAAAGAAATTCAAAATTTTGGGAAATATGTTATTTATTTCCGCTTTACCCAGTGGCGTATCATTTTTAGGAAATGTCTCAAAAAGATAGTTTTCATGCCACTGGTTTTTTGTATTGACGTGAAATTGGAGCAAATTATGCAGGTTCTCGTTAGCAGTCTTCATTACGTATTAGAAAAAAAATCCCTAAACGGATTTCAGAGATATGCCTGAACATTTTTTTTATATTTTCAACTTCAAGTAGTTGGAAGCCTAAGCGTTTATGAGCAGAATTGTATATGACTTTTCTCCATTAGTTTTCCTTATAAAATCTATGGGTAAAGTTTGGTCTATTCTGTAACGGACTCCCTGTATAATTTTCTCATATTATCGAAGCAGCAAAGTAGTCTAAAATCTGCTTCTGATTCCGAAAACTTGCATTAGCGATTGAAACTTACCTTTTTTTAAGACAAAACAGAGCATTAAAGTACCGCTATCATATAAACATCGGTATTGTTGTTTCTCCTAATAGAGTACGCGGCAGATTATCGTGAGATATTTTCTTGATGGAAGAGATATAGCTGCGTAAAAAGACAGCTATATCGATGACAACATAGTAAAATACATCGAGGGCCATTATCTTTTATTGCCTTATGGTTGTTGGCATAATCTATTGATCATTGTATTACCAGATGAATACATTTTCAATCACCGGCATTCCTGAGTAACTACATACATAAGCGAATGGGACTTTATTAAAAATTTTTTGGAAGTCTTGTCAGCTCGAGGTTTCTTTGACAATCGAAACATAGTAAATCTGAATTTAACAATAACTTAGTCCCAATTTTTATCAAAATAATCTTTGTGGTATGGCTGCGGACTGAATTATTTTTTGTTTCACTCTTTTGTATTTAAACCAATTCAGCCGCGTATTGTGGCATAATATGAGAGTCGAATGTTATTCGGATTCGACTCAAGATATTCAAGCTTGAACTCAACTTACCCGCTTTAAATGAGCTATTGTGTCAGTGGGAACAAAATGGGATTAGAAAAAATTTAAACGTGCTTATTGCGTTGTGGTAACACAATTAATTGACAGGTTAATTACTGACAGATCCAAGAATATTTAAAAAAGGGCGTCTGAAAATGACTGCGAGACCTTACTTGTCGGACACAACAAGCATCAATCACACGCCTGATTATTTGCAAGATAATCCGAAGCAAGCAGTCGTTTTGAGCGAATCTAATAAATCATGACGTACTTCTTCATCTAATTGCAAACCTGTTCATGCCGTTTCAGTTCAGTTTATTTGCTCCACGGTGTTTTATCAGATTAATTCCTCGAGATCCAATGGAAATAACAATAAAATTAAACGTTTGAGTTTGTGTAAATCAATTCAATTTCTCTGTTTTAAAATACTAGTATTTTTATTTTTGGTTTTTTTTTCGGCGTATTTTGTCTGACTTAGTTGAAGGCTCGACCAGAAGTGAAAGTGTTATTATTGGAGTCTCGAAACTCAGCCTGAATCAGTAATGGTTTCGTGTACCATTTTTCTCGCTAGCCCGTCGAAGTTGGCGAGGCCTTGTTGTTTCTAGTAGCACCTCACAATTCAAGAGATATCTTGCAATTGATGAGATATCTCGCGATTTAATTCGAGGTTCATGAAAAATATGGCTATTTACGAGGTATCTTTCGTTTCACCAGAAATCTTGCAATTCACAAGTTATCTAGCGACTTATGAGATTAGATCTCGTGTTCGACAAGTTGTCTCGCAATTCAGGAAAGAATTATCTTCTTGTTCTTCTTCTTCTTTTTAGAGATCCTGCGATCTGTTAATTCTGGTTATGCTTCTGTTGCAGTTCCCGGCACTGCCAACTATCCTATCCTTCCATCTTTTAGGTGGTCTTCCGGGGGGACGGGTGCTTGTTGGTTTTCCTTTCAGTGCGAAGCGTGGTAATCGATCTTCTCTCATTCCGTTTACGTGAGCGTACCACTGTCTCCTTCTTTGTCTACCCCATAGCACGATATCCTGTATACCGCACTTCTCTCTAATCTGTGTGTTTCTTACTTTATCTCTTTTGATCTTTCCCGCTGAGGTCTTAAAGTTTTCATCTCTGCTACTCTCAGCATACTCTTGGTCTTGTTTACATGTTTTTTTATATTTTGATCTTGCTATCTGGTCTCATATATTGATTGTTCCAAATGGTCCCTCGTAGGCAGCCTGATATTGCGACTGCTCTGTTGATTTATTTTCTTAAGTCGTTTACAGGATCATGTCTACTCGAGAGATTAACACCGAAGAACTTAAATTGCCTAACTTGCTCTACGGGATGATTTTGAGTTTACATCTGATGGGGTCTTTTGTGATGGTCATTGTTTTATGTTTATCAGTTGATATTTTCATATTGAGTTGACTGGTTATTTGATAGAATTCAAAAAGCTGTCGCTCTAGGTTGTCTTCTGTTTCTGCGACAATTGCTGCTGATTACATTTTTATTTATCCTCAGTTACAGTGAGGTACCTTCTTCAATTATTTTATCCATAAGAATATTAAACAAAAATGGACTGAAGCTGTCTCCTTGTCTAATTTCTCCTAGAATCGAAATGGTTTCTGATGTTTGTTTCCCCTCTGTTATCTTCGTTGTGTTGTGAATATTGAGCTTGTGAATGACTCTGACGATATTGGCTGGTGTCTCCTTTTCTTTTAATATTTCCATTATGTCTTCCAACCGTACTTTGTCAAATGCTTTTTAGGTCTACTAAGGCGATGTATGCTATTGACTTCTCTTTTATCTGTTTATTAATAAATATGGCATCTGTTGCCGAACTTCCTTTTCTAAACCCTTATTGCTCTTCTCTGTTCTGTATTTGTTTTTACAGTTTGTCTTTCAGTATTCCAGTAAATAACTTCACCATGGCCTTTAATAGTATTATTCGCCTGTAATTCTCTGGGCGAGTCCTTTGCTTCTGCTTTGAAATGGGGATTGTGATGCTCTCATATGCTAGTCTGTAGGTATTTCTGACGAGCATAGAATTTTATTAAACAGTATTGTTGTATTTCTAACAAACTCTTGTCCACCGTATTTCAGAAATTCATTTGGTATATCGTCTGTTCCAAGTGCTTTCCTGTTTTTCAAGCTTCTCAGTTTCGCTTTTATCTCGTCTTCTGTGATTACTTCGCCTGATGCTATTTCGTAGACTATATCTGGTGCTTTTTCGACGTTTATAGTCTTCTAAAGTATTCTAACCTATCATGATTGCCATAAATATTTCGTAATCTTTTGATCGCGAAGAATTGGGAAAACAAACTAAGCATGGAAAGCGTCTCAAACACGTAACCATGGTCTGTTGCAAACCAGAAAATATATTCACGGTGACAATCTGAATTATTTTGCTGAATTGCTGAGACAGGGAGGATTAAATAGTAACGTGACTTTGTTCATAGAAAGTAGTTTTCAAGAGTTGATAATTGTCATTGGCAAGAAAGTTTTTCTATAAGCGTTTCAGCAGGTTGGGAATATCTTGTTAAACTACGGTAATTTTCTAGCGCAAATAAAACGTGCGAGCTTAATTATTTAATGAAAGGTACTAAATACCAATGTAATCTTTGATTTATTAGCGTGCAACAGAAGTGAATTACATTCGCTTTAATTTATGGCAAATTGCCATCGAGTGCAGTTTAGCCATATTTAATAGATAGTTGCCCATGTTTTAAAAATGTTGATTAAGTATACGCGATATTTAATTAATAAACTGACTTTCTATTTATAGAGGTAACACTTTGTTTATCATCTGACGTTAATTAAAATAATATCAAAACTGGAAATAGGACGCATGCAAATTTAAATTATGTATGCACAGAATCGCTCAGAGGTGGGAAGCGATAATTTTCTAGCCTCGAAATTAAAAAAAATGTTCTGGCGTGAGTAAAATACTTAGCTGGTCCATTTCTGATTTTGCACATTTAATATACAGGGTCCGTCATTAGTGCGTGGACGGAGAATAGCTCCTAAACCTCAGAAGACATCAAACTGAAATTTTGCCCAGTGGCGTACATCTATAAGGAGCACATTTTAAAATTATTTTCAATTTAATTTACCAACCATATACATAGTGTTGATATAAACTTACTTTTTTTTAAATAGGACACCCTGTATATTTTACATATTTGGACAGGTCTATAAAAATGCAGCAAAACAATTTGAGGTTTATGGGGGTTTTGATGGGTCGTTTTCCTAATAGAGGATCATAAATCCGGAGGCAGGACTCTGATGCATGTCATTTGTAAACACTCAGTATGATGTAGTATTGACCAATTTGCAACAAAAACAATCATTGATAGTCTTTTAGTTTCCATAAACCATAAACATGTTGTCTTAGGTTTTTTACTTATACAGAGTGAGCGAGGTTTACAAATCCAAAAATTACTAGAAAATTTTAAATAGAATGCTCCATTTTCTACTTTCTGTGCGATATTATGCATTTTTTGAAGTTTGGCTTTTTTTCTGCAAATTTAAAAGTTTTTCTTCAAATTTGACTTTTTTAAAATTGGTTTTTTCGAAAATTTAATTAATTTCCAAATTTCATCTTCTTTTTTCAAAATTCTGACTTTATTCTCAAAATTTAATTTTTATTCTAAAACTTGACGTTATTTCAACTTTGATCAAATTTCTTATTTTTTTCTATTTATTATTTTATAAAAGTTTGGTGTTTTTTTAGAAATTTTAATTTTTATCTCAAAGTCAGACATTTGCTCTTCCTAGAAATTTCAATTTGGATTCGAAATTTGTCTTTTTTCCAAAATGTCGACCTTTGTTTTTGAAATTACACCCAAATCTATTTACATTTGGGAAATGTTAAAAATCTTTACTGAGATTTTAAATTTTTTTTCAGAATTTAACCTTTTGTATTTCTTGAATTTCGTTTGTTTAGTAAACTTTTGACGTTTGTTCTCAGAGTTAGACATTTGCTGAGAAGATTCGTCCTTTTTAAAAGCTCGGTCTTTTTCTGGAAACTTAGACATTTTTTCTTAATTCGACTATTTTTAAATTTGTCTTTTTTTCCAGTTCTTAAAATTTCAATATATTCCCAAATTTTTTTCCGAATTTTGACTTAAAGTTAAACTTTTTTTTTCAAAATTTGACCTTCTACCAGAAAAATACATATTTATCAAAAAGGTTGACCCTTTAATGAAAATATTGGCTTTTTGGGAATTTATATTTCTTTTTCAGTATTTCCTACATTTGCTTTTTTTGGAAATGGCGACTTTAATATTGAAACACGAAATTTCATGCTTCTCGAAATTTCGGTTTTTTCCTAGAAGTTCTTCTTTTTTCCAGAAGTATCAATATTCTTTCCGAAATTTTATAAAGCAGAATAAAAATTTATTTCGAAATTTGGATTGCTTTTTTAAAATTTAGCTTTTAATATTTTTGTAAATTTCGACTTTTTTGTGGAGATTCGCCTTTTATAAATTTCAACATTTTTTACCAACATTTATCCTTTTTTAAAATTTATTTTCTTTGAAAACAGGGTTATTTTGTTTAAAATTTTATTATTTCTTAAATTGACCTTTTAATTGCAATTTTAATTTATTTTCAATTTATTTTCAAAATATATCTTTTTTCAATTTTATTCCAAAAATTCGACTTTTCTCTTAAAAACTAACTTTAGTTTTTTAGAATATGTCTCTTTTTCTTCCATTTTTTTTAAATTTGGCTTTTTCTAAAAATGTTAAGTTTTATTTTAAAATTCAACATTTTCTGTTTCTCGAAATTTTAATATTTTTCGAATTTTCTTTTAATTAAATCGACATGATTTTATTAAAAAGGGTAAAATGATCTCTTAGCAAATTGAACTATTTTCTTAAACTTTCCAAAATATGTCAGAATTTAAATCAAAAAAATGAAAAGTGATGTCTTTTGATCTCATTATTCTCAAAATTTGTTTATTTTTTAAGTCAAACGGTTAATAAAAGCAGCATTAAGGAAGAAACGAATTATTTTTTGGAATTTTCACCTTTTTCAAGATTTTGGTGATTTTGAATAAAAATATTGAAAAAAAAAATGAATTTTTAAAAAACACATAACATCTTTAATTTGAAATTTCAAGTAAAAATGTGTCAATTCGATTTTTATCAGAAGTTGGAAAAATCAAAAAAGACTAAAGTTGAAATTTTAGAATTAACGTCGTATTATATTTGAAAAAAGTCAAATTTTGAGTAGAGTGTCGACATTTTATGGAAAAACCTAGATACATCAAAATTGTGCGAAGACGAACCTTGAAATTTTTAAGATAAGACATTTTTTAAGCTCACAATTAGTAGAATAAAATGGAAAATTTAAAATGTTTGATAATTGCAAAAAACGAAATATTTTAATTGAGAAAAGTTGAAATCCATTATCCTGCATTTATGCATCGGGTCGGATTCGACATCATCGAGGGCCGAATGTGGCCTAGAGTCAGGTGCTGCCTGCCCTGGTATATGAAAGTATAACGTAAATCGTAATAAGTTTAAATAAATTTCAGTTTCGGGTGAAATATTGGTTTCCTAAAATTCTATTTATATATCTGACTTATGAATGATAACCTGCTTTTACAGACCTTGTCGTTTCGCAAAATACATAAAATTCATGATTACTACTAAATAATTGAATCTTTATTGAAAATGCAGCTCATTCAGTGCAGCCGGAACGAATTTATGGGGCCAGAATTGATTTTAATATTACGAGTTTAGCTTTGACGTAAATCGTCGCTCTTTGACGACATCGTTTAAGTATCGACATGGAGCAAGTTTACTGGGAGAAAATGAAATTCTAAAGTCCGTTCCTTCCAGACGATCGCATCTAAATCCTCGAACGCGAATTTTCTGTTACGTGACGGACAGCAAAATCAATATTGCATACAAATTAGTCAAGCCAACAACTCCGAGAAAATAGTCATGTAATCCTATCCGAGTTGGTCGTATTTTTAGGTCTTGAGTCCGCAACTTGAATTCACAAATGATTACAGTAAGTAAATTGACCGTGAAGATTCCTCTTAAATAGTGCAAACTAGCGCTAACGAGGTACACCACCTGGTAGTTTCTATCACTAAGCAAGTTGACAAGTCACAAAGAATTAGTGTTGTGCCGGGCCGTCCCTGGCTTAATTTCCTGGATGAAATTGGGTCGCAACATCAGGTAGATCTACTCGAAGCATCCCCTATTGTTTCTTATGGCGCCCCGGAAACTTCCCAGCTATAAAAAAACATCCAAAGAAAAGCGGCGTGTTTCTGATCGGTACTTGCCGCCCTTCCGCGCCGTTTCTTTAGGCGGTCGCCGCCGAGCACGAAAGAAAAAAGCAGGAAATGAAAAAGTGGCCGTAAAATCAGTTCTATAACAAGTCTGTTTGTAAACCGAGGAGATCCCTACGATTTCTACGTGATGCAACGGCGGCGGTGCGCCTTTGAATATCCTTATCAAGGATGGATTAAGCTGTCGTTAGTTTTACGAGGTTTTATCAATTAATGCTGATACTAATCGAAGTAAGCGGGTTCTGCTAGAAAACTTGGAAAATGGCACTTACAATTAGTTCTTCAAAACGTTTCTCCTTTAGTAGTACAATACGGAATTAGGACAAACTTCATTCAAGTTTATTTAGGATTCATTCAAAATGCTTTCATATTAGTGAAATTTTGAAAACACATACAAGACTCTAATGATTATGACTGAAATTAGTCAGGGTCAGACGAGGCCTAAGGTATCCATCAAGATCTTTTTTTAATTTTTGATTCCAGTGTATTAGTGGGATTGTACTGTTTGTTCACCAGAGCATAACCCATCAAGTTGGGTAAATGAAAAGTACTTTGACCAAGGCTAGAGCCGTTTAGCATCAAAGGCACAGGCACGTGATTTTTCATATTCATTCGTGAGAGTAAAGGTGATCTTTGCATTATTTTAAGCTTCTAAGATGCTCACTGGGATAGCAAAATGGCCGTCTCAGCGTCTTCTTTTTATTTCTGCGCAGTGTGTTTAGCTTAAGAAGCTAAATCCATTCGGAGGAAACAAGACCTTGGACAACTTAATTTTATTATCCCAGTGGGAAGACTATTAGACTATATTATTAGTATAGTTTAGTACTGTCAGCTGCTGGGATTATCGTTCATGTCCTTTTGTTGATATTCAATTTTATTATAGGGGAATATATTTATTGTATTATGATCTGGTCCTCTTAACCCAAGAAAAATTAAGAAGTATAACAACACTTGCTCTAAAGCGTTTCGATAACCAACTGTTATCTTCAGATAAATACAGAGCATGATAGCTTGGCTACTGAAACGTGTTAGAGCAAGTGTTTTGTTTTAAGGTTCCATACTTTATAAGGAAAAAACGGAATTCTTATAAGCCAACTCTCGTGTCGTCCGTCCGTCTGTTACAAACAGGTTTTCGTTGAATAATTCTGTAACGTAAGAATTTGAAATTTTGCACAGCGTTAGTTATAGGTGACCCATAAAAACACCGCTGGGAAAAGCAAATATTTTATAATAAAATGGGGGATTAATTTGGTCACTGAAAATTTTAGTTAATATGTCCTGTGAGGTATCATTTGAAAGGACTACCTGTAAGGATATTGAAATATTTTTTTAATAATTTTCTGTTTAATGATCTCTAAGATGCATTTCAAAATGTATAAGAAATTACCGTTGCCCCATATTCTCCTAGGTTTCGGAAGATAAAATGTAAATTTTAATAGGGTTAGTAGATATTGGGTAATAAATCATCGAAAAACTGCAGGTTTTTTTGATATCGTAATATGTAGTTGTTGAGAAAAAAATATTTTATGGAAGAATAGATGCTTGGCTTGCTTATTTTTTAAATAAAACCCGATTCAGCTAGGAAATAGAATGGAGATCAGTCTTTTATTTTATTTTATTAAGATGAATATTTTCGGAATTAGCACAAGTTTACTAAATTGCACACAACACAGTAATTGCGGTTGGAATCGAAGATTTTAGCTCAATTCGAGGTGTTCCCATAAACTGTATTAGTCATCGACTCATTGTGAATGAATGCTTTTTACCAGAGATATTATCAAAACAGTCACCAATTCCATAAATTTTGCGATTTATTGTAAAAAAAAAAGTTTGTAGTTGAAAATAGACATTTTTTTTATTTTTCAATTACTTATAACACAAGAAAATTTGGATAAAATTACAAATTCATATATAGGTAAAAATAATTTAATTTGGTTTGCTGACTGTTTACTCTAGTATTCGGTATGGAAACCTAATAGTGCGAGTCGGACTCTACAGGTATCTTGGCTGAATTTTTCTTGGTTTCAGGAAACAATATTTGTATATCAATTTTTAACGTTAACCAGGGATCAGTTGCACCAAAATTTGTTTCTAGTATTCCAAACTTTGAATCTATTAGGGTTTGGATTATTAAATATACTTGATTTGTTGATAAGCCAACAATTCTATAATGCACAGACCAATAGGTTTGAACATTTATTAGATTCGAAGTTTGGAAACCAAATACCGGTTTCGATCTTGTTAGATCGGTATTTGGTTTCCAAACTTCGAATCTAATAAATGTTCAAACCTATTGGTCTGTGCATTATACAATCCTTGTCTTCTGGGAACTCTCCTAGAGAGCAACCGCTTCGCTAGGTGGCAGTGTTTCAACTGTTGGTAGTTCAGCTACCTATGATTCACTATACACGCCTGGAGGGCTGCATGAATTTGTAGTCTAGGTTGCATTCTTCTTGCATACGATAAGCTAACAGTTAACTTTTTAGTTTATGTTGTATTTTGTGTTGGTATTGTATATTTCTAAGCCTTCAAGTATTCATTGAGCTAGCAATTTAACATATTGGATGTTTATTTAAGCGTATTGGCCAGTTGACCAGTTTGGCACCGATTTTGAGATACTTGGATACTTGGAGCACTGCGAGGAGGTAGAAATAAGGAAACATGGCGATAAACCGACGTTTTAAATCAGGAAAAGCGGTAGTTATGAGAAAAAAACCATGCTTAAAAGTTCTCACTATATTAGTTTGCACTGCATCTTCAACTTTCCTGTACGCCTTAAATATGTGGCTCTTGAAGAGATAAGAGCTGTCAGTTTTTGACAATATCTGCTGTGAAAGTATTTGTAGAAAATAGATAAGTAGCACATCATTCAGCTGAGCTCCAGCGCCTGAAGAGCTTTATCTTCAATTAGGCAAATCGCTCATTTCTCAACAGAATCCAAAAGTGTGTTTTGGGGTGGAACTCCAAACGTGATTTGAATTTGGCTTTTCAGATATTAGGTTTTGTATTTTGGTTTTTTTTTCTAAGTATATGGTAGCCTGTAACAGCTCTTTCACACGGAGAGCCGTAAGGCTCGTCCTCGCCTGCGAGCGTAAGGCCCGCAAGACTGAAATGCTAAGAGTACAATGGAGCTTTCACACGCTCGCGAGGACGAGCCTTACGTCTCTTCGCATGAAGCAGCTGTAAATCTTAGCGTTAGTTTTAGTTCTCCGGTTTATGTCCTTGGAATTTGATAATTCATTAGGAGGTCGTGACCGAGAATGATTAGTTAATACTTTTGGATGGTTGTGAAGTTTTGCTAGATGTGAGTGGATGCAACGATGCAATATGAACTCCACTTTGCGAGCACTTTCACCTGGTGAATCTTTAAGAGGAGTTGACTATTGTGATTCTTTTGGAATCGCCCCTGAACATGGAAGGAAAGGCCACCTTTCTCATTTCTGTTATTAATATGTATGTAGCTTTCCCATGTTTTAATTTTGAATTTTTTAAATTATTTTGTTATCCATTGTGTTTTGAGTTTTGGACTGAGAACATTTTTACATAAGATGTAATAAAACGTAATTTTTCTTAGATAATATAAAATATTAAATTATTAGATCAATAACGTATACATTTTGCTCTAATTAAAGCAAAGAACAGTGTACAATTTGCAATTACTCTTAAAGTTTTAAAAGGATTTTTGTAAAATATCAAATGTGTCTAAACCTCCCAATGGTAAGTTTGGGTAATTAATTGTCATGTTTATTTATTTAAGATTTGTTGTGACCCATAAGGGTTTATCAAATGTACACTTAGGTCTTCCACGTTTTGTTTTCTTACATGTGTTTTATTCTGATTTTTTAAATTCTGGTGTTTCAATCCATTGCAATGCGTGATATTATCTCATCTATTTAAGGGTACAGAAATGTATTTTTCTTTTTTCTTGATTGTATAAATTGTCTCTGTCTAGCTTACAGTTGATCTTTTTTGGATATACTTGTGGTAAAAATGCTAGTTTTTCCTTTTTACTTTTTATACCCGAGAAATTGGTGATAGTACTGAGCATGCCCAAACCTCTCGTAAAAAATACTTGTTTTCTAGCAGGTCTCTTGTATACGGATTCTGAAATCACCACAAAATAGTTACTCAAACGGGCACATAACCACCAAGAGTTTGTAACGTTGACAATTAAATAAAAGAACAAATAATTTATGGGCGGAATGTATTGCCAATAAATAAATTATAAAAAAATTAAAAAATGGATTTTGATTTATAAAAGAGTGATCATGACCATGTTTTCCTACTGCTCAATTCTTCTCAATTTTGCCCACTGTTTTGGATTTGTTATGATTTGAGAATCCTTTATATTGACATTTATTTAAATTTTTTTAATATATTTCAAAATTTATCGTATTCATTTATTTGCGTTTCTCTCTCATCATATAAGTATTTCTTTTTCTAAAATTTAGCTAGGTTTGAAGAAGAAATATACACAGTGGTCGCATGAAAACACAGCAAGTATTAAGAAACAAACAATAATGGAGAAAGAATAATAACTTTTGCGATGGAAAAACAGATGGTATTAAGAAGTATCTAACTAAGACGAAAAGAGATACATAAAGGCGCATGGGTATCCCCAGACCATAAAACGATAAACCAGAGAGTTCATGTAACAGTAGAAAGGAAAGATATGTAGTATATAACTAAAATACGGAGTATGAGAAGAGCGGAATATAATCTGGATCACTTCTTAATTAAGGTAACTTATCAAAATGAGTGGAACAGAAACAGGAAACAAAAAATAACGGAAGGACAAAAAAGGAAATGTAATTCAAGGCTGTTGCAGCAGAAACAAGTACATAAAAAATACAAGCAGAAAATAAAAGGATTAGTTGCAGTAACAAAATCAAAAGAAACAATAGAAAGGTGGCTATAAAATCTTTAATACTAAGAGCAAATAAGGAGGTTTTAATGAACAGAAGAAGAAAACAAAAAGTCAAGGGCCGGTATGACAAAGAATGTGAGCAAATCTCAGAATCGTTAAAAAAAGCCAAACAAAAGTAGTGGAGTGTCTAGGGATTTTGACCTAGGATTACAGGTACAGTGGATGAAATTAAATAAAAATATATGAGATGTTTAGATAATAATATATGTAAAAAGTTTACCTATTAAAATGTGATCTTCATTAAAAATAATAGTAGGGGAGACAGGGGTATTGTGGACCGCCTTTTTATGTTGGCTAAAAACTGGCAAAAAAATATGTTTTTCTGAAAATTTCAAAACTTGTGTTTGTAGTACAACTAATAATCTCTCTTTGGGTTGCATCAGTTTGGTCAAATTGTATTAAATTAAACAACTTATATCAGTTGGCGCAAAAATTGCATTTTTGTGATTTTGAAAAATGTCGGGGAATTACGGACCACTTTGCAAATCGATTAAAAATGGAAAAATGTGGTAGAAAAATCTTCTTGTTTTTGACTCAGAATGGCAGAAGATTTATTATGAAACAGAAACAAAGTGAAGTGGAGTGAGAAATGGCAATGAAAATCAGTTCGAAACGAAATTATCATTGTGTCCCAAAAACTATTAGAAGTTGCCGAAAAATAATGCTGTGCTGAAAATTTGCACAAATAATCACTTATATGCATCAAATATACGAAATCAGCTTGTGAAATGTAAAGAATTTGGTGATCCACAATTCCACGACAAAAGTGGTCCGTAATTCTCTGAAGGTCATTTTTTACAATATGGCAGCATATGAGTAACACAAGACAAACTTCATGCAAAACTTCATGTTCCTGTCGAAGAATTAAGGTTTCACGAATATTATGAAGGTATTTACCTAACTTGGTTCTCAAAAAATGTGGTCAAATTAGAGGAAACTCTAACTTTTGAAGTATCCCGTTTCTATTTGGCATCGAATCGAGGTTAACGGTTCGTGTACACAAGTCGATTACTGAAGGGAAAATGAGCCTAACATGAGGTGAGCTGACGACAGTTATTTGTAGCTATCACCTACAATTAGAGAAAAAAATATGAAGCTGGTCCGCAATTCCCCGTGGTCCAGAATACCCCAGTCTCCCCTAATAATAATAAACTGGGTGTTTTGAAATAAGGCGCTCATACTTAAGGAGCATAATCCTCGAGCGATTTTAAGAAAAAACGTTTATATCAACAGAAGTCTGGAACCGCTTTATTTTAAGTTAGAGGGTCTTGAAAATTAAGAAAAAATTTAGTTTTTTCTTAAATACTACCAAACCACTTGAAATATTTTTTTTTTCATTTTCGTAGATACTAACTAGGCATAAACACAATTTTTTGGCAGGAAAAATATTTGATTTTCTACCATCAGTGGCGTCCATGCTAATATGTCTTTTAGTATAATTAACGAAAAAATGTTACGTCAATGCTTTTCTACACATTAAGTACTAATTTCATAAACGACCTTCATTTCTTGGTAAAAATTCTCTCATATTATTTTTGTCTGATGGACGGTTTTCGGTTAAAACAGTTATTTAGTTTTAAAAACTGTGTTTACTTATTTTGTATTATGGGTTGATTAATTGTTAAAAATAAATATTTTCCAAAAACATATTATAGTTTAAGAACTGCAACAGCTTGCCCAATATTCCTTGAAGATGTTCTCCTTTTGATTTTTTTATTGCCTCATCTTTGGTAATTTTCTATAAAAACCGAAAAATGAATATAAATTGGAAACTCCCTGGCGTCTCTTTTCCGAATTTCTACAGCCCTCTGCTGCTTTTTTCCGTAATTTTCTTTTCCATCATAAGACCATCTTAGAGGAATTTTAGTTTTCTTATTTAGCACTTGGTGCTTTGCCTCGTTTCTTTTCTACCTGGCAAGATAATAAAGCAGGTTACCACTGGGGCTATGAAACCTAGCCCGTAACACCTAAGATCTCATCCTCTCGCGCTACCCGATGTAGAGTAGAGAATAACATCTGATGGCATTTAGAATGATGTATTCCATTTTATTACCTATGAACACATCATTTTCTACTGAAGAAAATTTCGGTAACAAGTCTAAAGAAGAATTATTGAAAACCTGCCATAAATTTACAAAACTTACATTTTTGGGCCCCGATTTATAAAAGAAACTCAAATAAACCAAAGAAAAAAATTGCCAAAATTCGCTTGAAAATGATCAATTCATATTTTTGGATGTTATTGTATATTATAAGGTTCATTATGGTAAGGGTTGTTTTAGGCAAGTGTAGTTTTAGGCATGGGTTGTTATAGGCAAGGGTTATTTTTGAAAAAGTTTAATTTTTACACGAATAATACTGAAATTATGCAGATTATTACTATTTGGATTATAATTCTTAACTCCACATTGTTAAAAAAAATTAGTAGGAATTAAAAAAAAATTACAAAATTATATACCTACATTTAAAATCGATGAAATTAAAATTCTTAATTTCAAGCATTTCTATTCTGAGAGAAGCTATCTGCTTCCAGCTCTGTAGATAAATACGTCTTGGATAGCTTCTTTCAGAATAGTTGACACTTATGTCAGAGAGAAATGTTCGAAATAAAGTGTCTAATCTAAACTGAAATTACGAATATTTTTACTACTTGAATTGTAATCTTGGCGCCATTTTTTTAGAGGAAATTAATAGAAAACTGATAAAAGATATTACAAGCAAAAATTTTTAAACTCGATATTGGTGAAGCTTAAGCTTCGGCAAGAGTCCAAAAAAGTATTACAAAAGATTGTCCAAAATTCATAAGATTAGAGCTGTTCTGGATGGATTTAAGCATAAAAATAAATTTGCAAAACAATTTGGTCGACTGAATTCGAATTATTTTTGATTTAATTTTAACAACATTTATTAAATCTAAATATATTTTAAAAAAGTGAAGTTAAAATTGTGATATCCAATTTTGACTAAAGACAAAAAAACTACAAAAAAGCTTTCAAGTGATTCAATTTATTTTTTTATTTTGGAATTACATTTTAACAAGAGATTGTTGTTATTATAACTTTTAAAGTTAAATTTTGATAAGAAACTAAAAGCAGCTTGAAACAACAATAAACTTGAATTGTAACAGTCAACTATCGGATTCTGACATTTTCATTTCTTGTCTTAACTTACACAACTTCACGTATTACTTTGAATTATCCCGAACGCTCTTTCCTTTATGCGATATCGTTAGGAAAAAGACACTCCAACATATCGAGCGTCTAAATTACGAGCGAAACTTTTAAACAAAATCCACTAACTGCAATATGATGCCGAGATACGGGACGGACACCCTAACGACCCCTATTGGAAATCCGAAACGTACGAATGTGTTTTTCGTATTTATTTTTACTCTCGGAGATAAAGCGGATGTGGACATGGGGCAATCGATGGGCAGGCGTTAATCTTCTCGTTATAATTTATTGAACCGTTTGCGGGAAATCGGGAAAAAAGCCGGAGAGATAGCACACGTTCTAAATTAAATATTACCATTACGACGTCGAACTTCGTTGCTGGCGAGTCAATTACGGCGATGGGTTTTTGCTGGCGCTCATTCGTTAAAATTCGAGATACGGTGGAAACGTTTAAGTGATCGGGGCGTTTTATTAATTAACTTCCATAAATGAAAAACGGCTATTAATTAATTCTACTGAAAACTGCTTTTTTTGTACAAGATAGATGCTGCATTCCTCTGCGTCTTGTTAACTTTTTTATTTCGTCGTAAATCGCGATATATTTTTTCTAAGAGTCCCAAGTCACAGCATAATTGTAAGAATAAGAATGCAATACTGGAAAGAGGTATTTAAGAAAAATGTTTAAAAAGATACCCAAAAGCAAAAAAAATGTCTTCTTTAAATTTCGATAACGATGTTTTTTAACATCGGTGTTAAAAGAAAAAAACTAAAAATGAAAAATTTTAACTTAAACAAAATTGAAATCCTGGAAAAACATCAATTTCAGCAACTAAAGTTAGTTGGTTTTGGAAGTGCTTGTTTTTAGAAATTCAAAAGGAAATTAAAATTTTTCCCGAAATTATGTTTTTTCAAAAATGTTTAGGTACTTTAATTTCGAAATTTAAAATTTCTGTTAATGTTCTCTTAAAGTTGTGACTTTGAATTCACAATATGGACCTATTTTTGTGGTTTGGAGTTTTTCTCGAAGTTTTAACTTTAATCTGAAAATTTCGATTTTAATCTTTTTTTTAATCTGATTTTTAAATTAGAAAATTTTTAACTTTAGTTTTGAGATTTTCACTTTTAACTGAATACTTTGATTTATTCCTATTTTAACTTTAATCTCGTAATTTCGAATTTAAATTAAAATTTTTAAATTTAAAATGTAAAGTTGATGTTAAAAATTTAAGTAAAAAATTAAAATTTTGAGATATTTAATTCATAATTCGTAGAAAAATATGAAAAACCCGAAAGGGTTCAAATTTTTTTCTCGAAAATTTAAGTTTTTTTTCAGCATTTCGAGTTTCAACTATAACAATAAGTAAAAAATTAAAATTCTGAAGTGTCCATTTCAAAATTCGAAGCTAAAGAAAAAGCTAAAAAATTGAAAACAACAGAAATAGATGATAAAGCCCTACGTTTCATCACTAAGCTTTACTGGCAACAAAAAGCAAATCTGTGAGCAGAAAACACTTAAACTGAATGTATTTCAATCAAAAGGCGAGTAAGGCAAGGTTGGATTCTGTCTCCGCTTCAAGAGGTTATGGGGGATACCAGAGAGGGAGTAAGAATAAACGGCAAAACATCTAATAATTATAAGATATGCAGACAACTGTGTTCTTCATGCACATAGTGTCGAGGAACTTCGAAACCTCTTTAATGAAGTAGTCAGTTCATGTAGCCAGTATGGCTTTATGTTTAACACTAAAAGGACCAAACTCATGGTCGTGAATAAGCAACCGAACCCACGAGCGGAACTCTGGATTGATCCAAATAATTTAGAAAGGGTACAGAAAATAAAGTATTTGGGACCGTTTCTCAACGAAAATTGGGACAACGCAATAGAAATAAAATCAAGAATTGAGCAAGCTAGGGCTGCCTTTGTAAGGATAAAAAAGGTTCTATGTGGACATGAACTTAACATTGATCTTAGAATGAGAATGGTCAGGTGTTAGGTCTTTTCTGTTCTCTTACATGGAGTGGAATCATGAACTCTAACAGAGGACACCTTGAAGCGTCATGAAGCATTAGGGATGTGGTCATACAGACGCATGCTGAGAATAAGCTGGATGGACCATGTCACTAACGCAGAGATCCTGAACAGGATGAAGAAGGATAAAGAAATTGTAAACAAAGTGAAGATTCAAAAGCTATCTTATTTGGGCCATGTCGTGAGACATCCGGAAGCATATGACATGTTGCATTAGATCATGCCGGGAAAAGTTAATGGAAGGCGTGAACCTGGTAGACGAAGAACATCCTGGCTTAGACAATGGTTCGGACAGACAAGTCAACTTTTCAGAACAGCTGTAAATAAAATAATGATAGCCATCATGATTGCTAACATCCGTTAAACAATTATAGCACACCAAGAACAAGAAGGAAAAAATTCATGACAATGCGCGAATTTTCTTTTCAAGTCAATTTTATTTTCAAAATTTTCAGTTTCAATTTGACATTGGCAGTTTTTAGCTCTGTTTGAAATATTTCAAATTTTTAGTAACATATTTTATTTTTCCATTAATGTCGAGTTTTTCTTGAAGAGTTGATGATTATCCTATTGAAATTTTAGTCCTCATTTCTAAATTTGGAATTATTATTAACTTAATATCCTTCAAATAACTAACAGAAAACTACTATTTTGTGAGAATTTGGAGAGAAAAAAAAAATTGTTGTTTCTCTTAGGCCAGTAGGTACCTGGACCTAAAATCTGCAGTAACCAAGGCCTTTGTCCTTCATCCAGGAATTATTTTGAGAAAAGTATGGATTATGGATTTTTAACAAAATCTTAAAATTTCCGAATTGGTTTTTTAATAAATGATGTTCGTTTTTGAGTTTAATACTTTACTCGAGATTTTAAATTCAAGCATGAAATGTATTTAAACAAATCGCCGAATTTTTAAGTTCAAAAGGTTCAAATTTTAATTCAGAATTCTAAGCATAATGTTTAAATTTTGAGAAAACGCTTAAGTTTGTGAAAAAATATCGAAATACAATTCGAGAGAAACTAAAAAATCATAAAAAATATGTCACAAACACCTTTTTACGTTTCCTAATTTGCGGATTAAATTCGGTTTTTTTACAAGTACTCAAATATTGGACTTTCTGGTTAAAATTTTAATTCATTTAAAAAGTATAAATTTTGACAATTTTTTTATCTTTTTTTTTATATGACTTTATCTTAAAATTTGAAATGCATTTAAAAAGTTTAACTTTCTCTCTCGAAATTGTAACCCGTTTCTCCAAATAAAATAAATATATAGAAAAGATATAAAAAAAACAAGTAAATGAAAATTCCAAAATTAACTTTGAAATGTTGAAAAAGTAGTCACCATTTTGAAAAAGATTCGAAATTTATGGTAAAGTTTAATGATTATAAAAATTTACTCTTTAATTTCAAAATGTTTTCATAAAATCTAAATATTCCAAATTTTTTATGATGTTTTGCTGCTTTTTCACAGATTTCATTCCGTTTTTAAATTTGAAGCTTTTTCCTCAATATTCTGAAAATTTAAAGTAGAGATTTTATTTTTAGAAATGTTCAATTCTTTTTCTTAAAATTTACAGTTTAATTGTAAAATTTCGATTTTTGTCGAAATTTGGACATTTTCGAAAGCCAAACTAAACATCTCAATACGAACTATTCAGAATCTACTACTTTTTATATAATTTTTTGAAAATACAGTACAGTAAATTAAAATAAAAAAATTTATTTACCAATTTATCAGTAAATAAAAATGTAAGTTTTACAAACCTTAGCAGCAAATGTTTACTGAAGCTGTCTAAAATATTTAAGCTGTTTTTGTTTCCTAAAATTAAGGATTAATAAAAGCGCAAAAAAGTGGATTTTTTTCTGGTTGGCAAGAGCAAAGATAGAGAAGAAACAATATAAAATGGATTTTTTAAATCTGTTTCTTAAAAAAACGTCAAATGGGAAAATTAATCCTCTATTGAGAACTTACTGGAAAAAAATGAGTATTTAAGTATCGTGACAAACGGTGCACATTTTCGCAGCCACAAGGTTTAACTCGCGCGGAAAATCGCGTATACCGTGTTGCCCCCGAGCGGCGGCAGCGAACTTCGACTTGACCGGACGGTCGAAACGCAACTGAAGCCCCAAGCTGCAAAGTCCCTTCGGCAAGCCACACCGATACACTCGCCCAACTCTTTCGGAGACGATGTGGTTAGCAGCGTTTTTTTTTACCTCTTCATTTCGGAAAATTCGTCTTCATTAGACACTCTATAAAAAATTGATAAATCGATCCCGATCTGGCAAGTTTCAGGAGTTCTTTGGATGTGCTAAAGTTTGGCAATACTTTTCGAATTTTTTTCTGCTGCCAGCTGAAGTTTGAAGCGGGATTGTTTTGAAATTGAGAAAAAAGCGAATATAATTAGGTTTTAAAAATGATATTGTAAGAAGCGTCGAGGAGTGGTATAATGGATCGCCGCGACTTGTACAAAACGTTTGTTTATTCTCAAACTGGCGGGAGGTTGCATATATTTCAATTTGCGATGTACATGAAATATTTATAACGCGAACCAGCTCTCTGTTTCAGAAGCTAATTTTTTGAGAGACCGCCCGCTGGGAGCAAGGCGGGGTAAATTTTAGGAAACTCTGACTGTTATTTAAATTCTACAACTGATTATTCTTATTTTATCTGGTTTGATCAATTAATGTCTTAAAATTGCTGATACCATCTATGTATGTATTCTGGAATTTAATTTGTTTACATTAATAAAATTGAAGCGTCTGTCGACTGATTTTAGTCTGAGCTAATATCGGAAACTGCTAAATCGATTTTAATTAAACTTTGACTGGAATGTAGAGTATTTTCAGGAGTACCTTTTAGCCTATTTTATTTTCAGTAAAACTTCATCTTTCTTTTTTTAAATTCAACTGTTGGAACAATTTTACTTGAGGTTAAAATACAGAATATGCCAAAGAGAAACCAATCCGCAATGGTTATGGTTGATTTAAGATTGTTCGCTCCCTACAATTCTAGTGGGTACTAGAATAAGGAGCGCAAACCTTTAAATCTATTTTTCTGTTTCAATCAAATGAGAAATTATTTTATTTCGAAATATGACGTTATTGGACCCTGCGCAGACATAATTGCATCTAGTCTATTTTAATTTTGCAGGATCAGTCATCAGTTGTTACTTAAACCTTTACAGTAATAATTAAAAAAACCAAGAATTATTATTTTATTATAAGTGTATAAAAATTTTTCCCATCTATTAGGTTGCTGTAATTTATGTTCAGGAATGTTCCTTACTTGATCAAAAAACGGTACAAGTACACCTCAAATTGATACATTTTGACTTTGACATAACATCAACGAAAAATCATAACTAATAATTAGAATTTAATGTGTATCGAAATCAAACCAATCATTTATGTGAACACGCCAAAAAATTATAATAATACAATAATAATAATGATAAAAAATTTTGTAACTATGATATAAAGCACAAATTGGTTAAATTGGTTAGTAGATACTAAGGCTTTCGCGTTATACAAAAAATGTTTACATTAAGCTAACTTGAAAGAATTAGTCGTCAGAATAATGAAGCTATGATATTGAACCTTTCAGTTGGATTCGCGTCTTCATTGCAAATTAAGAAGAGGAAATATGTGACCACAAATTCGATTTAAATGGGTTCCTACCTAATAATATAGTTACGAAGGCTTCAGTGAAATATATATCTTTTTCGAGATTTGATCTTATTCAAGAATCAATGACATATCAAACATTTTGTCCCAATATTGGAACAAAATGCGCCAGAGACTTATCAACTGTCCGAACGGTTCCAGGTCCTTTTGAGGATTTGCAAAGTCGATTGAAAAGAATTTTACATCTTCAAATTTTCCACCTTTACTCGATGACAACAACAATATTGCGACTACTTCCAAGTAAAAGGCTGACCTGTTAACCTTAATGTTTGCTGAAAATTCCAACCTTGATTGTCAAAACGCAGAAACTCCTATTCTTCCTAAGGTTGGCACTTCGATGTCTAAAGTTGTTTTTATACAACGCACAGTCAGGAAGATTCTTCTCGAGCTTGACACATCGAAAGCTTCTGGCCTTGATGGTATCCCTGCTATTGTTCTTAAGAAGTGCGCCATAGAGTTGACTCCGGTCCTACGCAAATTGTTTACACTCTCTTACAACAAAGGAGTATTCCCTAACATCTGGAAAACTGCTAGGGTGCAGCCTGTTCCCGAAAAGGGAAAAAGAAATCTGGCTAAAAATTATTGCCCAATATCTTTGTTTCTCGTTATATTTAAAGTGATGGAAAAGGTTATCAACATTCAGATTCTCAAATATCTGGATAAGAATGGAATCATCTCGGAGAGGCAATAGGATTTCAGACAACAAGGTTGAACTGCCATATGTTACTCATATCTGTAACTCTGCTATGGTGAGGCTACGATTGTGACATTGGATGTCTCAAAGGCTTTTGACAGAGTCCGACATTGATCTCTTTTCGCCAAATTAACATCCCATGGTTTACCTTCTGGACTCTGCGTCTTTTGATATCCAGTTTTCTCGCTGACAGATCTCTTTAGGACGTTGTCGGTAGCATTTCATTCGAGACATTTGCGATTAATACAGGGGTGCCTCAGGGGTCTGCCCTGTCTCCTACTTTATTTTTGTTAAACATAAACGATCTTTTAGCTTCAACTTCCAGTCCGATATACCGTTACGTAGATGATAATAGCCTGGTGTCACCTTTTTTCTCCGACAAATTATTATCCGCTGCTGCTTCAGATCGATCAAGGTAACAGCAGATGCAGATGATTATTCGGATTTTTAAAATCATTCTGAAATGGGGTAAGAAAAATCTAGCCTCAAAAACTCAGGCCTCGGTTTTCTGTAAGAAAACATCAAAGAGAAATGCAACAAACATACCCATGGACGGTAAAATCCTCTCGATGGAATTTAATCTCTCTATCATAGAAGTGAATGCGAGCACCAACTTCTCTTAGGATGATCATGAGCGCGCCATTGCCAAATCAGCCTCTTAGAAGTTAGGTTTTCTTTTTAGAGCTAAAAAGTACTTCACATCTCATCAGATACTCACACTATACAAAGCTCAAGTTAGGCCAACCCTAAAATACTGTTTTCATGTTTGGAGTTAAGACCCAAAGCATACTTTAGCTCCTTTAGATTCAATTTAAAAATGAGCAATTTGCCTAATTGATGGTAGAAGTTTGATTAATTCTCTCGAAACCATAAAGCACAGGCGGATGGTTCATGACTTGTCTCTTTTCTACAAGTACTATCATGAAATATGCTTGCAGGAACTAAGAGGATTGATTCTCCCAAAGGTAAGATTTGAGAGGCATACAAGACAGTCAGGGACAGCAAATTCCTGTGCGGTTCAGCTTGACACAGTGAGGACTTCTGTCTACGGAGACTCTTTTTTCTATAGCACTTCCAAGTTATGAAACTCTTTACCGACCGAATTTTTTTTCCAAAAATTACAACCTATCCTTGTTTGAGAAGGCAGTTTATCGCCATCTATCCTTGTTTCTGCATCTTACTCTTCCATTAAGTTTACCATAGAAATCAAGCCCAACGACACTCTTTTCTTTCCTTGATAGTCTGGTAACTCGTTCGTAACTGCTCTCCAAAAGTGTTTATCAAAACTTCACCCCTACACTGATGTGTGGGACTAGTGGCCGGTCCAGGTATTCAATGGCTCCACTATTAGTCGAGTTATGTTCCTCAAGGAATGCTATCTTTTTATGGTAAACCCTGAGTCGAAAGGTGCTCCGGAAATTAATATGGGCGCATATCACAAAAGGTAGCACTTGGCTACCTCATATTCATCTTCACGTTCTCGTTATTTTCAGTCTCCGAATACGTTTATAGAGCCCCATACATTCTTTGTTTTGTCTTTGTTTCAAGTTTTTCGACTCTTATTTGGTTGTTCGTGACTCCTGCTGGACGGCACGGTTACCAGACTCCTCGTTGTGGAAAGATTCGTTCCACCACAAGTTAATGATTTTAGCGAAAAGAACGAATAAGCAGTTTCTTTTATTTAATGTCGCTCTTAGCTGTCTCCCTCGAACAGCTTATTCAAGGTTCTTATCAATATATTTTCTTCACTTGAACCTAATTAAAATTAAATTGTTATCTTGGAGGAATTTGTATAGTTTATTATGTCGAGCTTAAGAATGTTTTTAGAATTTTACTTTGCAGTTTTATATTTGATAAATTTCTATTATTAGCTTATTGATTCTTATGGTAGGATGTTTGAGTTTCGAGTCATCAAGTCATTAGCTTAAAATACTGATTGAGAGACAACGTACATCCTAAATAGGTGATTCTAGAAACATAAATTATTCTGCACATGGATTCCTTATGCATACAATGTAGGAGAGCACAAAGAAAGAATTTTTGAAATTTTTTTTCACAACAATGTTAAATAGGGGATGGAAATTTGCATGGCAATTCGTCTTTTTTGAAATTAAAAATTGGTGTTTAAGTTTTATTTATAAATAAGAGTCATAATTTTCGGAAAAGTATTTCCTAAGGGGTGAAATCTATTTAATAAAGCATAATGACAGTAACATAATGACAGATAATGCACAGATTTAACCGATAGGTCTACAAACATAAAATTTTGCTTAGGAGTTCCTTATATGATTCAAATAAGGTTTTTGAAAACTTACTTCCTAAGGGCGTTAAATAGGGGATGAAAGTTTCTATGGAAGTTAGTCTGCTTTAAAGTTAGATATATGGAAATTGGTATTTAGTTTCTGTTGATACATAAGTAAGACAGTTGCATCAGCATTTTTAAATATTTATTCCAAAAGGGGGTAAAACAACGGTAGCAAGGTTGAACGAAAAGGGCGTCATTTTTTAAGTTAAAAACGTAATTTGGAAATAGTCAAATGTTTTATGAGATGAGAATTCTTACCGAGAACCTGGTTAGTTTTTAAAGATGTTTGATGATTTTTGTTAATTTTTGAATTATTTTGTATTTTAGTCTGCTGTCTACACTTACATTTTTAGTAACAGTTTTTGAGATTAATATTTTTCGGGAAGTTTTATAGATCTTTAAAATATTTTTAGTTATGTACTATTTCCCTAAGTATCTTTTTTTTACCCCATTAGGTCTTCCAAGCACTGCGAGTAGGATGCGGAAACAAGAATAGATGGCGATGAACCGCTTTCTTAAATAAGGATAATTTGTAATTTTTGGGGATAATTCCTTTGGGTAATGAGTTAAAATCTTGAAAGTTCTATAGAAAAAAAAATCTCCATAGACAAAAACCCTCACTGCGTCAAGCTAGACCGCATAGAAATTTGCGGTCTCTGACTGTCTTGTATGCCTCAAAAATTTTGTCCTTGAGAGAACAATCCTATTAGTTCCTGCGAGCATCTCCCCTGAAAGTACTTGTTGAAAAGAGATAAGTCACCAACCATCCGTCTGTGCTCCAGTGTTTCGAGAGAATCGATCAAACTCTTTTCCTCAATTAGGCAAATCGCCCTTCTTTGAATTGAATCCAACAGAGCTGAAGTTTGCTTTGGGGCTAAACTCCAAACATGAGAACAGTTTTCTAGTGTTGGTCTAACTGGAGCTTTGTATAGTGTGAGTAGCTGATACTGATGAGATGTGAAGTACCTTTTAGCTGTAAAAAGAAATTCTAGCTTCTGAGAGGTCGTCGTCTTGGCAATGGCATGCACATGATCGTCCTAAGAGAAGTTAGTGCTCGCATTCACTCCTAGAATAGGCAGATTAGACCTTATCGTGAAGATTTTACCAACCATTAGTACGTTTGTTGCATTATCCCTAGATGTCTACTAAGAGAAAACCGTGGCCTGAGTTTTTGAAGCTTGAAGTCGACCAGATATTTCTTACTCAACTTCATAATGATTTAGAGATTTGGATTAATTATCTGTATTTGCTGTTCCCTTAGTCGATCTGAAGCAGCGACGGGTAATTATTTGTCGAAGAAAAAATATGACACCAGGTTACTGTCATCTGCGTAGCTGTATATCGGATTGGAAGTTGAAGCTAAGAGATCGTAACAGAAACAGAATAGGAAACAGGATAGACCCCTGAAGCACCCTTGCATTATTCGCAAAAGTCTCGAATGAGATGCCATCAACGACGACCTTCAGAAGATCTGTCAGCGAAAAAATTGGATATCAAATGAGTCCAAGAAGAAGGCCATAAGATGTTAATTTGAAAAAAGAGATCGGACTTTGTTGAAGGCCTTTGAGATATTCAATGCCATAATCCTAGCATCACCATGTTTTTCCATAGCTGAGTTACAGATATGAGTAACATATGCTAGTAGATCGCCAGTTGAGGATTGTTGTCTGGAACCGTATTGCCCATCCGAGATGATTCTATTTTTCTCCAGATATTTGATCTCGATGTTGATAACCTTTTCATCACTTTAAATATAACGGGCAACAAATATATAGGGCGATAGTTGTTAGCCAAATTCCTTTTTCCCTTTTTGGGAAGAGGCTGCACCCTAGCAAATTTTCAGATATAAGGGAATACACCTTTGTTGTAGGAGAATGTGACCAATTTGGTTAAGACAGGAGTCAACTCTGGGGCGCACTTATTAAGAACAATAACGGGGATACCGTCAAGGCCAGAAACTTTCAAGTTATCGAGCTCGAAGAAAATTTTCCTAATTGTGCCTTGTCTGAAAATAACTTTAGGCATCGAAGAGCCAACCTAAGGAAGAATAGAATGTTTTGCGTTTTAAGAATCAAGGTTGGAATTTTTAGCGAACATTAAGGCTAACAGGTCACTTTTTCCTTAGAAGTAGTCACAATATTGTTAGTGTCATCGAGTAAAGGTGAACAATTTGAAGATGTAACATTCTATCCAATTGACTTTCCAAATCTCCAAAAGGACCTGAAATCGTTCGGACAGTTGATAAGCCTCTGGCGTATTTTACAAACAAAATCACTTTGGATTTGATCGGCAGGTCTATATTTGGTTTTTAAATTGTTATTAATAGCTTTTTGGCCTTTCTTTAAGTATATCGTAATTGACAAGCTCCAAGCTGCTTTTCAAAATTTTTGTTTTCGATTAAGTTTGTTTTACTGTCAGATAAAGAGGATATATCGTCCTTGGAGTTTGTCAATCTAGCTAGTTGGTCGTGAATAGAAAATTTTTATTGGCCAGTAGTTGTAAATTGTTCTGAAATGTTGCTAATCATAAGAGGTGCAGCGGTGCGATACTGACACTCATTCGCGAACACTTATCAAGTAGTGAATCCTGCAGGACAATTAGAATGTGGGTAGGTATGAGATCGCTCGCAAAACTGTTATTGTTGTGGCAGGGAATTACTTGGTGCAATTTTATCAAAACGTGTAGCCGTAGTTTGCTGCTTCATTTTTTTTTTCAAAGGGCAACGAAGTTCATATGAGTTTAAATAGATACTTGGTCTTTTGAGATTTACTCTCTTCCTTTTGAAGTTGTGAAGATTAGTGAAGTAGCCTTCCATTTGGATCACGAAATCCAGCCTGTAACATAATAACATCTTGTACATATCCTTTCCAGCTTGTTCGCCGTCGATCATAGAAAATTTTCCACCCCTTCCATTGGCACAGGAAAAAAAAATGCAGTAACAATTTTCATGCATAATTCCATCATCTTCCTTTCCAACAAGTGTCTATAGGTTTAAATTCATTGGATTCGCGAGGGTTAGCAATCATATAACCATAAAATCTTTCAACTCAACTAGATAAAACTCGAGTCTTCCTAAAAATGATCACTCGTGACATCAAACTTGTTATTATCTCTTGTGCTTCTCAAAATTTGTTTCCTTCATCTTAAGCATATCTTACTCATATTTTTAATCTCTAATCAAGTAGGAAATTTATTGAGGAAAAACAAAATCAAATCTTTTATTTCATGGCTTTTACAGATTCGATAACTTTTGATATCTCGTAAGGATAAAATTCTGTCGTTTTGTTCTGTTAGGTTGTAGTCTTTCTAGGATTTCTTGTTCTTGTAATGCAGTGTATCTGCGGTTCCTCCAGACGTGAACATTCAGACACAAAGTTTCGTAGGCGGCCATTACATGAGGCAACGTAAGTTTGTTTTTGAGAATATTTGAATTATTTTCAAAATGACTCATTACCGCAACAGAAGTATACTTGGGGTCACTGAAGTACAGATATCTCCGAATAAGACAAAAGAGACGACAGTTAAAGGTCCTTTGCATTGGAAATCAGCTCCCCTGGTCGTGCAGGTGAGAGTAGATAAATAGGCTTCTTTCCTCATCTTTTCGATCAGAAGAGTTTCGCCTTTGGTGCGGTTAATACTGAGTTATAGTGCTCTCTCTGTTCTCATTATCTTGTTTTGTGCCATTTTCATCTTGGAATAACTTCGTCTCAGGTATGGTTGACACACTCAGTGATCGTATTTTTCTGTTTTGAATCTTTGTTTTTTTATTGCACAGTCTGTGCAGATAGCTTTCGCCTCTAATATGGTTTACTGTATTGATTGCATCCCTTCGCCCTTCTTTTTTCTGCCTCAATTTCACTTCGGAAGAGTTTCGATTCTGGTTTGGTTGACTTACTGAGAGACCGTGCTTTTCTATTATACATTTATGGTTTACCTTGTTCTTGAACAATCCCCTACAGTGTGGGCGTACCGTCGAACATTTTTGACACTGTCCAGTCGCTGACGACGTACAATCTTTTACTTCTATATTAATGGTGATAAAAAGTTTGACTGTTATAAACTATTTCTCCACATGGTGCGGCGAATTCTATCGGATATTCTACAACTTTTTCTTCTTCTTCGTACATTGTATTTCTCCTTGAATGCTGATTTAAATTCCACACATTTTTATATCAATTATTACGACGAGTCTTTCGCATTCAACATCAAAGATGTCTTGTCCACGACATGCAGCATAAGAAGACGATTTAGAGAAAGAGAAAGAACTAAGCCCGCATACATATCATTTCAGAACAACCGACTAAAACAAATGTCCGCATCGTTATATCGCCGGTTAACGAGGAATTTACACATAATTCTCGCGATGTGTTTTTTTGCGCCAGGGATATCTTCGTCGTCTAGAAATCCGACGTTTTGTACAAGCGTCTTCAGTGCGGTAAGTTGATAGTGCGGATGGCAGCTGAATGATTTATTCACTTTGTAAAGTCTCCCTTCGGCCGTTAGTGTTTCCGAAACGAATTCACAATCGTTCCCATTTTATACAATATATGGCTTATAAATAGTCATATTCTGTTTACGATAGTTCGGAATTAGTTCGCAATTACCAATGACTTGTAATTGAAACACTTACCATCCATATCTCCAAAAGTCAATTTTTAGAATCCTCAATTTGGTGTTTTATCTTTAGGGTATCCTAAATCAACATCTTCGTAAATTTTGCGGTTCTAATAAACAACTGAAAGCGATCTATTTTGTTTCGAACTAAAATGGGCGTTACATTATGGAATAAGGTTTAAACGTGGCGCACGTACCGGCTTAAATTTAAAACATTATCGGGTGTTTTACTCGAATGCAACTTAATAAATTTATGTAAATGAGATGCAAACTCCATCGCTGGTTTGTTGCTGTACCTTGTTTTTTCTTTTCTGCAACAAATTCATATCCTGATTTGTCACTTTGTTGGGTCGCCAGCGTTCTTTGGAGATTGAGATGAGGCATGAATTCCAATCGGAGCGATTTTAACGAGTTTTGATTTACAAGTGTTTTTGGTGTGTCGCTCAACGTGGCTTGCAGATATAATAATAAGGATAATAATAATAACAACAAAATGCCTGTAGAGAGTTTTTATTTTGTAGCCTAACTGTCCACATTTTATGAATTTATGTAATACCTAAATACTGTAATAATAAGTATTTTCTGAAATTAAAAAAATAATGAGATGAACATTAATTTTTTTTTTGTTATTAGCAAGCGTTACCTCTCCATCATATAATAGAGCTGTGGATTAAATTGTTTACTCTAAATTACTAAAATTGAATCGTCCAAGTGTCTGTCTAACTATCGATGGATTTTCTTCCGGATTAATCTTGGAAACTGCTAAATTGATTTTAATGAAACTTTTACTAAAATGTAGAGTAATTTTAGGAGTATCTTTAAGCCTATTTGAATTTTAGTAAAACTTAACCTTTCACTTCAAAGGGTGCATTTAGATTAAAGACTTATTTCATGATGCCTCAGGTGTCTGAGACTAAATTTCCTTGCCCGTTTACACTATGATACTATGATATGAATAAAATTGCTGACACCTCCAGCTAAGATAAAGTGTTGAAATAAAATGTCTTTGCTACATTAAATAATCAAAATTTGTCTAATTGAATTTGCAATTTACTTATATAGAATATTAATTCGGTGATATACAATACAGAATAGTTAATTGCATAAAATATCTCAGGAGAAAGTAGACGACTACAACTTCTGAGAAATATATCAGAAATCTGTGTCGACATTTTATGTTGAGTAATTTATCTTACCTACGTGATTAGTCTCAGATAGCTTCTCTTAGGATGGTTTACACATGATATATTTTTATGTCAGAGAGAAATATACGGAATGAATTGTCTAATCTAAACGCATCCTAAGAACTTAATTGCTCTAACAATTGTATTTAAGGTTATAACAAAGAACACATAAAAAAGAAACCAATCCGCCATGTCTATGGCTGATATAATATTGCACGGCATCTACAATTCTAGCCAGTAGTAGATCAAGAAATGCGAACCTTTGAATCTATTATTCTATTAAAGTCCAAGAAGAGATTATTTTATTTAGAAATATGAGGTTATTGAACCTTGCACAGAAAAAATTTTTAAAACTAACAATCTATGGTGTATGAGTTTATCGCTAAATTCAACGCCAAACTGCAACAGTAAAAAGACCATAAAAACTTTTTGCTTCCAAATTTTTTGGTTCAAACAAATAAGTCGAATTTCTTTATTCAATAGTTTAAGTTTTTCCTGGAAAATTTTCAATTGTCTCTAAATATTTTGACTATTTAATCTGAAGTTTCAATTTTTCTGGAAACAATTTTTAAAAGAAATTTCAGGAGGTTTTTACAAAAATAAAATCCCGAAATTTTAATTAGTTCCTAAAATTTAGTTGAGTTTCTTAATAAACACTTTGTTGTTATTCTTTTTAGCAAAATTTCGAATTTTCTTAAAATTTCAACATTTTCACTTCTTTCTCAAAATTTTGGCAACTGTGGATCGAAGTCACAACCTTAGGTTGGATCTACAAATAATTGCAAGTTTACTTAGAATGGTAAGTTAAACTTATAATTGTTGTAAGATTTACTGACGGTCTTAATTTTCGACTTTTCTCTGAAATTTTTAATATGGAAAATTGTTACTAATAAAAGTTTCTCCAAATAATGTTAACCGTTTTTTTTAAAACGTTGTCCTGAAACGAGTTTTTTCTAAAAAGTCCCGCAATTGTAGATCGAACCTACAATTGCAGATTTGATCTACAACCAGAGCGATGGTCATTGTAGTGACATAACTTTAATTCTTTAATTATAATTGCATAGCAACATGCATTCAATAAGAGTGGCCTGGGCGAGACATGCTTTTAGATATGTTAAACTTAACAAATAATGTCGATTAAACCTTCTGTTTATTAATTTTATTTAACATTTCTTCAGACCAGTTTAAACATATTTCAAATTTTTATTGTTTGTTGACAATATTCTAAATCAGTTTTTAAATATCACGTAGTCATATTTCAAAAACTGTTTTAGAATATTGCCAACAAACAATAAAAATTTAAATATTTCCAAATTGGGCCGAAGAAATGTTAAATAAAATTAATAAACATAATGTTTCCGGACAATAAGAGTTCGCCATGAAGAATAAACCTGTAATGAAACCGTCGAAGGTGCTTAAAGAAACTATTTACCAAAAACCATCAAAACCGCCATAAACCGGTCGAGTGGTGTCACTTGTAAATATTCTCAACTGTTAGCACATTTGACTGCGTCATTACAGAACATTTAATTGACATTTGACCTACAACTATGTATGTCGAACCTATTCACCTTTAGTTGAATTTTGTAACAAATGTTGTTAAAATCAATATTTTTTGTATCATTTAATAAATAATTCTTAAATAAATTACTTTGAAAAAACATCTTCGTTAATGTCTCAACTCTGGTTACTTCAATTATTTATGTATGTAATCAATTTTCAGTGAAAATGGGCGCGATATATAGTTGGCTTGTTGGCTGGAAGGCGGAGATCTTCGATGGGACATTAGGGAGATTTAACTGCAGCCAACTTCACGATAAAGGTTAATTGATGCCCCATTTCGGGACTTAAAGGGCATTTCAACTAAGTCTATTACGTACGTAGCAAATCCACCTCTTCAGTTTGAAAATAATTTCACTTTTCCCGTCGCTTACAACCGTCTGGCCCAGTGGTTCCCAAAATGTGCCCAGGAAATCTTTTACTTTGACATTCCATATATAATAAAAAAACTGGGTGTCTTCGGAATTAAGCTGGCATCTCAGAGAGCCTTCACTCTGGCATTTTTAGATTTCATAAGAAAACAATCATTTCTGAAAAAATTCCAAATGCCTAAAAATGCTATAATTTTAAGTTTAAAGTCAAAATTTAAAGCAACATATTTAAAATTTATCTTGAAAAAAATTGAGCAGTTATGGGGACTGCAGACATAAGTAAAAACTTAAAACTACGAAATAACAGTGTTTTTTTGGATTTTCAAATTTTAAATTGTAAATTGAAATTATTATTTCTAGTTCTTATGTCTTTTATATTTGTATACGATCTAGTCTTTGTTTATTGTGCCTTTGTCTTCGACTGCGTGATATTTCTGTTTTAATCTCGCACGCGGTATAATTAAGTTAAAACATAATTTAAAAATGCAGAATTTTACCTTTACGTATCTATCAATAAGTGCTTCATATGCAGATTTCCAGGTTAGTTTTATGAATAGAAAAATAGTTTACTCAACAGCATGAAAAGAATACATTAATTGTTGGTCATAAAAGAAATAACAAATCTTGGAGCTGCTATTAACTGATCACCCCTTGAAACTCCATGTCATTTTAGGATATCTCCTTCTGGCTTCAAGTTAATTGAGTACATATCCAAAACATATTATGTACTTTCTTAAAACGTTCAGTTGCTCCGCAAATTCATTAGATTTCAACTGCCTTCTCTATAATGAAGGTCTCGCCCACTAAGGTCTATCTCCTTCTGTAAATAATAAATAGCCAGCTATTGCTATGTAATATAAAGTGACTCATCATTTCTTAGTAATTTTCATCTGTACTAGATTCCAATCTCAAATAGGTAGGGTAGCAAACATTTTAAGACAGAAATAGAAATTTAAAAATATTTCAAGTTTTAACCAAATTTTTCTAGAAAAATCTTGAAATTGAAAAACTGATTCCAATTATTTAGAAATTTTTTTATAAATTTCAAATGAAAGTCTAAACTTGAAACTTAAAAAGGTCGAAGTTCCAAAATAGTTTATCTTTTTTTCCATAATTTGAAGTTTGACTTGAAAATCTGGAACTTTTTTCCAAATTTTCGACTTTAAATTCGAAATATTGAGCAGTTGTCCAAATTTTAAGCATCAACTGTTTAAATGTCGAAAATTTGATAATAAATTCAAATAGTGAAGCAGTCGAAAACTCAATGTTTTAAAAACTTTTTTGTTACCTAAATTACACCTTTTTACAAATAATTAAGTTTCTTTATAAAATTATAAAGTTAAACCTGTAATTTTTAGTTATTCTCTCAGGAATTGGTATACAAATCTTGTTTCCTGAAAGCAAGAATGATTAAAAAACACAACCAGTTCGTTCCACCAAAATTTTCTCAGGAGTTATGGGAAAATTGCAGCTTTTTTTCGATATTGTATTAGCTACTAAGAAAAAAAAATCGTTTGTATAAAAGTGATTGTTTACTTTCTCATACTTTTTGAGCTATATAGAATTAATTTTTATCAAATAAAAACCGTTAGTTGCTAAAGTATATCATATGGACCAAATTTGCCCTTCACATTGTTTCTTTTAGATTTGTGCTTTAAGAAATAGCACAGGTTTATTAATTATGCGGAATACATTAATTATGATAGACCAGCCGATACGTTGCGAACAAACGCACCTAATACATTTTATCACTGTGAATACTTTCTACTTGAGACATTTTGTAGTGTTAAAATTATGACAGTTACCAGTACCATATCACACAAGAAAACTTGGATAAGTTCCAATACACATGAATAAAAAATAGTTTATAATTATAGTCTACTGATTGATCCCTCTATTGCTGGTATGGGATCCCAAGTATATCGGCGGATTTTTTTCTTTAAAATAAGTTTTCTAAATTTGTAAAATTTTTCAGTTTTAACTTAAAATTTGTATTTTTTTCTAAAAATTCAACTTCAAAATCTAAATCTAGAGCAAAATCCCAAATTCCTTATTTCAAATGAGCTCTTCCCAAAATTTGACTTGTTTCGCCTGGGTTATTTTGTGCCATGCAAAACAGGGGTCCAAGCACCAAAACTATTAATTTAACCTTAATGTAGCTTAACACCACCGACATTATGCGATGAAATTCGAAAAACAAGTGAAAGCTTCCATTTTCTTCGTTTGGTTCTTTGATAGTTTGGCATTCGTTCGCGGGAGAAATACCACTCGATGCCATCGAGATGTTTTGCATTCCGAGGGCGAGTCGCTCCGGCTTGCGATACGCGCAGAAATGTCGCGGTCGATCTCTCGATCCGAGAAAAAATAAATGCAAGTGTCATAACGGCCGATGCGTTATTTTGCGCTTTTCATATACGGACGCGTCTCTAGGAAAACGGCGAATCGTCGCCGGCCGGCTTATTTGTTCAGGCGGAATCCCGCCGGACCGCGACTAATTCAGAGATGATTTTAATTGTCGAGTTACACTTACGTGCTGTCGTTGGTTTTTATGACGGACGAGTAATGGCCTTTTTAGCGTTTACAAGGATCATAGAGAGGTTTTTTTAACGACAACATTGAGAGCATCGAGAGAGGTTAAACTCCAATTGTTCTTGGAAGTACATCTGAGAGAAACGACGATAAAAAAATAAGTCGAATACCAATTTAGCTTGCAGATTTTAAAAGTACGCCCTAAAATTGATCAAATTATGCACAGCATGTCATGACTTGTTGCAAAAGGTTATTGCTATGACACGGAAAGACATTTAGAAAAGAATAAAATAAAAAAAATAGATGGTCTTACAGGCTGCCGACAGAAGTGAAAATTTAAAACCAGGAAATCACAATGTCTATAGTATGTAATATATATCCAACCCGCACCAGTAAACAAGTCAGAATATTGGAGATACTTTAAAATAAATGCTGTTAAACTGACGTACCTTTTTATATTTGTGGTTTGGATGCTTGTATAGTCATGGATAATATTTACGGATAATAAAATTATTTACCCATAAACCTTATACTCTTTTTATTTACTTCACTTTCTGGAGCACTAGAGTACCACATGTTGCGTGTTATCGGTTCGAAAATTAAAACTTCGTGAATTGTAAACACTTTATTTAAAACTTATTTGGCAACACTACAATTATGATTCACTTAACTATCAGACTATCTAACTATGTGACTAATTAACTGACTAACTAATTAACTAACTGAGGGAAAGACGACCGCGTATTTATAGCATTCCGGTTTCTAGAACGGATCTCCGTACAGATAGGACTATCGTTTGCGGAAACGTCTAGAGCGCTTATCTGCCGTATGATTCATTCTCCCGGCCTCTTCCTATTATCAAATGTTTCTAGAGAGTTCCTTACACTACACAATCATTAATACAAATTCCACAACTACATTTTGTTACACTGCCCCCCTCTTAAGACTGATTGTCCTGATCAGTTCCAATCAGCCACTTTGCCACTATACTTGCACAGTCTGTTCATCTTGGTCCTGGATCTGCGCTGGATCCTGTATGCTAAGTCGTACTGTTCAGTACTTTGTACGGCCCTTTCCAAGATGGCGTAAACTTCGGCGAAACTCCTTTCCTTCGCTGAGGGTTGTAGAGCCACATCAATTCGCCCTCACTGAACCCTTCATGGTTGGCGTTAACGTCATATATTGTCTTCATCTGGTCCGTCACCAAGTTGATCTTCGTCTGCATCAGGGCATGTGTCTCCAATATCCAAACACCACGGAAGTCGCAGTTCCCTCTCGAACATCACTTTTACAGGAGTTTGATCCGTAGCTTTATGAGATGCCGTGCGATAGGCCATTAGAAACAGTGACAGTTTTCGGTTCCAGTCTTTCTGATGCTTGCAAACGACCTTTGAAAGATATTTCTTCAAGATCCTGTTAAATATTTCCATTATTTCATCAGACTATGGATAAAAAGGTGTCGTTCAAATTTTCTTTATTCTAAGAAGACGGACGGTACACCTCTTGGAATACTCCCAATTCGAAGTTCCTTCCTTGGTCTAAGAGTAGTTTCATATGAACATCGACAGATGAAGTTGTCCACAAGAACCCTTGCGACTATGGTAGCTTTCTGGCTCGGGATGGCGTAAGCTTCAGGTCATTTACTGACATAGTCCATGGCCACCAGGATGTACTTTCATCATCTGATGCTGGAAATGGTCGTACCACATCAATTGCAAATTTTTAAAATGGAGCTCCTACATTATACTGCTTCAGAACTGTTTCGAAATGTGCTCCAGGGTCTTGTTTATCCCTAGATGTCCATCAGAGGTTGCATTGTGCACCTCCCGCAAGACCTGTAGAATCTTCTCCTGAGGTACCACTAACTGATACATACTTTTGAAAGCTGGACTTCTGTCGGAAACTTCTTGCCATTCAGGTCTATCTCAGCTTCTTTCCATTCCAATATGGGTCCGATATCAGCACCGCTTTTCTGTAGCTTCCGAAAACGTTCAAGAGTCCATCCATCTTCCGGCCGGACAGAAGTGACCCTTATAGTCAGCATCTCCTTATGGTCCTCGACTCGTCTGCAGAGTTTGCAATCCCCACAAGGTCTTCTGGACAAAGCGTCAACGTTGTTATACTGTCGTCCTGGTCGATGATGCACCTTGAAGTGATACTGTTGGAGCCTTTCAAACTGCCCCTTTTCTAGATGTTCTTTAAAGCTCTTGCCCATCACCATTACGTTATCTAAGTGAACCAAGTAGGTTTTTGAAGTGGGTCCCCTAAGTACCAGTTCCATTAGACGTTCAAAAGTAGCCGGTGCGTTGCATAGTCCAAAAGGTATAACGGTGAACTGATATAATTCACTCCCGTCTTCTCTATGTCGTTGGAGTCTATGCTCACTTGCCAATATCCACTTTTCAAAACCGGAGTTGAAAACCAGGTAGACCTAGAGAAAGTTGTTAGGGTGTCGACAATCCTTGGCAAGGGCAGCTTAGTTACGTCATTTAATTTTCGATAGTCGATACAGAATCTTGTTGACCCGCCCTTCTTTGTAACCAAGATTACAGGAACTATTAGACTCCCCGATGACTCCATCCTTCATCATCTTTTTAACCAGTCCTGCGACTTCATCTTGTTTGACCATACCTATGGCCAAGCAAGATGATTACCTTATCTTCTTGGGGGTTAGCGAATAGGTGTTGCACCCCCGGTGTTGATTTTGTGTTGAACTACTTCCGATTTTCTAGATTTTTGTCCCCATTGGTAAAAGCGTCGTGGTTTTTTTGTAGAAATGATCTAACCAAAACTGCTTTTTCTTTGGACAGGCGTCTTAAGTCCACGTCCAACTTGACTGGCCCAATCTTCGTTTCCTGTATAGACTGCCAGGGTACTATCTTTCTTCATTAAGCGTGCTGTTGGAAATACATTGGCAACCCTCACAGGTACCTTCTGAGATGTTCTAACCATAGATCTCATCACTAGTAAGTTCTTGGAAATGTTATAAGTCGGTTTCGCTAATCCAATGCAGCAGCCCAAATCTCCTTCCATCACAGCCATAATCGTCTTTTCACTGCTTCTCAGCATCACAGCTGTTTCGCAGTCAAAGAGTCTTACCTTCTTTGGAGTGCCCTTTGGTGTTGTCAGGACAAACTCTTCATTTTGAATCTTTAAAATGTTCTAAGCTGGATCGGAAGTAAAACCGTGTTGTCTAAGTACATCCATCTCCAGAATCAACTCCTGTTTGATGTCCGCCACCAACACACACCAATTTCAATTCCAAATTTCCGATTTTTCTAGAAATGTTCACTTGTTTTGACCTATAATATTGACTTCTTTGTGCCTTTTGACAACATTGTGTTTATAATGTTTATTTAGAAACTTCTTAAATCTCGAAATTCGTTTCACTCGTTATCGTTTTCCCAAAATTATTTCAAAATAAATTCAAAATTTAGACTTTAATCTTAAAGTTCTACTCTTTTTTTGGTGTTTCTAGTTTAGATTTGAAATTTTTACACATGTAAATTTTCAGAATTTTTTTTGTCAACATTTCGACTCTGTTTCTAATTGCCTCTGTCTATTGCTTAAATTTTGCTTTTTTAGAAACAGGTAGTAAACCGGATAGTTCAATAAAGTGATGTTTTTTTGTGAGAAACTTTAAGCTTTATTTTAAAAGGTTCAATATTAATTCTTATTTTTTCCCAAAATTAATCATGGTAAACACACCAACCTGTACACAGGTATTTAAGGAAAATTTGAAATCAGAAGCCTGACGAATGAATAATCTTCGATTTTTGACTCATAATTTTTTTTTTTAAGTTAAATGTTCCTTATAAATTACAAGTTTTTCGGTAATTGCATACCAGTACCGTTGGTTGGCTATTATCAAGAAATGCCAAAACCCGATTTTTCACGATAACAATGATTATATCTTGAATAATTTTGGCACCACATCAGTTGTAATATAGCTTTTTAGATGGAGAAGAGTTTTCTCTAGACGATGATACCATTGTCTACGTATTGAAATTGCGATTAACTTCAAAATTTGTCATTGAAAAACGTCTGTCAATCTGTGTAAATGCCTGTTATCGCGCTGCAGGTTGCAATTCTTAACTGATTTTTGCCATTTTTATTTCTGCTGATTTAAAATTTCTCAGAACAGAACCCTATTGATTTTGGAAAGGATTGCTAATGTAGTTAGTTAAGTACAGTGTAAAAGTATAAAATGTAATTTGTTTTCGTTTTCGAGTAAAATTAATTTAAGGAAAAGTTGTTTCTTTTCATTTCATAGAAATTGTCTTTGTTCAAGTAATCTGTGCAACATATCAATGAGGAAATTATGACGTGCGTGTCAAAGATGACATGTCAAATTTATTTATTTGAAAACCACAATCGTATTCAGCAAAGTGGGATTATAACTGAAACTCTAGATGTGTACTCTAGAAACTGCACAATATACGGTTAATATAGAAGATATCGAAATGAAATGTACTTCAGTAAATATTGTCATGGAAATAGAAGCTGCACAAATTGCACATTGATTTTTAGTTAACAATGTTATATTTAAATCCTTGCAGTAATTTTACTAAACAAGATAGTTACTACCGAACAATATATTTTTATTTACAACCACCGTAACTGGTCATATGAGAAACCCACTATGATGCTTAATATTTTTTGTGCAACGCGTGTGGCTTAAGGTATGTCTGATGTTAAGAATGGTTTTGAGAGAAAATTAGATGTGCATGTTTAGCTTGAAGACGAACATCCTGCTTATTTTTGGAAGTTTGAAGTAAAAATTTGTATTTTAAGGTTAAAATGTCAAAAAAAGTCTAACTGTATGACCCAAGATATAAAACCAATTTCCATCGTGTGCACTTTAAGTTTCACCAAGGATTTTGACCTTTATTTTACTTTTATTTTTTAATTCCGATTATTAGTGCGTATTCTTTTGCTACAATTTTAATCGAAAAATTTCCAAGAATTTGGAGTTTTTTTTGAGTTTATACTTTAAGATCTAAATTTGAACATTTTAATTTTTTTTAAATTTCCATTTTAAGCTTAAAATATCATCTTTGCTGTCGAGTTATAAATTTGTAACTTAATTTGTAAAAATATTGTAGGCTCAAAATTTCGATTTTTTTTCTCAAAATTATGTACTTAAACCAGACATTTTTTCTTGTAAATTTTATGTTTTTTTTTTTCAAATCGACCTTTGTCTTGAGTAAGTACGTATTGCGAAGGTTCGGTGATATTAGGTGAAGGAAGGGAGGGAGACTCAAATAACCAATGTCACCTTTACAATTTATGAAAGTATTAAGCAAGCACAACGTGGACGTTGTTATGTATAAAAGAGAAAAGAACTGTTCAACACGTCAGAGAAATGTCTTCGTTTTCACAAATAAGGCTCCCGTCGAACCAGAGACCAAAATGTGTTCATTTTTGTTCGTTGTTCTAATTTTGACTTTATAAATTGGTTGGCTTGAACGTCAAATGTCATAAATATTGTGTATATTAAAATTTTGACATTTCCAACCCTTACTTCGTGGAATTCTTTAATATTCATAACTATAAAACTTTATTAACGATAAAAACGCAACAAAATTTAAAAATTCCATAAGGTTTTACGATTAATATTTGCTAACACCGGACCAGGTTTCGCATTACTGCATCATCAAATAAACAAAGCTTATTGAATGTTAATACAATATCTGTTGTCATAACTGACCCCCCTATTCGCAAAGCTCCATGGGCCTAAGAAGATTATCCTTTAGAAGTAAATTATACTTAAAAAAATTAGGTAAGAGATCTGTTTTAAAGATTATTGCTTGGTATTGCATACATTTTCATAATTGTATGTTAGCTTTTAGAAGCCATTTCGAAGTATTTAAAGGATGTATTATAATCAGAAATGCAAAAATAAATTACTTTGAATGAAACTATATACGGCGAAGCCGCGGTAGGTTGTTAGTATTGTATACAATTGTAATTTATTTAATTCATTTAGTTGGTTTGTAATGGTAGAACCTCCGTATAAAATGGATGTCTAGTTTCAATAGCTAACTTGGCATTTCATGAAACTACGAACAGTATTAATATAAAACGTATCTCCATTTAAAGCTCTCACACAGCCATAAAATTGACCGCAAAGCGTATTTTGTACCATCTATATAGTAGATAAACAGTCCCATTTTGGACATTATTATCATAAATAATTCCAATAATCGAGTATTGCAGGTTGACAGGTGTAAAAGGATGACAAGCTTTACTTGCATCATGCGAGTAAAACCTGAAAAAGGATCTAATGCTTTATTCATATTGTATTAATGTGTTCAAGTGTCGGATTCGGATAAATATTTTAAAAAAAGTTGTATCTTGTTGTAAACATGTCTTGTTACAGCTGCCTTAGTTTCGAATCGTTAATATTTTTTCGAATACCAGAAATTTCCAACATAGTCATTAAATCGCCTTCCTCTTTGATAATTTTGCAGATGCAACAACATTGAAAATATTTTAGTGTTATTGAGGCACTATCTGAGAGTATTTTACCAAGTTATCAGTAAAATTAATTGGTGAAGTCCGCTGCCATATTGGAAAGTGTGCCCCCGACGGTCTCCTTCAAATAACTCGACAATCGTTTGAGCTGCTAGAATAAACAATCCAATTGTCTGAAATTTCAATTTTTTCTATCAAAATTTTGAATCTAATCTCAGAAGTTAGACTTTTTCCTGAATGTTATTAAAATATAAAGTTTTGTGCTTTTCCAAAAATTTTTGATATTTTCATATTTTATTGTCAAGGTTTCAGCAACGGCTGAGCAAATTCAACATCTTTAGAAAGCATATTTTTAAACAAATGACGATTACAAAAATATATACATACATCAAACAGAATGTTTGTTTAATAATATCGACCTTAACTCAAAATATTTCGTATCTTTTATTAAAATTTTGACTTGATTTGCAAATTTCTATCAATCTTTAAATGACGAGAAGATGGTTGAAAAGATGAAAAACGAAATTTCATATGTATGCCTAGAGCAAATCTAAAAATACTTTTGGAACCTAAAGTCAAAATTATGAGGGAAAATTTATTTTTGATATTTCGAATTTTTCTAGTATATTTTAAGAATTTTGTTTATCCAAAACTTTTAGATTAAAAAAATTATGAGAAATAAATTGCCAAATTGATAAAAAGATAAAAATACATACATATGTACAAAGACAATATAAGCTTTATGCAGAAATTTTGTGCAAAAGAAAATTAAAAAGTACCAGTTGAAATTCGGAATTTTGAAAAAATATTAAATTTAAAAAAAATATTCGTAAAGTTTGAAGTTCATTTTCGAGTCTGCGATTTCTACCAGTTTTTAACTTTGCTCTCGAAATTTCAGCTTTAATCCCAGTATTTTCACCTTTGCTGAAATTTTTAAAAATTTTAACAATTTTTTTAGTTTAAAAGTGAAATATCGAAACACAAAGTTTTAACACGTAATTTGGAGACAAGACTACAACATTTTTAAATAGTTAAATTGAATTTAAAAAATCTCAAAATTTCGAATTTACTTTCGAGCACGAAGTTGGGTTCACAGTTAAATTTTTTTGGTTTGGATCGTTGACATAAATTCTGAATTTTTTGTGAAAATTCTAAAAATTTAACTTTATTTTTTGAATTTTGAGAAAAAGGTAAAAATTTATATCAATATACAGGGTTAGTACTATTTCACGTCTCACCATTGGGATCTTGTAAGTAAACTATTGCAGATACATAGTAATTCAGATATTAAGAACCAAGAAAGATAAATAAAATCTAACTTCACCATTATAATAAAATGGATGCCTTATACCTGATTTCCAAATTTTGTAACATTATCTTTATAAGCAAATGAGATATTTAAAAAAATAGAAATTTATGTTTTTTAGTTTTTTTTTAAACATTTCAGGAATCAAGTATGATATTATAAATCTGTTTTTATAAAAATGTCACTATTAAAATAAGGCAACTTTTTGTAATTTTAATGATTTTGTATCTGCAATAGTTTACAAGATACCAATGGTGAGATATGAAATATTACTAACTCTGTATTCATAAGTTATTATGAATACATGTCAATGTTCGTCTATTTTTTTGTATACATCAATCTCTAGAGAATGAGTTATGGTCATAACCCAAAGTAAAAAAAATCAGCCAAACAATTTCCAAAACAAATTAATTATTCAGATTTAAATTTTTTAATATAGCTTCTGATTATTGACTTGAGAAAACTTTAAGTTTAAACTTACAGTTTTAAATTTTTTGATTATGATATTTTTTTCTAGAAATTGCAACTTTAATTTTTAAAAAATTTATATTTCTTCACATATCGAAATAAAAATTGAAATTTCGAGTATTTTTCAGTTAACTTAAAAAAATTGAATTCACCTCGAAACCTGCACTTTTTCAAAGTGGCAGAAACTATTCTTATATTTTCGGATTTTTTTTCAAAATTTCGTCTTTAATAAAACAATTTATTAAACTCTCTTGACCTTTTTCTTAAATTTTCTTTCTTCTCTTAAAATTTAATAATTTTCAATTAATGTCAACCTGAAATATGGAATTTTTAATGTCGACTTTTTCTCAAATTTCAAGTTTGAAATAAAATTTCGATAAATTACCACCCTAAACTTGACTCATCCCCTCTTTTTTTTTTAAATTTTAATTTTAATCTCGTCATTTCGTTTTTACTTTTATCTTTAAATTCGAAATAAAATGCAGAATTTTGAAAAGAAAAATAATTTAAACTTAAAATTCTAAAGTTTTACGCTTTCAATTTTGCTTACGAGTTTAGTTCGTAAATTATATTTTTCTCAAAATTTTGAATTTAAATTTTTGGAGAAAAGTTAGATTTTAGATATGAATAGTAAAATTTCGAAAAAAAATATTCGAAATTCGATGTAAATATCCAAAAACCACTTTACCTGGAAAAGTATCATGGTTGAATTTACATTATTATAGCAAAGATGAATGAAATATATTAGAAACTTTTACTTAAAATTATGAGATTATAGATGAAAACTGAAGAAAAAGTCAAACTTTTAAATGAAAGACAAACTCTTTTAAAAAATTCGAAATTTTGAGATGATAGTTAAAATCTTAAGATAATAGTATACTAAAAATGTAAAAATTAATCTTAAATGCCTCGGGTATTTTCTTAAAAAATATATACAATAAAAGTCAAAATTTTAATAAAATAGTCGAATCCTAGGACTTTTTTGGAAAACCTCGAAGAAGAGTGATTAAACAACATAAGAATCAAAAGTTTCTATAGAAATTTAAAAAAATTAAACTTTCGAGAATAAAGTGAACATATTGAGAAAAAGAAGAAAATTGGAAAAAAAATCGAAACGTGATAATTATGAAATTCAATGTGATATTTTTTTATGTTCGATCCACTCGTAAAGATAACCCTATTATGCCTTCAAAACACTGCGAATAGGATGCGGAAACAAGAATAGATGGCGATGAACCGTCCTTCCTAAACAAGAATAGGCTGTAATATTTTGGGAACATTCCGTTCGGTAACGAGTTTCACATCTTGAAAGTTCTACAGAAAAGAGAACCCCCGTAGACAGAAGTCCTCACTGGACCGCAGAACAATTTGCTGTCTCCGACTTTCTTATATACCTCAAAGATCTTGCCCTTAGGGGGGATCAATCCTATTAGCTCTTGTAAGCATCTCCCACGAAATTACTTGTGGAAAAGAGATAAATCACCAACCTATCCGCCTATGCTCTAGCATTTTCGAGAGAATCGATCAAACTCTTGTCATCAAATAGGCAAATCGCTTTTCTTTGAATTGAAGCCAAAAGAGCTAAAGTGTGCTTTGGGGCTAAACTCCAAACATAAAAACAAAATTTTTGTATTGGCCTAACTCTTGGGCTTTGTATAGTGTGAGTAGCTGATGAGATGTAAGGTATTTTTTTTAGCTTTAAAAAGAAAGCCTAGCTTCTGAGAGGCGGAGATAAGTTAGTGCTCGCGTTCATTCCTAGGATAGACAGATTAAATTCCATCGGGAAGATTACCGCCCATGAGTGTTTGTTGCATTATTCCTTAATGTTTTCTTAAAGAAAACCGTTGGCCTTATGTTTTTCCACTATCTGAGTTACAGATGTGAGTAATATATGCAAGTAGATCGCCTGTTGAGCGTTGATGTTAATGAAAAATTTTCGGGAAGTGTTTAGTCAAATTTTCCAAAGTGGTAAATACTAATTCTTCTTAAATTCTTTTTCCTTTCTTACTTTTTCATAAAACCCGGTTTATGGGTTAATCTAACCCACAAACCGGATTCATACGAAATAATCACCGCAGATACGAGGCAAACTGGCTTTAGTTTTATCAGCTTGACAACCAGACTAAAACACACGAGTATATTCGCGATGACTATAAAAAAGTTTAGCATTCCAACTGTAACTCTGATGACTCATCAACTCTAATGCACCAAATTCTTCCTTATCAAGTCCGTTATATTTTTAACGACCAAAAAAAAAGCTCATGAACCCAACAAAAGCTTCCATGGACTAAAAAAAAGCTATCCAGTCCAATCTGAAAAAAAGGTTCATTGTAGACAGACACAGATTTCTGAAACTCACGCTACAGACCCCGAGGAGTCCATGGACACAGATTAAAAAACCTGGCTTTAACCGAATAAAGTTTGCTTAATAAGATTTCCTATCACATCGGCGGCAGCATCCGAGGGCTAATTGATGAGGCAGCTTCGGAATATCCAAGAATACGCCATCAATTCGTAATATATCATCTCGCATATAAACAAATACCATCAGAATAACAGCTTTGTGTACAATTGAAGTTCTTTCACCGCACAAAAGTATTTCGGGAACACAATGCAGTTTCTCCCGTTTTCAATGACATTTTTGCACTATAACATTTCCGAAAGAATATCGCCCGTGAATAATAGCTCGTAAAAATTCAAATCGCGGCATCCTGATATCAAAATCAATCTCTTTTAGTGATATTACCCTTTTAACATTACTATTTGTTCGAGAGGACACCAAGACAAACCAAACGCCGAGGGCATCGCCTAAGTTGACGTTTATTTCCATTCTTGTTCTTTAATCCTCGTGTTCGTATCAACTTAATCCTTCTTTCGCATTTTAGATAAATCGGAAGCCATTCGTTACTTTCTAAGCGTTATTAACGACAATAAATACATATTTAGCGGCAGCATAAAATTTAACGCAGCCGTTTGGCTTAAATTATGCAGTTTGCACGCTAAATGTAAAATATTGGTCGTTAAAGGTTATAACGTTACCTGTTTCACCATAATAACAATAATTACCCGCGAGTTTGATATCGGTTATTACCGCCTTGTTTCAATTTCGTCTCCTGAATAATTAATTTTTTTTGGTTCGCGCTGACTGCGCTCTACACCTTTTAACGTTGGTTCCATCGACATATTGACTTTTTCTTAATATTTTGATTTTTTTTTCGAAATTACCTCTTCGTAGTTGCGTATAGTTACTGTCCGATTTTTTTTAAATGCGCTTTTGTACTAAAATATCAATGTTTTCTCAATGTTCGGACCTTTTCCTTCTTCTTTTTTTTGAACTGTAATTAATTTTAAAATTTCAAACTTTTTCGAGAAGCCTCATTTCAGATAAATATGCAACAGAGTAGATACTTAACTTATAATTTTGTAGTGTCAACAGGACTATACAGTGTGGAACAGTCAATTGGAATAAATTCCGCATCTCAGTTATTCTACAAATTTATAAAAAATCTCAAGACGCGTCAGTTTTAGATTATAAAATGACATTCTCCACCGTAAAAATTTCATTCGTAGATGCAACCTTTTGAGTGACAATTGCAACCCCTAAATTTTGAAATCAAAAGTAGGGGCTTGTTACACTTGATTTGAAAGGTCTTTTAATTCTCTATTAAAAAATGTCATGGCTAATATATTTACTTTAAAAATTAATAGTAAAAAAGCTAATAAAATAAAAAACAAATCATACTTATTGTAGAAGATATTCAAAATGGGCACCTTCAACATCTTGGTAGCATCCTAGTCGTGAATAAAAATGTCTCTTGACATTATTATGACATTATTCATTATTCTCTGGTGCCACCGATGCAATGGCAAGCGTTATTTTTGCTCGTAAGTCAGCTACGTTGCGGGGTTTTGTGTTATACACTGTACCTTTCACGTAACCCCATAAAAAAGTTTAGAGGAGTTAGGTCTGGTGATCATGGTAGCCATTCTACCGTACCTCGTCTTCCTATCTACTGATTTGGAAATGTAAAATCGAGAAATTGCCGGACATTCACTTGGTAGTGTGGTGTTACTCCATCTTGCTGGAACCATATTACATTAGCTGGAACATGTGGATTTTCACAGTACAATGTTGTTTTGGAGCAATGCTAACTAATTATATCCATCAACGTGAAAATGGACCAATGACATGATCTTCAATAATCCCTGCCCAAACATTAACTTTTTCAGGGTTCTGTGTATGCAATTCTCTCATCCAGTGGGGATTTTTACTAGCCCAATTGCGACAGTTTTGACAATTTACATGACCGTGAAGAGTAAAAGTGTATTCATCAGAAAATAATATGTTTTCTGTTTGGATGATATTTTTATCTAATCTTTGGATCATTTGGTCATAAAAATAAGTTCTTCTATCAAAATCGTCATGACTGAGCTCTTGACATGGTGTCAGTTTATAAAGATGCATTTTTTTTTTTTTTTTCAGTATACGAATAATCGAGGAAATATTATCGTTCAGTGCTGCAGCTACTTGTCGACTCAAAGATGGATGTGGATTTTCTTAAAACTTATTTATTATTTCCAATTTGGTATCATTAGTTAATGCATTGGAGGGTTCTTTTTTTAGCTTTCGTACATGTCCATGTTTGTGAAAATGCTTTTCCATTTTACTTATTGTATCTTTGTATCTTGGGATATAGGAGGTAAATCAGGAAATTTTTGTTGTAATAGATGAGCGACTTCGGCCTGTGATCTTGCTCTATCTCCATAATCGATCATTTGTAAAATTATTATTTTATGCATTTTTGTTAAATGACCCATATTAAATTTTCAAATTGTGCAAAAAGGTAAATGAAGCACGATACTGACCACTGTTTAATTCTCTCACAGTTTTAGAAAGTAACTGGTTTCGACAAAAGTACAATTGACTATGATAAGGTTGATAAGTTTTAGCGTTTCCTTTTTTACAAAATCAAAACATAAAAAGACCTTCAAATGAGGTAAATTACGCCCCTACTTCCAATTAAAAAATTTAGGGGTTGAAACGGTAACTCAAAGGGAGTTGCATCTAGGGATAACATTTTTGCGATGCAGGATGTCATCTTATAATCTAAAATTGACCTGTCTCGAGATTTTTCATAAATATGTACAATAACTGAGATATGGAATTTATTCCATTTGACTGTTCCACATTGTATAATTTAGACATGGTCGTATGGCAGCGCTATGACATTCTTGATGGCGTTCTGTGTTCTTGAAATCTTAACCTAAATTTACTTAAATATTTCGAATTTTTGTCGATTGTTTTAAAAATGCTTATTTTACATTGTATGTCAAATTTTGCTGAAAATTATAAAATAGTTAATAATGGTAATAAATATGATGGGGAATATATTTACGTCTGATTATTTCTGCCAGACAAACCCTAAAATATTGGCATCAAAATGTTTACGCGTGAAGCCAGCTTTACACCAACATGTTGGGCCATTACTGAATTCTTTTACATTCCAGCTTAAAAGCCCCACCAATATAATTTTACGAATGGAGAGACCAATTCGATATCGATAGAAGCATCTACTTAATTAAAAAGTGATTTCACCGGGGGGCACTTAAGAGGGAGCCGCGAATTCCAATTAAATTCCGTTTTGTTCTAATATTTCTTCAGTGCGAGTAGCCGGAAAAGACGACATCGTTTATAATTGCGAATTCTTCACATTAAAGATCGCGATAGGAATCATTGGGAATGTTAACGTCCCGCATTCCGCGAAATCGAAATTTATGTATCCCCTGCGGGCGAAAGCCAATTTGTAAGATTCTTTTATAAATCAAGAAAAAAGCATCCTTGACTATATTCCTAAAGTTGTGCACTAAAGAATATGCAATTAATACGGGGAACCAAACACTTGTTTCCTGGTTTATTGTAATCTAGTGGTTGCCTGAAACTTCGTACGCGTAGGTTTTATAATCCAGGCAATAAACCGGGAAGAGGGTAAAATAGATAAAAATAACATTGTAAGTTAGATTTTCAAAATTTTCTCTGCATTCGATTTCTGATGACCCAAGGATTATTCACTGCTACTAGGACGATGTCGCCGACACTCCTTCACCCCTTAATTTTGAAAACAACCCCCCCAAATGGAATGTTCCTGAAGTCCGGAAAATTAACGCAAATTGCATCGAAAATGCATCCTAGAAGGTTATTTCGGTCGCTGATCATGAATCTATGGTTGGTTTTCTCGGAAAACTTATTGCTTTTATGTAGTAAACTTTCTACTAGAAACGGTATCTTAGAGGTTTTCAAGATGGCTAATTAAGAATCTAAGATTTGTTTTTCCGGAAAACTCATTTCCTGGTCGGAAAATCATGAAAATTTTTTAATATCCCAGTGGGCTTGTTGGGGTTTTCAGACAATATGACAAACCTTTTTTTCGAAATTATGTTTCAGGGGGTATTCGTGGGTCACTGATTAAGAATCCGATGCTTGCTTTTCTGAAAAACTTATTTTCCGGTCGGAAAATCAAGAAAATTTTTCATTTTAAGTGATTTGAGACAATGTAGTAACATTTTTACTCGAAATGGTGTTCTAGGAGTTTTAGGGGTCGCTGATTAAGAATCTGGGGTCTGTAGGTCTGTTTTTTTCAAAAAAAAATTTATTCGAAATGATGTCCTAGGGGTTTTCGGTGACGCCCATTAAGAATCCGAGGTCTGTCTTTCCGCAAAACTCAGCGTATGGCCGAAAAATGAGGGACAACAACAAACATTTTTTTGTTTATCTTTTATTAAAAAGTATATGTGTTTTTAGTTACAATAATATAGAAACAACATACATAAGTAGACTTCTTCATTTATCTACGGAGGTATATAAAATATGTTTACAAAGGTTTTCATCCGTCCATTTCCAACAAGATTCCTTTAATTTTCAATTTACCTTTTCTTTAAAAAAGAAACCTTCAAATCTTCAAAAATTTTTGAAAACGATTAATTATTTTTACAAATAATGTGGCAAAATTTTTCTGATTTTTCCATCATGAAAAGGTTTTTCCGGCAAAAGAGGACTCAAATTTTTTTATTGTCGACTCAAAAACAATTCCATACATAATTATTATATGTAAAAAATTGGTTGTCTTATTTCAAAATTTCTGAAAAACATTAAAATGGCGAATGTTCTTGATTTTTGAACTGGAAAATGAGTTTTCCGAAAAAACAAACCTCAAATTCTTAATCAGCAACCCCGAAAATCCCTAGGACACCGTTTCGAGTAAACATTTTACTGCTATGTCTCAAAACACTTAAAATTGGAAATTTTTGATTTTCCGATCGGAAAATGAGTTTTTCGGAACATTAAGTCTCGTATTCTTAATCAGTGACCCAAAACCCCCTAATGTGCGGTTGACACGGGATAATAACTTACGATAGCACTTGCGAGAGCGACTTGTGAGAGCGTTTACACTTAAGCAAGTTTTTAAAAAGAAGTGCTCTCAGCAAGTCCTACCTGCACTATCCAGACACTACTATCTGTAAGTTGCCTGCATGGCCGTTTACACGGTAGAGTGGATCGTGCAGCTAGAGTGCGACAAGTATAATTTTATTTTTAGGCGACATTCCCATTCAAACCCCCGCTGAGTGATTAATTGTGTTTGTGCTCCCTTAAATAGAAGTTTAAAGAGTGTGGCCCATTATTCTCCTAATTAAAAGATTGCTTGTGGTGATATCCAGATGGTGTAAAAAATTTTCTGTGGTAGAAAGGGAGTTTCAGCAGCCTCTATTTTAATTTTATACCCTTGTATCTACCAAAATTAAAAAAAAAATATTTCAAGGGATGTTAAAGAATTAAAAAAAATCAATTTGATTCTTAGTTCTCAACACACTGCATTTTAAAAACAAAGTCGTTCCGGAGCTATGTTGACATAAACGTTTTTTCTTAAAATTACCCAAGGATTATGTTCTTCAAGCATCTTAAAAATAAAAACCACGTAAGATAATTTTCGAAAAAGAAACTATTCTTATTTGCATTTTCAATAAATAATTTTAGCTAAACTAATAAAATAATCCCTTTTATATATAAACCTATAAGTATTTGACTATACGTATGTAATAAGAAAAAAAGCTCTTTCCAAATTTGTAAAAATTCAAGAAAAGAATCTTAAATTAAGCTTGTTGTAGTGAAGATGTTTAATACAAAGAATAAATTAGTAGTAGTATTTCTAAATCCTCTGTGAAAAATTCTTGCATAATTGTCGATAAAAATACAAAAAAAAATCAATCTTTTTCTAGTTTTTTCAAATAAATCACAAATTGTTCTTCAGATTTATTTTTCGTATAATTGTGCACTAATACAATAAGAAACTTGGACATCGCAGCTTTTTAAATAAGCGAATATATTTATTGACCATACACGACTATTTCTACCTCCAAATGAACGACATGCACAACCCACTTGCAGACAACTTGTAACAAAAAAGATTCATCATATTGTCCCAAAACTCCAAAAGCCCAGTAGAATATTAAAACATTTTCATAATTTTTCGACCGGAAAATGAATTTTTCGGAAAAGCAGACCTCGATTTCTAAATCAGCTAGGACACCGTTTCGAGTAAAAATATTATTACATACAAGCAATGGGTTTTCTGGAAAAACAAACCGCGGATTTGTGATCAGCGACCCAAATAACCTCGTAGGATGCATTTCCGAGGCAATTTGCGTTAATTTTTCCGACTTTAGGAATTTCTTAGCGAAACGCTCCATTTGGGGGGTTGTTTTCAAGATTAAGGGGTGAAAGAGGGTCGAGCGACTTCGTCTTAGTAGCGGTAATGATCCTTGAGTCATCAGAAATCGAATGCAAAAAAATTTTTGAAAATCTAACTTACTATATTATTTTCATCGATTTCCTGGCTTATTGCCTGGATTATTAAATATGGGATTATTTTTAATTACTCATCATAGGAATCCGACAACTTAAGCAATTGATGAAAAACAATCAATAAAAGGAAAATGAGCAGAAAGATATAACATTTGAAAATAGCAGTTAATAGTTGTGTCCTACAGTAGGTGGTATCTTCATTATTAGAGGGGACAGAAAAATAGTTAAAATGAGAAAAGTAGTGCACAACTTTATGCCTAGAACATATCGATAAAAAACTATTAAATAGTGGCTTCAATGAATAATTTTAAAAAATCGATCATTTTCTAGAAGATGGCCGCAATTTTTTATCTATTGACCTTGACTATTTTTAACAGCGATGAGTGGTCTAAAGGCCCACCGCAACCATTCATAAGGTTGTCTCCAGCCTTATGGATGGATAAGCCTTCACATGCATTTAACATTGATTCTTATTTACTCCTCTTAAGAATTTAATATTATTATCTATCATATAATCGAATTTAAAAGCATGACGGGTCACACTTGACTTCTCAGTTCTTCCGTCCTTCAAATGAGCCATATGCTCCTTCAGTCGGATTTTAAGAGATCGTCTAGTCTGCCCGACATACTTTTGATTAAAGTCTTTACTCTTTAGAGGAATTTTCGTAAATACCCGACTTCTCCGTTTGTTCTACTTTATCTTTCAAACTACCTTTTGGGTAACGCAGTTTTGAGTAAAATGTTTAAAAAGCACACTTAAAAAAAATTCAATGAAGGGTCAAAATTTTGATCATAATTTTTAAGAAAAAAATGTGTTATTTCAATAAAAAGAAACCACAGTTATGGGCAAAAAGTTAAAATTTCAATGAAATGTCTCAATTTCTAAAAAAAACGAATTTTAAATAACAATAAAAAAGAAAAAATTGTAATTTTGGGAAAAAAGTTGAAATTAAAATAAAATAATGAGATGTCAGTAAAAACATGCAATTTCTAAATAAAATTGATTTTCAATAAAAAATTTAAATTTCGATAAAAAATTAAATTTAGAAATTAATCAGAATTGGAACAAAAAAGTCCAAATTTAAACCAAAAACCGTATCTTGGGTAAAACCAGCAAAACCAAGAAAAATGTCGAAGTTTGAAAAAATGCCCAAATTTGTAGAAAAAATTTGTAGCGAATTAAATAAGATGGCCCAACTTAAAAAAAATGCAATGTAATGGCTAATCAATGGAAGTAGAAGTAGAAACAGGCGTAATTTTAAGAAAAATTTTCATTTCATTTTTTGTCAAGATTGAAAGTTTTAGTTAAAATTTCGAAATTTTAATTTTAATTAAAACTTTCAATCTTGACAAAAAATGAAAAATCGGAAATCGAAATTTCGAAAAGAAATAAAAATTTTGGAAATCGCTTTATAGAGTGGAAATGTTGAAAAAGTCGAAATATTCAAAAAGTTGATATTTTCAAAAAAGATTTGTAGAAACTGGCCTGAAGATGACAGCTTGGCTATTGAAAATCGTTGAAGCAGCTGTTGTGTTTTTTATCTTTCTTGGTTTCAGGGAAAAAGATTTGTATATTAATTTTTAAAATTTAAATAAAAAGGTTTAATTGACATACTATCTCTCTGTAAATGATAGCTTGCTATCGAAAATTATAAGAGCAACTATTTCTTTTTTTAATGCTTTCTTGATTTCAGCGGACAAGATTTCTATATCAATTTTTGGAGATAATCAAGGATCAGTCCGTTCCATCAAATTTAATTTTAGTCTTTTTATTTCATTTTTTTTTACTTTTTTTTCAATTTTTTTGACATTTTCTTTTTCGAAAATTTTGACTATCTGAAGATAATAGCTTGGCTGTCGAAACTTGTTAGAGCAACTGTTGGGTTTTTTAATCTTTCTTGGTTTTACGGAACAAAATTTGTATATCATTTCTTAAACTTAAAATGAAAAGGTTTAATTTCTAAAACACATATTGGAACTTTAATTTAACAAAAGGGTCATCTTCTCAAGAGTGATCACAATTTTAGGAGAAAAGTTAAAATTTTAATAGTAATTTGAAGCTCAAAGTTCAATAAAAAATCGTAATTTCCAAAAAAGAATGGAATAAAAATTTTAATAAAACAAAATTTTAATAAAAAGGCGAAATTTCGAAAAAAGAATAATATTGATAATAATACGTATTTCAATAAATGTCGGGAAAAAAGTCAAAATTTTAATAAAAAGCCGAAATGTAGATAGAAGAAAAAATAGAAAGGATTTAAATAAAAAAAGGGCAATTTAGAAAAAGGCATAATAGTAAAAATAATTCATATTTTAATAAATGTCTAGAAAAAAGTCAAAATTTCAATATAAAATCCGCATGTAACTAGAAAAAAAACAGGAACGATTTAAATTAAAAGGGCCACTTTGAAGAAAAACAATTTTCATAGAAAATCGAAATATCAAAGAACAAAGTAGAATGAGGCATTTTACTGAAAAAAAATTGGAAATTTCAATAAAGGTTCAATTTCAAGAGAAACGTTAAATTGTTTTAAATCAGTTTTGAAATTTCAATGAAGCAGCGACAGCTTTCTAGAAAATTAAAACGATTTAAATAAAAAAATGAATTTTCGAGAATATTCAATTTTAATAAAGAAGTCCCATTTTCGAGAAAAAATTCGAAATTTCAATAAAAGGTCTAAAATTCGATAACGAAAGTCAAAATCATTTTTCAAATAGGGTTCACTCTGTCTTCATTCGAAAAGCTCCACCTCAGCCCCTCCGAATTTAGTTCAGTTGATTCAACGACTTCTTACAATTTGTTTTACGCCTGATGTAATGCGCTTGCCCGTTTATTTTCGCCGCGTCAATCTCGACACAACTAAAATGTCATCTTTACGATGCCAAAAATCAAAAGAAACGATCAGATCAAAGCGCGTCCAACAAAATTATGAACCGTAGGCGCAGTTTTGATTTACTTTACTATCCTCGAGTTCCAACCTAAAGCTGCAATCGCAGAAAATCTGCAAACGATAAAATACTGGAAAAAATCTCGATGCGGTTGGTTCGGACGTTCGGAAATGTTAATAAGCGCGGTGGAACTGTCAAAGCGTCTCCTAATGATCACAAATAGAAGTCGACGTGGTTTTATGGAATTCGATTTATCGTGGACGCCATAGATCGTGTACGAGTATATGCATCCGATGGTCGTAAATCTTTCGCTTGCAGTTGTCAATTATGCTGGATGTTGCATGTTATTTTTTTTTCTTCCTTGTACGCGTAAGAAGCAGATACATCGTACATTACCTGATGTTTTACCCTTAAACAAATGAAGAGCAGTCTCACAACTTTTTACGAGTTAAAATTTTGAGAAATTTTAATTAAGTCGTGAAAGTAACAATTTTGGAGAAAAAATATTAGTGTTAATTCAGTTAAGCCATAATTTTGATAATTTCGAGAAATAATCAAAATTTTGAAAAGATCGAAATATTCAAAATGCAAAATTTTCAAACAAAACCAAATTGTTCAAAAGTATAAATTTTCAACAAAAAGCCTAAATTTTCCAAAAAACAAAACGTGTGATAATTTCGAGAAAATTCAAAATTTTCAAAATAAATCAAAATTTGGAAATACATAGTTGCTGTTTTGAAATAAAATTGAATTTTTTTAATTGTGAGTTACACAGTTTGATACAATATTTGTAAAACCACATTTTCCTGTTTGACATCCTCATTTATAAATTGTTTTTGAATCTTTCCGATAATAATAACATAAATTATAGTGGCTATCACCCAAGAATCATTAGCACAGTTACGTTGTCACACCAGCTGCATTGCTACGTTCAAATGCCCCGTAACCGTAAAAATGCATCTAATCTTAAACTATTTGTAGTTGAACATCGACCTTAATTAAATGTCTCGTCTCGGCAGCGGAAAACCTCAAAAGATACCCGTTTATGGCAAGCTTTCAATCTCCTATCACAGTCGATGCTCTTAACTTTGTATCCGGCAATTTTTTCGCTTTTTACTTGATGGCACTCCAGTCGTAATAACTACCAATTAATCGGCTATTAAAGCTAGCGGTAATAGCTTTCAATTTCCTGAAGACTCCACCGACAACAAATCAAAGTAATAAGGCATACGGAGCTCGGACAGGCAACTTGTTTTTACCCGATATCTTTCACCTAAAAAAAACAAGCTTGAACAAAGACAATTTAGTCCTAGAAGTGCATTTTCCATTGGAAAACGTTAAGTCTTGTCGTTTTCCAATTACCACCACAATTGACAGAAGGGGTAAATTTAACAGAACGTCTTATCATCATCTGGAAAGCACATGGGACCCGAAATTTCAAACCGATGCCCTTTTTCGACAATAGAAAAGGTAAAAAAGTAATTATTGCTTAAGTTTTTTTGTATTTGAAAGATTAAGAATTTGGACTCGAAATTTTGTGTATTTTTGGTATTTTTTTATGTCCCTTTTTCTCTTACTAAAGGTATGGCATAAAAATGAAATTTTAATATTTTTTAGTTCAAACTTGAAATTTAATGAAGAAGATGGAAATTTCAAGATTAAAGCTGTAAGAGTAAAGCATTAATAGCAGCAATAATAACAGACATTATTATGGTTCAGCTAATGTTTCTGACATCGTTGCTTAGTCCCGTGTTTGGCGGACTACGCGATTTGCCGACTAGTTATCCGTAGAGAAATCCTGGATGGTTTTGAGCATATTTTTTGTAGGCCACCCGAGGATGACTTTTATAATTTTTTTGTTTCAATCCACTCGGAAAGGATAACCCTATTAAGTTGTCAAAGCACCGTGAGTACTATGCGGAAACAAAGATAGATGGCGATGAACCGCTTTCTTAAACAAGGATAGGTTGTAATTTTTGGGATAAATTCCATTCAGTAACGAGTTTCAGCTTGGAAATTCTATAGAAAAAAGAGCCTCCGTAGACAGAAGTCCTCACAGTTAAGCTAAACCGAATAAAAAATTTGGTGTTTCGACTTCTTGTATGTCTCAAAAAATTTGTTCTTGGCGGGATCAATTCTATTAGTTCCTGTGAGCATCTCCCATGAAAGTACTTGTAGAAGAGAGATAAATTACCAATCATCCGACTGTGTCATCAATTAGGCGAATCGCTCTTCTTTGAATTGAATCCTAAAGAGCTAAAATGGAGCTGAACTCCAAACATGAGAACAGTATTCTAGTATTGGCCTAACTTGAGCTTTGTATAGTGTGAGTAGCTGATGTGATGTGAAGTACTTTTTAGCTTTAAAAAGAAAGCCTAGCTTTTGAGAGGCGGATTTGGTAATGGCGCGCACATGTTCGTCCCAAGAGAAGTTGGTGTTCGCATTCACTCCTAGGATAGACAAACAAAATTTCATCGGGAGGATTTTACCATCCATAAGTATGTTTGTTGCATTATTTCTTGATGTTTTCTTAGAGAAAACCACGGCCCGAGTTTTTGAGGCGTTGAAGTCGACTAGATTTTTCTTACCCCATTCCAGAATGATTTAGAAATCCCGATTAATTATCCGTATTTGCTGTTCCCTTAGTTGATCTAAACCAGTGACGAATAATGGTTTGTCAGAGAAAAAAAAAAGACACCAGGCTACTATCATGTACATATCTACATATCGGATTGGAAGTTGAAGCCAAGAAATCATTTATATGTAACAGAAACAGAATAGGAGACAGGACAGACCCTTGAGGCACCTCTGTATTATCCTGAATGTCTTGGATGAGATGCCATTGACGACGACCTGAAGCAACCTGTCAGCGATAAAACCAGATATCAAATGACAGGAGGAAGACGATAGGAAGTTAATTAGGCGAAGAGAGATTGGTGCCAGACTTTGTCGAATGCCTTTGAGACATCCAATGATATCCATGTTTTTCCATAGCTGAGTTACAGATATGAGTAACATATGCCAGTATATCGCCACTTAAGCGTTGTTGTCTGAAACCGCATTGCCTGTCCGAGATGATTCTATTCCCCTACAGATATTTGAGAATCTCGATGTTGATAACATTTTCCATCACTTTAGATATAACGAGCAACAAAGATATTGGCAAAAACCTTTTTTCCTTTTTGGGGACAGGCTGCATCCTAGCAGATTTCCAGATGTTAGGAAATACACCTTTGTTGTAAGAGAGTGTAAACAATTTGCTTAGGACTGGAGTCAATTCTATGACGCACTTCTTAAGAATAATAGCAGGGATACTATCAAGCCTAGAAGCTTTCGATCTGTCGAGCTCAAGGAAAATCTTCTTAACTGTGCACTGTCTGAAAACAATTTTCGGCACCAAAGTGCCAACCTTAGGAAAAATAGAAAGTTCTGCGTTTCTAGAATCACGGTTGGAATTTTCAGTAAACATTAAGGCTAGCAGGTTAGTCTTTTCCTTGAAAGTAGTCGCAATATTATTGTTGTCATCGAGTAAAGGTGGAAAATTGGAAGATGTAAAATTATTTCCAATCGACTTTGCAAATCTCCAAAAAGACTTTGAACCCTTTGGACAGTTGACAAGCGCATTTTACGATTAAAATCACCTTTTTGCCTTGTTAATAATCCGTTTACAAAAATTTTCTGCATTTACAAAGGTGGTCCGAGTCTCGACTGAGGCATTATTTCTCCAACGAGGATAGGCAGGATAGGCAGGAGACAGCCCAAGTACATTTTTTCCTGAACCAAGGTTTACTGGAGGCAGACTTTTTTGGGAATTGGGAATCGAGCATTCCATACCAACCAGGATAGCTTCAATGATGGATTCAGCGACTGAGGAAGGGTTATCTGAGTTAAAGCAGATTTCTTGCCATGGGAAAGATTCAAAGAAGTCTTTTAATTCTTCCCAGTTTGCAGAGTTAAAGTGCCAAACTCTACGGGGTTATGTCTGAAAAGGAGGTGGTATATAAAGCGAGCGAGAGGCTGCTACAAGCTTTTGATCGGAATTTCTAAGCGGTGATGTCACAGTGATTTCATACGAATTTGGCGAATTTGTAAAAAAAAAGGTCGAGTAGGTTAGGCTGATGAGTATCTACATCAGGAATTCTTGTTGGTTCCTCAACCAATTGTCCACAAGTGATGGCGAAAGCCTCTGCCGCCCTTCCCGCGTCCTCAGTTTGGGAAGAAAACCTTAACCAGGGAATGTTGTGTAAGTTGAAGTGACCGAGGTAGGCAATATCGGCGTTTGGATAATTTAACTGTAGGTGATCGAAGGTTACGGAGAGATCAGAGAAGAGCTGTCTGTATGAGGGATCGTTTGGAGACAGATAAAGTGAACAAATGGATATAATTTCATTTTTGGAGCAGATTTTCAGCCAGATCACATCATGATCAGCAAATTTCACTACTTCTTCTCGCTGACGGGACAGGTCCCTTCGCGCAAAAGCACAAATTTTTCTCTTGTGTCGAAAGTTGGGGATGGCTGCTCCCAATGCGTTTCGAGTGCTTGTAAAATTGGAAATTTAAGAAATTTTTCAAAATATTATAATTACTTAACAAAATTAAAAATAAATAATATAATGTTAAATTCACTCTTTGCAGATTTAAAATCAAACTTTCGCGTTTAAAATAAAATTAAATGTTAGCAGGTTAAGTTCGAATTTTAGAATTTACCATTAACATTTTTCGAAGAAAATTGAAATAGTTGAGGCAAGTAGAAATATCAGGAAAAAAATTAAAAATTTTAACTTTAAACTCAGAATTGAGAAAAAATGGGTAATTATGGGGACTGCCGACCGAAGTGAAAACCTAAAACTATAATATAGCAGTGTTTTTTAAAATTTTAAAATTTTTGTATCAAAAAAAAATTTCATAATTTCTAAATTAAAATTATTATTTATAGTTTTTATATCTTTTATATTTGCATACGATATAGTCTTTGGTCTTGTCTATTTTGAGTTATTGCATATTAAACAACTTGTCACATCATCTAAATTTTATATTTGTATAGCAAATTTCAAGATATTCCAAAAAAATATGCTTTGCTGATTTTTTGTGATTATGTAAACATTTTAATTTAAATTATCTCAATACTACAAATAATGAGTTACTACAAACTTCGTTAAATGAGTCGATAAGCAAAATATGTAGAATTAACTTTAAAAATTGGAATATACTAAAACAATTTTACCTTTATTTATCTATCAACAAGAGCTTCATAGGCAGCTTTATAGGTCTCTTGTATTTATAAAGAAATATCACTCAGGAACATGAAAAGGGTACATTAAATTTTCGTCATATTAAAAAAAATTCTTCACGGTGTTATTGATACCCCTTGAAACTCCAGGTAAAACTTAAGGTGTTACTTATTATTGATACTCCTTGAAACTCTATGTAATTATAGGATATCTCCTTCTGTCTTCAATTAAACTGATGAGTAAATCTTTAAAACATATTAAGACTATTCACAACGGCCCCACACTTGCCTTCTTGAAGTTCTTAATTCATTAGATTTCAACTGCCTTTTCTATAATCTATGTCTCGCTCACTAACGTCTATTTATATATAAATCAACAGCTAATGTTATATAATATAAAGCTGCTCATCATTTCTTGGTAATTGTTACTTGTACTAGATTCCAATCTTAAAAAAAATTAATTTTATAACTCAAATAACCTCCAAAATTCATAGATCAACAATGTTACAAAAATATTAATAAGTTCATAGTAGGAAAAAACTAATAAGTCACTAGCAGGGATGTGTAGAGACGTTAAATTGTAGGTGCGCGTTTCGCGCGAGGCGTGTTTTTATTGCCGTTGTCTCGCGTTTAGAATTGACGCCTGGCGGAATTTTTTTAGCCTTTTCTCTTTTCTAATATGGGCAATTTTTGCTTATGGAGAGAATAGGAATAATAATAATCAAATTAAAACACAAGTCAAACAGTTATAATATATACATTTTTAATTTAACTTTAGGGGTAGGGTTAGATTATCAGGCCAGTTTAGCTTTCAAAAGTGCAAGCTAGAGTGGTCCAGAGGTCTAGAATAAATGCTTCGTTTTCGTGGGTGGCGGGGCCAGAGTTCGAACCGCGCTGCCGACCTCGCGTATTTTTAATTCTATTGCGGAATCTATTCATAGGTACGAGATATCAGAGCAGGTCGATAGTTCAAATTAGCGTTATTTGTAAAACGAAACCATCCGTTTGTCCCCTAGCTTTAGTCGCTTTACGCATCTAAAGAAGTTTTTACTTCAAAAAAAAAAAAACGGTATTAAAAAGCTTTCTTAATTTATTCGTAATTATTACGTTAGAGCCCAAGACAAATATAAATCTAAAAATACTCTATTTTGCTCTTTAAAATAATTAATTTTCTTATTATGACTTTTTATATTTTATTTTATGATATTCAATAGATAAAAGCGGCGCTAGCTCGACAAAGCCTTAAGCCGTCGCCGTCGTTAAATTTCTATTGAAGTACGACGATTTGATCACCTGCAAATAATGAGAGAGGTTAGGGATCCAAACGGGGGGCTCGAACAAAGCGGTTTATCTTCCACAACGTGACGCATTCCGAGAAAGAAAACTTTAGAGCCGGAAGTGCATTTTCCATTGGAACATTTTTCAATGAGATAAGCTTTTATGCTCTTAATGAAAGCGCTCAAGTCTGACTATGAAAACGGGACGGAAGATGGTTTCATTATAACAGATGGGAAGGAGCGTCTCCCGTGTCATGATTTATGCAGTCTGGTCAACCTCTTTAACGGTTTATGTCGTTAGTTTTGAAGGCTTTCATTAAATATTGAAAGTTCATTATGAAATGATTCCGGGGTCCATCAATCTGTAAAGTAAGCCGAGACTTTGACGCTTTTTTAAAACCATTGACATCTCTGCATCCCTGATAAATATTTTTTTATATTTTAGCGATTTGAAGCTCAAAGTGCTAGGAATTTAATACGTCAAGCTGTTGAAACTCCCACAAAAATTGTCAAGTCAAAATAACGTCGAATCGTCTATTCTAATAATCACAATCTATACACTAAGATGAAACAAAATATGGAATTTAAAAAAATGCTTCGACAAACTTGGCATTATGAACATGTTTATAATCGTGCCCAATAAGAGTCGTGATTTTGTGGTTTTTCTTTTCGTAGGACGGTATGCATGCAGAATATTTTAAAGGATATAATGATGAGGTAACAGATCAAAAGAACGTGTGAAACGGACAACTCTCTCATTATACACTTGTGGTTGCCGCACTATGTGTTCAGACTAATTATTATCGACTGGAACGCACTACTTTTTGCACTATCACCGTTCATTACTGATGCGCTTTTGACTGAATTAACTGGCTATTCAATCTGAATTGTGAACTGACGATGACGTCTCTTTAAATCGTTCAAATAATCGAATCTGTTTGGGCCAAAATAACTGCTGTATAATGTTGGAATATTTTACCATTGTTTCTGAATCATTTTTATTATTTTTATTTTTAAGATCGTTTTAGGAATCCTGAAATGGTTATTTTTAGGAGAAAGACTTAAAATTTCAGACAATATTCGAATTTTCAAACTAAGGTTTAAATTCCAACGAGGGCTCGAAATATTATAAATAGAAATAGTCAACATTTCAAGATTTTAGAAAAAATGTCAGGAAAAATGTATACAGGTTTTAATAGATTCGCTCCCCACCACAAGAATCTTGAATGGTAAGAGATTCAGCATCGGTTAAATTAGGGAAAACTTTCAAAATTTGGCGACCGAGAAATCTAAAATGTCTTTTCCTACTCTTGAAATTTTTGAAAAAGATTAGATTTTGGATTTTTGTTTCCATTTTTTCTTGACGTTGTTTGAAGTGTAGGTAATGAAAAAATTAACAAGATTTTTTCGTTGGCGTTTTTTATCCTTTACAAGATAGCATAAGACGTTTTTCTATTAAACGTTTCGTCTTTTCGCTACCATCATCAAGTACGTTGTTTTAAATCTGAACCTGTAATTCTTATTGCATCCCCAAATTGTTCAACTTTGTCCCAATTTAACCGATATTATTTTTTCGAGATCAACGTAGTGAGAAGCGAATTTGATACAACTTGTATAACTCTTCAGAAAATGTTGACATTTCGAGATTAACTATAATGGTTGTAGAAAGAAAATTGAGGTTGAGTGCCAAATTTAAAAAAAAGTTCCAACCGAAATTAAGCTCGAAATTTTAAAAATAATTTTTTTTTGGAACCAACAGAATATGTTTTAAACGAATTTTTAAAAAACAAAATATACCTATTACTAAAATAATCAATAAAATTTTGCTTTCATTGGATCAATGATCATTGATCAATGGATTGAAAATATGTAAACTGATTACGTCCAATAGTGAGGGTGAATAAATATTTTCCGACGGATTTAAGGTTAGTATATTTTGTATTATTTTCTGATGCATAAATGACGAGAGGCCGATTAAATATACATGTCATAGAGGTGCATATTTTTTTTACATACTTAGGAGTTTATTATGAATTAGTTTGTTGTCTAAAAAGCATCTTATCAGTCGTGAGATAAGATAAATCGTATCATAAATCAATTTTGAGTAGTAATTGAATTCAGACGTAAACATAAGTTTAATAAACTATAAAAAGCAATCTTTATTAATCACGGTGAAAACTATGTTGACATAATGTTTCCTGAAATGGTTAATATCGTTTTAATTGGGGATGGTTACGTGGGGAAAACATCTATAGTGCATTACCTGAAATTCAATCAATTTCGAGAACACGTCTCCAACATGTAAGTCGTGAACATATTTCTAGCCGAATTGTAATCGTTGAACAACCAATCGATATCGAATATCAAATAGCCTCCATAGCTCAGATCCTTGTTTTCGTTTGTCAACAACGAAAAGTATAATTTAATAATCAACAGCCGCTTAATAATCACCGTTTTTAAATAACTAACGGCTGACATATTCACGAAAAAAAAACTAACGCATGTTAGATGTTGAATAGTTGGTTAATTGGGAGTAATTAGTTAATCATCAGAATTAATTAATTAGCGGCGGAGAAAGCTATACTAACAAATGCGCTAATTATTTAATTAACTAATAGCTGTGTGTAACGCATCAGTGATGAGTCTTTGTTTTTGAACGCGATTAACTAATTTTCCTTTTGGCTAATTACTTAATGCTCATAATTGAATAACTAGTGATCACGAAAGTATTTTAATCATAGCAGCAGTTGATCAGATTTAAATTAAAAATTCAATGAATAATAGTTTATATTGCATAATTAATTTTGATTAACTAACGATTACGATTAGTTAACTGACACGAATGAATATAATAATAATATAATATAATATAATAATATAATAATATAATAATATAATAATATAATAATATAATAATGTAATAATATAATAATATAATAATATAATAATATAATAATATAATAATATAATAATATAATAATATAATAATCTTGTGCTAATCTTCCTAATTAACTGGGTGTAATTAGTTAATCAGAATAAATAAAATGAAAGTTAAGTAACTACGAAGGTCAATCAAATATGAATTGGAATTTGTTTTTAAAAATTCATTAGTACAAGATACATATCTGAAAATAATTAATTATTTTTCTACATAATCTCTTGATTTTGTTATGCATTTTTCCCAACGGATTGGAAGTTTTCTAATGCCATCATCATAAAAAGAAGGGAGGCGTGTTTGCAGCCAATACGCACCAATGTCTCAACAGCAAAATCATTATGGAATCGTTTACCTCCTAGAGATTCTTTTAGTGGCCCAAACATATGATAATAGCATGGTAATTAGTCGAGACTATGAGGAGGGTGTTCTAATGCTGCCCAAAGCATTTCTTCTAATTTTTGATGTGTCAGATTGGCTGAGTGGAGACATTGTCGGAAAGCCATATTTTTGACCGAATATTCGCGCTTCTTCCGCCGATATGCACGACATGTTTTGCTTGAACATTCATGCAGAAAATCAACGTGCATAACAGCCTTAATCTTGTCCGCAGGACAGGAAGTAACCTTCTACACCCTGTAACTCCGAAACGAAGCGTTTTACGACATATGTTAATAGACTTTTGTCGTGAATTTTTCGAAACTCTTTCTCATCAGTAATGTTGGATTGAGCACTTCCGAAGCTTATCCCTATCTGAGCTGCAATTTCAACAACAGTTAAACGGCGATCACTTTCCAAAAAGTGTTGTACAGCAGTAATCTTGTCCGCAGTCACACTAGTCAGAGGATGACGGGCATGGGGTTCATTTTAAACTTGAGTTTGTCCTTCCAAAAATTTTTTGTGCCATTCATACACCTGAGATTTCTTCAAACAAGTATCCCTAAACTAGTCTACGAAAAATTTTGTCGGACTTTACACCTTCAATGGCAAGAAAAATAATAATAATGCGCTGCGCAACGTGCGGATGAACCTCTTGTTCATTCATTGTATTTACAACTGAGCAACTGACGAACGGCGAGAACGGAATTCGCTTGAGCGCAGGAAGTCACGTGATATCCCCATTTAACATGTCTAAGGGTATGCGTACACTCCATACGCCCTCATGGCAACATGATAGAAATTCCGGTTCATATTTGATTTACCCTCGTATTAACTAACCAATGCATTAGGTATTTTATTAATTAATCGTTGTGTCTAGCAGCTGGAAATTGAATATTAGTTTCTTGACGTGATTTACTATATTTCGTCATGACTATTTAGTCAATGATCGCAATAACCGTTTCTTGAATATTCAAATTTTTGACTGATTTTTTGCAATTTTGTCCTTAATTTAAAAGTGAGACTTCCCAAAAGATGTTTACAGTTTTTTTAATTTTTTTTTAATTCGATACTAATTTCGTTTTTTATAACAATTACAAATAAAAACACCGAGTTTTGAAAAAGTCAGAATAAGGAAAAAAAAAAGAAAATAGTCAGCTGATGGTTCCAATTTAATCACTGTCATAAGAATCTCTATTAAAAATTGACTAACTAATCGCTCTGAAATCCTAATTCATCTCAATCATAACGATTAGTTAACATAAATAACTAGCTCTCGACATCACTCATTAATAATGCAACGGTGTTTAGCGGTAATCATTCCAACCAACTAATCCCTTAAATTAAATGTCTCAGTTAGTTAATCGAGAGAATTAGTTAGCCTTGATTCAGAGATTTATATCATTATTTACATTAATTAATTAAGATGTTTAACTACTTAGGAATACCGAAATAAAAATAGACTGATAATTGTGTTTCACTAATCACCTTGAATGTAATCAATATTTCTAGCTACCCGACGAAAATTTTAAGTTAATTGAAATAAATAAATAGGTTTTATTTTAGAAATATTACTTTAGCTTACCGAGCCCAGTTTGTAGATATTTAAATTATTATTTAAATTGTTTACTTTTGAAAATATTTGTTGACACACGACCACACGATATTTAAAATTCTTAAAACGTAACCTCATGACGTCTGGCAAAAATAGGTTGATAGTTCTTTTTACACAGAAATGAATAAAAAAACAAAGGGATTAAAATATGGGTAACCAAAAAATTAGACATGAAGAAAAAAGCCAAAAACAAAATAAGAATATTTTTTTTATTTCAGTAAAATGTAAAAAAATAAAGAATGAGAAAGGTTCGTAGCATTAGACATCGATGTTTCGTTCTCATTAGAACTCGTCAGCAATGCATAACGTGGAATAATTTTAATCTAAAAATTTCAAATTTAAAATTAAATATTCTATTTTCCTTTCCAAACAACTTTTAAACCGGGAATGTGTATATCCTAACATTTAGAATTTCTGGAAAATGGCGAGGCTAAGTCCAAAATGTTGGAAATATATTTTTCTTAAACTATCTTTAAAAAAATAGACGCTTTTCTCAAACTTTAAACTTTAAGCCTTGAATTTACAAAAATATTTCAGGTTTAACACTAAATTTCGAGAAAAATTTTATTAGAGATTTGAGAAAATGATCGAAGTTTTTGATTTAAAGTTTTAATTGAGAAAGGTCAAACTCGAAATTTTAATAAAAACTCAACTTTTTCTAAAAAAGGTAATATTTGAAAAACCTTGCAATTTAATATAACAATTTGCCAGTTTTTTATTTAAGAAGTAAAAAAGTTTAAATTCAGAATTCCCATATTAAATAAAATATTAAGCTCTTTGCTCAAAAATTCAAAAATGTTAACACAAATCTTGTCCCCTGAAATCAAGAAAGATTAAAAATACAACAAAGGTTGCTCTAACGCCTTTCGACAGCTAAGCTATCATCTTCAGAGAGATCTTTTTAAAGATGGCTGTCGAAACGCGTTAGAGCAAACTTTGTTGTATTTTTTATCTTTCTTGGTATCAGAGGACAAGATTTTTATCTCAATTTTTTAAGATAACCAAGGACCAGTCCGTTCCTCGAAAATTCAAAACTTTCAAAATGTTTAGTTTGATTGTTTATAAAAGGATTATAAAGGTTAACGCATCAGTAATTGAGCCTAGGGAAGGGGACCAACAAAGCGACAAACACACTTTCTTTAATATTAGTTGAGACGAGTCTCGAAGTTTCGAATGTATTTTCAAAATAAAAAAAATAAGAAAAAATCTGTTTCACATTTAATTAATAAAAAATCAATTTAAAAAAAGGTTGAAACCTAAGAAAAAATTATTTTTAGAACTTCACTTCACATTTTTATTTTAACACGAATATTCGATCTTTTTTTTGTAATTTTATTTGAAACTTAATTTCAGTATTTTCAAAAATACTCAAAAGAGTGAGAACATTTTTGTTAATGGTTTTTTTGATAATTTAATTTTCTCAAATTTTTGGATTTAAAAAGGCGTTTTTTTGTCTTTATTGTGTTAATTTTTTTTATTTTTCGATATTTTGAATTTAAACTCAAAGTCAACAAAAAATTCAAAGTTTCAAATTTAAGCAGGAATTTTGTGTTAAAGTTAAAAAGGTAAGAAAATGCTCTACTGATATAAAATGCGTCTATTTCCTAAAATAAACAAAAAAATCAAATAATTGAAAAAAGTGCAGAATGCAAAATATATTTTCCGGTCTTTTTACGCGATTAACTGACGATGCAAGCTAGTTATAGTTAAAAAATTATATTTTACAAAAGTTTTATCAATGACAGACCGGTTTTAGATGATTAGTCCATTAACGAAGTATTGTTTTTGGTAGTGGACTAATTGATCAAAACCAGCTAGAGTAAATATTTGAATGTTTAAGAAACATAATCAAAGGGAATTGTTTAGGTGATTTCAAAAAGTTATACATACATATATTGAGTATTTCAAGTTTTAAACACTAAAATCCCTTAGTTAGTCTAGTAATTAACTAACAGACAAAGACCACCAGTTAATCAGTCAGAACATTTATCTATCGATCGTGAATATATAACCGTTTTCCTCACAGTTGATTAGAGAATAAAAACTTGAGTTGCGTCGAAGATGGACAATAAGTAGTGGATATTGATAAATAATTGATTATCACCTATAATATAACATATTGTATAATAATAATATACTGGCTGTTTTTTTTAGTTGGGAGGTTACCTTTATATGGAATACTACTTATTATAAAGGCAAACTGATTTTGACGATGGGACTAATCGGGATTAAACTATCTTCTAAAAATATTTTCAACTTCCCCCCACTACCGATTATACCGAAAGTAGACATCAACTTTCTTATTTTAAATGGCAACCCACAAATTTTATGTTTTATTTAGATTTTACGTAAAAAAATAAGGTGAGTTTATGTATACATGTTTATCGCTACCTTTGATTGTTTTAAAGATATTTCAATTTTTCGAAAAAAAAATGACAGAAAAGAGGGTTATTTTGACTTTTTGTATCTTTCTTATTATTTGCAGTAAAAACAGGAAATTTGAATTGAAGTCAGGAAATATTATAAAGACTATAATAACGTAAACAGATTTTACATTTATTATACAGAATGATGGAAAATTTATAATCTTGGCTGTTTTTGTTTTATTCAAAAAAACTCTGTTTTTTTAAAAGGGAACTATATGTTTTTTAATCATTTTTGAATTCTTCACATAAAAAGAAGAAAAAAGTTATATTACTTATTTTTTAAAATTTTGTGCCGTTACAGAGGTATTTTACATAAATCTCAAAATAAAAAAAATCAAACATTTCTTGTTTGTTCAAGTAGGAAATTAACTGTGGGCAATAAAAGCTTAAAGAATTAATCATAATAAGTAATAGGAAACAAAAATAATTGACAAAAAATTTACATCAAGAACAACAAGGGTGATCTTCTCTTTCAATACATTTAAAGACATATTTTAAGATTTCGAATTGAGTAACGTTTTTAAACACATCCGATTGTTCCTAGCAATATGCTTGTCATGCAGTAGTCGTAAAAAAAAATTACTAAAAAATTTCCATTTTGATTTTCATTGAAAAATTGAACGCTTAAAAATCCTGAGCTCTAATCTAACAGCATAACAGCTGAAGGACGAATTTTCTTGAACATTTGTTGTTGATTTTGATTACTCCAAAAATGAGAAGTCTGTTTAACAAACCATTTTTACGAAACTTACATTCGTGGCTACCTAAACATTTTTCAGTAAGTATTCTAACAATTAGCCAAAAACGTATTCGTCTTGTGCGGTTATCTTTTAATTGTTATTTGGCCTAAAATTTTTAAGCCTTGTGGTTGTGTTTTTTTTGAAAATTTTGTTGACTATTACCAAGTTGCTACTAAAAAAAAAGATATATTTTTCTTTTTCATTTTGCATTATATCTCTGTAACGGTGCAGAATTTTAAAAAATTAGTCATATAACTTTTTTCTTCTTTTTACGTGAGGAATTTAAAAATGTTTAAAAAACACATAGTTCCTATTTAAAAAAACAGAGTTTTTTTGAATAAAACAAAAACAATAAAGATCACAAAATTTCCATCACCCTGTGTAATAAATGTAAAACTTGATTACGTTATTATAGTTTCCATTATATTTCATGACTTCAACCCAAATTTCATATTTTTATTGCAAATAATAAAAAAGATACAAAGAGTCAAAATAACCCTCTTTTCTGTCAGTTTTTTCCGAAAAATTGAAATATCTTAAAAACTATTAAAGATAGCAATAAATATGTATTCATAAACTCATCATATTTTTTTACGTAGAATCCAAATAAAATATAAAATTTGGGGGTTGCTATTTAAAATAAGAAAGTTGATGTCTACTTCCGGTATAACCGGAAGTGGGCGGAAGTTGAAAATATTTTTGAAAGGTAGTTTAGTTCCGATTAGCCATATCGACAACATCAGTTTACCTTTATAATGAGTGATACTCCATATAAAGGTAACCTTCCAACTAAAAAAAACACCCGGTATAATAATAAGCAGCTTTCAATCTTTTAATGATCATTAACGTCAAACAGTTAACAAGCGTCGAGTAGGTGCTCGACATTGTCGATTAGGTAACAACACCATGCTTAAATAATAAACTAGGCGCTGTCCCTCTTATCATCAACCCGTTTTAGGTACGACCAATTTTACTTAGAAAGGCAGTTCAAAAGCGCCAATATCGGGGTAAGAATCATAGACACCGCCGGACAAGAAGAATACGAAAACCTCAATCGAATAAGCTATTCGCAAGCCGACGTATTTCTCGTTTGCTATTCGATCGTCAATCCCATCAGCTTCGAGAACATCGAGACCAGATGGCTGGCGGAAATTAAAAATTATCGAATGCCAAAAATTTTGGTGGGTGAGTTTTTAGGACGTTTCGACTTGGTGAAGTGATAGCCTATGTATATAATGAAATTTTTTAGGTACCAAGGCGGATTCTAGAAGGGAGTGCCCAAAATATATACCGCTAGCAGATGCTAAAAAATTGGGGCGAAAAATCAAAGCCGCTGGTGTATTTGAATGTTCGTCTAAAAGCGGGGAGGGCGTAATGGATATTATTGATTTCGCCTTGAGGGAGGTCTGCAAGAAACAGGATTCGAGATGCAGTTTAATATAGAAAAAAAAATCCTCGCCTGCTATAATTCGGAGTCTAAGAATTTATGAATGACATATGAGAACAAATGCATATATTATTGCAAGGGAAGCGTCATTCTGCCCAATGATGGAAGGTATTTTTTTGCAAAAACAGAGACTGATGTTTAATAAAGCATGAATTTTTTATTATTAATAAAATTCGTTTGCAAATTCTTCAAAAGATATTTCTGTTTTTAATGCTTTTCCTAAAAAATGACAGCACTGAAATTTCTTCAAATCAAAATTTTATGTTTTTAATCAAGGTTTCTTGAAAAAATAACAAAAAATGTCATTGTGTAATTATAGCTCTTCTGGATTCAATTCATAGAAAAGCGATTCGCCTTATTGATGGCGAGAGTTTGATAGATTCTGTTAAAAGACTGGAGCACAAGCGGGTGGTTTGTACAAATACTTTTACGGGAGTGTAAAAGGGCTGTTCTTCGCCATCTGTCTTTATTTCTGCATCCTACTTTTGGATCTTCAAAGGTATGATATGTTTAGCCTATGCGAGTGAATTTAACTTAAAAAAATCAAGTCAATCGACAAGAAAACTAGAACCTCTAGAAAAAGTCAAAATTTCGAGATTAAAGTTAAAATTGAATTTTGATGGCATATTCAAAATGTCAAAGAAAACACACATATTTAAGTAATAAAACCCGAAGTATCGAGTAGAAAATCAAACTTTCTGGAAATGAAACTTTAGCAAAAAATTCCAAATGAGTAGAAAAACGTAAATTGCATTTAACTCAAAATTTTGATAAAAAAACAGTCAGTGAGTGAATCAGTCGCTAGGCTAGTTTAGTTCACAGATTTGAGAATTTTTATCTTATCTTAGAATTCAATAGAGGAAAAGCTAAAAAATTTAGACAAAAAACCAAAATTTTGTAATTAAAATTTGAAGAAAAATCTATAATTTTTTAAAAATTTACAAAATTTTTAACAAATTTCGAAAATTGAGAAATTTCAACGAAATATACATTTTGAAATTTTGTTTTGAAAGTTTCTAATTTTTCCCAAAATTTCATTTAGTTTTAATTTGAAATTTTAATTTTAGATCCTTGAATGTTTATTAAAATATTGACTCTTACTTGAATTCCTACAGAAAAGTTGAAATTCTGAGATGTTGCAAATTTAAACTGGAAATTGAGGTTTTCAAAAAAAATTCAAAATTAAAAAACTTAGATTCTGGATTACTGCTCTTATGATATTATCCGTGTCGGGAAAAATTCAAAATTAAAGATTTAGAAACTTTGGGAAAATATTCAATATGTTAACTTATTCTTTGGAAAATTATATTTTTTAGAGATTAAATTAAATGTTTTAACTTAATGCTTAATGTTTGAGAAAAGAAGCTTTGAAACTATAGTTGAAATGTTGATAGAATCTCAAAATGTATGGAAATATCAAAATTTTAACCAAAGTTTAAATATTTAAAAATAAATAAAAAACTAAAAATTTTGAGTAAAACTGGAATTTTGAAATTTGAAAACAAATTTCAAGCTTTTTCAGACATTTTTACTTTTTTATAAAATTCTGAATTTACGACTTCAAATAAAAACTGTTTCAATTTTTCATGCTAAAAACCGGTTTTTCGACATTGAATTCAAACAAAAACTTTTCCAAAATTTCGAATTTAAATTCGAACATTTAAAGTCGAATAGTTAAATTTTCAGCAAAAAATGAAGATGTTGGGTAAAGTACAAATTTTAAAACTTGATTTTATATTTTGAGTTGAAGAGGACGATTTTGAGATCAATTTCGAAATTAAAAAGTCCTGGATTACGAAGTAAATCTACATTTCGAGTTTAAAGTCATGATCGAATTCCAGACTTTAAATTTTAATTCAAAATTTTATGGTTAAAATCGAAATTTCGAGAAAAATCGAAATGTCGAGATCGGGATGAAATGTTTCGAGACCGAAATTATAAGTTAGAAAAATCATTTCAATTTTTTCTTGAAATTTAAGGATATTTAAATTAAAAATTAGAAGTTTTCGATGTTTCATTTTCAATTTTTAATCGCGTTTTAACGATGTAAACTATTAGTAAACAATGGCTAATGAAGTAGAAATGATCATTACACTTTCATTGAAGACATTAAAATTGATTAAAGAGGGAGAAGGTGCAAAAAAGAAATAGAATAAAAATTAAGAAGTAACCAACATACGTTTGTCTTATTCTTTTTTGCTCTTTTCATAAACACTACATCTTGTTTAAGTGTCCTATTTATTTTTATAACTCATTCTGAAAAATTCTATAACAGCTAAAAACATATTGGCAACCTTAGACGTAGCTTTTAATCAGACATTTCGCTTTCTAAAATCCTTTCCTATTTTTATCATGTTATTCGGCCAGATTATCCACTGGAAATAGTTAAAAGTCGAAGGACTATTTTATAAATCGGGTTAGGAATCAGTTCGCATTCAAGGATTGTCATCTAGCGCTTGTCCTCACAAGTCGCGTGTTGGAAGCGCAGGAAATCCGAGTTTCGAGGATGTTTCAGCGGTCATTTCAGAGATGTCGCCAAACGGCTGCGAGGAAATATTGAAAATATTTAAAGTTTATCGGTAGACTGTTTGATTCAAAGAGAGCCAACTGACCGTTCTACCCTTTCTAACGTCTAAATTTTGATAAATAAATCAGAATTTCCAGAAAGTTTAATTTAAAAGACAGTTGAAATTTCCCAAGAAACGTTGTCAAAAATTTTTTTATGAGAGAGAGGCAGAGAGAGAGGGAGAGAGAGAGAGAGAGAGAGAGAGAGAGAGAGAGAGAGAGAGAGAGAGAGAGAGAGAAAAAGGGAGTGAACGAACAGAAAAAATGGAACTTTGAAAAGCAACCCAGAAGTTATTTAATAAATCGAGTGTAGATCCTGAATGGAGATTTTGAAAATTTGAAGAGAAATTTAAGTTCCAAGTAAACAGTTTTAAAGCTGATATACTCTCAGAATTTTGTAAACAAATTTTAAATCTCGAGCAAAAATCTGGAAATTGAATCTAAATCTCTAAAATTTCAGAAAAAAAGGTTAAACCGGAAATTTTGGGAAAAGAGAAAATTTTGAACCTTATAAAAATATTTTCTCAAAATTTCGATTTTAAAGGAGAAATGGTAGAAAAAAAGGTAAACATTTCGAGCACAAAACCAGAATAAAACACAATTTCCAAAAAAAATATATAATTACAGAAAAACTCTTAAAACTTGAAATCTGAAATTACGAAATTTCGGAATTGAAATTGGTGAAGGACTAGAATTTAAATATTGCGAAAAAATTAGGAATTTAATTTGAAAAAACCGAAAGTGTAAACTGAGATTTTTGCAAAAAACGTAGAATTCTCATATACATATTTTAAAAATATATTTATACTTTGAGTGTAAAATCAAAATTTTAGGAAAATAGGTAAACATTGCAAGTTTTAAATAAAAGTTCTGAAAAAGTAAAAATATCGTCAGAAATGGGGAAGAATTTGCATCAGATTTTCCAGATGAAAGTAAAAAAGTAGAATTGAAGAAAAAGTAAAATCTTTTTAAAAAAACACACTTTAAGTCGACAATATTAAAAGAAAAAGTAAAAATTGAAAGTGAAAACTCGGAATTTTGCGAAAAAATTGACGAGCGGTTTTCGCTTTTTGCAAATAAGGTAGAATCCCTCTCGAAAAAGACAAACTTTGGCGTATAAATTTAAAAGTTTATTGAAAAAGAGTAGGAAGTGCGAAATTTTGATAATAAATCAAATTTTTACTAAAAAAAATGAAAATTTTAGCAAATCTTTTGAGTAAAACTCCACAAAACTTGATAAAAGAAAAAATGCAATTAATAACTTAAAATTTCAAAAAAAGTCAAAATCTTGAGATTAAGCCGAGACTTTGAGTTTAAGCTCTTAATCACGAAAAGAAAACCAAAATTTTGTAAAAAAATTTGAATTTATGGAAATTTTTGAGCATAAATTCTAACTTACTAGATGAAATCAAAATAAAAAATCAAGATCTGTAGAAGAATTCAAAAGTTGAAATTGTTGAAATTTCGAAAATAAATCTCCATATTTATAAAAAAAAATAAATTTAAATCGCAAATTACGAGGACAAAGTAGAAATTTCTTAAATAAGGTTCATTTAAAAATAAATTCAAAATTCGATTGAAAGAGTATGTTAATTTCTAAAAAAAAAGGTTTCGTGTTAATGATGGAGTTAAAAAAAATGGAAATTTTTAGAAAAATATCCTAAAATTTTTAAATTTGCTATGAAATTTTAAGGAAACCTAAACGAAATTGTGAGAAAAAAGTTGAAATTAAAAAACACAGCAAAATGTATCGAATAAAAGTTAAACTTCTAGAAATAATCTAAATTTGTAGTAGAAATTTTGAGAAATATTTAAGAAATAGGGGGCCCTGAAAAGTATCTTGTGAAAGAGATTACTGATTCCTAGCTACACCACTGGTCTGAAATATATAGAGGTGTTTTGAATAAGATGCATATACTGAAGGAGCATTATTTGCTATGAAATTTTAAGAAAACGTAAACGAAATTGTGAGAAAAAAGTTGAAATTAAAAAACACAGCAAAATGTGTCGAATAAAAGTTAAACTTCTAGAAATAATCTAAATTTGTAGTAGAAATTTTGAAAAATATTTAAGAAATAGGGGGCCCTGAAAAGTATCTTGTAAAACAGACTACTGATTCCTAGCTACACCACTGGTCTGAAATATATAGAGGTGTTTTGAATAAGATGCATATACTGAAGGAGCATTATCTTTGAACAAATTTGAGAAAAAAAGTTTATATCAACGCAGCTCTGGAAACGGTTTATTTTTAAGATGGAGGGCATAGGCTTATCTAGAAGAAGACAGAGTGGGACATTTGCCCTCGTGGCTCTTGAAGCCGCCGAAGATTTATATTCAATTGAAATTTCCATTTCATCTTCAGAATTCGTACTTTACTTGAAATTTCGATATTTGTTGATAATTTCAATTTTTTTGCATATTTCGTGATTTTCCAAAAATAAATTATTTTATAATTCATTGCACATATTGGCTTTCCCTGGAAAATATCACATTTTTATAAAATTTCGAACTTTTTCTAGAAATTTTGACTTTTTTTGGAAATTTTGATCTTTTTCTCAAAATTTCAATTTTTTCCAAAATCTGTTTTTGCTTTTGTGTTTTTAATCAAAAGGTCCATAGTTGTCTCAAAATTGGTTTTGTTTTGGAAATTTGATTTTATTTCAAATCCAGTCCTTCATGTTTCTGAAAATCTCAATATTTTCCTTCAAGTTTCTTTTTATTTGCAAATTTTTATTTCTTTTTCAAAAGTTGTCTCTTTTATAAACAGAAACATTCAAAATTAACCATTTTATCAAAATTTAACTTTCATCAAAACAACGTTTTGTGCGAAATTCTAACTGAAAAATCTGAAAAATTTCAAATTTCTTCTCAATTTTGAAGTTTCACTTAAATATTTCAAACCAAAAATTTCGCCTATTTTTTCAAATTCATTCATTTTTCTTAACATTTGGATTTCTCTAAAATTTTTAACCTTATAGAATCAAATTGTCCAAAAATTTTGACTAATTTCTTAGAGTTTGATTTTTTTTCAAATTCTTAATTTTTATCCCAAAATTTGATATTAAAAATTTCTGAAAGTTTCGACTCTTCTTTAAACCCGTGTTTTTCTTAAATGTTTCTTTATCACCAAAAATTCGAAATTTTGCCTTTATTCTCAAAATTCTTTTTTTAAAATGTTCTTTCAAAAATCGTTTTTTTTTCTTAAATTTTGATATTTTTCTCAATACGTATTCATCTTTTTTTGAAATTCTGCAAATTTTCCTAATATTCTTTTTTTTCCTATATATTTCAACTGTTTCAAATTAAACTCTCCGGAAATTTTAAATTGCAGCTATCTCAAAATTTCCCTTATTTTCGACATTTCGACTTTTATCTCGAAATATTTTGTTTCTAGAATTGTAAACTTTTTCCTCGAAATTTGCTCATTTTGAAATCTCTACTTTCTCTAAATTCATTTATGTTGTTTAAATTCGATCGGAATGTTAATAAAAAAACAACCATGTTAAGAAAATATTTTTATATTTAGAGAAAAAAATTGGATTTCTTTGAAATGCAATCTTGTCCCCTAAAACCAAGAAAGATTAAAAAACACAACAAAGGTTGCTCTAACGTGTTTTGCTAGCCAATCTATCAGCTTCAGAGAGATACTGAATTTCTTTACCGAAATTTAAATATTATGTTAACATTTAAATTAAAGTAAATATTTCGAAAAACATATTTTTGACAAATTGCGATTTTTTTTGAAATTCGGCTTTTTTTCACAAAAGTTGACCTTCGTCCTTTTTCGATGTTTCGACGGTTTTCAAATTTTTCGAGAAGGAAATTTGATTTTCTGAAAATTTTGACTTTTTCTCGAAATTCGTCTTTAGAAATTATAACTTTTTCCGAATTCTACTTTTTTCGCTCTTTCTTCCCTGTTCTTGTTTATTTGAATATTTTCTAGAAATTGAGATCATTGTCTCGAGATCTTGACAGCATTTTTCGAAATTCGTTTTTATTAATGTTGGTTTTTTTGCTTTTTTTATTTTTACTTTGTGGATTTTCACTTGATATACAAATCTTGTCCTCTGAAACCAAGAAAGATAAAAAATAAAACAAAAGTTGCTGCAACGCGTTTCGTTAGCCAAGTTGTCATCTTCGGACAGATACACTATCTCATATTTCATATCAGTATTTTGCTGAATTTGTAACTTGGCTATCGAAACGCGTTAGAGCAATTTTTGTTGTATTTTTTAATATTTCTTGGTTTAAGGAGACAAGATTTGCATATCAATTTTGGAAAATAACCTAGGACCAGCCCGTTCCACCAAAAAAAAAAGATTTCCACTCGTTTCTCCAAATTCGTTTTATTCTCGGAACAGGAAATACCCCAAAATTTGACGTTTTATTTCTGGAAATTTTCTACCTCCTCCAAATTTCGACTTTTTCTTAAAATTTCTTTAATTATTTCAAAATCGGGACAAAATATTAACAAAATGTCATAATTTCGAGAATAATATTTTTAGATTAGTACAAAAAAGCTTTCCAATTATATTAAAATTTAAATAAAATAAAATTCTGAGGAAAATATCGTTGGTTATTTCAGTGTTTTTCTCCAAATTCGATTTATTCTGGAAATTGTGATTTCTTTTTACAAAATTTGTCTTTTGGAATTTTGGACTTTTTTTAGAAATTTTAGCATTTTTCCAAATATTCTGAAAGAAATTATTTCAAATTCAATTTTCTGACTTTTTTTGAAAATTCACTTTTTTTCGAAATTTAGATCCTGATTTGGAAGTTCGATCTCCCAAGCTCGCGCAGTTCAATAAAAATATACAATATACTCAGCTGAAGATTTTCTGGTTTTATTTTTTTTCCCATCAATTTTTAAAATAATTGTTGCCCCTCCCCATAAATGAAATCCTGCCTACGCCCATGATAGAGGGTACTGAAAATTAAGAAACATTTCGTTTTTCCTTAAATACTTCGAAGCCTCTTGAAATATTGTTTTGGTAATCCTAATTAGACATAAAAACGCATTTTCTGCAGGAAACATTTTTGCTCTTCTTGTGTCAGTGGCATCCGCGCCAATATGTTCTTGAGTATTCCTAGCGAAAAAAATGGTACGCCACTTCGTTTTTTCTAAATAAATAGCAATTCCATAAATAACATTCATTTCTTGGTAAAAATGCTGCCTTGAATTTTTTGTTTGATAAAATGTTTTCTATTAAAATCATTTTTTAGCTTTAAAAACTTTTACTTCTTTCAAGCTATTGGTTTATTAATTATTAAAAATAGTTACTTTCAAAAAACGTGTAAATTTAACTTATTTGATATAAGTTTTTACAAAGAAACCACAAGGAACAAATTTCCCTTAACATAAGATATTAAATCTGTAGAAAAGAATATCAAGAGCCCATTAAGATACAAAAAAATTCAATTTTATTTTTTTAATCAAAAAGCATTCGTTGGACTAAAAATGTTAATAGAAAATTTTTACTAAGAAATAAAAGTCTTAATTAAAACCGTACTTATTTTGAAAAAAAAATTGGTGGTGTGATTTTTTTTCTTTTTTTTCTTGATGAGAAATGTTCCAGGACATATTAAGCGAAAACGCTCGTCAAAAAATTAAGAAAGCATTTTTACCAAGGAATTGAGGGTGTTTATGAAATTAGTACCTATTTTAAAGAAAATCAGTGGAATACATTTTTTTTGTTAAGAATACTCAAAGGCACTTTAACGCGAATGTAGTAGAACAAATATTTTTCTGCAAAAAATGTGTTTTTGTATTTAGTTAGTATCTACCAAAATTCAAAAAAATATTTCAAGAGGTTTCAAAGTATTTAGAGAAAAATGAATTTTTTTCTTAATTTTCAAGACCCTGTATCTTAAGAATAAAGCGGATCCGGTCATATGTTGATATGAACTTTTTTTTTAAAATCATTCAAAGGTTTGGCTCCTTCAGTATTAACATCATATTCAAAAACGCCCTGCATATCAGATAACAAGTAAGCCGAATGACATACAGTAAAATTTAAAAAAAAGATACCCACAAAGAAAGACAGGTAGAGGACAGACAGGTAGAAAAAACACACAGGAATATAGAAAGATCAAAAGACAGATTGACACACATTCAGGAGGAAACAACAACATCAGGTAAGACAAAGATAGCGAACCAGGTACAAAGCAAAACTGACAGATAGAAGTAAAACTTTGGAAAATATTTTTTCCTATAGCTTACTTATTAAAAATGTTAACGTTAAAAAATTTGAAGTCAGGATCTAAAATCTAGAGATCTGGAGCCTTATTTGCTTTCTTTATTTTTTCTGTATGAAATCTATGATCATTTTAAGTTACAGCCTTTTCAAAATCACCACCTTTAATTTGTGTGTCTAGTGCATTTAGACGAATTATTGCCTTTCCCATATCCGTTTCCTTCAGTCTTCTTTTTTTTTATCTCAAAGTGGATATATTCGTGGTGCACTTTACCTTAAAACGTAGACGAATCTTAAAAACTTGTTATGCGTAAAACTCCATCCACGTTATCTTATCTGAGCCACTTTCATTGTGTGATTTCATAATACAGTCACTGTCACACAACGTATTGCCGCATTGTTGAAAGTCACCAAGGCGTCGATGTTTACTGCGGATCGCAGTAGTAGAAAAAGTAGTGCTTTTGACGATGTTTTAAAAAGTACGAGTAAAAACAATTTTGAATATTTACGAGTAAGTCGTTTATATTATTCAGAAATGAGACTTTTTCGTCAACTGGGATTGGAATGCTTATCAGTTATTCTGAATTAGTCGAAAAGATAAATGATTGATTATGTGATTGCTTGATTTGGCAAATAGGTGTTTTGTACTTTATTTGATTACACATAATTACGCGATTCGCTTTTAGTTCCTTTAATGTAATACTTTGATCATGTAATGTAAAGACTAAAATGAAGAAGACCATTAGAGTGACCGTGGTGGGCGATGGTGGCATTGGGAAAACTTGTATGCTTATCGCCTACAAAGACAAAACATTCGATGAAAATTCCTACGTACCCACTGTGTGAGTATAACGAAACTTTAGAATTTCTTTCTTCAGAACAGAAAGCTCATTTTATTTGTTCGAAAATCATTTATAATCTATCGCGCTAATGGTTATTTTTATATTCTAGCTTTGATGTCTACTCGATGACTGTCCCTATCAACAATCAGGATTACACGATTGTTTTATATGATACAGCTGGCCAGGAGGAATTTGAAAAGCTCAGAAAGTTAGCCTACAATAATGTAAGTATAGTTTAAATAGTGGAATTCCTGGCCAATTTTAATACCAATTTATAAATTAGAATATTGTTCACAACGCTCGCATTTAAAGTCAAAATTTTGAGTATTTCCCAATTATAATTCAAAATATTGACTTCTATTAAAAAAATGTTGGATTTCTTTGGTTAATTTATCAACTTCAAATTCAAGAGTTCAACATTTTCTTATATTTATTAACCTCAACTGTAACTTCAAAGTTTTTCTCAAAAATTTGATCAGGACTTGAAGTATGGTTTTTTTTGTCAAAATTTCTTATTATTTAAATTTTCACTTGTACAAAAATTCAACAGTAAGTCACGATTCCTACTTTTTTAACGCAATGTTAGTCCTAAAATTAAAATAGTTAATTTTTATTTCAATTTAAATTTTGAAATTTGTATTTTGTTTTTAAAATTTTTATATCTAAAAATCGTAGTTATTATTTTAAAAAATCGACTTAAAATTCAAAATTTTGTGCTTTGCAGTAAAATTTCAACTTTCAAATTCATAATTTCAATTTTGAACTCTTCAATTTAAAGGTTTTCCTAAAAGAAGTTATAATTCTAGTTGCTAGGTCTCGATTTTTTCTTACTATGAGACCTTAAACGAGGTGTTTTTAGTTTTACTTACATATTTAGCGACTTAAACTTTTCTTAAACTTTTTACCTTATTTGCTCTTCCTAATTTTTTTTTAAAATTTCGACATAAAATTCGACATTGTGACTGGAAATAATAAGTTCGAATCAAACATTTTCACATTTTCTTGAAAATTCAACATTTAAAACAATTTTAATGTAACTTTATATACATGAAACATTTATCCAATTTCATTTCCCCATTCCTTCTCATTCTATTTCTTTTCATTTCATTTAGTCCCATCTCATCCCATTCCATTTCATCCCGTCCCAGTCTCATTTTATGCCATCCACCAACCAATCATTGTCATAACCATTAATTGGTCATTTTTATAACTTAATTTGATTCTTGATGGTTAATAATTTAATTCATAATCTTAGGAACAAACCTCACTCTTCTCCCAATTACTAAATAAAATCAAAGAAGCAATATTTCTAAAAAATTTCGTAAAATTATTTATTACATCATAAAATGCCTTCGCAATAAAGCACAACATGAATTTTAGATCGATGTCTTCATAGTATGTTACGCTATAAACGAAAGGACTTCATTCGAAAATGTCAAAACGCTCTGGTGCCGAGAATTGCAACATTGCTGTCCCCACGCTAAAATTATTCTGGCAGGTAAACTAAAATTGAAATAAATCGGAAAGCGAATAAACAGATGATTTCAGGTACGAAATCGGACAGTCCCCATCGAGAAGTTTCACAGGAAGAAGGCTTAAGGTTGCAGCGCCAGATCAAGGCAGACGGATTCATAGAAAACTCGGCGAAAATGAGGCGAAACATTGAAGAGACGTTCGCTTTGGCCCTTAGTGCTGTCGTAAGGACGCCACCTCGAAAGAGATCAACCAACGTAACATGCAATGTTCTCTAAGACTTAATAAAACTATTTCTATTAAGTCGAAATCAGTTTTGTAAATCAATCGAATACTGTCATGTTGTAAGCATTTTAAACAGCTTTGATGGTTGTAAATTGTAAAAATATATCGTAAAGTTATTTTTCAGTAGTTGGTCCTGATAAATAAAGTTTTGTAGTTAGAAAGACATTTAGGTCTACTTTGATCTATTTTATGGAATAAGAAGAATTCTTGATGTTATTTTAGTATTTTTCTCCAAAAATTCAAGTGGCACTTGGAAAATTTCAAAGGTTATAAACAGTTTACTAGAAAAGGAACTTGTTTTTGAAAAACATGACAAAAACCTTTTCAAATTAATAGAAATATTCTTAAAAACAAAAAATATCCCAATATGAAGACCCAGTTTACGGAATTCTACCACCAATATTTATAATTCTAGTTTAGAGGTGATTATAGTGCTCAAAATGTGTAAGTGATCTTAGTACTAAAATAATTATTAATGTTGGGTATTCATCGAATTAACGAATGGTTTTTGTTTACCACAGAAGTGGCAAGAAGGCCGATTTTCCATATTTCCATGTCTAGCTAAGCTGAATGCTATTGTGCGCCTTTAGAATGGATTTCTCTTTGTCTGAAGTCGGTCTCGAGGCTTCAATAAGGGCCGGCAGTTGCGAGAAATAAAGTTTGTTTGAGCTCTTTCGGCCGAATAGCACAAAATCGTCGGCTATTGCACTTTGCTCACATAACGCTCTTACGTAAATTGTTCATTTCGAGCGAGATTCATTTTGTAGGTGCAAGATCGCTGACCTACAAGCTGAAATTGCAGGACAAACAGGAGAATACTTCAACGTGCCATGTGCTGAGAATTATCACCTCACATCCGGAGGAGGGACGTTTTTATAGGAGACAGTTTTATACAAAAGGAACAGGAGGTAATGCGGCGCAGGTTGTACGAATTTCATTTGTAAAACCACGTAACTAAGTGAGAATGAACAACTACTTGATTGTAATTTGTTGATTCTGATTGAGTTTTTCGTGATCTAATCGTCTTGTATTATTTTAAATTACCTTAAAAGGTGATTTCTTCCGGTGAATTAATTTCGAGATTTCTCTAAATCCCAGGGTCAGATTGACCAAACTGAAGAAGTATTACTCCACTGATAACCCATCAAAATCAAAATTCGAGATTTAATGTCTGTCACTCATACATCGAAAAACTATTGATGATTTAAAAATATATTTTTTAGCCTAAGCACAATACCTCCAAAAGCAGTTTTAATCATTAATTTGTATTATACTCATTTTTCCCCATCTTTAGTTAGAAATAATGACACTATAACCGAGGTACTCTGTATATAGGAATTTTGAGTTAAGTTTAATTCATGGGTGATTCAATTCACTTTATTAAAAAATCGGGAAATTTGCATTTCTTCTATGGTGGCTAACAAGTTTCCAAACTCATGAAATTACCAGTTTTACAGCTTTCACTTCTTTTCGAAGAGCCCAGATCAGTGGCTATTACCTCTTCTTGTAATTTCAGCGCGAATTTTCTCGTGTAGTTGGCGATAATGCAAGGTCGTCGGGACCACGACCATTCTATTGGAAATTGCTTCTCACTCGGGTTCTAGCTAGATTATAACTCGATGATTTGATTGCGAAAGGGTGCGAACGATTGAACGACTTTAGGGTCACAATATCGGCCACAATATCGAAACGGAAAGCAAACACATCGACAAGTTAAACGATATTGCATTTTCGAATTTTCAGGCGCTACTTGCAACTAATTGAATAGTCTGAGGCTTAAGCTCTTTATTTACTTAATAACAAAGTTCATTTTTCTTTTTAATTTGAACTCATTTCATAAGTTTTCTAATTTCACTTGCGCAGATATAATTTGGTTCTTACTTAAATGCAAAAAAAAGTTTGTTCTCCTAATTAGCGTTATTTTATTTAAATAGGTTGTATTTTCTCAAATTAGTGTAGTAGTAAGGTTTACAAAGTAAGCAGTTTATTAATTACTTCAAATTCAATTTCTGTCACGCTTTGACTTTTAGGAATTTAAAGTGAATTAATTTTAAATTTTTGATGATTTTGTGTTTAAATTGATTTCTCTTAATATAGTTAAGGTAGTTCACCGGTCAATTGTTACTAGCAGTGTTGCGTACAGGCTTTTAAAATTAAAAAACCCGTGACGGTAGCGAAACCGAGATATTCAATGTCAAAATTACAATTTTTTTGATAAACGGACTGGTCCTTGGTTATCTTCAAAAATTGAAACACAGAACTTCTCCCCTGAAACCAAGAAAAATTAAAAAAAAAATTATAAAACACAACAAAGGTTGCTCTAACGCGTTTCGACAGCCAAGCTGTCATCTTCAGAGAGAAACTAACATCTAATCTTAAAATTAACCCTTATATACTAAGAATATTCACTTCGTGCGTGATCGGCCGCACCCGAACGCGCATCCAATCATACACGTCGTTGTGTCACAATTTCTTATCTATCAACCTTAACTATTTTTAACAAAGATGAATGGCCTAAAGGTCCAGCGCAACCATTCATAAGGTTGTTTCCAGCCTTATGGATGGCTAAGCTCTCACATGCATTTAACATATAATTCTTATTAACTACTCTTAACAATTTAATATTATTATCTATCCAATGATCTAATTCAAAAGCATGTCGAGCCACACTTGACTTCTCAGTTCTTCCGTACCTCAAATGAGCCAAATGTTCTTTGAGTCGGATTTTAAGAGATCGTCTAGTTTGTCCGACATACTTTTGAGGACAATCCCTACATGAAATTTGGTAAATACCAGACTTATCTGTTTGCTCTACTTTATCCTTTAAACTACCCAAAAGCGAATTTAATTTTTCATTAGAAGTATAAATAACCCGAAAACCCTGATTTCGTAAAATTCCACCCAAACCCTGGGTGAGCGAGGGTTCAAATGGAAGTGAGACGAATTTAAAGTTTTTGTTTTCATCAGCTCGGAAAGTTGTAGTATTCACCAATTCACATTTAAATTTTTTCTTATTAATAATTTTATAAATAATATTTGGATCGAATCCATTAACTTCAGCTATATGTTTTATTGTCTTCAACTCCTTTCTGAATCTTTCTCTACTAAGAGGCGATGGGCAAGGAAGTTGAAGCTTGCCATTTTGTGCTGTATGCAATGGTTAGAATCGGAAGTTATATAGCGGAAGGTACTGGAATCTTTCCTATATACATCAAATTCTAATCTATTTTTATTCCTAATAACTAAAGTGTCTAAAAATGGTAAAGCGGCTTCTTTCTCTAATTCTACAGTGAATTTAACTGTTGGAAAACGTGGATTTAAAACATCAATAAAATTATCTAAATTTTGATTTTTTGTGTCAAAAATAGCAAAAATATCATCTACATATCTAATCCATACCCTAGGAAACAAACTACATTCATTTTTAAGACGACTTTCAAAAACACCCATGAAGAGCTCAGCCATGAAAGGTGACAAAGGATTTCCCATGGCTGCTCCCTCAAGTTGTTCATAAAATTCGTTATTAATTTGGAAATAATTTTGATCCATACATATTTTCGTTAATGAAATATATTCGTCAATAATTTTGCCTGAAAGGTTATTAGATTCCAACAGATCTCGAAGGTATAATAAAGTTTGAGGTATGGGTACACTGGGAAAGAGGGAAGAAACATCAAAAGAAACCAGCATTTCACCCTCCAACAACTCTTCATTCTGAATTTTCTGTACAAACTCTTGGGAATTCTTGACTGACAAACTGAGTTGCTGGAATTCTAATTTGCTGAATTCTTTTACTAGCCATTTTGATAAATTATCCAATAGCTCCAATAGCTCCAATAGCTGACACAATTGGTCTCACCGCCTTTCCGGGTTTATGTATTTTTGGCATTCATCTTTGTTAAAAATAGTTAAGGTTGATAGATAAGAAATTGTGACACAACGACGTGTATGATTGGATGCGCGTTCGGGTGCGGCCGATTACGCACGAAGTGAATATTCTTAGTATATAAGGGTTAATTTTAAGATTAGATGTTAGTTTCTCTCTGAAGATGACAGCTTGGCTGTCGAAACGCGTTAGAGCAACCTTTGTTGTGTTTTTTAATTTTTCTTGGTTTCAGGGGACAAGTTCTGTGTTTCAAGTTCTGTGTTTCAAAATTACAATTTTTTTACATGTAAGGTCTAGCCGAAGAATGTTTTCGAAAAAAATTTAATTTATTGCGACCCAACTTTTTATGGATTTTGATAAAAAAGTAATATATTTTGTAGGATGGTATCGTGCACAAACTTTTTAAATATGAGGATTTTTACCGTACTATTTTTGCGTAATCGCAATATAAAGTTATATAAACTTTGAAATTTCGATGCTTTCTTTTGCACGTTCAAAAAACATCTTGAAGTATTGGCAACATGGCAGCTTTACCGCCATTCTAGATGCCTTTAACGAAAGCTCTAATGCTTAAGTTTTTCGCATGAGCAGTACAGTGATGTCGCCTCAAAAAATCTACCTCAAAGCATCTTGGGGAGTTGTATTATTGTAGCAGGCGATAGTCTATGCTAAAGATCCAGTATGAGTGGCAGTCTGGCGCTTATGTCTTGATTTACGAAGTGCAGACTTAACGTTCCGAAAATTTTTAGCTGCGACTACTGCTGACAAATTATCTTAGGAAATGAGGTAAGTTTATCACCGTATTTTAAAAACTATGTTACTAAATCTTTTAGAAGATGTGTCTTTGATCAGAAGAGTTTCGCTTCTGGTATGATGGACATACTGAGTTACCGTGCTCTTCTGTCCAAACTTTCTTATCCTTTGTACCAAATTTTAAATTCAGAAGAGTTTCGCCTCTGATATGGTGGACATACTGAGTTACAGGGCTCTGATATTTTGAAATTGGTCCTTTTTTTCATTTTTCATTTTTGTATATTTCCTTGTATTTTATTTATTTGTTTCCGAAGAAGCCCCCTAAGATGGTGGGCGAAACGTCGAGCACTTTTAGTAGTTCTTTGATACGGTTTAATCCCGGAAGAAGTATATCCTGCACTGACTCTGGCCGTGGAAGCCTTCGTTATCATTTTCAGTTTAAGATCGAAATTTAATGAAAGAAATAAAAAACAAAAACATTTAAAAAAAGTTTAATATTTCAAGTGTATAATTGAAATTTTGAGAAAACGGTTTAAGAAGACGGTTCAAGAAAAATATCAAAATGTCCATTTTTTTCTAAATTTCATTTAATTACGTTTTCAAAAAATTTGTGTTTTTCTTGAAAATTCCACCTCAAGGTAAATTTGTTTGAATCAATAGTTTTCTAAAGTTCAACATAATTCTAAAATTTACAGGCTGAACTTTCTATTTTAACCTCTTTATTTAATATTTCCACTTTAAATCTGTTATATATCTTGTTGAAATGTTTTCTTTTTTCATAGATTCAATTGTAGTTCCAAAAAGTCGATTTTTTCTCGATATTTATTAATTTTATAAATATATTTGGAATATCGACACTTTTCTTTAAATTTTGGATTTAATTTCCATAACTTCGAAGTTTTTTTCTAAAATTTTGATAGTTTTTCGAAACTTCGAGATTATTATTGTTCCCCCGTTTTGACAGGTAATAATAACTTTGTAACATTTTTTTGCAAACCACTTTTTTCGAAAAAATTGGTTTTTTTGTAGGGACCGACTTTTGGCTTTGATTTCAAGCACTTTCGGTCAAATAAACTTAGTTTTGTCCACAGTTCGGTTTCAACCCAAGATAAAACTCGGAATTTAAAAAAAAACAAAATTTTAGATAAAATCGAAATTTGCAAAAAGTATAAAGTTTAAATTTTAAAAAGTATAAGTTAAACAAAAGCTTTCAGAAAAAAAGTCAAAATTTAGAGAAAAAAAAACTCCAAATTTATAATACATAAAATTATCCTTCAACAATTCTAAAATTCCTTCTCTCAAAAGCACAACCCTAATCTCAAAATTTTTTTAAAATGTAAAACCTCAACAACATTTTTGACTAAAAAATAAAGAAATTTTAGTTTTCATGAAAATTTTGAATTAAAACTTAATTCTGTTTTACGTAAATATCGACTTTTTCTAATCTTTTATTTTTTTAATTTCTCAACTTCTGGAAAAAATTCAAAATTTTTAAAAAATTAAATTAGCATTAAGGAAGTTCAATTGTTGAGTCAATGTAAAAATTTCCGAATAAAAATTCAAATAGAATTCGCAAACTTTCGACCCCAATTACCAAATTTGAAATATTCGAAAAAATATAAATGTTTACTAAAAAGTATATACAAATTAAATATTTTTACTAAATTGCTTGCTTGCCGAAATTTTAAAATGGCATATTTTTTAATTTCAAATTTTCTCAGAAATGTTGAATTTTTCCTAAATTCCCAAATTTTATTTTTATAAGTTTTAGCTTTATCCCAAAATTTGAATTTTTTTTTAGATTTGAAGTTTAATTTTAAATTTTGTTTAAATTTTGTGGAGAAATTCGAAAACTATTTATAAATATTGAGATAAAAATTAAAAAATATCTTTTAAATTTTGAGTTTAGCTTTTAAGTGTTGAAATTCTTCTCGCATGTGAGATTTTAATCTGTAGAGACCGGATTATATGCATTTGCATATTTAACCCATTTTTAATGGCTACTTCATATTTCACCTAAAATCCAATAATGATGCATATTTTCGCTATATTTACAATATTGTTCGATGGGCACCTACTTAATGACTGAAGTCTTACTAAGTGCTGGGAGGGACTAGATAAAAACCATTTTTTATTCAACATTCTGCTTTCTTTTGCAACATTTGTCTTTTATGTTAAAATTTCGAATTTTTTATTAAAATTTAATATCACTCTTTTCAAAATCTAATTCCTTTAAAAATGTCAATTTTTGACTTAAAATTTTTCATTTTTTTTCTTTAAACATCCCATTCTTTAAAATTCGACCTTTTCTAAAAATTTACAGTTTTTTAAAATCCGAATTTCTGCAAATTTTGACTTTTTTATCGAAATTTACGTTTTCCTCAAAATTTGGTTTATCTTTTGATAAAAAAGTAAAAACTATGGAAACATTTTTTTTACATTTATGAATTTTTGTAAAAAGACAAAAGGTCTAGCAAATTCTCTTTGGAAATTAAAAGGTTTTCGAGGCCTTTTTCGATCCAAATTTGTGAAGATATTAACTTGTTTTTATCTCAATATTGGTCATGTTTTGATGTCAGGGTGGGGCACTTATCTTCCCCTGACTTAAGCAGTCAAAAGAAAATACCTATTCAATTAAAAAATTTACAGTTTTTCTAAAAATTTGCCCATTTTTTTCCAAACTATAAGTCTCTGAGATATTTTAAATTAGTACTAGATTTCGTCTTTATTTTTGAAATTCCTTTTTTAAAATTTGACACTCTCAAAATTTTGTTTTGCAATTTTGAGTTTTTTTGTTGAAATTATATTTTTACTGTTTGCTCAGAATTTGACTTTTTCTCGAAATTTTGATGTTTATCTCAAAATTCAGTATTTAATATTTTTAAAAAAGACGAATTCTTTATCAAAATTTGTATTTATTTTTTTCGAAATTTCGATCTTTTTCTGAAAATTTCCCCCGTTTAGTGTTTCACGAGTTACTTGTTCTTGTCTTGCTTTTTCTTGTTCTTGTTTTGTTCTTACCGAAAAAACAAGCAAGAAATTTGTAAACAAGAACAAGATAACACAAGAAGTTCTCTCAGCAAGAGCAAGACTTCTTGTCAATAAATCAGCAAGAAGTAAGATTTATTGCTTTTCTTCAATATTCTCTTATAATAAGTGATGCTCTAGTGGTGCACTTATAATAGTGAGGCTGGCTCTGGTCGTTGACCTAAGTATGTATATCTTTCGCCAGTTTTGATAATATAAGATACGAATTTTTGAATTACGCCATCGGTCATATTTGTATTCCCCTGCGTTCATCGGTATTAAAAGAGCCATCAAATTCCTGTTTCCACTTAGATGCTTAAAAAGGTTTTTAATTGAGTTAACTTAACTGAAGATATTATTTAAATCATTCTTTTCAGTAGTCGAATTTTAAAGAGTCAGGAAAGCAACATTACTTTTTGCAACAAAATAATTCTCTCTTTATAAATTTGTTCAAATATTTGAATTTTTATTTTCTATGATTTTTTTTTTAATTTGCCAAAAGAAGAATGTTTCTCTTTTGATATAAAATTGGAGCAACACAATATATGTTTTTACATCTTTTATATATGATGTACTTTTTAAATTGATTGTGTGGCAAAAAATTCAGAACCTGTACTGTTATTGCTCATGCGCAAAACAAGTAAACCAATAAGGACAAGAAATAGCAAGACTCTAACTAGCAAGGCAAGAAAGTAAAACAATTTCTTGTCTTGCTTAGCAAGAAAAGAAATTAACAAACAAGACAAGAAATCTTGCTTTGTGTATCACTACTCCAGTCCAAGAAACCTAGATTTCAAGTTTTAGATTAAAATTGTAAAGAACAAATAAATATATACAAAAATGTAGATTTATATTTAGACAAAAAGTAAATGTAATTTCCTAATAAATAATTACGGAAATTATTGTTTATTTTGACTTCTTAAACTCGCAATTAAATATTTACTTAATAAACTTCTAAACAACATCGATGTACCCTTCCCAAAAATCGCTGTTTGAAACATGGATGGTTTATTAAAAAATATCGATGTCCAAACAACGATGCTTTTTTTAAACGATGTTGCATTCCTACTTGGTTGCCAACATAGAATTCCCAAAAATGATAAGCAAGGGTGGTAGTACTAGCAACTACCCGGAAAATTTGTTCAATATGATTTGTGTCAATTTAAGCTAAAAAGTAAAACAATTATACTTACTTAAATATTATGTAAATACTAAAATCATTTGGCAAAAAGAATTCTTATCTAAAGTTTCGGCGGAAATACTTAATAAGTTCTCGTGAATCACCATTTGCATACCATTAAACATCAAAATTAGTTATGTAAATAAACTAAAAATAATTTTGGATGGAGCGCATTTTACGGATGACTTACTAAGGTACATATATTTCAAGCTGATATTCCTAGAAGTATTTTAAATGTGAAATTAAAGTTCTCAAACCGTTTAAAACTAAACTTAAAATTTTGAAAAAAATATTACAGTAAACCTTCTTCAAAATGTTGACTATTTTTACCCCCAAAATTTTAACTTTAGTCTTAAAACCTACTAAAAGATCAACAATCTCCTAATTTAAACAGTTGTCACTCCCTGTTCTGAGAAAACATGAAACTTAAAATATATTTTTATGAAAATTAAGTTTTAAACCCCAATTTCTAAAAAAAATCCTGGTTAAAAAAAGGGTTTAAACATTTTAATATGTAACTTAAAATTTTGGTAACATTTTAACTATTTATTTGACTTATTGTTCAGCAAAGAAAAAATCTAAATATTAGGGATTAGCTCAAAATATTGACAAAAATTTTCTTTCAAATAAATTTTTGTTTCAAAATGTTCATTTTGATTTTGTCTTTTTTCTCTAAATTTCTCTGAATTTTAAAAAAGGTATGGAAGAAAATACTGAAAATCGAAAATAATTTTATAACGCATGCAAAAAAAAATTTTATAACTACCAGTTTATTTATGAATTTTCTACTAAAATCTTAAAGATTTAATCATTAACCCCAAGACTTGGCTTAAAAGGTTAAAATTTATATAAAAAATAAATCATTCGAGAAAAATATTTACCCACTATTCCTATAAATGTCTAAATATAGAATTCAAAGACAAACGTTTTATGAAAGATCAAAAATTATAGTTTTTTTCTTCAAATTAAAAAAATGGCAGTTATTTAAAAAAATTAAATTCATTTAAAAACATTCATAAGTTTTCAAAAATGACGAATTTTAATTGTATTTTTTGATTGTATGTAGACACTATAATCCAAAAATTTTTAACTTTTCTAGAAAAAAAAAATTATAAAAGCAGTGAAAATTTTACTTTACAATAAATGAACGAAATTTGACAAAAGAATCAAAATTGTAATTTTAGAATTTTATGAAAGTTTTTACGAGAGAAAATATTTTTTAAATAGTATTGAATTATAAAGAGAAAAATCTGCAGTTGAATTTTTCTTTGAAACTAGAGAAAAATTTGTGTTTATAAACAAACATTTAGAACAAAAATTAAAGATTTAAACAAAGATGTTTTGAAAATAGTCATCGAAAGTAAAAATTTTGAATTTTTAATATTTTACTTTGAATAAAAAAATAAAAGAAATATAGGCCACATCATTGTTTCGTGAAACGTTGTTTGTAAATAACTTATGTACCGCTAACTACACTGCCTAACTGGCGTAATCAAGCATACTGAATAGCAAAAGATGGTAAAACTATTCTGATAATCTTCGGCTATAGAAGAAGAACAAACCTAAGAGTGAAAGAGAAGTTTGTTAATTTATTAAAAATATAAAGTTTAGTCTTCCTGGTAGTAAGGTTTATTATTGATGTTTTAAAAAGAAAATTTAATTAGAAATAGCAGTAAAGTCGACGGACAAACATAACAACATGCTGCAGAGCACAATCACTCGAAATATTCTAATTATTTGAATTAATTATTTACCGTCGTATTACTAACTGTCGACAAATTTGGAGTAAAGTGTAAGCGACCTTTTAAATCAGGATGGAGATAAATTCAGACATCCAGTCGGACATTCCACTGTACCGATTCCATATCGCCGCCCTAGTAACCATATATTACCTAGCATCACGCCTAATGACATATGGGAGAGAAGATTTATCGAGGTGGAGTTCGCATATTCGATTAGCGGTGCCCTTCTACTACATAGTTGTCATGCTCGAGAATAATTTACGTCCATTTGTCGATCTATAGACCGATAAAACCACTGAAAAATTTAAAAGTTCGCTGGCTAAAACGTTTCAAATCGCGCATCTAGAATTTGGCGGATGCGCCGGATACAACCTGAATTATAACTTCAATTAACTTCTTTGGTTTACATTGAAAAATTTCCAAAAAGTTTTATTTCAGTTAGATTCAAGATTTGACACTGTCCAAATGTAATTTTTTACAAGAAAAAACTAAAGATTTCAATTGCAAATCGAAATTTTAGCAAAAACTGGAAATTTCAAGCCTAAAACCTAGAAATTCTGAAAAAAAACTCAGGATATAAAAAACATTTGTCAAATTTCCGGCTTTAATAATTTCAGGTTTAATTTTATATTTTGAGATTAATCGAAACTTTGAGAAAAACTGAAATTTTTAAATTTAAACCAGGAAATTAAAAAGAATCAGCAAAAAAATAAAAATTGTTATTTGTCATATACAATATAGAATATTTTTTTTCTTCAAAGTCGGATATATGATCTCGAAATAAATTAAAAATCTCAAACAATTTATTAAAATAAAACAAAATTATCAAGTTTTAAGTCAAGGTCTGCAATTTTTAGGAAATCCAAAAAATAATCACGAATTTTCAAATTAAAGGAAATAAATAAATTCAGTTTTTTTTCGATTTTCGGTCGAAATGTCGTCTTTTTGTAGAACTTCTTATAGCAGTAGAAAATGACGACATTTTTAAAAGAAATTACGTTTCTATAAGAAACGGAATTATTAAATTAAAACTCAGAATGTGTAGAATAAGCAAACGATAATAAAATACGTCAAAACTTTCAGACAAAGAAAAAATTTGAGTTGACATTTTCAGAAACATAATCTTGAATTTTCAGGTTTAAGCTCAGAATGTTCTAAAACATAAATACGTATTACAAAATCAGAATACAATGAAAAATATTAAAATTTATTTTTGAAAAATTGGACTTTTAGAAAAAAGGCCGACATTTTGAAAGAAACAATTAGAATTTGTGATAAAGTAAAGTAGGTTTAAGAATTAAAGTAAATAAATTAATAAATTTGTAGTATTAACCCGAAATTCTGGAAAAAAGCCGAACCATTTGAAAAATGACAAGAATTACCGAAATTTTAAATTTCTTATTGAAATTTTAGCTATTAATAGCAAAATATCCAGGATAAGCCCAATTTTCTACTCAATTTTAATTTAAGTTTAAGCTCGAAATACTCCCGAACTTCAGAATTACTAAAAAAGCTTGTTATGTAGTCGACATTTTATGAAGACGGGACGGTCAAAATAAAAGTAAATTCTCAAAATTTCTCTGCAAAGGTCGAAATGTTGACTGTTAATACAAATATTTGATTTTTTTCTAGAAATTTTAAATTTAAACTTGATATTCGTTCGAATTTTAGACAAGCTTCTATTTCTTAAAGTTTAAGTACCGAAATTTGAACAATTTCAAAGTTATTTTAAATTTGCCCTTATTCATAATGAGAAAGGCATGTTGTGTGTTTTATTTGGAATAATGGCAATCTACTTATATGATGTTGCGGGCCATTTCTAGTATTGCCAATGATCCATGGACCAATATTGACTTAAATATGATAAACAAGAATTGCAGTGCCTTTGTTCTAAAAATGTTCAGGTTTTTACAGCTTTTTTCAATCATGTCTAGTTTTTCTTCATGAGGAGGTTAGCAACACTAGTTTGAAGATTTATCAAGTTGAGAGGTTTGGAGCCAAAAACCGGTTTTCGACTTATTAGATCTCATAAGTTTAGCATTCCCAAGTCGAAAAGTATACACTTGCCGTCGACTTTATTCATGTGATTGTGGCGACCAACTTAATTTTTTTCTAAATAGTTATCAAAATTGTACTAATCAAAAAGTAGTCATAGTAACAGATAAAGCTGTCAATAAATAAATAAAAAACTAAAAAAGCAGCATGCAAATAAAATAAATCATTTCATTATAAATAGATTTGGTGGAACGGACTGGCCCTTGGTGATCTGTAAAAACTGAAATACAAATCTTGTCCCCTGAAACCAAGAAGAGAAAGATAGCCAAGCTATCGTTTTCAGAGAGTTACTGAAGATGATATCTTGGCTATGGAAACACGATAGAGCAACCTCTGTTGAATTTTTTAATCTTTCTTGGTTTCAGGGGACAAGATTTGTATTTCAATTATAAATAGTAATTTAATGTGGGTACCCTTCTCCACATAATTGGTGACCTCGGCGTTATTTAAGTAATGAAAGTAACCAATCTGATCGACTAAGGAGAGTAACTGACGTGATCAGCACATTTACTCTGCATTTTTGACGAAGTTATCGGTACTAGTAATACGTTAAACATTAAGTATGGTTACTGCGGATCAATCTCCTAGTTCCTCAAATCAAACCGATCCAATCCCCACAAATAAATACGAAAGTGATTCAGATTTATTTCTTGAGACCAGTGGTGCCGGGCACGCCAACATTCAAATTGATCAATCTATCAATACTATCGATGGTGTTAATATCCCAACTTTCTGGACTGGCGATGCAAAGTTATGGCTTATAATTTTAGAAGCACAATTTTAAAATTTCCGAGTTCAGTCAGATTTACAAAAATTTAACATGGTAATTAGTAAACTTGACAGGGAAACGCTCAAATCAGTAAGAGAAATCCTAACTATTCCGCCTACTCAAAATAAAAATGAAACCTTGAAAACAGCATTACTTCGTCGTTTCGCACCAACAAGAGTTCGAAAAGCTAGTATCTGGACCTCGATTAGGTAACAGTAATCCATCCGATTTTTATGCTGAAATGCAAACTCTTGATGGTGGAAAAATGGACCATACCATGCATACCAATTGTGGTTAAACCAATTGCCGATAAACGTCCGAGTTATAGTTGTTAATGCTGGTAAAAACTGCATAGATCACACAGCGCTAGCCAAACATGCAGATGAAGTTTTTGACATCTTTAAAAAAGCATAGCGTAATGGCAGTTCAAGGACCGTCATCTTCTAATTAAATGACCCCTTTAAATTCCAACCAAGTGTATACCTGGCAAGGAAAGACACCGGATCATCTTTAAATTTGAAAGAACTTATATCACAGCTTCTTCAAGAACTAAAAGTGGCAAAGATCACGGCTACGACCTCGTTTTAGGGTAGAATTACGTGTTCGTTCAAAAAGTCGATTTAATACTCCTAGAAATCCTGGCTACTGTTTTTATCATCAAAGATTTGCAGATAAGGCCAGAAAGTGCACCAAACCGTACACTTTTCCACCAAATCAGGGAAACAAGTAACACCATCCGTGATGCGGCGACTATTACTTCATAATATTAATAATAAATTATATTGACACTGGTCATCCCTTTTGTGATCGACATTGGTGCCGAAGTATCAGTCATTCCGCCAACGCGAATTCGCAAATCACAACTATCAAAAATCACACTCTACGCAGCAAATGGTAGTAGCATAACAACCTACGATGAACAAGCACTTAACCTTAATTTAGGATTCAAGCAAGCAATCAGATGGATCTTTCACGTTACCGAGGTACCGTAGAGTATCATTGGAGCCGATCTACTGCACTACTATCACCTTGTGGTTGATCTTAGACAAAAACGTGTCATCGATCAAGAAACAGGTGTTCACGTTGTTGGTAGTCTTGGTGTCGCAACTGTCACTGATATTTTTAAAACTCACAATACCCAATCTTTTGCCAATCAATTTTGCACCAATTTTTCAAAATTCTCGATTCTTCTAATTAACGTTTAGTAGATAAATATGATGTCGTACATCACACAAAAACAATTGGACAACCAATCTGTAAGACACCCAGACGACTTTCTTTAAAGCTATTAAAAAGAGCAAAAGAAGAATTTTAGTTTATGGTCGACAAAGGTTATTGCAGGCTGGAAACTGGAGACCATGCGGTGATTATCAATGTCTTAACGCTCAAACGATACCAGATATATATCCAATTGCACACAAACCCGACTAAGCCTCAATTTACTTTGAAAAAACCATCTTCTCCAAAATAGATTTGGTTCAAGTTTACCACCAAATCCCTGTGACTACAGTGACTACATTGATTAAACCATTTGGTTTATTCGAGTTTTTAGTCATGCCATTTAAATTATGTAACTCTGCTCAAACTTTTTAAAGACTTTTTAGAAAAGTGCGAGAAGGACTTGAACTTTATTTACGCTTACCTGGACGATCTCCTAATTGCCTCTGCTACATCCGAAGACCACATCCAGCATCTGAAAATCGTATTTCCACGTCTACGTGTGTATGGATTAGCAATCAATCCATAAAAATGCGTATTGGTAGTAGAAAGCGTTGAATACTTTGAAAATCTGATTTCTGATAAAGGATCAAGACCACTTCCTAGTAAAGTCGAAGCTATAGCATCTTTCAAAAAGACTTAAACAATTTCTCAACTTCGTCATTTTCTTGATATGGAAAATTACTCTCGTCGCTTCATTAAAAACGCTGCAGCCACTCAAGCTCCTCTTCATGCATTAATCAAGAACGTTTGTAAAAGGACCTACGACCTGCAGAGTGACAAAAGAATCACTTGCAGCTTTGGATCAATGCAAACGAGACTTAGCTAACCACACTTTGTTAGCTCATCCAGCTACAAATGCAGAACTGCGTCTTACAACTGACGCCTCTGACGCAGCAATTGGCACCCGTCCTTGAACAACATATCAACGACATTTAGGAACCCCTTGGCTTCTAATCAAAAAAGCTTACGAACGCAGAAACCAACTAAAGCGTTTATGATCGAGAATTCATCGCTGTTTTCTATGCCGTAAAGTTTTTCAGACCATGAGTTAAAAGTTATGACTTCGTACTCCGTTCGGATCATAAACCACTTACCAGAGCTTTTCAGCGTTCACATAAAGCTACATCTCGTCAAATTCGTCAGCTTAACTACATCAGTAAATTCAGCACGAAGATCATCACTGTTAAAGGTGTTGAGAACATCCTGGCTGATACATTCTCTAGGACTGACGTAACTAGCACCTTACAAGCAAGAGAATACGAACTACTGCATATCATCCTCAATCCAATGGGTTGGTAAAACAGTGGTACAGAGTTATCAAAACCGCAATTCGATGTCATAAGAGCAAAGACTGGACCAATATACTTCCAATTATTCTGCTAGATCTACCAATGAACTACAAAGATTTTAAATGTTCTACAGTTGAGACTATGTATGGAACAACCTTGAGAATTGCTGAAGAGTTCTTCAGCCAGGAAGATCCATCGGCAGGTCCTAACATTTTTTTGGAACAGTTTCGAATACACATGAGAAATCTCAAGCCTACTCCTGCAAGCTGCAATTGCAAAAAAATACATTTTGCTACAAAGATCTTTATATTTGAAGTCACGTTCTTCTACGACAAGATATGCATGAATTAGGTTTAGATTAGCATTATTCTGAACCCTATAAGATTATTGAACGTATTTCTGACAGAGTATTTACCATCGACATCAATGGTAAATTAAGCAACGTCAAGATTAAATGACTCAAACCTGCACATTTTGCGCACCGCAGAACTGAATGACCCAACCTTGGCCCAACAACAGCAAGTTTTATCGACATCAACTGGAACTCATTCAACAATCCAGAATCAAGCTTCAACCTCAGAATCACAATCCATGAATACTAACCAAGAAAAATAAAGTGATATTTAAGTAGCTTTTAAAATGTACCGGGTGGCCAACTAAGAAAGGACGCCGGCTATATCTCAGCAACGAACCACTTTACAGCTTTGGGAAAAAAATTTCAATAAGAAAAGTGGCCCTGAAAAATCGCTGGAAAATATTTTTGAAGTTCTAAAATGACCGCTAGGTGGCGTAATAGGTAAGACTGAATAGAAATTTAGGATTTTCTCGAAATTTTGCCTACTTAAAGTATATGGAAAATACATGCACTGTAATCCTAGAATATTTTTAATTTGTTTTGCGTTACACTTTTTGTTCTGTCTTTAAAAATAAAGTGGTGGGGAGACGTCGAAAAAAATTTTTTTTTAAATACCATTTACTTCAGTTAGCCTTCAAAAAATTTAACAAATTTAGTTTTTATAGAAAGTTTAGTCTATGGAAGGCACTTTCACGTGTTTTTATTTTAAAATTATTGTCGTTGCTAGAGTGCGTTATATAAAATGATAACAAATTTCGCCGTTTTTCTAAAAAAAATTAAATAGAATGATATATCAATTTGGATATCTTAAAATAGAGAATTAAAAGCGCTAAATATCAGTAAAAATCGCAACTCGATATCTTATGTCTAACCGAAGATATTGACAAACAAAATTTAAGTTATAAATAATCACATAGTTTGTCTACAAAACTAATAAAGTGGCCCTTGAAAAAAGTTAACTGCAAAAATGAAATAAAAAAGTGCAAATCTTTAAGGTTGCAAATGTGTTAACTACCTGCTCTTCTAACTGAATTGTTATTTTCGCTTTTACATTTCTTTATAAAATAAAAAATTTGTTTCAGGGGACAAGATTTCTATTTCAATTTTTAAAATTAAGGATGAAATGTAGGAGCATTTGACATGCTAACTAACCATTTATTTCGAATGCATGAAAATGCAAGGGATGCTGCTAAATCTACGCGTGCAGTATCCCGAAAAACGTAATCAAAGGGAAAGAGTTTTCCTTTGACTGATACATCGCATACGCACCACAGGAAATGTGCATGTTGCTATGTTCAGAAGATAACGTAGAGGTGGCATCCCCAAAATATTATAAATGTTTTTGGATATGTGAAATTTAATCCTCATTTAAGTGCTAGAACAATAGCTAATGACTTGGGGATATGCTGAACCACCGTTCAAATCCAGGCCCACGTGCCTTGATTTTTATTTGTCAAGCGAACAGAAGACTTTGTTTTTGCCATCAAGCCTACAAAAGAAAGGGCATGATCGAAAGAATAAGAAACAATATTTGTAGGGGTAGAATGGTCAATGGTAAAAGTTAAAATTGCAGTGTTGTTCATTCGTCAGAAGATTCAGTGCATAAAAATGATGGGCTGCAATCAGTTTGAACATCTAGGGCTCCAGTCATTAGAGGATATTAATTTAACATTTTTAATGTAATGCAGTGTCTTCTTTTTACTTTTTTGAATATTGGATTGTTTCTTCGGTTAATTTTTTTACATTAGTTACTGTTATTACTGTTATATCATTGTAGGTATGTTAATTACTGATTTTTATATTATGTAAGAGAAATTCTAAACCTCCTCTGATTTCGTATTCTAAATGGTAAGCAATGTCATGAAGCTTTTTCGTTACTGAAATTTTATTTTCCAATATCTCCGGTTAGATAAAAGATATTGAGTTGCAGTTTTCACTGATATCTAGAACTTTTAATTCTCTATTTTAAAATATCAAAATTGACATATCTTCCTATTTAATTTTTTTTTAGAAAAACGGCGAAATTTGTTACCATTTTATATAACGCGCTGCAGCAACGACAATAATTTTAAAATAAAAACATATGAAAGTGCTTTCGATAGACTCAATAACACTCTTTCTACAGATACTAAATTTGTTCAATTTTATTAAGGCTAACTGATGCAAATGGTATTTAAAAAAAAATTTGTCGATGTCTCCCCACCACTTTATTTTTAGAGATAGAGGAAAGAGTGTAGAACAAAAACATATTGAAACTACTCTAGGATTATAATGCATGCATTTTCAATATACCTTAATCAAGCAAAATTTCGAGAAAATTCTAATTTTCTACTTAGCTTTACGTATTACTACACCTAGCGGTAGTTTTAGAACCTCAAAAATATTTTCCAGCTATTTTTCAGGGCCACTTTTCTCATTGAAATTTTTTTCTCAAAACTGTGGGATGGTTCGTTGCTGAGATATAGCCGGCGTCCTTTCTTAGTTGGCCACCCGGTACATTCTGTTACTTGGAGGGGACTACTATGGCGACCAACTCAAATATTTTCTAAATAGTTATCAAAATTGTACTAATCAAAAAGTAGTCATAGCAACTGATAAAGCTATCAATAAATAAATAAAAAATTAAAAAGGCAACACGCAAATAGAATCTATGATTTAATCATAAATAGTGATTTATTTGGGTACCCTTCTCCACATGATTACTAAGTATAACGGCATCAAGCGGTGTGTAAATGAAACAATAAAATAGCTCTAATAAGTGTTCGTCAAACATAATACGACCTAAAATGCAATAATGCAGCACCCCAAATCTGTAGTAGCGGATCAAATGTAGTTAACAGTTGACCCATCCACACCTAATAGAAAAAGTCACTATGAAATGACAGGGACTTTTTAATGCTTTTTAATGCAATACCATTATGCAGAATCATTAGGTCTAAAGCCTCTAACTTTTTAGAGTGACCACTTCTGCTAAGCGTGAGTGGGTCAACTGTTGATAGTTCCAACCTTTGATCCTATGCTGCACGTTTAAAGGACTGCACGATTGTAGTCTAGGTCAGTTCTCTTTGCAGAACTTTTGTTGGAGTAATTTTTTGCTTGAGAAAATAAAATTCATGAACTGAAACATTTCTCACAGTGAATAGATCGATATAAAAACGTTTAGAAGCAAAACATATCAAAATGTAGGAGTTTAGAACTAAGAATTTTCATTGCTTTGACTTCAGATGAATTGAAGAGAGGAAGTAAGACACTATTTTTATTCTATCTAGGCCATTTTTCTAAGGACTTAAGTGACCTCCGTTGGTGGCTTTACGGTCCAAACAGATCAAATCTAATTTCCCCATCATTTAAATTCGAATCGGAACGAATATAATCCTCATCAATCAATCGAATCAGCTATTGGTTATGCCAACTTGACTCCGGAAGCAACCTATACCTGATATATGGCCTGCAATCGTGCTTTATACAAATATGATGCATCCGACAGATAACTCGATTTATGGCGAAATTGACTGCTGATTTTTTTCCTAAATAGTTCACCGATTGGCCAAATTTGATGATTTTCAATCCTTTACTTGACAGGGGAGAAAAAACGGCGTCTGGCTCGGTTGGCGGACACGCCAAAACGGCAACAGTCGGGGGAGCGTCTGTGTAAATCAGGAGTTCATTTGAATATTTAAACGCGACCGTGGGAAATTCGCATCGGATCTTCCGACGGGCGCCGCATCGGAATACAAGCAGCGTCGATCGTTTGGTTCTGTTTAATTTGCGAGAAGTTAAAATGTTCTGGGGTTTAGGCTGTTAAATTGTTAATGAAACCTCATTTATTTTTGTGTGATTGCGCTCCAAATACTAGGTTGATTTTGAATGGAATTGAAAGCTTTCAATTTAAGCAATTGTTTTCCATAAATTAATCTTTATTTATTTATTTTTTTTGCATAGGATTCTGAATATAAACTTTAATTCCAAAATTTTGTTCCTCAAGCTCGAAAATTCAGTTTTTTTCGAAATGTAGACGTTAATCTGTAAATTTCGATTTTAACTGAAAATCAATATCAAGATTTCCACTTTGATTCTGAAGTTTCTATACTTTAAACTTAAAGCTTAGATGGAAGTCAAAATTTCAACCCCTGTTAATTTGAAATTTTGTAAAAAATTTAAATTATAAGGAGTATTTTTATCAAATAAATGAGTTTCTTTCGGTTGGGCTTCACTCAAACAAAGTTCTAGAATGGCGAGGTTCAAGAATTCTGGACTTATTGTTAGCAAGTTATGTGAAAAAATTTTAATTATTTTACTGTTTTCTTTAAATCAGTAATTTCTGTAAAATCTGAAACATGCGATTTTTGCTTAAAAATACAAAATCTCTATATTAAGCTCTAAAACCTTTAATCGGTGGATAAATTTTTTAAAATAATGTTCATTTTCTTTTCAATATTTTTACTGTGATTCCCAATTTAAACTTTTTTTTTATTTTGAATTTTATTTTTCAATAAAATTTGTAATAAAAAATAATATCAAGTTTAATTTCAAAACACTGAGAAAGTAATTTTGACTTCAGTTAAAATAGTAAAAATGTTTTCAATAAATTTCCCGCAAAACTGTAACATTCGAAGAATAAGTTAAACAACTTAAAGGGAGAAAAAGTCGAAAAATTTCCAGAAATTAGAGACTTAAGAAAAAAATTGACATGCCTTCTTTTCGTTCTTTATTTCTCAGTGGGGATGTACAACTAAAATAAACGTAAGTAACCTAAGAATCCCCTCTCTTCCTTTACGCAGGCGAAGTCAGCTAAAGTTAAATATTATTTTTTAAAACTTATTAGGTTTTTTTAATGTTCTACTTTTTCTAGAAATGTAAGCTTTTGTAGTACTATTGAAAATGCTGTTAACTTTAATATTTTAAACCAAAGGGCATATTGTAAATTTTCTTGCATAAGATGCGAACATTATCAACAAAAAATTACTCACAATTGCACCAATTTTAGTCGTATCAGGCTCGAATTAGTTAGTGGTAAAGCAATCTTATTTATGCAGACCTGGTTAAAATTCTTTCACTTTTCGCTCGATTTGTCTTCTCTCGTCTGGGGAACATCGGACGTGCTACCAACAATGAAATTGAAAGTGGTCACTGAGGGAATCTACTGGTTATCGGCTGATTTCAACTTCGATTTGGGCTCATTTAACTTTCTTCTCACAAACTATTAATCTTATCCGCGATCACAACAACTATACTTCAAATTAATTGTTATCTTACAACTTTTATTCGTAAACGTCTTAAGTGGGCGCAGACAGCCTTTTATTTCACATACAAAAGGTTAATGGTTGGATATTGGCAGCTTCGTTAATTAATTTTTGTTTTTGTTCCTTAATGTTTACTGTTAGCGGTTTTCAACAAAGTTATCTGTCAGCGAATAATAAGGGATAAGCGCTGGTATTATTATGAATATCGATGAATTTCGCTGTAAATTGTGGCGGATGTTCTGGTATTTTTCAAGAATATTTGAAACGTAAACTACCCACTAGATCGCAACGAATCACTGCTTTGTAATTTGGTGCATGCGCCCCTTGTTATTGTAAATATGACTATCCTACTGATAAATTTAGTTACGGGCTATTCTGATATTTATATTAGTAAAGAACATTCCAAGTTTTCGCATTAAACTTCCATGGAACATAGTATGGGAAAACTTGTTTTATAATCAATTAAAAAGTATCGACTCACCTGCAAAATGAACAGCTTCAACTTTAAATTTGTCAACGCCTGGCATCACCAGCTGCGAATAGGCCAATTGGACTCCATGATTGAGCACGTGCACTAACACAGCACACACCACTATCACATACCCCCAACCCCCCTCCGGATAATAATGTCGCCGCAACGTTGTCGATTTCCGCGCGTCCAATGGTATGTCCAACAAATCGCTATCTTTTCTCGGCCCTATAGTGGTACTGGTGACTTTGGAGTCGCCGCCGCCGGCGTTGGCGGTCGCTGCTCCGTACCTATGCACTGGACATCTGAGCACCTGAAGGGCTCGCTTGTCGACTACCGCGGCGGAATTTGAGCTCGCCTCCGTATATATAAAGTCCCAGTTGTCTACCCGAATGCTGGGCCGTCGGCCGACGTGGTGCCACACTTCTTGCTCGGGGGTAATTTGTTCATCGATGCGAGTAAGGGCCAACACTTGGAATTTGTCAGGGATGTCAATTTGGGCTCGACTAGGACCCGAATCTCCTAGAATAAAGTACTTAGTTGGATAGAATATTGCGTAAGGTTACTGCTAAATTTGAGGACTGAAAATGTTGCATTTGGGTTGCGATAAAATTTTTGGGATGACAGGTTGCGGTTGCTACCTAAGTATTCTATTTCGGTTAAATTAAAATAACAAACTGTGAACCAGTTCTTGGTAATCGTGTAATGTACTGTTCCATGATTTTTTCCTGTTTGCACTGCAAGTATTTAAAGACCAAATTGACAGCAATTTGTCCAACTCTTATTTCCACGATAATTATGCTGCAGCGTATTTCATTAAGAATTCTTTTATGTATTCTTAAGTACTACCAAATTAGATATATTTAATAGAGGCAGTGAAGCTATATTTGCTACCTCCAGATGCCAGAGTGTTATTGACATCACCCTAGCGTCTAAGAGCATTACTAAAATTATAAATGGCTGGCAGGTAGCTAAAGATGCAACAATGTCCGACTATCAATATATAAAATTTAATATTTTATGTTGTAGATTGGAATCCAAACCGTACAAGAATCATAGAAGCACCAACAGGGATAATTACAACAACCACCTGGAAAAGCTCCTAGGGACTACAGAAACCCCACACAGAGTCAAAACAGTTAAAGTGATTGAAAAATACGTCACCTTAGTAAAATAAAATATCATTACAGCATATGAGAAGGCTTGTCCAATGAAAATTAAACTTCGAGAAACCCGGGTAACTCCTTGGTGAAATGGGCAACTTGAAAAACTTAGATCTCAGCCAAACAAGCCCTTTAACACAGCATAGAAGACAAACCTGGTATGTGACTGAAGGCTTACCACAACAGATCTCAGCCAAACAAGCCCTTTAACACAGCATAGAAGACAAACCTGGTATGTGACTGAAGGCTTACTACAACAATTCAAGAAATTTCTTAGCAAGAGACAAAGGGAAAAGTGGAGAAAATTCTGTAGTGACCTAGAGTCTACTAAATCAGTTTCCCGACTAAAAAAGATAATCTCTAAAGATCCAAACCAACAGGTAAGCGTCATAAAGCCGTCCGACGGTACATATTTTAATACTCCCGCACAAACAGCTTCAGAGCTACTAAACACCCACTTTCCTGGATTCAGTGTTACACCAGGTCATAAGTGGCATGAGCATTCAGCCTCTTACCCTAGAAATAGGGACTGGGAGCTAGCTGTTCAGTTGGTAAATAACTGAAAAGTGAACTGAGCCGAACAATCCTTTGCTTGTTTCAAATCGCCCGCGTTGGACGGTATCTACCCCGTCCTTCTTTAGGGGGGAATGGTGTGGATTCAAAAATACCTGGTGCAAATTTTCAGGGCGTGCATTGCCCTTAAATACATACCCCGAGAATTAAGGAAAGTCAAAGTAATTTTTACCCTAAAACCTGGTAAACCTCAAGGCGAGGCTAAATCGTGTTGATAATTAGCCTAACGTCCGTTCTATTGAAGACGTTGGAGAAGTTGAGCAACAGATATATAAGGGATAACCTCGATATACACTGCCCCTTACATTCAAATCAAAATGCTTTTAGTTCCGGCAGATCTACCGAAACTGCGCTACATTCAGTGATTAGCAGAATCGAGAGATCACTACAAGTAAAAGAACACATCTTGGGTGTATTCCTAGACATAGAAGGTGCTTTTGATAGACCCAACCTCTATAGCACATCTCTGACACTTGAGTGTTGCAGCATTGAACCCACCTTGCGGGAACTCATATGACATATACTTGACGGCTAGCAATACAAGTTACAGTAGGAGACTATACGGTCAGAGGAATCGTAATTAAGGGATGTCCGCAAGGAGGAGTACTATCCCCCCTTATATGGGTAATCATAGTTGATGACCTTATCCAAAACTCAACGACCGGGGCCTCTATACAATTGGCTACGCAGATGATATAACAATTTTGTTTTCAGATAAACACGAAGGAGTACTATTCGAGTTAATGCAAGACGCCCTAAATATAGCCGAAAAATGGTGTAAAGAACATTCCCTACCAGCAAAACCCTGCAAAGACGGAAATGGTTCTTTTCACGAATAAGAGGAAATTAGCACGACTAAAACTTCCTAAACTCATGGAAACCCAACTCGGTTTGTCAAATTGAGTAAAATACTTTGGTATTTAACTTGACCGCAAACTGAGCTGGAAGTACCACATTAAAAATAAATTAAACAAAGCTTACAAGATCCACTGGCAATGCCGTGAGGCCATTTTGGGGGTTATCCTCTAAGATGGCCTTTTGGCTATACAAGGAGTCATCAGACAAATTGTAAGCAAAATGTATGAACAACAGGCAAGGATATCAGACGTAAGTATATAAACGGGTGGATCGAAAACAAACACGGACACTGGAACAGGAATCTTCTGGGAAGACCTGAACCTAAATGTAAGTATTAAGTTAGATAAATACTCAACAATCTTCGAAGCGAAGATATTGGGAATTTTATATAGCACCGAACAAATGCAACGCAACTGAACATTACATGAAAATATATTGAAATAAAGACGGACAGCCAAGTAGCCCTTAAGGCTCTGAGGAATGTAAAAACAAACTCAGTGCTGGTATTGAACTGCCATCTAGCTTTAGAACGTCTATCACAGGAGAATGCAATTGATCTAATATGAATCAAAGGACATTCTGAGAAAGAGGGAAACAAACGCGTTGACAAACTGGCGAGGAAGGGTTCGGAGGGGCGATTCGTTGGACCTGAACCAACCCTTTCCCCGGCTAGATCAACCATAAGATCCCTACTTAACGAAAACATCCATCGTAAACACAAAAAGCCCAATGGGTTTCAATAACAACATGCCGACAGCCTCACGCATTCATTAGAATGCCGCACAGGGAAAGGGGAAAACTATGCCTACAATTTTCAAGAAATAACCTCAGGAAACTTGTAGGGATTTGAACAGGTTACTGTCGATTAAACCAACACCTTCACAGAATGAGAATTATAAACGACCAGCGTTGTAGGGGCCGTTTAGAAGAAGATGCGAGTGTCGAGCACGTGATGTCACTGCCCGGCACTAGCATCAATCAGAGGATCCACGCTGGGGGACTTCTGGTCTAGTGTGGCCAGTTTAAGAGAGGCGCATGCAAGGGACGTTCTTCAGTTTCTCAACAAGGCTGGGTAGCTAAATGAATGACCAAGGATATTTCAATCACGGAGATAGCACAATGGGCCCCGAAAGGGTGGCCTCAGTGCTGACCTAAACTATAGGCAACCCATCTCGAATCCAGAATCTATGTATTTAGGGTACAGTACATACATACATTATTATGTAGTCTCTTGCGCTTCAGCTATCAGTTACCTCTCATTATTGTGATTATTGCTCTTGGGCGATGACAGTCTTAAAATAAATAAATTTGACATGTCAGCTTTGACAGGCCTGACACAATTTCGTTATCATTTGAACAAAGAGCACAAAGCAATTTCTATGAAAAGAAAAGGGAAACCTACCTTTTCGTTAAATTAATTTTTGCTGAAAATGAAAGCGAAATTCGTCTTGACATTTTGTACTGTATTTACTAGAAACTTGACCTACAATATGTATAAAAGTTATAAGAACCTGAGATTTTTAAGTTTGATTTTTCTCTAATAAACTGTATTTTTTCAAACCTATTTCTGAATCGATAGAAACAAGAATGGCAAAAATTTGTTTTGATAGTATTTTTTTTTGTCAAAATGTTCACTTTAAATTCTTGATAATTTTACATATTTTTAAAACATTGTTTTCGACTTTAAACTCGAAATATTGTCTCTTTGTGGAGATTTCAATTTTGGATTATTTTCAATAAGCTCCCAGTGTTTTTGCGATTTTTTTAGACATTATTTTTTTTCAAAATTTTGATTGTTTCTCAAAATTTAAAATTTAGACCTTCTATTTTTATCTTATTCTTTCTAAAATTTAAACTTTAAACTGGACAATTTAATCTATTCTTGCAGATTAAAAGTTGTTTCGTCCTTTTTTTTAATTTTCGGTTATTTGTAATACCTTCCAATACTTTTTCTTTCTTCCAACTTTTCGTAATATAAAAACATTTTCATTTTTTATTGGACTATTTTTAATATTATTTTAAAATTTTCTCCAATTGAAATTAATTTCGAAATTACCGGATATTTCTATAACTATAAATCATATTTTCTTTAATTACTCAAGCTTCTAAGTTATACTTTTTTTCTAACCATTCGATTTCAAACAAACTTTTGACTTAATTTTTGAGATTTCTGAATTTGAAAATTCTCAATTTTTTTGATGCCCGTTGTTTTTGCAATTTTACTTTTTTCTAAACTTTAAATTTATCGTCGAACTTTTACGAAAAAACAAAGATTGTAAATGTAAGATTTTATCATTTTTCTATAAACTTACCCTTGTAAATTCAATATTTTTTATGAATGACAAATTTTATCCAAATAAAGGTTTTAATCTCAAAATTTTGCCAAGAGTTTTGCATTACCAAACCCTTGTCATTTGATATAATTTTTAAATTTGACAAGCTTAGCGCCACCGACCGATCACACTGCATCAGGTTCGCTACCCTTTCTAGGACCTCTACTCTAAATCTACTACTAGACTGGGATGGAACGTCAAATTTTTTTTTGTGACTATTTTTTTGCTTCTTTTCAGCTAATTATTCAAGATCTAATGAAACAAACCATTAGAATAAAACGTGAAAAAGCTTAATATTGATATTGTTATTTAAATCACTTAAATCCTTATTGCTTTACTGAAAAGCTTCCAGATGCCCTTCAAAATGAATTGTCAACTTTAATTAATTTGTTTATGTATTCAACTAACTTAAATGTCAAAAGAATATCTTTCGAATTTTATAAAGAGGTATTAGAATTAGAATGTAAAGATATAGATTTAGAATATAGAAGTAGGAGACTTGCAAGTGCTTTAAAATTATTCATGTTTTAGCATTTGGTTTACTGCCGATTACAATGCTTGTTTTTCCATGTTTATAAATTATTTCATGATCACAAACGTTAACTTTGATGCAGCTGCAGTTTCGATTAATAGCCGGGAAATTAAATTAAATAACATCACATGAAAAAGCTGCAAGTTTTAATGAATTGTGGTTCATTACTTTGCAAGCGGGCGGAGTTTATTGTTCGAAATTTTATAACACTTTTGTGTCATTACAGCTTTACGTGGCCTACGTTAATCATTTCTGGCATACAAGTGCTCTAATTGTATTTAATTTACGATGAATGACAATTTAGTTGTGATAAAAAGAGAGCATTTGTAAAATATCGTTAAAAAAATCGACATCGATGCAAAAGCGTAAATATCCATTTAGGCTAAAATAGTTGACAATTATAGGTTGTGGAGGACACGATGTTTTTTTTTTGTCATAGAAGGGCACCAATATAAACAATCTGACTCTACCCCGATAAAATCTTAAGACTGCCACTGGACAAAGGCAAGGTTTCTCCTATTAAATATTTAAGTAGTCTCGAAGGTTAAATTGATATAGATGTAGGAAATCAAAATTACCAGTTGCAAAAAAAAGATAATATTTTGTCAGTGAAAAAGAAAAACAATTATTAGAGACGAATCAACGCATTTAAAAGTCGAATGATCATAAGTTACATGGTCAATCTACCTTTTCCTGACACGAAACCTTTAATTATTTGACCACACTTAGAAACAAGAGTAGGACCGAACATTTTGAAAAAAAAAACTGAATTATCGAAAAAGTTCTCAAAAGGCATAAAATAAATACTTTTTGAAAAATCGAAAATAATATAGAAATTTTTAGGAAAAAAAAACAATAAAAATATTAAGCGCTGATTCGACATTTTGAAGAAAATTATAAACATCCAGAGAAATCCAGAATTGAAAAGAATACAAAAACTCTGGCCCTCCTTCGATAAAAAACTGAAAGAAATATACATATATATTTTTTAATATTCCGCTGTTAATTCGTACGCATATTTATATTACCTAAATTCCGGGATTAACCCTTGACAGGCACAATTGTTTGCTCTCCACCGCCCTATAACGCAAGACGGAAAGCTCACAACTTCTTTTCCGTTTTATTTTATAAATGCTCCGGATTTAAGCCGGAGCTTTGGCCAGTAAACGGTGGCGTATTGAATTGACGTCTAGCAAAAAACATATTAAATAGCAGTTCGGAAACTCTTTTACTTATTTCTCAAACAGAAATATATTGCGAATGGGGTATATTTATTAGCCAGGCAAGACGTCGGTTGTAAATTTCGACTGAATTAGATGTTACGATGTCGATATTTTGCCTGAGACATCTTAAACTCGAAATGTTGACCTTTTCGTGGAAACGTTGAGTCTTCATTTGGAATTTTTGTATTATTATTGTTGTGCTTGGTTATTGTTACTAGTTTTAAAGTTTTTATTCGAAATGTCGAATTGTTCTTAAACTCTTTAGTAAAGCAACTACTTTCATTTTATTATTGGTTGTAGAAGAGCATGCTAATTAAATAAAATTACGCCATTTTCTGAGATAAGGGTATAAAGTGTAACTCAAGAGAAAGTACAAAAGAGTTATTCTCTGTTATTCTTCTTTCTTCGTCCTGTCGTTTTCCTTATTTTCTTTTTTCATCTACTCTGATTTTCTTCTTGTAATTACTAAAAACATAGATGATGGATTCTCTTTGCGCAAAAAATTTCGGACGTAAACTACCATCCCGTTCGAATGTCCGGGTGGAGGGTGAGAGAGGGAATCCAAAATCGACGGAAAATTTAAATGTGCCACGGGCCAAGTCTCTTTGAAATAATACATTCAAAATTCAGTTCTGTAACATTCGGGGGCTAAACTCAAATTTAAACCCGATTCATCAACACCTTCAAAATGAAAGACCCCATGTGCTGTCTCTTAACAGAAACACAAGTGTCTCATCCATCAATACGGTCCAATTTCTTTGCCCTAATTACGACTTCCACACAAAGTTTCGACACAAGAGGGAAATTTGTGCCTTTACGTGAAGCGATCTGTCCTGTCAACGAGAAGAAGCACTGGAATGTGCTGATCATGATGTAATTTGGCTGAAAATCTGCTCCAAAAGCGAAGTAATATTCATTTGTTTATTTTATCTGTCTCCAAATAATCCCTCATACAGGCAGCTCTTTTCTTATCTCTCCGTAACTTTCGATCACCTACAGACGATTTGTCCAAACGCCGAGGTTGTCTTTCTCGGTGACTTCAACGTACACAATATCCCCTTGTTAAGGTTTTTTTCCCGAACTGACGACGCAGAAAGGATGGCAGAGGCTTTCGCCTCACTTGTGGATTATCGCAATTAGTTGAGGAAGTCACAAAAATTCCTATGTAAGATACCCATCAACCTAATCTACTCGACCTTTTCCTTACAAATTTTCCAAATTCGTATATAATCACTGTCACATCACCGCTTGGAAATTCCGATCACAAGTTTATAGCAGCCTTTCGCTCTCTTCATATACCACCTCCTTCTCAGACTTTTAGCAAAAAATATGCTCGAGTTGTCTCCTCCAAAAATCGCGCATATCGTCGTTGGCGAAATCATCTCTTAGTCAAGACGTGGACCACCTTTGTAGGTGCACGAAATTTTTTTAAACAGGTTATTGACGAGAAGAAAAGTGATTCCGATCGTAAAATGCGCCAGAGGCTTACCAACTGTCCGAACGTTTCCAGGTTCTTTTGGGGAACTGCAAAGTTAATTGGAAAGAATTGTACATTTTTAAATTTTCCACTTTTACTTGATAACAACAATATTGCGACTACTTCCAAGGAAAAGGTTGACCTGCTAGCCTTACTGTTTGCTTAAAATTCCAACTTTGATTTTCGAAACGCAGAACCTCCTATTCTTCCTAAGGTTGGCACTTTGGTGCCTAAAGTTTTTTCAGACAACGTACAATCAGGAAGATTCTCCTCAAGCTCGACACATCGAAAGCTTCTGGCCTTGATGGTATCATCGCTATTGTTTCTAAGCAGTGCTCTCCAGAGTTGACTTCTTTCCTAAGCAAACTCTTTACACTCTCTTACAACAAAGGTGTGTTATCTAACATCTGGAAATCTGCTAAGGTGCAGCCGTTCCTAAAAAGGGAAAAAGAAATTTGACTATCGCCCTATATCTTTGTTGCCCATTACATCTAAAGCGATGGAAAAGGTTCTTAACGTCGAGATTCTCAAATATCTGGAGGAGAATAGAATTATCTTAGACAGACAATACGCTTTCATACAACAACGCTCTCTACTGGCATATGCTACTCATATCTGTAACTCAGCTATGGAAAAACATGATAAGGCTAGGACAGTGGCATTGGGTATCCCAAAGGCCCTCTACAAAGTGTGGTAGCGATCTCTTCTCGCCAAATTAACATCTTATGGTCTTCCTCCTGGAATCTGTTATTTGATATCCAGTTTTCTCGCCGACAGATCTCTTCAGGTCGTCGTCGATGGCATCTCATCCGAGACATTTGCGATAAATCGAAAGCTGCCTCAGGGGTCTGTCTCCTACTTTGTTTCTGTTACACATTAACGATCTCAACGACAGCTGCGCAGATGATAGTAACCTGGTGTCGTCTATTTTCTCCTACAAACCCTTATCCGTCGCTGCTTCAAATCAACTAAGGGAACAGCAGATACAAATAGTTAATAGGAATTTTGAAATCATTCTGTTATGGGTTAAGAAAAATTTGGTCGACTTCAATGCCTCAAAAATTGAGGCTGCGGATTTCTTTAAGAAAACATCAGGGGATAATGCAACAAACATACTAATGGATGGCAAAATCCTCCCGATGAGATTTAATTTGTCTATTTTAGGAGTAAATGCTAACACTAACTTCCTTTGGGACAATCATGTTCGCGCCATTGCCAAGTCCGCCTCTCAGAAGCTAGGCTTTCTTTTTAGGGCTTTTTAGAGTTGAAAAGTACTTAACATCTTATCAGCTGTTCACACCATACAAAGCTCAAGTTAGGACAACACTCGAGTACTGTTCTCATGTTTGGAATTCAGTCTCAAAGCACACCTTAGCTCTTTTAAATTCAGTTCAAAGAAGAGCAATTCTCCTAATTGATCAGGAGAGTTTTACCGATTCTCTCGAAACACTAGAAGACAGGCGGATGGTTGGTGCCTTATCTCTTTTCTACAAGTACTATTATAGAAGATGTTCGCAGGATATAATACGATTGATCCTCCCAAAGGCAAGATTTTTGAGGCATACAAGACAGTCGGAGACAGCAAATTCCTGTGCGGTCCAGCTTGACAAAGTGAGAAATTCTGTCTACGGAGACTTTTTTCTATAGATCTTCCAAGAAGCGAAACGCGCTACCGAACGAAATTTTCCCCAAAAATTACAAACTTTTTTTATTTAAGAAGGCGGTTTATCGACATTTATCCGTTTTTGAGCATCCTACTCGCACTGCTTTGAAGGCATAATGGGGTTGTCCTTTGCGAGTGGATTAAACCTAAAGAAAAGATGTTTCTATTTCGTTTGTGGGTCTCTGAGAAAAAGTCATTCCTTATAAAAACTTCTGCTAGATTTTGAATCACTGAGAAGGACATTATTTTTGTTATTTTTTTGTACAGACAGTAAAATTATTTGAAATTTTTAAAAATGGCTAAGAGTAAATTGTTATTTTTGATGGTATCGAAAACTGTTGCTAAAAAATGTAGTTTTTAATTGAAACAAATGCCCAAAAACAAAATTTGGGTTTATTGGTTTAAAATTGAGGAAAACAACAACAACAAATTAGGGTCAAACACAAGGAAATATAGAGTTATTTAATGATAACAATAATTGATCAAACATCATTCCTAAATATTACCACCTGCTTTTGTACAAAATCTCCACTCTCTTTGTAATTTTAATAAGTATTTTGTACCTGTAGTTCTATTTTTTGAATTCCAATGCACAAATCGATAGGTTTAAACACTTATCAATTTCAAAGTATGGGAACCAAGCACCAATTTAGATCTTGTTATATCTCCTCAGTTTGGCCTACCTAACACGAACTTAACAAATGATCCGGTTTAAAGTATACCCTAAGCAATTTGAATTGTTCTGAATGTAATCTATGACGACCCCTCAATTTTTCGTGCTGCCTGGAAGGGAAAAAATAAATAACCGTGACGTGATATTAACTAAAAAGATCATCTTGATGGTAATATCTATTTAAACAAATATTGGTAATTTGCCAATAATAAGGAATTAATTTAAGTTTTTACTTTTCTTGTCAAGTTTGATTAAAAATAAATTTTATTTCAATATTCCGAATTATTCTTTGTGGTGCTTTCTCTTTAGGTATAGAGCCTCCTAGAGGTATGTAGCTAAAGCTATAGAATAACTCCAACTACTGTCATGGAAGCGCAATGGACCCAGAGTGCAAAAAGGTACATGTTTAGATGGCTGCCTTATTGCAGTAGAGCTCTATTCTATTTAAAAAAAATTCTGAAAATAAACCAAAATTTCAAATTTAGACTTTTTGTATTTCTAAACCATATTTTTAAATAATATTTTTCGATACTACCAAAAATAAGGGCAGTTTTCTCAAGTTCATTTTTTAGAATTTCCCAATAATTAAACTCCCTGTATAAAAAAAAAAGAAAATAATTTCAATATCAGTGATTTAACATCAAGTAGGAAATTTTTTAATGAATCCCTCCACCTCTGGGACACTGAATACTACGGTATACTAAAATTTTCTACACTAAACAAAATTATTCGTGTGTTTTCGGCCCTCCAGACAAGCAACCAGTTTTCATTTTTTTTATATTGTATGACCCGTATCATTTTAAACAAAGTAAATATTATATTGTGTCTCTAGTATCTAGTAGTAGTAGTAGATGTAAATTTTTATAAATTCGTGGCATTTTTCGCTGACATTTAATTTTCTATTAAATTGTTTTTTTGCGAATCACTACTTCTCTATTGACAATTCGCGTACCGAATAACAATAAATTATTGTTATTCGGTACGTGAAAGTCACCTGGTTTCTCGACCTAGGACGAAAGAAACTTTCTCGGACTGTTTTCTGATGGTTCCTCAACGGATTAAATATTTTGGAATAATGTATTTTGAAAACTGAAATTGCGCCGACAAAGTAGGCATTCTCGACCGATTAAAAAATAATAATAAAAAATGCACCAAATATATTTCTGATCCGCAAAAATTGTAGGAGCTACAGTGATACTTTGATTTACTGTCTTACTAATTATTCACCCTGAATGTTATCAAAAGTGTTATTCAACTCTTCGTTATTCGAAATTACCTTTGACATTTTCTTCACAAAAACAATTCTACCTTTAGTGGAATCCAATAATTATTCCAACAGGAAAGTAATAAATCTCTTGTTTCTTCTATTTCTTGCAGAGAGTCGGCGTTTTATTATTGGAAATTGTAATTTGATGACAAACTCGACGAATGGAGTATTTCTTGTTGACATTTCAGTTCTCTCGTTTCACTCAAAGTTGAAACTATAACAGTTTTTGCGTATTTATTACGTAATGTTTACAAAGTTACAGTGTCAGTACTATCTCATTAAAATCACAATGTTACGGTAAATACTAGGGGAGAATAACCTGAGGAAAAATTGAATTTAACATATCAAATGCTAATTTTATACGATTATATGATTTTATGTTATATTCTAGGAACATATTTATAAACAAAGCTATTTTTTCTATATCCAAAGTTATTATTACTACGTATTTTCTAAATTGTTTGAAGAGTAAATATTGCGAAAAAAAGTTTCATAAATAGACTTTTTCTACGTTTACAATATACCGTGTGGAACAGCCAAATGAAATAAATTCAATATTTCAATTATTGTACATATTTATGAAAAATCCCAAGACAGGTAAATTTAAGATTATAAGATGATATTCTGCAAAGGAAAAAATTTTATTCCTAGATGCAACCCCATTCGAGTTACCGTTTCAACACCTAAATGTTTTAATTGAAAGTAGTCATTTTCTATTCAAAAATGACATAGTTGCTACACTTATTTGAAAAAAACAATGAAACAAATAATTTATCAACTAGACGAAATTCTCTACAATAATAACTAATAGCGGTTCGTCCGGTTAGCTCTCGATAATCATAAAGGGACCAAAAACAATTTCGACATCTTTTTTTGATTTTGTAAAAAAGGAAACGGAAAAACTTATCAACCTTATCATAGCCAGTTGCACTTTTTGTCGGGATGTTCTCAGTAACTTTCTAAAACTGTGAGAGAATTAAACAGTGGTCAGTATCGTGCTTCAGTTACCTATTTGCACATTTTAAAAATTTAATATGGGTCAATTAACAGAAATCCATAAAATAATAATTTAACAAATGATGGGTTATGGAGATAGAGCAAGATCACAGGTCGGAGTTGCTAGTCTATTTCAACAGAAATTTCTTGATTTACCGCCTAGCAAAAACAAGAAGCATATTTACGAACATGGACATGTACGAAAGCTAAAAAAAGAACCCTCCAATGCATTAACTAATGACACCAAATTGGTAATAATGAATGAGTTTCAAGAAAATCTACATTCTTCAAGTCGACAAGTAGGTGCAACACTGAACGTTAGCCATTCCGCAATTATTCGTTTACTGAAAGAAAATAAAATGCATTCTTATAAACTGACACCATGTGAAGAGTCCAGTGTCATCCAAATAAAAAACACGGGTCCACTTTTACTCTTCACGGTCACGTAAATCGTCAAAACTGTCGCTATAAGGCTAGTGAAAATCTCCTTTTGATAAGAGAATCGCATACACAGAACCCTGAAAAAGCTAATGTTTGGGCAGAGATTATTGGAGATCATGTCATTGATGGAAATTTAAATGGAAATCATTATTTAGCATTGCTCCAAAACAAGATTGAACCAGCTTTGGTAAACTTATATCCAGCTCAAGAAAATCCACGCGTTCCATCTAATGAAATAGGGTTCCAGCAAGATGGAGTACCACCATGCTACCAAGTTTATGTCCGGTAATATCTCCATTTTACTATTCCAAATAGGGAGACGAGGTACGATAGAATGGCCACCACGATTAACAGACCTGACGCCTCTGGATTTTTTTGTAGGGTATGAAAGAATTACAGTGTATAAAACCAAACCCCGTGACCTAGTTCATTTACGAGCAAGAATAATGCTTGCGATTGCGTCGGTGACATTAGAGGTGTTGAATAATGTCAGGAGACATTTTTATTCACAATTAGGATGCTGCCAAGATGTTGTAGGTGCTCATTTTGAACATTTCTTACATTAAGTATGATTTGTTTTTTATTTTATTAAATGAAAATATTCGATTTATATTTTGTTGTTGAAAATTAAAATTAATTTTTTTTTAAATTAATTTTTAAAATAAATATATTAACCATACTATTTTTGAATATAGAATGAGAAGACCTTTCAAATAAGGTATAACAAGCTTCTACTTTCGGTTTAAAAATTTAGTGCTTGCAACTGTCACTCAAAGAGGGTTGCATCTAGGGATGCAATTTTTACGGTGGACGAAGTCATTTTATGATCTAAAATTGATATGTCTCGAGATTTTACATACATTTGTAGAATAACTGATTGTAAGATACGGAATTTATTCCATTTGGCTATTCCACACTATATTCTAATCTAGCACACTGCACAGCAGGAGATCATGAAAAAATAATTATTTCTGATACAAGTGAGTGTGTGTAAGTATTGTGGAACGAGCCTAGAGAGTGAAGCAACCCCACGAATAAATTAAAATCACTTTCAACAAGTGCATCATGCAATATTTTTTGTAAAATTGTTGAATTAATAACAAAAATGCTGTCTGTACCAATCAAGTCTGATAGTGGAAAAATTGTAACTAATTGTAAGTAAAACCATTGTAAGTTGCTTACTGTTTATTAGTAACTACAACTGAACCTGTCCTAAAATATTCTAAACTTTGTAGTTAATAAATATGGTTTTGAAAAAAAGATAGGAAATTAAACCAATTTTATTATTCCACCAGATATTAAAAAAACAGCAAATACCGCAACTTAAATCTATTCCCCAGAAATCGCGACAACAATATAATAGTAGAAAATAAAGAATCTAGCGGACAACTTCACTAAAAATATACAGTCGGACCTCAGATGATCCGACTTCATCTTGGTACCATATAAAACTAATATTTTTGAATTTGTAGCTTGTGGATTTTTTACGTAAACTTTGTAAAAAATATGCTGTTAAAGTGTCTAAAGCACATCTGTACTCCTTCCGTTTTAATACAATTAAAAATATGATGTGATAGAGACGCAAAAGCCTGACATTTAAATCTGCAGCTGGCTTTCTTTTAATGTTTATGTCAAAAATATCACATATACAAGGTGATTCCAAAAGTAGTACCATAAATTAAGGATCGTATTTTAGAGCCTAAAATAAGACTAAAAGCCTATATTAACACATGTCGCAAAACGCTTCCTGTCCTGCGGACAAGATTAACGCTGTTATGCACGGCGATTTTCTGCATGAATGTTCAAGCAAAACGTGCATATCGGCGGAAGAGGCGCGAATATTCGGTCAAAAATATGATTTGGCCTTCCGACAATGCCCGTCCTCGCTCAGCTCAGTCAATCTGCTACATCAAAAATTAGAGGAAATGCATTGGGCAACATAAGAATACCCTCCTTATAGTCCCGACTTATCACCATGCGATTATCATATGTTTGGGTCACTGAAAGAAGCTCTAGGAGGTAAGCGATTCCATGATGATGCTATTGTTGAGACATTTGTGCACAATTGGCCGCAAACACGCCTCTCTTCTTTTTATGATGATGACATTAAAAAACTCCCAATCCGTTGGGAAAAATGCATACAAAATCAGGAGATTATGTAAAAAAATAGTAAATGACTTTAATATATATATCTTGTACCCATACATTTTTAAAAACAAATTCGGGTTCATATTTGATTTACCCTCGTATTTTGATATTCAGTTTAGTGTTGGCTCATTCTTTCTGACTTACCCCTGTATTGGATACCTTACTAAATCAAGAATGCTTCACCAGTATAGTAAGGCCCATACAGTGATTATTACAATATTTTGCTGACGTATAGAATGTGATTTGTTAGGACATACTCATAGATTAGTGGAAACTATCCCTAAAGCTTGTGAAAGTGCTTAATAAAAAATACATACCGGGATCTTCTGATTCATATTCAAGTATGGTTGACACGGTGTCCGTCCTGATTGTTGTTTTGTAAGGATGCCGCGTAATCGAAGGATTATTGAGCCCCGACATTTTAGTGAATAACTCAACGTGCTTCTGAGAAAGAGGCAACACGATTTCGTCGTTTTCCACCTGGTCTATCGCCCCATCGTTGTTTGCATCAACCACTTCTTTCACCTCTTTGTTGCATTCCTGTAGAAGAGTCTTTCTCTCTTCAGAATCTTGGTTTGGGATTTCTGAAAATGGCAAGGTAAAGGGTCTTGATAGGGTTACTAAGGTTATAATGGCCGGAATTCAATAAAAGGTGTCGGGCGTTCAAATGAAAAAATCATCAAATTGGATGCGAAAATGTCTTATGTTTTTATGCATATGTTAAATAGGTTATCAGTGATTGACAAGTAAAAGGCTTTAATACATTTAAACTTGATACTGAAATCTTGTGCCCCGAAACCAAAAAAAAATTAAAAAACACAACAGCACTTAGCCTAACGCATTTCGATAGCTAAGATAACATCTTCAGAGGAATAATGATAATAATGATAACAAGCTTTCTATATTAATTTTTTAAGATAACCAAGGACCAGTCTGTTCAATAAAAAAAATACATTTAAACTGCTATCGTAACAAACCTACTGATGGAAAATTTGACTGATTTAATATAAAACCTTAACGCACCTCTCCATTTTTTTTGCTTTATAAAATTCCAACTTTTTGCGTAAATAGACGTCATTCAAAACTTGAACTTGACAGATCAACTATAACAATCAATAAGTAATCATAAGTCTTCTTCTCCGCGTCCTCGTTTAACTAAAAAAATCACATCACACTTGATAACCCTTTAATTTGGACACCCCATATATGTATACTAGTTTCGATATTAGACCTTGTTGAAGAACTACTAAAAGTTTTTCTTGCTTCGCCTGCCATCGTAAGGAGCTCCTTTAGGAATAAGGAAAAACCAAATTCAAGAAATATCACATTAGCTCAGTATGTCAATCATACCAGAGGAAAAAATTTTTCGAAGTGAAAGTGGCACAAAAAAGCGTGAATGCAGTCACTACAGAAAAGCATGTTAACTCAGTATGCTAATCATACAAAAGGCGAAACTCATCGATAGAGATTGTGGAATAAAAAAAAACTAAAATTATAGACCAGGGATTCTTAAACTTTTAGTAATCGCAGTGCACTTTTAAAGTTTTAGAACCCCTACAAACTCACATCATTCCAGCAGCAACTCTAAGAATCTATAAAACTTATCAAGTCCAATGCACCAAATTCATCCTTGTCGGGTTCACTATATTTTTAATGACCGAAAAAGCAGAAGCTTCTGTCGACTAAAAAAAAATTCACAGATTTCGCAATCCTTGCAACCAACGGAGACATTGGAAATGATAACACCAAATAGAAACATAATTAACACTTTATTTAACATACAAGGTTATACAGGGTATTTACAAATTTCAAAGACAACGTTGGCAGTTGATTCGGAATGATAAATAAATACGAATTACGAAAAAAAATTAATAAAAAATGTTTACTTTTCGAATTGCAGACTTTCAAAGTTGTTATAAAAAATAATTTAATTAATCATTTCATAACCTCTTTACCGATCGTGTTAAAATATGAAACCTTTATTTATTTAGATTATTAAGGCTAGAATCTTAGTGACGAAGACCCTTGTTTTATCCGACATCCCTTGTAATTCACCACGACAATTATCTATGTATCTTCGAAGTAGTAAATAATAATAATTATATAAAATATGTATTGATTTACAACAATACGTATTACGTTAATTCTGTAATAAACCTTGTGTTATTTATTATTATTATTTTGTTGTTGCTTAATTCGTGAAGTTTAATATTGTATAATCTTAAGTATAGATTTTATCTCATCATTTTTATATGTAATTATTCAGATTACAAGATGCTCTTTTTCAAAAAGTTTCGGACTATAAGGGAGAAGTACTTTATAGTTCGCCAAAATTGATTTTCCGATAACACCTTCCAAACATTTTTAGACGGGTCTACTGCATTCCGAATATTGGGCTAGAAATCTGAACTGCCGATGCCGATCACTATTCGGGTATTTAAATTGATTGTTGTTAAATATTCGAAGGACCAGTACACTATGAGGCGCCGTTCACAACATAATTATTTTTCATGAATATTTAATAAATCAAACAATATATGTAAAATTTTAAATTATATATTGTTTCGTTCTTGAAATATACTTCATTTCTGTAAAAATGAATATTTATATTCTCCTGATAGAAATTTTACATAAATCTATTTAAATATTTTATATGAAAGTTTTATGTGGTTTTAAAAATATTTATATAAACTGTGAAACATGAAACGACCGTGAGAGGCGATAGTAGCCGCACGAATCGGGCATGGAGTATGGTATTATTTATATATCAATTTTATTTTTCGTTGTCGCCACCTGAATCTTGATTATATTTATATATTTATCAATAGCACTAAAATCTGACATAAAAAGTGACAGCATGCTGCTAATAATAATAATAATAATAATAATAACAAAATAATAATAAATAAATAAATAAATAATAAAATAAAAAAAGTTTCAAACCTTAATTTAAGTTCCAGCGCTTCTAGCGCCCGCTACGGTGGTTTGATATATCACACTTTATATAAATATTTTTGAAATCACATAAAATGTTTATAAGAGATATTTAAGAATATTTATATAAAATTTTTAACAGAAGATTAAAATATCCATATTCATTGAAATTAAATATACTGCAAGAAAGAAATAATATATAATTTCAAATTTAATATAAATTGTTTGATTTATTAAATATTCATAAAAAATTATTATGTCCTGAACGGCACCTCATACTACACAGTGGTTAAAAAATATGTTTCCTGTTTATGGTCTATTGACTACTCTATATTGAAGTCAGTTAGCTACCGCTTACAAACAAGATATATGATCTACTTATCACAGGGCCAAGATTTAGAAGTAAGAGGTCGACAATCCCTTAGCAGGTAAAGAATTTATAAAGAAATCGGAACATTCCGGCCCCCTTGAAGTCTTGCAGCTTCAATAAAATCCTAATAATATGATAAATAGCAAACCAATTGCAAGAAATGATCAAAATTACAGATATAAAGCTTAAGAATAGACTTATAATTACGGGGATCTTACATTATTACTCAGTAGTACTGAAATTAGAATTGATCCAAACAAAATTTTAAATAATATACAGGCTCTTTTAGTTAACATTTCCACAGCCGATATCTCTGAAAATAAAAAGGACCTATATATTGTATTATAAGTTTAGCATTTTAATGATCAGATGAATTAACCCTAAGAGTGCGTTTAGATTAGAGATTTATTTCATAATAGAAATCTCAGGTATCTGAGACTAAATTCCCTTGCCCGTTTACACTAGGACACAAATATAGCTGAATAAAATTACTAACACTTTTAGCTGAGATCAAATCTGTTGATAAGTCCTTCATATAAAAATTGCGACTGATTATTTTACTTTCTAATGGGAATTGTTCTTCAGCTTCTTTTGCTATTTCAAGAAACGGGCTGCAAAAAAGGGTGCACAAGTGGTGCCGTAAGTTACCATTATTAAACAGAAAGTTTAAATAAGTCCTTCTTTGCTGATGCCATAAAACTCGTTGAAAATCGGTGTCATATGGATACCCTTTTTATCATTCTGTACATTTTGGTGATCTTACTTGACAGTACAATAGGATAAATTAGAAACGGAACGGAAATCTTCTTGTATTATTGATTGGGCGAATTGCATGTCATATTTTTGTTCCTTTGAATGGACTTTTAAATGACCAGCTGCATTCAAACCAATTTGTTTTCTTGAAAATGAAGTTAATTTTTTCAAATTTCAATGGAATTTCTAATTACTCCCAAAATAAACTTGTTTCAGTTAATGAATCTATTTAGATTATTTCGCATTGAAATCAGGATCATCGAAAAAAACATTAGAGGGCAGTTGAATGGCAAATTTATCAATCTTAAAAATTGAGGTTGGTTCTGTGATTTTGTTTATCTTATTCCAGATCACACGTGAATTCGTTTAGATGTGATTTGATCCATATGGTACATTACTTCAAACTCTTTTAAAGAAAATTACAATTTTTTAACTAATGCTGAAGTAATGATGTTTGCTCGACACCCTGGATTTAACAACGCTGGACATTGTTTAAAGTTACTGCACCTATTTCTAATTAAAACTAGAGCTGTACTGGTTGTACTGATTGCCATTTTCGCTTTGCATGATCATTTAATTTTTCGGCTATTATGGGAATAAATAAAATTATTTCCCTTTTTTTGCCGAAAGCTCTAAAACCTTTAATACAGTTAATTAGTTGTCTTAGACCGGGTTGTGTGGTTTTTGTGAATTAAAAAATGTTTAGGACAGTTGGACCTGTTCTTTTATTTTAAAGCGATCTTTCATAATTAATTAATAATAATAATTAGCTGATACTGACAATGATTCAATAACGTCACTTGAATCTCCCTCCACAGAGTCGCAAAGATAATGAAATTTCTTAATATCAAAAATACGCTTGTCGTAATGAACTGAACACTTGAATCTAAAAACGAAAATGGGAAGCGGCTTTAAATTAGCAACATATATGGTATTTAATTATACTCGCGCCGTTTAATAATAATACATTTCAATTTATGTCAGTTACAGTTTTATCGGATGTTCAAATGTATCAAGTGTGCTCTACTTTTTTTTTTAGAAGAGAACGTAGCGAACCCGGCACTCGATTACTTATTGATTATTTTGGTTGATCCCTCAAGGGTAATTTTGACGTCTTATTTATCCAGCGAGGTTAAGATTTTCTAATCTAAAGAAAATCCTCCAGAAATCTATTTTCTTTCACGTTTTTACGATGATTTGAATTACTAAGATACACAAATTTATAAAACAGTCTAGAGGAGTAACAATTTCCATTCTACATCCAAAAAATGAGAATTTTCCATCAGAAGGTTTGTTATGATAGCAATTCAAATGTATTAAAACCTTGCAGTTGTCAATCACTGATAATTTCTTTGGGATTTACGTTCCTAAAAAATTTTCATCGTCAACTTATTGACTTTTTCATTTGAACGAAACTCAAAATGTCGAAAACTTGTCAAAAATAGATTTGGAGTACTCTCTCCAAATTTTTACTCTTCTTTACAAAATTATGCGTTTATGCTTTCAAAATAATTATAAACACAAATATTGGACTTTTCCGAAATTTAATAAATTTTTTCCACAATTTCGACTTTTTTAAATTTTTACATCAAACTTGCAATTTTTGTGTTTTTTCCTAAAACTTCGGATTTCAAACGAATTCAAAATTTGAACATCAGTCTTGCGAGTCTAACCCAAGTTGTTGCATTAAAAAAATAAATATAGCGTATTTTCTTGAAATTATGACTTTTTCACAAAATTCCTCAACCTTTCAAAATGTCATTATTTTAATTGAACTGTCAATAAATATTTATGTTTTGTTTAAAATTTTTATGTTAAATATTAAATTCTAAATATTTCTAAAGATTTTGACTTATTTTCGAAATTTTGACCTCAGCCTAAAAAATTATTTAAATTATAAATATATAAAATCGAAAACTCAGGATTTTTTATAGAAATTTTGAAACGTCAACTTTTTTTTCGAAATTTAAAACCCCCTTTTTTATTAAATCATGAGTGGTGGGTTTCCTCAAATTTTAAAATCCCAAAATTTAAACTTTACTTTCTACTCTTACAATAAAGGTTTCAACCAGTGTTAAAGCTTTAATTTTATATTTTTAAGGTTTTAAATTTAATCAAGACTCTTTTTTTTAAGAACACAAGTCATTTATTTAAAATCTTGACTTTGAATGAAATATGTTAATTTTTTTCAAATGATTTTGATTTAGTTGCAAAGTTTTATCTTTAACCTCAAAATGTTGACCTATGTTTTGAAATTTTAGAACATTATGAATTTTTTGAAATCCTGGAATATTTTCCTAAAATTGTCTATTTTTTTACTATTTTTCTCGCAACTTTTCTGAATTCAAAATTTTGGCCTTATTTAACTATTTTTTTTTATTTTCGACCTTAGTATTCGACCTGAGATTTCCAGTGAAAACTTGAATATTCAAATATTTTTCTTTCGACTTTTTTCTATTTTTAAGGTTATTTCTGCAATGTTTATCTTTTCTAAATTTACAGTTTCCATTAGCCAAGTTTCTTCTAAAAGATTATTTTTTAAATTGAAATATACTCGTATAACCAAATAGACTACGAAATTATTTAAATCAAAATAATATTAAGGCATCTATGCTCATGGCTCTTGAAAGAAATATTTTTGTACAAAGCGAAAACAATGAAATATTAAAATATATTTAATCTACAAGCAAAAATTTGTCAACTTTATTGTAAAAGTAATTTACATTTATTTGAGCCCTAAAAATTATAAGTGCAGATATTTTACCACATTCGTTTACTGAGTACTTCAAGACAGTACGTGAATTGGATTTAGGGTAAGAGTTTACAGCATAATAATGGAATTATAACCCCTCATTAAAGGGCCTTTAAGTTTGCGCATCTTTACATGCTCACAATACCGCCTACAGTGTTCAGTTTTTGTTAGCGGTGTTTTCGTACTTAACTCACTAGATTCTCTATTTTCAATCTCTCGTAAACGTTTTTTACGCTCTCAATATGTCTTACACTTTTCGCTATTTTTCATACTCTTAATATCCATAGCTGATAGCCTTATCTAATGAAACGTCACTGGATTAAACGAATATGGTGCACTGCGGTGAACTGTAAACTTAACATTCTCTCATAGTTTTTATGCGGCTTCTCGACGCCGAGAGCGCTCGACTGGCGATCCGAGTATGTCCGACCGACCGACACCTTGTTCTTCAAGCTTGAACGAAAACCCGAAACTTCACCCCATATCTCAACATAAACATTTCCAATGTTAAAAGTAACCTAGTCCAATCTTGTATACTCTTTCTTGTCGAGTAAGTAATCTTCCCGTCCACAAATTCTTGCGGGTGGTATCTATAAATAAGTAATGGCTTAAAAAGAGCGACGGATCCCAGACACTCCTGCGAAAGACCTCCAAGGGGTCCCTGGATCCCAGAATCAAAAACCGTGTTGTAGATAGAAGACAGAAGAATGTGGTTATTCACTGTGTTAACCATTCTAGAAGAGAAAATTTCGTAAAAGATGCTTTAAGTTAATAATAACATCCATCTCGAAGGTAGAAAACATCAGCCAGCTTGAAGACATCTTTCACAAAAGTAAAAACTCATCTGAAATAAAATTATGGCAAAACACAACAATAGAGATAATTAACAACAATGTAAAAAAAAACACGGTAACTTAATATCTCAACCATACCCGGAGATATTCTTCTCATTGGATCCCGAAAAAAGTATATTTAATGAAGGGTCTAAATCACCCTTTGGAGGTAAGTATCCAAAACGTACCTGAATCGTTCACAGCTCTCTCCGTTTCCTCTCCCGTTAATTCGCTGTATATATGGCCGTTGGTATCGACGCGCAGCTGAACTACCGCCAACGTGCTCACCGGCCACGTCTTGCTGTGATTCAACGTCATGTTTCGTCCGCTCCTCTGACATGTCTCACGCCCGATGGAAACTCCTGACGCGTCCCGGCAATCCGTCCAGATTCAACTTTTTTGACGTCCGCCGGCTCCTGCGAAATAACTTGCTTTATCATCTTTCACTAACAGATGCACTTTTTATAGCCGCTTAATGGACTCAAATATTTTATTGCTCGAGTTAACGATTGAAATCTCTCGCGTTACGGATGTTTAAGTGGAATTCCGAGTTCGCACTTAACAGCGTAAAACGCTCAGAATAAAATATGATCCGAAATTGGAAACTCTGAATTTTCGTTCAATAAAACGACCGTTAAATTGGCCCAATACGGAAAAGGAAAGTGACACACGAGGTTTATTGTAGACCAGGGGTTATCAAACTTTATCCGACGTGGATCAAACCTCTAAAGTATTTTTAAAATTCATTTTAAGGCACACTACCAGAACGAGTAAATTATATCTGCTACTAATTATTAATAATAATTTAAACAAGGCAATGCCTAGATAAATACATTAGGTACAGAAATTAACAGAAAAGAAAAAATAATTCAAATTTTTAGATAATTTACAACAGTCTGTAACTCAAAGAAAAATTAATCATAGCGAAAAATAGGAAGAAGGAAATTTAAGCTCCAGATTTTTAATCTTCTTCTTGAGTTTACATTTTTTAGCCTTAGCAATATTAGAAGAATTATAAAAAAAACTGTACGCCAATTTTTTTTTCCAATTTTTGCTTATTTTCAAAAAGGTTCGCGAAAATTAATCATTTTTTACAGTGATCGCATTGCAAAGTTCTTCCAGATAATTTATTATCATTTTATCTCCGTATGACTTCGCTGGTTTACCGCCGTTTAAATCAAAAAAGTCGTTTTTGAATTTGGTTATCAATACATTAGGGAATAAATATTGTGCTGAATTGCGAGTAGGTTTAGAAAATTACATAGTGCTCTCTACAAGCCCTATTTATAAGTTTTCGATATTTTTTTTATATGTAACTTGATTGAATTAGATCAAGACTAATTGCCTAATTCGGGACATGGGTTTAAGTTGGTGTGACTTTTGCAAATAATGGATAAACTAATAATATTGATTGTAACATTTTACGTTTAAAGATTAATAAATATTAAGTCTTAATTTATTGGAAAACTGCAGCTTTTTTAGGGTACCGTACCTCAAAAGGAAAAAAGGAACCCTTAAAATCTCACTCTCGTGTCCGTCTGTCCGTCTGTCCCAAAGAAGTTTTCCTCAAAAACTATGTAACGTAGAAATTTGAAATTTTGCATAGCGTTAGTTCTCGACGAGCCACGTAAATACTGCTAGACAACGATTAGAAAAAGAAAATATTTTATAATAAAATGGGGGGTTAATTTGGTCTCCGAATAATTAACTTTTAGTTAATATATCGTGTGAGATATTATTTGAAAGAGCTACCTCCAAGGTTCCAAAAACTTTTTTATTATAATTTTTGTTTTAATTTTCTCAAGGATATAGCTCAAAATGTGTCAGAAATGACCGATACGCCCGGTTTTTCTGGGTTTCTAAAGATAAAATTTATATTTTAATAGGGTAAGTAGATATTGGGTCCTAGATTATTAAAAAAGGGCAGGTTTTTTTAGATGTCGTAATAGCTGTTGGGTAAAAAATATTTTATAGAAAAATAGGTGCTTGCATTCCAAGGCTTTTTGACCCATATAGTAATATTTTTTGCAAATAAAAAACATGCTTTAGCTGAGGGGTTGTCTTTTACATTATTTTATTTGGATGAATATTTTCGGAGCTGGCACTAGTTTATTTAATTGCACGCAACGCAGTAATTGCGGTTGAAATCGAACATTTTAGAGCGATCTAAGGTGATCTCATTAACTGTGTTAATCATCCACTCATTGCGAACTGCGAATGAATGCTTTTTATCTGAGATATTATCAACAGAGTTATCAGTTCCATAAATATTTGTATTGATTGTAGAAAAAAGTATGTATACCTGAAAATAAACATTTTTTTTTATTTTTCAATTATAACACAAGAAAATTTGGATAAAATTCTAGATTCATACATAAGTAAAAATGATTCATTTTGATCTATTGACTGTCCACTGCAGTAATTGGTAAGAAACCCCAATTGTGTGAGCCCTACTCGCTTTTGGCTGAATTATTCGATATTGGAATAGTTATTGGGAAAATAATATTTTATAAAAAAATAGGTGTTTATTTTCCTGGGCTTTGACTTGAATAGTAAATAATTCTTGTCAAATAAAAAATGCTAATTAGCTGAGGTATATAGTGTATATTAAATTTGTCCTTTGCATTATTTCATTGAGATTGTTTGGGAGCTAGTAAAGATTTATTAATTAAGAAATTGAAATACAAATCTTGTCGGCTGAAACCAAGAAAGATTAAAAAACACACCAAAGGTTGTTCTAACGCGTTTCGATAGCCAAGCTATCATCTTCAGAGAGATACTAACCCCTAATCCTAAAATTAACCCTTTATACGAAGAATATTCACTTTGTGCATAATCGGTCGCATCGGAACGCGCATGCGCATCTAATCATACACATCGTAGTGTCACAATTCCTTATCTATCAACCGCAATTATTTTTAACAGAGGTGAGTGGCCTAAAGGCCCAATGCAACCATTCAAAAGGTTGTCTCCAGCCTTATGGATGGCTAAGCTTTCACAAACATTTAGCATAGAATTCTTATTTATAAACAGTTTAATATTATTATTTATTCTATGATCTAATTCAAAAGCATGTCGAGCCACACTTGACTTCTCAGTTCTTCCGTACCTCAAATGAGCCAAATGCTCCTTCAGTCGGATTTAAAGAGATCGTCTAGTCTGCCCGACTCAAACAAGTATCTCCAAACTGTGCTTTTAGTCTACGAAGAATTTCGGCGGGCTTACACCTCCAACGACAAGAAATTTATTAATAATGTGTTACGCAACCTGCGGATGAACCTCATGCTCACTCATTGTATTTACAATGACGAACGGCGAGAACGGAAATCGCTTAGCGCAGGAAGTCACGTGATATCACCTAACATATCTTAGAGTATGTGCACACCCCCGACGCCCTCTTGGCGACATGATAGAAATTTGGGTTCATATTTGATTTCCCCTAGTATGTTTCTATTTTACAAGGGAAGCTGTGCCGATTATCATGTAAGTAACATTAATAAAAGAAATATGAATTATTGTTAAGAAAAACATGACATCACACAAATTGATTTTTAGCATAAACAACAAAGCAAAAGGATGTTTGTTGGGAAAAATAGAAGTCAAATCCTTCCCTCCCTCCAAAGGTATTGCAAGAAGTTCTACGCCACTGGCTGAGTATTATAGTCGGTTGACTAATTGAAACAAAACTGGTAGTTTTACGACGATTTTTCATCTCGAAGACTGTAAACAGTCATTACGTGGGGGCGGCGTGCGGATACCTACCCATTTTTACGTTCCAACTTGCGTCAGCGGCACAGGAAGACGGGATGAAGTTCGAAAGCGCCGTAAATAGTCAATAAAATTTCGTTATATTTCTCGACATAGATCAAAACTTTGCCTTCGAACTATCAGCCGGCGGCGCGCGTATTACTAATACAATAAGTTTTCGGACTTTTCTATCCCGGTTTTAGTCGTGTATGCGATTTGATAGAACGAGCGCGGTGTAAATGTTTAAAAATGTGGAACGAGATCCCGTTTACTCTCGCAACTGGATCGGTCCAATTATCTTCAGAAATTGAATAAAACGAAACTAGCTCTGTATGTAAATAAAGTGGTAAAATGTAAATGAAATCATAAAGTATGCAAGTTCCATTTGCTGCCGCCTATTTGGTGTTTATTTAACAACATGTATATTACCTTCATAATAAAATGGGACCTTTTTCAAACCCAAAACAATATATTACAAGATTTTTATATCATTTAGGAGTAATTATAGTTTTTTAATACTAGATAAGCTAGGGGTATCGGTTTAGAATTTAAAAATTTTAACCACATCATCAATAGAATAAAAATATAGATAGTACAAATAAAGCTATTATTAAAAATGCATTAGCAAAATCGTTGGTAAAGCCAAAAATGCATACAGCTTACTCTTGAATTTTAGACTTTTTCGTCATTTTAACTAGATAAAAGCCGAAAGTTCGAAAGCTCGACTTTAAACCTAACACTTCCATTTCATAGATTTAAAATTTAAGGAATCACGATTTTAAAACAAGAATGTGCACAAAAATGTTTATCTCTAATTTATGCTCAACATTTTAATGATTTTAAATAAAAATATAAAGAAAAGTCGAATGTTCGTAAAGTCTATTGAAATTAAAAAAAATCAAAATTTTACACTAAAGGGTATAGCAAGATAAGCATAGAAAATCTGCCCCCAGAGCCAAATGTGATGAATGTCATATCGATCAGTATGTCACCTATCTGTAATAATATTCTTATAGTTTTGGCCACCTATCTCTTACTGTCTTTCAGTAATTTTGAAAAATGCCCTTTATGCAAAGCTTTTTTTAAACTTTTTTTTCTCCGTAAGTAATAAAGCTAGAAAGATGATTTAAAAACCAAGTTGTAGATAATTTTATGGCAAATTTTGTGCGTGTGCATCTAAATTATATTGCGCAATAATATATGTCTTTCCTAATGGAAATATTTTTCTATTGCAATTTTTCTTCAGTTCCAGCAGAGTGACCACTTTCTTAAAATTATCAAAAATTGCTATTAGTATAAAGAATAACTAGTATAAGTTTCATTATCATCGGATGGCTGCAGCCTGTTAAAAAAATGTTTTTTGTTACGTAGAGTCCTGCTTGATCCCCAATTAGAGGTGTCTAATACCTTTGTTTTTAGGTTTCGGCAGAGTAACCCTTTTCGTAAAATTATTAAAAATTTCTATTAGTATAAAGATTGACTGGTGTTTCCTAAAAATAGGAAGGCTGCAACCTGCTGAAAAAAAAAGTATTTTTACCTAGAGCCCTGGTTGACCTACATATAGGTTTCGAATAGAAATAAATAAAAAGTATATTCGATTTGAAATAATCTTTATTTTAAATTAATCATTATCATTATCTGAATTAGTGACAACAGATATATTGTCTTTAGCGAATATTACTATCGTTCCACTGCCGTTTGAACAATCACAAGTATAGCGTTTGACGTCAGTGTAACTTTTTCCATTTGGAATATAATCAATTTAGCAATTATAAGTCCTGCTATTTTTATGACTTGAGTTCACTTCTGCTTTCAGTTTATTTGGTGATTCTTTTATACATTGTATTCTATTTGAGAAACTGTCTTGATCTCCAATTAGCTCGGCGGATATGAAGCTGCCTAAGATAATTGATAGGAACTCGTGAATAATATTTTTAACTCACTTTTTTCTTTCTTTCTTTTTTTCTTCTGTTCCTGTGTTGATTTTCAACCTCCGTGCTCAAAGTGTTTAATGTAGTTATTTTGGCATTCATTTAAACGATGATTTCGTCAGCTAAATCAGTATCAGATTTAAATGCTTCCCAAACCTGTTGTGCAAAAATCCCACATTCTTTCAAAGGGGTTTTACTTTCGATAGCATTTTATTGCCCATTGTACAATATGACGCAAAAATTTATGCTTTTGACCAATCGATCCGTCAACATTTTCAACTACCCATCTTAATATTGGGAACTGTTATATTCTTTAGTTGTTAACTGATTTCTTTTGCCTTTGAACACTGGCATCAAGCATAAATATCCTTTATTTTTTATTTGATCTTCAACATCACGGAATCCGCGTGCAATTAGAAATATGTATGTCACCTCTTTGTAATAGTTTTTAGACCTTGCGAATCCTCTAAAACAGTTCTCATAATTGGGGCATCATTTTGTGCGCCATAAAACGGTCCCAAAATATCTGCAATGTTATCACCAATACAACAAATTGTAAATGGCTTACATATAGGTACCTTTTTTTGACCAGAATAAGATTTTCGCTAGTACTCATTATTGGAACTTTTCTGATGGCGAATATATGTGCCATCGAAAATCAACATCAATTCTTGGGTAATGTGGTATAATTTTTAAGCTGCAAAGATGGTATGATTATTGATAAGTTCCTGTCGAGATATAGGCTTAAAACCAAAATGGAATAGTAAAATATCTCATTCGAAACAACTATTTGACTGCAAAAATTTGATACTATTTGTCTAGTGAGGTAAGATGTGGAAGCTTTGAAATAGGAACATAGGTAACATAAAACTATTATGTTGCAGCTGTTTGATTTTTATATCATTTAATCTGTTTACTAATTACTATTTTTAAGAATTTTTATAAAGTGATTACTCTGCCGAAACCTAAAAAATATGTATTAGAAATACCTATAATTTGCGATCAACCAGGGCTCTAGGTAATAAAAATTATTTTTTTTAGCAGGTTGCAGCCATTCTATTTTAATAAAACTCATACCATGTAATTTGTATACTAATAGCAATTTTTGCTAATTTTAAAAAAGTTGTTTCTTTACCGAAACCTAAAAAAATTGCATTACATTCTTATAATTTGCGATCAACTAGGGCTCTAGTTAAAAAAAATAAGTTTTTTCAACAGGTTGCAGCCATTCGATTTCAATAAAATTTATTCCAGTTATTTTTCATACTAATAGCAATTTTTGATAATTTTAAGAAAGTGGTCACTCTGCTTAAACTTAAAAAAAAATGCAATGAAAAAATATTTCCATTAAAAAAACATATATTATTGCGCAATATAATTTAAATACACACCCACAATATTTATCATAATATTGGCTACAATTTGGTTTTTAAATCATCTTTCTAGTTTTATTAATTACGGAGAAAACAAAGTTCAAAAAATGCTCTGCAAAAAGGGCATTTTCCTAAATTACTTAAAGACAGTAAGAGACAAACGGCCAAAGATATAGGAATATTATTACAGATAGATGACCTACTGATCGATATAACATTCATCACATTTGGCTCCTGGGGCAAATTTCCTATGCTTATCATGCTATACCCTTTTCAGTAAATGTGTGATATTTTGATTTTAATTTTAAACTTTGGAAAGAGAAGACAAAAAAATGGAAATCGAATTTTGGAAATAACATGATTATTTAGAAAAAGCTCTTTCAAGTTGAATGTCGACCCAAATCAAATCAACATTTTGGGACAAACGTCAAAATACCAGATCAATTTTCTGAAAAATTTTCTTCAAAAATTAAACTTTCGAGAAGAAAACAGACATTTTCAAAAATATATATCTATTTTTGGCAAAAATTGAAAAAAAGGCAGAAAACCCAGAATTTCGCGACAAGAGATGGAATTAAAAAATAATATTTTTCTTGAAATTTCTACTTTTTCTTTTAAATTTTGACGAAATTTACAATAATTTTCTTTTTCAATATTTCCAAAAAAATACGTTGATACAATGAACAAATTTTGAGAAATAAATCAAAGCTCTGCAAAAAGTAAAATTTTCAGGAAGTACAGTTTAGGAAAAGTAGAAGATTGCTCGAGAAAGCTGAATTAAAAAAAAAAGTGGGTAAATCAAATATGAACCGGCATTTCTATCATGTCGTCATGAGGGCGTCGGGAGTGTGCGCATTCTCTTAGACATGGTAGGTGGGGATATTACGTGACTTCCTGAGCTCAAGCGAGTTCCGTATTCGCCGTTCGTCAGTTGTAAATACAATGAGTGAGCAAGAGGTTCATCCACACGTTGCGCAATGCATTATTATTAAATTTTATACCATTGACGCTGTAAAGCCCATCAAAATTCTTCGCAAATTAGAAGCACAGTTTGGAGATACTCAAGTGGATGAATGGCACAAAATATTTTTGGAAGGACGAACTCAAGTTGAAATGAACCCCATGTGATCGCCGTTTAAGTGTTCGTGAAATTGCAGTTTAGATAAGGATAAGCTTTGGGAGTGCTTAATCTATCATTACAGATAAGCTGGGGTTTTGAAAAATTTCTGCCAGATGGGTACCCCGTGTTTTGACTAAAGAACAGAAACAGCAACTTCTGGAGATTTGTCAGCGCCATCTTGGACGTTTTCAAAGTAAAGGTGATGGTTTTTGCAATATATCGTTACGTGTGAGGAGACTTGGGTCCACATTACACCCCTAAATCTACAAAAACAAGCATGGAGCGGAGAAGACAGGGGGAAGATGCACGCGTCAAGGCAAAAATTCGCCTCTCAGTTGGAAAGGTTCTTGCGACAGTGTTTTGTGATTTTAAACGAGTTGTGTACGTCGATTTTCTGCATGAATGGTTAATGCTGCCTACTCGTGCCAGCTATTGGATAAAGCATATCGGCGGAAGAGGCGCGAATTTTTGGTGAGAAATGTGATTTTGTTTAACGACAATGCCCGTCCCCACTCAGCCAATCTGACACAATAAAAATTAGAGGAAATGCATTGGGCAACCTTAGAACACCCTCCTTCTAGTCCCAACTTATCACCATGCGATTTATCGTATGTTTGGGCCACTGAAAGAAGTTCTAGGAGGTGAGCGATTCCATGATGATTCAATTGCTGTTGAGACATTTGCGCGCAATTGGCTGCACACACGCATCCTTTCTTTTTATGATGAAGGCATTAAAAAACTTCCAGTTCGTTAGGAAAAATGCATAACCAAATCAGGAGATTATCTAAAACGAGTTAATAATTTTGGAAATAAAGGCATTAAAATTAGGCAAATTTTAGAGAAATATTGCGACAAAGCTGTAATTTGTATAATTAAAAAAGCCAGCCAACAATTCTAGGTAAAAGTTGGAATTTTGAAAAGGGTCTTATTTTATAGAGAACGTCAAATTTTTGACAAAGATGTGGAATTTTGGAATAAAAAACTTCAAGGAAAAAGGGACGTTTTGCAAACGAATCCACTATTTAATAAAAGTGGAATAATCTCCAATATTTTGACGTTTTTACTAGTGTGGGTTTGAACTAAACTAAATAAATACTGTTATTTCCTAGTTTTAAGTTTTCACTTCTGTCGGCAGTCTCTAAGACTGTCAACTTTTTTATTTTATATATAGCTATTTGGTTATTTATTTATTTGATATATCATTATTTCCAGTGATAAACAACATAGACGTAAAAAGTCTAACTGAAACTGAAGACGGAACCCTTGCTTTAAATATTAGAGGACTTACCCCATTTTATGATGATTGTAATCTGAACAATTTTACAAAAGTTGCGTATGAAAAGAATTGTCGTATACTAGAGCTGACAGGTTGCGTGATGCTTACTTATTGCAATAATTGTTATGCTGGTCCGAAGAAGTAGATGTCAACTTTCTCGGAATTGTCGTTTGAATTTAAAACAGTTTTTTATTATTGCAACGTTATTACTAGCAAGAATGCTTCAACTTTGTTCATTTTATTGCATCCCATTCATACCCTAGCTATATTCAATTCCCATTGATCATCACATATAGTCGTTAAACATCGCAACTTACAAAGTAAGTTGCACAGCATAACGAGGCTCTATTACTCCATTTGACTGTCAAATCATAGAAGAAAAAAGCTCTGTGGAATAAAGCTAAAAACTTTTCAGCTAATTCTATGCATTATAAAATGCTTAACAACTGGAAGATGTAAACTTGCTCTCCTCGTTTTGGTGGCTTGACTCTGCCGCCAAACTATGTGATAAAGAGCGTTAATACGACCCTGTTATTAGCGCGAGACACTTTTGATTTCGGTTAAACGGAATACAAAGTAATCCGACACAACGTTCAGAATACTTATGGGGATCGTGCTCCGCATACCATACGTATCATAAACAATTACAACTTGATGAAATTTCGCTAGTTATGTCGACCTGTTCCTTGCAAATTCACCATTTATATAAAAAAAATAGGAGCAAAGTTTTGCTTGCTGCGGTGCTCGGGAGGCTAAATTCAACGAATTTAGAAATGACGAAAATTAACTCAGTATCCCAACTTAGTTCTTTGTTTTGTGACTCGTTCGATTTTATGGCTTTATAGGTGCTAGCGGGTGGAATCGCCCGGGGGATTTTTTGTTTCTCGTAAAACAACGTAAACTTCGGAAACTTTCCTGTCGTCGTGAATGTCCGAGTTCCGATTTTTTAATAAAGTTGCTTTTGGGGTAAGATCTCTAGTCTCGCGCAAGATGCATGTTATGGGAACTTGAATTTGTATTATAAAGGATTTTACGGTGGAAGAATACGTGAAATATACTTTATGAAGCCGAACGCTTTTACGGCTTTAGATTATCATGTTTACCCGTCTTGTTGCAAAACAAACCGAAACGGCTAAACAATTTATTATGTAGATAGATAGGAAAAAAGTAATATGCTCCGGATAAGTACGAGCTTATTTAAAAGTTACTGAGATCGATCGAGTCATAAATCATAAATATTAGTACTATGTTCGGCTCTAGATAAATAAAGTGGAGGCAATGATCCTTATGGAAAAAATAAAAGCTTTTAGTCTCGTAAGTTTAGTTTCAATTGCTCCAATAAGTTAAAAAAATGTTTGCGCTTGTTCTAAAAAAAAACTCATGACTTTAATGGTGGCAGCACTAGTGACCCTTTTAGAGAAAACTTTATTTTACATACCCAAGGTCCCCATTAGTCATCAAGAAAACTTCATGCTTTCCAAAATTGCAAATTCAATTTTAAGCTATTGGGTTTTATGTAGACACTCATCATGAGAGACAACTAAAAAAATACTAAAGACAAAACTAATAAAATGTTTGATTCCAATTCAGTTATTGCGTATGCATGTCAAAATTAACAAAAACACTTGCAACTACCATTTATTTTAAAAAAATAACACAAACATTGTTTTTCTTTGACGATCCCTTTTTTACTTTTGACACGAATTGACACATCAAATTATTAGGAAAATTTTGCTGAATTCAAAAAAGTAAAAATCCTATAAAATATTTAAAAAAAAAACGAAGTAAGTTTATTTTTCTTGGAACTATTTAACATGAAAAATAACCCTGGTCAACAAGATTAAAATTTTGTTATGTCACATGAATTTTTTTTGTATTTTTTAATAGTGTTAGTTGTTGTCATTTAAAATAAGGAGTTTTGAAATTTTCATCACCCACGACATTTGTTTGTTAAATGTTTGAAAAATGATGGATCTCCAGAAATATGACAGAAAAAATGTACATTAGGGACTTATTATCTTTATTTTTTAGATTATTTAGCTTTTAATTGGTCCCTTTTGATCAAGCAGTAGTAGTCAGTGAACACCATTGAGTTTAATCTACTCTGATAAAGTTTTTCCATATTGGATTGTCCGCATGAAACTTTTATCAGTTCTTATCGCTTAGAGCCCCTCAGAGCCCCCTAATGCGTAGAAATAAAGTCAAGATATATGTTTAAAAAATGAATCTAGATCCCTGTATTGCAGCTCAAAGTTTTATACTCCAATACAAGTTTTTTAACCAAATATCTTTAGATGTCACTCTTATGGTAAACCAAAAAATTTCCAATTACATTTTTGAAGCATCTTCATGCTGATGTTTTCAAAACATTTAATTTTTCTTTAAACAACGAGTCTTTTATTAATTTTCTCAATTGAAGGTTCTACTACTACTACTTCATTCATTCTGAGGAATTTGTCTTTGAAATATAAAAATTCATTTTTATTGGGACCCATCCCCTCTAGAAAATGTTTGGTAAGCCTAATTTGATATGAAGTGGTGGTAGAAATATTCCAGAGAGCTTTACAAGAGTAAATGCCTAATAGTTTTTTATTTATAAATTAAAAATCTACGTGTAGGACAAATTGTTTGCTAATTGTGATTTTTTTCGACTCTGGTGTCCCATTCACATAAAAAGTACCCTAATTTTAATGATAAAAAAGACCCCAAATAAAGAATTAATATGATCATGATATTATGTTTTATTTCTGATAAAATTTTTACGATGTAAATAATATATGGACCTAAATAAAAACGAACAGTATTTGGGAAGATAACATTTCCAAAAATAAATTTTATCTTGTTACAAGAAAACTGGGGGAGATGGAAAAAATAAGTACGGTTTCGTGATGGGGGCAGGCAGTCCAAACACAATTACTTACAAGAGTACATGTAACAAGATCAGTGTTGACCAGAGGAACTAACTACACCACTATAAAGTTTTTATTAAACTATGCAAATATGAGGTTTTTTCGTTTTTTCCTAATAAAATCGAAAGAAACTGATGACTTAATTGTTTTCATAATAGCATTTTCTTTGTGACGTTAAAACTGGAAACTTCCAAGAAAAGATTAAAACCTTGAAGAAATATACTCCAAATTTACAAAATAGAAGAAAACCGAAAACATTGTAATTTAAATGATAAACTTTGAAAATAATTAAAATTTTGGATAAAATGACCTATGATTAGATTAACGAAAATATCAAGAAAAAGTTCAATATGAAATTGTTAAATGATAAGTCCAAGTTCTTAAAGTTAAAAATCAAAACCAAATTTGCACGTGAAACCCTACACTATGAAATAATTTGAAATTTCAGTTTAAATTTTTACTAAAAATGGCAATTTTTTTTAGAGATTTGAGAACAGCAAAATGAATATGCGAACAAAAAGTGATTAATTTTTTCTTTACTTTATTTCTGGAATATTTACATTAACATAAAATTATTTGAAATCATAGCATAAACCGTTTTTTGGGTTGTCACCGACTTCATGTGGCTTTGCTGAATATGTGTTTGTAATGGTTGACAAAGTTTGATTTAAAACTCAAATTTCTTAAAGGTAAAATTTTGAATGTTAAAAGTTAAATTAAAAAAAAATAATGATTTCAAAGAAAATGTTTTTTTAAATTTAAATTCTAAAGATTTTTCCCTAAATTTGGACTATAATTTGGAAAATTTCAATTTAGAGAATAATTTTAATTTTAAATATCCTAGATTTTTTCAAAACTTAGACCTTAAAAAATTGAAGTATTTTTCTGACCAACATTCAAACATTAAACTACAAGTTTTATAACAATATATTAAACAATAAGTGTAGAAAAGCAAAGTTTTACTAAATGAGTAGAGCATTTGAGTACAAGCGAGCGCAGCGAGCGAGTAACATAAAAGTAACATAAAGTAAAACTGATTTTTCCACGAATTTGTTTATACTATTTTTTTGCATATTTTATGTCCAACAGTGTTTAATTTACAGTGACGGTTGCTAAACGGCGGTTAAGTGGTGTATCTATGCGGTAAAGTGCCACTTTATTAAACGATTTTGAGTGTAGTAAAGTAGCACGTTATCTGTCAAAATCCAAAAAAAATATTTTTTCGTGCAATCTTTCGCGAAATTTCGAGGAAAAAAATGTTGTAGAAATTTTAAGTTTTTTTGACGTAACTATCCATTTTATTTGGTTTAAGTTCAACAATCCATAAAATACTCTAAAGGTTTACATTGATGTGTAGTGTTAGAATTATTTTATTATTGGGTGTGTTAATTTTGTTTTAATTTTAGAATGGCCGAAAAACTCGGTGAAATCAAATCTTCTCTTGATATGATAAGAAACAGTAACATTTTTAATAATACAGTAGATTGAGATGTAATGGTAAAATAATAAAAGAATTCAAAGTTAATATATTTCAGTGTTAACTATTTCCGTTAAGCTTTTACCATAATTAAAACTATAAAAAATTACTTTTTGTAACTAAAGTACGAGGACAGGCTGACCTACATGCTTCAGAAAGGTAGTAAAATTTTTTGATTAGCTAGCCAGGAAAAGCTATAATTGTTGATGAAACACACAACGGACATCCGATCACTGTCATAGACGATAAATCTCGCAAACTCGTCGAAGCTTTCATTCAAAATAAATGAGCGAATCATTTAAAAGAGTACTTCAAACATACTGGAATATTCAAAAACGTAACTGCTGAAGTTTGAACCGATTCCATACCTTCCTTACTTCCCCGATCTTGCACCTCGTGCTTTTAATTTTTTCTCTGCCAAAGAGAGATCTCAAAGGACATCATCACTACACTTTGCATGATGCGGTGAAAGCAGCTGACAAGTTCTGGATTTGAGAGATGTTGCCCTAATGGTGATCACGCAATTAGGAATGGGGAGAAACAAAACATTGTTTCGGTTATGTCAGAGAGACAAAAATATGCAAGCTATTAAATGATACTTTCGGCACCAGGAGCAAGTTGTTGAATGATTCCCTTTTTCGCATGAAAATCTACCAATGGATGAAACAAGAGAAACAAGAGAAACAAATGAAACAAATGACATGAATGAGATGAATGAAATGAATGAAATAAATGAAATAAATGAAATGAATGAAATGAATGAAATGAATGAAATGAATGAAATGAATGAAATGAATGGAGTGAATGAAATGAATGAATGAATGAAATGAATGAAATGAATGAAATGATATGAAATGAATGAAATGAATGAAAGATGAAATGAATGAAAAATGCAAAGAATGAGAATGAATATGAATGAAGCAATGAAACTGAAATGAATGAAATGAATGAAATGAATGAAATGAATGAAATGAATGAAATGAATGAAATGAATGCAATGAATGAAATGAATGAAATGAATGAAAGTGAATGAACGAATGAACTGAATGAAATGAATGAAATGAATGAAATGAATGAAATGAATGAAATGAATGAAATGAATGAAATGAATGAAATGAATGAAATGAATGAAATGAATGAAATGAATGAAATGAATGAAATGAATGAAATGAATGAAATGAATGAAATGAATGAAATGAATGAAATGAATGAATGAATGAAATGAATTGAAATGAATGAAATGAATGAAATGAATGAAATGAATGAATATGAATGAAATGAATAGTAAATAATGAAATATAAATGAATGAAATGAATGAAATGAATGAAATGAATGAAATGAATGAATGAATGAAATGAATGAAATGAATGAAATGAATGAAAGAATGAAATGAATGAAATGAATGAAATGAATGAAATGAATGAAATGAATGAAATGAATGAAATGAATGAAATGAATGAAATGAATGAAATGAATGAAATGAATGAAATGAATGAAATGAATGAAATGAATGAAATGAATGAAATGAATGAAATGAATGAAATGAATGAAATGAATGAAATGAATGAAATGAATGAAATGAATGAAATGAATGAAATGAATGAAATGAATGAAATGAATGAAATGAATGAAATGAATGAAATGAATGAAATGAATGAAATGAATGAAATGAATGAAATGAATGAAATGAATGAAATGAATGAAATGAATGATATGAATGAAATGAATGTAACGAATGAAACGAATGAAACGAATGAAAGGAATGAAACGAATGAAACGAATGAAACGAATGAAACGAATGAAACGAATGAAACGAATGAAACGAATGAAACGAATGAAACGAATGAAACGAATGAAACGAATGAAACGAATGAAACGAATGAAACGAATGAAGCGAATGGAACGAATGAAACGAATGAAACGAATGAAACGAATGAAACGAATGAAACGAATGAAACGAATGAAACGAATGAAACGAATGAAACGAATGAAACGAATGAAACGAATGAAACGAATGAAACCAATGAAACGAATGAACGAATAAAATTAATTTGTAAAAAAGTCAGTGTTATAAGGTGACTGCAAATCGTTATATTTGTGAATCCATGCAATGAAACATGGTATCGACAAAAATGTTTTAATCATGTGTTTGCCGAGGAATGACTTTTTTCTTCGCAAACCCCACAATCCTTACATAGTTCAAATGATTTGGAAAACTAGACTCCTGAAATATTCCTGTAAGTACATTGTGCTTGCTTTGACTTTGGGCTTTGTTAGCATATCATTGTTGTCATTGTTGGCATATTCTTTATAAACAACAACCTAACTGCCGACAAATGTTTGATATTCAAATAATTCATCCGTTTAAGTACTCAAGAATAATTTTGCAAATATGCTTCGCATCGTTTTAGTTTGTGTCTTACCTATTAATATTTTTTATAAGATTTTACATTCATTTATTGTTTAACATTTGTTTTACTTTTGATCTGACAGGTAATTAGTGAAATCAAAAAATGATGCACCTTTTTGTATTCGAGAATAGAAATGCAAATAATTATGAAACAAAATAATTACTTAAACATTTGGTTAATTTGCCTACAGCTCTACATCTACTAAACAGCCAAGTGGAGATAATGTGATAAGCGTCTGTTGACCTACAAAATCGTAAACTATTTTCTTCAAATGATCAAGTGCGAGGTAAAAATTTCAATAGAAACTTGATATTTTCGACTCTACACTTCAAATTTCGACAAATGGTCGAGATTAATATCGAAAATTTAAGAAATGGTTGTAAATATTTTCAGTGGAACTGCAAACCAAAATCATTGGTTCATAAATTTTATAACATCACATTGAATAACTTCGCTTTCGCTTTTCTACAGTTTTGCTTATCTTATTGTCAGCAAGAACTACAACAAAACTTTAGGTACTATCTCATCAAACTATATCTATAACTTTTTAACAAAAATAAAGGGAATTGAACCGAGTCGAGTCAGTATAGTTTAATAGCTTTAATAGCTTTTTATCGATTTTCTTTACAAAAATGGAAACAGGAAATTGTATTATTTTAATATAGATTTCAAATTTAATATTTTTACTTTTTGTAAAAGTTGAATTTAAACTTTAAATTTTACTTTCTACAAGTTTCAGGTTTATTTTAAAATTTCCAGTTTTTACTCAAAAATTAGATTTAGCATGGTATTCTTCAAAAATAGTTGAATTCCTTTAACCTTTTTATTTGGATTTAAATTTTTGGAAAATTCAAACTCTTTTAAGATTCCAAGTTTTCGCGTCAAATGTAAAATGTGTTGCTTTTTCGGAAATTCGATTTAAATACGAAATTTTATTCTACAAATTTCAGATTTATCTCGACATTTCTATTTGCTTGTTTCAAAACTGCGGTTGAAGTCTTACAGATCTACTTTTTTTTTAATTTATCCTTTTTGGTCAAAAATATTTTGATTGTATTTTCGATTTTTTATATTGTATTTTTTAGAATTTTTGAATTTTTGGGCAATTCTATTTTGGTGGAACGGACTGGTCTTTGGTTAACTGAAATACTTGTCCCCTGAAAAGAAGAAAGATTAAAAAACACAACAAAGGTTACTCTAACGCGTTTCGATAGCCAAGCTATCATCTTCAGAGAGATACTGGGCTATTCTACCTCAAAATCAAAGTTTTTTCAAGATCATGATTTTTTAATTTCGTTTTTATTTTTCTATTTAGACAGAAAAAAATAGTTATTACCTAGACAGTTTAGCTGTAAAAGAAAACTTGACCTTTTTATCGAACTCGTTACGGGTTCCATTAAAATGCAGCTACATCGGCGCTAGTAAATCTCGATCTAGCGCATCCACCAATATTTATAAATAATCATTTTCTATTTACCTGACTTCACGAATTAATATTTTGGACACTCAAGCATCCTTTAAAGCTATTTAATTAATTTTAATGTATTTGTGCGTCAGAATTTTAGATAATCAGCTTACAATATCATCTGCAGTTAATAATGACTTTAATTATGAGGAAGAATCTTCGTTGTCCCATTTATACAATACCTGCACTGTGTACACTAAAAATGCTGCCTTGATAATTAATTATCGCATATTCCAGCGCCTGGTTTTCTCAAAGCTCCCCGAGGAAAATCTAACGCCCGTAATGGCAAGATGTTCCTGAAAAGTGTAGGTAGACTGTATCGATTTTAATTACGAGCGTGGGATAAATCCAAAGTACACTTTGTATGCCGGAATACCCTTGTCATACTAAGTTTCAAAGAAAACATAATTAAAAGCACATAAAAATCGCGTGTGGGCGCACAAGAAAATCCGGTTTTCCCGACGGCCGCTTTGAGGTTATTCCGAACTTATTTCACCGCTAACGCTTTTAGAGACCTCTGGAATATTTACAGTTGATAAAATATGTAACTGGAATTAAAACAATGAATCCCAACAAATAGAATTTTTACGTCAGGATGCGTTATGATGACGACGACATTTTTACAATAAAAATTTCGATTTTTTTTCTAATTATATTTTAAAAAGAAAGATTTATGAAAAGTTTCAGACAATTTTAAGTTCGAACTAGAGATTTTGGAGAAAGGTGGGCATTAGAGAAAAGGGTCGAATTTCAGAATTGTAACTTTTTTTATAAAAATTGATTTTTTATTTCAAACTGTTGATCTTCTACTTTCAATCTTGATTTTCTCTTTTAACTAATTCAAACTGAAGCTGAAAGCTGCAAATTTCGTACAAAAATGGAAACGTCTAAAAAATATTGAAAATTTAACAATGCTTATTTATTTCCGTGATTTTTACGACATTTCTATTTATTATTTCTTGAAATTGGAGAACTTAAACTTAAAACTTTTAATTTTTTTCCCTACTATTTCGTTTTTACGCTCAAATTTTCTTTGAATTTGTTTCGAAAATTTAACAGTTAAAGTGAAAATTTCGAATCAAAGTTCCAAATTTCGACAAACAATACTCAACATTAAAAAATCTATATGTTAAGTAAAATTTTATATCTTTTAATCACTTTTTGAAAAATAAATCAAAGAAGTCGAAATTAGAGTCAACGTTCCCAAAATATTTCAAAAATTTGAAAAAATATAAGTCGGGGAATCAAAATTTAAAAAAAAATGTAAAATAGTTTTAAATTTGGACACCAAGACAACGTTAAAAAAATGGAAATTTTAGGAAAAGCAGAAGTTTTTAATGTCGAAGTTATCAAAAATAATCGTTTCGTGGGCCCATTAAAATCGATTTTTTTGTGATCCGTGTTCCTCAGGTTTATCACTACCACCTACCAAAGAGAAGTTGAAATATTTCTAGATTTCTTTAAACGATCAGATATCGTGGTTGCAATTAGGACTTATCTTATTTATTACCTTCTAGTTCGTCATAACAACTACCGGCCAAATTTAATGGTTGAATATAAACCGCACTATACAGTTCAACTGTCTCGTAAAATATTCAATTTGCAGGAAGGCCAAGTGTTACCGTGGCTGCGTTTGATGAAAATTGCACATACGGTATAAAATATCTCTAAAATGGTAATAAGCGAGTAATGGAATCCGCCGATATTGCCGAGGACCCCACATTTGGAGTTCAAACAAGTTAAATTAAATGTAACCGGCGATTTTACGTTTACATTATAGAACAACTTGGTCGAGTTCGGTTTTCACCTAAAGAGAACCAGTGGCGCGTTGTGGCATATTCACCTTACTTACAGGGTAAAGGAATGTTAGGGCAGCTCTGTTAAATAAATTTAAAAAATGGATTTTGTGCCCGATAGTACTCTACTAGTTAAATTTTGTTATCTAATATTTTTTTCATTTTGCTTTATTGCTCATTAATTGCTCTAATTGTATGAAAAGTGTATTTTCAATGCTGTCAGGTAATATTTTTTAATTCATCTTTGAATTTTGGCGCATGTAGTTGTCGACTTGCTCCTAAACTAAAATTTAAAAAAAAACTTATTTTGATTTTATCTGTTTTGCTTTCGCCAGGTTTGGCGAAAAACTAGTTTTGGTCATGGTTTTGGTTTTGGCCAAAATTTAGACTCGTTAGCAAATATCTCTTGAGTATTAACTAATTACTTTATTGTTTTCATTTCCTTTTAAAATATTCTACACTGTTTGCGATTTTATGTCAACTTTCTTTTGCATTTCGTTATCGTTATCGGTCGATTTTTATGCGAAAAAGCGACTCCTTCGGGGCTTTAGGAGCCCAAAATATCCCATGTTTTCATCTTTTAGGTATGACTGAAACAATGTTTCGTTTCTTCCGATTTACGATTGCCAGCTGTGGCGTAGCTGCGCAAAGCTGCGTGGGGTCAAGCGTTTTGAGAATATTACTTTAAGCGTATAAACATACAACAAAAAATTTTAATTACGTATTCATGTGATATTCATTGCCTTAAAATTAACCACATTATGACTGAAAACATTGTAAATTTATTTAGAAAATTCGATTCATAAACTTCCCATTCGAAAAATTTACTTCTTATTTCTGAAATTTTAGCCGAACATTTCTCGTTTAAAGTCGAATGTTAAAAAAATTTGGAAATATATTTTTGGAATATAAAAAAATCGCAATTATTCAAAATTGTCTTTTAAGAAATTCAAAATTTCAGATGAAACAGTAAAGTCACTAGAAATTTGTCAAAATTTTTGGTAATATATTAAGGATTTCGAGTTTAAGTAAATTGTATTTTTTATTTCTTTGAAATTTTTGAATATCACTTCCCAATGTTTATTCATTTTATTTAACTTTTCTACGACCCATTTTGGAAATATTAAAATTTTTCCAAACTGGGTCGTAGAAAAGTTAAATAAAATTAATAAACATAATGTTTTCGACTTATAAGAGTCCACCATGAAGAATATAACAGGCCAAATTTATAAAAAACTATACTTCAAGAAAGTCAAAACCTTGAGTTTTCAGTAGAAAATTTTGGCAGAAAAAATAAAAACTGACAATATTGAGGTGATATTTTGCAAAAAAGTTGCAATTTCATAACAAAAAATTTGGAATTCCTAAAAATATTGAAAGATATCAAAACGCTTTAAAAAAAATAAAAATTTCTGGAAGGAACAACTCGAATTTAAAGCAGAAAAGTAGATATTAACTGTCTAATTCATAACTATTTTTTTTCTGTCCAAATCGAAAAAATAAAAACGAAATTAAAAAATCATGATCTTGAAAAAACTTTGATTTTGAGGTAGAATAGCCCAGTATCTCTCTGAAGATGATAGCTTGGCTATCGAAACGCGTTAGAGTAACCTTTGTTGTGTTTTTTAATCTTTCTTTTTTTCAGGGGACAAGTATTTCAGTTAACCAAAGACCAGTCCGTTTTACCAAAATAGAATTGCCCAAAAATTCAAAAATTCTAAAAAATACTGTATGAAAAATCGAAATACAATCAAAATATTTTTGAACAAAAAGGCTAAATTAAAAAAAAAAGTAGATCTGTACGACTTCAATCGCAGTTTTGAAACAAGCAAATAGAAATGTCGAGATGAATCTGGAATTTGTAGGATAAAATTTCGTATTTAAATCGAATTTCAGAAAAAGCAACACATTTTACATTTGACGCGAAAACTTGGAATCTTAAAAGAGTTTCAATTTTCCAAAAATTTAAATCCAAATAAAAAGGTTAAAGGAATTCAACTATTTTTGAAGAATACCATGCTAAATCTAATTTTTAAATAAAAACTGGAAATTTTAAAATAAACCTGAAATTTGTAGAAAGCAAAATTTAAAGTTTAAATTTAACTTTTACAAAAAGTAAAAATATTAAATTTGAAATCTATTTAAAAAAAATACAATCTCAAGAAATTTAGAACTGATGAAATAAAGTAGAAAATGTTAAAAGCTCGAAGTAATAACTGAAAGAGTAAATTTAAAACTCTGTAAAAAGTAGCGAATGCCCAAAAAAAATCAAAAACTCTAGAAAAAGTTGAAAGGAATCAAAAGCGATATTCCGGAAAAAAGTGAATGTTTCGTCAGAATTTTGAAATAAGGTGTCGACATTGGGAGAAAATGTCTGCAATTCATGAAAAAAATTCGTCTTTAAATCAAATTTTCAATAATTATAACTAAAAACAGAAAATGTAATCTAGGCATTTTGAAAAAAGTTGCCATAGCACAAAAAATTAAGAAATTTGAAAAATAAATGTATATTAAGAAAACAAATTTTTAAAAGAAAAGTAGGAATAGTAGTAGTAGTACTAAAAATTTAATTTTTAAATTGAAAAATCGACAGAAAAATTCATATTACTCTTGAAATGGCAAAAACATAACAATATCGATAAAAAAGAACAAATTAAAAAAAACAAAACAACAAAAGAAAGTACTTATTTTAAAAATAAAGTCGAAATTTCAAAAAGCACAAATCGAAATTTTCAAAAACAAACAAAAAGAAAAAAAAAGAATTTTCAAAAAAAATTAAATTTTAGAAATAATGCCGAAAAAAACAGACAAATCTTTAAATTAACTCGAAAAGTTCAAAATATTAAAAAAGTGAAATTTTTCAGAGAGAATCAAATTCTGAGAAAAGTTTTTGGGTCATAAAATCGATATTTTGGAAAAAAACAAACATTTTAGGAATAAATTGAAATTTCGAGATATGGACTATAAAAAAGACGCAAGATTAAAATGGCTCAATTTTGACTAAAAAAAGACAAAAACGAAAAAACCATCTAAATTCTGAGAAAAATTACAAACCTAAAAAAAGCTCAGTTTTATAGAATATTAAAGTCAAATTTTGGTAATATGCCAAAATTTTGCAAACAAAAAACCAATTTTGATATTAGCTCGAAATTTTGGAGAAAAAGTCGAACTTTAAAATAAATGTCGATATTCGCCAGAGAAAGATAAATTTCAAGAGAAAAATGTAATTTACGAATAAAATCGAACTTTTCGAAAAACGGCCACCTATGAGAAAATGTAAATGTAAATTTTGAATCTAAATTCTGAAAATAAAGACAAAACCTCGAAAAGAATCTTAAGAAATAGGGTCCGAAGGGTTAAAATTTTGGCAAAAAATTAAAATTATTAGAAAAACCGAATTGTTGAAAGAAAATGGCAAAGTGGGTACCTGAAAAATAATTTAATAAGACAAGCTTTAAAAAGAAAGTCAAAATTATGAAAAAAAAATTGAAAAGTATTAAAAAGTTACTAAACGAAAAGTTTTTAAAAATCAGAATTTTGGGAATACAGTAGAACTCCGTTAATCCGATCTCGGATTGTTCGACTCTTCGGATGTTCCGACCTCCATTTTGGTACTAGATGAAATTAATATTTTTGAACTAGAAGCTTATGGATTTTTTTTTACATCAATTTTTTAAACAAAGGATGCTTTTGAAGTATCTAAAGCACTTTAAATGACATCTGTACTCCTACCGTTTTGATACATTTAAAAATATGAAGTGATAGTCATTCTAATCTGAAGAAGAAAACTATTTTGACTTTATTTTAATGTTCATATCACAAATGTTACATACATATCGATTAAAAATAAAATAATTATTATATTAGCTATAATATGTATGTATGTAATTCTAAAACTCTAGATGGTCCGACCTTTTTTGGGATCCGACCTACTCCTTAGTCCCGTCACGATCGGATTAACGAAGTTTTACTGTAACTTGAATTTTGAGGAAAATGTCGAACATTAAAAAGTGTCCCTAGAGAAAGTTAATTTTTAAGAAAAAAATAAATTGTTGAGAATAAACTCAAGCTTTGGAGTAAAAACGAGTTTTGATAAAATAAGTCGAGATTTCTATGCAGACAAAATTAAAGAAAAAATTGTAATGTGATGAAAAGTGAAAGGTTGGTTTTGAGAAAAAAAAAATTTCGTGAACAAATCGAATCTTTCGAAATAATTTTAATATTGTAACTTAAGTCAAAATTATGAAAAGAATGGACATTTCCAGAAAATAATTGAAATTTGAAGAAAAATTTCAAAATTTCGAAGAAAGAGTCGAAATTAGGAAAAAATCGAAAAAAGGCAAATTAAAAGAAAAAAAAATAATTTTGTGAAAAATAGTCAAACAATTTTTATTCAAAAGATCCAACTTTGAAAATAAGGACGACATATAAAAAACAAACCAGTTTACTTCCAGAATGTGTTTTTTCAAAAATAAATTTTAATACTTCAGAAAAAAACGGATTATGCGACGAATGGCAAAAACAAAAACAAGATATCTTTTAAGATAAGTCTAAATTTGAAAATAATCATCGAGATTTCCCAGAGAAAGACAAATTTTGTTCAAAAGTCGAATTTTGAGAACACTGAAAATTTTAAATATGAGTCAAATTTTTTGAAAACAAATCTAGTTTATCTTATCTTTGAGAAAATTATTAGATTTTAAATAAAATCTCAATTAGTTTTATAATATTTTTCGGGTACTGCGTTAGAGAATTTTTAAATAAATTAAGATTGTTGACAAACTTCTGAGATTATTCGCATGTCAAGTAATGAATAATTTTAATGTAATAGAGTTTAACAGTTATGAATTCGTATGTCAAATTATTTTCTAAACTTTGTCAAGATTTTACATTAATTTAAAAAGTTTAATTATTTTCCAACACGCTACTTCGAAAATGTTGTAATGAAATTAATTGTAATAATTTTGAATAAACAAGTGAAAAAGTTTGAAGTAAAAATTGATATTTCCATAAACAGGTCCTTCTGATTAAATAAATATTTTCCTTTGACTGCATAGGGAAGCAGAGGCCTACTTTTTTCTATGTTGATGTATCACCTTGTACATTCAAAATATGAGAAAATTTGTTCACTAATCAATCAGAGTAACACACTTAACAATATCGATATAATTACAAATAGGATAATCATTACTAATTGCCAATACGATTAAGAAGTAAGTTCCCTAAATATACTAATTAATTTCGACATTACCTAATTTACTCGCCAAACTCCTCAGGCGAAATCATGATTAATGACACACCAAACTAAAGTTAAACATTACCCGCGATTAATGGCGCTTACGCCGCGCAAAAAAAACTTGAGGCCGCCGAACCACTAGACGATTACCGGTGGTGAGGAGATTATGGGGCCAGTCGGTGGCGGTAAGCGGACCAAGTGGAGTTATTCCGACAACTGGAAGGCCGCAAACGGCGTCCGACTCCGTCCGTCAAAGAGCAGCGGCATGGAGTTGCACGTGGAGACCGGCGCGGCGCGTCGGTATGCCACCGACGTCTGCCTCCTCAGGCTGGATAAACGGCCACCGTTACGGCCGCAACTCGACGTCTGTTGGGTATTCAACGAAAAAGAGGGCGAACAACTGGGCTTAAGGAAATATTTAAAATTGTAGAGAGCGTTTGAATACTTCTTGAGTTTTTATCAAGGTCTACTTTTAGTTCATTAATTTCGCGCGCGCTGCTTCTGACAACCTATTTTCCTGAATAAGTGTCAGAAGCTTGAGCTTTTTATTTCTCCTTAGTGCAGCTGCTTTTCTCATTATTCAACCAAGCTGAATTCATACAGAATCAGAAGGTGTTTTTCTTCTAAGAATCAGTCGTGATAATTAAATTTTTATTTGATCTACTTCTTGTAGAAAGATGATTATTTCTAAGCTCAGATCTTCACTGAAAAAGTTTCTGACATTTACGCTCCCAGTTCTATTCGTCGCAGCTGATTTTTGTTAATGCTGTAGTGTAATGATTTGCTGAATTTACAAAAATTAGAAACAGGTTTTTTATTATTAGATTTTTAAAAATCTCTTCAAGACTGGATAATGTGGATAAGCTTCTGGGATTTAGGGTTAATCTTTGTGTATTGCAGCAGTTTTTATTTTAAAAAGAAGCTGGTTGCTGTGCACCATGAGAATCTCTTAAAAATCAAAAAGCCGGGGATGTTAAAGACGTTCCTGAACCAAAATTATCCGAATCTTCCAAAAGCTAGGTCTTTGATACGATTGACATATCGAATTACCTAGCTTTTTTGCCTTATGTCTAGTCTTTTTGCCATTATTATTTCGAAACAGTTCTCCTTCGGTTATTGTTGTCATAGGTACTAAAATAACGTGCTGCTCTAATATTTTTGCCGATTTCAATTCGGAAAGAGTGCTTTTCTGTCTTAGAAATCTTGTCTTTTGTGTCATTTGGTTTTTTCAACGTTTAAAATTCTTGGAGATTTTAAATTTTTAAGAGGTTTTAATTTTTAACATTTTAATTTAATTTCAAAATTCGGACAAAAAAAATGTCGACCTTTTACAAAATTTCGACTCCTTTTTAATTGCAATTTATTTTGAGCTTTTTTAAGTAGGTATTCCAACCTTTCAAAAATTTTATGAAAATTAAAAAGAATTTTTAGGAAATTTTGGTTTTTCAAATTTTTTACTTTATTTTAAAAGCTTCAAAATTTGGGAATATTTTGATTTTAATGAAAATTTTGATTTTCTTTCAATATTTTGGTTTTTTATGAAAATTTCAATTTCTTTGAAAATATTTTTGAGAACTTGGATTCTTCGAAATTTCAATTTTATTACAAAAGTTACACTTTTTTCAAATTTTAACATAAAAGTTTCGACTCTTTTCAAAATTTTGGCTTTATTTCAAAACCTTGATTTTTTTTTGTAAAATTCGGTTTTCTCTATGTTTCTATAAATATTTGATATGACCGTCCCTGGTTTAGCTTTTCTGCATCGTCAGCAGGTATAACCACCTGGTACAACTGCTAACGATGCTGAAAAGCAAAACCACTTCCGGTCATATCAAATATTTATAGAAAGATCCTAGAAATTTTAATATGTATTGCTGTATTTATTTTCAGTAGAGTTTAATACCTGTGAATATTGACAAATTTCATATAGTAAGAGTTAAAAATATTAACTTCAACTTCTTTGAAATTGTTAAATTTGCTGAGAAATGGGATTTTTCAGAAGTTTGATTTTATTTCAATAATTGGACCGTTTTTAAATTTTCGACTTTTTGCCATAAAAATTTAGACTTTGTTTCAAAATTTCGATTTCATTTGGAATTTCGGTTTTTTGAAAATTTCTGCTCTATTCAAAACTTTCATTGTGCGAAAATGTTTACAAAAATTTCGAAGTTTCTTAAAATCTCTATTTCTTCTAAATTTCTATTTATTTAGAAATATCGCTTTCTTAAAAGCTAGATATTTGTCAAAATCTTACTTTTAAATTTTCGACTCTTTTTCAAGTTTCAACTTCTTTCGAACTGTTTATTTCCTGAAAATTTTGACTTTTACGAGGGTTTTTAGATTTTTTTACAATTTTGACTTATACAGGGTGTTACAAAAGTCCGGGCCGCTACTTCAGGAGCATATTCCACACATTAAAATATGAAAAATGTTGAAATACATTTTTTTCTTTAAATTGCCTCCTAACGGAGATATGACCATTTAAAGATGGCGCCCCTAAAGTGGTTTTTTCACTACAAAAAGTTAACGGTTAGTAGCAAAGTCATGAAATTGGGCAAGCAGTTAAAGAATTGGATTAGGCATATTCTCATGTAACATATTTTTTAAATAAGCAGTAGCGTGGTGTGTAGGAGGTTGCCCGCAATTATTTTTTGCCGTAACTTTTTTGTATTGCAATATTTCGACACAAAAGTGCCATAATCGTAAAAAGCAACATTTTTTATACAAAAAAGGTACTCTTTCTCAAAGTCGCTAAAAGTAACCGTTTCCGAGAAAAAAAGCGTTTAAACAAAATTGTTGCATTTATTAGAATTCGTTTTGCAAATTTCTAATTTATCCACTACTAACTGCATTGATATAAAAGTAGTACAAAATTAAGAAAAAAAAAATCAAAGCAAGTGTTCGAAATTACTGCCCCCTGCAGCAATACATTGCTCGGCTCGTCTTCTAAGGGAACTCCTTACTCTTTCGCAAATGCCTGGTGTATTGTGAATCTGGTTGAACCCATTTTCAATTCGTTCACGAAGATCATTGATATTGTCAACTGGTGTGGAGTAGACGATCTGCTTTAGATGTCCCCATAAGTAGAAATCGAGTGGGTTGAGGTCAGGAGACCTAGCTGGCCATGGTATCGGACCTCCTCGACCTATCCATCGTTGATGATAGTTGTTATTCAAAAATTCCCTAGCAACTGCACTAAAATGGGCAGGTGCCCCATCGTGCATTATCCACATTCGCTGTCTTGTTATGAGTGGAACATTTTCAAGTAACACGGGTAACTCTGTTTGCAAAAAATGTCTATATGATGCTCCTGTTAACCTATGAGGTAAAAAAACGGTCCAATTATAGAGTCCCCTATTATTCCTCCCCAAATGTTAAGTGAAAAATGTTGCTGATGTCTCGACTGAATAACTGCATTGGGATTTTCAACTTGCCACTGATGCATGTTGTGAAAGTTAAGTATCCCGTTTCTGGTAAAACCCGCTTCGTCCGTAAATAATATGAGCGATGGAAAGTTCTCATTTTCAGCGATCTTATGCAATAGCCAGTTGCAAAATTCTATTCTTGGAGGATAATCAGCAGCAAGTAACCCTTGCACTCTTTGAAAATGATAGGGGTAAAATTGGTAAAATTTCAAAATTCGCCAGATAGTTACGTGATTTACTCCTTCGGCTAAAGCAAGTTGTCTAGTGCTGACACATGGATCTTCTTCAACTCGCTGAAGCACACGCTCCTCTAAATTAGCAGCTTCTGCGTTTGGCCTTCCAACACGTTCGCCTTTGAAAACAAAATTTCCTGTTTCACATAAACGAGCATGAATTTTCTGGAACAATTTTTCTCCTGGTAGGTGTCTATTAGGAAAACGTTCAGCATAAAGCCGTCTTGCTTCAGCACGATTACAATTTGCAAGCCCGTACATTAAATGCATATCGGCCATTTCTTGATTTGAATAGTCCATTTTATCAAAATAATGAAAAGTTAAAAAACTACTAAAAAACTACTACTATTGACAACAAAAACTGCTAAAGTTTACAGCTTACGACCAAATTTTATCAGTGACACAACGTCAATCTCTGGCAGATATTGTCAAGTACAATTGTTTTCTTTACGATCAGTTTGCATGAGCAACCTATTTTTTCTTATACAAATTAGTTAGAATTTCGAAGACGGGATAGGATTATTTAAACGCCTTTTTCTCGGAAACGGTTACTTTTAGCGACTTTGAGAAAGAGTACCTTTTTTGTATAAAAAATGTTGCTTTTTACGATTATGGCACTTTTGTGTCGAAATATTGCAATACAAAAAAGTTACGGCAAAAAATAATTGCGGGCAACCTCCTACACACCACGCTACTGCTTATTTAAAAAATATGTTACATGAGAATATGCCTAATCCAATTCTTTAACTGCTTGCCCAATTTCATGACTTTGCTACTAACCGTTAACTTTTTGTAGTAAAAAAACCACTTTAGGGGCGCCATCTTTAAATGGTCATATCTCCGTTAGGAGGCATTTCAAAGAAAAAAATGTATTTCAACATTTTTCATATTTTAATGTGTAGAATATGCTTCTGAAGTAGCGGCCCAAACTTTTGTAACACCCTGTATGTAGCGCCTCTTTTTAGAAATTCGGATTTTTTTTAGAAATTTTATTTTTTTCCCGAAATTAGATTTATTTTTTTGATATTTGTTGACTTAAAATCAGTTTCTTGAATCTTTCATTTTCATTTTCTTTTAAGTTCTTTATTTAAATTTTCAATTTTTTTGCTTTGTTACTTAAATCGTCAGTAAAAAAAAAACATTTTATGGTTAAAGTCGAATTGTTCACAGAAATATGATCTTCTAGCTGGACAGACGTGACTCTTATATCCAGCGTGTCCTTATGGTCCTCAACTCGCCTGCAGTGTTTGCAATCCCCACGTCTTCTGGACAAAGCGCCAGCGTTGTTATGCTGTCGCCCTGGACGATGATGCACTTTAAAGTGATATTGTTGGAGTCTTTCTAACCATCTAGCCGTCTGTCCCCCCACGTTCTTCATTCGTAGTAATCAAGAAAGCGCCAAATGATCTGTTCTGATGAGAAATTCTTGTGGAAGTGCTACATGGCCTTCACTATCGCAAGAAGTTTCTTCCTTGGTGGTACAATAGTTGCTCTTCGGCTTCATCAGAATCTTGCTGTAATATTCGATAACTCTTTCTTCACCGCCTTAAACTTGGGATAGCACACCCCCAATTTCGACGTTGCTGGCGTCTGTATCTAACACGAATTTCCCATTTTGCTGAGGATAAGCCAGTTTTCGGAAAGCGGTATCACAATCGGGACGCGTATTGGATTTGCCTCTGGACTACAGAACCAGGCAAGATATAAGCGTTTCAATTGGTTGGTTCTGACATCATGATCATGCACGCAAACGCGTTGGAGTAAAATACAATTGACCGTTGAGACAACACATTACTATTGATATACGTATTATTGTATTAATAATATTTTATTGATGTTTTTTATTTGTTTAGGCAGTAATTATTTGCATGTCGGATTCATCTTCGGATTGTTAGTTTAAATAGCTGATATTGGAAAACATTTTAAATAGGACTTTCGTTTGTTAAATGTGCCAGATTCAATAAACTAACGCCTATTAATGCATAATTTAAAAAAAGTATGTGATTTACAAATTAATATACCTAACAGTGGATTGTGTGTATTTATATTATACAATAAAAAAATATGTGGTTTCCAACTAATTTTAAGTTAAAAGAAATTGCAATTTCTGAACAATCTTTCCAAATTCGTCTTGGCATAAATTTGGAAAATGATACAAAGTTGTGGTTGAAGGAATATAGCGAAGTTACTAACACGAATTGGATCATTAAAAGTGGTCTTTACAATCCTCACACGTTTTTGTTTTATAATTGAAGTGAAAACTTCTTTAGGTGCTTTGAGCTTCTTTTGATAGGGGAAAAACTAATGGTTTGCGTTAGCATCACGCTAATTCTCGTAGTCGGCACGTTCTGATGTTTACAGTTTATTTACAGAGTTAGTTTTTTAAATGGATACCCTCTTTTCTTAGCTTTATTTTTGACAAATTCAAAATATTAAAAGGCTGTATTGATTTAAATTTTCTATAAAATGAATTTACATTATTTTATTCATTTTTCAGCCGAAAAAATAACCTTCTTCATTTACCCTTTGCCACACCAAGGGGAAAAAAGCAATATTAAAAAACCATACCAGAAGTTTTATGATGCAGACTCATCATATGAAAAGTATAAAAATTAAATACCACTATTTTATAAAGTGATATTGAAGCTACAATTTCTTCCAATAAAGTACTACAACTACACAACGCAGTTATCAAAACTGCAATATTTACTAACATTCAACTAGGAATTAGGTACGGTCGAGAACATGTAAGAAATGTGCGTAAATTAAACACTCAATCATGACGTCAAAACCTACGAATTGGAACGCTTGTTTCTTGCCCGGTTTTGTAGTCCAGAAGCAAACCCAATACGCAATTGGGACCTAATGCGTTCTTCCTTCCGTTAATTAATGTAATGGCGCAGCAATGAATCTTTTATAATAGGTGCATAACCCCAGAAAGCTCCTCAATTCATGTTTATCTTTGGATGTTGGCCAGTCACGAATTGCTCGAGTCTCGCATGCCAGAGTAACCTTCTACTCGTGTCCACTACTGCCTGTACATTCCTTCCATCTATGCTTGGTTCCACCACCAAACTTCCCTTGGTTCTTTTTATCTGCATCTGTTTGATAGGAAGAGTTTTGTGGGCTGGGTGCTCGTCATTAGCCAGTGAGTGCCTCTTCTCGTCGGGTGATTTTTTTTTCTAGCTGTTGGGCTTGTGATCTTTTTGGAGGTAGCCCTACGGTTCTTCTTGAAGTGCCCCGGTTTGCCACAGTTTTAGCATGTTGTGCTTCTTCTGGATCTACCTTTAAGAGCTCCCAGCAATTCTTCGATGTTCGCGTTCGTTTCCTTTAAAGTAGCGCTTACGTTCGCGAGATCTGGGTCATTCGCGGCCTCTTCGATGTCGGCCTTGGCTCTGAAACCTTGCAAGGAACTTCAGACTGCAAAGCTCTAGTCAGTGCGAAAGTTTGACAAGCATATCACTTTCTGGACTTCGGGGTTTCTTATTCCTTCTGTGAAGATTCTAGCTGTGTGAAGTTCCAGAAAGTCAGTTGGTGCTATTGGATGGGCCACATACACCAGTCTTTTACGTCAGCGTCGAAATCATGCATCGTTTCACCACTTTTCTGCTTCCTTACTAGTAGTTTCGACTGGGCGACTTGCTGCAAACGATGGTCTCTAAATCGCAGTTCCAAAACCCCAATTAAATTTTTATAGTTGGCCAGCTCATGGTCAGATAGAGCTCAGAGTGGTTCCAGAGCTTTTCCGCGCAAAGATACCACCAATGAGGTCGCCTTTTCGTCTTCCTTCCACCGATTGGCTCTAGCAGCAGCTTCAAACTGTTTTCTGTAGGTCTGGAAGGATGCTTGCCCATCATAGGTCGAACGTTTCACTTTTTGGGAAGAAGTAGCAGCTACACTTTCAGATTCATGTGGTGTAAATTGTCCACTTGGCAACTTCTTTATGGCATTTTCGATGTTGTTGACCTTTTTTTGTGTTCATTTGTCCAAATTAAGAAGCTTGTTATTGAATTCTTCTTTTACTTCTCCAGTTTCCTCTTTGACTTCGCCCATCTCTCCTTTCATTACTGCAACTTCTACTTTTAATTTTCCAATTTCTCCTTTGACCTTGCCCATCTCATCCTTCATTCCTGTAAATTGTTCTTTCACTTCTGCAACGTCTATTCCCATCTTTTCTGTTATATTTAATAATATAATATGCAATTCTTGTTTGTCTGCATTCCTTCTCTGTTCTTCTTCCCCTTTTTTGTCGCCTTCGTTCTTCATCTTGTTCTTTTCTTTTCGTTTTCGTTCTTCGTCTTGACGTCTTCGTTTTTATCTTGTTGTCTTCATTCTTCATTTTGTTTTTTGATTTAATTTTCCAAGAAATGTTATGAAATGTTCAAAATTTTTCTTGACGCGCGTCGTATAAACTATTTTACAGTTTATAATTTCCCTGAAAAAGTCTTCCTTTAATTATCAGTACGATTTACTAATGCAATATTTAGGAACCTCGCACAAATTCCTCTTAGAAATAAAGTACAATCTACAAAACTAATCTTTCATCTGGCACTAGTTGTTGCGCCTTATCGGTTCGAAAATTAAAACTTCGTGAATTGTAACCACTTTATTTCCAAAAACTGATTTCGGAACACTACAATTATAATTCACTTGACTGACCAACTGACTAATTAACTGACTAAGCAACTAAATAACTCACTGTTTCATTAACTAACTGATGAAAAGACGACCGCGTATTTATAAGCATCCGGTTTTCTATAACGGAATCCGTACAGATAAGGCTTATGGCTTGAGCAAAAATCTAGAGCGCTTAACTGCCGTAATGATACATTATCTGGTCACTTCCCATTATCAAATCATTTAGGAGAATTCCCTACTAATACAAATTTTATAACTACATTTTGTAACAATATGCACTTAAGGTCTACGGTCTTTAATAATTTTTTCGCCAATTCAATCATAAGGTTTTTATAAATACTTTAATTCTCTTTAATTGGATTGGTTTCGAAGTTCAGTACGATAATTTTTCTGTTCAGTTATAGTAGTTTAATACAAAAAAGTTATACTATTAACTCAAAAAAATAATGATTTTACATAAAGTACCTGTCAGTGGGATTTTGAAGAATTGAGTACATGGAAGTTAATTAGAAAATAGGTAAATAATTCGGTAATTGCGGATATTTGCTAAACTTTGCCCAACTTTGCAAGTACATAATAAACTAATGCATTAATCGCTCAAAATATGGATTTTAAACAACATCGCTGTTATTATCTATTATCCATTTACTTCTCGAGAGGAGATTGTGATAGGTCTCGGATGAGACTATGGCGCTTATTGATGAAGTATCACATAAATATATATTCATCTTCCCCTTCTGTTTACCGAATGAAATAAATTGGTTTTGAAAAAACCGCAACTTTAGAGCAAATCCAGTTAGAAAGTTGCGTTTTATCGTTTATTGCAGCGAATCCGAAGTTGTTCAGTCGATGAAAAGAGTTTAAAAGCTTAGTTGACGAGGCTCTTGTCATTTCCGATAGTGGCGGAAACTTGGAGTCGACACTGTTACAAGTTAGTTTGACGACCTCGCAAGAAGTTCGAGATGGTAATGTTCCGTGCAAGGAAGTGGGAAATGCCCCCAACCAACGGATTTTTATTTGTCTTAGGACTTTTTACAAACACAACGTTAACTTATGCAAGATTTGTCGATTTGTCCGAGTTTCCCAACGTTTCCCGAGTTTTTCTCGTGTTTATCCTTGTTTTAGAGATTTTTTTGCATTTGGTCGCACTTGTGGCAGTTTCGTCAAATTTGAAGCATACACGCGCGTTTCTCGATATTCTTTTTTTTTGTCTTTTTTCGCGTTTTTACCGGTTTCCTATTATAATTTAGAAAAATATACATGCGTACGAACGTTTTCTTTAATCTATGCTACATTTTTGAGAACCGCTTGAAATATTCAAAAAATTAATTAGAATTCTGGATTGCGCGAGGTACAGAATGTAAGAACGAAATCAACTACTTTAGTTTTGTATTTTTCTCCAAAGGAGAAAAGCGCCACAAGCGTCGTTATATCGCACACATGAGGCGACTTAGGAGAGTAAAACAAATATACGTTATTCGAATAATTTAATTGTAACCGGATGAAATATCCGCGGGCGTTAAAGTAAAAATTGAAACCATAAATTCGAGTTTGCGTCGCTTATAAGTGGCGTTAACCCACATAGCGTTCGCCGTATATATGCGAGGATTCTAAAACGGCATTAAATAATAATCTTTCATAGAACAATTCGTCGAGATTGCCGGCTTAATTGCGCCTCCTGATTTATGTCTTTATTCTTCACGTTAATCTCTAATTCTTGTACGAATCGAGTGATACTAAGCTCTACTGGGTAAAGCGTTTTCGTTCTATTCCTCGAACTTCAAATTTTCAGTGATTAATCATATTACCGAGCTATAGTTCTCAAATGAACTAAGGTTTTAGCAAGGTGTTTGTTGCTGGCGCATCAAGTTATTGTTTTGAGCAAATCGATTGGAAAATTCGCTTTCCTTTTGTCAAATGCTTAGAATTTTGAAAGATATTTTACTTTTTTTGAAGTGAAAACTTCTTTAGGCGCGTTGAGCGACTAAAGATAGGGGCCAAACGCGTTACCAATAAGGTTAATTTGAACTACCGACATACTTTAATGTCTTGTAGGTACATGTATCTATGTTAATTTGAAATGCGCCATGCGAGATAAGAGAGACAACGACAGTAGACACGCCTCGGGCGAAACGCGAACTTACAATTACTGTCAATTTTGGGGGTTATTTGTGTTTTGGGTTCTGAAATTGATTTTTTTTGAGATTGGAATCTCATGCGGGTGACAATTACTAAGAAACGATAGAGTCGTCGTGAACGTTTTTAAGAATGCACGAAAAATGTTTTGAACATTTACTTAGTTTAATTCGAGCTAGAAAGAGATTTCCTAAAATAACATGATGTTTTAAGAAGTATCAATAATTAATAACATCTTGAAGATTTTTTTCTTTTTTTTTATGACCGAAGTTTAATGTTGCTGAGTAAACTATTTCTTTATAAATACAAGTGGTGCGGAAAGCTGCTTATGAAGCACTTGTTGATAGTAAATATCTTAAAATTTGCTATGCAAATATAAAATGTAGATAGTGTGACAGGTTTTGTAATATGCACTAACTCAGCATAGACAAGATCAGAGACTAGATCGCCTACTCATATAAAAGACTTAAAAACTAGAAATAATAATTTTAATTTACAAATTATGAAATATTTATTTTTTGTATTACAATTTGAAAATTAAAAAAAAGTAAATCACAATTTTAAGTTTTCACTTCTGTCGGCAGTCCCCATAACTATTTAATTTTTTTAAAGTGAAAACTTCTTTAGGCGCGTTGAGCGACTGTTGATAGGGGTACACTTATGGTTTCGCGTAACCATCACGCTAATTTACATTACCAAGATGCTCAATGATAACGATATGTATAAAATTAAACCATAATTTTACCCCCTATTAAATATGGCTCTACGCGTCTAGAGAAATGTTCACTTTAAAAATGCGTGATAGCGGGGTTTCAACCTGCGACCTATCAGACTTATCGGCGAAACACCAAACCCTAATCAACTAAACTCTAATGTCTCCTGATAAGTTCAATATGCCTAATATAAATTAAATTGACTACTGTGCATTGTTTAAATTATGCTTCAGTCTGATTATTATTTTAATTGTTTAAATGTTTGTAGAATTACTGTATACAGTACAGTACAACAGTTAGTAACCACATTAGAATATACAGCAAGAGCGAATATCAAGTTCATATTGTACTTGAGTACAACGACTCAGGCGGAGTGCTCAACGTTCGAGTCCAATATGGACAACCTTTTTGAGTTTCAAACTGTACTTTTTCTACTACTATAAACTACTAAAAGCAAAAATAATGTTTAAAAAATAAAATAAAATAAATAATAATAAATAATAAATAAGAAACAGCAGTCCAAAACAATTTGATAAAATAATATTAAAACTTTATTGTAACAAAATTCACATTTTTATTCTTTGATTTCTGCGATATTAATGCCTCGTATGTTTAATTTGCTGCTTTTCGAATGACAAGTTGGATGCAATTTGTTCACTCTACACTAAAATCACTTATCTTAAATATTTTCTTTGATATATTGTAAAATGTACTGTTTTACAACCAAAGGTATGTTGGTATTAAAAAATGTAGTGTAACTAGTGTGTCATTTGTGATTCTTCCTCGACATTTTAGTTTGCAACAAATTGAAATTATCTAGGAAGTCTCGGTTACAGTTCTTCAATTCTTCGTAGACTAGAAGCACAATTTGGGGATACTTGTTTGAAGAAAACTCAAGTGTATGAATGGCACAAAAATTTTTGGGAGGACGAACTCAAGTTGAAAATAAACTCCATGCTCGTCGTCCTCGGAACAGTGTGACTGCGGACAAGATTAACAGTGTTCAACGGACTTTGGAAGGTCATCGCCGTTTAACTGTTGATAAAATTGCAGCTCAGATTGGGATAAGCTTTGGGAGTGTTCAAACCATCATTACAGATGAGCTGGAGTTTCGAAAAAATTTTTGCCTGGTGGGACCTCGTCTTTTGACCGAAGAACAGAAACAACAACGTCTGGAGATTTGGCAACATCATCTTGTACGTTTTCAACGTAAATGTGATGGCGTTTTGCAACGTATTGTTACGTGTGATGAAACTTGGATCCACCATTACACCCTTAAATCTAAACAAGCAAACATGGACTGGAGAAGAAAGAGGGAAGGTGCATCCATCAAGGCAAAAACTCGCCTCTCAGCTGAAAAGGTTCTTGCGATAGTGTTTTGGGACTTTAAAGGAGTTGTGTACGTCGATATTCTGGATGAACGTCGTACGGTTAATGCTGCCTACTACTGCCAACTATTGGATGAAACAAAACATGCATATCGGCGGAAGAGGCGGGAATTTCGGTTAGAAATGTGATTTTACTTCACGAGAATTTCCACGCCCACTTAACCAATCTGACACATCAAAAATTAGACAAAATGCATTGGGCAACATTAGAACATCCTCCTTATAGTACCGATTTATCACCATGCGATTATCATATGTTTGGGCCACCGAAAGAAGCTCTACGGGGTGAGCGATTTCATGATGATGCAACTGTTGAGACTTTTTTGCGCAATTGGCTGCAAAGACGCCTTTCTTTTTATGATGATGGCATTAAAAAACTCCCAATCCGCTGGGAAATATGCATCACAAAGTCGGGAGATTATGTAGAAAAATAGTTAATAACTTTCATATATATGTATCTTGCACCAATAAATTGTTAAAAATAAATTCCGATTCATATTTGATTTACCTTCGTATGTTGATTTAAAAGTTGTAATTTAAAAATTTTGAATTTAAAGCCGCATTTATTTTCGAGATAAAATGGAATTTTGTTTAGATCGAAAGTTAAAAGTTAAATTGGAAAATCAGAGTTTACGCATTTTCTAGAAATTTCAGGATTAAACTCACAAACCAAAGTTTCAGTTTTGTCCTGCAATTTTTGTCTTACGAGTTTTCGAAGAAAATGTGAAAATTTCAAAAAGTGGAAATTTCGAAGCCTAACCTGAAAAGCAAAGTTCTTTCTAAATATTTCAAATAAAAAGTCGAAGTTTCAAGCAACGCATTTAATTTTACAATTTCAATTAATATCCCAAAAATTTGATAAATGCAGTTTCAAAATTAAGCTAAAAACCAAAAATTCAATTTTCTTTCCATAATTTGAAGTGTAAAATCGAACTTTCAAAAAAAGTAAAAATTTTGCTAATAATTTATCGAGTTGAATTAAGCTCGAAGAATCTCAGAAATTTCACAGAAAATATCGAAATTTATAAACTTGAAGGTCACAATCTCGATAGAAGAAATGTTGAGCTTTTTCCTAGAAATTTTAAATGAAAGGTTACATTTAAGCTGAAAACCAAAAATTCAATTTGATTTTTATAATTTGAAATGTAAAATCGAACTTTCAAATATTTTAAATCTAAAGGTTACATTTAGAAGAAATAGTGAAATTTTGAGATGAATTTCTAAATTTTAAGCTTCCTTGAATTTTCAACTTTAATGCATAATTTTTAAAAAAGTTTGTAATTTGATGTCACAGGTTATATTTAACTTTATTCTAAAGTTATTAATTTGGAATTAGGTTCTAAAGACCAAATTTCCTCTTTTTCTGAGAATTTTAAAATTGAATTGAATAATTAGAAAAGAGTCGAACTTTCGAAAACAAAACTTAAAACTATCGCCTGTTTTTCCCGAAATTTTGACTTATTTTTCAATTTTAAATTTGAAATTTTAAGAAAGGGCAAAATTTTGAGCTCAAATTTAATTAAAATTTAGGCTTTATTTCTATTTCCCAAAAGTCTAAAGAAGGAAATAGTCGAAACAAAAAAGTTACAAAAATTTCGAAGAAAAAGTCTCAAATTGAAATTCAAAATTTCGACAAAATTGGAATTTCATGTTAAAGGTCTAAAATTTTTTTCGATCTTTTTTTACGAATTTTTACTTGAAGTTTTGATTTCAAAAAAATGTTAATTTTCATTTCGAATTTTCAACCCCAATCTTGAAAAATTAACAAAAATTTAAATTAAAACTGAACCTTGACACTTAAATTTCAAGGTTTAGTTTTAAATAATAAAACTTTTTTGTCAAAATAAAAATCTCAACATTAATGGTAAAGATCAAAATTTTAGTTTTCTTAAAAATTCCTAGTTGAAAGTGAAAATTTTGAATTTATGTCCAAAATAAGCATGTTTTTTTTAACATTTTGTATTTAAAGTAGTAAGAAATTAAAAATTTAGTTTAGCTGAAAATTTGACTGTTTAAACATGAAATTTTGTGAAAAAAATTAATTTTCACGAAACTGGCCAAAATATCTCTATTAAACCCAAAAGCTCAACTTTAAGCCTAAAATTTCTGAAAAAATGTCAACATTTTAATTTTAGATCTTACCATACTTTAGGATTTTGCTCAAATTTTTAACTTTAAACTGTAAATTTCGGAAAAAAAGATCTAAATTTCGATTTTAGAGTTTAATTTTCATATTTTAGTTTTTTACTCGAAATGTCGATATTGTTTTTTGAGAATGGTGTCGAATTTTCAAGATTATATTTTAAAATTATGTGGATATCGATAGATGGACTTTTGATTTAATTTCGATTTCAATTCTAAAGTCGAAATTTCAAGATTAAATCCCATAATTATGACAAAAACGGAAAATGGATGGATCAACTTTTGATTTAATTTCGATTTTCTTTAATTAAAAATAAATCAAAAATTGTTTAACGGTTTCACCTTTTTGTCATAATTTTAAGATTTAATCTTGAAAATTCGACTTTATTTTTCGACATTTCAGATATGAAATTGACATTTCTTTTTGTTGCTTTAATTTCGAAATTTCTATCTCTTAAAATGTCGACCCTTTCCTCGAAATTTCAAAATTTGTGATTAAATTTTCGACAGGAAATTCGAAATTTATCTTATTCTTTTAAACTTTGCCAGAGCATATTTACCGTTAGTTTAAATTTTTCACTTTCTTTTGAAAGATTAACTTATAAATGTAAATTTACAAGAAATCTCGAAAAAAGAGCAGAATTACTTTGGAATTTCATTTGCAAATTTTGACCTTAAAAGTTAAAATGAAGTTAACTACAAGAAGGACATTTTAAATTATTTCCAAAATTTTAATTGCGATGTAAGTACATATTAAATTGGAAAATCGAAATTTTGCTTTTTCTAAATTTAGGAATATCGTGAACAATATTGAAATTTTAAGAAAAAGCCAAAATATCGACAAATTTAAAGCCGCATTTTTAAATTCAAGTAAAACTTTCGAAAAAAATGTATAAATTTCAACAGAAGAGTCATGTAAAGTTTCTCCTAGAACTCTAAGACTGGTTTCCGGTGCAAAAAGTGCCATTTAAATATTTGACTTTAGTCTAAATGACATTTTTTATCAAATTTGTATTCTGAAGGTTTGATTGCAAATTTCTATTTTTTTTCCTTAAATTTCGATGTCAAACTGTCAATTTTGATTTTTTTCTTTGAAATTCGACTTTAATTCCAACGTGTATGTATAACCAGAGAAAAAAGTTTAAATTTGAAGAGTAAGGTGTAAAGCAAATGTTACCGTTTTTTCTGAACATTTCATGTTAAATGTAAAAATTTCGAGAAAATGTGAAATTGAAGGATTACAATAATTAAAATTAGAAATTTCTACTTTTTTCTCGAATTCCAGGACATGAAACGATTTCAATTCAGTCACATCATTAGTTTTCACATAGATTCTGAAACTCTTAGGTAAAAATATTAGACAATGAAAGTTACAACTGTGTAAATCGTTATACAATTTGCCCTGATAAAACTTTCGTACAAATTCATTCTTGGGCGCTCTCACCGTGGATGCTAAGTTGACCCAGTGGATTTCAAACTGGATTTAATTTAGCCATTTTCGGCATAAATTCGATTAGGAGGACGTTAGCGGGGCCCCGAATTAAAGCAATAACGTTAAACACACAAATTACGCTTATACAGCGGGAAAATGGGCGGGCTCAAACTTAAATTTATTTGTTTGCAAAATTCATTCGGACCCCGAATTTGCCAACGCCTTTGATAATCGCTTGGAACGTTAATCAGCTACGCTCTGCACATCGCTTCATGTAGCTCTCGGAAACTTGAAATAGGATTGAAATTTTGGCGGATGCGCCGGAAAAATAGGACCAATTCCATTTTTATAACGAATAAAGTCGTTATAATAAAAAAAGACTTGGAATTAGGTACTGGTAATTTGTATATGTCTGTGTCTGTGTCTGTCTGCAGATCTCCATTTCAAAATCAATATTGTCAGAACTCGCCCATTCTAAAAGGTCTCACTTATTTAATTCCAATAATTAATATTTTTTTATAAAGAAAATATTGATTATTACAACAATTTCGACCTAAGAAAATAAACAAAAGAGTCTTTTGTTTAAATATTTCAAATTGTAAATTCCGATCTTTTCAGAAATTTTGTATTTTTTCTTTCAATTTTTATTTCATTTAAAAAATGTAATTTTCATATTAAGACATCAATTTTCTTCAGGTAAATTTGTTTTAACCAACGGATTTTAGCTTTAGACTTACTATTTTAAAACATCAACCTAATCTTTCATTTATATTTAAAAATTAAATAAGCAATAAATTTGTGATTTTGGGGCAAATAATAACTTCAGAAACATGCAATAATTCCGAAAAAAAATTAGTTTCGTTAATGGTGAAAATTTAAATTTCCAATTTTTCCCAACATTTCATATTTCTATTTTGTTTTACAAATTATGATTTTCATTTCAAAATTTTTGTTGGAACGTCGAGATTTCAAGTTTCTTCTGTCATGTCCTGTTCCATAGTAAACGATTCAGAAAAAAACTCGAAAGTAACAATTTTTCTGGGTAATTTTTCCAAATGATAGGTTTATTTTTAGTTTTCAGTTTATGTAGAAAATTTTGAGATTTTGTATTTTTCCAGAAATTTTGAATTTTCCGGAAACTTCTATTCTGTTCCAAATTGTCGTTTTAATTTCAAAACTCTTGTTTTCATTTAAAGTTTCTTCTCGCAATGACGATTTAAGCCACAAAATGTTTGTATTTTCTGTCAAAATCTTATGAACAACACTGAAAATTTAACATGGACTTTAAGTAAACAACAAATTCTAGGAAAATTTTAAAATTTTTTAAAAATATTTTTAATCGTCGAGAGCTTTCTCAAAATTTTTACTTTTTTTACATACTTTTTCAGTAAGAAATCAATTTTCCAAATTTTGAATTTTTTCCACAAATTTCTCATTTCTGTTAATATACTTAATTTCGATTTTGTCTAAAAATTTGGTCCTTGTTTAAATTTTGATTTCATTTTAAAAATGTATAATACGATTTTTTTGGAACTTCAACTTAGAAGATTTCTGCTTCTCGTTTTTTTTTTTCGAAGACCTATTGGTCTGTTTTCCTTCGAATTCAGGCATTCTGGTTTTCTTGGGGTGTGAATCGTCAGCAGTCTTTGCACCTCTTCGGTGGTCTTCCTCTGGGTCTACACTCTAGAAACGTGTCCTCTAGGGCCCTTCGAAAAACTCTTCCATTCTTCTCACATGATCATACCATTGGCGTCTTTTTTGTTTGCCCCATCGTCCACTTCGCTTATTCTTCTGATCTCATGATTTCTAACTCTATTTCTAAGTGTTTTCCCGCTGACTGCTCTTAGCGTTTTCATTTCTGCTATCCTGATCATTGATTTGGTTTGTGTTTGCTCTTCTTTCGATTGCATACGTCCAGTATAGCTCGTACGCATGCCTTGAATATTTTCATCTTGCTGTCCATTCGCATGTATTTGTTGTTCCACACGACATCTCTCGGGCCTTCTGCTATGACAGCTGCTTTATTTATTTGAGGTATTAGCTCTCGCGTCAGATCATGGTGGTTCTTCACATCTGTTCATAGATATTTAAAGTGCATTACTTGTTCTATACTGCTCCCACCAATTTCAAATTTGCATCGCACCGGGTCTTTAAAATATGTCATGATTTTTGTTTTCTCTATTGAAATTTTCATGTTGTATTTCTGCGCTGTTTGGTAAAAGCAGAATATCTGTCTCTGAAGATCGTCTTCGGTTTCTGCCATAAGTGCCATCAGCGTAACATATTATACTGAAGCGTCGATGTTGTAGTTTATATACCAGATTCAGGGATGTGACTTTGTCGATGATATTATTCATTATCAAGTTAAATAGGAATGGCCTGAGGCTATCCCCTTGTCTGATGTCTTCCGCTGTTGATATCTCTTGAGTTGTTTGGTTGTTGGCCCTGATAACTGTCCTGTTCTTGGTGTTAAGTTGATAAATTATATTGAGAATTTCCGATGTTATATTTTGCGTTTTTAATATGTCCATCACATCTTTCAGCTATAGTTTGTCAAATGCTTTTGTCAGATCTATAAAGCAGGAATATAGTGGTCTTTTGTACTCAATAGATTTTTCCTTTAGTGTCTCAATGTGAATATGATGTCCGCTGTTAATCTATTTCTCCTGAATCGTTGTTGGCATCTCTGTTTTCGATGTGTGCCTCTAATTTAAGCCTTATCATAGAGGTAAAGTTTTTCATGGATGTACAGACTAAGCCTCTGTAGTTTCCAGGATTTATCTTTTGGCCTTTTTTGAATACGGCTATGGTTATGCCCTTGTACCATTCGTGTGGAGTTATACTCATATTAGGTATTTTATTGAATATGGTTGTTAGATGCGAGTTCATTTGGAATATTATCTATACTAGGTCCTTTCCTATTTTTTTAGCTTTTTTACTCCCTTAAGAGTATCATCCTGTTTCAAATTTCGTTTTGTGTCGTATTACTTCTGTTTCAGGTGTCTCCTAAGAGTCATATAATTTGTTAAAATATTCTTCCCAATCCTTTAATGGGATATTCCTTGTTTGCACAAAATCGTTTATTGGTTTTTCCTACTTTTTGGAATTTTTTATACCTTTTTTTTGCACCGTAGTGATCATGGTCCATTTCACTGGTGAATCGTTGCCAATTATCTGTTTTTATGTTCCTGATTTTGGAATTTGTTATGTACCTGATTGCTGTGTAATTATAATAATTTTTTTGCGTTGGTGTATTTTTATATTTTAAATGTAATTTCTTCTTTTTCTTGGCCAGCTTCTTTATCTCTGTAATGAACCATGTTATTTTTTTTTGTTTTGTGCATTCATATTGACTTTTCTAGTTCCAATTGTTTTCCTTGATGCCTCAATTATACATTCTTTCAGCTTCTTCTAGGTGGTTTTTACGTGATCGGTCATAACCTAGGACAAAGAAACCACCACCATCATCAATTTTTGTAAGCTTATTTGTGTATAATTTCGTTGTCTTTTTTGATTTAAGTGATTCTAGGTTGTATTTTTCTACGAAAATTTGTTTATGTTTTACTTTTAAGGGGTTTTCTATTTTAATTTTACATAGACCAAGGCTATGAGCTATCCCTATATTAGCCGAGGTAAGTGATCGTACGTCCAATGTGTCTAATAGTGCTATGGTTCTATTTGTTCATTAAACAAGGTGATTCTAAAAGTAGTACCATAAATTCAGGGTTGTATTTAAAAACCCAAAATAAGACTAAAAGTCTATATCAACATATATCGCAAAACGCTTCATTTTCGAGTTACAAGATGTGAAAGGTTACTTCCTGATTATAGTTTTTTATTAATAGTTGCGAAACGGGTACATATAATTAAATGAAATCAGGCACAACTCCATATCTTTTTGTGCCTTTCCACAAATGTAACAATTAATTAAAACAACCTAACCAGTGGCAGTGCTTAATTTATTTTGTATGTACTGTTGTCGCAGTTTCGTAATAAAAATAAAAACTACAAACATTTTTACATAAAAAAGGTACTCTTAATGAAATTCGATATTGTCGGTATTTGTGTGCATTTTTGTCGAAGTTTAGTGGAAAAAATATAAATTGCAGATGCTTCTACACAAAAAAGATAGGTATTCTTACTAAAACTTGATCTTGTCAACGGTTTTCGAGTAAAATGCGTTTTTATGTCTCGGTGCATTCAAAACGCTCGCCCAAAAATATCGAATGTAACTCATAATTGGCTTTAAAATGAAAGAAAACAAATAAAGCTTTAACATTTTTTAAGTTTCTTGTCACCGGTGGCCACTTTCAGCAATTTGTAATGTAAATAAAAGTTAATATTTTTAAATTTGTTATTTGGTAAATATTTACGGAACACGTTTTATTTAAATATTAGTTAAAAATAATGTGTTTCAACAGTACATTTTAACTAGGTTTATTTTATCTCATTTCAAAGCCAACTGTGTGTCACATCCGAAATTTTTGGGCTAGCGTTTTTTATGCATCGAGATATAAAAATGCATTTTACTCGAAAACCGTTGACAAGATCAAGTTTTAGTAAGAGTACCTTTTTTGTGTAGAAGCATCTGCAGTTTATATTTTTCCTACTAAGCTGCGACAAAAGTGCACAGAAAATAAATAAGGCACGTTTAAAATAGTATCCCTCTGGATATACCCGCCACTGGTTAAGTTCTATGAATTAATTCTTGAATATTTGGAAAGGGTACAAAAACGTATAAAATTGTGCCAAATTTCATTAAATTATCTGTACACGTTTCGCAACTATAATCAGGAAAACTATAATTAGGAAGTAACCTTCCACACCCTGTAATACGGAAACGAAGCGTTTTACGACATATGTTTATATAGACTTTTAGTCTTATTTTGGGCTCTTAAAAACGATTCTAAATTTATGGTTCTACTGTTAGTGGTCAATCGTCGACTTCTGTCTCTGAGTGTTACTGAATGTGTATTTATGTTTTTTTTTTTATGTTGAAAGTATGTATTATTTATTCTTAGTCCATTTCTGAAGCACATATCAATCACTTGTTTAAAATTTCAGTTACTTTTATTTTTCTAAAAGCTTCGCCTAAAATTTCCTCAGATCTTTATTTTTTTTTCAAATAATAATTTTAATGCAAGATTTTACTTTTTGGCCTAAAATTTCCTAAAATATTGACTTTAGTTGCAAAGTTTATCTAAATTCAAAATATCCTAAACAAATTTAAGAGATTAAGTTTAAAGTCGAAAATTTTAAACAAAAATTTTTCAAACAAATTCGTAGCTTTAGGTCTAAAATCAAAAATTTAAACTTGATATTAAATATGAAATAAGAACATTTAAAATTTAAACTTTAGAATTAGTAAAAAAAATAGAAAATCCAAAAAAACCATAAAATGTCTAAAAATAGTTTTTGAAATTATCTAAATGTTTTCTAAATATTCATTTTTATTTTTCAAAAATTTGCAGTTTAAAGTTTATGTCTATTTTTAGTTTTTTGATTTTAATTAGTTACCTAAATGTCATTTTTTTCAAAACCTTGTAATTTCTAGAGTCATCTTTGATTTTCATTTTTTTATCAGAAATATCGTTCTTGTTTAAATGATTTTTTTCTAAAGATTCAAACAGAAATTAATTTCAATTGGAATTTCCACTTTAAGCGCAAAATTTAAAATTTTTACATTTGTTTTCACTTCTGCTTTTAAAAAACACTGATGAAATATTAGAAATATTGTTGTTGTTTTAAAATAATCAGCATTAATTTTCATACATTTTAAAAAACGTTTTATTAAATAAGAACAATTTTTTTTGAAAAAGTGATGCTTCAATATTAAGTATAAATTTTGTCTAGTTTGTTTTTAAAATCATTTTATAGTTTCAACTAACTTACTATAATATTTTTTGTTAGGAATTTTTCAAAAAAAAATATACCAATGGATTCCAATGCTTTTATTTGTTATCCTGGGTGGATTTCAGATCTGAATCCGTTGAAATATTTTTTTTGGGGAAACATTCAAAGAAAAAATCACAGTAAACCAGTAACAACTATGAAAAACCATAAAAGTGATGTAGATGAATCATTTTTTTAAAAAAAATTTTTTTAATTTTACTAAACATTGTTTAAAATGCATCGAATTAATGATGCTTATTGTAAAAATGTGATGTAATTTGCTTCAATAATTTTTAAATTTATGCTTTGTTTGCAGATTAACTTCATTTGTTGATTTATTACAAGTTTAATAAATATCGTTTTTGCCTCGATGTAGTCACAATAAAATTAAAATAACTTCAAATCCAGTATAAGCTGATCATATAACATGTGTATATAGGTTGAACCAAATTTGACTTCCACTAAAGGGATCTCGTAAACCATTAAAGATACAATGGGAAAAGTAGTATAGAATTTAATGCCTAATATTATTCCGCTGAAAAAACAATTAAATTCCAATTCGTATTGATTTTATTTAGAAAAAACTATAAATTGCCATTTTTAAAAATCAGCTGTAACTTGTTTATTTGAAGTCAGATTAAAAAAATTCAAAAAATGTAATTAGTTGAATGTTGAGGCTTTTTCATTGGTGTACATTATTTTTTTCTAAATTCAACTGTTTCCAAGAAAATTATGTCAACTTTGTTATTTCTTATAGGCGCCATATTGGATTCTATCATTTTCGAATTTGGCATATTTTTCTGATTAATTTCATGTATGTCATGCTATACTTCAAATGTGGTATAGCGGGTTAAATGAACAAATTTTTTATTTTAATACAAAAAAATTATAGTAGGCGATGCAAGTGCCATTACTTTTAATAATAAAAAATACAGTTCCTAAAAATGCAAAAATTATTATTAAAAAACCAAAAATATTATAAGAAACTGTATAGTATTGAAATAGTTATTATTAATCGTAACGTGCATGGTTCCATTTAAATTAAGTCGTTCTCAGAACATTCTAAGGGCTTTATTAGGGACGACTTTTCCATGACTCATAAGCAAATGTGCGTTCTAGACTTCTCTAGAAGTTAAATATTTTAAGACAGTGTTAGATTGTTAGATATTTCACCTTACACGGATAAGTATTCAATGTTTAAAGAATTTTTGTAAAAATAACCGACACAATTTTTAAAACATCTACACGTTTTCATATAATTACGCCATTTAAAGGGGTGCATGCACGTTAAGATTATACTAATAACTGTTTAAATATTGCACAGTTTGTTACAATATTTTTAATTTTGTAATAATTATTGTTACGTAATTAGCTACCGTATTTCTATTATTAACAGTTATGGCATTTGCATCGCCTACTTTAATTTTTTTGTTTAAAAATAGAAAATTAGTTCATTTAACCCACTTTGCCACATTTGATGTATGGCATATCCTGTATCAAATTAATCAGAAAAATATGCTAAATTCAAAAATGGTCCAATCCAATGTGGCATCCATAAGAAATGAAAAAGTTGACATAATTTTCTTGGAAGCAGTTAAATTTAAAAAATATTAACGTACATTAATGAAAATGCCTCAAAGAATAACTAATTACAGTTTTTGAATTTGTTCAATCAGACTTTAAATAAACAAGTTACAGCTGATTTTTTAAAATGGCGATTTTCAGTTTTTTCTAAATAAAACCAAGACGAACTGAAATTAAATTGTTTTCTCAGCGGAATAATATTAGGCATTGAATCCTGCACTAGCTTGCTCATTTAGGCTTCCTTGTATCTCTAATAGTTTACGAGATTCCTATAGTGGAAACCAAATTTGGTTCAACCTGTATATTTTTAATCAGACTAAATGAAGAAACACATATCTGCAAAAAATACATCGTGTTCCATTTAAAACAGTCTAACCTTTTTGCATACCCTGTATATGTACAACGCTACTGCCAGTTCGTTAGCAAAAATGAGAGCCATTTAAAAAACCATGAAAAACCAGCTTCTTAATTTTTTGAATCGTTCAGAAATAATAATAATAAAAAGGGGGGTATCCATTAAGAAAACTAACCCTGTACAACTTTACCTGTATGGTAATATTGCATAAGTTACTTGTATAACATCACTACACACACGCTTATCTACACTACAGAAGTATTCCGTTCAAGTATACATGAGGGCCTTAAAAGAAAAACTCGTCACTTTCAAACCGAAAAACCCGGAGACATAATGGGTTAAGTTCGGGGCCCGGAGATACCTCTCTATCGATATTAATCGATATTAAAACATATATGCTAAGTGTCTTAACAATAATGCTTTCTGAACTCGATAAACATCGTCATCCCTAATTTAAATAATCAGTTTTAAGAACATTTACTTAGTTTTAATTTATTCAGGAAATCATAAATGAAATAAAGTTGTCCCAATTTTGATTTTTATTAAATTTTATGCTATAAAGATATATGTGACCAATTCGACTTATTTTCTTTAAACATTCGACGTTAGTTTATGATACGAGCGTGAGCGGAATCACAATGAAATAAACTTGAAGCTCTTTGTGTTCCGGCAGTCAACAAATCTTCTCGCTAGTTATAAGTTTAATCGGTTCATTCTTAAAACGAACTTTACATGCTCTAACAGCTCCCGATGACTATAACTGCGTTTAAAATTAAATGCAGTGTCCCGAAGTAAAGCAATTTAATGGGAATTTGTTTTATACAACCGTCTCCGCTTTAGTAACTTATCTTTTAAGAATCGCCGTTACAATTTAGTGCCCGCTCTCTGATGAGAGATTTCCGAGTTTCCACATCTCCTAGTTTATTAAACTGCTCTAAAATAAAACGAACTACGCTCGACTCAACTCTAGCACAACGAATTTTTTACGACTCCACTTTTCATATAACTAATTAATTTAAACTTAATCGAGATCTCGAAAATTCCTTCGATAATTTCAGCGTTTTGTATGCTAAGAGAAGCAGGCGAGTTTCCAAAAAAACCGCTCTCTAGAAGGAGGCTAATCCAAGGCAAGTGGGGTGGGTAATGTGAAAGGTTCGAGAGGATGATGACGGGGGCGGAATGGGGGGCGACGTGGGTGCATATGAGGGCGGCGGAATGGATGCAACTGCGGCACCGGCTTCGGCAGGAAGTTAGCACAAAGCCCGGCATCGGGGCCGACTATATATCTTCCTAGTTTCCACTAACCGCATTATCTGGCGCTTCTGCTCCAGCTACTGATGCTCCCACTTGCATACAGACCCATTTTTGCATGATGTATGGATCGTCTTAATTAATTCTATCGCAGATACCTATCCAGAGTCGTCCAGAAATCGCCATGGGATCGAAAGAGCGACTACGGAACCTCCGCTGGCTTGAAATTGAATTCTGATTGTCTTCACTCCTCAAACAGAGTTTTAAATTTGTGATTTCATATTCCCCAAAAAATAAAGAATTCATGAGATGAATTATTATTAGAAAAATATTTTATCAAGTGAGTTTTCAAAATATTACTTCTTTTGATTAGCTCCTTGATACCCTTAGATTCTATGTTAAGAAGTATTTTTCATTCAAACCACTTCTTCGATATTTAAATACTGAAATGAATAAAGCATTTCATTTATCGCTATCTCCATTTCCTACCCCAACTCGAAATAGTCCAAAAACTTTGGGTTACGCTTTGCGAGAGGATTATAGGTGCTGTATTAAGTTATATTATTAAATTACTAATATTATAATCAAATTTGTTATATTTTATAAAATTTACTAGGCTTGGAACACTGATCTTACTTGAGAATATTTTAATCTTCAAATATTGTATAAAATTTTTACATAAATGTAATGCGTAAGAAATTAGCTCATAGTTTCTACAAATTAGATTATAGTATATGTTAGACATGGTTTTTAAAATTAAATCAGTTAAGCTGAAAAACAAGAAAAAATGGATCCTAATTCTGTTCTTGAAGAGTATTTTTTGAAAAAAATCACCAAAGAGACACAAAACTCAGAAACGTGCAACAATAAAAAGTGCAGCACGCAAAGGAGTTGCACTCTAAAAACATATAATAATTAACACTTGCAATTTTAAAATAAGTTTGATTTATTTGTGCTGGTCTTTTGAAATAATAATTTAAACTGTTGAATTCATTTATGCGTTATCCTTTATATTATTTTGGTTTTGCATTACGTTTAGATTGTTTGGTTTTGAAGATGAATTCAGAAAAGTTTACATTATTGTATCGCCATATTTTATAATTATTTTTCACTATTTCTCGTATATCATTTTGAGAAGTAATTTTTTAAATTTCTGTTTTATTCTTGTTTTGGATTTTGTTATGACCTTAGGCCCACTTATACTGAGATGTTGAACTTTTGAAATTAATATACATTTACACTAACATGCAAAAGTATAAGGACATTATTGTGATTGTTTTTTATTGTGCTCAACAGCACTTTATGATTATATCTTGTATATGATTTGTACATACATTTGCATTGAATTAGCTAATTATTGTTAGTCAAAAGGTAGCTTTATTTTTGGGCTGTAATTTCCAATATAATAAGTATTATTTTATTTTTAACTAAACCGTAATTATCAAAGCATGAAGTGGACACATTGATGAAAAAATCTGATTTGATTTGTAGTGACATTTCGGTATTTTTAAATATTTTTATACAAAATCTGCAGGTAATGCACATAAATCATAACAAAATAGCCTATTTTCTAATTTGCATGTACAAGGTTTAATCATAAAATATTGTCGAATACAATAAAAAACAATCACAAACTCAAGAAATCCATTTTTTCGATGATGTCCTAGTAATTTTATACGGTAGTGTAATTACTTCTAAATTTCTATTAAGTCTCATTTGAATTTTCCCCATCAGTGTATCAGTATTTTTTTTTTCTTTTTAAGTTAGAGCCATAACTTCTGTAACGTAAGTGGATGGAGTCGAATGCGACTGCCAGTGTCTTTACAAGTTGGAGCTATGGAACAACTTCTCTGCATTCTTTGTCCCTCCATAGGATTTGGTAATTTTCCAGTGTAAACGTAGGTAAGCAGCGGCACCAGTAAACTATCTTAATTCACCGAAATTATCAAACCATGTTAGGGAAATTTTTGAAACCGAAATTATAACAAGCGTGTTGAAGTTGACATGTCGAGGCAAGTTTAATGGTAGTGGTATGTTTTCCATAAAAGCTAGGAAAACACAGGTTCCCTTGCAAAATGTAGATTATTCATATAGATTAATATTTTTTTTTATACAACCCGTTTTTTACGGGACACCTCTAACCAATGTGCTTAAATTTGAAATGTCGTCGGTCGAAATTTAAAAATAAAAGCCTAAATTTACAAAACAATGGAGGCAATATTTCCAAGAAAAAGTCCAAAATAAAAATTAATTATAAAAATACCTAATAACTTCGGAATTTTAAAAAATTAAATGTTTTAAAAAGTATAATTAATTTTTACAAAAAGTCACAAAATCGCGAGAAGTAAAAGAGGAGTTTGCAATAAAATTTGGTGATAAAACTGGAAACTGTTAAATTTTTTAACTTCATTCCAAATTATTTTTCAAAATTTTGGTTGTTTTCCCAAAATCCTATCTTAAATATTAAAAATATTATTGTTCTAGACAGATAACAAGAGTTTTTACAGCAAAATTTCTCAAAGAAAATCTAAATTTTGAGCAGGTCAAAATTTTTCAAAAACGAACAATATCATTAACATCTATAATTTTTTAATTTTGTGATCAACATACAAATATCGACAAAATTTTAGAGAAAAAAAATTGCAAGGTTTTATTAAAATTTTGGAAAAAAAATATCAAAATTTCAAAATTAAATATTAACGGAAACTTTTAAACAAAATTTTGAAAAATTTCTAATTTTTTGAAATTTTGAACATACGTTGTCCCAAATCCCGAGTTTAAGCTTAAGATTTTATTATTTTAAGGCAAAAAGTCCAAATTTTGAGATAGAAGTATTAAAGTTCCAACTTTATATCCAGATTTTGGTTTAAAATTTTTAAGCATTAAGATATTTTATTGAAAAAAAGAGATTAGGTATTTTTAAGTTTTATTGCAAATTAAATTTGATATTTTCAAACTCTAAAATCCATAAAAAATTTAACATGCATTCTTCTCGAAATATCGCGATTAAAGTTAAAATTTCCAAATTAAAGTCAACATCTTAATTTTAAAATCTAAATTTCGTAATTAAAATTTGAAATTTCGCGATGAACGTTAACATTTATTTATTCTTCTTTTATTTCGAAGTTTTGACTAGACCTGAAAACTTGAAACCCAAGAAAAATCGAAATTCCGACATTAAAGTCAAAATTTTGAAGAAAGCAAACATTTGGATCCTATAGGCTAAATTTTAGGAAAAAAAGTAAACATTTAAGAACATTTGAAGAAAAATCGATGTTTACATAAAAGTTTAACTACTTTTTGTAAAAAATTATCTTGAGTTTTCGTTTTCTTTGGATGACTAGGACAAAAGTCTCGGTTTCAGTTTAACATAAAATTTGAAGATCTTGCTTAAAATCCAATTTTTGCCAAAATTTCGTGTTAACAAGAATTTCATTTCTGTAAATTTTGCTATTTTCTCGATATTCAAACAATTTTCTTTTCGTTCTAGTCAAAATGTTGTCTAAAAAAGTCAGAAGTTTGAAAAAAGTTCTTTTGTGTCAGTCAGAAGTGTTTTCGAAATATGTTGAGTTTAAACCTTAAACTTATTTTTCTGAAATTGCAACTTATTGAATCTAGACTTTTTGGAAATTTTGACTCATTGTCAGATTCTAAAATTTTAACTTGACAGCAAAGTTTAGACTTTTTATGAAAATTTCAAATTTAATCTCGAAATTTAGAAATCTTTCTCCAATTGTCGTATTAGAACTGAGTTTTTTATACGGTGTGGAACAGCCAAATGAAATAAATTCGAATTGTTAACTTAAAGAATGTGGATTTTCTTGAAACTCATTCATTATTTGCAATTTGGTATCATTAGTTAATGCATTCGAAAGTTCTTTTTTTAGCTTTTATACATGTCCAGGTTCGTGAATATGCTTCTCGATTTTACTAATAAGCGGTAAATCAGGAAATTTTTGTTGAAATAGACTAGCGACTTCGGCCTGTGATCTTGCTCTATCTCCATAACCAATCATTTGTAAAATTATTATTTTATGCATATTTGTTAAATGAACCACATTAAAATTTCAAAATGTGCAAAAAGATTACTGAAGCACGCTTAATTATCTCACAGTTTTAGAAAGTTACTGGGATATTTACGAGAAAAAGTACAATTGACTATGATAAGGTTGATAAGTTTTTACGTTGCCTTTTTTACAAAATCAAAAAAGGATATCGAAATTGGTTTTATCCACTTTATGATTATCGAGGAAGAACCGGACGAGCTGCTATTAGTTATTATTGTAGAAAATTTTATCTAGTTGATAAATTATTTTTATTAATGTTTATTTTCTAAATAAATGAAGCAACCACGACATTTTTGAATAGAGAATAAAAAGATCTTTCAAATGAGGTAAACCAAGCCTCTACTTCTAATTAAAAAAATTAGGGGTTGAAACGGGAACTCGAAGGGTGTTGCATCTAGGGATGAAATATTTGCGATGCAGGATGTCATGTTAAAATCTAAAATTGACTCAGGATTTTTTATAAATATGTATAATAACTGAGATATTGAATTTATTTCATTTGACTGTTCCACACTATATACAGGCGGTTCAGCGAGGATTGGAACACAACAATATCTCAGGAACCAATGATGATTTAGGCAATATAAAAATATAATGTTAAATTATATCACGGGGGGCACATTTTGAGGTACAAAAATTTAGATTTCTTGTAATTTTTCTGACAAAATTTGATGAAGCATTTAGTAGCCTAAAACCCATTGTTTCCACGAAATAAAATATTTTACGGGTTAAACTCAAAATTAAGTTACTTGCATAAAAGGTATATCTATAATTACGTTAAACAAAAACTAAAAATAACAAACTAGTAACATATTTTACAATAAATGCTCAAAGACTGCTCTATTCTTTAATGCGCATTGTTGATATATCTTGATTACTGTAAAACCATTTAGCGCTTTTGGAGTTTGTGGGAAAATATCTGCACATGTAAGTTTAATTTTGGTTTACAACTGCCGGTCATCTAATAAGACGGTTTTTACTCACCTATCGTGAGGAAACATATTTAAGAAATTGCTTATAACATGACTATAAAAGCGCATTCTTATTGAAAGTGTAAATTTTATCCTGAAGAAGAACAGGAAGCTCGTTTATCAGAAAATATAATTTACATCATTTACCTGTTCAGGCAACATTATGAAATTATGGACCAGATAGTGCTTTTTGACTTTTAATCGACTATCTATCAATTTTGCGTTTAATTCGGAAAATATTTTATTCCGTAGAAACTATGGGCTTTAGGCTAGTAGATATTTACAAAATAAGATGTCAGGAAAGAATCCAAATATGCAATAAAAGGTATAGCTTCGTATTTAAAATAATATTACTAAGGTGCCACCTAGTGATGAAAGAAAATTAAAATTTGTGTACCTGCACTTAACATCATGTATTTACATTACCTTTATCACCCTGTGCTCCTGAGATATTCCATTCCTCCCAGAACCCCTTGTATAGCTTTTAATTTCCCTGTTAAACTGTAAAGTGGAAACTTTAAGAATATTTTCCTAAGTCATTTCCTTAAATTCTTGATTTTTCTTAAACTTTAATTTGATTTTAATTCAATTTTTAAATTAATTTTTTCTTTAAAAATGCGGAGTTTTCTAAAATAAATTTTTAATATTTTTCCCAATTTTTTACCTTTGTGCTAAATCTTTCAGTTTAATTTTAAAATGTTTAATTTTTTTGCCAAGACTTGACTTTATAATTGAAATTTCGAATTATCTAGCAATTTTGACTTGGATTTCGCGACCTGAATTTGTAAAGTAAATGAAAAGTAAGTTTCCTTAAAAGGTATATTTCTATTATTAGATTAATAATTTTGAGAGAAAAATAGAGTAATTATATTGAGTAAAGACGAATTTCTGCTTGCAGAAAAAAGTCAAGCTTTTGATTTTTTTCTCAAAAAATATATGAGTTCGAAATTGAATTGGAAATCTTAAATATTTTTTTATAAATTCATTTTCTTGACCTTAAGACTTTCTTTCCAAAATTCCCAATTTATAACTGTAAATTATCAACAATTGTGAACTCTATTACAAACTTTTTATTTTAAAATTGATCAATTAACACTTGACATTTCGAAGTTACCTTGAAAAATTTGAATATTCAAGAAAAAGTAGACATTTCATGTTTAAACTCAAAATATTGATAAATCTGTCCCCAATAAATTTATTTTATAGGAAAAACCATTATTAGAAGATTGTCAATAAACCTTGAAACTACGGCGCATCCACCAACAATTAACGTAATGAATGTAGACGTTTTAGAAATTTTGACTCAGATAATCAAAATTGATCAATTAACACTTGACATTTTAAACTTTTCTGAAAAATTCGAAGTTTCAAGGAAAAGTAGAAATTTCATGTTTAAACTTCAAATATTGATAAATCTGTCCCCAATAAAGTTATTTTATAAGGAAAACCATTATTAGACTATTGTCAATAAACCTTAAAACTCCGGCGCATCCACCAATAATTATCTAAACCAGGTTATGCTTGAATTCAGAATTTTATTGCAATTAAATAATGCGGAGGAGAGTTGTCTAGAAGAAAATAACAATATTGACATTAAAAAATCACCTTCATAAAAAAAGATTGATCGTGTGTTCAGGTGGCATTGATGTCTATTGGGAGATTAATATGCATTGCATATAGAATATTTCATTCACAACATAAAATCATACAAATTTCCCCGATTTCCCTCTAATATCCTTCATTATGCGCCATCTAGTGGAATTTCAGTGTCAAGAGTCTCCAAGTTTACAGAATCCTGCTTCATTCTGTTGTTTAATTTTAGCACCAAATTGGAGACCTTTAAATATAAACCACAACCACGACTTAGTCGGTTAACTGTATAACGTAAAATTACCTAACGTTTTCTACTTTTAATAGTATACGGAACAAATTTTAAAAAACGAAAATAGAAAACTAGAAAACATCGTGGATTATATTATACCTAAAAAAAGCAACAAAAGATATTCGAAATTCATTCCTAATTTTAGTTCGATTTTCGAGGCCTTAAGCCACGCGCGGCTTGATCTTTGGAAAAATCAGGTAAATGTCTAAGAAAAAAATTTAAATTTATTTTAAAAAACTGAATCTTAAAGCAAAAGATCTAAATTTAGAGATTAAATTAGAACATTTTTGAGGTTAAAGATTTTGAAGACAAAAAACTTTGCACTGTCTGTAATTTTTAGTTTAATAACGGAATTCTGCGGAAAAATTTACAAATTGTAAGTTTAGATACGAAATTTGTGGTCAAAATTTTGAAACGATTTGTAGATATTCGCAGTTTATATAGGCTGTACGCTCCTAACATGGAGGTAGCGTAACATTGTAATGTAAAACTTGATATGTTAGCTAACTTTTGTTGCATTACAAGTGAGTAACCACCGTCGCTAGACTCAAATTAAGACGATAAAATATTATTTTTTTCTAAATTTTTGCCACATACAAAATAAAATTAAAAATTTTTTTTTTATGCATACTTGAAGCATTCTCGATATAGCTGAAATTTTTTTTCAGGCAGTTTTTTTTAATATTAAATATTTGGTGGTTGTAATTTTTTATCCCGTATAAATACAAAATATTTAAACATATTCGTATATTACTGGCGGGGCTACAAATAAGGTTCTCTTGTAATGTTCTGTAGCATTGAGTAAATCATTTGGATTGTAAGGGAAAAAAAAGAGGTAGTTTTGAACCTGAAGTCAAAGTTTTAACTTGAAATTAAATTTTTTTTTGGTGGAACGGACTGGTTCTTGGTTATCTTTAAAAATTGAAATACAAATCTTGTCCTCTGAAACCAAGAAAGATTGAAAAACACAACAAAGGTTGCTTTAATACGTTTTCATAGCTAAGCTATCACCTTCAGAGAGATACTAAGAGCTACTAGAGAGATACTAGAGCAACCTTTGTTGTGTTTTTTATTCCTTCTTGGTTTCAGGGGATAAGACTTGTATTTCAATTCTTGAAACTGAAATTTTTAACTTCGTTTAAACTTTGATTTTCAGTTTAATTTTAAATTTATAATTTCGACCCTTTTCATTAGATTATTGAATCTAACCGTAAAATTTTACGTTCAAAATTAAAATGTTATGATTATGAAAAATTGATTCTATAAAATTTTAACAAAAATCTAAAAAAAATAGTTGAAATCTATAAAAGAAATAAAGAATTTTTGGATTTGATGCAGAAAAATGGATGAACATTTTAAATGTAAATCTAAATTTAAGATTTGAAATGAAAATCTAAATATAGGGAAAACGGTTTAGTAGAATAAAATTTTAGATCAAAAATTTTAAGAGAAGTAAAAATTTGAAGATTGAACTGGAAATTTTAAAATGGAAATTAAAGTCCCCAGAAAAAACTGAAATTTAAGTTTAAAGCCAAAATTTGGAAAAAAGTAAAAAAAGACTTAAAATTCTGGGACAACATAATTCGAACAACAAAACTCGAAGTTTAAAAACAAATATTCGCACTAAATCTCTACAATTTTCAGAAAAAAAGTTGAAATTCCCAATGTGGAAAAAAATTTCAGACAAATTATCTAGAACTGGAAATTTGGATAAAAACTGAAAAGAGTGAAATTATTATTAGGTTTAAGTCAAAATATGTCGTTAAAAAGATGTTACCATTTCGAGTTGAAACTCGAAAAGTCGAAATTTATTAGAGTCCGACCAAAGTTTGGATTTCTGTTCTAGTCTTAACCAGTTTCGGCTAAAAAATCCGTAGTTTTGGTTTAGGCCCAAAATAGGTCAAAACTTTGCCCTAGCATAAATTTCAATTTGTAAGTTTACGTTCGGTTTTAAAAAACACAAAATTTTAAGAAAAAATGTTGTATTTATATAAAAGAAATTCAAGATTTCACCCCATTCATATTTCGTGTTTATAATTTATAAAATCAAAATTTTTAAGTTTTGAGTAAAAACCTTCAGAAAAAAGTTGACATTTAGAAAAAAAACTAAAAGTATATTAGAACTGATTTGGTGCAAAATTATGGGAGATAAAATGGTTTTCATGGCGAAAAATCATGTTTTTTGGCATTTCCCGATAATAGAATAAACCAATTATTATTAATAATAATAATAATGTATTCCTAAATTTTCAGGTTGCTGTTGCAAAAAAAACTGAATTTTAGAATAAAATTTCCAGCGAATAATTATTTTGAAGTTTCGAAAGAAAAAGTAGAAACTCCAAAGTTCTGTAAAAAAGGACATATTTTTATCTAAAAATTTTGCACAAAACAATTAAAAATTTTAAATTTCAACTAAGAATTATGCAAAGAAACTCAACAATTTCGAATTTATGCACCAATTTTCAATTTTAATCCCGAAAATTCGGCTTGCGACTCTAAGATTCGAATTCTTTTTCGAAGTTTTTTTGATTAAATCCAAGATTTCTTTGAAATTTAAATGTCAGGAAAAAATAACATTTTAAATTTAGTCGAATATTCGATGAAAAAAATAAAAAAATTTAAGGTTAAACTTTTTTTCAGTTACTGACTTTTTTGTGGGAATTTCAACTTTGAAGTTAAAAACTTATAAAAAAATGTAAAATTATTTAGCAAAGGAATGTAAGCTTTAACATCATATTTCGATTAAAAAAATAGAAACTTTGACAAAAAATTAGATTAATTTGGAATTTTGATAAAATTACGACTACTCGATTTTTTGCTGAGAATTAAAAAAAATGAGATTAATTTGAACGACTACTCAATATTTTGCTGAGAAGTTCACAAAAAAAGGAAATTTTAAGGTTGAATTTTAAGGTCAAAATTTCCCTCCGAACCTAAAAATTTCTTAAAAACTCTTAAGAACATTCTTGGTTTCGTTTTAAAAATTCCAAATTCTTTTTTTATTTTCTAAAAAATTAGTTCCTCAAACTTGAGATGACTGCTCTCTTTTTTCGAAATTTAATAATTCCTAATTAATTTTTAAAACTTTCTCAGCTTTGATGGAAAGCACATCTCTAATACAAAATGTCTTTATTTATTCAAGTATTTAGTTAAGACTGTTAAGAATAAAAAATAAAATAGCTACTAAAGTAGCTAATTTGAAGTTAAAGTAGTAGCTAAACATTTAAATTTACTGTTTATGTATATATTAATATCATTTTCAAGTTTTGTTTTCAGTTTCGTTTTCTGCCGAAAGTAGTGTAGAAGCCGAAATCCGGTTTCGGTTTCGGCCAAAAATCTAGTTTCGGTTGGTCTCTAAAATTTAATAGAAATCATTTAGTTTTTATGTTTCAAATTTTGAATAAAATATAAGATACAAATTGCAAAATTAATGTCCAAAAAATTAAGTATAAATCCAACATCAAGGAATAGGTGCATATTGAGTATAAAGTCGAAATTTTGGGTTAAATAGTAAAAAATTGCTGATTTATGGTTGACATTTTTAGACTGTTTTTAGAGTTTCAAAAAAGTGGCAAATAAAGTAAGATAATGTTTAAAATTAAATTAATTAATATTCCTGGGATAACTTTGCTGGAACGAACTGGCCCTTGGTTATCTTTCAAAAATTGAAATACAAATCTTGTCGCCTGAATCCAAGAAGGATTAAAAAACACAACAAAGGTACCTTTAACGCGTTTCGATAGCCTAGCTACCATCTTCAGAGAGAAAATACTACTTTTAGGATTAGGTGTTAATATCTCTCTGAAGATGGTAGCGTGGGTATCGAAATGCGTTAGAGCAACCATTGTTGTTTTTTAATATTTCTTGTTTTCAGGGGACAAGATTTGTATTTCAATTTCCTGGAATAAAGCAAAATTTGGTAAAGAAAGTCTCAATTTATAGAAAACATTTTCTAATTGAAAGTAAATATTTCGCAAAAAAATCAAAATATCCAGAAAGTTAAAAAGATTTACGGATGAAATTTAAAAAAAAAAGGAAAAATTATTAGAAAATCGAATGTCATCATTTTACGAAATTTGTTTAAAAATCTAATTTGGAAATATCGTTATGACTTTAAATGGAGCCCATGATTAGAAGCCGCCCGAGTCTCCGAAGAAGCTAATCACGCCATTCAATACGATCTAAAATATATGGCGTCTTTTTTTTGTCATTTATTTTGACGCCAAAATTAGATTTTTTTAAAGGCAGGCGTAATAATAGGTATAAAGTTTGCTCCATTAGTTTTTCCGATAGTTTTTTTTTGTAATTTTAAGCTAATGATTTTTTGCGTTTTGCTTCGTTTTTTATTATTAAATGTCAAGATATTCCTAATCTGGGAACTAAAGCCAATGACCCAATAAGTTCAATTAAACAGCCTTATGAATTTCGCCTCAATTTTGTTGCGTGAATAATTTGTTTACTTAATTAATGGATCCAGTCAATTGATGAAAATTTATTTTCAATTTCACTGGGCGAACTATCAGTTGGCAAATACGAAGTTATTTTTATTAATACTGCTGTCGTAAAAAGTCCCAAACATCATAAATTTGCCTGGAATCCTCCAAATTTTGCAAACGAGGCAGCAGCAGAAACTGCGATAATCGAGGGCGGACGAAATCAACATTTTCGTAATTGCGCGGCATCTGAAGTTCGCGTTTTCAGTCGTCCACCTCCACGCCTCGCTTCGATTTCAGGGATGGCCGAAGGCGACACATCGAGCCGTTCCGGCCGCCGTCGGCCCGGATCAAAACCCAAGCCGTCGCGCTCTATTCAAGCTCGGGAACGACGCGTGGCGTCGCGTAGAGGTGGTCAGTGAGTGACATGATATCATTCGTACAACAGCGTCCGGCAGGAGAGACATGTATAGCAATGAATATCCACACGGCCAGTGTAGTATCACGTGCGGTAAGTCCCAAATTTGTTACATCAGAACCGGATAGCGCCAACTGGGGGGTATTTTGGGCGGCGAGAACGCTGAATAGTGGGGCGTCAACTCGCGTCCTTTTAACCCTTGAGGTTGAAGGTCTCGATGACGCTCCAGGGCGCATCTCGTTGGGGACTTCAGTCCGGGATTTTGGCGTGGTTTTCAACTTATTTTAGCATTTCTGGGTTCGAGTGTCATTTAACATGTGAGACAGCCTGTAGATTAATTCTGCTCAACGCTGTTGAATGAAAATATTGCGAAGCATTTTTTCATTGATACCTCGTGGTGTTGCTTAATTTTCTCGGAATTTCTAGTCGCTCTGCATTCCATTTCTATTTCTTGGCGTTCAGTATCTACGTGCAAATATCATATCGACTGTTTTGACAATATTATCGATGCAACTGTGAATCACAGGGATTTCATCTTGTTGGTTTTGTTCGATTAAATAAACGCAGGTGATAAAAGTAATTAGCATCCGACTCATTGCAAAGATTGCAGTATGACATAAATTGTACCGTTTATTAGATAATACCCCAACAATGCCAAATTTACAAATAAATAAGTTCCAGAATTTCAATAAAAAATTGTATTAAGAACCCATAAAAAAGTCGATATACGGGGATCAATCAGTTAATATAGATAAAGGTAGGGGAAATTAGCTGAGTTCCTGGAACATCGATATTCCACAGAATGTTAATCTCTGTTAAGATTTACTTTGCCTCGTGCTATTTTGTAAATTTTAAACATCTACATGTGGCTTTTATGGTTTTGACCTGCTACAGGTAACTGAAGCAAAGTGTAGGCGACCAACGATCCCTTGTCAGGAGTCATCAGTAATCGGTGATTTTCTTTTCTTAATGATGTAAATAATTTTATGCGCATCAAGTTCTCTATCATTTGTAACAGTTCTAAACAACTTAAAGTTTCAACTTTAATTTTGTGTTCGGAACTTATCATGTCTTGGGCTGCACTAGTTTTTTTGCGTCAGATGTTGGATATGTGACCTTAAATCTCATTTTATTAGATCTTCCAGTCTGACCTGTATATGTCAAATAATTAACGTTAGAGATTGGTTAGCAAAACATAGATTATAAATTAAACTATTACTAGCAATATAAACTAATTTTGGTTACAATAAACGCTTCAGCGGACGAAATGCTTATCACGTAATATTTATTTATTTATATTTTTGTACTAGCTGGCCCTGGTGAACTTCGTAATGCCTCAGAATTAATAAATATTGTGTTAACTTATTAGCTGAATTAAATTATACATTAAAATATTTAATACATTTCCGAGAGAATCCTAGGCGAAAAAGCTCTAAAAACGGGCCAAAATCGAAATAGATACACCGCCATCTACTAGAAACTGGTTACAACACATTTACGGTTAGTGAAGGTGGCGATACATTTCTGACATGTTCCTGTTATGAGATGGTTCTGTACTCTATACACGGATTCCTTATAAAAAAATTTTTCGTGAATTTTTTTAATATATTAGTATTTATTCTGGTATTCAAGGCCGAGACAAATCCAACAAAGTTAAGATCATAAAAATTCATCCAGCCGTTATAAATGAGTTATAAATGGCGTAAATGGTCTATAAGAAAAAATGGGCCAACGCAAAATTGTGAATACTACACACCAAAATATTACGATTGAGCTTAACATGTCGTATATCAATATAGCTGGTTTAAGAGATACAGGGTGTTCAAAGTTTAAATTTTATTCTCAAATTTCTCAATAATTGGGAAAGTTTTGATGCTATAAATTTATTATTTAGGAATTTTATGTTTTTCGGTGTAAGAACTATGAATTTTAGGTTTATTTTGACCCTACTTTTAGAGGGCGCTAGTTTCACATTATTATTTACGTAAATTAAAACATATTTTTTTGATATGTTGAGTTATGCTTGAAACAAGTCGATAATATAAGACAACGATCAATTCTACAAAGAAAAGGTACTCTTGTTTGGGTCGCCTTAAGCTATCGGTTTTTGAGTTATTTGCTTTTAAAAGGTTCAATGTAATTTACTAGGGTTTTTTTATTTTTAAAATATTCAAAGTTACGAAGAAGCAATCAAAGTAACAGTAAATAACAAATAAGATTATTGGTATGACAGTCAATATCAAACTTCAATAAATTTTAAATTTCACTTTCTTAAACGTCAAATTCAAAATTTCCCTATTATTTTTAAATGTATTTGCGGCTTCTTGGATTATTTACCAAAACTCCTAAAGATAATTTAATTCTTTCTGAAAAGCTAAATTCTCTAAATTTGAAAAAATATAGCAATATCTGCACCATATAAAAATCGTCAAAAAATACTTTTAAATGCAAATATCTTAAAAATCGACCGATTTAGACGACTCAAACAAGAGGACCTTTTCCTTGTAAAATACATTTTTATATTCTTTATTTGCTTTGAGCGTAACTCAATAGTTAAAAAAATATGTATTAATTTACATAAATAATACAGCGAGTCTAGTGTCCTCTAGGAGAACCAAAAAATATAAAACTGTTAATTTTTAGATGTATAGCATCAAATCCCTTTCATTTATTGAGAAATTTCAGAAAAAAATTTAAATTTTGAACACCCTGTATCTCGTAAATCAGCCACATTAGTATAAAGCATGTCAGCTCAAGCGTAATATTTTTGTGTCTAGTATTTCCAGTTTAGCGTTGGTCCATTCTTTCTGGCTCACCCTGTATATTAGTAATATAACGAATATTCACATCTATTTTAATATTTGCATTCGCAAGAAATTATACGAATATATTGCAAATGTATTTGGCAGCAAGACGGGAAATTATTTATGAAATAACAATGCAACTGCTAAGGGTTTCTAAAATTGGCGCTCATGGACCCTTGAGAGGGAGCCTATGGGCAGCGTAGCTAACAACATTTTTGAAGATAGTAACTAAACCAGTAATTTATCTAGTCCCATGTCATAAAAAGTATTTTTAAATTTCCTTGCTTTCTTTTCCTTTTAGTTAGCAACAATATGGCAGGGTGGGACACTTGCTCTCCCCTGGTTCATACACCCAACCGAAAATTTATGTTCTTAACTGCGAGAGCCTTTTCCAGAAATTCTAATTTTTTTTAAATTAGCCCTTTCCTTGAAATTTCGACATTTCCTCGAAATTTCGACTTCTTTCTCAAAATCCACCTTTTTTCACAAAATTTCCCTTTTTCTTTAGAAATTTCGAATCCATTCTAAAATTCGATTTTCTTAAAATTTTAAATTATTATCTTAAAATTTGTCGTTTTTTAAATTTTCGTTATTCCTCAAAATAAGATTTTTTTTGAAAATTTCTACTTTTTTTTAAAATTAATCTTTCTGAAAATTGGTAGATCTTTTCATGAAAAATTAAAAATTAAAAAAAAACATTCATCTGGAAATTTTAAAATCTTTTTTAAAAATATTAAATTTTTGTAAAAAGACCAAAATTCCAGAAATTTCAAATTCCAACTTGTTTCTGAAAATTTCGTGGTTTATTTCAATAGTGGATATTTTCTGCATGTCACAGTTGGGCAGCGAGGGTAGGAGCTTGTCCTTCACTTAGGTAGCCGTTAAAAAGTAAATATTCAGTCTAAAAATTTCGACTCTTTTTCTTGACATTTGGAATTATTTTTCTAAAATTTTCCCCTAAACTGGCCCAGTTTCGAAATTTCGACAAAATTTGACTACATCTGGGAAATTTTGGCTTTTTACTAAATTTCTACTTTTTTCTCAAAACTTCGATGTTTTTCTCAAAATGTCGATCTTTTTCTCAAAATTTTGATATTTTTCAAGCAAGTTTTTTTAAAAGAACAGGTTTTCATATTAAATTTGATTTTTAATTATAATTCGTCTTTTTCTGAATTACGACTCTATTCTCAAAATTCTACTTTTTCCTCAAAAAATTGAATATTTTATAAGAATTTCAGCGTTTTTTCAAAATTTTGACTCTGGAAATTTTAGCCTGATTCTTAAAATTCGTTTTACTCTCGTTTCGATAAAATTTTTACCTAAAATTGAGCTCCTCATAATTCGTTTATTTTTCTAAAATTGAATTAAAATGTTCGTAAAAACCTAAAAATGGTGAAAATAATAATCTTACGAAATTTAGAAAGAAAATTTCTTGTAAATTACGAGGTTATGTCAAATTTTAAATGAAAATAAAAATTGTAAGAGAAATATTTTAAAAACTGGGTTTTTGCTCCAATTTCGATTTATTCTACAATTGCTAGTTTTTTTTTCAAGTGCTGGTGAAATAGCCAACATTCGCATTCGTGAATGTTTGAAATGAATATTCGCAATGTGAGAAAACCAAAATTCATTAAATCCCTAATATATATAGATTAATTTTGATGACTGCCTATGTTTTACTCACAAATTGTCAGTTTAAAGTCGAAATTATGAGTGTAAAGTCGAAATTTCAAGATTAAAATCAAAATTTCCGGATCAAAGTTGATGATGCGATGCGATAATAAATTCGACATGTCGAGATTAAAGGTGAAGTTTAAGGAATATAGAGAAATTTTAATACAGAAATAAATATACATGAAATATTGAGGAAAAAGTGGAAATTTTAGGAAAAACTTAAAATTTAAGTTTTTTATCAATTTAATTTATTTTGTTACTGAGAAATTTTGAGTTTTAATTCTAAATTTCGAGTTAAAATCAAAATTTCGAGATTAAAATGAAAGATGAAGAAATTTTAGCCGAAAATAAAGTAGACATTTTGAGATTAAGGAAGAAAGAGTAATAATTGATATTAACCATTAATTTGATTTTTCATCAACAACCAACCCCAAAAACAGATTATTTTCATGTAATATATTTTGGAATCATCTGTTAAAAGACAAGTAATACAATTTATCGAACATTTCTAGCTTTAAATCATATACTACATTAAATAACATGATTTTTATTGCAAAAGGAAAAAACTCCACGATTTGGCAAATATGGTATTTATAAATTTAATTGCTTTGATTATAAGAATAATGCTGTCTACGTAGGGAGGGCAAACATCACGTAACTTTTACATTAGGTATAGTGTCTTCAGAAAGATCAAATTCTTCACACATTTATTAGAAACGCAACATCAATTTACAACTGCTAATACAGTGGAATCTTATACCTTTGCTACAAAAAACTTAATTTTTGGGAGAGAAGTTCACAAATATTTACAGTCTGGACAATTTACATTCATGAGCGAGCAGCTAGATCTTCTGAACACACCTTTGATAGAAGCTTTGGATGATGTTCGGATTAGACGAAATAATTCGTAGCAAACTGTGATCCATGAAGATTGCCAGCATAAAAAATGCCGAACAAACTACTGATACAATCGCCGATGGTAGTAAATAGCGAGACATGGTCCAGTCACATCAAATAATTGTCTAAAAACCAGGCAATTTTTAATATTCATTGTTGTATTTATTGTTTAAACTAATTTTTATTTTTTTTTGTTTTTTTCAATTTATTTAGCATTTCTTTGGCCCAGTTTGGAAATATTTAAATTTTTATGGTTTGTTGACAATTTTCTAAACAGTTTTTGAAATGCGACTACGTGATATTTAAATTTATTGAAAACGTCACTTCATGACAGTTCACAAATTAAGAGGTTATTTTATTTTACATAGAATAGGAATAATGAAAAATTAGATATGGAAAAAATAAAACTTTTGTTTTTTTTTGATAAATTAGGAAAATATAAAAAAATACCTAAAAAGTTGTAGCACTGGACATCAATGTTTCGCTCTCATTTGAGCTCGTCAGCAGTGCATAACATGGAAAGGAAAAAATGAGGAAGAAATACTTAAAAATAATTTTTTTTTTTTTAAATATAAAAAAGAAAAATAAAGAAATTTTAACATGAATAGACGTTTCATCATCAATTTACTGTGTTAAAAATTTACTGTGTTAAAAATTTAAATATTTGAAGCCCGATCCACAAGAAACAACTACTCCGAGGGCTAATACCCCTTCCGGCATTGAACTACACTCGTGGGTCGAACTTACATGCTCTTGGTGACTACTGTTCCTAACCGCTGAAATCTATTCAGCTTGGTAGTTAGAAGCACTCACCATTTGCGGAGTCCGTTCGTTCCGTTAGAGGAATAGGTTTAAATATTTCCAAACTGGACCGAAGAAATGTTAAATAAATTGAAAAAAACATAATATTTCCGGTCAATAAGGGTCTACCATGAAGAATATTTTTATTTATGAAAGAGGCATAAATAAAAATTTGAAATAATATAGAATATTAATAAAAAAGTCGTAATTTCAGGAAAAACAAACATGAAATTTATATTTAATTGATATTTATTGATTATATGTCACTAACATAGTGCAAGGCTAAAGTCTAGATTGAGATTATAAAGTCAAAATTCCAAAATTAAATTCGACATTTCGAGATCAAACTTTATACTTTAATATTAAATACGACATTTCAAGATAAAAGATAAAACATATCTGAGGGTACGTTTAGACTTGAGACTTATTTCATGATAGAAATCTCAGGTATCTGGGACTAAATTTCCTTGCCCGTTTACGCTGTGACACAATTATAGCTGAATAAAATTGCTGACACTTCTAGCTGAGATAAAGTGACGATATAAAATGCCTTTGCTACTAAAAATAATCAAAATTTGTCTAATTAAATTTGCATATTACTTGTATGGAATAGTATCTTAATATTATAAGGGATATATAGTTAATCGCATGAAATTTCTCAAGAGAATATAGACGACTACAACTTCTAGGATATATGTCAGACACTGGCTGAAATTTGTGTCGACATTGTATGTTGAGTAATTTATTTTAGCTGTTTGATTAGTCTCAGATAGCTTCTCTCAGGATGGTTTACACAAGATATAGTCTTATGCCAGAGAGAAATATACGGAATAGTGTTTAATCTAAACGCACCCTAAGGAATAAATCAAATGTTTAACTGTGCACGAAATATTGGGGGAAAAATTTAAATATCACAAAAAAAAACCTAAACTAATCCCAAAAAACACAGTCAAAATTTCTTAAATGAGTCAAGATTTTAAAATCAAAACTTTGGAGAAACTCATGATATAAATTGCAAGTATAAGAAATTAAAAGAAAAAAAAGTTGTAATTTCACCGTTTTTCAACATTCTTAAATAAATGTTTACCCTAACTTACTGCGGCACGTATATGTCTTAGTTGTGGTGCGGTGGTAAAAATTAGCAATGATGTCTCTTTTACCTAATAATTATTTATTTCATGGTTATATGACACAGTTTAACTTTAAATGCACACATGCCCCAGGAGCATATAATAAACTCTCTTGAGTCCTCGGAAATATGTATCGCACATATAAATTAAAATCATATTTTTCTTCGTTGCAGTGAATGCAAAATTCGAGAAAATAATTACAAAGTAATTTTTTTTTATTTCTAGTACAAATTTCAATTCTAACGACATTTTATTGTAAAACGAAAGAATGAAAAATGAAATTTTAAATTGGAATTGGAATTAAATTTCGTTGAGTTGAAATTTCAGATGTATTCGAAAAATAGTTGAAGGTATGTACAAAAATAAATTCTCTAAATGTCGAATTACATTTTAAAATTTTGTTATAAAGATCGCAGAGATACTTAGTTTACCAGAAAAATAAAAATTTTGACCATTAAATTTTAAAAATCGGATTGTAAATTGTAAAACAAATTCTTAGAATTTCGAGGAAAAAGCAGATCTGAAAAATTTAAAAGAATATTTATATTTCTAAACAATCTTAAATTTATGTCCTTATCTTACATTTAAAAAAATTTGATATTAAAAATTTGAGAAATTGTTTCAGAAAAAAATAGTTCTTCTTAATATGTTTTTCTTAATATCGAGTTTAAACAGAGAAATTTTTGAGAAAAAGGTAGAAATGTTTATAACAAAGTCAAGGTTGAAAAAATAACTTGAAATTAATTTTTAAAATCTTGAGAGATAATTCGAAATTTTAAGATCAAAGTTGAAATTTTAGAACAAAGTCAATATACTTGGAAGAAGTCAAAATGTTGTATTTAAAATGGAAACTTTAGGAAACCAGTATAAAGGTATAAATCTAAAATTTTGGGGAACATCGACAAGATTTACAAAAATCCAAAATTCGAGAGTTTCCACTTTTTAATTAAATTTTTAGGAAAACGAAACCGTTATCACTTTGATTTTCACCTCCGAAATTATCAGTTAAATCGAGTTTTCATTAGATATAGATAAATTCAAAGTTTATTTTTGAAATTATTTTTTGAATTTACTGATTTGTACTTTCAACATTAATTTTTTTCAAAAATTTAGGATTAAAATTTGAGATTTTTTTAAGTTTACACGTTCAGCTATTAATTTTTTTCTTAACATTCTTATTTTAAATTTGAAACACAAATTTTTTCTAGATATCAAGCTTCGAATAAAATATGTAAGAAGGACATCCTGAATACTTTCAACATTATATTTCCTGCAAAGTTTTGAAAGGTTTGATTCCATAATGAATTAATCCAAATTTTTTACGAATTCATTGTTAGACATGGTTTTTGGGAAGTCCCACAGTCTGAATCTATACCCTCATAGCTGTGTGCAAAGTTCTGAAGGATTTAGTTCACAGAATAGGTAAAATATTTTAGACAGCTGATTCACATAAAATATTTTTTCGATCTTCCAAAAAAATCTAAGACGACGTGATCTGCACTAAAAGTTTTATTTAAAGTTAAAAGTCACAATATCAGTTTTTCACAAATGATTTCTAAACAGCAAGTTTTATAAATTGAAATACAAATCTTGTTCCCTGAAACTAAGAAAGATTAAAAACACAACAAAGGTTGCTCTAACGTGTTTCGATAGCCAAGCCATCATCTTCAGAGAGATACTGTATCTCTGTTTTTAATCTTTCTTGGTTTCAGGGGACAAGATTTGTATCTCAATTTTCGAAGATAACCAAGCAAGTCTTATTACAAAATTTTAAACATATACTTATACTTTGAAGTATCCAAAAGGAAATCAAAAGATTTTTTGCAGTTCTAATCTTCGTACTTTCTGCAATATAAATTTAGAAGTCTGGAACCTTTTTAATTTAGAGCACACCACTGCTGTTACTTAATATTTATTCATTCGAGGCCACAAAATGTTTCGCATAACCTTAGCTTCCAGCACGAATTAAATTATCGCTTGCTCACGAAGTGTGAATGGACAGGATATCTACTGAAAGGTTTTTACAATTAGTTCAAAGAAATTAATTAATTAATTTTTTTGTCGATCTGTTGCAAGTTAACTGAATTTCTGTGACCTTTTTAGTTACAATGACCATGAAAGGAAGTCGATATATAGTACATCGAAAATCTTAAGATGAAAATTCGGCTTAACATTGACAAGTCAAAAGTATGACATATACATGAAATGTATCCTATTTGTTAAGATTTTTCTATAGACTTTTCAATAGTTTGCGACTTCATTTCGGTCATTTTATTGTAATCAAAAAGCCACATAATATCTGAGAGATCAAGATCTAATTTCAATTCAATAAAATTTATAAATATTTGACAAACAAAATTATTTATAAAGAGAAGGAGTTTAAATATTTAACCTGCGGGGTACCTGCTTCAACAGAATATGAAGTTTAGATTTTTTTAAGGATCTATTCGAAACGAAGATTTTTTAAATGTTTTTCTCCGAAGTTCCAATTGTTTAAGCAGAAAAAAACGTTTCATTTCAAAAATGTTATCTAGGTATTGAAATGTTGAGTCTTTTTAAAATTTACAGATGAAATTCAAAATTGCGATAAATAAATTTGATTTCCAAAAAAAAATCTAAAATTGTAAGTTTCCACTTTTATTATTTTTTATTTTTTCTGATATTTTGCTCTTAAAGTTTAAAAAAGGGTATTTTTAATCCCACTTTCGAATTTTCAAGTATCACACAAAAAATTTCGATCAGATTTCCATATACATAAAAAAATAGTTTAAGTTGGTCTATTGACTGCTCACTCTGGTCATATTGGTACGGACATTTAATTGTGCTAATCTTTTCTTATAATTTAAATATCAAAATCGAACTTCTAAAGGATAACTTGAAAAAAAAAACATATATTTCCCAAAATTTCAAGTTTCCTCTTTTGACATTCGCTGGCTTTTTTCTAATATTCAGATTTTAATCTGAAACTATCGATCTTTACGAAATATTCTGATTTTTTCTTTAAAACCTATATAATCTATAATCTCAACATTTTTGGTCTTTATTTTTAAAATATTGAAATCAAAATAGGGATTATTCCGTGGATCAACTCTTTAAAATCCTTCATTATATGGATCAACTTGTTAGACACTCTCTGCAGAAAATTATTCTGGAAACATTCAAACTGAAGCTTTAGGAACTTCATAAAGAATTTAAATACAAATCTTGTCTCCTGAAACCAAGAAAGAACACAACAAAGGTTGCTTTAACGCGTTTCGATAGCCAAGCTATCATCTTCAGAGAGATACTGATATCTCTGAAGATGATAGCTTGGCTTTAAATGCGTTTTTTAATCTTTCTTGGTTTCAGGGAAGAGGATTTGTATTTAAATTTTTGAAGATAACCAGTCCGTTCCACCAAAATTCCTAAAGAATGACATTTTCTGCAAAATTCTAAAAAAAAATCCTCTGGATGAAGTACTAAAATTTTCTTAAGAAAACTATTCTGCAATCGTTTATAATGATTACCCTACAGATGAAAACTGGTAAAAAAAACCATAATTTGCTGTTCTAAGTTCAAATAAGCGCATTTTGTAGATCAGCTCTTTAAAAGCATTTAGTCTATGGATCAGATCCTTGAAATCTTTCTAGAAAATTACGTTGCAGACATTACATTTTCACTCTACAAATTAAAACCTTTAAGAATTTGTAGAAAATCATATTTAACAAGATTTCTTTAGAAAATTTACAGATTCATTCTGTGGATCATGTTAGAATATTTGTGTAAAAAAAGGTATGCTTGAATCATTAAACAGTCGCCGGAGGTATTATAAGTTAAGAAATATTTTAAGAAATCGTATATTACTATAAACTTCCCTAGAGGATCATCTGCCACAATATTTTCTCGAAGTGACAAAAAATGCATCAAATCTTTAAAATTATTGTAAAAAATTACGCGAGAAGCATTGGAGACTGTCACATAAAGATTAAAACTGTAAAGGCTTCGTAAACAAAGATCTTCAGTGGTTAGTAAATAAAAACCTTCAAACAAAAAGCAGTATCTGGATCAAATCTTACAGTCTTTGTAGGAAATCGTCCCTAAAACGTTTAAGGCTTTATAGAACATTTAAAACCTCTAAAAGATTAACATTTTTAATGCAAAGAAACTAAAAATTAATCATTCCTATAATTTAAAAATTTCAAAAAAAGTTCAAAATGCCCAAATAATATGTTTAAGCGTTGAGTGTTTTCTCCCAATTTGGAATTTTTTGAATCCGTTAAAAAATGTTAGGTTTTCTATGAAAAGGCAAACATTTTGGTTGTAAGATTGAAATTTTAACCATAAGCTGTAATTTTGAAACTTTAACTTTAGATTTTTTGAAAAAGAAAGATATTCCAGGAAAGAAGCAGGAGATTATTTGTAAAGAAACTTGTTAATTTGGAGTATTTTCTCAAAATTTATACTTTTTTTTCGAAATTTCCAGTCTAAATTGAAAACTTAAAATTAAAAAATTTTGGTTTTCATTTAAACAGTACGATTTTTTTTGTAAATTTTTGATGGGTTTTCGTTTTGAGATCCCACATCTCACAGAACAAAGAAGAGCAAGACTCTTGCTATCAAGACTAGAATCAAACCAGCAAGAAATTGGCAAAACAAGAAATAAACCAACTTCTTGTCTTGATCAGCAAGGCAAGGCAAGAAGGTGGATAGCAAGACAAGAAATCTTGCTTTGTGCATCACTATTTCTGAGGATCAAATCTTTAGAAACTTTGTAGCAAATTGAATCAAGACGAAATAAGTAGGAACGAATTGCTAGAGGTCGTCGACTTAATCCCAATTATTTTATTAGATAGATCTTAGATTTTTTGTTTTTCTCCAAATCGATACAATTGAATATTTATAACTTGGGTCTAATAATAGAGCTCGCGAAGTGATGGGATTATTGAATTATTGAACCGGTTCAAATATTAAATAATGTCGTCAATACAACTAATTAATTTTAATTGGGTAATTCAAGTTGCGTCTTGAGGAGAGTATCTTTGAACTGATTCGTTTCGATACAAACTTCGATTGGCATTGCACGAAATACTGACCCGGGTTCAATATCAACTAATTGCGTTGCGACGTTTATGAAATTTACAATCTCAAAGAGGATATCCGATGAACTTCTCCAGAACCAATCCACACGATGAATCTTAGTTTCCGAAGTTACTGCAGATTTTAATTGAAAAACAACTCAACAAGAATTCGCAAGATTTGAGCTACATACTAGATAATCCTATTCAAAGTTTTCAAAATTTACCCCTCTAAGAAATTTCTAGCAGTTAAATCTTTAAAATCATTCTCAAAGGAGTTATCGAAGATTTTTTTTTAAATTTAATTTACACGATATTTTAAAAACATAAAGATGGTTGGGGGTCTTTAACAGGGAGTTTTAAAAACTGTATTCTTTAGAATGATTTATTAAAAAAATTAAGGATATATTTCAACAGACGAAGGTTCTCTACCGATCCTGTTTAATCGTTAATAATTATTATGACAGAAGAGCACAATAACTCAATGAGACAAAAAACAAGATTATTAACACAGGAGAGCATGGTAATTCAGTATGTCAACCATACCAAAGACGAAGCTGCTGTGTTTCTAAAACAAAAATCGAGAAAACCTGATCTAGAGAGTAATTCGTGGGGACAATTTTGAAGTTTTAAATTAAATGGTTTCAAATTTTCAAAAGATTTAGACGTGGTGAGCTTTCACGAAGTTTCAAAAGGAGTCCTAAAAATATTATAAAAATATTACCCGCTCTTTAAAAATTTATCCTAAAAATGGATTCTTAAAAAAAGCCTGCAAAAATTCAATCCTTGGAGTGTATAATGAGGAGTTTCTACATTTTAATCTGAATTCTTACTGATATACATTAGTACTAGGCGCGAAGACAACGTATTTTTAAAAGATGCGTTACTTCCTAGAGGGTTTGCGGGCTGAAATTTGTCTAATCTAAAGGGATTTGAATGTCCACCTCTCAAAATGATTAGAATTTGTTTCATTTCTGGGAGATTTCTGGGATCCTTCGTCAGCACTTCTCCTTTAATCCTAATGAAATTCGCCGATCGATTTTAATCCAAGTTTTGCTTCCACCCACGCGTTCGTAATTCAAAGTGGGTGGTTGTATGCAAGCCTGCTGTTCATGTTTAACATGTCTTATGACACTTGTCTACAATGAAAACTCTTCTAATCAATTAGTTGAAAGTTAAACATAGCTAATTTTGTAATTAACTAATGTCGTCGTGTATTGATGGTTTTTAGCGTAATGGGTTAAAATTCGATATCTACTCATTGCCAATGCCATTTAATTAAGCTTTTACCTTTATGTATTTGAGTAATTATCCTAGTTTTATTATCCTATAAATTGAGTGAGCAATTAATTCAATTGCAACTTTTGCATAAATATTTCAAAATTACTTCCCAGCATGGATAGATAAAATGATTACTAGTGCACAATTACTGACAAAAAGTGATAGTGTTCTCGTTACTATTTTATGTAACACACAACTTATCAAAACTTCAAAGAGAGATCCCATGATATAATATAAGACTGCTAACGTAACTCGCTAGATCTCACTGTTGCGATAAGTGGTACTAAAACCGGAGACGATTGAAAAGAGAACACCATATGAAGGATAGAGAGTAGAAGGGATGCCTTGAGTGGATTAAGCAGTGCTTTCTTATGCAAATGTTGATACTTTATGCAATTGTTTCGCAATTTTTCGGTTTTATATTTATATTTTAATTACAGATTGGGTAAGACTCGTTTTGTGCCTATATGCAACAGTGGTTATAAAAGCTGCCATAAAAAAGTGTCGTTGTTTCGAGGGGCTAAAAACAAAGTCGATGCGTGGAGGCGAAAAATCTCGCGAAATGACCGGCTGTTGTCAATTCGAGATTTTGTATGCGAACAACATTTTAGTGCAGATTTTGTTTTAAGAGAAATGAACAATGAACTGTGGAGAGTACGCATTTCTTAATGAACTTAATAAGTTTCTATTAAATGAATATCTTATGCCCAAAATAATTGAAGCATAAAATTCTTTTTGTATATTTAAGAATGAAAAATGATACTAATAAACAAATGATCCGTTTGGTTTATCAGGGTCCGAACTATGTATAGAATATTTATAGAAAAGATGTGTCAGATGAACTTTTTTTGGTTATTTCTTTGTCATTTTCCATTTATAAATTTTCAAATGGCACCTGAATTTTTTATTTGCTCTTTTGGAAAAATCTTAAATTTCTTCATTTGGTAAAATCAAATTTATAGGGATTAGACTTGGAGAATTTCGAGAAATTATAATTTTACTGATTTTTATCATTCATTTTTTAATGTTATTTTTAAAGATACCTAATAAGTAGCTAAAATGAAATCATTATCAAAAACGAACATAGATATACTAGCAAACATTTTATTTTAATTACTAACGCATGTTTGAAAATAGTATTAAATTAATATAAGAATAGGAAAAATTATGAATTTATGATATTTTCTCGAACCTTTTTATTCCAAACCCTATAAGATTTGGGGTCACCAAATGCAGAAAGACATGCAAGTTCTAAAAAAGCAAACAAAAATACGGAGTTCATTTGAAAATTTAAAGTTCGTTACCGTAGTAATAAAACAAAAGCAGGGAAAAAGAAATAAAGGTCACCAAAAAGTGGCAAATAATTAACCAAAAAAAGTTCATTTGAAATATTTGTTTTTAAATTTTTTATAAAAATTGCAGCCAATATTCTAGATATACGCCGGACGGTGCCGTATACCTTTCACGGAATGACACCAGTTCCTAAACATCCTGCTCTCTATCTCTCTCTAAGCCGCCATTCTCTCAATTAGGTGCCACATTTCGCCTCGCGTCGGGGTACCTGACTTATACATTATCATGGGTTCTCCTAAACTTTAGAATTAAAAAAAAATCAATCGCTCATGGATTGAGCCATTAGAACCTAAAGTGTTTTCCAAATTTGGAAAACTTTGGAGACCACAATCTCTTAAGAATAACCTTTTACAAACATCTAATGCTCAGACCAATATGACAGAACATTTATCAGATTCGGAGTTTGGGAACAAAAGACAGGTTTCTTCTCGTTCGTTTGACAGGCGGGAATGTTTCTGTCCATGTAATCCCAAGTGTAGCACCACCTATGGGTCTTTTAAAGAAGCATATGCTGTTATCCTTCTAAACATAATAAGATGGACGCAGGCCTTTGGTTCGCAAACTCTGAATCTGATAAATTTTCAAACCTGTCTGTGCATTAGGAAAGAGTCTCTTACTTACCAAAGTGACCATTTCGGCTACATATCAGTGGGCCAACGATTGATAGTGCAGCTATCTATCGTATGCTACCACACCTGCTGATTATTGCTGACTAGGTCGTGTTCTATTACCTCACAAACTTTATTAAACATACTCTGATTTTAAGCATTGTTGAAGAATAATAATTTTCAAGTAACATATTTACGACGGCAATTTTCTGAAGTTATAAAATTGGAAATATAAAATTAACTTTATACAATCTCTAGAAATAACGTATAATTTATAAAAATTTTCAAAGTATTTATACTTGAAATAAATCCTTGGAAAGTCGTACAGAGGATGAAATATTAAAGAAAATCATTCTCTAGAGTTAGAACACTTTGGAAAGAATCAGTAATTAAATTAACTAGTTACAGAGGTAATGGTCTGATTTTATTTTAAAATATTTTATTTAGTGACTTTTTAAAGCTTTGAAAGCTACCAATTCTCTAAAAAGTGTGTAAAGGGTTTTCCTGAATTTTTTGGAGTTGGACTCAATTATTTTGCAATTATGCGAAATCCTGGCCAAATTATCCTTAACACAAATCCTTTGGATACTTAAAAAAAAATTCCTGTAATCTTTAACAACTCAACAAGTCATTCTTAAATTAAATCTTTACAGCAATTGCATAAAAAGTGTATAAAACATTGCAGCACTATTTATATTAATGTTTTATTGGCTTTTTCTTCTCCTAGAAATACTAATACATACCTCGCAAACAAGATACATAGAATATTGCAACACTATGTTTAACATTAACTCCTTAGAAACATGATAAGAATTCTGAATCAGAATTGGCAGAAAGAGAAAGCTGCCGTCCTCTGACTAATGAAGTCGCACGAAAATCTAGGTTACATTAAGCCGAAAGATTTTTTTCTCGAAATTTCGATTTTTCTTGCAAAATTCGTCGTTTTTTGAAGTTGCGGCTTTATTCTTAAAGTATAACTTTTTTCTCCAAATTTTACTTTCTACGAGAATTTCGACTTTTTTCTCAAATTGCCGACTTTTGTCGAAATTTCGATTTTTTTCAAAATTCGTCTGTTTTGGGAACTTTTCCAAAAATTCAGTTTTTTTTCTAAAAATCTCAATTCATAAGTTCGATTTGATGGAAATTTCAATCTACTCATCAAAACTTCACTTTTTTCCATATTCGTGTCTCTTTTCAAGTAAAAACTTCTTTGAACACGTTGAACACGTTGACAATGTTAAAAGTATTATTTAGCTCAAGACGTGTAATAATTTTAAAAAACCTATACTCGACACCGGGTTTGAACCTGTGACCTGCCAGCTAAGTTATACTGTCTGATGGCAAAAATATGAATTTTAACTGGGGTTAAGGGAGGTTGCGATGGGATAGTCCCATCAAAACGTAAATAATATTCTAAGTGGAAACTATTTCGCAACTGATGATCACAACTTGTTATAGGAATTGCAATACTTATTAATATTACAATAAACACTTATCTAAATCAATTTTACCATAATATATTGTTTATTTATGTTATAATTACTAATGTAAGGTAAGAATTTTAGTAAAAAGGACTGGTCCTTGGTCATCTTGCCCCTTGAAACAAATAAAAATTAAAAAAAAACAACAACACTTGCTCTCATTTGCTGCAAGTGTTGTGGTGGTTTTTAATTTTTCTTGGTTTCAGGGGACAAGATTTGTGTATCAATTTTTGTAAGTTAAGAAAAGCAGTAAAAAGAGCACAATACCATAATTCAGTATGAAGAAAACCATTTAATAAATTAAATATAGTAATCAAAAATAAGGCAATTTATCTGTTTTAAAGGAGCAATGTTGCAACTAATTAATAGCTGCTGACTACTACATTTGCGTAAGTTGTCAATAATTAATATAAACAAAAATGAATAATTTTTAAATATCAAGAAGTTGTGATAAAAATGGGAAAAATTATGTATGCGAAAAAGAAGCCTACACGACTGAAGCAGTTTATAAACAAACATCAAATTGAACTAACCCAAAACTCAACCTCCATCTAAACAAGTTAAACACACTGCATCAATCTTCATTATTATTTTAATTGTTTAACAGTAGAATCACTGTGCATTATAACAGTAAGGATTATAGTAGTTTGAGCAACAAAAGCGGAAATGATGATAGTCTTAATTAATTAATACAACAATTAATGTGAAAATTAAAGAAAAATCACTTTCATTTCCTAGTTTTAAGTTTTCACTTATCAGCAGTTCCCTGAGTGCCTATTTTTTTAAAATTACACCATTATTGGTTACTACTAATTCATCTTTTCCGAAATTTGAATTGTTTTTTAAATCGGTTTTTCTGGAAATTGTAACTCGTTTCTTACCATTTACCTTTTTGGACAAAAGAGCACGGTAACTCAGTATGTCCACAATACCAGAGGCAAACCGGAAGAAGACATACTGAGTTACCGTGCTCTTCTGTCTAAACATTCATATTCTTTGTACTTACCAAATTTTCTATTCAGAAGAGTTTCGCCTCTGGTATAGTGGACATACTGAGTTACCGTGCTCTAATATTTTGAAATTGGCCTTTTCATTTTTCATTTTTGTATATTTACTTGTATTTTATTTTTTCATTTATTGTTTCCTTGTTCCTGAAGAAGCCCCCTACGATGGTGGGCGAAACGTCGAACACTTTTAATAGTTCTTTGACACGGTCCAATCCCGGAAGAATATATCCTGTACTGACTCTGGCCGTGGAAGCCTTCGTTATCACTATTAGCCGGCAATCAATAAAAACATGTTTTAAAAATTTTAATTTTCCTCGACATCTCATGATAATTTCAAAATCCTAGCTGAAAAATAAGCATTCCATTTTTGGATATTTCGGCCATTTTTCTTCGAATTAAAATTTTTCTGAAGCTTTCAACTTTGTTTTACAAAATTCTGCTTCTTGCAATTTACTTTTGTTTTCCTAGAAACTACCTATTCCTATTCCTAATCCTAATAAAATGATAAACTATCAAATAATTTTGAAACTACCAAAAGGAGTGAGGCGTCGTTTACTACGGCCGGATGCTCGTTCAATATTTAGCTTCCACAAAAACTGAGTGTCCCAAGGTAGTGTTCTCACTCCGACACTTGACAGGGTACAGCCAGAACGCGATTTACAATTTATAAGCTGAAAGCTTTACTTTTTTACGGCAGGTTTTTGTAGGAGAGCTAGGATAGTGCTGAAATGACCAGTAGTCACTCTGGAAGTCATCAGTAATTATTACGCAAGGCGTAGGGGAGCCACAAAATGGTTCAATGTTGAATTAAAAGGCAGCATTTCCACCGAAGCTTTACAATCCATATCGTGACTCTCTTCAACGCTTAATTCGATCATAACCCTTCGAGCATGCAAATTGGTCGCGTTCAAGTAAAATATGAAGGACGGCGGGAACGACGAGAGGTTGATATAAACATAAAACACGTGATTAAGCATTTGCGTCAGAAACGCAGAATGTCACGGATTCCATGTCATAAATTATCCAATTTCGCAGCGTGTGCCAATTCATAAAATCACGAAACGCATATCGGCGCGTTTTTGCCCGGAGGTGGGGGAGGGATTCCGAAAGGCGCCCATTTTCTATTAATACGGAGCTCTAATCCGCGACCACGTGAAATTCGTTTAAAAATAGAGCGATTCTATTATAGCGAGTTAACGTGTTTGCGTTTGAGTGTACGATTAAAAAGTCTTGGGATATTGTATGCCAAGTATCACGTAGGCTTTCGTGCTATTGTATGGAGGAGTTGAGGAATCTAAAGCAGAAAATCTCGCTCGACTTATGCGTATGAATTCGGATGAATACGGACTAATGAATGATGGCTTTTGCCAATAATCTCGTGAGCAGTTGTAAGCGTGTTTAAATTAAATTGGCACCAAAGAAAATTGTGATCATTGATCTAATCCATCCTAATTTACGTTTCCCTATACACTAAGCGCTCAAACTGAAGTTCCGAAGGATTCAGTCTACAAGGATTAAGTTTCAGATGGCGCAATCAACACAATTATCTCCACTAAGTTTCTGAAGATTTAATCTGAAGAATAATTAACCACACAGCTTTTATAAAGGAACTGATCCCTAGAATTTCTTAATTACAAGTTCTTAGTTACAAGTCACTTAAGGGTCTTCACATATCATGAGTATTTATGTGGTTAACTAATCGTTATACATTGGAACTGTTTGCAGTGACTGATGAGACCAAGAAAGAGCGAAACCGGTCTATGGCAGTTGGTTGTAGATATTTTTAACTGAAGCACTTTCGACTGTTTCATTATAGAACAATTTAATTGACATTATTTTTTAAATTTAATATATTTAAAGTCATGCAAGTCGGTGATTTGTATGGACGTATTTAATGGATGTTGTTATGCAATACATAAAAGAAAACAGTTGTCTCATATCTAGTGCCTTTTAGACTTTACATAAAATTTTAAATTACTGACCCCACTTTGAAGATATTTAAATTATTATTTAAATATCAGATTCTATGTTCCCTCATACATGACCTGATTCTATTTCTTTCATAGTTTTTTAAAGTCGAATGAAAATGCCCCAAATTTATTTTTAAAAAAATTGAGTCTAAAATTATCCTTTGCATAAAAAGTCTAAATCTCAAAAATATTTTGATTAAAATACCTATACATGGGATTTTGAAAAAAAAAAGTCAAAAATTCGAGAAAATACCTAAAAATTGTATAAATCCTCTACATGGTGAGATCAAACTCGTAAAAACCAAAATCCAGATTTCAAAAGTAAAAATGGCAAGATTACACTTCAAATTTTCAGTAATAATTAATGGATATTAGAACTTCGAAATATAAATCAAAAAGGATTAAAATTGAAACTATGGGAAATAATCTTAAAAAACTCAAATTAATAAAATGAGAGCTTTATAGAAAGATATCAAGATTTGTAAGAAAATTGAGTGTGAACTCTATGGGAAAAAAAGAAATCTCACCATTAAATGGATATTTTGGGTTATAGTTTCCGAAACAAATATGAAATTTTAAGTTCGCCCTCGAAATTTTAGAAAAAAATGCATTTTCAAATTTCAACGCTGAATTACACTAAATTCATTTGAGATTCACTGAGCCTGTTTGGAAAATGTTTAAACTATTGTTTAAATAAATCAGATTTAAAGATTACGAACAATCCCTAAATTCCAGAAATAATTCAAAAAAATTTGCAAAACAACTTGTCGAGTTTTAATTCGAAATATCTGAAAAAAGAAAATTTTGAGAAATACGTTGAAAGTCCCGAAATTACCGATATTTTGATCTAGTAATCCGAACTTTTAGGAAAAAGTATAGATTATACGCTCAGAATATACAAGAGATTAAATTCTTTCGAGAAAAAATAATAAAATACATGGAACAATTGAAACACCATGTTTAAATTCAGAATATTAAAAATAATAGTTGAGTTTCCAAGTTTAAATTCGAAATTTCGAGATAAAAAATATCGAAATATCGAATTTCGAAAAAATTTAAATTTGGAATTTATAAAGTCATAATACATAAAAAGTTAAAATGGAATTTTCACAGTTACAATTCGAAAAATAATTCAGATTTTATAAAATAAATTCTAAAGCTTTATCTTAAAATTGGAAGAAGAAAATTAAAATTATTAAAGCTTAATAACTATTTGTGAAAATAGTCGAAACTGTTTCAGTTAACAATCGAAATTTCAGGGACAAAAATATAAATTTGAATCGTATTATAGAAATTTGGAGAAAAACTGGATATTTTGATATTAATTTTTTTTAAAATAAGAAGTGATAACATGAATGGAAAAATCCAAACTTGGCTTTAAAGTCAAAACTTCAAATAAACGTTTGTGTTTCATGTGTATGGTCGAAATAAAAAAAATTTTGAAATTTCAAAACAAAGATGAAGCCTTTGATAAAAAGAAAAATGAGAAAATGTTGAAATTTTGAATATAAACCGAAATTATAAAAAAATTTGAAGATTATTTTGCTTTCTTAGAAATTACAAAAAAAATCATCTCCGTATAATTTATAATACTTAACTGGTTCTTGTAAAATATTTTTCTAATCCTAAATTATAAATGCAAAAGTGTATTTGTCTGTTTGTCTGCTTCTCCGCATTTCATTTCTCATTTACTGAACGGATTTTGACCAAAATTGGTACAAACGCATCTTGGGGTTTTTAAAACTATTCCAGATACTCCCAAACTAATATATCTAGAGAGAGTAGATAATCTATCTCCATTTTTTATACAAATAAATGATCTGAAAGCAACGACATCGTCAGTCTAAATGTTAGCGCAAGTTATTGTTAGAAGGAAAAAAATCACACCCGGAACGCTTGTCGATATTAAATTGTATCTGGCAGTAGTTTTAAGCCTGCCAACAGTTAACTCAAAATTTGCATAAAACCTACCTGTGGGGCTTTACCAGACTTACATTTGCTAAAATTTCAGCGGTAGAGTAGAAATTAGCGTAGACTTCGAACAATTTCACGAAGTTTCTTGTGTAATTTGAGACGAAATGTCTGCAATGATGCCATTAGATAATTAGCTTAAACCAACAACTTTGAAATTTTGCCGACCAATTCTAAAAGTGAATTTTCACCGATTATATGTCCAAATCGAGCTGAAGCGGTTTGAAGGTGACGTTTTAGTGGGAGGAAATTGCAAAGTAACTCATGTCAATATTGATCCGTTTGGAAGACGTAAATTTACTCGTTTTAATAGAAAAAAAGTCGCTATTTTTAACCAGTGCAAATATGGACGGTGCACAATCAATTGGCGCGGGAAAAACCTTTATGTAATTTACGAGCAATTCGAGCGCGTTATGTAAGCGATTGTAAAATTGACCGGTTCTGAGAAAATTGTGGTCTAACTAACCGTGAAAGTGATTCCCCATGAAGAATAAGCGTAAGTGATGAGTTTTTTGCGCACAATTTTCTGTTCCTGGTGAAATCCAATGAACGTGACAATCAAAAAGAGATTTTGATACGGAACTTACTCACTGCGTTTGGCGTTTTATAAAGTGACTGTTCAAAGATGAACTTCCTGAAACAAAACGAACAAAGTTTTTATATCCCAATTTTAATTATAGTAAAAACTATGACTACAGTGTCATGTCGTCTTGGGTAGGGCTGTTAGGTTTTGAAAATCATAAAGGGGGATACTAGACATTAGGCCTTAAACTGGCATTTCACGACAATCGAAAATGCTCCCTAATTAAAATTCGATCGACTGAAAATTTACTAAAGTGCACTTGATAAATAAAAAACCAAAATACCCCGTAATAAAATTTGACAACCAAATAAAAGACTGTTCGTTGAATATTTTTCAATATTTCAGTTGGGTCCCCCATATTTACTTTTGACAACCAAATAAAAAAAAAAGGTTATATTGTTTCAAGCAAGACTTTTTACGCCAAGTGCGGAACATCGATAAAACTGAGACTATTTAGGCCAATCGAGACACCTTACGGATCTAGTCTTGGGACTTCTTAAGTACAAACTATGACTTTTGTTTATTGTTTATTGTATCATGAATGCTCGGAGATTTAAAGTTCAGTGAGAAATAAATCAGTCAATCGACAGTTAAATCTGTTCACGTTCATATAACCTTCAAAACCTCAACATTCACTTACTTTTGATATTTTAAGTGAAACAAAGCATCACAGGGAATATATAAAAAAAAATCATTGAAAAGATCAAGAGGTTGATACTAACTTAAAGGAATTCGTCGCACTTTTTAGAAAGATACGCACAACGGAACGCTTTTAATAGACCGATACCTTTACGACAGATTTAATTGGCAGGAAAAGCGGCGGGAAATTATTGGAGTACGATAATTGCATTCTTGGCATCTACGGTAGACTTCAAATTAGACGATATGCACATTTAGAAACATCTCTACTGTCACGTGACAACGAATGTTGTTTGGTTAAGTAGTGTAAACAGTTAATGTCGCTAGAGAAGTAGCATAATTTGGCAAATAACTAAGAAAATCGTTCCACATGTTAAATTAACTATTTAATATTTATATAGTTGATCCATAACATATTTAAGATAACAGGAAAGATAGTCACTTCAGTAGTTCTAAAACACCATACTACATACAATCACTTCAAGAAAAGTCTGAAACAAGATCTTTATGAAAAATATTAACAGTTCAAATATTACTTGACTTGTGATTTAGTTTCTAATAATATTTGTCTTCAAAAAACAAACATTCGTTGAATTAAATTAAATTGACGGATATATTTTTTTTTAATGTTTTCATTTGTTTCTGAATAAACTAAATATTGCTTCATGATAGCGGTACACGACGCTTTCGATCAAACATACCTTCTTATTTAGAAAATTACTTTGGTTAAATGTAATAAAATTAATTTAATCAGTATGCACAGCTTTAACGAATTCTGCAGATTACAGAATGATGTTTTATTCGAATTCGTTGATACGATCTGTGTATATTTATCTTCCTAGAGAGTTTTCAGCTAGTAGCAGTAGTAATATAGCATCACTCAATGGTATAGCGAAGCAACGACTTGTCGCGTTAGATGACTATCAGACCATTATATTAAAAGAATCTTACTTGCAAAGCAAAATTATGATGAGATTGTACTCTATCGTTAGATGACGCGGTCATCGCTGTCATACCATTTATTTGCAAAGAAAATCGAGAAAGATTATTTACTCTTTTTAAATACACCTAATGTTAGTTTAGGAGAATCTAGAACAGTTTTTCCATATAAAGGTTATTCTGCTAATAACTTAGATTTTGAAAAGGGATATGCAGATGACCTTCTTGCGTTACTGTAAGGGGAAAGCATGACAGAGTTATATCAAACCTGATGCAAACCGCCCTAAATATCATCAACAATTGGTGTTGGAAGGAAGGCCTAAGAGTCAACCTAAGCAAAACAGTTATATTTCATTCACTAAAGAAGGAAGTTCTCATTAATAGCTGCCATCATGAGCAAAGTACAAATTGACTTCTGAAGTGAGACAAAATACCTAGGTTTAATGCTAGACCAGAAACTTACTTGGAACACACACCTTACAAAAGTAGTCGAACATGCAACAGTGGTAAACTGGATCTGACGTAGACTCTTTGAAAAAACCTGGGAATTGAAGGCCAAAATGTTCTATTGGTCTTACCTGACGGTGATTAGACCATTGGTTACGTACGCCTCGTTATGGTGGCCAAAAGTAAAAGAAAAGACAGCACAAGATAAACTTGCAAAAGTACAACGTTTAGCATGTCTTGGAATTAGAGGAGCAATGAAAACCTATCCAACTGCAGCTCTGGAAGTCATACTGAATTTTCCCTCTTTACATCTACAGGTAAAGAAGGGACAATTCTGGACGCTTTAAGACTGGTTCAGGCAGTAGATCTGAAGGAAGGAGACTTTGTCCGACACATGAGTATTCTTAAAGAATTTGTGTCATCGGCAACGATAAAACCGGTTGATACAATACGAATTAGGTTGAAGTTCGAACACTTATTTGAAGTGGTCATAAATGATCGCCATATGAGTGGGATGGACCAAAAACCTAAAGTGATCCTTGCGATCACTTATCTGGTACACGGATGGGTCAAAAACAGCAGAAGGAGTTGGGGTTGGCCTATATGGCTCAAGATAGAAGCTAACAAAAGCCTTGGGACAAACTCCCACAATCGTCCAGGCAGAAGTACATGCCACAGAACTATGCACCCAGGATTGTCTATCGAAGGACTTTCCTTCGATAGACATACCGAGGAGCAAGGATCTATATCTGTTCAGACAGTCAAGCGGCACTTATAGCTCTGAGTAGCCTTCTGTCAAAAGTGTGGGACTGTCTACTGTCTACAACTACTAAAACAATTGACTGCCCGCAGCAAGGTAACTTTGATGTGGGTGCTAGCACACATACTTATTGAAGGAAATGAGATTGGTGATCGCCTAGCCAGAGAAGGTGCACCATCCCCATTTCTTGGACCCGAACGTTACTTTGATACGGCAAAATGCCATATTAGAAACTAAGTCCACAAATGGAAAGAGAAACAAAAAGAATTCCACTGGAAATTAATTTCAGGACAAAACCATGCGAAAAAGTTCTTTACATATTCGCAAACCAAGACGAAGGGACTTCTCGAGTTAAGGTTAATAACAGGACTTCTCACTGGACACTAAGCGCTAAGATACCATCTCAAAAAGATAGACAAAGTGGAGTCAAGAGACTTGCCGCTTCTGCAACGAAGCCAAGGAAACTGCAGAAGATTTACTTTGCACATGCGAAGCATTGTTTTACGGAGACTACTTCACCTGGAACACGTACAAGTTACACCTGCAGAGATAAGTAAAATTTCTCCTAGGAAAATCATAGTCTTTTACAAAAGCTTGGGAATTTAGGAACAATATATATCGGGGTTTATCACAATAGATCTTTGAGGTCGCCGTGAGAGGAATGAGAGGAATGTATATATCCTGTCCGACCTATGTCATATCTATCTATCTATCCTGCTAATCACAGCTGTAACGAAACAGGTACAACCGCATAGAGCCCAGTGCTAAAGGGGCCCATAAATGTCGATTTTTTTTTAATTTAAAGATTGAAGTCGAAATTTTTAAATTAAGCCCGAAGTTTCGATATTGCAATTTTAAACTCGAAATTTTTTGATAAAAGTTTGAGGGTTTAAAACCAAAAGAAAAAAGTCGGAACTAAAAATGAAATTTAAAACCAAATTCGAAAAAGTGAAAAAAAAAATTTAGCACTGTCTTTTTAAATATACATTTTTCGAACTTTGTAAGATCATATCCAAAATTGTAAAAAGAGAATCAATCTTAAACTTAAAATTTCAATTTTTTATTGATAACTTTTTTCGATATTTCGACTTTTTTCGTGTACATAGTCAAGATAATCTCAAGCTTACAGTTGGAATTTTTAACAGATCGAAAGGCCAAAAGATTTAAATTAGCAAGAAGTGCATAAAAATGTCATTAGTAGAAATGGTTCGAAATTTCATAATCACAATATTTTGATTCGAAAGAAAAACTGAAAAAAAAAACGTAAAAACAAATTCAAGTAAGTTATTTTAGAAATGAACTATTTCTAGAAATTCGGCTTAAAATTAAAAATTTTGACGTTGTCCAAGTATTAATATATAAATTTTGTCCCCTGAAACCAAGAAAGATTAAGAAACACAACAACACCTGATGTAACGCGTTTCGATAGCCAATCTATCATCTTCAGAGAGATACTAAATAGCTTGGCTATCGAAACGCCTTAGAACAAGTGTTGTGTTTTTGTATCCTACTTGGTTACAAGGGATAAGATATGTCTATCAATTTTTAAATATGATCAAGGACCAGTACGATCCTTTAGAATTTTTCTCTAAGTTCTAACATTTTTTAAACCTTCAGAAAAAATTTCAAATCTATACTTAAAATCTTTCAAAATTTTTAACCTAGCCGAAGCAAAAAAGTCAAAGATTTAAATAAATAGAAGTTAAAAAATGTTATTAGATTTGGAGCCTTTCCGAAACCATATTCTTACTTTCTAAAGATAGTTTAAGAAAAATCTAATTTAAAAACTGAGATTTTCTCGAGATTGACTTTTTTAATTTTTCTGTTCTTTATTTAAGCTCTAAACTGAAAATGTTAAAATTTAAATTCAAAATTATGATCTTTTTCTGGGAAAAAAGTTTTATACAATAAGTCAGCGCTATTTTGAAATATATGAACTTTCCCTGAGATCTAATATTTTAAAATGTGTAACAAAAATTCATTTTTGCACAAAACATCTTGAGTCCACCATGAAGAATAATCTTGAAAAGGAAGAAATTTGGAGCTTGTTTAAACAGACAAGCTTGGAAAGCGTAACTGAATTTTCAAATTCGAAATAATGAGGTAAATATGAAATGAAGCAAGACATTTTCGGAAAATTCAAAATGTCGAAAAACTGATAACAATTTTTTCCAAATTTCTCAAGATAAAAATCGAAAGGTTTAGAATATTTTATCACTATTTGAGATATCGTAGTTTACGATGTATTTGATTGTTATTTGAAATACATTTCAAAATTTTCAAATTTAATTTTCTTGACGATATTAATAAAATTCAAAAAACCTTATATCGCTGGATAGAGAATTAAAAACCATTTCAAATTAGCTGTCACACGCACGGAGGGATATTATGCTAAAAAAAATGTCATTTTGAAATTCGACGTGTTTCAGGATTTTACCCATGCATTGTAAATTACGTAGATAATGAATTTATGCGTTACTTTTGAACCTTAGGGGAGAATGAGGCATCTTAGCACAGGGGCAGGTTTGAATTTGTTCATTCTTGAACTCAGGTTTGTATTAGTCTAGGCCACAACTCAATTTTAATGTGGGCAATCTACAATCTGGGTATGTCACAGAGCGTGTGTATTTATCTGAAAAATTGAGTTATAACCTGTCACCATTCTAGTGCCGTCGAAGTTTAAAATCAAAATAAATGTTGTAAGGAATTATCAAACACGAGAGTAAACGTTTACCATATAGTTGTTTTTCACAATTATCCAGTATTTATTAGTTTTTCATCCACATGGCAGTTTTTGCTTGCCGGTTGTTTCATATATTTTTTTTGTAAATATTTATCTTTCAAGTGACTATGGAGCAGATTTGATCAAAACTAAGGGGACACATTTGAACGCTATGTTCAAATGTGCCCCATTCCCATCAATGGGCCATTTAAATAGAAAATGTCAGTAGCAAAAAATGATTAGCTGCTTGGCAGAACCATAACAATCCATGATCCGCCAGCCATTGTAACTCCAGCACACAATGCTTCTCATACGCTTAGTAATATAATATCAGGATTTTCAAAACCAGAAATTTATACATTTAACCGTAATGTACTTACGGACGATGATTTCCAATGTACAGAAGTAACCAATCGTCCTCAACTTCATATATCTACCGAGAATGAGGGTCCAATGGCAGCTAATGCTTTACTTAAAATTCCTGAAATTATTTAGCCAATAGCAGTTTCACAAAGAGGGCCACATGCGACACAAACTTCATCTCCCGGACCAGAAGAAACTGATCAGAGATTCTTCAATCCAAGTATTTGTGATCAGGGTGAGCCCAATATCAATGAAACGTCTAGTGAAGTACCCAGTTCCATAACTCAGAAATGATTAAACCTTATGCTAAATTAACGTAAAAATGGCGCAAAAGAACGAAAAAAAAAGGTCGCGAATTATGACTGACACTCCAGAGAATAATGCAATGAAAGAGGTACATTTAAGTCGGATGAAAAAATTAGAAAGGTCTGATATTCGTCCACGTACAAAAGAAGGCAAGTCACATTCCAAAGTGAAGCAACCTACAAAAAACAAGCAACTTCCTGAAGGCAAACAGCTTCTAAAGGCAAATCTAAATCAAAAACGAGATCTATATTCACATCAAATCCTGATTTTGATGATTATGATGATTACATGTCCATGAATGACGACACAAACTTGGACGCAACTGATGCGAGTGACAGTCATATTAAGGATGAAAAACTGCAGGACCCAGCTCACAGTACTTCTTTTACTAGTGAAAGCGTGAATGTTGGGGGACTTTGTATTAGTTCAGTGCCCTTCAGAAAAACGAACAGCATCTTTAGCTTTCGTTGCTAGAATTGGAGAAAAACACTTAAATACTTTTACTGTCAATTACTTGAAGGAGATCTATTTTACTTTCCTGAAAAAGCTGATAGATGGTATGGGATAAGTATGATTTTTATTTTAAAATAATGGCGCAATGTGATTCTTTTTGATACCAAAGTCTAATTCTGGCTAAATTAAAAACCATTAAGCTTCGTTACTGTAATACAGGATGTATCTTTAAAAGTTTCATATAAGTTTATTTTATGTGTGATTGTGGCTTTGTGACAATATATATCTAAGTATATTAACAGCAAACGAATTCTCTATTACTGTCGATTTCCTGCATTTAAACCCTTTTTTCAAAACTGCCCCATGTCGATTCAAATGTGCCCCCATGGCGAGGCAGATTTCAACAAATTCGGCTTTGTGAAAAAACAAAGATTTCATAATACAGCTTTTATCAAATTGAAACGTCTCGTCATTTTTAAACTAATCAAAGACTAAGAAAGCTAAGAAAAATATGTTGTTTCAATTTCTCTTTGCGATTGATTTGTTATGAGTCAAAATATGAAAAAATGTGCTAAGGTGCCCCCTTCTCCCCTACTGTATAATAGTTAGGATTAAAGGATGGTACCTCTGAGATATTTTTAGCTTCTAAGAAAGAACTGCAACAGGTTCAATTAAATTTGCTATCGATTATCAAATATCCACGTAAGCACAATTTTAATTATTCACGACGATGTTCGCCAAGGTCCTGTAAATATTAATAAACATATCACCTGCATCTACTTCGAAATATTTATAGGACATTCCGAGACGCAGAAAAGGGAGCAAAACGCATAAAACTCCCTAAAATATCGCCGACGGAACGACGGGAGATAAATCGGATCCGAAATTCGACGATATCTCATTTTACCGCGTAATAAATTCGAAGCAATTTTCCTCCGCAATGTTTTCAGTTGTTAGAACATTATTTACTTTAAATTATGCGAGGTGGTAATGTAATAAAAGCGCGTAATAAACCGTTTGTTCGGAATCTATTCTATTAATAAATCCGCTGAATTTCTACGCAAATTCGAATGCATTCAAATACTTCGTCATGGCTTGTTATGAAATATGATAAGCTGCAATGCAATTTTCTTCGTGTTGGCGCCAGAAAAGATAGCTATTGTCCGTCTGCATCATTTTTAACTGAAACGAAGTGACGAGAAATTTATTTCGCACTCAAATTTAGAACCTGATGAAGTGCAGAAAAATTTCGTCTTTTGGCATACAAAATTATATTTACAAGATAAAGCTTGTGCATTGACGAATGTTTTTGACAAGTATGTTTCGAGCATCTCTTTCGCGTATTTTGAAAGATTACAATGCTCATATGCATTTATGAAAACACAAGCACGCATAGGAATCCCATGTGTGGAATTTATCTGTGCAAAAATATTTGAATAGTAGCATAACTCAAAAGCCTTTAACAAAGTCTAGCACTGGTTTCTGCTCGCCATAGTATCTTATGAACTTCTATGGGGTCTCTGTCATTTGATATTCAGTGCATCATATCTGAGACATTTCCAATAAATGCAGGGGTGCCCTGTCGATCTCTTAGCTACCTTAGCTATCTTCCGATCCGATATACAGGGTGTTCAAAACGAACCCGGCCCTCATGCGAACTTTCTTATTACTACTTCGGTTAAATTAGAAAAGTGTGTGTGTTTTTTAAAGCTGATTATTATGGTGATACCAACAAAACAATGTTTAATTATTAAACGTTGCGTTTTTGAGTTTTATCACAAAATTACAATGTTGTAAGTGGAACACTTCGTATATTTTATGTTTTTATGAATGACAACGGAATTTAGAATGAAAAAAGTTGTTATAATTTTTTTACTAAAATGAAGAATAAAGGAGCTATGAGGAAAAGGTAAAGGTATATCATAAGAGATCGAAAATTAAAGGGAAATTGATTTAGTAATCTATGGAAACAAATGTAAACAGTCTAACATGTTCCGACATACGCTGAATATAAACTGAAGTAGATATATAAGGGGAGTTCTGGTGACGTAATAACTTTGCAAAATCAAATTTTTGACCGAAAATTCGCGCCTCTTCCGCCGATATGCACGTTTTGCTTCATCCAATAGCTGGCATTAACCGTACGACCTTTTTGCAGAAAATCGACGTGCACAACAGCGTTAATCTTATCCACAGTCACACTGGTCCGGGGATGACTGGCATGGGATTCATTTTCAAATTTAGTTCGTTCTTTCAAATTTTTTTTTTGTGCCATTCATACCCTTGAGTTTTCTTCAAACAAGTATTCCCAAACTGTGCTTCTAGTCTACGAACAATTTCGGCGGACTTTACACCTTCAACGGCATGGAATTTAATAATAATGCGCTGCGCATCATGCGGATGAACCTTTTGCTCACTCATTGTATTTACAACTGACGAACGGCGAGAACGGAATTCGCTTGAGCGCAGGAAGTCACGTGATATCCCCACATAACATGTCTAAGAGCATACGCAGACTCCCGGCGCACTCATAGCGACATGATAGAAATTCCGATTCATATTTGATTTACCCTCATATAATAAAAAACTTCTCCCCAAAATATGATATAACTTTGCAGTAATAAATGATTATTTTGTTTCAGGAAACAATGCGTCCACGAAGGAGGGCATACAGTGGCGCGGCAACAGGAGTTCCGCTGTCGGCAACAACCATTGCAACGGAGGGGGTCCAACAATCCTCAGAATGGGCTTCGGCAACGGGACAGAGGCGGCGGCGGACGGGACGTTGGCCGGAACTGATGGCTCGGATGCATCAGCAGGGTCAGACAAGCTGGAGGGGACGGGCCCAACTCAGAATGACGCTATTCACCTCAAGAGACGGGTGGGACTCATCAGTGGGGTGGCTTTAATTGTCGGAACGATGATAGGTAAATAATGGCCACAGAGTTCGTTTTACCTACTGTTTTTGCAAATTTCAATTGTAAACGCATTTTTGTTTATAAATTCTGAATGTTTTCAATATTTTGGCTTTAGTCTTCAAATAGAAATTTATTTTTAGAAATTTCGAACTTAAAACTCGATTTTCCGAAATTCATACGATTTTCTATTATTGGCGTAGCTAGGGAGTCCAAGGGTGGTCAATACCCACCCTACAAAGCTCATTGCCTACCCTAGATATAGCATACATTTTTCATTATTTAATTACCGAAATTGAAGCCTTGCGGTGGCAGATTGCCACCCCCCCCCTCCCTAGATTTTCGGTTGCCACCCTAGGGAAAACCGTAGCTACGCCACCATATTTTCTATTCGATACTTCAATTTAAACTCAAAAATAACACATCTTCCAAAATTTCGCTTTAATCTTGAAATACTAATCCTTTTTTCTAGAAAAAAAAAAGAAATTGTTTCAATGTCCTCAATTTAAATTTCAAATTTTAGGTTTAAATAAAAACATGAATTCGTTAAAACATTACCAGAATTTTAAGTTTAACTTCAAATTTTTAAACCTCGACTTTTTAGGAAAAATGTGAAGTCGAAATTATATCTTAAAAAAGATTAAAATTTTCAAGATTGAATTAAAAATGTTAAGGAAAACATCTAAATTTCGATAATGCGCCACAGAACGTATAAAATAAAATCGAAAATTTTAAATTTATTATTGAACTTATAGGAAAAAAGGTTAAAATTTCAAATGTAAAATGGAAATTTTGCCAAAAAAAAAATATTAAAGAAATGTCAAGAATAGGAAAAAGGTGCATCTGCTTTCCTGAAGTTTTAAGAAAATAAATCAGATGTTACCAATATTTAGAATACAATATCGAAACTTTGGAAAAAATGTAAAAATTATAAATTTATACTCGCCAATTCGAAAATAATTGGACAATTTTTAAATTAAATAAACAATCCGAGATTTTGCAAAAAGTTTCATTTTAAACCAAAAATTTAAAAAAATCGACTTTTCGAAAGAAAATTCGAAAATAAGATGGCATTTTCTTGAATTTTGGATTTTCTCGTAATTCTGAGGTTAGGTGCGAAAATTCTAGATTAACATCTAAATTTTGAGAGTACCTTAAGTTAAAATTTCGAGAACAAAGTCGAAATTTCGAGACAAAGTTCGAAAATGTGAAAGCAAATTTGGAAATTTCGAGAACAAAAGTCGACAATTTCAGACAAAAGTTGAAATTTAGAGAACTAAGGTCGAATATTCGGAAATAAAAGTTGAAATTTCGACAACAAATCTAAATTTTCGACAACAAAATCTAAATTTCGAGAACAAAGTTGAAATTTCCGAGATGAAATTTGAACTTACCAGAATAAAATTTAAAATTATTGAAAATGTATAACAGTAAAAAATTTCCTGTTTAAAACATTATTATTTATATAAAAATAGAGTTAAAATTTTAAGTTTCGATTCGAAATTTTGATGAAAAATTGAAAACTGAAACGCAAGTACTTAAAAATAACTAAAATATTTCACACTAGGTCCGGAAATTAAGGAATATAAAAAAATCCCAAAATTTTAGGCAATTTGAAAAGGTGTGTAACTTAAAGAAACATAGTTATTAAGAAAAAAAAACAAATTAAACGTCCAAGTTTCTAGTTTTTAGACCGTGCATTAAACATTTTCTAGGTTCAGCAGTTTCAAATTAGAGATTAGATTAGATTATATATGAGTCGTTTCGTGTTTCTTTTTGTGATCTTTTGTGCATATCCTGATCTATGTAGTTCCCAGGTTCAAAGTCTTGTAGAAGTTTATTATGGACCTGTGCCGAGTTTTTCCATATCTGAGGGGTTTAAGGATGCCCATCCGAGTTGGACATGCCTTTTGCATGCACGCGCATCGCATTTGCATAGCACATGTTCTGCAGTCTCCGCAGCTTCTCCGCAAAATCGACAGGGGTCGGTTTCAGCTTGACCCATTTTCTTGAGGTGATACCTCATAGGGCAATGTCCTGTTAAGAGGCCGGTTAGTATCCTCAATTCGAATTTGCTAAGTTCTAAGTAGACCTTTGTCTTTTCAAGCGTTTCCAGATATGAATCTTTTCCCCTGTCGTAATCCTGGATATGATCCCTAGTGGGGAAATTATTGAATTTGCTTCTTGTTGATCCTGTTGTGTTTAACCAGTTCCCTTAGAGTTTGTTGACAGTCTCAAACTAGTTTGGATGTGATAATGCAACTGCTAAGAGCCTTTATTGCGACTTGATTGTCAGAGTTAATGTAGACCTTTGTTCCTTTCAGGTTTCTTCGAAGGACACTCGTAGGCGCAGAGTTCTATTGCATGTATTTCATTTGGAAAGATAATTGGGTCTTTTGCTAAGGCTCTAGGGAACCTAAAGTTAGAGCCATGAATGTTCAGTCCGGTCCCATGTGTTATCTTTAATCCATCTATAAACCAGATGGAGAATTTGTGGATAATTTAGGTATTGATTAAGCGTCAGTGTAGCTATTTAGGTCCACTTCAAAGGAATGATCAAATTCGTATCTGGGTTGTATATAATCAACCGATCTTGCTAAAATCACAAGGTTACATTCCTTGCGGATTCCCATGTGACCAATGGAGTCTCCTTTAAATTGTTTTAGTTGCAGTAATTTTGAGGCTCCTTTGATTGCCTCTCTCTTTACTAAAACGTGGAGAGGAGTTAGACCTAGCATTACCTCCATTGCCGCTGTTGGGCAGGTTTGGTTTTGTGCTGTCTTTTTCGTTATTTTTGGCCACCATACTAAAGAAGCATATGTGATCAGTGGTGTAATTATCATCCTATATGACCAGTAGATCGGTTTCAGACCCCAGGTTTTGCTGAATAATCTATGGCACGTCCAGAACGCTGTCGTGGCTCGCTTGATTATTCGAGTCAAATGAGGATTCCAGATGAGCTTTTGGTCTAGGACTATTCCTAGATATTTAATCTCACTTGAGAAGTTAATGTTGAACTCCATTCATAGTGGAAGCTGTTAGATTTAGCTTTCTTCTCTTTGTGAAAGAAATCATTATTGTTTTATTTGTGTTTACACTTAACCCTTGCTTTGAACACCAGTTGGTAATGGTGTTTAGGGCTTTTTGCATTAAATCCCACAGGATTTTATCGTTTTTGCCCCTGATAATGACAGTAATATCATCTGCATAACCTATTGCTTTAAAGCCTGAGTAATGCAGTATCTTTAGGAGGTCATCAACCACAATGGACCACAGCAGTGGAGATAAAACACCTCCTTGGGAACAACCCCATGCTGCGCTCACTCTGACTAAGTCACTGCCTAGGGTTACTTTGATTCTCCTAGCATCTAATATGGAGACTAATCCAGTCAACAGTAGGTTTCTCAAAACCTTTTTTGATAGCTGAGGTGTTATCAAAAACACTAGAATTCTTTCTTTGTTTGAGTATGCACTTTCTATCTTTTTGACAAGATTGTGTAAGGCTGCCTCTGTGGAATTTGCGTTGGTTCATAATTTTCTCCATTGGTTTAAGGAGAAATGACGGTGGACTGAAGGGTCTATATGATTTAGGCTGCGCAGACATTTGTTTGCCTGCCTTTGGTAGCTAGACCATATTTATGTCTCTCCAGCTTATAGGAATGTAGCTTAATGTGTAACTAGCTCTGAAAATAAGTTCCATTATGCCATGCTGTAGTAGGGCTGGGAAGATTTTATCTTTTCCTGGTGATTTATAGGGCTCAAAGGAATTTATCGCCCATTTTATCTTGTTTTTTGTAAATATTTTCCCCGCCAGGCTTTTTACTCGATTGTAGAGGTGTAAATGGTCCCCAACAATCGCAGCACTGTTGTGGGTATTTTTAATTTCTGTAGATCCAAGAAAGTGTGTTTGCATAAGCAGTCTTACACTTACCAGGCGGTTCTTGGTGTAACTTCCGGTTTGGTGTTGGAGAAGTCCTATTTCGTCCGAGTGATCTTTGGATAGGATTTTCTGAAGTCGTATTAACTAGGGCACATCTCACAAAAGCTCTTCCATGATTTCCTTTTAGATCTCCTAAGCTCTTTGTTGTATACTGTTAAGGCTTTTTTGTATTCGCCCCAGCTATTGATGCGTTTAGCCTTATTGAATAGTTTTTCCGTTTTGGCTCTTAATTTGCTGAGCGTCCTATTCCACGAGGGTGTTGGATTTATTTGCAACCCTTCGTTTTACTGGACAGCTGTACTCATAACTGTTTATTATGAGAGCTCTCACTTCGTTAGCATAATATTCTCAATCATCAACCGTTTCAATTGAGTAGTTGTGATCATTAATTTCCAATTTAAGTTGGGTTCTATATAGATCCTAATTGGATAATTTCGGGTTTCTGTATTCACTGAAGGCATTTATTTCAGCGTCTATGTGACTGTGGTCCGACATTGAGGTTCCTTATATGGTTACTGATTGTCGTGCTCGCAAGGGTTAGATCTAGTACCTCCTGACGAACGATGTTAGCAAAAGTGTTAATAATGTATTATATATCGCTAGTGAACAAATATTCAACAGGGCACTCACCTCTTTTATTTGTGTTTGTGCTGCCCCATAAAATATGGTGGGAGTTGGGATCACATCCAAGTATGAGTTGTCTGTTCCTTATTTTGCAGCAGCTAATGAGTCGTTTGACGTCCTCTGGTGGCGTCTTTATTTCGTTTCCCGTTCAGCACTTATAAGAAAATCCTGGGTCAAAAATGTTTTAAAACCTTTGCTTACTTTTAAGAGGGTTCACGAACGTCAGTAATTTTTTCCAGTGATCTCATTACACCGCTCTTCCAAATAATTTTAAATCGTTTACAATTTAACTGATCTCTGACCCTTCTATGATGATATTTCGTTGAGTTGTCATCGTTCAAAACAAAAGGCAGGCATTTTTGACTTCGATAATCAACAATTCAGAAAATGATGATCGTATAGAAAATGCGAGAAGATTTTTTGAAAACTGCAATGCATTCTCTACAAGTCTCAATCATTCACTTTTGATAAGCAAAAATTATAACTATTAAATTATATTAACGATAAATACAACAAGGGGTATTAAAAATTCCATAATGTTTCTATAAATATTTGCTATGAACAGACCTGGCTTCGCTTTTTTTAAATAAAAACATTGTGAAATTTTTAATATCTCTTATTGCATTTAGCGTTAACAGAGTTAAATAGCAATGAATATTGATGAATTCCGCACAGTAAGGGTTAAAAATGTGAATTATTTTAAAAAATTTTAGTGATTGAAAGAGAGGTAAAAATTTTTGTAATTTGGGATATTCGTTTAAATTGTACTTAACTTTGCAAAGAATAAATAAGGCTATTGACTATAACTTTACAACTTCAAAAGATCCAAAAGGAAGCCTGGAAATTTCAAAGCGCTAAGATTTTTCATTTTGTCCAGAATGACTGAATATTTTGCTCTTGATAAAAATCAATTTAGGATAAATTTTTTACTTTTTATTCATTTTTTTTCATATTAAAGATGGTTTTTTATTCATTAAAAGATGTTAATTATGTAATTCAAGGACTAAAAAGTAACTTTGAGCTTTGATTTGCTTTTTTTGTATTTTTCTCTATGACCATTTTGCTTTGAGTTATAGGCTTTTGAGAACTACGAATTACCTAAAAACTAGGGATATACATACTCCTTATTTTCTCAGCTTAAGTAAGTTGAAACAGCAAATTTCAACAAAAAAAATAATTATAATTTTTCAATATCCATAAAATCGGGACTAAAAAGGGTTAATTTTTGTATCTAGTGTAAGTCGAAACTGTACTGTTTGACTGGTTTGAGTTGTAGGTAGAAATTTTTGGCAAAACTGAACATGTTGGGTTAAACTCTGAATGTTTAGGAAAAAAGCTGAAATTTAGATGATAAATCGATATTCATAAAAGACGGTGAAAAAAAAACTTAAACTTTTGTACAAAGAATCTGGCTTCTTTTTAGTAAACCTGACAATATTCAATTTTTAATGAGTGTTTTTAAAAACATTCGTGAATATAATAGACGCTATGAGAACAGGAAATCATTCCATGCACATAAGTTATGTGAAATTATTAAGTCCGTTTTATTTCTTCCTGATGCAATTTCGTCAATAGGAATCGAGATTTTCATAGTAATACGAAAGCCGCCGTTCTAACTGTCAAGAAAGAACATCGAAAACGTAATATCAAACCTCGTACAATTCACGTCCATCAAAATAGTAATTTAATGTTGCAATTTTCACAGGATCTGGAATTTTCGTTTCCCCCTCCGGTTTGCTGGAAAGAACCGGATCAATTGGGATGAGTTTTGTAATATGGATGGCGTGTGGATTACTATCTCTTTTGGGTAAGTTATACCAGTAGGAATTGCGACAATGTTCTGACAGAAGTGTGAATTGTGTTTGTTAGTTACAGAAATAAGCTAGACGTCTTGCTAAATGCTTTCTAAATATCTACATAATACATAAACTATTGACGAGTTGTCTGGTTGAACGTACAGACATTTCTATTGGTCTCACTTCAAGTGGTGTCATTCGTTGAACTTATTTCTTAAATAACTTTGGTGCTTACTCATTTAGATTTTGACCGGGGAGTCATGACGTCAAATCCACCTACGTATTTTATCTTGATAACTAGAATTTACATATAGAATTTTAATTGATATGAAAATGCAACAAGAGAATATTTCACGTTGCAAATTTTGCATTTTTTTTTATTTTGCTGTTAATATTTTATCAGTTGAAAACATTATTAAAACTGCTCTTTTTCTTGTCTTATCCTCTGATATGAATGATTGTAAGAACGTTTTTTTTACTCCGAATTAGTACCTTGTACAAGTTATTTATTTCCAACAATTAGGTAACCTAGAAAACTTTTGTTATCAGCGAGCGATCAAGACCCAATAAAGTTTATTCTTCAAATTATTACTTTGTTAAATGTTTATATGTATGTACATAATTACGCCTACAAACGTAACTTTTTAAAATACTGAGATGATTCAATAAATTTTTTTTTACAAATTATACAAGGTAGAGTGAAGTTATCACCTATAACTATCGTCTCTTGAAAGATACGTTTAAGGCAAAGGAATTTCCTGGAGTAATGATGGAAGCATCTAAAATTCCACTTTTTTTAAATTCAACATTCTGACTCCTACCTAATCTTTTAATATGCGATTATGTTTTTTTAATACCCCTTAATTATGTTAGTATCTAATTTAAATTTAGACCTAAAATATTATAGTAAAGTTAAAAATATGCGATCAGCTACTGGGAGTCGAACCCAGGACCGTCACGTTACAGCCCAGACTCCTAACCACGGAGCCATCGCCACCACTACTCTCAACTCTACTTTATTCCCTTCACATAATGAACTCTCGATATCTGCTGTCTGCTACAGCTCGGTCATTCCTGACAACACAGCCGTCCTCAGCTGTCGGCCATAATCCGACACCTCGGTAAACATAATACATAATCATAAATGCTATGCTGTCAGGTGGATCCCTAATCCCACTTCTGAAACTATAGTAAAGTTAAAAATATGCGATCAGCTACTGGGAGTCGAACCCAGGACCGTCACGTTACAGCCCAGACTCCTAACCACGGAGCCATCGCCACCACTACTCTCAACTCTACTTTATTCCCTTCACATAATGAACTCTCGATATCTGCTGTCTGCTACAATATTCATTTTTTTGCAAACTTTTCTTGTAAAAATTTGTTCAAGCTTTTGAAGACAATTTTCTTCTTAAGTCAATTATGAGTGTATTTTCGAGACCTAGACTTAAAATTCCCCGTGACATTTTCAGTGTTTAACTCTTTTTGGTAAAATTTCGAATTTAAACTGGAAATTAGGGGCGTTCCTAAATATGTAGTCGTCTAGAATTGGCTGCTCAACATTATTTTTTCTGTTTTCAATAAATTTCGGTGATTCTAGTGGTGACAAGGATTTTCTTCCAAAAAATAGCAAATACTAATTCTTAAAATATAATTGTTAAACCTAAAATAAGAGACCTTGAATATTGTTACACTTTTTTCAAAAACATTTTTTCAAAGATACAGTTCATCAAGCTCTATAATTTAAAAAAATATCTGGTTAAGTTCACACAATAAGGAGTCTACAGGGTGACTTAAAAACAAATGAGATTGCCCTTCAAAAATTAATGGAAATTAAAAAAAAACAAAACTTATTTCAAAAAAGCGGAAAATTCACTTTTCAAGTTTTCAGTTAACTTATTTTAGTGAAAAGTTAATATTTCGAAATAAAAGTCGAATAGTTAGGACAACAATTGAAATATACATCCAGAAAAAATCGAAAAAAAAGTAAAAATTAAAAGTGTAATGTTTAACGAAGTCGAAGTTTCGAAACAGAAATCACAATTTCTATAAACAAAATGCTTAAAATGACTAGAAAAAAGTCAACACACGAAATTTAAAAAAAAACAGAATTATTCAAATAGAAATTCCAAAAAAAAATTTCCATAATTTTTTTTAATCAAGTTCGAAAGAAGACTAAAAAGTTCAAGTTTATGCAGAATTAAAAGTTTTAAGTAGGGATTGAAAACAAATACTTTAATTTTCAAATTTATACTTACACATTGGAGAAAAATCAAAATTTTGATATTAAAATCGAAAATTCTAGAAATGGTAAACATTTTTGGAAAAATTTTACATTTTTTGAACAAAAAAATCGGAATTTATAAAACAAGCATCGTTAGAACTGTTTTGGGGAGACGAAATGTTAAACATTTTCAACTATCATTATGAGAAACATTTTAAATTATTATGTATCACTAATATTTTCTTCAACCTCCTAACTATTATTACCACTATCTGCTTTTGCAATAATTTAGGTAAAAAAAATGTATAATGAAAATCTATGATGACATTTGTACTCCAAAGGCAAAATTCAACTCTTGAGTTTAAAATTAAAAATATCACTTCCATAACAATTCAACTTTATTAACAATTAAAAGAACAACATATATTAAAAATACCACGACATTATCGTGGTATTTTTAATATCTGTTGTTCATTTAATTGTTAATAAAATTTAAAATTACCACGATATTATCGTAGTATTTTTAATATCTGTTGTTCTTTTAATTGTTAATAAAGTTTAATAGTTATAAATATTGAAGAAATCCACAAAGTAAGGATGAGAAATGTCAAATATTACTTTCGATTAAAAAAATAGAAACGGGAAAAAATATATCTTAAAAAAGCGAAATTACCATTAAATTTGAGTATTCAGTTTATTTGTGATTTGCAATAATTCTAATTGTGGCTCTACATTGTTTCTAATCTTATTTCTTAATATAATTAGTAATTTGAATGTGAATTTTTAGGAGTCGATATTTTCCAATTAGTTTACAGGTTCAAATAATTTGCATGCGTTACATTCATAAATCTTTTTAGAACAAAAGAATTACACATCGTAAATAAAACGATTCTTAAATGACTTTAAACAAGCCAATTAAAGTAACAATTCTACATAGTTCGCTTAGTAGACCTGATTAGTCATTCCATTCTAATGAACAGAGTCTAAAAAAAAGTCGAAATTTTAATTGCAAAGCATAAATGTAAGAAATAATTTAAATTTCAACTTGGATTAGAAATATTCACCTCGAAATCAGTAAATTGTTTTCAAAATATCTACATAAAGCTTGCTATTTTCGATTTTAAAATCTTTCAAAAAAGTATTGTTTAAAACAAAGCAACGTTGTTATGTTTTCCTAATTTAAAAGTTGAAAGTTAGCCCTTAAAGCTCAAATTTATTAAAAATTTTTGACCTAAGGTTAAATTTTTTACGTTAAAGTTCTACTTTTAAATCAAAAAGCTTTTAAACTAAAAATTTGTATACTCCTGATTTTTTATTTAGTTTAACGGACAAGCTATTTAGCTTTATTTTTTTAGTTTTATTTTTAAGTAGCAGGCTCCGCAACTTTGTCTGCGCAAGGTACACAATGTCATATTTCAAAATAAAATAATTTCTCATTTGATTTAAGTAGAATAATTGATCAAAGATCCGCGCTCTTATTCCAGTACCCCTTAGAATTGTAGATGGTGCACAATATTATATCAGCTATAGACAGTGCGGATTGATTTTCCTTTTATATGCCCTGTGTTATAAACCAACTAAAATTATTAGCACACTTAAGTCCTTAGAAGTGAAAAATTGGTTTTTTTTTACAAGGTGCCCCTAAAAATAGTCTACATTGTAGTAAAAGTTTCTGATATTAAACCAGTCCACAGACAGACAGACACTTAGCGCTTCAATTTTATTAATAAAGATTTAGATTTTTAAGTCTGATTTGAAAAAAAAATATTAACATTAATGCTAACTTAACATTAGAAGATGATAATGACTTAATTCCTGTCGATTATGCCGAAATTAAAAGTATAAAATTTCTGATAATTTGGAAGAAAAAGACATAAGTAATCAAAAAAAATTTGATTACAACCTCTCATAAACGGACATCTCCATCAGGGGACAATTTTGGCAGTCCCGAAGGTGTCCGCTTAAAGGTAAATTTCACTGTATTCGTAGTATTTATTTATTTGATATTTTGTAATTAATCAGTCAAACGAGCTAAAAAGCTGGAAATATTTGCAACGAATATACATACATAGATTGGTTTGGCTTTCCTTAGCCTGAGGAGCCACCATTCACAAATTACGTCACACAAATTTCATGACTTTTTGACACCCCCCTCACCGTTCTTGTCGCAGGTGGTCACATTTGTATAACTCCCTCCCCTCTGGTGTGACGTGACATATTTGCAATTTTCAATTTTAAAATTTTTAAGTCAAAAAAGCATTTCAAAAATTATTTATATTTCTCGGCGTATGTCTTAGTCATTTTTTTTTTCGAAATTTCGGGAAAATTTTTATTATTATTTATTTATATTTATTATTATTATTTTAGACATCTCTAAATTCATTACAATGTTTACTAATTCTCCCTAAAATTGTGATTTCAAATTCGAAATGTCCATTTTAGGGCTTTTAATTTTATTTAGAAATTTCAACTTAATTTTTTTTATCGAACCTTACAGGAACTTTAAAAAAAGGCAAACATTCCGAGCGAAAGCAAATTTTTCAGGAAAGCCGAAATTTGAAAAAGCAGCAAATCAAATTTTAAAAAAAGCAAATCGAATTTTAGCAATTAAGTCAAAATATCAAAAAAAGACAAATTTTCGGAATAAAACGAAATTTCGAGAAAAGAAAAACAAATTTGGAAAACACGTCGGGGCGTCGGAAAAGGTCGAACTTTAAAAAAAGGCGAATATTTCCAGGGAAAGTAAAATTTTCAGAAAATTCGAAATTTCGAAAAAACAACAAAATATCTTGGGGAAAAAAGAATGACTTGGGAGAAAGTTTGAAATTTTGAGAAAAGGCCCAATAAAAAAACGCTAAATTTTCCAGATAAAATCCATTTCGAAAATAAAATTTTTGGAAATATCTCAAAGTTTGGAAAATAAGATTTTTAAAAACAATTAAATATTTCGAGAAAAAGATAAAAAATAGTCAATACATTTGTTGAGAAAGTCAAATTTTACGAAAATTGAGCGAGATGCTGAATATAAAGTTTAACTTTCGAGAAAAGTATGAAGTTTACAATGTGCAGAAACATGAATGATTAAATTTTAAGGGAAAAATTTGAATTTTGAAAAAATTTTATGGTTGCAAAATCAGTTGAAATTTCTAGGAATTCGAATTTGGAAAAAAGTCAAAAATGACAGCAATACCGAATTGTTTTTAAAAAAAGAGAAATATAAAAAGAATGTCGAACAAATGTCAAAATTTTGAGAAAAAAAACTAAAATCCGCAAGGGAATAAAAGAAAAGGCAAATTTTGAAGAAAGTCGATGTTTGAGAAAAAAACACCGAAATCTTATTTATTAAAACATTCAAACTTTAAGAAAAAAGCCAATTTGGCGGAAAAAATCGAAATTTCCAGAGAATGAAATTTCAAAAAACTTATAATTTTTTAGAAAAAGCAGAATTTTGAAAAAAAATTGCGTAATTTAGAAATATATAAGGGATTTTCAATAAAATATTTTAATCTGAAAAAATTCGAGTTTCCAGAAAAAACCAAATTTTGAGCAAGAGGTCAAACTTTGAGAACAATGGCAATAGAAAAAACGATTTAAAAAAAAATCAAAATTGCGAAAAAAGTCGAAATTACGCAAAAAAAAATTATTTTTAAATAATAGTTGAAATTTTGAATAAAAAATTCTTTCAACTGAATAGATATTTTCGCCTAACTGCTAATAAAGAGGAACAATGGCCCCGTTCTGCTTGCACTCACACGAGCGGTTGCATAATGAGATAAAATCAGTATTTTGTAATTTATACATCCAAGAACAATGTGAAAATTTTTGTTGTTCTTAGAGATCTGGGGCATCCTAAAGAACGGCCCCGCAAAAACGAAAGAAATAGGGGCTCTGAAAAGTTTTTTGCACACCACTGTTAGAGAGTTAAAGTTGAGAGATTTAATACTTTCGATTTGTACATGTGACGTCACGAAGCTTATGACTCGTCTGCTTCCTTGTCACACAACGTCACACTTCCTCTCCCTTAAAGTGTGACGTAAACATTTTTGCATCATACTAACAAGGAAAGGTCGCGAAGTGTCCGGCGCCGATTTTGCTAATTTTTGGATATGTTTTAAAGGACCAAAATCTAAGAGACACGTATTTTTTTTTATCGGCTGATAAACGGTTTTAAGGGTAGTTTTACCCCCTCAAAGTTGAGGCAAAAAAAGCAAATTTTGCTGTTTCTCACATACCACAAATGATATTCGAGTCGTTTCTTTCTCCAAAAGTTTTGCTTTGACGAGAAATAAAAGAAAAAAATTTTTTCAAAATGTTTCCACCCCCCTCATGGGGGCAAACTACCCCATTTAGAAGTTTTTTTTTTAATCATAAAAATGGTAATTACGTCAGCAAAATTTTGAAAAAAATATATGTTATTTTATATACCAAAACTAATTTTACCTGTTTTTGGATTTTGTCGAAAAAAAATTTTTTGGGGGGTAAACACCACTTATACGAATACGTATATGATAGGATGTATTTTTGTGATTTTTGTTTTCTTTTTTTTCTGAAGCGAAGTATTTCGACGAGAAACTAAAAAAATAATTTTTTAAGATTTTTTTCGGTGACCCCTCATCCCTACCCTCCACCCTTCCCTTATAGGAGGCTGAGCTACCTACTTAAAAAACTGGAAAATTCGAGATTATTATGATCCCTCTACTATCTATATACCCCAAAAAAAAGTTTACCAAATTTTTTTAAACCCACCCCTCCTGATAGGGGTAAATTACCCCTTATGAAATTTTTAATTAACAAGAAAATAGTCATTATAACAGATAAATTTTGAAAAATAAATGTTATTTTATACATCAAAATTAATTTTACTTTTATTTGGGTTTTGGTGAAGGAAAATATTTCAGGGGTAAACACCCTTTAGGGCAAACACGTATATAATAGGATATATTTCTATGATTTTTAATTCGTTTTTTATCTGAAATGAAGTATTTCAACGAGGTATTAGAAAATTAATTTTTTTGAACTTTTCCAGTCACCTCTCTTCCCCTCTCTCCACCTTATCTTACCAGAGGGTGAGTCATCTACTTAAAAAATCGGAAAATTCGAGATCATTACGATCTCTTTTTATACACCGACAAAAATTCTAAACTTTTGCACCTTCGTAAGGGGGTAAACTACTCCTTTCTGAGGTTTTTAAGTATTCAAAAAATTGTCATTATAACAGCAAAATTTTGAAAGAAGAAAAACGCTATATTTTATATACCAAAACTTATTTTATTGAATTTTTTTGGGGTTTGTCGAAGAAAAATTTTTGGGGGTAAATACCGTTTAGAGCAAATACGTATATAAAATATCTATATAAAAACTGCGGGCAGTTGTCTGAACTTTATAAAAATTTAGACGTTTTGTATATTAGATATACCTACACGAGAAATATGGGAATTTACCAAAACATTTAAGTGTATATTATTATGGCGGTAAAGATATTCGTTTCTTTTTTTCCTTGAACGAAATATTTAAACAAGAAACAATAAAAATAATTTTTCCGAATTTTTCCAGCCACACCTCGCGTCCCATTTCTATCAGAAGGATAAGTCACCTGGGATGGGAAATGCAAAAATTTAAAACTTTTCTAAACTCTGTTTTGTGGTATCTAGAGAAAGCAATGATCTCGAATTTCCAGTTTTTCAAGTAGATAGCTAACTGGCTCATTCTACTGGTATGCCAACACGAAGGGTGGGAACGGTAGAACCCAAATTTAAAAATAATATTTTTCTACCCTCTTTAAAATACTTCGTTTCAAAAATAACGAACCGAAAATTATACAAATATATCTCCTATTATATATAAATATTTGCGTTAAAGGGTGTTCACCCCCAAAATATTTTCCTTCACCCAAACCCAAATACAGGTAAAATTAATTTTGATGTATAAAATAATATTTATTTTTCAAAATTGAGCTGATATAATGACTATTTCCTTGTTAATTAGAAATCTCATAAGGGGGTAATTTACTCCTATCAGGAGGGATGGGGGTAAAAAAATTTGGTAAACTTTTTTTCGGTGTATATAGATAGTAGATGGATCATAATAATCTCGAATTTTCCAGTTTTTTAAGTAGGTAGCTCAGCCTCCTATAAGGGAAGGGTGGAGGGTGGGGAGGAGGGGTCACCGAAAAATTCCTAAAAAATTATTTTATTAGTTTCTCGTCGAAATACTTCGCTTCAAAAAAAAAAATAAAACAAAAATTATAAAAATACATCCTATCATCATATACGTATTCGTGTAAGTGGTGTTTACCCCCCAAAAAATTTTTTTTCGACAAAATCCAAAAACAGGTAAAATTAGTCTTAGTATATAAAATAACATATATTTTTTTCAAAATTTTGCTGACGTAATTACCATTTTTATGATTGAAAAACTTCTAAATGGGGTAGTTTGCCCCCATGAGGGGGGGAGGGGAAATTTTGAAAATTTTTTTTCTTTTATTTCTCGTCAAAACAAAACTTTTGAAAAAAGAAACGACTCGAATATCATTTTTGGTATGTGAGAAACAGCAAAATCTGCATTTTTTGCCGCAACTTTGAGGGGGTAAAACTACCCTTAAAACCGTTTATCAGCCGATAAAAAAAAATACGTGTCTCTTAGATTTTGGTCCTCTAAAACATATCCAAAAATTAGCAAAATCGGCGCCGGACACTTCGCGACCTTTTCCTTGTAAGTGAAGTACTTTTCTAGAGAGCTTTCCAAATTTCGAAAACAAGAGTCGATATTTCAAAACATTTTTTTTTGTAAAAGTTCTTTTTAAAAAAGGTAACGTATTCCAGGTGCTCTAGCGTATGCCGAACTGGGCACCATGAACACGTCATCGGGGGCGGAATATGCCTACTTTATGGACGCTTTCGGTGCACCGCCCGCGTTTTTGTTTTCCTGGGCCAGTACCTTGGTGCTAAAACCCTCGCAGATGGCAATTATCTGCCTCAGTTTCGGGAAATACGCCGTCGAGGCTTTCGTCAGCGAATGCGAACCGCCCGATATCGTCGTCAAGATGGTAGCATTACTGGCCATGGGTAAACAAAACGAGTTTCGTTTTTTCATTAACTGCATCGTTTTGTTTCAGTCGTCATCTTGTACGTTAATTGTTACAGCGTGAATTTAGCTACCAGCGTTCAGAACGTTTTTACGGCCGCCAAGTTGGTAGCTGTCGCCGTTGTTATTATTGGTGGCGCCTATAAAATATTCGATGGTAAGTACCGCCTTCCACACGAAAGCTTCCCACAGTCAGAATTCAAAAAATTGGACATCGCGACCTAAAAGGACAGCTGAAAGGCTGCAATATTTCATCTGATTTCGCAGGGACCAAAAAAAGTGAAACGACAGAAGAGTATGGAAACTCAGTATGTCAACCATACTAGAGGCGAAACTCTTCGAAAACGAAAATGACACAAAAAGTAAAACGATTCAGTCAATATAGAAGAGCACGATAATTTAGTAAGTCGGTCATAACGAGAGGCAAAGCTCTTTTAGACACTGTTAAATAAAAAGAAGATTCAAGACAAAAGAGCACGGTAACTCATTATGTTACCCCTATCATACTCTTCCAAAATTGCAACTGTAGATAGTCAAACCTTGATTGGTTGTCTTGTCTTTTGTGCAATGCTGACGTGTTAAATAGCTCCTCTTCTGTGCTATCCTCATTTTGGACGTTTCGTCTCTAATATGGTTAACATATTGAGTTATCCTGCTCTTCTATCTTAAATCTTTATTGTCATTCTACAATCTCGGCATGGAATGCCTCTGTTATGAATGATATAGTAAGTGCTCTTCTTTACTGACTGCATTCCTTCCCCCCATTTTGTACCACTTTATTTTTGGAAGAGTCTCGCCTCTGTCAAACCGACTTACCGTATTCTTTTGTCTTAAATGTTTGTTCCCAAAGAAGCCCCTTACGATGGCAAGCGAAACCTTGAACAACTTCTACAGTTCCTCTATGCGGACCATTCCTTTCATCGAATAATCCCAATTAAGGTTCCCCTAATCAAGACAAATATTATTCCAGGCAATACTCAGCATTTACGAGAACCTTTCAGGGGGACGCAATACTCAATAGGAAATATCGCTACGGCATTCTACACCGGCTTATGGGCGTATGATGGTTGGAACAACCTAAATTACGTCACCGAAGAAATCAAAAATCCATCCAGGTGAGTCTAACCTTCGAACTGACATAGAAAAACACCACTTTCAGTTTCTAGAGATCATTTTCCATTGTATCATGGATGAGAACCATTTTGAGGTCAGATCTTGCTTCATTCTCTACTGCCCCAAACTGTTAATTTTGGTATTTTTGCAGAAATTTGCCGCGCAGTATAGTCATAGGGATTCCGCTAGTGACTATATGTTACGCGCTGATCAACGTTTCCTATCTGACCGTGATGTCGCCGTTGGAGATGACCACGAGTGAGGCCGTGGCGGTCACCTTCGGAAATAGAGTCTTGGGCGTGATGGCGTGGCTCATGCCACTGTCGGTCACGATTTCCACTTTCGGTTCCGCCAACGGGACACTATTCGCCGCCGGCAGGTTGTGTTTTGCTGCCAGCAGAGAGGGGCATCTCTTGGATATATTGTCTTACGTCCACATCAGGAGGTATACGCCGACACCAGGGCTCATTTTTCACGTAAGTTGACTTATAGAGAAATGTGGGGGATTGTTAATGTGGTTCTTGTGTAGTCGATAATCGCCGGAGCCATGGTGATGTATGGCACCATTGATTCCTTGATAGATTTCTTCAGTTTTACTGCTTGGATGTTCTATGGTGGAGCTATGGTGGCGCTCATTGTAATGCGATATACAAAACCTAATTATCCCAGGCCCTATAAGGTAAGAAACATGGAATTAAGTTTTTATGTGAAAAACTCAATAAACTAATGTAATTTGCCCGAAATATAACAAAATGCGATTAAAGAGAAACAAAATCTCAAGTAAATTAACCTATGTTTACAGTTTACAGCTAAACATACCTTTACAACCTGAAAATGGGTATTAGTTAGTTAGTCTTTTTTTGTTTCCTAAATGGTGATATTGTTTATGACTTAACAAAATTTACATAACTTTCGCTGGTCTATATTTTAAAAACTTTCATTATTTAATGAATACTTGGCGTCAAAAAAAGTTCCGAAGAAAATAATTTTTCATATTCCCAGGTGCCGATCATCATTCCGTATGTGGTGCTAGTGATCTCCATATACCTGGTAGTAGGCCCCATAATAGATAAACCAACCATTGAGTACCTATATGCAGCGTTATTTGTAGTGAGTGGGATGGTATTCTACATACCATTCGTACATTATCAACTAAGAATACCGTTTATGGGTAAGTATTCCCAATTCCATCAACTACAAATTGGTAAGCAAATCTCGACTAGGAGGTAATTTGATTTTATGGTTACAGAGGGCGTCACGGTATTCTTGCAAATGTTATTTGAGGTAGCTCCAACATCGACCATGTTGGAATAAATAAGTGATACAGTGACACTTCCTAGAATGTGATTAAATTAGTTAGAGCTCAAATAGAGGTGTAGATGCTTCTAATTGGCGGCTATAAAATTAAATTAGGATTTCTTTGGAGTCCTAACATTAATCCTGGAGAATATCAAATATTTTACAGGCTTTCTGTTGCCGAATAAAATCGCTTGGTTTAATTCTATAGCCAAAAATTCCTGTAGGCCAAATATCTGACATTAAATAAATTAATTTTAATATCATTCCTTTTCTCTAAAATTCGTTTTATAAAAAATATTTTTTTAAAAAATAAGATTCGTTGATAATCCTACATATTATAGCATTTAATCTTAAAAAGAAAATGATATCATTGTTATAATTAGGCAATAATAAATTTTATAATATATGACACTTAAAGGCTATTTTTTGAATTAAAAAGTGTTGTTACTGCTTCAAATGTAAAAAAAAGGAAAGTTGCTGCATTTTTTAAAATAATTTTTTAATGTACCAAGTACCTGGAAAAGGCCAATTTCCACTCGCGATAAGATATGTGTTGTAACACTAAGACATATCTTGAGGCATTTTTATTTATAAATTTTCCAGTAAAATAAACTTAGAAGACGAATCTTATGAGGAACATTAAGATTAAACATCGAGTTGAATTGTAAGTGTTGCTATTTTATATAATTTCCATAAATTTTTGTATAACATTTATTATATAACATTGTTGCCAAATTTATAGCATATAATGTTGTACAATACAAAAATATTAATAACTTTTCGTTTTATTTCTTCCTTTGAAGTGAAAATTTTCCAGCTTTCATTTAATGTTACATCTAAAAGCAGGTGACCGAAAAATAAATCCCCCACAAGCATTTCTTTTGAAAACCTAGCAATTTGAACATGATATCAAACTGATAAGATATAAGTAGATATAGTTAACCCTCTGATGCCCAAATTTTATTTTCCCAAAAATAATTTATCTTATTATGCTATTATCTACATCAATGTTCTACAAGCAGGCATGGGCATAAGTCTTACATTTATTTTATTTATCGTTAAGTTGCTGTAGCCATTGGATGGCCTTCGGCGTGGCTTCAAGAAAGTCATTATTAGTACCCAAGTATCGTCTCTGAGGGCATTCACACGTAATATGATGAATTGTTAGGTCTGGGAAACCGCAGTTACAGTCGGGGCTCTGACGAATGCCCCACTTATGTAAGGGTGCTCCACATCTACCATGACCTGTGCGAACTCGGTTTAGCCGAACCCATGTTTTTCGTGGTAGATCAAACCCGCTAGTTGGATTGTGCGGGTTTAGTAGATAGTGCCATGTTGGACTGGATCGATTTTGCCATTCTGTTACCCACTCGTTAGTTTCGTTGAAGTCCTGATCGATGAGTAACCGGGATGTCTTCGCCGGTGGATTTCTGGATTTTAGTCTGCTAAATGCAAGTTGGTCTTGATGTATGGGGAGATTTAGTTTCTCAAAGATTTTCTTAAACTCTCGTGCGAGTGTTTTTTTTTTCCTGCGTGTTTTTGGTGGTTCTATGTGGCTTAGTACAGGTAGCCATTTAGTAGGAGTAAATGTAATAGAGCCTGAGGTTATCCTCATGGTTTGATTAAGAACAACATCAATTTTGTTGACATGAATGCTATTGAGCCATGTCGAACAGCAATACTCCGCCGTAGAGAAAAACCAAGCTTACAAGGAAAGGTCGCGAAGTGTCCGGCGCCGATTTTGCTAATTTTTGGATATGTTTTAAAGGACCAAAATCTAAGAGACACGTATTTTTTTTTATCGGCTGGTAAACGGTTTTAAGGGTAGTTTTACCCCCTCAAAGTTGGGGCAAAAATGCAGATTTTGCTGTTTCTCACATACCAAAAATCATATTCGAGTCGTTTCTTTTTTCAAAAGTTTTGTTTTGACGAGAAATAAAAGAAAAAAAAATTTCAAAATTTTCCCACCCCCCTCATGGGGGCAAACTACCCCATTTAGAAGTTTTTTAATCATAAAAATGGTAATTACCTCAGTAAAATTTTGAAAAAAATATAGGTTATTTTAAACACCAAAACTAATTTTACCTGTTTTTGAATTTTGTCGAAAAAAATTTTTTTGGGGGTAAACACCACTTACACGAATACGTATATGATAGGATGTATTTTTATGATTTTTGTTTTATTTTTTTTCTGAAGCGAAGTATTTCGACGAGAAACTAATAAAATAATTTTTTTGAGATTTGTTCGGTAACCCCTCATCCCCTCCCACCACCCTTCCCTTATAGGAGGCTGAGCTACCTACTTAAAAACCGGAAAATTCGAGATTATTATGATCCATCTACTATCTATATACACCGAAAAAAAGTTTACCAAATTTTTTTACCCCCATCCCTCCTGATAGGAGTAAATTACCCCCTTATGAAATCTTTAATTAACAAGAAAATAGTCATTATAACAGCTCAATTTTGAAAAATAAATGTTATTTTATACATCAAAATTAATTTTACGTGTATTTGGGTTTGGGTGAAGGCAAATATTTTAGGGGTGAACACCCTTTAACGCAAATATTTATATATAATAGGAGATATATTTGTATAATTTTCGGTTCGTTATTTTTGAAACAAATTATTTTAAAGAAGGTAGAAAAATATTATTTTTAAATTTTGGTTCTACCGTTCCCACCCTTCGTGTTGGCATACCAGTAGAATGAGCCAGTTAGCTATCTACTTGAAAAACTGGAAATTCGAGATCATTGCTGTCTCTCTATATACCACCACAAAACAGAGTTTAGAAAGGTTTTAAATTTTTGCATTTCCCATAGCAGGTAACTTATCCTGATAGAAATAGAACGCGAGGTGTGGCTGGAAAAATTCGGAAAAATTATTTTTATTGTTTCTTGTTAAAATATTTCGTTCCAGGAAAAAAAGAAACGAATATCTGTATCGCCATAATAATATACACTTAAATGTTTTGGTAAATTCCCATATTTCTCGTGTATATGTATACAAAACTTCTAAATTTTTATAAAGTTCAGACAACTGACCGCAGTTTTTATATAGATATTTTATACACATATTTGCTCTAAAGGGTGTTTACCCCCAAAAATTTTTCTTCAACAAACCCCAAAAAAATTCAATAAAATAAGTTTTGATTATAAAATATAGTGTTTTTTTTTCAAAATTTTGCTGTTATAATGACAATTTTTTGAATACTTAAAAACCTCAGAAAGGAGTAGTTTACCCCCTTATGAAGGTGCAAAAGTTTAGAATTTTTTTCTGTGCATAAAAAGAGATCGTAATGATATCGAACTTTTCGATTTTTTAAGTAGATGACTCACCCTCTGGTAAGATAAGGTGGAGAGAGGGAAAGAGAGATGACTGGAAAAGTTTAAAAAAATTAATTTTCTAATTCCTCGTTGAAATACTTCGTTTCAGATAAAAAACAAATTAAAAATCATAGAAATACATCCTATTATATACGTGTTTGACCCAAAGTGTGTTTACCCCTAAAATATTTTCCTTCACCAAAACCCAAATAAAAGTAAAATTAATTTTGAGGTATAAAATAACATTTATTTTTCATAATTTAGCTGTTATAATGATTATTTTCTTGTTAATTAAAAATTTCATAAGGGGTAATTTACCCCTATCAGGAGGAGTGGGGTTAAACATTTTTGGTAAACTTTTCTTTTGGTGTATATAGATAGTAGAGGGATCATAATAATCTCGAATTTTCCAGTTTTTTAAGTAGGTAGCTCACCCTGCTAAAAGGGAAAGGTGGAGGGTGGGGATGAGGAGTCACCAAAAAAATCTTAAAAAATTATGTTTTTAGTTTTTCGTCGAAATACTTTGCTTCAGAAAAAAAATAAAACAAAAATCATAAAAATACATCCTATCATATACGTATTCGTGTAAGTGGTGTTTACCCCCCAAAAAAATTTTTTTTGACAAAATCCAAAAACAGGTAAAATTAGTTTTGGTGTATAATATAACATATATTTTTTTCAAAATTTTGCTGACGTAATTACCATTTTTATGATTAAAAAACTTCTAAATGGGGTAGTTTGCCCCCATGAGGGAGGTGGGAAAATTTTGGAAAAATTTTTTTCTTTCATTTCTCGTCAAAGCAAAACTTTTGGAAAAAGAAACGACTCGAATATCATTTGTGGTATTCGAGAAACAGCAAAATCTGCATTTTTTGCATCATTTTTCAGGGGGTAAAACTACCCTTAAAACCTTTTATCAGCCGATAAAAAAAATACGTGTCTCTTAGATTTTGGTCCTTTAAAACATATCCAAAAATTAGCAAAATCGGCGCCGGACACTTCGCGACCTTTCCTTGTTAGTGCTGCAGTACGGAGCGTGGAGGCTTCTGCTCCCCATATGGATCTTGCCAATTTGAACAAGATGTTATTTTTTCAGCTTTGCTGCTAGTCCAGTTAGGTGTTTGTTGTAGGATAGCGTGCGGTCCAAGGTAATTCCCAGGTACTTGGGGTGCGAGTTATATGGTAAGGTTGTGCCGTTGCAGGTTACGTTCAGAGCAGCCTGCTCCATTTTGTTGTTAAGCTGAGAGCAAGATACCTCAGTCTTGGCAGTGCTTGGGAGAAGGCACCATTTTCGAAAGTATTTAGATAATATCTCAAGATCGTTGGAGAGTCTATTTTCTATAATTGTCGTATCTGAACTCTGGGTTGCAAGACCTAGGTCATCAGCATATGCAAATTTGCGAGCTGCTGTTGTTGGTATATCGGCAATGTATAGATTGAAAAGAATCGGCGTAAGAACTCACCCCTGAGGAAGACCGTTATTTAGTTTGTGCTTACTCAGCGTGTTGTCTATTGGTACTTGAAATATTCTATTAGAAAGCAAGCTGTTGACTAACATAGTGAATTCCTTGCAACCAGTAATTTTCAGAAATTTATATTTATATTTATATAATATTATATAATAATAATTATATTTATATAATAAGCCTTTTCTCCAAACTGTGTCGTATGCGGCTGTAAAATCCACAAAAACGACTCCTGTTTTTCGTCGCCTTTTACAGCCACTTGATGTGCGTTGTTAGAGCAAGCCCTTGGTCGTCACAGCTGCGGTCGGAAGCCGGCCTGCTCTATAGGCAGAATATCAAACAATATTGAATCTGTTGTATATCAGGCGTTCCAGTAATTTGTAAGTGACGCTTAGCAGGGCTATTGGCTTATAGCTTTCTGGGTACTCGGCAGATTTTCCTGGCTTAAGAATAGCTGTAATATTCGTTATTTTAAATTTCCTTGGTAGCTGACTTGATCTCAGCATATCACTGAAGGATAATGTCAGCCAGCGCTTACTTTTGCACCCCAGTGTGCTAAGAACTGTGGGTGTATGTTATCCAATCCAGGGGATTTTTCATTTTTTAAGTTTTGAAGTGCCACGTCAAACTCATCGATTGTAAAGTCCTTGGATAGGTTGTGTTTTTCCGTACTATTGCGCTTTAAAGCTCTAAGCTGTCTTTTGATTACTAGAGAATGAGACTTATTTTTGCCACTCGAAACATTTTGGCAATGTGGTTAGTGATTAGGTCAGCTGAATTGTTTGGCGTTCTTCGTGCAGTGTGAGAGGCTGCACCTAGTTTTTAGGCAGGCTCCATGCTTTCCTGCTGAAATGCCTAAAGTTCATGTTACGGGTGGTATCATTCCATTTATCCCTACGTGCTGTGTCAAGATTACGCAATCAGTCGTCCGCGATATCTGATATCCCGTTTTATAAGTAGTCTTCGAAGAGTGCCTGGTTAGTTTCACTCAAGCATGGCTTATATTTCTTCTTATACCCCTAGGTATATGCTTCTTGGCTGTTGATATGAACATCTTTGCAAATTTATGATAGTTTGAGACAAGTGGGGCAATGAATCTGATATTAGTGTCTAAATCAGATGACAATCCTTCCCAGTTTGCTTTGCTGAAGTTCCATCTTAAATGTTGAGAGCTTTCAATAATCGGTAGCTGTATGCCCATCTCCAGGAGAACAAGTCGATGTTGGCTGTGCGGAAAGTTTTTGAGGACATGTTGGGTAATAGGTATTGCTTTACCATGCTAATCAGATGACACAAAACTTAGGTCGCGGTTTGTCTCGGAGTCCCATTTGGCTGATAGAAAAGTACTTCTATCTTTGACACTAAACATTAGTACAAGTTTCCTGCCTCGGCCCATTGAGTCAGCCAAAACCCATTTTAATCATTATGACGGTATTTCCAGTGGCTTTTAAAATCTCCAGCATAAAGCGCAGGGTGATTTCCTGTTGGTAGGGGATCACTAGGCCAAATAACTACCGGGGGTTTGTATACTATACGTTCACTATCGTTGTTCCAGCGACCTCAATGACTGCAGTGAATGTATTATTGACTGCAGAGGTAGCAGTTAGTTTGACGTTTTATTGCCGTAGTTAGGGTGGTAGGTAGCATCAATTAATTTGAATCCATAAATTATCCCTCTTGACTGGAGCTGTGTTTCAGCCTTAGCATGTGTTTCTTGAATGAGAGCAATGTCAGTGTTATGTTCAGTGAGTATTTTGGATTGGTATTTGCATTTAGATCTGCTGATACCTTCAATGTTTAATTGGCAAACTCTTAGAAGAGGTCCAAGAGTCATTGTCGAGTGGCCTTGAGAAGGCCCTGTTTCTGTTGTTGACGTAGTCATGTGCGTGTATGTTTGGTTATCCAGGAGATCACAGGGACGGTCTGGATTGCCTGATGTTTCTAGCTCTTTACCGTTACCGTTACCCAGGGTGCACCACGTGGAGGCGAGCTAGAATTGCACCCCAGCCTTACATAATTCATAACTAATAAACTCTGTTAACGAAAATATAACAAGAGATATAAAAATTCCTTACATAACTTATATTAGTCATCTATTCGTTTTTTTTTGTGATTGATTTAATCAAGAGCATTTCCGAGAGATAATTTTGTACAACTTTTAAAGAGGTTTATAGCATCATGAAAGTCTTGCCGAGTTGGTTGGTGTTTTTGGTAATGAAGCACCACATCAGTCAACAATTTCTCGCTGATATTCTGAATTCAAACTTGGACGTGCAAATCTCAGCGATCATCCTAGGCCGGCGATCATTCTTGGGAAGGTCTGCCAAAAACAACAGTCACCCAGGAAATATTAATGCAGTACATGATGATTGTCGCATAACTTATCGCTAGACGGACAGTTTCTTGGACATTTCTAAGACATCAATACAAAAGATTTTACCCGAAGAATTAGACGTGAGAAAATTAGTTTCTCGTTGGATCCCGCATCTGTTGACCGAGGAGCAACTGGCGGCTCATGTCCATTGGTGCCGACAATTCTTCTAAATCGTTTCCACAGGGGCTGCTCCAAAAATGTGTACAGTATGTTCAGTGGCGACGAATCTTGGATTCAGTCTTATGAACCCGAGAATAAACGCCAGTCTAGTATTTGGGTGTATTAAGATGAGAAAAAACCAACCTCAAAGTCGTCCGTTCCCGCAGTGTCTTCAAAAAGATGGTCGCAACCTTTGTCTCAAAATCCAGACATGTGGCTACAATTCCTTTAGAAGATCAAAGAATGGTAAATGCGGTTTGGTACACAACCGTTTGTATGTCACAAATCATTTATAAGCTACAACCCACATCATCAAATCCTCATTCACCAAGACAATGCGGGTGCCATCTGACACTCGACAAATAATTGAGTCTTTGGAGCAACAAAATATCGAATTGCTTGATCATCCTCCGTAGAGCTCTAACCAAAGTCCCAACGATTTTTTTTACATTTCCAACCATCAAGAATGCATTGCGTGGAAAATGGCTACAATTATCTGAAGATGCTGCCGATTCAATTCCATGTTTTTGAACGGCTTATTAACTTTCAAAATTCACTGTGACGAAACCACTTGTTGTATTTTGACGAAATTTTCAACAGGTACTAATGTAATGTTGAGGCTAATTTCGAAACTATGCATTTTGTTACTTGCGCCCTCTATGTGACTATATACACAACATTTCCAAACTGTGCCCGCTGTGACTCTTACCGCACTCGGCCTGGACCCCTCAGAAAGTTGAGTGAGGGGCAAATAATGTGATTAGCAGAAGAAAAAATCTATCTTATTTCTTTTGGTGGAATGGACTGGTCCTTGGTTATCCTCAAAAATTGAAATACAAATATTGTCCCCTGAAACCAAGAAAGATTAAAAAACACAACAAAGGTTGCTCTAACGCGTTTCGACAGTCAAGCTAACGCGTTAGAGAAACCTTTGTTGTGTTTTTTGATTTTTCTTTGTTTCAGGAGACAATATTTGTAATTCAATTTTTATCTTATTTTTTATGACGGAATATTAAGAAAGTATGTTTACTTTCAAAGAAATCAATATTTTTTTTATAATTTAACTTTTTTGCAAATTTAGATTCTTTAACCTTCAACTTTCTTGAAAATTCTGACTTTTTTCAAAATTGTGCCATAATTTGAAGATTTTCTTTTTCAAAACTACTTGAAATTTTTTTGAAAATTTTAATATTGAAATTTGTTTGTATAGCTTTTTTAAAATTTCAATTTTGTATATTTGAAATATTTAATTTTTTGAAAATTGTGCTTATTTATTTGAAATTTGAAATTTTTTTAACTTTAAGAAATTGCAGTATTCGATTTTTGTCGAAAATTTTTTTGAACATTTTGATTTTTTTGAAAATTTCGAATTATTTTCAAAATTTCTAACAATTTCGCCCTTTTTCATAATTTTGACTTATTTGCTAAATTTCAACATTTTCTCAAAATTTCTACTCTTTGTGAAATTTTATATTTTTTCATTTTGTTTTGTCAAACTTTGGGACATTTTTTAAAAGTATTGGCACAAAATGTGAATATTTTCGAAAAATTTTGATTCTTTCAAAATTTTGACTTTTTTGTTAGTTTTATCATTTTGAATTGAAATACGAACTTTTTTGAAGATGTTGACCTTTTTTAAAATGAGCACTTTATTTGAAATTTCGACTCTTGTTCAAATTCTGACTATTACTCCAGGTTTTGAGTTATTTGAAAATGTCGAGTTTTCCTCGAAGTTTCGACTTTCATGCAAATTTGACTTTTATTTGTAAAATTCAACCCTTTTAAAGATTTATATTTAAAAAGTTGGATGTTTTTAAAATTTTAACCTTTTTGAAATGTTCAAAATTTTTCAAAATTCCCACGTTCTTAAAAATTTCGAGCTTTTATTATCAAAATTTCGACTTTTACTCAAAGTAAACTTCGGAACTTGGACTTTTTTTAAATGTCTTTCAGAATTTTTCATTTTCCGAATTTCTTCGAATTTTTATTTGGTGGAACGAACTGGTCCTTGATTATCTTTAAAATTGATAGGCAAATCTTGTCGCCTGGAACCAAAAAAAATTAAAAAAACACAACCCCAGTTTGTTTCTCTAATGCGTTTCGATAGACATGCTATTTTGTATTCAGAGATATACAGATATACTAGGTATCTCTAAAAGATAGAGAGATAGTATATCGTGTTCAGAGAAATACAGAGATATTATCTTTAAAAGATACAGAGATAGTATAGCGTGGCTCTCGAAACGCGTTAGAGCAGTTGTGTTTTTTTAATCTTTCTTGGTATCAGGGGACAAGATTTGTATATCAGTTTTTGAATTTTTGTTAATGTATTGTAATTTTTTTAAAAATTCGCCTCTTGCTCAAAAATCTAAGTTATTAAAATGAGGATATTTCAATTTTTGAAAGAATTATTAAAATGAATTCGAGAATATTTAAACTTTTTTTAGAAATTTTGAATTGTTTGAATATTTTTATAAAATATTTTGATCTTTTCTTAAAATGTCAACTTTTTTTATACTGTTTATTAAGTATTTAGCAAATTCAATTATTTTAAAATATTTTTTTTACTTTTAATTTTGGCCCCGACTGCTTAATACTTCAGCTTTTTCTAGAAATTTGCACTTTAAAGTTGAAACATAAACTTTAAAACGATTCTTTTCTTAAATCCAAATTTTTCCCAAAACATTTCAGTTTTTATTTCAACCTTTTTTAGAAATTCGATTTTAATTCTCGAAATTAGAAATTACAAGTTTTAAATGAAAACTATGAATTTTAAGAAAACAACAGAAAATTGAAGGAAAACTATAAAAGTTTATAAGAAAATACCAGAAAGTTAAATTTTCCTTTTTGTTAAAATTTTTAATTTAAAATTAAAATCTGTCATGCTTAGTTTTTACTTTTTTCCCCTTCAAAGTACGTTTACAAATATTTCAATTTTTCTTAGAATTATTGACTTTATTTTTAAAATTACGATGTTTTTCTCAAAATGAAATTTTATGAAAAACAGACAGTTTTGCTTCAACTTGTTTTTCCGTTTTTCTACAAATTCGGAATTTATTGAAATGTTGATATTTTTCCCATTATTCCAAGATTACACTTCCAATTTCTGCTTTATTGGTAAAATTTTGAGTGCACACGTCTCTTTTTTTTGTTTAATCCACTCGCAAAGTAAAAACCCATTATGCTTTCAAAGCACTGCGAGTAGGATGCGGAAACAAGGATAGATGGCGATGAACCGCCTTCTTAAATGAGGATAGGTTGTAATTTTTGGGTAAAATTCCTTTCGGTAACAAGTTCCATAACTTTGAAGTTCTATAGAAAAAAAAAGTCTCCATAGACCGAAGTCCTCACTGTGTCAAGCTGAACCGCACAGGAATTTGCTGTCTCCGATTGCCTAGTATGCCTCAAGAACCTTGCTCTTGGGGGGATCAATCCTATTAGTCCCAGCGAGTATCTTCCGTAATAATACTTGTAGGAAGGAGACAAGTCATCAACCATACGCTTGTGCTCTAGTGTTTCGAGAGAATCAGTCAGACTTTCGTCATCAATTAGGCGAATCGCTCTTCTTTAAAGAGAGCTAAAGTGTGTTTTGGGGCTGAACTCCAAACATAAGAACAGTATTCTAGTGTTGGCCTAACTTGAGCTTTGTATAATGTTAATAGCTGATGAGATATGAAGTACTTTTTAGCTCTAAAAAGAAAGCCTAGCTTCTGAGAGGCGGATTTGGCGATGGCGCGCACATGATCGTCCCAAGAGAAGTTAGTGCTCGCATTCACTACTAGGATAGATAGGTTACATCCCATCGGAAGGATTTTACCGTCCATTAGTATGTTTGTTGCATTATCCCTTGATGTTTTCTTAGAGAAAACCGCGGCCTGAGGTTTTGAAGCGCTGAAGTCAACCAAATTGTTCTTACCCCATTCCAGAATAATCACGAGATCCCAATTAATAGTCTGTATCTGCTGTTCCCTTAGTCGATCTGAAGTAGCGATAGATAATGGTTTGTTGGAGAAAAAAGATGACACAATGTTACTATCATCTGCGTAGCTGTATATAGGAGTGAAAGTTGAAGCTAAAAGATCGTTTATGTGTAACAGAAATAGAGTAGGAGCCAGAACAGACCCCTGAGGCACCCTTGCGTTAATCGCAAATGTCTCGGATGAGATGCCAGCGGCGACGACCTGAAGAGATCTGTCGGCGAGAAAATTGGATAGTAAATGACAGAGTCCAGGAGGAAGGCCATAAGATGTTAGATGTTACAATATATACGATTTATTTTCGAAGTTTCCCATTTTTTTCTGAAAATTTTGAAATTCAAACCGGCGTTGGTATGGTGGAGTTTAGTTACGCCATTAATACGATGGGGTAGGGGGCTACACAAAATTGTGTACAGTAAGTTATGATGCTAGACATGTTGTTTACGATAGCATATGGACCAGAAACATTTCAATATCAATCAAGCTTATCCCTATTTGAGTTGCAATTTCACCAACAGTTAATCGGCGATCACCTTTCAAAAGGCGCTGAACAGCGTTAATTTTGTCCGCAGTCACACTGATCCGAAAACGACGGGTATCGGATTCATTTTCAGCTTGCTTTCAAAAATTTTTTGTCCCAATAATACACTTTAGTTTTCTTCAAACAAGTCTTCCCAAACTGTGCTTCTAGACTACGAAGAATTTTGGCGGGCTTTACACCTTCAATGTGATAAATTTAATAATAATGCGCTGCGCAACGTGCGAATAAACCTCTTGCTCACTCATTGTAATTACAACTGACGAACGGCGAAAACGGAATTCGCTTGTGCGCATGAAGTCACATGATATCCCCACCTCACATGTCTAAGAGTATGCGCACATTCTCGACGCCCTCATGGCGACATGATAGAAATTCATGTTTGATTTACCCTCGTATTATAAATGATAAAGGTATGTAGCAGGATTTTATTACATATGGTATATCAAAAAAATTTTGTGGGCTATGGAAATAAAAAATTATAACACTAGGGTGAGATATGGCATCTGTAGATACATATACTGTGAATTAACTACGTATTACCTTCATAGCGATACTTTAAAGACTGAAATTAGTACGTTTTTTCATTATAAAACACACATAAAATGAAGATACAAGAAAACTTGTGAATCTGGCCTGCGTGTACATCGTTACACTAGGAACTATGACGTTGTAAAGCAGGTTGAGATATATTATATCCCACCGTACCAATGCTGGGTTAATTTCGAGTTGACAATTTCGAAGTAGCCCTCTCCCATCGTCAGCAATTTTCCGAGTACAGCATTGGTTTGTTATTTTGTAGGAGAACCTTGTCTAATAACATAACTTTTGGGTAATATTGAGTAATAAAAATTAAGATAAAACTGATATGTTTATATTTTCTTGAAGCCAAACATTGAAACCTTTGTATTCTAATAATCCCTCCTTTTCATAAAAGATTAACTTAGCAACAAAACATGCACATTCAAAAATCTTAGCATCGTTGTAATGAGGGTGAAATTGTCCATAAGAAGTCCCATTAAAAAAATATTTTTTGAGAAGTCAAATTTTGAACCATTCTGTATCTGTATACATTATGTAGTCAAAAATATTTTTAGGCAATGCGTCTTTTTTCAACATTTTGAACTTCACTTTCAATGTCTACTTTTATTTTCTAACATTTTGACTCTAAATCTGGATTTTTTCTAGCAATTTCATCTTTCTTCGAGGTACAGGGTCTAGTAGAATTAGTGCCTGTTGCCTTTAATTTTGAAGATGAGAAAAATCAAATGAAAGTTGTACAACTTTGTGCTGCTGTAAGAATTTCTGTTTGAACAATCAATATTATCATAGTTTAATAGAAGACATTGCTTAACTTTACCCTTTTTTTAATGGAATGGCCTATATAAGATTGCTTTAAATGAAAATCCTTTTTCTCCAGATTTTACAAATATAAGTAAGTATATAATTGATATTTAAGCAAGCCGCTTTAGAAATATGCTTTAAATCTACTTTAAATTAATGAAATTAGAATTTCGAAAAAAATATATATATCTAAAGCAAACTAAAATTTCGAACGTAAATCAAAATTTATAAAGGATGTCAAAAATCGAAATTTTAAGAGAAAGGCTTCTAGGTGTCAATTTTAAGAAAAAGGGAGAAAATAATTGGTCCAGTTAGTTGTCTAGTCCAAAACTAAGGAAAAAATTAACAATTTTAATTTGGAGATTTGATGAAAAACGCGAAATTTTTAACGAAAGCTAATTGAAGGCAGATTACAACAAATTATTTTCAAATGTTCACTTTTGTTCTATTAATCATTACCTCAAAACTATGAGGGGATAAGTAAAACTAGTTTTGAGAAAAAAATAAATGGTCACAGTAGTAAGCAGGTACTCTACAAATCTGACATTTGTATGAAGTGAAACAAAGAATGAATCGATGTATATATTTTATTTATCCCCATTCAACAACATTCAGTAATCATAAATATCAAATAATTTATTTTCAGTCAACATTACAGCACCCTCTAACTAATTGGAATGCTCAACTCAACCCCTAAAAAGTGCACCACCTCAACTACACTTTTTCAACTCCTGTTCTGTGACGGCACCAATGCTTTCATTACTCTCCTTCACCGGAACATGCTCTTGACTTTGCTTCATCTCCGGCTTTTTGCACACACCTGTCCGAAGGCATTCCAGCGCCCGTTTCTCACCTTCTATGGGGTTGCTATTCCAGGGATTCCAAAATTTCAAAATAATAGGTTGGAGATATCGATGAAAAATGAACAGCAGTAGCGGAATTATGAAGCAAGGAACGCAGGCCATCTTCGTAACACGAAAATTTTATGACATGCCAAATTAACGGTGGAAAATTGCTGTATTTTTATCGAATGAATGTGATCAAAGACAAGATCAAAAAAGATGCCCCACTCCTTTAGAAAGAGATGAGATACTGTTTTTACGGCCATCTATGGGAATCTCTTATCCCTATATCTTAACTGTCAATGTCATTATTACAGGAAACTGTAGCTTTTTTTCAGAACGCGCAAAATATTTTAATTTAAAATTATTTCGAATATTGCACAGAATAAATTGTATACTTAAAATATGTTATACATATATAAAATGTACTAGGCCACATATTTTAAATCACAAATATTTAATACCGTGCAATACTATAAAAATTTGGATTTATGGATATAAGGCAAATTATAAGGCAGTCATTTATAAAATTCTATGTATTAAAAAATTATTTATTTTGGACATTATTTCAACATTTTATTTTAAATTGCTATATCTAAAGCTCGATGCACATAAATAAAAATGTATGTTGTATTTGCACAAAAAGTTAGGTTATATTTACGATTTTTGCACTGTATTTGAAGGGATTAGAACGCACATTAACATCACAAAACAATTGACCCTGTGTGGAAAACGTAACAACACAAATTTTTATTGATATGGATTCGGCATAATTTGTTTCATAATTGATAGAATTTTTGTTATGATATAATATAAACTCTGTTGACAATTACGTGTAGCTATTTTTAAATAGGTTTAAAGTACTAAAATATATGTATAAGTAATCATTATTAAAACACATTTTTAGATACTAACTTGATAAAATTAACGTTGGCAGTATAAGTTTTCTAAGTTTTAGTGGTAGCTCCTTGAATAAATTTCTCCTTTTCAATTTCAAACAGCCTACTGGTTATTGATTCTCCAACTCTAATATTCCTTACACAATTTTCAGCTAGTACGCTCACCTAAAGCAATTTTTATTGTTAGATTTTCTTTCCCACAAAGCATATAAATGTTATGAATTCAGTGAGCAATTATTAAGATTTCTTACCTTGTAGCAGGCGTCAGTTCTATTGTTGAACGTATAAACTCAATAAGAGTGTAAAGTAGTTTTCAATTACGAAAAACAACAACATTTAAGACAAACAGAAAGAATATTTATATCAAAATAAACAAAGAAAACACTGCAATAAATGGAAGACAAAATTTGAATGGTCAGCAATTTTTAAAATGACATTCAAACAATATTACCAATGAATCAACGTTTAAAATTATAAATTCCCAGATTTTACATTGAAAGAGACATCTATTGATGAAAGTTTTAAATGACTACAGCTTTTGACATTGACATAGTAAATGTCAATTTTAATAAATGTCATTAATGTCAAATTAACAATGTGATAGAAAGAGATGCACATATCTTTGTTGTGATATCAGCACCATCTTTTGCCATCTCTTAGTACCCAAACGCCTACTTGCGCAGATAAATCCCAGTTCCGACACCCTGAATGTGATATTGATGACTTATGTGAATTTGACGTTTGACGGAATGAATTTGACGTATCACGTGTGTTGAGCAATTTCGAGGGAATTGGCGTGACTAAGACGTATTTCGCAGGTAACCGGTTAATGAATGCCGGTTGCGACGTAATACAGCAACGCAGAGGTCGATTTAGATATTTAGAGGGATTTCAATGGTAATAATGATATATTTTATAATTGAATTGGCAAGTGGATGAATGTGGCATCTTATTACAATTCATTGATATGTTTTAAAACCACCAATTGTAATCTCTTCGAAATATCTCTAAAATAATTTAGGTATATGAAAGTTAATAATATGACAAGGTTGTACAAAAAACATTTCTACAGTATTGGAGAATTTATATAGGTCACCTAGTTTACGATAAAAACACTAAGTAAACTCGTATCTTCTTGTGTTATTTAATAAGAATGAGATAGAAATAGCTGCACCTCTGCTATTTGACGCAACAATTTGGGGATAACTATAGGAAAGCCATCTGCAACTGTAAACTGCATTGTTTAAAATATAAAATGTCGATATTACACTACAGAAAAAAAATACCTGTTTTTATTGTTACATTAATATTTCTGTATTATTTTGAATTTGTAGTATATTTATTAGCTATGCTACAGTAAGTTAATATTTTTATTATTGTAATTGTATTGTATTATTATTAAAATTAATTGCTACTTTTTTTCCAGAGCTGTTTATTTATTACACAAAAAAAGTGATGTGTGCTGGGATCCAGACTGCGATTTTCTAGAGTATTTCTTCCCGCTGAATACGAATCTGAAGTCAGAATTAAGGTTCAGTACATAAATAATCCAAAAAAAAAATACTACAAAACCGATAAGTCACGATACTTCAATCGGTTTTCTGGGTTGTTCTGGATTATTTGCTCATTGACCCCCAATTTTGACTTTAGATTTGTAATACATCAATTAATAGATCTTTTGATATTGAATGTAACAGAAAAAAGTTTTTTTTAAAATTGGTTGATGAATAACGAAGATATTTGCCAAAATGTTAACATTGTTAGCATGTTAGCAATATTTTGCATCTTATATTTGCTTCGCAGTTAACGTCAACCTGCGCGCACGGGACGAGTTTGTGTCCAAATCTCAGCATACCGGTATAAGTCGATCGTGGTCAATTATAACTATCCTAATTTTTTTGTTTATCCTTGTTGCATTAATATGAGTACTATTTTTGTTCCTTATTCTTAAAGAAATATAAATTGGGTCACTATTTAAAAAGTATTAGCTCTTTCAGTTACAGTTTTTTTCTGATTATAAGTCCCCCCTCCCAAAACCTATGGTAATTTCCCTCGGCACTCCATTTTACTGGCTAAACAAAACCAATGTTTTTTCTTTACGGAATAAAATGTAATTTTTAAGGGACTTAAAGACTGAATAAAAGGACAATTGTAGATAATTGAAGATAAAATTACTAAACAATCATCGACGATTTATAATAGGTGAGATTTAGGGACATCTATCGGTGAGATGTCGAGATAATGACAACCGGTCTCCTGAGAAAAGCGCCTTAGGGAGGAATGGTGGCATAATGTCATTTCAATTTCACCGTTTCATGGTCAATAATTGCAGCACCCGGCTTTATTACCTTAATGCAATTAATTGTAGGATTGTAGTTGGTCTAAATTTTGTAAGGCTTGGTTTATTTCATAAAAAAATCAAGTCTTAATCTGTTGATTTAAATTCATTAACGATCCAATAAAGTAATTTCAAATGGGGTGTCATTCGGCTAGGGACTTTTCGTTTTATTAAGTCACTAAAGCAAGGCTGCCAGAATATTGATAATCGTCGTGTTTGTTTATAATTTTTTAGATTTTTATCGTCGAAATTCGACTGCACATCGTCAAAGCTAGCCAAAATAGAAAAACCGCGCTATATGGCCAAAAACAGGCGATTAAACGATGGAAGGTGCAGAGGCGGCCTGAGTTAACCACATGTAAAGTTCTAGAATTAGGTTAATATAAACTATCGTCTTCTAAGTGAAATTCTTAATTTATTCCGTAATTTAAATAAAGCTAGGCGATAAAATGTGATTGTCATATAGAAATGTCTCTGAGAATAAACTTGGAAATAGGCCATGAGGCTTCATTAAGGACGAAAAGAACTCCGGAAGGGTTCACCCATGACTGGAAGATATTTGTGAGGGGGTGTGATGGGGCTGATATACATTATTATGTAGAGAAAGTTGTTTTTTACTTGCATGAGACGTTTCCAAAGCCGAAAAGGGGTAATTCGATCTGGGTGATCCATATTTCCTCTCGATAATACATATTGTTATTTTAGTTATTAAGGAACCTCCATATTCCTTGAAGGAATCAGGGTATGCTGGTTTTAACTTGCCCATTGACATATATTTGAGGAACGCTGGAGAGCCGAAGAAGATTAAATTTAATTATGATTTGCATTTGCAAACAACAGGACCACCGATAAGTAGGGTGCAGAAGGAAAAGTATGTTTTTAATTCCCCGCCAGAGGATTTCAGGCAGAAGTTGTTAAAGGGAGGCGCCGTGGTAAGTACAGCAGATGGCTTTCATTTGAGTTTTCGGCTAAAATACAAGCTATGTAGAAGCCACAGATTTTTCCTATCTGGTCACAGATTTTTCCTATCTGGTCACAGATTTTTAAGCTTTGGCCACAGATTTTTGTGTGTTTTGTGCTTTGTGGCAGATTTTTGTGCTCTCTTCACGGGTTTGTGTGTTGGTTATGACTTTGGAGACTTAAAGTTTTCTGCTTATTTTGCTCAGAATTAGACAAATTTTAAACAATTCAAAGTAAAAATTGTAAAAGTGAAATTTACCCTTTGATAAATTACAGATATTTTATGACGTTTCAAATTTTTTTTTATTTGGATTTTAAAATTTTAACTTAAATTTTGGGATTCAGTTTGAAATTTTTTTTAATAAATATAGTATTTCAGTTTTTTCTCATAACTTCAATTTACCTAAATTTCAGTTGTAAGCCCAAAATTTCTACATACTATAAAATTTTAAAATTTCAACTTTCTTTTATCGAAATTTTGAGGACTGCTTCTAAAATTTAAATTTTATTTCCAAGAATCTACTTTGAAGTTCAAGTCCTATTCAAGTTTCACAACTGGAAACAATAATAATAATTTTTTGTGAAAATTTCGACTGTTTTCAAAAATTTTTACATTTTGACGAAGTTTTAACTTTTATGTAGTAAATGGTATTTTTATTTGTAAAATTCAAAAATTCGACTTTTTTGAAAATTTTCACTTTCAAAAATAACACTTCAAAAAATTTCGATTTTTAAAATTTTCGAACTTTGTTCATAATTTTTCCTTTTGTCAACAAATTTCGGCTTTCTGCTTAAGATATTTTTTCAGAAGTGAAACTTTTTCAAAATTTCAATTTTTTGTGAAAATTTCGACTCTTTTTTTCAAAAATTTCGACTTTTGTTCAAAAATGTCGACTTTTTTTTCAAAAATTTCGCATTTTTTTCCAAATTTCGATTGTTATATAGTAAACACGATTTTTATTTGAAAATATTTAAAATTCGATTTTTCGAATTCGTTTTTGAAAATTTTTACCATGTTGAAAAATTGGATTTTACTCAAAATTTTGACTTTTGAAATTTTCGAATTTTGTCTAAGAATTTTCACTTCTTTTGAAAATTTCAGTTTTTCTCATCAAATTTCGACTTATTTTTAAGATTACTCTTTTTCAGAATTTTAACTTTTTTCAAAATTTCAATTTTTTGTGGAAATTTAGACTTTTTTTCAAAGATTTCGACATTTTTTTGAAGTTTTGATTTTTATATAGTAAATTGGTTACCTGGGACTTCGTCTGCGGATTTAACTAAATAATTAGAATTTTACAGAAGAAATGTCCAAAATTTAAGAGAGTTTTTAAATTTCTTGAGTTGTCGGATCAGTCTATTTGTTTTAATATTTTAATTTTTCTCTGCAATGGATGGTGCTGCCATCAAATATGCTTTGATTTTTTGTAAATGTTTGTATCCCTTTTCTAAAATTCGATTTTAATCTCTAAATTTCTTGTGACATTTAGACTTTTTTCGATTTCAACTTTAATCTCGAGCGTTTTTAATATACTTTTGTTTGACACCATTTTTCTGTTCCAATGTATGTAGTTGTATGTACTTGTAGGCCTGCAGTCCAACTGCGAACAATGCTCAAGAGGTCGTTGAAAATCGACTGCTAAATGAGGAAAAAAATCAGTTAATGAGTAAGCCCAAGTTAGGGGGCTCCGAGCCCCCTAAGAAACACAAGATTGAGCCCCATATCTCCGCCAGCAACAGTTTTCAGGACTTATTCGGCACCCCAATTACCAAAACAAAAATCCCGGAAACGCCGAAGCCGCCTCCACCAATCAAAGACCCAAAAAACAACATCAAAAGCGACAAATGTAAGCTTGCAGTTATATAATTCGTTTAACTGACTAATTTATCTCGTTTTTAGCCAATGATAAGCCCAAGAGCAAACACAGCCCGCATAAAGATAAAGACAAAGACAAAGAGCGTGACAAAACCGACAAGAAGCCCAGAGACGAGAAGAGGAGCAAAGATAAAAATAGAGATCGAGACAGGAGTAAAGAAAAGTCGTCCAAGAAGGAGAAATCACCGAGACCGAAAAGTCCTAGCCCCAAGCGGTCACCCCCTCGACAAAGTAGCCCCAGTCCGGCCCCACCGACCAGCAAACATAAAGATAAGGAAACACCGAGAACGGAGAAAGATAAAAAAGAGAAAAGCGACGAGAAGAAGTCCAAGAAGGACAAGAAGGATAAAGAGCACAGTCGAGACAAAGACAAGCACCGAGACAACCGAAAGGATGAAAAGAAAGAGTCCAAAAGCAAAGAATCCGCGAAAGATAAGGATCCGACGCCCCCTCCTGCGGTGGCTCAATCTCCCGTTGTGACGCAGTCGAAAGCTGAAAAGAAGGAAAAGAGTAAAGAAGACGATAGGAGTGAGAAGACGAAACCAGAGAAAACGGACAAATTAGGTAAGTCTTCAATTTTTTTTTCTCATAAAGTTTGTTTCTATTGAAGAAATTCCTGTGTACAATTTCTCATTTCAATGTTATGAAATTGGAAGAAATACCAATTATTGAAATTTCGAAATTTTACAAATATCCCTAATTTTGACATTTAATTTCAAATTTCAACTTTTTGTAAATATTTCGACTCTTAATTTTTGAATTATTCTTTCAAAATTTGGGAAATATTTTTTTAATTAAACTTCGAATATTTAGACCGAATTTTGATGTTTGAAGTAACTTTTTCCCTTGTACAGTTCTGAAATTTAAGCAGCTCCTTAAACTTATTTACATTTCCAGATAAGACAGATGACAAGCCCAAGCACAAGCACAAAAAGAAGGACAAAGATAGAAAAGAGAAAAAGGAGGAGAAATCTCACAAGTCGTCCAAGAAAGTCGAAAAGCCGCCGGTTACGGCTCCCGTCGTTGCATCAACGGCGGCCACCGCCCCAGTGACTTCTACCCCCGCGGCGACCCTGAATGGGAAAGATACCGTTGTTGCCGCCACCACCGTCGACAGAAGCAATCTCTTCGGAAGCCCCAAATCCGATCCACCAGCGGAAATCTCCCCCATCAAAGATAAGACTGCCAAACCCCTCAACAAACTCTTCACCAAAATGATCGATTCCTCGTCGGATTCATCAAGCAATAGTCGGGAGCCGTCGCCGGTGCCGGTCGAACCCAAGAAGAAGGAGAAGGTGAAGAAAAAAGAGCGTAAGAATGATAAAGATCCGGAGAAGAAGAGAAAGAGGAAGGCGTCGCCTGAGCCGGAGCAACCGCCGGAGAAGGTGAACAAAGAGGAGGATAGTCTGAACAATAATTCTGATAGTGATAATAAGACTAAGGAAGTTGTAGCTGAGAAGAACGACGCTGAAGACTACATGGGCGTGCTGAGGGAGCTGCAGCACAAAATCATGGGACTGAAGGAAAGCGCCGCCTTGCAGAAGGTAGGATTTCAACTTTAACTCTTTCACTTTTAATTTATTGCCCTCAAATTGTTAACTTTAAACTTGAATTTGGTACTTTTTTAAAATGTAAACATTGTTGAAGTTTTGATTTCATGTGGAAATTTGTTTTTTTTTTTGAAAAATTAATAAATCGTGACTTCAAATTCAAAGTCAAAATTTCTATTTTGACCTTCCAAATTTTTGTTTTTATCAGGAGATTTTGCCTATATTAAACGTTGTTTTAGGTTGTTCAATTGATAGCCGAAACTGGACAGTATGAAATATCAGCTCACACGTTTGATTTTGATTTATGTCTGCTGGATCGTTCGACAGTGAGGCAGCTGCAGGATTTTCTAGCCACTACTTCCTAATGCCGCGTGGACTATTTATACTTTCCATTAAATGGATTTAGGCTTAGATCGAGTACATATAAGTTGTAATAATTTATTTCTGTACCTGGTTAATGATTCTTTGATTTCATCCATTCACGGCTTCGTTTTAATGTACATAATTCTTGACAATTATATTGTATTTGTGTCACTAAATTTTATTAAATATGATTATTTAATTATTTATTTTAATAGTGACAATTTTGGTTTTAATTAATGGATCGAGCTGAAGAAATCAAAGTTAATTTGCACGCGATATGTCCAGTTTATTTTTTCCCAGCTTTAATACTGCTTTACGTTGAAAACGGGCCAGTACCCCTGTTAATTGTTTTGATTTTTTTCTCTAAGGGCGACCAATTTAGATTTTAGGTCGAGTCGAATTAGATCTGAAATAGAGCAACGGAATTGTATAATGCTGCATTTGAAAGCGCTAAATAGACTAAACTGATATCAAGATAAGTTTTGATGTAGCTGTTGTTATATATTTGCGATTTTTTTGGGTTATCTGTTTTGATTTTGTTGCCAGTGATGTTTTATATATTATTTTAACTGTGGTTTTCTTTTGTACAGTTGTTGATTTATTACTTATTGTAATAAGTATTATAGTTGTAAGGAATGTATCTACTCTTTTTGTAAAGTATCGAGGATGTGTCTGAAATGTGTAAAGATTGTTTTTAATATTGTGTAAAGTAATATAAAGCATTGCAAGACTTTTTTTATTATTTCTGTACCCACTCAAGAAATTCTTAGAAGAGCCCTTCTGGAAGTAGAGGAAAATGATATGAGTGTTAGAACAGCTAGCAGAGAAATTGGGGTGCCTAAAACAACGTTGCAAAACCGCTTTAAACGAAAAAGTCCCTGATATGCCTATGAAAACAGATCCCCCACCACGTTTAACGTTAACTGGCGAAAACGAAATTGCTCGGTGGATAATCACCATTGCAAAATGTGGATTTCCTATTAGAAAAACTGATTTAATAAATAGCATTGAAAAAATTTTAGTGGGCTCTGGAAGAACAGGATTATTTATACGAGGTAAACCTGGTCAAAAATGGTATCAAAACTTCAAAAAACGGCACCCCTAAATATCTTTAAGAGAAGCAGAAGGAGTTACTAAGGCTAGAGTTATTGTTACCGAAGAATCTATAAGGCATTTTATAAAGATCTGAAAAATGTCTAAAACATTATTGAATTTTTTCAAAATTACCACTTCTTCAAATTTAAAATGGAATTTTCTAATAAAATTTTGGAAACAAAAGCAAGATCAAAACATTGCAAACTTCCAAAAAAACTAGGATAAACTTTGAATGTTTTTTCTTGAGAACTTCGAAATTTTTCCTTTTTTAAGTTAGGTCACTTTTTTCGACTTTAATTTCAATATTTAGATCTCAAACTCAAGATTTCCACCTTTTTCTAAAAGGTTCAACTTTAGAGAAACAGTTTTAAAACTAAAAAAATAAAACTTCGAATTTTAAAGCTTTTCAAAAATGTCAAAATTTTTAAAATGAAATTTTTCATTCAGCATAACACACCTCGCAGTCGTGTATAAAATGAAGTCCAAAAATTGATCATATTTCATGTATAAGAAGATATTTGTAAAGATTAGAGAATTGTTGGAGTTTTTGCTGTTTTTTGGATAGTTCGTATATGACCTAGCACATGGAGCAGGTTGATCGCTCTATTTATACCATTACCGTACTCAATTATTACAAGAGTTTTTCCTTTTATGTTCAATCTTTCTATCAATGTCCATCATTACATTATTTTCACGCATTTCCTGGGTCCCCCAGATAATTTCACGTAAACACAAGTTAAGAAACGGTTAGAAGTTTCGAATTATTTATATCGGCAGCAAAAAAGTGCTCGAAAAAATTAACAAGTTCGCCTAGTCGATAAAATGATAATGAAAACTTATTAAATATAGCAAGCCTTTATTAAAAATTGAGAATAGAAATAAAATTAAAAATAGACAAGGTAGCAGCTAATTTTTAAAATCTCCTGTTCAATTCCCGAACCATTTGACACTCCGCTAATCGAATTTTGTTCTTATCACTAACACGTTGACCATACAAAAGTCGTTTTCTCAGCTGATTCAGCTGCAACAAGAAACAATTTAAAATACTCCATTATTTAACATTCCTCACCCCTACCTTATCATTAGAAGCTATAACAGCTGGATCTATATTACTCGTGGGCACGGGAATTTTTCTCTTCACATGTTTCTGCCGCGGTGGCGGCCCTCCTCGCCGACTCAGGCACTGCTCAGAAACACTCTGAAGCCCATCAAAAAGAGTGGCGTTTGAGGGTGGATGAGGAGCCTCCAGAGCGATAGTGCTATGGGAATAATACCCCTTGCGATTTTTAATTTCTAAAGCTTTGGTGTTTTCTAGGAATCGGTGAAAGAACCTGGAAAGGGAAAGCTATATGGATGATTTCGATTAAGATGCGAATACCCTTCATCATCGGATAATTCTTCTTCGCCGTCCGCGTAAAATTCCATGCTTTCATTGAGGTCGTCTCGTTTGGTTGATCTGCAGGTGGCTCTTGCGCTGGGGGTGACGTGTTTAACGGGGTTTCTGTCGTAATCGCCGCTGGCGGCTCCTGGGAGTTTGATTTTGTCGTAGAAAATTTTCAGGTAGGAATTGGGTTTTTTCTTATTTACTGGGGGAAGTATGTTGAGCTTCTTGGTAGGGCGACTGCTTCGGTTGCTGAGGCTATCATGATATATTCTACTTTCGAGTTCAGTTTTGGAAATTTCTCCTTCGTAAAGAGGTAAGATTTTGGAGAGGCTCTCCGGCGATAGGCATCCTATTTTCTTGTCCTTGAAGACGTCGTCCTGACAGTCACTAAAATATTCGTCCTCTAATGAATCATAATATTCATTCTCCATTTAGGCCAGGTAAACATCAATTTTTATCATTTTGTAATAATGCGATGATTGACAGAATTGTTTACATGGAAACTGAATGCGAAATTTGACACTTCTCGCTTGTCAATAATTTTATGGCTGGAGCTGCTGTCCTTTCCGACAGAAGATAAAAGAACTGTATGGCAAAGAGTCTAAATCAACGACCTATCAGGGATGTGTTCTTCATGGAAGCTAGGGAATCTGTGTTCCCATTGGACAGTAGTTTTACAGATTCGAGCAAAAAAAAACTCGCACATTTTATCAAAATCTCAAGTTTAAACAAAAGTTTTTAAGTTTTCAAATCCAAAATATAAGTTTGGAAGTTATAATATTAAAGTCGAAATTTGGCGTAGAAAATTAACACTTAAAATCTGAAATCTAAAAATTTGAAGTTTAGCCTTAAAATTTTAATTTTGTTCGAGAGGTTTTAAGTGGAAATTTCGAAACTGAAGTAAACTCAAGCAGAAATTTGCAACTTGGAAAAAACCTTTTATTCATATAATTTTGTTAGAAATATTGTATCTGACTTCCAGACAAAACACGCCGGTAGTATCGATTTGCTTATTGCGCTATGGCACTGTCTACATCGACGGAGTTCCATCCGCCGATGCAGTAAGAGGGAATTCCGAATAGAATGCGACGTCTGTAGGTCATGGTTCGCGGGTGTTGTAAGGTTATGGCCTGGAAATAGAAAAAAGGGGAAAAATCGCGAGTGCCGGCGAAAAAAATATCAAATTGTTCGATAGCATTTCAACTGCTGGTCAACTGGCCGAATGGAGTTAGCTTGACAGAGAAAAACAATCCGTCGTGGAAATGAAGAGGACCAAATTAAAGCACATTTGTTTTAAGGTAAAAAGTAAACCTTGTTGTTGTTATTAATTAGTTTTGTAAATAAATCTTAAAAAATTAATATTGAAATGGTTAATATGCTTTTAGAATGCATGTTATGCAAACGGTCTTTGAAAATCTTTGAGAAAAAAAAAATGAAACTTGTGAATTTTTAAAGGTAAGCAACAATTTGGAAACAATTATTTTAAAAGTTTATGGTAGATGCCTAGAGACCTTCACGAGTAAGTACAAACGTAATCGGATTATAATCAGCGACTACTTTTCCCGAGTATGTAATCGGGGAATTGGTATCGTCGCATCGTGGCATTGCAGCATCGTTGGCATCGTACCGATTACACTCATTTGTAATCGTGCACATGTGACATGACTTTCAAAAATATTTGTCAAATATCCATGCTGTCAAATGTCAATTTAACCAACTTTATTTAATCTTCTATTTAATTTATCGCCTGGATCATGTTTTATTGTTGTTTTTGCTTCTGTATTCTTCATTGTTTGCAGATGTATTCTTTTTGCAGTTAGTTATAAATATGTCAGGCTAATATTATTTGTGTTCTCCAAGGGCTTATGCTCTTCATTTTAACGATGCCGATTACATAATCATAAGCGATGCCGATTACTACTCATACTCGTCTCATGATGTCACGATTACTTTAATCGGCACCGTTGTACTCATAAAACGAGTATATGTACTTGTAATCGGACGATGTCTACTTACTCGTTCAGGTCTCTTAAGTAGATGCTAAAAATTTTGAACTTAAACTGTAAACCTGAAGTTTTAACTTTTTTAATTTAAATATTTTTCCATCACTGATTTTCTTTGGGTTTCAGGCTTTTGAAATTCACCTAAAATTTGTGGATTAAATTTATATTCTTTAATTTCTGTGCCTAGTGTATAAAATGGCAAAATTTTGATAAAATTTTGGTTAGTTAATTAATTTTTATTTTTATAACTGAGTCTTTAAAATGACGGATTTAAATTTTTTGGAAATTTCAAGTTTAATTTCAAACCTACAGAAATGGGCTTTCTTTTTAGAGTTAAAAATTACTTTGATATGATCAACTGCTGACTCTCTACAAAGCACAAGTTAGGCCTACACTGGAACACGGTTCTTAGGTTTGGGGTTCAGCCCCAGAGCACACTTCTTAAGAATTCAGTTCAAACAAGAGCAATTCAACTAATTGATTACCAGAGCTTGGCAGATCCTTTAGAAACACTTGAGCACAAGTGGATGGTTGATGACTTCTCTCTTATAAATGGAAGATGCTCTCGGGAACTGATAGGTCTAATCCCCCCTAAGAGTAACATTCTTGAGACATACATGACAGTCGAAAGCGGGAAATTCCCGTGAGGTTCAGCTTGACATAGTGAGGACTTCTATCTATGGAGAGTCATTTTTCTACAGAACTTCCGGAACTCTGGAATTCGTAACCTAACATAATTTTTTCCGACAATTATAATTTATCCTCATTTAAAAGGGCATTTCATCGCCATATACATTTATTTCCTCATCCTAATCGCAGTGCTCTAAATGCATAATAGGGTTGCTCTTTGCTAGTGGGTTGAATTGAAAAAAAAAATCTTTTTGCTTCCTCCAATTATTCTTATATAGGTAAAATTTGAAGGACTGAAGTTAAAAATGTCTTCTTTTTTATTCTTTCTCAATTCTGTAGGTAAGTACATTTTGTTAACGTTTTCTTGCCTTCTGTTACTCTTTTCGATATTACCTAAAAAATCAAGGCAAAACAGGAAATTACAGTTTATTTCTTTAAATCTGTCACCTTTTTTTCTTTAATTTGACGGACTATTACTTTGGCTTATTTCACCACTTACGTTTCTCTTATTGCTTCAACCGATAATAATTAATTTCTGGAGTTCGACAACCACCTGTGCAATAGAAAGTTATATAATAACGCAAAAGTTAATCATTTTTTTATCCTGTAACAACAAAGGATAAAAGGTTTCATATAAAGAGATTCATTGAAATTAAAATTTACTCTTATTTAATTTGTAATGCATGAAATTCGTTCTAAGTCAAAATTTTGATTCTGCAAAACACTACTCAACGTCAAAGAAAAGCCATGTTTTACTTTGCATTTTACTAAGAGATATAGAATGTGCCATTTAAAATATTCCGTCTTTTTCTTCTTCTTGCGTTTTTTTAGAGACAGCTAAGAAAATTCTTGCTTTAAATTTCTTTTTTCCACCTTTCCCTAGAGTTAATCTAAGAAAGCCTTTGTAATAAATTTTCTTTTTTGCCGTTTTTATTAATATTTTTTTTGGACATGATACCAAAAAATTTTGATCTTCAATTTAGTATTCTTTCTTTTTCTCAAAATTTGTTAAACGTGATTCCTAAGAAAACCTTTTTATTAAATTTTCTCTTCTTCTATTATCTTTCAATCAATATAATATCAAAAATACTTTTATTCCAAATTTTCTTTACCCTCGTTTTCTCAAGCGTTATTCACACATATGAGAACGTTTGTTCTAAATTTCTTCTTCTTCTTTTACAGGCCATTGAACGTGAGACCTATCTAAGAAAATATTGACCTAAAGTTTTTCTTATTGCGTTTTCATTTGGAACAATCCGAGCTTTTTACGTTACCTTGAAACCTGATTTATGGCCAATAAATTATTTTATTCGGAAGCGCAAATTGACCCGAATCGGCAATAATAATAGACATTGCGGAATTTTATACAGATATAATCATCGCGAATTGTCGGTTTCTAAAGGTTTTTTATAGTTAGCAACTTCCTAACCTAAAGAAATCAGACAAGTGAATAGTAATTCACAAAGTGGGTCATCTCTATCTTATAGTTAGATCGAGTTCGCATCTTAATTACAGTTGTGTCAAAGAAACTTCAGAGCAATGAATTATACCAGGATTTAATTAACTGATTCTTTTCTGTTTTTGATTCAGAAGCTTGTCTAGGTTGATTTAAATTTGTTAAAATTGCTTAGGTTACCCAAAGATGTTCCTACATCCTTCAGATTGATTCTTTGAAAGTTTCCTGAAATTGTTTGAGCTGACTGAAAAATTGTGCAATTCCCCTGCTCTGTTGGATTGTATTTAAGTCTCATCCTGAAGGAAGTTCCTAGGATGGACTTGTACAAAGCTACTTCAAGTAGTATTGCTCCTGATGCTACACCTCATGCTAACATTTTTTATAATCAAAAACCAATAACGTTGTTAAAAAACGCCGTCAATGCTTAAAAATATTCGTTCGTAAGTGAAGTGAAGATTTTATTATTGTATTGGATTTTTCATTTCTTGTATTTTTGTTGTAATTTGCATTTATTATTACTTTTTGTTCCCGAACGTGCCCTAAGACGGTAGGCGAAACGTCGAACACTTTTAGGGATCTTAGGCACGGTCCAATCCTGCACAAAGTATACGGTGACCAAAAAAATGTCCACATTTTATTTTCTTCGTTTGTGTTATTACTAATGGGTACGTTTTTATTAAATTTTCACCAAATATGCAATAAGGTGTAAGATTTTAGACAGTGAAGTGAAAAATATCACAGCTAAAATCGATTTTTATACAAAGAGATTCAAAAATGTTTGTCATTTTGTGCAAAAACTAAAAATTTACCCAACAAAAAATTAGCTATTCGTTGAAAAACATTTTCTGAGCAGTCAGTTTTATCACAATTTCCTCAAAGTCGTTCACAATGACAAAATTGTACTCGATGGAGCCATATTTTGGAGCAGGTAACAGTGGGCTTTAAAAATAATTACTAACACATCTAACTGTTAAATAATAGTTTTATTGTAATTTTAAAATTTATTTGAATATGCTAACAATGCTAATATTCTTATCAGAGAGCAAGAACGATAAAATTTTAATGGGAAGAAGGCTTGAACAATTATTAAAGAAATTCTCACCTAACCAAAACTGGTATATAAGGTTTATATTTCGTTTGTTAGAAAAATTAAACAAAAAGATGAAGATTACCGGATAAGAAAAGAAAGTGAATGAGCAAAATCTGTAAGAGTAGAAGGAAATATACAAATTGTACGGCAAAATATGCGAAGTCCAATTAATTTTTCAGCCTCTGGCAAAAAACCACGAATTATTGAAAATGAGTTTGGTATTAAAAGATCGCCTTTAAGACATATTATCAAGTGTGGTCTATAATTGGAGGCATTTAAAGGGGTTCACAAAATTTCCAGTTTCATGTTGTTATTGTGTACAACTTTACAAAAATATTAATAAAATTGTCTAGTATCGAAGTATTTGAAAAAATTAAAAAAAAGTTACATTCAGAAAATGCTACAAACCTTTGTTTTTTTGCAAAACACTAAAAATTACAAATATCTTAGACCCTCTCTGTATAAAAATTGATTGTAGCTGCAAGACTTTTGACTTCATTCCCTAAAAGCTTATACATTACTGCATTGTTGGTGAGAATTTGGTAAAAACAACCCAGTAGTAACAAAATAAATCAACCAAATAAAATGAGGATTTTTTTTGGCTCACCGTGTATATATTTTTTATTATTCTTATGAACAGACATTTTATAAATGTATTATCACCTAAATTTTTTTACACTTATTAATGAATTAACACTGTATATTCAACCTGGAGGAATTCTTCCTCGAAATTTTAAATTTTATTTCAAAGTACTTTATTTTCCCGAAATTTTTAAAATTAGGCCTTTTCTTTCAAATTCTTTTTTCCCCTAGTTTTGACTTTGATCTCTAACTTCCTTCATAACAATTTTGACATTTTTGGATTTTTGGTAAAATCGCAACTTTTCAACTTATTTGTTATTCATTTTTTTACAATTTCTTCGAAATTTCACCGTCGACCTTTCTGTAGAAACTTCGATTTTGATCTCGCTTTAATATTATTTCAAATTTCGCCTACTGTTTCAATATTTCGCCATTTCGCATTTTCTTAATTTGACTTTTTATTAAACTTCTCCTTTTTTTCGAAATTTAACAAAATTCGACGTTTTCTTTTTTCGTAAATTTTGATCTTTTTCTCAAAATTAGTCTTTTTTTCAACATTTTCAGTTTTTCTCAATGTCTGAAAATTTTTGTTTTCGATTTTTATTTCAGTGATATTTTTCCCAAAATATGGAATTTTTCTTAAAGTTCGTATTTTTCAAATTTTGTTCTCGTTCTTGAGAATTGATTTTCTTTGGAAAAATTCGATTATTTCTTCTAAAATTCGCTTTTTTCTTGCAGATTTTTCTCCAGAAATTTCGTCCTTTCTCTAGAAATATTGAAAGTTTTTCAAATATCGTCTAATTTTTCAGAATTCTGTCATTCTGAATTTTCTTTAATTGGAATATGCATGAAAATATGCAAAACAAGTGCTTAAAATATGCACGAAAATTGTCAAAATATGCAACTTTAAATAATGACGCTGTTAATTTACACAAATTTGCTTCTGATTTGAATAATTTTCCTTTTCTTTTGAACAAATTTGTTTCTTATTTAAATAGGTTTAATTCTAATTTCAACAGATTCGTTATTAATTTAAATAAGTTTGTTTCTAGTGTGAACAAATTTATTTGTAAATTAATTAGGTTTTCTTCTAATTTGTACAAATTGGTCGAGAGTTTGAATAAATTAGCTTCCATTTTGAAAAACTTCTACTATGTGTCTACCCAAAATTAAAAGTTTTTCCGAAATTTAGTTTTTTTTTTTCTGTCAAAATCTAGCCTAGAAATATCAACATTTCTTGTTAAAATATGTATTTCATTTTGTTGTGCTTTTCTGGAAATTTGAATTTTCCCTCAAAATTTTGGGTTTCCTATTAAAATTTATAAACTTAAATGCTGTAAAATTTTTCTGTGAATGTAATGAAGATTCTGAGTAAAATAAAATAGAAATTTCTAGTAAAAAGTGAACACCTTAAAAGCAGCTTAATTTTTGTGAAAAAAAGCTCTTTTTTAGCGACTCTTATCGTAAATTTTTAACATTATTCTTATAATTTTCGAAGAAAAAATACATAATTTAAGGATTTTGGTCCAAATTTGATTTCGGCTTGGTAAAAATTAGGTTTTTTTATTTTGCCTTTTTTTAAAATACTTTGAACTTTTTTAAATCTCTCCTTGCTTTTTCAAAGTGGAAATTTCAAAATTTTGACTTCTTTTTAAATTTTGATTCTTTTTTCTTTCGATTCATTTTGTCAGAATTTTTTTCTCAATATTACCGCTTTTCCAAAATGATGACTTTTTAAATAGTGGCTTTTTAAAATTATGGCTTTCCAAATTTAGTTTTAATAAATTCTGAATTTTGTTTTGTTCTGAGTTTGTTGATTTTAAAATTTAGACATATTTTCCAAAAATTCAAGTTGCGAATCGAACACTTTTTCAAAAAGTTCAGGGCTGACTTTTTTGGAAATTTAGACCTTTTCTAAAAATTTTGATTTTTTTTTCAAAACTTCCACTATGAAAATTTTATTTTAATTTTAATTCCGACTAATTTACATATTTAAAATATTTTCAAATATATCGTCTTTTTTTTAATAGAGATTTGAAAATGTCGACTTTTTTTCAAAATATGTGACTTTAGAAATGGCTACTTTTTTAAATGAAAATATCAAAAGGTAGAATATTGAGAATAAATCCAAATTTTGGGAAAACACTTATTTTAAGAAAAAAGATCAAAAATTCCAAAAACTTTACGAATTCAGTTCAAATTTCTAGATATTCAGGTTGTAAGAGAGCAAAATTTTTAGGGGAAAAAAAAACTTCAACGGCATTTCGAAAGAAAAAGTGACATTTAGAGAAAGAGGGTAGATTTTGATAAACAATTCAAAATTTGCAGAAATTCGGGTTTTAAAAAAAGTAGAAATTTTCAAAAAAGGTCATAATTTAAAAAACGGAAATTTTAAAGAAAAAAACGACAAAGACCTAGATAAAAAAGGAGTCAAATGTTAGTAATAAATTTAAAATTTCAAAATAAAAAGACAAATTTTGCGAAGAAAAGAATTTTGAGAAAAATGTTAGGATTTCGATTGAATTTAAAAATAGCAAGGAAACGACGAATTTTGAAAAAAAAATGGTACTCTTTAGAAAAGTGCACTTACACATAGTTTAATATAAATATTCGATCCTTTAACTAAGGACTCTCCTTGGCCCTACCCAGCGCCTATGTTCATGTTAATATATTATTTATTGACTTTTAGTTTTGTAGAAGGGAACCATAGCATTTGGGAGTATTCTACAGGTTACATACCCAACCAACTCGTTCATCTGATTAGTTCTTTGGTTGGTAGGTACTAAAATGAGGTTTGATCCCTTTTTTCTCAGCAAAAGTTATGAATTGTTATAAACTTTATACTAAAAACCAATACTTCAGAATTTGTGATTGTGACCAATTTTATTAATTAAGTAAATAGATTTTGTTAAATCCAAACCTTTAGTTTCAAGCTTCATAATACTCGCATGTATGTGAGAAAAATGATTGCTAATCACAGCTATGATATTTTTCACTGGAATCGTTAAATGCTTTCCTGCACTAACAAACTGCTACTCTTCTACTAGCTACTAGCCTAGTAAAATTTCAATTATTAAGTACCCATCGAAAAATATTGTAAATATAGCGAAAATATGCATCATCATTAGATTTTTATTGAAATATGCAACGTCCAGTAAAAGTGGGTCTCTAATTTTTATATATTATACATTTATTATTATTATTATTATTATTATTATTACAAAAATTTCGAATTTTTTCTGAAAACCGGTCTTTTCAAAAATTTGTCGTTATCCTCAAAATTTGATTTTCTCCGAGAAACTTCGACTATTTTTTTAATTTTATTTTTCTCTAGAAAGTTCGATCTTTTCCTCAAAATTTAACAGTTGTTTTCAAATTGCTTCTAATATTTCAAAGTTTCACTGTTTAGATATCATTTTAATTCGACTGCTTTCGCGTCCCACCTGTTCCTCAAAACCTTTTTCTCAAAATTTCGGGTTTATAGCATTTGTAATTTTTCTCAAAATTTGACTTTTACCGGAAAATGTAGTTTTTTCTTGCTTTCAAAAAAATTATACATCTTTATGTATAATTTTTTTAATTTGCTCACAACGTTATTTTCAAAATTCTGCTATTTCCGAAAGTTTTGACTTTCTTAATTCGACGTGTTGAAATTTCGACTTTATATCGTTCCACGGGATTTCAGGAAATTTAATTTTTTTTTCGCAATTCTCACTTTATCCTCAAAACAGACTTCGTTCTCAAAACTTGGTATTTCCGGTCACTTTTAAAAATTTCGCTTGTTCGAAATATATTCAGCTTTTTTTAAACATACATTTTTTATAGATTTAACAATTTGAAAGATGCCGACTCTCTTCAAAAATCGAACTTCTTCGCTTTCGAAAATTTTGACTGTTTTCTTGTTTTCAAAATGCAGGTTATTTCTCGAAACTGGTTTATTTTCTTAAAATTAGGTTCGAGAAAACTATTCTTTTGATGATGTACATTTCTTAATTTGTCCACAATGTTATTGTAAAAATTATGCCATTTCTGAAAATTTTGACTTTCCTAATTTGACGTTTTGAAAATTTTGACTTATTTCTATAAAAAAATTATTTTTATCGAAATTTCGACTTTGTATCATTCCCTGGTATTTCCGGAAATTTAATTTTTTGTTCGAAATTCTCACTTTATTCTCAAAACAGACCTCGTTCTCAAAATTTGATATTTCCGGTAGTTTTTAAAAATTTTGCTTGCTCCAAGGATATTCAGCTTTTTTTAAAATATTTCGTCATTTTTTTTTATTCAACAGTTTGAAACATAATATACTTCTTCCGGGAATGGGCCGTGTCAAAGAACTACTAAAAGTGGTTTATTTTCGCAGGCAGCCATTGCGGAACATCAACATCAGACCGGACATAAGATTCTTTCTATAATTATAATAGGAAGATACGCGAGGCCATTGAAATCCAAGTTCCCCAAAAACATCAACAGAGACGGAAATCTTCGGGAGTGATCACGCAGACGAATGGCATATAAAGTTTCCCTTTCTTTCCTCTCAGAAGAGTTTCGCCTCTGGTATGGTGGACATACAGAGTTCCGTGCTCTTCTGTCTAAACTTTCTAATACCTTGAAGCAAATTTTCAATTCAGAAAAGTTTCGCCTCTGATATGGTGGACATTCTGATTTACCTTGCGCTGATATTTTGAAATTGGCCCCTTTTTTTATTTTTTATTTTTGTACGATGGTGGGCGAAACGTCGAACACTTTTAGTAGTTTTTTGACACGGTCCAATCCCTGAAGAAGTATATTCTGTACTGACTCTCTTCAAAAATCGAACTTCTTCGCTTTCAAAAATTTAGACTTTTTCCTTGTTTACGAAATGCAGGTTATTTCTCAAAACTGGTTTATTTTCTAAAAATCTGGTTTGAGAAAACTACTTTTTTGAAATTTTCCAAAAAGAAGTCCCAAGATATTGGATTCTTATACAAGATGGTTGCGGTGAAATGGACTAAAATTCCTAGGTACATTTCCAAGGTGAAAATATGATTGATATTTAGAAATACTGGGTTTTAAATGTAAAATATTATTTTAGTTCTTATTTATTTAAATACTAATATCCATAGCAAATTTTGGCGTTTGGACTTCTTCCGTTCAGTTATAAAGGGCGCTCGGATGTTAATTACGATAGAACTTTTTTATAGTTTTGAGTATCTGGTTTTTGATATCAAATTATTATATTCTAACATTTTTTACATAAAAACGGCATACTTTATGAAAGTAGCTATCTGGGCCGTTTTTAATATATCTGGCATTGACCTTCAAATGCTGTTGCTGTTTAGATTTTCTAAAGCACTAGTTGGTTAACCGCTAAGATGAATTCCCATTAAATTTACCTCAAAATACTTCGTATAGAATGAGACATCTCTATTTCTTTTTTATCCAAGTACGGAAATATCTTCGGCATAATTTTCTAGATCGTTGTTAATAAGTGGAGGTAATCGAATGTTACAGGATCTGCTCATAGTCTGCTGCCGAATCATTTCACGATAAATAAACAATTATTGTTTTGTCAGTGGCATGTTAATGGACATAAAATTGCGCACTACTTTTGCTATATTATCCATTCTCCATCTCTACTGATAACGAAGTTACCAATGTTACCCCAGTGGGACGAACTGTATATTTACCTAGATAGGTAAAAAATGACAAGTCGGACTGCACAAGAATTTGTTTTGTTATATGTCTTATAAAATTCGTTCTTGAGGAAATCAGAGCTAGTTGTTTTTGCAAACATTTTTCATGGTATTACCTGCAGAAAAGATTGTTAAAAAAACTCGAATAGAATTTTTAAACGAAACGGAACTAATTAAGAATTCAACATTCCAGTTTCTCCTATCGAGCAGATTATGTTTTTGTGCTTCCCACAGTTCTTTGGCTAATTTTCCCTTTTTATTTTACTACGGTTCTACTTATATGCTAATTAATCCTTTCAGTATATAATACTAAACAAGTAATTAATGCGAATGCGACGTATTAAAGTAGATCAAACTTAAAACGATCTACTTTTCCAGATTATTTTTTTCGATTCCTTTTTTTATTTTACCAAATTTTTGCTGTAACTGTCACCTACCCCTGGCGTCATAGGGGTTAACATTCGTTTATTCTTAGTTTAACATGTCTAAGAAAACCACTTCGGGATTTAATTTAGGAGAGTTACTTTTCGATTAATATTTGCATCTTGATCTAATTAAAGGTCACTGTGGTTACTTTAATAGAATTTGGCAACATTCACTTAACAAATCTGCATTAACGGAGCAACTTTTTTTAAAATTTGTTCTCCCATCGGGCTCGCTTAAGTTGATCATTCTCGACCGCCTTGAACTTGTTCGTTTAAAAAGAAATTATGTCAAGGGTACTCGGAATTAAGCGTCTCCGTAACGCGGTTTAGATGCATGAGGTCTCGAGGTTTCGTCAGTTTGAACAAATTGTGAAAGTCGTTAACAATTACAAATAAACTTTTATTGTTGTTAGTGTAAGAATCAATTAATGGTAAGAGAGTGATGCGAGGAAGAATTCCTATATCGTAGGAACGGTGTCAGCCTAAGAAAGCAAACATATGCCATAAGGAAGGCCTTTAGGTCGAATAATTCAGACTTCATCAGGGGCAATGGCACATGCTATAGACCAACTTTCTCTTCTCGTTCAAAGCAGGAGTAATTCGCTTGGTTCCTATCTCGCTAATCGTCTCGCTCACACGTTAATCATGAAATATTGTATGTACTTGACGGGAATAGTAATAAAAAACAAGATTTTTATTCTCTAATCTCAATACTAATAATAAAAATAATAATAACGGATTCATCTCTTGCGAGAATAAGAAAAATTTTCAAAATACAAAACATATTAAATTTCCCTACCATGCCCCAATAGTCATATTTTATTGAAAAAAAAAAACACCGCGAAAGCGATGAATAATGAATAAATTTTGAAGTTCGCTACACCAATAAATTGTTCAAATAACCAAAAACCATAGACAAATTTTTGAAAAACATCTCAATTCTAATAAGTGATTAATTTGACGAATTTGACAATAATTTTAATAATTTCTATTTTTTAATAGGTGATAGGGTACATTTTTTAAAATAAAAAATCGAAAATTCAGAGCTTAAAAGGTTACATTTACAAATTAAAGAAAAATGCCGAACTTTTGAACAGAAGCAGAAATTTTTTAACAATGTTGAAATTTTAAAAAACGAACATTTAAAAAAAAAGATGTCGAACTTTGGGAAAATCTAACGTTTCAAAAAATTTTACATTTTTTTTATAAGTCATAATGTGACCGAATGAATACGCATTGGCCCCTTCTTGTGATCTCTTTACACCTTGCCCAGTAGGAAATTTTTGTAGGTTAGAAGTTACTTATTTTAAAGTGACTATCTGCTTTTTTTTGTACAAAACAGTTCACAAGAAACTGCACCTGACTATGCTGACTGATGCTATGGAAATATGAGATATAATATGATGAAAGTTAATTTGAGAAAAAGCTGGATTTTGGGAAAAACGAATTTAAATAAACATCGAAATTGTGAAAAAGCGATGCCTAATTTTAAAGAAAAAAGTCTTAATTTTAAAATGAGCCTAATTTTTAGAAATACGTAGAATTTTGTAAAAAAATCGAATTTCCACTTCGGATATTTTAATTATTTATTTAAAATTTGACTTGGGGTTCAAATGGGGTAGCGATGCGCATTATATGGCACTGTTATCAGCCTCTCACTGACCAGTTAAGACTCTCACCTCCAAGTTGGTGAATTCCGAAAACCTGAGTAACCCTGTGGAAGATTGGGGTAACCAACCCCAGTGGGAAACAGGGTCAAGGCGGACGAGATGTTCCTCCGAAAAGGGGGTTGGCACGGGGCTAACAACCCAGTCCGTAAAAATATCTGTTATGAAATCTTAAGTTAATGAAGCCCGACGAATCCCAAGACTACCACAAAAGCACCGAAATAAGGAAAAGGACTTTGGTATTTTCACATTGAATGTAAGATCTCTTGTGGGGAATGGGGGCGCTAAGGAAGGCTCGGAAAGAAGATAGAGAAATATAGGGCTGATATCACAGCCATACAGGAAGTTCGTTGGGTAGGTCAGGGTGTTTTCCAGAAAAGGAGCTATAGTATTAACTATAGCTGCCAAAAAAATAGGCATGAGTATAGCACGGCATTCATTGTAGCAAACAGAGTTAAATATCTCATCATGGTCTTCAAGCCATTTAACCCTCGAATTAGCACTCTGAGGATAAAAGGCAAGTTTTTCAACATAAGCCTTACTAATGCCCAGGCCTTAACAGAGGAGAAGTCAGATGATCTTAAAGACGAGTTCTATGAAGAGTTTCGTCCTCTGGTATGGTGGACATACTGAGTTACCGTGCTCTTCTGTCTAAACTTTCTTATCCTTTGTACCAATTTTCAATTCAGAAAAGTTTCGCCTCTGGTATGGTGAACATACTGATTTACCGTGCTCTAATGTTTTGAAATTGGCCTTTTCATTCTTTCGTTTTTGCTTATTCCCTCATATTCCTCTTTTCATTTAATTTTTCTTTTCTTTGTTCCTAAAGAAGCCCCCTACGATGGTAAGCCAAATGTCGAACATTTTTAGTAGTTCTTTGACACGGTCCAATCCTGGAAGAAGTATATTCTGTACGAGTTCTATGAAGAACTAGAAGCCGCGTGCGACCACTGTCCAGCACATGATATTAAGGTTATCATCGGTGACCTTAATGGCAAAATCAGCAAAGAAGACATATACCAATAACACCTAGGCTCATCTTGTCCACATGATACGACAAATAATAACGGCAATAGACTTGTCAATTTTGCAGTATCAAAGAGTATGGTCGTGGAAAGCACATATTTCCCACATAAGAGAGTACACGAAGTGGCGTGGACCTTACCGGATGGCCAAACGCAAAACCAGATAGACCATGTGTTAATAGATGACAGACATCTCTCTAACCTCCTGGACGTGAGACATACCGAGGTGCAAATGTGGACTCGGATCACTACTTTGGTATGGGTGCGCTTGCGCGCAAGAACTTCAAATGTCCAGAAGACGAGAGAGGGGTGAACGACAGCCTATGTATAATACGTACCTATTAAAAGACGCCCAAACAGTTGAACAGTTTCAGAATAGTACAAATGATACCATAAAAGCATAGAAGAAACTAAAGCAGCATCAGAGGCTTGAATAGCACACAAAGAAGCTATAAAGGCAGCAGCAAGAGACGTACTGAGGACGAAAAGGCATAGAACATCCAAGGATAGGTTTGATGATGAATGCCAAGACATAATGTCACGAAAAAACGAAGCATATAGGTCCATGCAACAGAGAAAAAAACGCGCAGCCGTAGAAAGATACAGACAACTAAGAAGAGAAGAGAAAAGAACATACAGAAGAAAAAAGATACAAATAGAACATAATATTTTGGAGGAGTTGAAAGCACACAGAAATCAGATGGAAACAGGAAGATTCTACCAAAAGGTTAACAATTTGAGAAAAGAGTTTAAGCAAAGGATTAACAGCATGTAGAGATAAACAGAGGAACATAGTAAACGGCAACAACGAGATACTAAAACGATGGGTTAAGCACTTTTGGGAACTGCTCAATGAAGAAACCATGGAAGAACACAATGAGAATCTCTCCACACCAAATACTGAAGACGACATTGTTTCACCAATTCTGAACAAAGTACAAGAGGCCATTAAATACCTTAAAAACAACACATCTCCGGATAGTGATGGCATTCCGTCGAAGCTCTATTAATTCGGAGGTACACATTTGCCGAAGCTTATCTGAATCATGATTAAGAAGGTATGGGAAAATGAGGTCACGCCGCAGGAATGAAGTATTGGTCTTGTCTGCTTTTTACATAAAAAGGGCGACCAATTGGAGTGCTCGAACTACAGAGGCATCACCTTCCTTAATACAATATATAAAATATACTCCCATATTATACATAGAAGATTGAGCCACTACACCAAAGTCGCACTAGGGGAATATCACAGCGGTTTCCGGCCAGGTAGATCGACTGTTGACCAGATTTTTGTCTTGCGCAAATCCTATTAAAGACCACGGAGTACAACTTCGAACGTTCTACTTTAAGGCCGCCTATGGCAGCATCATTAGATCCAAAATATATGAGGCCATGAGAGAACTCGGAATACCTGCTAAATTAATAAGACTCGTTAAAACAACAATGAGTCAAGTACCTGCCAAGTAAAAATACAAACTAAAATATCTGACGTTTTTAGCGTAAATAAGGATTTAAGACAGGGGAATGCGCTGACGTGTCCCCTTTTTAACCTAGCATTAGAAAAAGTAATCAGAAACGCAGGCCTGAAAAATAGGAGCACAATATTTAACAATATTTAAGAGCATACAGAAAATGGAATATGCTGATGACATGGATATCGTCTCACGTACAATACAACATTCCAAAGAGGCGTTTGCCACATTCGTTGGTGCATCAGAAAATAGTAGTCTGACGGTGAACGAGAATAAAACTAAGGTTATGGCATCAGTACCAGGTAATAGAGCCAGAAACATCGGACAAAATATGACAATCAATAATTATAATTTTGAGTAAATAATAAAAACAATATGTCCGAGGAAATAAAACGCAGAATAGTACTTGTCAAGAAGTAGAAAACCCCTCAAAAGCAGGCAAAATTATCATTTAAAACAAAGCTGATGTTGTGCAAAATGTTAGTACTCGAGGTCCTGACGTATGGATCCGACCCTAAGTAAAACTGACGAAACCCTACTCCAAACTTTTGAAAGGAAATTGTTGAGGCAGATCTTTGGGGCGGTATGTGACAACGGTCTATGGCGTCGTCGCTGCAACTTTGAGCTCTATGAGAAAACAAAGAAATGACAGAGGGAAAAGATGTGGTAACAAACAGAAAAACAGGACGACTCAGGTGGGCAGGACATGTCAATAGAGCTGATGACAATTACCCTCCAAAAATGATCATGGTGTCGGAACCAGCAAAAGCTAGAAGCCATGGCAGGCCAAGATTGCGGTAGAAAGATGGTGTCGATGGGCACGCATAAAAAATCGGTGTGGCATTTACACGAGCAAAGTCGATGTCTGAGAGTACTTCCAGCGAACTTGCGTAGTGTAAACAGTCTCTGAAAGCAAGTCGTAAAACTTGAGCAAGTGCTTGCCGCAATAATTACTGGCACGTGTAAACAACCGTAGAGAGTGCTATAGGCAAGTTCAGATTTATTTTCAATTTGTTGGAAGTTGTCTGCAAGTGAGTTGTGCAAGTCGTACATTTGGAGGTAGAAATAGTCGTGTATGGTCAATAAATATAGTCGCTCTCGCAAGTGCTATCGCAAGTTACTATCCCGTGTAAACATTTTACAAAGAATTTCGTGGAACCTTGCATCTGTAAAACTTTTTATAAAAATCCAATTATCTTAAAAATTATAAATTTTAGGAACAATGTTTTTTATTTAAAATAGCCTTAAATCATTAAATTAAAGTTAAAAATTCAAAAATTTATTATTATTATTATTTATTTATAAAAATAACGAAGTTGGTGTCAATTTCCAATATAACCAAAAATACTACAACTTTGCGAATATTTTAGTTGTATTGGTCCTATTGTCTTTGCTAAGTTGCCAACTTTTCAAATGTTTTAGATGAGTACTTTGCCAGATATCGATAGCGGCGATACCCGGTGGAACACTGTATTGAAGTCTAAGAGAAATTTTTGTGTGATTATTGAAGAATGAAGAAATAGTAACATTTGTGGAAGAGTTGGCTGTTCACAAAGAGTGACGCAGTTTATGAAATAGCGCTAAACTGTTTGGACCCAACGTCTCAGCTGACTGTGACGAAAAGAGACAATACATAAAGAAGTATTTTTGCAGTAAAGCTATTTTTGAAAGGAGTGCAAATTACAAAAAAAGAAGCATGAAATTTCCTTAAGGAGTACGCTTGTTCACCTTATTTATTGAGACCAAAAGTAAGATCCATATATCCAATAATTGAATAATGAGATATTGGACAAAGAAAGTAAGAATATGTAAACAATACACCGTTTAAAAGTTCTTCCAATATTTGTGTAAAGTCGTCATTAATTTATCATTTGAATGGTTAATATCAAACTTCCTACATTTCTCTAGTGGAGAAATGGAACCTGTTTACCAATTTCTATCAGCGAGAACGTGTGTCTGTCAAGTTTGAACTTTCTCGTTTCGTTTCTTCATTCTTCTCCTTTTTTTTTAGTTTCGCGTCCACAACTTCCGCTCTTCCTGTTTACATTTACATTTTTTACCCATTAAGTTACCTTAGTCCATTTAGATAATGACATAATAATCGTTCGAAATGCTTTCTGTTCTACAGTAAACAATATTTCGTGTGTGCGTATTTCATTATCAGGAAGTGTAAAATTAGAAAATTAGCGCAACGAAAGCATTTTTCCGCGTAACGTTTGAAACAATTTTTTTGTTTGTAAACATTTTATGGCAACTTCAGGCTGATTAGCATGACATGCGCTAATTTAGCTTGTTTTGACATTGTGTATTTACCAAAAAACGATAAGAGCGAATTATTTATTTTATGATATTTCGGTACTATTAGCAGTATCATTTTAGCCACTGTAATGAAGCAATTTCTGCAAATAAACAAGGAAACCAAAAGGCTTTTAAAATTTCGATTTTGATATGCAAAGATTCAGTCACTGATACCTCTCTGTATTAATAAAATTGAAGCGTCAATTTGTGATATCAAAATAACTGCCTTTTTATATTTTTTATGGGGAGGGGGAGGGTTGGATGTTATAAAGACCTATAAGGATATTTTTACAAATTTTGTCTGCCTGTTTGTAAGGCGTAATCTCTAAATCGATTTAATTTATTTTCATGAAACTTTCATTATTGAATTAAGTATTTTTCTTGGATACTGCTTAGGCTATATCTTCATTCGAATTGAAATATTCTAAAATGTTTATTCAAGGTTAAGTATTAAAAAAATCAATTTTTTGCAAGTATCTTCTTCAAGAGGCCACACATGTGATCCCTAAGATTTTTTTAATGAATACGTTTTAATCTAAAACTTTTTTGTTATTCTAACTGTTTAATTAGGCCTCCATCTGAGTAGGATCTTTATATTACGGCGCGCAGCCCTGACTGCCTCTTCTGAACAATGAATATAAGGGTTGTCTCCAATGGGTTTTTAATTTCGGAATTGCCTTCAGTTAACTGACTGGGCGAGCGCCGATAAATTGTCATGTTGACGTTTATTCGATCTAATTTCAGGAAGATCATTTAACAAAAGTTTCAAATTTAAACTCTAAACTTTGAGAAAAAAATTCAAATTTGGAAAAATGCAATTTCAAATATTTTTATTAAATTTTGACATTTTTTATTTAAATTTCTAGGATTAGAGTGGACATTTCAACTTTCAAACTCGAAAGAGAAAGAGAAAATGTCAAAATATTTGGAAGATTAAATTTTGAAAATATTTATTGCCACTCAAAATTGATTTTTATTGGAACTTCCTTCTTTTTCTTCTTCTTCGTACGACTAGGATTTCTCCCGTTTGTCTGCTTCATTCAGTTTCTGTTGTTGTTGACTGTATGTTGTCCTGTCATCGCTTTTCTGGTCTTCCCACTGATCTTTTGTAATATGGTTTATTGTTTTTCGAGATATTTGCCAGTTGATCTGGTCTCATCCCATCTACATGTTCGTTCCACTTTTTCTTTCTCATTTTCACCCAGTTGTGAACGTCTTGTATGTTACATTTCTCTCGTATATTACTATTTGTTTGTCTATCTTATGCTTTTATTGATCTTAATATTTTCATTACCACACTGCCGATTTTCTTTAATTTCGACTTTTAATTGGAAATTTCGACTCTTAATACAGAAGTTTCCAATTTTTCTCAAATTTTATTTCCCAATTTTTTAATTTAGATTTTATTGAGGTTAAAGTAAAAATACTAAGATGGAATTCAAAATTTGGAGATTACATTTGAAGTTCCAATATTAAGAACTTACATTTAATTTATGGGAATTGAAAAATAAACGTATGCGATTGGATTTTATTTTTAGTTTTTTGTTCTAGTTGGCATATGGAGAATTATGAATACCCTAAATGCTGAAAGCTATAGAGTGATTTGCCCTTTTTAATAAAATAATTATTTATTAACATTTCTAACCCCTACGTTCCAAAATTTAATGATTACTGTCTGAGACATTCTGAACACTGCACCAAAACATTAATGCCTATTTTAGGGTTCCGTACCTTGAAAAGAATAATCACACTTTCGTTTTCGTCCATCCGTCACAAAGAGGGTATCCTCTTAAATTATGTAATGTAGAAATATGAAATTTTCTACAGCGTTAGTTCCCGATGACCTACGTAAACATCGCCAGCCAACAATTAAAAAAGGATAATATTTTATAATAAAATGGGTGGTTAATTTGGTCTTCGAAAAACCAAGTTTTAGTTAATATACCGTGTGGCGTATTATATGAAAGAGCTACCTCTAAGGATCCTAAGTTATTTTTTAATGATTTTCGGTCCAATCGTGTTAAAGATACAGCTCAAAATTATCGTTTTCTTCCTGTTCTGCGAATGAATGCTTTTTATCTGAGACATTATTAACACAGTTATAACTTTCATAAATATTCAGAATGATTGTAGAAAAAATTGCGTACATCTAAAAATAGACATTTTGTTTACAAGAAAAAGAAATAAAGAAAAAGAAAGTTTGGATAAAATTTCAAATTCATACATAAATAAAAATGATTTAATTTGGTGTATTGACTGTTCATTGTAGTAATTGGTACGGAACTTTAATTATGTAGCTCGACTTGCCCTTGGCTGAATTTTTTTTTAGTATCTGTACGTCAATATTTCGCTAAGAGATCTTACTTTGAATATAAAGATATCCATTTTATCATCAATATCTCAGCAAACAATGATTGCACTTTAAATTTAAAAGCAGTTTTGGGTTAAATAAATATCATTAAAGACCTTTTCATGCAATTAAATTTGAAAATTCATTTGAATATATTTTTCAACATTTATAACATAAATGATGAAAGAGGTGGAAACAAAAATGTTTTTTATTTTAATGATGATGGCATAATGTTTACAAAGAAAAAGAATACCTTTGTTCCTTTAATTGCTTTATCAACCATTGATCTATTTGAAATTTTGCAGCACTAATAGCAAAATATTAAGCTGCAGAAAACCTGAACATATTAGAGTCTTCATCAATATTTTGCAAATAAGCGGTAGATTTACTAAAAAAGGTTAAATTGTCATTTTTTCGTAATGTTTTCAAATTAATGCTGAGGGCGAGAAAAACATTTTTTTTTTCAAGAAATCATAAAGACAAAGTTGTCTAAAGCTGATGATCAAAGACGATGGACGTGATGTTTAATTTTATTTCGTCCTTCTTAGACACCTTTGCAAAAGTTTTCTTTTTGGCGAAAACGTCGTTATTTCATTGTAACATTTTTTCTACAACCCCAATAATGCCTCACGGTTTGTGTGTCCTAGGTGACGAATGCTTGTTTCTCAGTTTATGATAATTGGCAAAACGGAAATGCTACACGTTGCAAGATGATAGTCCCCCTCTGACGATCGGCCTACTTCCACCTTTTTCTTTAATAAAATGACTCTTATGGCTTTTTACAAAGGCACTTGCTTTCTATCTAGTCATTGTGGTCGGAAAGTTTCACCTGACAGGTCCTATACACATCGTTAGCCGTCCTAATACGATTAAACGGTACTCGCTATCGCAGCCGAGAACATCTATATTACGCGATACGTAAAGTGAAACTTAGTGCCCCGCATTCTCAATGGACAGGACGGAAATCGCTACGTTCGTAATCAAGTACCTTCTGAGCTGTTGGTGAGTTTAGGACTTTTAACTAAAAGCTTTGTTACTAAAGCCTAAGAAACTGTAGGTATTGTTTTCTTGAAAACGTTTTTATAGTTACAAAAATAAAGCACCGGCACCAAACCCCACGATAGCAGTAAATCAAATTATAAAAAATATTGTTAAAATCTCCAATTTTGGGTCATCGATTATTTTACCTTTACAGGAATCATAAAAGGATCTCTTTTTGAAAAACATTGTAAGCATTGTTTGAAAAAAAAGCCATCCACATGACTGTCAACAGGAAAGCATACGATATATCGATGGTTTGGAAACATCAGTTGATGGTTCACAAACGTCAGTATTCTAACATTAATGACGTTCCATGAAAAATATTAATGCATCGAGGTTTACTATTTTATCTCAAATTTGAATTCACATTTCAAAAGGCATTAGAAAGAAGTCGGAAAGTTTTTATCGTTAATAAAGTCTATTAGTTTTAAAATGTCAAAAAAGTCGGAATTAATAAAAATTATTTACTTTAAATTTACATATGGAATATGTTCAAAAATAGTCGAACTTTATAAAAAAAGTTCCAGTTTTAAAACGAAATTTTTGGCAAAACAAATTTCACAATTACAATTTTAAAAGTTTCACGTAAAAATAGCAGCTTTCAGAAGAAAATCGAAACTAGATACATTTAAAATGTTATCAAAACAAAACAAAAAATGCACCAACTTTTGAGTTTAAAAAGTCTAAACATAGAATTTTGAAAAAAGTTCGACCTCCTACAAAAACTAGATATTTATGTAAAAAATTGAGGGTTAACACGAAGTTTCAACAAAAAAAAATGAAATTTTAAATTTAAATACTTGAATTTAAAATTTGGAAAAAGTCGAAATTTTGGGATTAGTGTTGAAATTTTTGGAAACCCAGTAAATATTTCATTAATTTTTTTATTGGCTTCTTCTGCGCCAATAACAAAATAAATGAAATTAGCAGAACTTCGCAAAGACCATACAGAGAATATCCAAGTCAATATTGTCACGATAAGTGTAAGAAAATTTAACTGAAAAATTTGGTTACGATATTTTAGTTAAAACAATCCGATTAAAAAAAAATTTTTAACTTTAATTTAGAACGTTTCATTTCTTCCCAAAATTTAGACTTTCTTACCGATTTTGTATATGTCTCAAGTAATTCAAAATTTCGACTGTATTAAATATAAGAAAAACTCGAACTTCATAAAACGAGTTTGACTTGTAAACCTACATTTTTAGAAAAAGCTACAATTTAAATTAAAATTGAACTTAAAAAAAATGAAAAGTTTTACGCTTAAAGTGGATTTTAGAATAAAAGTCGAAATTTCGAAAAACACCCAAAAATAATTTTGGCACTTTTGAACCTAAAATAGCAATTTAGAATAGAATCAAAAAATTTAAATCAGAATTTTTAGAAAAAAAAATAAATTTTCAACTTTAATCTCGGAGATTAAAATTGAAAAATAAAATATTCTACTTTTCTTTAAAATTTAGAAATTTAAATCCTGAATGAAGCTAAAAATTTCTAAAAAAGTTCTCAACTAAATTTAAAATTTTGAGAAGAATGTCAATATTTTCAGATTAAGCTCAACATTTTTAGTGCATGTTTTTTTTCCAATTGAATTACTGCAAAATTTAGACTTTTCAAATTTAAACATCTTTAACTTCAAAACCTCTAAAAATAAATTTGACTTTTAACGTGCCATCCTTAGAACAAAGTATACATTAGAAAAAACTTGGGAATATGACAAGTCGTTAAATTTTTTAGTTAAAAATTGGACTAAAAAATATAAACTCGCAATTTTTATACAAACTCGAGAATTTAACTTTTCGTTTGAGCCTTCAAAATTTATATAAAAAATAAAAGTTCGAGATAATAGGTGAAATGTTGTCCTCCTTCGCCAACAAATTTAGTTTTGTGAGTTTTGTAGTTAACTAGAAAAAATCAAAATACCAAAAAGTGTCTTTGTTCGTCCATAAATTTAGTTCTGGTAGTTTTGGGGTTAACTGAAAGAGTCAAAATACTGAAAAATATCTCAAAATTTGTTTAAAAAATGACTTCCAATTTTCACTTCAGTCTCAAAAAATTGCTTTAAAGTCGAATGTTCGACTTACAATTTAGGAAAAAACTTAATTTGAGTTTAAAAATTAGATTAAAAAAGTCTTGATATCTCAATAAAGGGTAAAATATTATTCTTTCTGTTCGAAACTGACAAGAGAACTTGTTCTTAATATATCTAGTTTTTTGGAGTTTTGGTTTTAACTGAATTGTACACTTTTTCCACGGCTTTTGTCCTAAAATGTGACTTTTTAACTTAATCATTCATTTATTTTAAAAATCTAACCATATTTAGTAATGTGAGATGATGGCTGAAATTCTAAAACCTGCGTGATATACCGTTAATAGAAGATACTGAAACGAAATGAACTCCAGAAATTATTGTTGTGGAAATAGAAGCTGCACAAATTGCACTTTCACTTTCACTAAACAATTTTGTCCTTAAATCCTTGTAATAAGTTCACTCAACAAGATACTTATACTAGCGAACAAAACATTTTTATTTACAACCACAGTAACTGGTTATATGAGAAACAATATGCTGTTGCAAATTTTTTCTGAAACACGTGTGGCATAAGGAACGTTTGATGTTAGGAATTATTTTGAGAGAAAAGTAGCATGTTAAGCTTGAAGACGAACGTTCTGCTTATTTTTGAAAATAAAAGTTCAAAGGAAAAAATTTTAATTGAAGATTGAAATGTCGAGAAAAGTTGGAAGATGTGTGTGTTATATAAAACCAATTTCCGTGGTGTGAACTTTTGGTTTTACCAACGATTTTACTTTTTTCTTGATTTTATTTGTCAGCAAAATAACAGATTGAAATAGTTGTCCGCAGACGCAACGTTCTATGTCAAATATTAGTCTCTGGTCAAGTATGCGCCGATGAAGACTAACTGATGAAATTTGCCACATGTTTTTGCTATAATCACATCAAGATGTTTAAAATCATTTACCTAATTTTACACCAGAGTACTAAAAATCAGAAAATAATTTGATTTAAAGAAAAAACAATATACAAATTTGTAACTTCATACCGATTCTCTATCCCATGTAGATTGTTTTGAAGCTTGAAGCTCGACAACCACGTATGCAAGATAAAGTAGCAGATTTTTCCCCTCTAAGGATAAAACATTTTATAAGAAATAACTGCTGTGGAATTTTTAATTCGGTAGAATTATGAGGCTATTAGGGATGTTTCCAGCAAGAAATGCAAGATAATCCTTTGTTCATGTAAAAATATACATTTAGTTTCGGAAAGCGATCGGTAATCAAATAATGCAAAACACTTTTTTTCTATATTTAGATAAATAATATCCCACCAAGGATGTACATAATTCGACTAACTTGAAATTAAATTTGAAAAGTGACGCTCATGATATTTTAATTGGAACAAGGCAAAAGTGAGCCTTGACTTTCACTTGAAACTAAACTGTAAGTGAATTCTTGCTAATTAATGTAAAATCAAACGAATTGCTTCTCGCATAAATCTTAATTAGATTCTGTAAAGGCATATTCCTGTTGTTACGAATTTTCACAAGAATCAGACCAGTATAATATCCGCAAAACTCGTATTAATAAACTGAAATTGGGCGACTGATTTCAGTTGAAACCTACACGGTTAAAGTTAAAGGATCTTCGCTAATTGGAAATTGTCATCATTGAGAATGTTTGCCACAAATATTTATTCCTATTGTCAAATCTCACTACCTGAACGGTTATGTCGTTCATGTGACGATTGCGAAATTAGTAAATAACGAAAACGAAGTGTGTATTTGGCCCAAATCCACCACACCAGCGCCTTGTTGGCCTTAATTATTAATACATTCAGAATAAACACTAAGTTGGGTAATGAGCAAAAATTTACAGTGGGAACTAATAAAGACTTTTAGTTAGTAAAGATTTGTTGAAGTTATAAGTTGTATATCTCTTCTTTAAAAAAATTACTGTATTTTCCGAATTCAAGTGCGTGATTTCTCAGGAAGAAAAAAGGTAAACTAATTAAAGTTTGTTGGACGTTTCTGCTGCTCTGTGCAGGATAATAAAAAAATTGTTTCTCTCTCAACAGCCTTATTTACTTCTATGTCAAGGGCGCTGCGTTTAACACTCTGAAACGCAAACGATCAAAGTGTTTTTCGCGTTCGTTTATAAAGATGAGTTGCAATGTGCAATTTTTTGACTTGGTGATGTATGACAAAGATTTGTCACGAAAGCATATCTCGATTACGTCTACCATAATTACAATAACACCAACATAACTGGTATACCTGTGTTATTAAATTATTAAGATAACCTTTCAAAGAGTAAAAATTTCGAGTAACCTTAGCATGTGGAATAATTTACTAAATGGATCATTATTATTGCATTGAAGCGTAACAGTTGATTATCAAGCTTGAAGATATGACTTGGTCAGTTTCAATGTTTGGACATTTTGACGTTATATATTCCAGTTAAATTGAGGGAGTGTTACGCAACGAAAAAACTTTTTAGGGGTTAAGCCGCTAACGTAAGCCTTGTTTCAGACCGTTTTCCTCGAAGGTAATCATGTCCGTCATAGTCAATTCCACCCAATCTTTGATGTCAAAGGCTTATGATTACTACTTGTGGACGTTATCACTGTCAGGTAAGGAAACATTTTTAGATAAATGAAGAATACATGTATTTCCGTCCGTTGGTCAGTGTTTAAGTAGGTGATTACGTTACAGATCCCAATTCTTAATGGATTTTTAAGATTCATAATAATTGATCTTGGAAGTGATTGGTCAAATACTTTAATATTAATTAAGTTATGTAGTTTATGAGGGAAAAATCAAGCTTAGGAATTAAGGATTCTTATAGCTTTTATATATTTTGTAGATTGGGCTCTTCCCAACTCTTGTGTGGAAGGTTTAGACATAATTTCCTTTAAGTTTTGACAGCAAATTTATTTAACAAGGGGTATTTTTCCATTTTCTGGCAACTTCTTTGTGCTGTTCTCCAAGTAATTTAGTTATATAAATGAACAGAAGAGTAAACCTAATCCTACGGGCGAAATAATTATTAATTAATTACGGATGTATTAAACGGACCTAATCACACCTAACCACAGTATTTATGTCAGTGCCTTAGTTTAATAACTTGCAATAAGTTTATTAAGGTAGTTCACCGGCAGTTCTCCGCAATTGATCGGTGAACTACCCGTGCTACCAAACATAACACTATTACTAGTTTATCAACCAGCTGAGAGTGGTAAAAGCTGTAGAGGGAATGCATTTTGTTAAGTGTTACCCACCCATAGCGTTTACCCTTCACGATTTCTTCTGCACTGACAAACGCCAAGGGCATGATTTTTCTTCTTAAAATGATCAACAAATAATCTAAAAAAGGCATCGATATTTTTTTATTTGAATTCCTGATTCTCGATTTTAATGTTGAAATTTTTAAGTTGTAGGCAGGAAACTCGAAATTTTCAGACAGAACATTTAAAATCAGAACTTGGAGAAGAAATTTAGCATTTCGAAAAAACCAATTTCCAATTTTTTCGATATTTCAATTTTTGATACAAAGATTTTGATAGAACTGTAAACTTTTTAGAAAAAAGTCAAAATCTTAAAATAACGGTAGTAAATTCCAGAATAAATCAATTTTTTAAGAACGTTTTTTATTAACCTCTTTTCAAAATTTTTTTGAAATTTCGACTTTTTCATTCAAAAATTACGTAAAAAATTACATATTTATAAAAAAACATCTCTAATTTTTGAGTTTAAAAACTTCAGACTCAGATACCCCATTTTGAGAAAAAATATTCGAAAAAACCCAGGATCTATAAAAAAGTAAATTTAAGTTTTAAGAGAAAACTTTAAAGAAATATATAAAATTTCGAGAAAAATTTTAGAGTTAGGAAAAAGTCTGAAATTTCAAATTTAAACTTTTTAATTTAAAAGTGAAAATGCTTTAAAATGTTTAAAGCTAATTAATGCTCCAATTTTCAAAGAGTTTTCTGTAACAATTGCACACAACCATAATTTTAGTTTTTTTTTAATTTTCCTTTTGATTTGATATTTTGGGTTTTTTAATTTTCGTGGAGATTTTGAGTTAAAACATAAAATTAAAACAAACTTGTCAAGTTACATCTCCAAATTTTGAGAGAACACTCAAAAAGAAACAAAAAAACTCAAAAATTTAAAAAAAATAAAATTTCCAATTCTATTTAAAAATATAGACCTCAAAAGCAAATATTTTAGTTCTTTTAAACATGTTACTCAAAAATATAAAATGTCTGGAAAAGATAAAATTTTTGAGAAAGTTTTTGTTGAAAGATCTCCTTTGTTTCCAAATTTTAAGTTTTCCTCAAAATTGTATATTTATTTTTAAATTTTGCTTCAAATAAAATTTAGACTTTTTCTAAAACGATAATTTTTATTTGTTGAAATTTAGTTTTGACCTTTCTGTAGAAATTCAAAACTTAAAGTGGAATATTAAATATTACAAATTTAACGTTGAAATTTTGATAAAACGCGAATATTCTACTTTTCGGTATATGGATAAAAATTTCTGCAAAAGGTTCAAACATTTAGCGAGATTAAAGTGGACATTTTGAAATTTATTGATGCTTTTACTTAAACTTTTGTATGATGAATCAAAATAAAAAATGAAAATTTTGAAACTGAAACCTTCCGTGATAGAAGTAGATGTTTTGAGTAGAATTTTGAATTAATGGGAAATTTTGACAAAATATTAGGAGATTTAAGTGAAAATCCAATTTTAACTTTTAAGCTTAAATTTTCTAATTAAAATTTTGGAATCAATGACAAATTTTTGAGAAAAAAGTGGAAATATTCATTTTAAGGTCAAAATTTTTAGAAAGAAATGTAGGTAAAAAAATTTGGTTAATAACATTGAGTTGTAGCCAAAATGGTTGTTAAACAAGATCAAGCTTTGTAATACATTCAAGCTTTGTCAAAAATTCAGGAATAATAGGACGAAAGTTCATGTTCAAATTTTGCGTCAATGATTAAGTTTTAGTATCGAAATTTTTATTTTTAAACTAAGAAGAATCTGAAAAACAAATAAGAAAGCCAAGCTGGAAAACAAGATACAATTTCAAATTTATTTTTAATATTTTGGTTTTAAAATCGTTACCTTAAAGTAAAAATTATAATATTACACCTTTTTCTTGAAATTTAAAATGTTGAAAATCCATAAAAAAGGAAAATATCGAGTATCCGGCTAAAATGTTGAAAACTCATAGTCACAACTCTCAGTTTTAACGTCAATATTTTTAAGAAATATTGAACATTTTGAATCTATACGAAAAACTTTGAGAAAAGTTTCGAAATTTCGGAACTCGGCATCATAAACAAGATTGAGTTTTAGAATAAAATATACTTTGAAATTTAAATTTTAGAAAAATTTTACATTCATAAAAAATTGATTTTCAAGGAAAGTTTCTCTAGCTTTCATGGGGAATATATCACTGGCGCGCGGTGCTATATGTCATTAATGAACTTTAAAATCGTAACATTCTGAGACAGTCCCGTAGGGTTTGGCACTTTAACCCTGCTAACTGGGAAGGATTAAGAAACTTCTCTGCAGTTTTTCCTTGACAGGAAGTCTACTTTAATTCGGACCACCCTTCCTCAGTCGCCGAGTTCATTACTGAAAATATCCTGATTGGTATGGAATGCCTAATTCCACACTCTCAAAAGAAGTCTGCTTCCAGTAAATCTTGGTTCAGCGAAAAATGTGCTCATGCTGTCTCCTCCAAAATTCGCGCATATCGTCGTTGACAAAATAATTCCTCAGTCGAGACTTGGACCACCTATGCAGATGCACGAAATTTTTGTAAACAGGCTATTGACAAAAAAAAGTGATTTCGATCGTAAAATGCGCCAAAGGCTTATTAACTGACCGAACGGTTCCAGGTTCTTTTGGGAATTTGCAAAGTCGATTGGAAAGAATTTTACATTTTCAAATTTTCCACCTTTACTCAATGACAATAACAATATTATGATTACTTCCAAGGAAAAGGTTGACATGCTAGCCTTGATGTTTGCTAATAATTCCAACCTGGATTCTCGAAACGCACAACCTTCCATTCTTCCTATGGTTGGTACTTCGATGCCTGCTACTCCTAAGAAGTGCGCTTCAGAGTTGATTCCTATCCTAAGCAAATTGTTTACATTCTCTCAACAAAGGTGTATCTCCTAACCTGGAAATTTGCTAGGGTGCAGTCTGTCCCTAAAAAGGAAAAAAGAAATTTGGCTAACAACTATCGCCCTATATATTTGTTGCCCATTATATCTAAAGTGATGGAAACAGGTATCAACATCGAGGTTCTCAAATATCTGAAGGAGAATAGAATCATCTCGGACAGACAATACGGTTTCAGATAAAAGCGCTCAATTGGCGATCTACTGGTATATGTTACTCATATCTGCAGTTCAGCTATGAAAAAATATGACGAGGCTGGGATTGTGGCATTGGATATCTCAAAGGCTTTTGACAGAGTTTGGCATTGATCTCTTCTAGCCAAAGTAACATATTATGGTCTTCGTCCTGGATTCTGTCATTTGATATTCAATTTTCTTGCTGACAGATCTCTTCAGGTCCTCGTCGATGGCATCTTTTCCGAGATGTTTGCGATTAATGAAGATATGCCTCAGGGCCCTGTCGTGTCTTCTACTCTGTTTCTATTACACATAAATGATTTCTTAGGTTCAACTTTTAATCCTATATACAGCTACGTAAATAATCGTAGCCTTGTGTCATCTTTTCTCTCCGACAAACGATTATCCGTCCCTGCTTCAGGTCGACTAAGGGAACAGCAGATACAGATGATTAATCGGTATTTCGAAATCATTCTAGAATGGGGTAAAAAAAATCTGGTCGACTTCAACGCTTCAAAAACTCATGCCGCGGTTTTCTCTAAGTAAACATCAAGAGAAAATGGGACAAATATACTAATGGATGGTAAAATCCTCCCGTTGAGATCTACTCTGCCTATCCTAGGAGTGCTAGAACACTAGAATACTGTTCTCATGTATGGAGTTCAGTACTAAAGCACACTTTATCTCTTTTGATTTCAACTGAAAGAAGAGCGATTCGCCTAATTAGTGACATGCGGATGGTTGGTGACTTGACTCTTTTCTACAAGTACCATCATGGAAGATGCTTGCAGAAACTAATAGGATTGATTCCATAAGAGAGGGACAGCAAATTCCTGTGCGGTTCAGCTTGACACACTGAGGACTTCTGTCTATGGAGACTCTTTTTTCTATAGAACTTTCAAGTTATGAAACTCGTTACCGAAAGGAATTTTCCCCAAAAATTGCAACCTATCCCTGTTTAAGAAGGCGGTTCATCGCCATCTCACCTTGTTTCCGCATCCTATTCGTAATGCTTTAAAGGCATAGTGGGGTTGCCCTTTTTGAGTGGATTATACCCAAAGAAAAAACAAACTATGTTTGTAGGTTAGAGATTTCCCATTTTAAAAAATATACAGAATGTTCTTGTTTTAAGTGCCTTAAATAAAACACGTAAAAGAAGAAATAATTTTAAGTAAAAAGTTTTATATAAAGATGTTTCCGGAAACCCCTAGTAAAAAAATAATTTCACTAAAAAGTGTTTTTATTTTTCATTTCCGATGTCTTAAAGATATTTAAACCAAATTCCGCATATATTGTAGATTGATGGGGTGCCATAAAATGTGACATCTCAACTAGTGACGAAGTTACAGGTAATTTTTGATACTAATTTAACAAAAAAAAAAATGGGACGACACTGGATAAGATGAAACGAAATCATATTTTTGGATAAAGCTGCTTCATAACATTTTTCATATTTGTGTCTGTTGTGCCACAATTTAGATCTTAAAAATTTCCCGTAGCGAAGAAACTAATAAGAGTGATGTTTTTCATGATATGACACAACCGGCGACATATACGAGAGAATGGCAAGAGACAAATTTCATTCAGATTTATTTGCTTTATCCAAACGTTATATTTTGCTTCATTTTGTTCCATTTTGTTCAGTGCCGTACCACCTTTTATTTCTAAAATAATAGCGCCACTGGTTGAGACAAACTTTAATTTGTAAAATTTGTGTAAAATTTGGTCTAGATATGTTTAAAAACTCAAAAGTAAATAAACAATCTTTTTTAAATTAAATTTTAACACCTCGTATCTTTTTTAATTAAGAGTTTCCGGATACATGTTTATATGACATTTTTTGTTTAAAGTTATATTTTCTATTAGCTGTTTCATTTAAGGTACTTTAGAATAAAAACACTTTTAAAGTAAATAATATTGTTCACGATTTAAAGCTTTTAAATTCTTATAGTTATTAATTTGCTTACAGTCTTTAATACCAGTACGTTCTAAATTGTTAATCATTATAATGATATGCTCAATACCTACAAAAAAAAGCTTTCAGAATCAATGCGATTTGTATTTTTATTGGAACTTTTTTTCTTTAAGATTCCAGGACCAGGGGATGGCTGTTGGTGGATTCGCCCGGACCCATGGTGCTCTGCACGTGTTTGTATTTATTCCTGGTGTGGATAGGTCCAAAATTTATGCAAAATAGAAAACCATTTAAACTGACATGGTTACTTATCCCTTACAATTTATATATGGCTGGATTGAATGCTTATATAGCAGTGCAGGTAAAGTATTTGACTTTTGAGGATCTGTTTCACATTTTTTGCTTGTACGAATTTTTTACACATTGTCATGCACGTTACTAGGCGATTTCGAACAGAAAAGATGAATTTTGTTCGGAGGGTCCCTAGGTTACTGACAGTAGGAAGCCAGTTGAATGCTTTATAAGTCTTTTTTGTAAGCGTCTTTGTCAAAGTTCTTTGGCCTTTTTGATTATGAATCGTAACTTAAATTATTTTGTTTCCGAGACGTAAGTGTGCTTTTTAAAAAACTTTTCTAGGATGTTTTCACGTTGCTTCAAGCTGAATGTGCTGCTAATTTTGTGACATGTTTGACAAAAATGAAAAAAATTGGAAATTTTTAATCAAGGAGTTTTATATTTTTTTACAGTTATTAACTGCTTCGACCAGACTCAGATATAGTTATATTTGTGAGCCGTGCAGGCAAAGGTATCATCCGGACGAACTTCAGGTGAGCTTAATACAAAATTCCAGAATAAGTATTTTTTTAAATAAAATAGTACCAAATTATTTTTCATAATGAGATTGGCGTAGAAAGGTCATTAAAAGTTTTGTTTTGAACGTCAGTTTTACGAAGAAAGTAAAAATCAACTTCCACTCAATTTTGAATCTGATAAATTTTATTCATGAATTAGACTGGACTAAGGTCACTTTGTGTATTTCAGATAGCAAACGCAGTTTGGTGGTATTACTTTTCGAAGCTGTTGGAATTTTGCGATACGTTTTTCTTCATATTGAGGAAGAAGGATCAACAGTTGACCTTCCTGCACGTTTATCATCATTCCACCATGTTCGCTCTATGGTGGATCGGAATCAAATGGGTACCTAGCGGATCCAGTAAGTCCCAAATATTTTAATCCAATTCAGTCGCATAAAATTCACATTTCTAGCCTTTCTACCAGCGATGGTTAATTCGGCCATACACGTTCTCATGTACTCGTATTATGGCTTATCGGTTTTCGGCCCCCAAGTAGCTAAGTACTTATGGTGGAAAAAGTATCTTACGATATTACAAATGGTGAGTTTATTCGGTCCAAGGTTACAGGGAAAAAGTTTTCAGAAAAAGTACCATTAGTAATGCACTTTTAAATTGATTGGTCTATTTGTCAAAGTCAGATAAAGTAATTTTAGGAAAATGCACAAGAAACCTTGAAAATAATTTATTTTGTTGACAACGGCAATTAATCATTATGAATTACGAATAAGCGTTCATCCATAATTTTATTTGCAAATTGTTGGTGATAACTGTTCATTCGGAATTCTATTTTAATGCAATAATTATTTCATTATTTCATAATGCTCACTTTTTGTTTGGATTAATCTTCGTTGAAATTGTCAAGTAAAAACCGATAAACCGAGATTCACCTTGATTACAAATCAAATGTTTAAGTTTTGTCGTCATGTTTAGGAGAACCATAAGGTTTTTCTCCAATTAAAAATGTATTTCTTAGATCCATTTTATAATAACCATATTTAAATTTAATCTGCATCATTAACAATTATTTTTAATTAATAAGTTACTCTCGAAGAGAATCAAAATGGGAATTGAAAGCAAAAAAATAAATTGTACATAAATTAACCAGTAGTATGGTAAATTTTTTTATTATATCTACAAATATTTTTAGTTAATTGTCTTCTATATTTTATACAACCTGATCAAATTATATTAAATTTTAGATCCAATTTACGTGTGCCTTGATACTAGGAATAAACGGCATCAGAACTGGGTGCGATTTTCCCCTGTGGATGCACTACACTTTAATCATCTACATGCTGTCTTTCATAGTGCTTTTCGGAAACTTCTACGTCAAGGCTTACATAGAAAAGGTAGGTATTTTATACAATTTGGCACGAACAAGTACTTTTTCATATATGGCGCCAACATTCCCCCCACCATGAAAACAAAGTTTTCAATTCAAATTGTAAGGGGAACACAAACTATTCCTCCCTTAAAGAAACTAAAAAATATTTTACACAGCAAACATAATTAATAACATAACCTAGCCCAAAAAATTAAGAAAACAAATCTAAAATAATTCATATGAGGTACTCATAAGAATTAATCCCCAAAACATATATATATATATATATATATATATATATATATATAAACCACCAAAGAGAAAAAAAAAACTAAAATAAAGCATGAATAAACCCAAGTCTTAGTTTATTGCGTGGGCAAGGGGCAAATTTTTACCACCGGTCGCGTAAAAACTCCCTTGCTCGTTCTAACCGTAACTACTCGAATAGTACCGTCTGCTTCAGGATGCACTTGCGTTACTATCGCTAGTGGCCAATGAAGCGGAGGAGCATTGTCAGTTTTCAAAACAACTACAGTACCTTCTTTTACATTAGGAGTCTGCTTATGCCATTTTCCCCGAATTTGAAGCGTAGTTAGATATTCTAAGTACCACCGCTTCCAAAAATCTTGCACCATTCTATCAATTAACTGAAAACGATCTAATCTATTCATTTGAACATGTGTAACCTTATCCGCCGGTAAATTAGTTAACGGTGACATTGTCAAAAAGTGTGCCGGTGTCAGTGCCTCAGGAGCAGATGGATCTGCTATTAAACGACATAGTGGCCGCGAGTTTAACAATGCCTCCACTTGAGTTAAAAAGGTTGATAGTTCCTCGTATGTTAACAATTGATCTCCTATAACCCGATTTAAGTGACTTAACGTTACTTTCCCAGATTTCTCCCATATGTGGAGCCAATGGCGGATTAAATTTCCACTCTATTCCACGAAAAGACAATTCTGACAACAAAGTATCTCTATACTCTTTGGAATTTAAAAACGTATACAATTCTGTGAACAACTTATTTGCCCCTATGAAATTGGTACCCCGATCCGAATATAATACACTACAAGGGCCTCGACGGGACAAGAATCTTTTAAAAGCTTGCAAAAAATGATCCGTTGAAAGTGAACTCACCAGTTCCAAGTGAACCGCCTTAACACTCATGCACACAAATAAACATACATATGCTTTGTGAATTGAGGTTCCTCTTTTGCGTCCTAACGTTATATTAATTGGTCCAAAATAGTCAACACCTGTATGAGAGAAAACTTTAACTTCCTGCACCCGAAAAGCAGGCAAATCTGCCATCACAGGATTTAAAGGTTTTGGTCGTGACCGAAAACAATGATTACATGCATGCACCCGACTGCGAATCAAATTACGACCTGCCAAGATCCAAAATTTTTGCCTGATTATTGCCTCCAATAAATGAGGACCCGTACGTAAATTGGTCTTATCATAATGATCAACTAATTTAATCGTAAAGGGATCCTTTGCAGGTAAAAGAAGAGGATGCCGTTGATTAAAAGTTAACTTTGCGTGACCAAGCCTACTCCCCACCCTGAGGAACCCGTCCTGAACAAAGGGGCGCAACTTTCGTAATCTTTCCGAGCACAGTTTTCCCGCTTTCAACCGCTGAATATCAGATCCGAAATGTTCTAGTTGCACCAATTTAATAAGCATTAGTTCCGCTTTAGTCCAATTCGCCGCCGTAATAACTTCATTCAGGGGTAACATTTATAAAAACCGAAGTACCCAAACTGTAACCCTTAACAATAAAACCCATGAGGAAGACCTGATAATCAAATTATATAAGGGATGTTTCTCCTTTTCAGTAGTATTAATCAAAATAGTTTCGCTTTCTTCGGAAGAATTTTCCTTTTGACAAACTACAGTAACAGGCCAATAACTTTCCTTTTCCACTAACCAGGAGGGCCCCGAGGTCCATAAAGTCTTATTTATTAACTGCGTAGGTAAAATTCTCCTCGATAAACAATCAGCAGGGTTTTGAGTTCCCGGTATATGTAGCCAACAGGCTTCTGGCAAATCTTCCCGAATTTGGGCCACCCGATTAGCTACAAAAATATCTTTGAGATAAGCCGCCTTTAACCACTGAATTACGGTAGTTGAATCTGAGAAAGCATATATTTTTCAAATCAGAATCCTTTCAATGTAAACAGCATTAATATGTTTCACCAATTTGGATAATAATACCGCGGCGCAAAGTTCCAGCCTTGGAATAGTGACAATCTTAAAGGGAGATACCTTTGATTTTGCGCATACTAAATTAATGGCTACTTTTCCGCATGCCTTAATTGTCCGCAAGTATACCACCGCCCCATAACCGTTACTGCTGGCATCTGAAAAGCCTATTAATATAGAAGGCGAATTCTCCTCAGCATACACATGACGCGGTACCCGAAATTTATTAAGTTCTGTCCATTCACCACGTGCTTTATCCCACAACCGAATGATATCCTCTGGCGGATCTTCGTCCCATCCTAATTTTAAACTCCATAGATTTTTAACAATCAACTTTAAATAGAAAATAAATGGTGCAATTAAACCGAGTAGATCGTAACATTTCGCCACCGCTGACAAAAGTTTTTGTTTAGTACATTTCGCATCAGGCATCGGTAAATTAAAACTCAAAAAGTCGCTATCTGGACTCCACTGCATACCTAAAATTTTCATGTCTGTTTTAAATGTAACCGTCGATAATAATCGTTTCTCAATAGGTATTTGTTCAAGCAAATGCATATTGTTTGTTGACCATTTTGTCAACTCGAATTTTCCCGCCTCAAAAATATTTGTAGATTCCTGATATAATCGGTACGCTTCACTAAATGTCGCTACACTTGATACCAAATCATCCATGTACAAATCTCTCTCGATCACTTTAGACGCCAAAGGAAATTTATGACCATCTTCATAAAGCAACTGCTTAACCGTTCTTAAAGCTAAATAAGGAGAGGCTTTAACACCAAATGCTACAGTATTTATTTCGTAAATATCTACCTCATCCTCTAAATTAAACCTCCATAAAATCCGCTGAAATCTGCCATGGTCTTCAGTAACGTTGATTTGTAAAAACATGCGTTTGATATCCGATGTTACCGCAATTTTAAATAACCGAAAGGTAATTAACAAGGTGCAGATATCCGTCTGAAACTTAGGACCCCCGTATAATAAATCATTAAGAGAAACGCCATTTTCTGAAGGCGCATTAGCATCTAGGACGATAAGTAACGGAGTACTAGTACTTTCAGGCTTCAAAACAGCATGATGCGAAATGAAAAAATGATTTAACGCCAATATTTTCCGGAAATACTTTTCGCATATACCCTTGATCTACAAATTCCTGCATAACTTTATTATACTCTAATCGCAATTGTGGAAATTTAATAAATTTATTTTCTAACGCGAGTAATCGAGATTGAGCAGCCACTTTAGAATCACCTAAATTTTTTGGAGAAATTTTAAAAGGTAAAGCTACTGTGAAACGTCCCGTTTCATTCCTACTATATGTACTTAAGTAAATTTTCTCGCACTCTACTTCTTCCGGATCTGTTACTTTATTTTTGGGCACCTCCTCAACTTCCCAAAATTTGCCTATCAGATGCTCAATCGAAGTATCGCTAATTAAGGTACAAAAAATCTGAGAGTTCGCCTTTGACATTAAACCCGGTGCCTTACCCATCACTACATAGCCTAACGTCGTTTGAATAGCCTTCGGTGATCCCGCTGAACCCGATAAACGACCCGAACCTAATAAAATGGAAAATATTTCCGGTCCCAAGATCCCATATATTTCCTGTGATCGATAGTAAGCATCATCTGCTAATGGAACGCCGATAAGATGAGCAAATGTACTTGTATCTACTTGTGCCCTCGGTAAATTTTCCGAAATCTTGTCCACTAGCAAAACTTTAATGGCATATTTTATATCCGAATTGTGACGCGATGCAATGATTAAATCTGCAACGCCTTTTACAGGGTGCGAACTTTTCCCGAGACTTTGTACCGACGAATAAAATTTTGAAATATTTATTCCCAATTTTCTACGACACCTAATCGTAAGTAAATTAGCTTGGCTCCCAGTATCCAATAAGAATCTAGCCGTTTGATTTTTAATGGGACTGTTTATAACATTTACAACCGCCGTAGACAGCAAAACCGTACTGTCATTTTGAACGCTATGAACAGTGGGATAGCAATTATTCACCATTTCTGTTCGCTCCGAATTATTGGCACTTGAAGTGCCCCCGAACTGGGCAACATTAGTGTTATTAGTTATTTCTTTTGTTAGACCTCGCTTCTTCCGTCACTGCTGGGAAAGAAGTATCCATGCTTGTCTTCCCAGTATGAAGCAATACGTGATGACGTTTGCCACATTCCGTACAATTCCGTTGTACAGGACAAAAACGTACACGATGATCTGAAGATAAACAATTGTAACACCAGTTATTGTCCTTTACCGCTTCATACCTTTTTACTGATGTTAAACATTTAAATTTTTCACATTGACTTAAATAATGTCCCCTTTTATGACAATAAACACAACTGTTTAATATTTTGTTACCCGTTTTGGCATCCTTATTGCCGTCACTTACTACAAATGATTTAACAAAACGCTGTTTTCCTGGTACGATGTTATTTCTTCTGACTTCTGGCTTCCGACTTAGGGTTAATATTTTTGATTGTTCTTTAACAAACGTAATTAACTCCTCATAGGTAGGCATCGCTAAACCCCGCCTAAATAATTCAAATGATTTGACAGTCTCGACATCTAGCTTTAACAAAGCATGATAAACTAACATAAAGTCCGCAAGATCAGTTATCCCCAAATTTTTTAAGGCACGCACCGCTGCGTCGAATTTTTCTAAGAACAAATTTAAATTTTTAGAAGATTCTCCTTGAATCACCTTAAACTCCATCATCTGGCCTAAATAATTGTTTGCTAAGGCTCTTTTATTCTCATACTTGTCAATTAATGACTGCCAAATTATCGCATAATTTTGCCCTGTTGGAGCTATCCCCGAACAAATTCCTAAAGCCGACCCTTTTAAATACCCTACTAGATAATGAACTTTGTTCGTATCAGTTAAACTACCATTATCATGAATTAAACTTTTGAAAACCGAATAAAAAGTTTCCCACTCCCGAATTTCCCCCGAAAAGCTAGGTAATTCTATCTTTGGAAGTCTAGGAACCGAAAAAGAAGCCGCCTCTGGTTTCTTCAATTTGTCTGCCGCTGCATGTATATAACAACATAATTCATTAACGGTTCGCAAAATAGCAAAATCTGGAACGTAATCTTCGTCCAACTCAATACTATATTTTGCAATTTCGTCAATAACACCTAATAAATCTTTACGTGTTGTATCTATAGACCGATATAAAACTGTCAACCTGTTTAAAGAGTGCTTATCATCTAACTTTTTACTTAAATCCAAAAGCGTTTGTAACATTGTGAACAAAGATTCTTTTTTAGCCGTTAAAAGACTTATAGTTTGCTGTGCGGTTCCTGGCATTTTCACGTGAATTCAAAAGTAAACTATCACCAAATGATTGTTATTCGATTTTGAAAGCAAATAATTTTGTTTGTTGTTTGAACTGAAACCCTATTTTCAGTCGCCACAATATCTAATAATTACAACCAAATTTTCAAAATGTTAAATTCCATTTTTATAATGGTACCAATTTAATCGTATTGTGCCAGCAAGTCAGAATATGATAACCGCGACGAACGTAAACATCCAATACAAAAACTTTAGGCACAAAAAACCACAAAAAACTTTAAGCAGGTGAAACCGATCTGGTATAATTTCACAAAATTTAGATCCAATATTATCCCGAATATGGAACAAAATAACGTCCCGATACGTTATGTTAGAAAAGGCAGTGCTATTAATTACTAAATTACCAAATTAAATTTGACCGTTTCAAATTTAAAAACCGAATTAACCTTTACTAGACCGACTAGAAAACTATCCGAAATTCCGAAATCTAAATTTTGTAAACCCCGATGGTTTTTAAATTAAATTTAGATAAAGCAAAAACTGATTCAAATCCGCTCGAAAAGGACCAAAAAAATGTATGTACCGCAAAGATGATGTCAAAAAAATAATGCATAAATGACTCACCTGAATGTCCGGTGTTTTCTGCCTAAGGTTTGCCAGGAAAGGGAAAGGGACATAGGAAAAACCCCAGAAAAACACTAATTAATTAACCGACCGAAATTTCTACCACTGCCTTCTCTGGTGGTCGCGCAATAATCTGGTTTTTCGTTATCGTATAAAACACCTGCTGGCACCAACAAGTACTTTTTCATATATGGCGCACAATTCTTAGGTACAAATCGTGATTTTGTAACGCACAATCACTTTATTTGCTTAATAATAAATTTAGTTTTCACATTTTGAATTTATGCTTAGGTCAAAATATATTTAAAAAAAAAGCATTTCCTATTTCCTACTGCAAAATATAAGAGAGGGAAAATGTCGATAAACGTATGGTGCGTTTACACTAGACACTTAATTCTGTACGTTTCTCTCTGACATAAAATATATTTTCTCTCTGACATAAGTGTCAGCTATCCTGAGAGAACCTATCTCCTCCCAGCTGTGTAGATAAGTCTCTGGTAGCTTCTCTCAAGATAGTTAACAGATGTCAGAGAGAAATGTACGGAATAAAGTATCTAATCTAAACGTACCCTCAGAAAATTTAATCTGAATTTACTGTTCGGATCTTGAATTCATGCTTATGTCAGAACATATTTTACAGTTAAACATTATTTTTTCAGAAAAGGCAAGTGAGAAAAAATTTCGGTATACTTAAAAATTTCGAGAAAATTAAATGATACAGACTTTGAATTCATTTTACATGTAAGACCAGAGGGTTTGATCCAGATATTTTCATTTTAAGAAAATTAATCATTGGGTTTTTAATGCTCATGTTATTTTAAATATTATTCAAACATTTTTATCATTCCAAATATTTTTATCTTAAATGTCATTCTCGAAACATTACCATTCCAATCAACATCATCGCCATTCCAACAATTAAAATCATAACCTGAAACTTACCAGAATTACCATTGTCTTGAAATCCAGCCATTCACATGGCTTTTGGTTTGATCTGAACGTAGTTTTTCCTGCAGGGCAACCAGGTGTTCTTCGGCATGGATATGGGTTGTGGCCAAGGCAATACTTACGCGGAAAAGCAACTGAAAGTTCCCCAAGTGGAACAGCGACCGATGAATGGATTGAAGCACAAGACTGAACACTTGAGTAACGGACACGCTTTGGAAAATGGATCGCACATCCTTCACACAAATAACGTCGAAAAGAAAATAAATTGATTGGGGGTAGTGAGATAAGCGTAATTTTAGAGTTATTTAAGCATTTGGTCCATTTCGGCTCCTTTTTACGTTTCATCCTTGGTGCTTCTAAAAAATTTCCATTGTTTCCCTGGTTACTGTATCTTCTGAGCTATTTCTACTGAATTGGATCAAAGCTTTTATGGGAATTAGTAAAAAATGTGATAATATGCATTTGAGTAAATCAAAATCATGTTCTTCCAGAAATGATTAAATCACTTGATGTCAATGATTACGTATACCGTAGTAAACACAATTAAAATAGAAAATAATTTATTTTTTAAGTTGTACAGTACAAAATGAACTTTCCAGCTTTCTTCATCTAAGAATGTTTTAAACTCTAGTTTTCGTTTTTGGGTTGAATGTGACACATGGAAGTTTTTTTCGTAATCTATTGCAGTAGAGTGTTTCTTAATGCCACTGCCAACCTGCACTGTTGTTTTGCGGCTGCTCAGGGTGTGATTTTATAAACAAAAACATTTGTTACCCTGTTTATGTACTTTTGACAATACAAGATGTATCATTGAACTTCATGTATACCAATAAAGTATTGGGATATTAATACAGAATTTTATTATATTTACCTATTTTAATTTTTTTAATTATCTGTGATCATTGTTAATTTTGGATTTAAAGTAGAACGTTTTAGTTTAATTAGGAACACGAAACTTGTAAAGTTGTATATGGAAAAAATAAAATAGAGAGAAATAGAAATAAGTTGACATTTCAACTTGTAACTCTATAGAGTGAAAAAATCTTTATTTCCACGACAGTGATCTCATGAAAGGTTAGAGATACAAGGAAGCTTAAATGGGCAAAGTACTGCAGAATTGAATGCCTAACAATATTCTGCTCAGAAAAAACAGTCGAATCCCAATTCCTCTTGATTTTATTTGGAAAAAACTGAAAATCGCCATTTTTAATTAAATTGTTTATTTAAAATCCGATCGAAAAAATAAATCAAAACCCGGATTTAATTATTCTTTAAGGCTTTTTCATTGGTTTAGGGGAAATACGTACAAAATGAGACATACGTACAAAATGACATAGGCGGCATAACTCAAATTTAGCGGACTTGAGCTCACAATTGGAAATCACATAACTTGACCCAAATAGCTTTCACGAACCTGTAAAACGGGAACAAGTCCGGATCATTTATGCCGCTGTCAAGGCCGACGATAAGTTTTTGTACCTTAAGAGTTTTTCCTTTACAAGTCTTTTGTAAAGATAATGCATTTTTCGCCATTTTACTTAATTTAGCTTTTAAGAATTTATTGTTGCCTACAAATAACTTCTAGGAAAAAATCCTCTTTCTATTTATTTATGAAGTTTCTATTTTTAAAACGTATGAACAAAATAACATACATAGACAAGTAGCATAATGATCTTGCTGGACCTTCTTTCTGGATGCATTTTGGGCAAATTTGAAATGCGAGCATACATAGGAAGTGAAGTATACTTCTTCTAGTATCCATGAATCAACAAGCAGGCCATTCATCTCAGGTTTCAGCAGCAAATACTTATCAAGAATTAGTTTCAACTTACCTTTCAAATAAAGATCACTCAGATGCTGCTTATAAAGAATATCCATCGCCTTCTAAAAGTACTTTGATTATCACTATTGAAGAGATTTATCCAGTTAAAAAGGATGTTTTATTAGTGGACAAGAGAAAGATCAACTAAAGACTCAGCATGGACCCTTCAGAAGAAAGCTTAAAATAATAAAATAAAAATAAGTTAGTTTTGGAAGTATAAACTGAAAGTAGGTAAAGCCAGAAAACAAAAGTAAAAAACTAAAATCCGCACTGCAATTTGTCGTCTTTATTTTCAATGGTAAAACTTGTCTTATGTGTTCAAAAAACATGCCCCCGTCATTGTGAAAACGGCACCAAATGTTATTTACGGAATTCAGACCCCTAGTTTGGCATCAAATGGAACGTTAATAACATGAACTTAAACATATTATCATTTTGCAACCTACATCCACCTTAATTTACCATATAAAAAATACTGTTTAAACAGCATCAGCATTTTATACGGAATTTTCCAGTTAGTAGAGTACCAAAAATGAGACTTAAAAATGGACTTCGACCTTTGGAGAAAAAAGTTGACAAATAACGTATAAACAATTACCGCAAAAATGGAAACAACTTTAAGATTTATTTTAAATTTTGAGATTAGAGAGAACATTTGTTGTTGTTTAAATTAAGACTCTTTGGTTCTGTAAATTTTGACATTAAATTTACCCATCGAATTTTAAAATTTGTTATTTGATTACGTTTTTTTTTAAATTTGAATCTTTAAACTTAATCTAAGATTAATAATCTATTTAAAATTGATTTCAGAGAATTAAAAAAAAAAGGTAGCAGCATCTGTAAGTTTTTTCTTAGTATACCGATCTGGTGAAACTGGATAAAATTGAAATTATTCTTTGGTTATTGAGTTTTAAATTTAATAAACCTTTTGGCCTACCTACCAGTTTGTCTATTAGATTCTAGAGTAGAAATTCCATGTTTAAATTAAAATAATTTGCGTTATATTTCGTATTAAAAACCAACATTTACCTAAAATATAGTTAGGGATTGTATTAGTTTAAACTCTTAACAGGGTTAGTAGAAATTGGGTCATAAATTGTCGAAAAGTTAGAGGTTTTTTCGATATAATAATTGTTGCTCAGAAAAATGAGTGCTTGCATTCCAAGACTGTTTGACCCATATATTAACATTTTTTTTAAATAAAAAGCTTGATTTAGCTGAAGGATAGAATGCAGATCAAATTTGTTTTTGAGGCCATCTCATACATTGTCTTAGTCATTGGCTTATTGCGAACCGCGAATGAATATTTTTATTTGAGGTATTGTCAACACAGTTATCAGTTCCATAAATATTTGAATTAAATATAGAAAAAAGTGTGTATATCTAAAAATTGACATTATTTTTATTTTTCAATTATAACAAAAGGAAATAAGGATAAAATTTCAAATTCATACATCAGTAAAAATGACCTAATTTGGTCTGTTGACTGTTCACTGTAGTCATTAGTACGGAACTCTAATTATGCGAGCCTGACTCGCTCTTGACTGAATTTTTCTTCTTTTGCTTTCTTGTCTGTCGGATTGTCTTTTCAATGAAATCGATTTTAAACTAACTTCTTGATGAAACTTTAAACATTGTACACAACTGGATAAACATTTTAATCAAATCATGACACTTATTTCAAAAGAATGACTTTTGAAAATGATCAGGTTTTCCTTCCTTAGGCTTTTAATAACTGTTGCAACCAAAATATGTTCGTACGCAGCGTCTCTTGTTATCACAGATGAACATAATTAAGTTGGGTTCAAACCCGATGTCTCCAAGATATCCTTTTTTAAATAGAGCTGCTGTTTTTAATTTGAAAATAAAAAACAACAGTGTTATTTTCTAATTTTGAGTTTTCGCTCGGTCGGCAGTCCCCATGACTACCTTTTTCTTGGAAGAATTTAAATCATGGATCAACTTTTGCTGTCATAGGTTTCATTTGAGGTTGAACGTGACCTATGTCACAGAGTCGACGTTTGAATTGGATTAAGTCATTGTCATTTATCAACAGTCAACATTTCAACGTAATCCATTCTAATCAAAATTTAATTGCTTTTTTTGGTGACCTTTAAAATTCACGTGCATAATACTCCAATCATGCAAAATTCAAAGTTATCAAACAGTGAGTAGTTATACATTTTCCAATTAATTTTTAAGGCTTGTAAATCATCTAAAATTACTTTGAAGCTGCATTATTGATTATTATTTTTTCATCGGGCAAGTATAATCGAAGAGAAACCATAATTCTAAGCAAACATAATTTAGAAAGCTGATGCAATTAGTCAGCTCATTTATACTCATTCAAAAACATTGAAAACTGAAATATTGCTAAGATTTTTCTATCATCTAAAAGTTCAATGAAGCTGCCCTATTGTATTTTTCAGAATTTTTTTTCACACTCACATATTTCACGCCTCCACTTACTGATTGATGCCATACAATTTAAGAATTGGCCTTTCCTTTCTTTGTCAACATGAGCTAGAACTTATCATTTTATTACCTTTCAATGCGTTTGTTAGTTTTTTTATTCTTTTTTGTTGAATATATTTTTGTTGTCTATAAACACACTTTAATGAATTCTCATAAAATTTTTTTTCAACAATAATTACATTAACAGTTGGTTATTACCATTTGACAAATTTAACAAAAATGTGTTCTAGAACCCTTCATCTATATCTAAAATTTTTCTTTATTTCTTATTGGTTTCCCATTTTATTTATACACTGTTTTGCTATATTCGCTGATAATAATTGTCGCCGTCAAATTTGTTTCAAATTCTATTGAGATAAAGTGTTTTTTCTCGACAAAAAATCTAAATGCAACTAATAACTAATTACTACTCTGTAAATTTGTATCTATGTTTATTTGAAAACAAAATAACTAAACGAATTTGTTTCTATCACATTTGATTCATATATGGACCGATATTTAAGCAGCGATGCGCTCTTCTTCTTTTCGTTATTATCAATCGGGAATTATGTCATATGTCACTTTCTTTGACTGGAGCATATCAGAAGTTATTTTAAGTATTCTGTCAGTTTCCATAAAAAAAATATTTGGTCGTTGAACCCTCCGTGACCACAGAAATGTAAATTCTTTTAGCCAATATAAAAAAAATTACCCTATTTCCCACTGCGACTTTCAGCTTTAAAATCGTGGTCAAAATTCAAGATGCAAGTAATTGGTAAGGACTCTTGGGACTTTCAGTGCTGCAATCGTAGAAATTGCAAACAACTATAATAACTATCGTTTGCAAGTGCAGCATTTACACACTTATTGATTGCGCCTCTCGGTACTGTCACAGTGAATCCGCAGGAGCGCGTGTGCCGTCGAGATGGAGCGCCGCGGCGCGCGTCTCGAGGCTGCCTGGCCGAGACAGTCGACCTGTTGGTTGCCAAGTTATCCATCGCTAGTAAACACCACACCGCATATGGCCTAGTACGCGACGCCGATACCTTCCGACGACTTCCACTTTTTTTCAAAATCAGGTAAGAACTCATCTTTATCCCAGTATTGCTCCTGAAATTAAAGCGGAAATTGTCCGGATTAACGATATAGGTTACGAGTAATCGGCGGTTTATATCTTGCTAAGCTCTTCGGGTAGCGTGAGCCCTTTTGTCTCATTTGACGCATTTACGAGCTATTGTTGGAATTAAGTAGTGTTGACTGTGAGTAAAAATCCTTGGAGCAATGATTTTGAATGAATCTTGAATTTTATCATACAAAAACCAAGAATCCTTAGAAGAGGTTATTTAATTAAAACTGTTTTACGTATTTATATCCTCCTGCATAACTAAATAATCAGATTGGTTGCGAGTAAATGAAAAAAAAATTAAAATTTTCTAACCTTTGTTATTTTCTGAGCAGTGATTACTCAAAATAACTTATATAACAAGAAATATTAACGATTTTAATTTTAAAAAGTTGCTCCCAAAAAGATGCTGATAAAAGTCCTCGCAGAAATTTTCTGTAGAAATATTTATTTCCAAAAATATCAACTTTTTTAAAAGATTTAACTCAAAATTTCTTCTCTTTTTGCAACAATAGTGCTAAAACTTGATTTATTTTGTAGCTCTTTTCTTTGAAATTTTGACTTATTTTCAACACTTCTAATTTAAAGTGAACATTTATATTCATTACAAAAACCAAAATCATGTTTTTCTTAATTTTTTCCCAAAATTTCATAGAATTTTAGTTTTTCCCAACATTTTTAATTGTTCTCTAATTTTTAACCCCAAATTGTAAATTTTCTATTACACAGTGTGTCCCACCGCAATCGATATCTGGCAAGTACCCAGTTATAGTATTTCCGGTTATACCAGAAGCTGACACCAAGTTCGTTATTTTAAATGAGGCACCCTATATATTTTTACATTTTTGGATTTAATTTGATATTTTAAGGCTACTTTGGATAACAAACATTGTTCTTAGAATTTATAGTTTTCGATATAATTGGATTTTTATAAAAAATTTGACAGGTGCAAGGTCCCATGAAATTCTTTGTATCTTTTTTCAGAAATCAGATGATAATTTTATATTTAGTACGTTTAGTAGAACACATACAAAGCTATTTTGCATAACCTTCATAAGTTCCTAAACATTTTACCGAGTGTTGAATTCATGTCTCAGCATTTTAATAAATTCAAACAGCGATAACTATGTTATTTTAAATAGAACACCCTATAATTTTTTAACTGGTTTTTATGTTGGTTTTAATTATCTTTTACTTGATATGAGCTTCCAAAGGGTTGCTGCTAAAACTTTTAGAAATAATTGCAATTTTTTACTTTTATTTTCCCATTTCATATTAAATGAACTCTTATCGGGTCGTATATCAGTGATGTTATGAGTAGAAATAATCTCTATTGACAATTAAACTGTCAGAAAACCATTTGTCAATTTATTTATAGTTTATTTTATTGTGTGAGGTGAAACTAAAATAAAAACATGCCTGACAACCTTTTTTACTAATGAGAATTATTTGAAATTGGATATTTTTTTCTGACGATGTAACAAAGTGATAAATTTGAGGAGCTTATTAAAAAAATAACTTTCACAATTGTAAATTATGTTATAAAGAGTTAGAGTTTTGTTTGTGAAAAATACCACGAACAACGTTGTTACCATTTGTGAAGCATATTCTAATAATATTTTGCATTAATTTTAATTCATCAATACACTTAGGGACAACCTTCAAGCAAACTGTACTCAATTATTGACTATATAATTCTAAAACTAAATTGAGGACTCATAACGCAAGATCTCAGAATATACAGAAGTGCCGAATATGAATCAGACCATTTAATGCTAAAATCGAAAATCAAGATTAATTACAAATTAAACAGTAAGGAAGAGGCGGAACAAAGTAACAGGGGCAATACCAAACCAATAATGTACAATTTAGAAAGCTTCCGTTAAGACTCTATAAAGTTTTTATACAACATAAGATTGGCAAACAAATTAAAAAATATACAGAATCTTAAAGAAAATAATGCGGAAAACATTTACCTACAAGTAAAAGAATCTATTCATCAAACTGCCAAAGAAACTCTAGGAATAAAAGGAACCAATAAAAAATCAAACCCAGAATGGTGGACAAATGAAATTGAGCAGAAAATAAAAGAGCTCTATCAAAAATGACTGAAAACACAAGATAATAAGGCAGGAAATGCTATACAAGGAGTAACAAGGAGGTAAAGACGATTGGAAAAGCAAAACAGGAGATATGGGACAAGAAGTGCGAGGAAGTTAATAGATACATGGGTGGCACAAAATTAAGCGAAGCCTGGAAAGTTATAAAACGACTCCGAACGAACAGATGAGAAAAGGGTAACATCCCCTTAATAGCCATTAATAAATGGAAAGAACATTATCAACACTTATTGACAGAAAATAGAAACGAATATAACGGAATAGTATATAAAGTAAAAAGCACGAATTGCCTAAATGTGATACCAATCACTACGAGAGAAACTAAAAAGAATGCCAATTACTTGAAAAACAATAAATCGTCAGGGTCTGGAGACACTCCAATTGAACTGATGAAATATGGACCAAGTATTCTTTGGGAATTACTGACCACAATATTTAATAAAATATAGCTCAATGAAGACGATATACCACAGGATTTGAATATCTCTCTTATTAGTCCTATTTTTCAAAAAGAAGATAAACAAAATTGTAATAACTACAGAGGAATTAGTGTTACCAGTTTCATAGGAAGGTTTTATGGCCGAATTCTAAAAAATAAAATTGAAGAAGACTTTATTAGCAAAGAGAAGAAAAGCGGCTTCAGAGGAGAAAGATCATGTATAGATAATATATTCTCGATAAGACAAATAATAGAAAAACGAATAGAGAGAAATTTGGAAACACATTCAGTATTTATTGATCTAAAGCAGGCTTACGACAATGTCCCATTAAGCAAATTATTTAGCACTCTAGAAAAGAGTGGAATGAATCCGATATACAAAAGGAGTATATATAACATTTACAAAAATGGTCAAGCTAAAGTAAAAGTAGGTGGAGAAGTTTCCCTAGAATTTAAAATCACCAAAGAATGCTGCCTATCACCCACTTTATTTAAGATTTATATTCAAACTGTCTTAGAGAATTGGCAACAAAAATATAGCGGGATGGGAAAAGAAATAGATAGTGAATGCTTATACACAGTCTTATTCGCAGATGATCAAGTCATAATTGCCAATGATGAAGATGTTTCTTATATGATCAGGAAATTGGCAGAAGAATTTAATAAATGGGGCTTAAAGATGAATACACAAAAAACAGAGTATTTAACCATTGGAGCGCAATCATTGAACATCCAAGTAACAGACAGCGTCACCTTAAAGAGCTGTGAAAAATACAAATATTTATGAAGCATTATTAGTAAAAATGGAGATTGTGAAGAAGATATAAGAGAACGCGTAAACTTAGGTAGAAATGTTATTCGAACTTTAAATTCTTTGTTATGGTCCAATAACATTGGATTAAAGACGAAAATTAATATGTATATAAAGCTATAGCGGAACCTATGACTATATATGGATTAGAATGCTGAACAATTAATGAAAGAAATAGGAGAAAAATTGAAGCAACCAAAATGGATTTCCTAAGAAGAGCCCTAAGAGTATCTCGCTTGGAACACGTTAGAAATGAAAAAATAAAAGAAAGAGCATATATAAAAGAAACAATTACACAAGTAATCGAGAAGAAACAATTTTCATGGTATGGACATATGATGAGAGTGAATGAAGAAAGTATTCCGAAACGAGTATTCAGTTATATACCCAACAGAAGGAAAAGAGGAAGACCTTGAGCCAAATGGATACGACAAATCAAGGAAAACATGCTGAGATAATAAGCCTTGTATATACGAATATATACAAGTTTATTACGATGCAATTGAAATCTAATTTCATTAGAATCTAATGAAAATTAGACTGCAATTGCAAAGTTCACGTAGGTGAGGCAAAGCTTGCATCACGGGTTGCATCGCAACATCCATAGATGCAAACGTCCTCGGCGTGACTTTACTTTCATCTAGTTTTGACAAATGACCAATTAAATGTTCTGTAATTAAACAGTTAAACGTGCTTAAAATTGAAAATATGTACAACCGCAACCATAGACTAGTCTATGGTTGCGGTTGTACATATTTTCAATTTTAAGCACGTTTAACTGTTTAATTACAGAACATTTAATTGGTCATTTGTCAAAACTAGATGAAAGTAACGTCACGCCGAGGACGTTTGCATCTATGGATGTTGCGATGCAACCCGTGATGCAAGCTTTGCCTCACCTACGTGAACTTTGCAATTGCAGTCTAATTTTCATTAGATTCTAATGAAATTAGATTTCAATTGCATCGTAATAAACTTGTATATATTCGTATATACAAGGCTTATTATCTCAGCAGAGAGTAATGCTTCAATTAGCATGTAGCGAGAATGTTTGCGTAATAAACAGTTAAAAGTCAGTTACAAGTCACCCGATGGAGGTTTGCTCTCTTGGGTACTTATACGACTGACTAACGGCTTTAAATTGGAAGTGTGTACAACCACCGTACCATGCTGACGAGGCCAAGGAAGGCCGAAACTAGTCTATGGTTGCGGTTGTACATATTTTCAATTTTAAGCACGTTTAACTGTTTAATTACAAAACATTTAATTGGTCATTTGTCAAAACAAGGAAAACATGGAAAAAAATCTAACACAAGACTATGCACTAAATAAAAAAAGATGGAAACTGAGATGCGAGATGCAGCAGGAGCTGTACGATCCTCACTTATAAAAAAAAGTTTTAAAGACTTCATAAAGGGTTGAAGCTTCGTTCGAGAAAGAAATATGTCGCATAATATGTTGTCATTAATTATATTTTAAAAAATTAACCTTAACCACTTGTGAAAGTGTAACAATCATTTAATGTTTCGTGCGTGAAAAACATCATGATCAATTTTACCCTGGTTTAAGAGATACATGTAATAGAATTTTAGCTTCTTTCTGTCAAAATTCAGAAATAGCATAACAGCAGAGGCATACAACAAAGAACTTTTCTCTTTCTTCTTTAAACTAAACACGTTTCATTTTACAAGATAAACACAATCAAATCTAACAACAATAAAACTCCTAACATCATTCAACCAGACCTACATTTACGAGATGAAAACTGGTCGTCAGTTAACAGTCGAAATTGTTTTTGTTTGCGACCCTTTTCCGGGGCACACATATAAAATGTGTTTACGGGCGAAACAACCGCAAATAAAATGAGTCGGGTCAAGGCTCGACCCAAATTTCCACTTTTCGGTCGTAAAATTTGGAATCTCAAGCGGAATATTATTTTGCTGGAAATGTTAAAGCTTCGATAGGATATAATTTCAAAAGAGTGTGGCACGAATTTCCACTTTTTTTTTTGTCGTAAAATGTTCAAGCTGCAATGAAATGTTCTTTTGCGAGACTAGGGCACAGTTGCGAGAGCGAGGGCTGAAGGATATTTGGGAGAAACTGGCACAAATATTTGATTAGTTTGTTTCTGTTTCCAGCTTAAACAGCGAATATTTAAAGGAATTCGGTTTTTTGTTCCCTTTCGAGACCTAGATTCGTTTAATTTCATATGTTTAGACAAAGCTGTAAATTAAATTGTGGACCACTTTACCATTAATATTCTTATTTGAAAGGTATCATGAAAAATTTAATTTACATTTATTAGCAATATTATAATGAATGGAGGCTTTCTTTAAACAATTTAAACTTTATCTAGGATCCTATATTGTATATTGAGCTGGGAGAAAAATGTTACAAATGAATAATTGAAGCTTATTTCAGAAAATTACGTAGAACTCAAGTTGCTTCTGATCACGATAGACCTATACCGGTATGTCGAAGCCCATTTTGTAACGTAGTACTCGATGCAAAAGCCCCGATGTATACATTATACCGTGCTTTCCGAAGTAATGAAGAAATTCTATAAAACCGCGAACAAATATATTTCAAAAAAATGCTCGATCGAGTTTTATTTCTAAATTGCCACTTAAACATGTATTTTTCAACACCCCACTCCTTCACTCCTAAGAGTTTTAAAAATTCAAATAGCAAAGTTACCCTTACGATGCCCGGATTAATAGATCTTTTTATACTGAATGCAACGAAAACAAATTTTTTTAAATCGGTTGATAAATAACGGAGATATTTGCCAAAATGTTAGCATATTAGCAATGTTCTGCATCGCATATTTGCTTCGCAGTTAACGTCAACCTGCGCGGATGGGACGAGTTTGCATCAAAAACTCAGCATATCGGTATAAGTCTGTCGTGGTTTTAATGAATTAATTTAAAAAATGATAAATTTCAATTCTTTATGATTTCAGGAACACTGAAGCTTTATTGTGGTGGGAGTTGACGCTTCTTGTTAATGGCATGTGAAATTGAAGTCGCATTATCAAATTACCGAAGCTTCAGTTGTTAAAACTGTAACAATTGTAAAGATTATTATAGAAAATTAAATCTTTATTTTGGTAAAATATTTAGAAATTTTGGAGGCTGATTTGTGGAAAATATTCCATTCAATTAAAGCTTCATTTATGTAAAATATTTGAAAGAATTGGAGCTTTATTGGTAGAAGACATTCTAAAGAATTGAAGCTTAATTTGTGAAAAATATTTCAAAGAGCTGATATTCCAGAGTTGTAAAAATTTGTATAAAAAATATTCGCTTTAATTAGGGTAAGATATCCACAAGAATAGAAGCTTCATCTTTGGCCAATATCTTTTGAATGAAATAGAACTGAATTGAAACTTTATTTGTGGAAAAAAGTACAAAGAAGCTTTAATTATGAAACAATATAGAAGCTTAAGTTGTAAAATCGTCAACTACGTTTTCATTTGAGTAGAACATGTTTAAGAATGTATGCATTATTTCTCGAGATATTGCAGACAATTATTTATAAAATATAACAATAAACTGAATCTCCAATTGTGAAGATTCCAAGAAGAATCTGAAGCTTTTTTTGGTAAACTATTTTAAAGAATTATTCCAGTGAATTAAAATTTCATTTGTTGACAACATGAAGCTGCGATCGTTAAGATTGCCACAGGGAATCGGACTTTCATTTTGGTCAAATATTCCCAAGAGAAGAGGAGAATATTCAGTTTCATTTAGGGAAATAATTCGCAAAATTCATTTATTAAGTGTTAAGATTATCACACGAAATGAAAACTTTTTTTGGGTAAAATGTTCTAAAAAATTGAAGCGACATTTGTGGGAAATATCTCAATAGTTTTGGTTTTCTTTAAAATATTTCGCAGAACCAAAGCTTTAAATCAGATAATAGATTAGCCCAAAAAAATTGAAACTTTATTTGTACGTTTTAAACAACTAAAATAAAAGTTGAAAATTCATTTCAAAAAAATATTTCAAAGAATAGATTTGTTATTAGTAAAAAATATTCCAGTGAACTATAAATTGAAAAAAAAATATCGAATTACTGAAGTTTCCGTTGTGAAAACTGTCACAAGTAATAGAAGTTTCAATTATAAAAAATATCCATTTCGGTAAAATATTCTCAGAAGTTAAAGTCTTATTTGTGAAGAATATTTTACTAAATTAAAGCCTCATTTGTCGAAAATATTTTGCCAAACTTGGGCTTCAGTGGTGAAAACTCGAACAAGAAAATAAAGCTTTACTTCGGTAGTGCAAAATATTTTACTAAGCTGATCTTTAATTTTAGACAATATTGCGCAAACCAAAGTTTTAATTTAGTAGATTAGCTTTATTCGTAAATTTCAAAGAACTAAAGCTACAATTATAAAAATTAAAGACTTAGTTAAATAAAACATCTCCAAGCATTATTGGTACAACAAGTCCAGTGAATATAATCTTCAGTTGTGGAATATTTATCGAATTACTTAAATTTGGGTTATGAAGACTTCCACAAGTAATAGAAAAATCAATTTTAAAGATAGTTACAAAAAATTAAACATTTAATTTGATAAAATAATCCCAGTAATTGAAGTCGCATTTGTGAATAATATCGCATTATTCAAGCTTCATTTGCAAAAATTGCTTTGCTTTAATTGTTAAAATTTTCGTAAAAAATCGATGCTTCATTTGGGAAAAGTATTGGAAAGTATTAAGGCAACATTTGTAGAAAATATATGTAAGCAAAAGTTATGTTTGTGGATAATATTTTGCAGAATTGTATCCTTACCTGCGAAGATTGTCAGAAAAATCGAAGTTTTATTTTTACATTTGAAGACATAATTTTGGTGAAACAGACTGGTGCTTGGTTATCTTTAAAAATCAAAATACAAATCGTGTCCCCTGAAACCAAGAAAGATTAAAAAACAAAACAAAGGTTACTCTAACGCGTTTTAGGGGACAAGATTGGTATTTCAATTTTTTCCATTTAAAAAAACCAAAGGTTGGATTATAAACTATAAAGATATACTTGAGTAAAGCATCCCAAACAATAAAAGCCTTATTTGCAAAAAAATGGTCCAGTAGACCGAGTCTTTAGTTGTGGAAAAATTTTTCGAATTAAATAAACATGAGTTCTCATAGCTAATTAAATCTTAAATTGTAAATATTGGCACAAAAAATTAAACCATTAGTAAAGAATATTGTTTTAAATTGAAACACTTTTTTTGGGTAAATATTTTGCAAAATTTAACTTTCAATTATTGTGAATATTGTGACAAGAAACTGATGCTGGGGATAAAAAATCTGCAAGAATTTGTGGAAAAGAGTCCACTAAGTTAAACTTTTGCTTTTAGTTAGTATTTAACACAATCAAAGATTAAGTTGATTAGATGTCATAAAATATGAAGCATTATTGTTGTATCCAAAGAATTAAAGCTTGAAATAAAGTTGGAGATTCATCTGAATAAAACATGCTACAAAATATTTTGTTATTGAGAATTGAATGTTTATGTTGGTAAAATTTTCTCAAGAATTAAAGTCTTATTAATAGATTTTATTCCATCTGTTTTTTTTTTTGTAAGTTTAATCCACTCGCAAAGGACCACCCCATTATGCCTTCAAAGCACTGCGAATAGGATGCGGAAACAAGAATAGATGGCGATGAACCGCCTACTTAAACAAGCATAGTTTGTAATTTCTGGGAAAAATTCCTTTCGGTAACGAGTTCCATATCTTGGAAGTTCTATAGAGAGAATCAGTCAAACTCACGTCATCAATTAGACGAATCGCTATTCTTTGAATTGAATCCAAAAGAGCTAAAGTATGCTTTGGGGCTGAACTCTAAACATAAGAACAGTATTCTAGTGTTGGCCTAATTTAACCTTTGTATAGTGTGAATAGCTGATGGGATGTGAAGTACTTTTAATCCCTAAAAAGAAAGCCTAGCTTCTGAGAGGCGGACTTGGTAGTGGTGTGCACATGATCGTCCCAAGAAAAGTTAGTGCTTGCATGCACTCCTAGATTGGACACATTAGATCTCATGGGGAAGATTTTATCCTCTATGATTATATTTGTTGGATTATCCCTTGATGTTTTCTTAGACAAAGAGCGGCCTGAGTTTTTGAAGCATTGAAGTCGACCATATTTTTTTACCCCATTCCAGAATAATTTAGGGTTCCCGATTAATTATCTGTATGTGCGGTTTCCTTAGTTAATTTGAAGCAGCGACAGATAATGGTTTGTCGGGGAAAAAAAATGACACCAAGCTACTATCATCTGCGTATCTGTATATAGGATTGAAAGTTGAAGCTAAGAAATCGTTTATGTGTAACAGAAACAGAGTATTAGACAGGACAGGCACATAAGGCACCTTAATCAACTAATTATATTTTTTTGATTTTTTTCCATCGGACTTCAAATAAACAAGTTACAGCTAATTTTAAAAAATAAAGATTTTCATATTCTTCTAAATAAAACTATGACGAATTGAAATTCAATTGTTTTCTCGGCAAAATAATATTAGGCATTAAATTCTGTACTACTCTACCCATTTAAGCTTTCTTGTATCTCTAATGGTTTACGAGATCCCTGTAGTGGAAATGAAATTTGGTTTAATCTGTATAGTAACACACATGGGGTAGACCACGAAAAGGTATTTATATAAAGGATACAGAGAGAATTGAGTTTATTAAAAATATGCATTATACTTAATAATTTCTTGACATTCAAGTTTAGTAATTGGGTTATCACGAAACCTAGTTTTTTGAATTCGAGCTGAATAAGATATTTTTTACAACAGTGAACGCTGTCCACTAGATATATTTCTACATTATTTAATTTAATCACCCCCAAACGCTCGTTTATCACAACTCAGCAAAAAGGCGAGCTCTTCGTTGAAAATTCTCAAGTCAAAGAGGATATCTCCCTAATACCTGGCAATAACCGCCTTTTGCTTTGTACACTCATCAGAATTTCATATTTAATCGAGTCTTTTGCTCTTACGAAGTTCTTTTATGATTTATCTTACTGCAAACCGAATATCTCTTAGAGTAAATAATCTCTAAGAGTTGCGAAGGTGGCTAATAATTCGAATGAGAGAGGCATCTATCTGAATATAAAGGGAAATTGAACTTGCTTCCGATAATCCCGATTTATTATCTCGCAGACTCACTCGAGTAGGTGGATATTGATTTCGTCGAGAAATGACGGCTGTCAGACGTGGGATATTAAGGGTTGAAAAAATTGACGAGAAACCAATGAGTGGAAAGGAAATTATATTTCTTTAAGCTAACTTTGCGACGACTTATGAAAAAATATATTTTTAGCTCTGTGAAAATACATAAAAATTAACGAGAAATGACGAAACAATTTGTCCAGAAAATTCGTGAAGTTTTTCCGAAGAATTGTAATGTTCTTTCCAAGTAAATTTTATCGTAAATTTTTTAAGCCTCACGGTTTTATCCACTCTACAATTGCTTTTATTTATTTAAAACATCTGTTATACACAATATATGCCTACATATTTCCAAAGTGCTGCTGCCAACTCTTTCGTTTTCAGATATCTGCATACATTTTCAGAATTTATTTTATTTCTTGGAATTGGGATAGTGAATTCAAACAAAATGTTTAGAAAAATTTCCTAAATAGATCATTAGTATGTCAAAAGTATAATTTTCCTGTTGTTTTTCTCTCGGTTTACTATTAATATGTCTATAAAAGTATTAATTCCCCGTAAGAAACATCTTCATATTTAAACTAACATTACTTGCAAATAATTTCATAAGATGCCTTTGAGTTTTCTGATTCGACGTATATCTGCCAAGGTTCAAGAGTTTCCTTGTATTTTAGGAAAATGTCCCGCATACTTTAAAGTAATTAATTCTGACAAAGTTTTTCAGTTTGAGATTTAGGTAATCTGCAATAGTTTTGTGGGCAAATATTTTTAGAAAATTGATGAAAATCGATTTTGCTATCATCGAAGTTATTAGTTATGCTGTTTAGATTTATTGTGCGAAAAAGAAGAATTGCTGGCCTCACATTATCCATAATTATTTACTGGTTGTCTAGCGCGGCAGCTAATAAATGAGAGAGCTGCCATTAGGACGTGTCGGAGGCTGGACTGGTGTGAGTGATGGCGGCAAAATAGCGGGATTATGAGGATATCGATTTTGCAGACGACAAATTTTCAAGCGGATATTACCTTCGGAACCAATAACCGGTCATTTGCTTCCATCGTTAGCCTGACTAATTCATTCGTCAGACACTAATTAAAAGGAATTTTGTTCTATATATACATATATAACGACGTATCATAAACATTTTCGTGGCTGCATCTGGTCAGTAATATTTCTTGATGCAGATATACAGTGCGTTTTAATGAAAACTATCCACCTAAAAAACTTTTTAGACAGTTATTTTTAGAAAAAACGGAAAAACATGTCAATAAATGTATAAAGGGGGACATATTTTATCATATTTATACAGAGTGTTACTGTCATCCCTAAGCCCCCAAACCAACATCTTTTATTTTTGTAAATATAAGCCGTTATATTTTCTTAAAGTTTTGGATTCCCATTGTCAAGTAGATTTCAAAAATGTATGGTACTTGGGTTCAGATTGAATGTTTCTGAAGCTACAGCTATTAAAATTTAAATTAAACAAAAATTAATTAAATAAATAAAATAGAGGAGCAGTTTTGGTAATTTAATTTAAACAAAAAAGTATTAAGTGTGCAAGTTAACTTTAGCTGATCTAAATACAATAATGTAATCTAGCTTCGAAGGCATCTCTAACATTACTTATGGTAGCACACTTGGGGTCAATTTTCAACATTTATAAAAAATTATTCATTGCAATTTACCTTTAATTTTGGTTGTGTTGTTTAGGTTTCTGTTTTTAAAAAACAAAACTAACAGAAAAAAATCTATGGAGGTAAAATTAGGTGACCTAGGTAGCCACTTCATCATCGTTCATCTTTTCCCTCTTTCCCCCTAGAGATTTATGTACACATTGACTTGAATGTGCCTTATCATTTTGAAACATAAATGAATTTTTGGATACATTTTCGTATTTTTCTACTAATACAGTTATTTCTAGCCTTCTAGCTTGCGAAAACCACTAGCCCTAAAATGGCGACTTTCCTGGCTTCCCTGTAGACTACTCTTTTTGGTTTGTGCACTTTTTTAGCAACGTACCCACATACCCTATTTTCATGAATCTTTAAAACAATTCTGTTACACATTTTTATGTGTTGCTTTTTTTCCAACAAAAGCAAAATTAAAAAATGAAGCTGAGGTTGTTTTAATCTACTCTTGGATAGTATAAAATTTTGTAACAATGTAACACCGACGTTAAATGATTTACAAATGTCATGACACTGTAATATTACGCACCTTTCTTTAACATAGATTCCAAACATTATACATTTTTAAAATCTACCCGTTAAGAGAAATACAAAACTCTAGAAAAATACCGGGTGTCCTGTTTAAAAAAATAAAAGGGATGGGTTTGGGGACGCAGGGATGATAGTCAGACCCAGTTTAAATATGGCCAAATGCGTTCCTTTGCATATATTGCATATTATTGACATGTTTTTGCGTTATCCCTAAAAACGACGATCAAAAAGTTATTTGGGGTGGATAGTATTCATTGAGACGCACTGTACATAACATCATATCACGTAGAGTAGAAATTATTCCATTATTTTACATTCACAATTTTGTCAGCAACTTCATTTCAAGACAGTTTTAACTAAAAACGTGTAACATCATCGTAGTGGCGTGTTGTGCTACCTAACCTAGTAATTTCTGATCCTTGCTTTACACACCTAAATGATTTGTCAGTATTCCCAATTTGCTAATAATTAAGTAGATTTGGCACAAGTTTCTCATAAAACGATAGTAGCAGATATACGCCCTAAAGGACGACAAGGCCGACAATTTACAATCCCATCATTTCCAGTCCGATGTCTATCGCTGCAGATAAAACTTAATAAAGAGTTTGGTAAACATCCAAAATAATTTTGCAGCTGCGATGTTCGTTCACCAAGTCGCGTAAGCATATAAAGTTTGAAACTTCCGCTTTCCCTGAAAGGTCAGTTAAAGCTGCAATTGCCTTAAAATATTGCGCCATAATTTGGAGCCTTTAATTCCTTCAAATGCAGCATACAATAAGCGAAAATTTAGCGTTCGACTCCCAACCAATTTAAATGCGGAATCCAGCTTACGCTACGTGAAATTTACACAAAACGCGAAAACGAATTTAAACCTTGCCTGTATAGCCAGCAAAGGAGAAAAAAACGCGTTTATATTTTCATAATTTCTAATTCTGTATTTCCTGTTATAGAACTGACAAAAAAGATGACATCGGAGGACAATGGCAACTTTGGTTTCATCAAACCCACGCTGAGCAGTAACGAAGACCTTAGCGAATACACCGATGCTGAATCCAGCGTTTCAGCTCCAACGGAATTTCTGGCCGAGGTAAGGTCCCCTAAAAGTACCTACTATTTTTTTAGTGTGACAGTTAAAGTTTTGTAAGCTAATGTTGCGAAAATTTGCGCTTTAAGTTTAAAAAATTGTACACATTATAGATACAAAAGTAAGCAATGTTAAAACATTTCAATATATCTGGGCAACATATTTCACTTTATTATGGTAAAAATGCGCTTGCATTGAATCATGGCGGAACTTTGTAAAATACGACGGGTCCAAAATTTCATTACGATTATGACAGTTTTCCGGTTAAACAAAAGCATCTATATGAAGCAAAGCAAATGTAATTTTAAAAATATTTCGGGGTGTATAAGATTTTATCTTATAGATGGTCTGGCCTGAATAGGTTTGACTATATTTTGCATATTAAAGCTCTAAAATTTTTCAGATTTGTTATGATTTTGTCATCAAGAAAGAGTTCGATATAATTTTAGGGTTTACCATCACTCGTAAATGGGCGTTACAATATATTTGATCGTCACATCGTTGTGTCTAATGTTTTGTTTATGAATAGTTGCGTGTTCGGTAATTGAGTAGAAAATCTTTTAAAAATTGCGTTTAGTCAAATATTTTCTGTTACGAACATTGTATAGCTCTTAGAGTTACAATTTTCTAGTATCCTTTTACTGATTTATCAAGCAAGCAACTATTTATTAAAAATGAATTTTATATAATGGTGAGGCAATCAAATGTGTATTCCAAATATAAGTTTTTAAATAAATTATTCTCGACTTTACGGAGCTAGCAGCTATTCCTAAGGTTATTGTAAGATGTTTAATCTGTTACAAAGCTTATTGAGGGGTGTTTGATATACACCGATTGTCTAAAAAATATATAACAATGCACAGTTTTTGAAATTTAATAAGCAAACAAAATTTTTGCTGAATTTGCTGGCATGAATAGTTGCATATTTGCTAAAATATAATTTAAAAATTGTGATCATGAACACAAATTAAAATCTGTTACTGTTCTTTATGAATAATAACGTTTGACGTAAACTAGTAGGTTTGCTAAATGTACTGTATTTTCCAAGATGTGTCGTCTTTTTACCATAAATACAAATGTCTCGTCCGGATCATTATCGCCTCGTATTTTACTATTTAGCAAACATTTCTTCTGCACTATGGTAGACATTGCTAATGTCAAACAACCTACACCGGAATATTGCTGATAAATATTACAACATTTTATTTAATTAAATAACCACTTATTTGTCTTGTCACTTGTACTTGTTGATATTTTTTTTCGTCAAGAAATAATAAAGAAAAATTGCAAATAAGTAAAACTAAATAATCAACAACATTTTTCAAAGAAATAATTTCTATAATAAAATACATTGTTAGCAAAACTCCTAAAATTTATTTCGATGTTTTTTTTTTCCAAATTTAGACTTTTTCGAAGCTGAAACCAAATATTCTGACATTTATTTAGAAGCTAGGAAATATTACGTTGTTTTTAAAAAAAAATGTTAATTGTTTTATTGGTAAATAAAACAATTGGTCAAATTACAACCCCTAGTAAGTAAAATAAATGTGCCAATTATTTTGCCATATTGTAAAGTTGGACTTTTATCGACTTAAAGAAAATGGAATATATTCTAAGTTCTTTTTGTTTTGGTAGAACGGACTTGTCCTTGGTTATCTTTAAAAATTGAAATACAAATCTATCTCTCTGTATTTCAGTATTTTAAGTTTACCTAAAATTTTTCATGTTTTAACTTATTTTTTTACAAATTTTAAGTTTTTTCTTCATCTTGGTCAAGAACTTGGTAGAGATTAGGCCAAAAAACAAATATTTTATACTTTAGATTTTTAACTTGATACTTAAATTTTCAGTGCAACATCGAAATGCCGGAATTAAATAGCTTCGACTTATTTTCATTAAAATTTTAGATTTCAGTCCAAAATCCAAAATTTTAGTTAAAAATTTTGTGCTAAATGACAAAGTGTTATAAAGAAAACATTGAATCTAATAAGTTGAAGTGCTAGAAAAAAATACAAAGTTTTCAAACTCGAGAAAAAAATCAAAATTTTGAGAGAAATAATAAAATAAATTAAGTTTATTTTAGCTTGACTGAGCCCAGTTTGGAAAATATTGAAATTATTATTTAAATTAATAAAATTTGTTGGTTTTTTAAAACATTTCCTAACACACAGCTGAAGGATATTCGAAATTCTTAGGGTGCGTTTATACTAAACACTTTATTTCGTACATTTTTCTCTGACATAAGTGTCAACATCCTGAAAGAAGCTATGGAAAATGTATCTACACCACTGGGAGTCGGATAGCTTTTCTCAGGAAAGTTGACACTTATGTCAGAAAGAAGTGTATTGTATGTCAGAGAGAAATGTACGGAATAAAGTGTCTAATCTAAACGCGACGTTAAATCATGACTTTATGACATATAACAAAAAATATATTAATAGCTCTTACTCAGAAACCGAGAATTAAATAATTGAAATACAGGTGCACAAAAAAAATAGACGTAGATAAAAACCCAAATATAAAAAAAAATATTTTTTTCTTAGTTCAGAAAATATAAGGTTATAAAAATGTAAAAATGTTTGTAGTAATAAACATCGATGTTTCTTTTTTATTACAATTCTTCAGCAGTGCACAACGGAAACAAGGATAACAGATAAGCAGTTAAGGAAAAACAATTTTATTTAGTCATGAATAGACGTCTGATGCAAAGTAATTAAATATCTACATTAATCAAAATACAATACAAAGTATATTCTTTATGGTGGACTCTTATTGGTCGAAAACATTATGTTTATTAATTTTATTTAACATTTCTTCGAGCCAATTTGGAAATATTTAAATTTTTTATTGTTTGTTGACAATATTCAAAAACTGTTTTAGAATATTGTCCATAAACAATAAAAAATTAAATATTTTCAAACTGGGTCAAAGAAATGTTAAATAAAATTAATAAATACAATACAAAGTAATCGGTAACTTACTTTACCCGTATTCTTATGTGCAAATTTTTAATTTAGTTCTAAATAAAACTTATTCTTTGATAAATGTCAGGTAATATTTTAAGAAAACATAACAACACATTGACAACGAATGCTAGATGTCAAATTATGCAACAATAATTAAATTAGTTTAAAATGTAACATCAGACACATTTTTACTATTTTCTGCATCAAACAGAAATAGAAACCTCAGTCTGTGGTAAATTTGGATAGCGGGAAATATCTGCAATGTCTTTCTATAGTCGACTAATATTAATTTAGTTGAATAACATGTGGGTCTTTGATACTACTGCACATTCATGAGGTAATGCCAAATTAGGAGAGGATCAACTGTATATTTACTTGAATGAATTTCCCACAAGATTGCCGAACACGCAAATATTCATTAGAGGAAAACAAAGTTGCATAGCGTAGTAGAAAGACGTATTACAAAGCAAACTCATAAGCATGTGAACATTCCAGTAATCCTCATAATAATCAGTAAGGCTCCTGAAATATTTCAGAATTACTCACCACTATTTAATGACGGCTATTGTTTTCACGAGTAAACGTCATGAAAATAATAGTAAAAATACAACATTCTCTTCGTTTAAAATTGTATGTAGATTTAAAGCATTTAGCATTTAAAAGAAGTTTACTGGAATGTGATCTACAACACTTTGTATTCTTATTATCAGGTGTAGTTCTATTACGGCAAAGATTAGAGCCTTCTAGATGCTTGAATACGAGCGACTTCAGGAACGTGTTACTGCCTTTTTGATGGCGTCACCACATTAACATAATCGCGGGCAGTGAATACCAACTCTTTGTATCCTTTTGCATTTAAATCAGATTCAGTGTCATGTAATCCGCATTCGGATTCAAATTTCAAATTAAATTGAATAGAAAATGTATTTCTACGGTGCATCTGCTTGCCAGCTCGTAACATTTCAAGCTTCATTCGCATTTACAGTTAGTCGGATTTATTATGTCTGATATCGTTCCATAAATGTCGCAACTACATCTGGATTTTGTAACGTAAATGAACTGCAGTTGAATCAGTGGTAATCCTATTGCTTATCCTTGCGACAGTTACAGTTTGGTCTTGCAACTTACAACAATTCTTTTCTAAGGCTGTCAATTAAATTTTATCTTCCCATTACTATAACTTCATCAAGCATCTTCCAGTTAACTGTTAATTTCACTTTGTAGTTAATGGTCAACGTAAAAGTAAAATTTGTCGGAAGATCGCGAAATAAAATTAAAAGGTATTAAAGAATTATCTTATTTGCGATTTGTTTATCTATGGCATATTTTTTATTAGTTGCTCTTAAAGTATTAAGAGATTATAGTCCATTTCAGGTAAATGTGCCTAAGAATAGGCCAAAAAGTATTAAATCAACATTTAGATAAATTACTAAAAAAATCACCAGAACCGAAGCTGGCTTCACGCATTAACATTTTGATAATTAATGCGTTGCCCATATTTCAGGAGTTTGGCAAAAATAATCATATTAACTCTTTTCCGTATTATTTTTATTACCATTATTAACCAAGGCCTTTGACAGAGTCTAGCACCGATCTTTTCTCGCCAAATTAACATCTTATGATCTTCCTCCTGGACTCTGTCACCTAATATTCAATTTTATTGCTGACAGATTTCTTCAAGTCGTCATTGATGGTATTTCATCCGAGACCTGAGTGCGTCAAGGGTCTGCACTATCTCCTACGTTGTTTCTGTTACACATAAACGATTTCTTAGCTTTAAATTCCAATTCTAACTACAGCTATGTAAATGAGAGTAGCCTTGTAACATCTGTTTTCATTGACAAACCATTATCCGTCGCTGCTTCAGATCGACTAAGGGAACAGCAGATTAATCGGGATCTTGAAATCATTCTGGAATGGGTTAAGATGAATCTGGTCGACTTCAACGCTTTAAAAACCCAGGCCACGGTTTTCTCTAAGAAAACATCAAGGAATAATACTAATGGATGCAAAAACCCTTTCGATGCTGAACTTCCTTTTTAGAGCTAAAAAGCACTTTACATTTCATCAGCTACTCACACTGTATAAAGACCAAGTTAGGCCAACACTTGAATACTGTTCTCATGTTTGGAATTTAGTTTCAAAGCACACTGTAGCTCTTTTGAATTCAATTCAATGAAGAGCGATGACGAGAGTTTGACCAATTCTCTCGAAATACTAGAGCACATGCGGATGGTTGGTGACACTTGTCTCTTTTCTACAAGTACTATCATGAAAGATGCTCGCAGGAACTAATAGGATTAATCTCCCCAAGGGCAATAATTTTGAGGCATACAAGACACTCGGAGACAGCAAATTCCTGTCTGGTCCAGCTTGACAGAGTGAGGACTTCTGTTTACGGAGACTCTTTTTTCTATAGAACTTCCAAGCTGTGAAACTTGTGACCGAAATGAATTTTTCTTAAAAATTACAACCTCTCCTTGTTTAAGAAGGCGGTTTATTACCATCTATCCTTGTTTCCGTATCCTACTACGCACTGCTTTGAAGTCATAATAGGGTTATCCTTTGCAAGTGGATTAAACTTTAAAGAAAAATTAAGAATTATTCTTAGAGCAGCCAACAACAAATCAAATCATTTAATATTATTTAAAGTAAAGTTTTAAGAACACAGAACCTCATTAAATAATGTCATAAAGCTGCCACACGATCGTATCTAAATATTACTAGTTCTTGTTGTTGCCACTACAAAATTAAAAGTTTAGTGCTTACTTTGATGCACATTTATCTGAAATGGACTGTATGTTATGGTTTGAATATATGTAAATGTTGTAATAATTTTTACATTAACTGCATCACGAGCTCTTTCATTAAGCATATTTTATACTCAATTAAAAATATGATTGTACTACCTTATCAGTTAGTAAAAATGCGTCGTCAGACCTTTTTCTGCATTTTTTTTCTCACTATGATATTTTGCAAATGCTACTTGCTGTAAAACTATCTAGAAACAATAAAAGAAATAATAATAACAATAAGTTATTTAGTTCAAAATAATTTAAAATTAAAAAAGATGCACAACAGGGATCTTCTTTTAAAAAATAATATGCAAGTGTCTACACTAATAGTGCTCCTTGTTTCAGTTTTTATCAGCTGTGATGCTCAAGGACTATGTGACTGCCTTAAAATACTGTAAATTGAGTAAGTTATTTTTCCTTTCCACTGATTGAACTAAAATTTGCATGTGAGATACGGAAATTGGCCTGCGACAAATTGCTAAATAAGGGAAAAGTGGAGTGGCCAAAGTAGTTTCTAAGATCGATATCGTTGACTATTCTTTATGACTTTCCCAACTTTGATAGAACAAGACGAAGTCAGATGCGGCAACGAACCGTATCAATCTTAATTCTCCTGCAAAAAGACTTTCAGTCTAGGTCGACCGCCTTGCCATATAATGAATCTGCAACTTTTTCAAGATTTTTTGTCAGACAACTCGCTTCTATTAAAGTTTAATGGTGAAGGTAAAGATCATATAGATCAATTTGATAACCGCAAAATTTTGCGTACTTCTCAGGCTAGTTACAAACTTTTGATTTTAAAGCTTGGACCATTTAAAAGTTGTCTTCAACAATGCATCCTTTTGTGCATTCTTAATTAGGCACTAACGTGCAAATGCAAGATCTCAGAGCCAAATGTCAACCAATTTTGAATTAGTGTTTTGGAAAAGCAAGTTCACGGCGAGGCGTAACTAAGAGGATTTTCAGTTAGAATAACCGCTTCAAAGTGGGTCAAGTTGAGCAATTTCTAGCCAAAACTAAGAAGGAATGAATTTTTTCGACTTAAGAAAAATAGATAATATAAATAACCGGTTAGTTAGCAAGAATAAAGTTTACTGACAAAGGAACAAGTAATTGTAATTCTTATATATTTTTCCATTTCACGCTGCAGCCCGTAGAACGAAGAGTTGTTTAAGTAAATAGTTGCAGTGAGGTTTTAGTATATTTGCCATTGCTATATAAATTGATAATTTAAAAAATTAGCCATATCACATAAGGCTATTAGACATCCGTGCGGTAAAATCAGCAAAATTAATATTTTTGTTTGTTTAATATTTACTTTAACAAACTGTAGTCTTGCCGTATTTTTTTTTTAATATTGAATGAAGTATGCACTTCGATGTTCTACAATTTTTGGCTGTGCCTAGCTGCGCCTAGCTGCGCCCTTTTTTACCATAACGATTTAAACATGCTAATGCAGATGAGAGGAATTTCCATTTTTGGAATTAACGACTGATTCAATTTGACTCATTTCATTTTAAACCCCTTACTACATTCTATTTTTGCAAAAAAGAATAATTATTTTACTAATTTTGTATTACTTTTAGATTGAATTATCTCCAAATTATTATTTAAAATTAGTTAGAATTTCAATTCCTGATACTCTAATTTCTTGGTGATAGTTATTTCAATATTGTTTCTGTAATGACCAATTAACAATATTTCAATATTGTTTCTGTAATGACCAATTATTATAAAGTAAGTTTCCTAATTTTCAAAGTTTTGGCCAGAAATTTTTAATTTCGACCCAATGTGCGCTCGGTAAATTTATATACCTGCCTACTGTAGTTATGCGTCAAATATTAGGTAACTTAATGTTTGTTTCGGAGACAAACTGCAGGCTTCACATTTTCAATTCCAAAAGCAACGTTCAAAATTTCTAGCAATTGCAATTATTACCAACGTTGAAACTTCTTCGCTGCCTTTAAATGTAATTAAACAACCATTTTAATGAAGCGCACTTGGAGTAACATTCCGGGAAATGCCTACGACTTCAACCAACAAGCCACTTCAGCCGCATCCACTAATTGCATATTTACCTCGCTTTGCCCTTTGAATGCTTTTAGAGCACGGAGAGTTTTAACGCACGTTAATCAGTTTTGCAGTACGAACCGAATAATGCGACAGCGAAGGAGTTTTACCCGCTCATACTAGAGAAACTGCGACTGAGTAAGTATATCGCTTATTAGTGAGATTGAGATCTTGAAAGCGTATCTTGTTGGTTTTCCAGCTCGCGCCGAAGAAGAAGACCAGGAGGAGGAGGAGGGAAGCAGCAGCGAAGATGATGAAGCTGGCAGCGAGGAAAATTCCTCTTCCAGTTCCAGTTCGGAGTCCGAAAGCAGTTCGACCAGTTCAGATGACAGCAGCGAGGGACAGGAGCAAGAGGTATTCTTTATATTGATATTGGTTCTTGTGGGAGACTTCTGGCTTTTCTCATTTTGAGTCAACAATCGTTTAATTTGTTTTTGGTTTTTGCTAATCATAGTCCTTTTAAGGTATTTTGAGATTAACTAGAGTTTGTGGGATATAAACGTGTTCTCACTTAAGGTAAACGCCCGAGAGAAACACTTAGTTTAGTTTATGTTTTTTTGTCTTTGTTTATAAAATATATAAGAAGTGACCAACTGATATCTCAAGAAGAGGTTTAGATTAACCTATGCTTCTTTTACTGTCTTCTACTTGTGCGGTACAGAAAAACTACTATTCTTGAAGGAATATTAAGTTTATCATGAGATGCACTAATGTCATTAATTGATTTGAAAGATACCTTTAGTTTTAGCTAAACATTTGTCTCTATTTTTTTCAAGTAGTTAAGAACAGTGGCGGCTTGGGTAGGCGACAGTGGCCACTAAAAATAATATTCTTAAATTAAAAAAATTACATTCTTTTGTCAATGATTAAGAGTTTTCCGTTGAAACATACATTAGTTCTAGGCCGGGTAAGAAGTGAACATGGACAACAAAATAAACTTTGCTTATAACTACCATCTAACCAACCACACCATCATACCACTGAGTTCTAAATAAGCGTGAAAAATTTTGACCATGTTTTTTGTTAGATTTTAAAATATTAGGCAACATATACGTTACTAGAGTAGGGCAGGATGGAGCACTAGCCCCCTTCAAGCTGCCGAAAAATTAATTTAATTCAGACATCCATTTTTTCTTCAAAATCCATACTTTCCTTGAAATTTTGACGGTTTTTGATAATTTCAATTTTATTCAATTTTTGTGATTTCTCACAAAATCTGCCTATTAATTTATGTCAAATTATGACTTTTTCTGGAAAATTCCGAGTTTTTATTAAATTGCGGATTTTTTCTTCCAATTCTGATTTTTTTTTTAAATTTCGATCCCCTCGAATAATTTTCCAAAATCCGTATTTGCTTTTTTAATTTTCATAAAATTAGCCTTTATTTCTAAATGTCGATAGTTTTCTCAAAATTTTGTTTTTTTAGAAATTTTGACTTTATCTTAAGTCCGGTCATTTATGTTTTTGGAACTGTCAACCTTTTCGTATTTATCCCAAAATTTCATTTTTTAAATTTCTCTTTTGTATAAACTAAATATTTTTAAAATTGAAATCTGAAATGTTCTTTGAAAAAAAATTTTATCTTTGAAATGCCCCTATTGTTTTAACATTTGTCTTTTTTTGACATTCTGCTATTTTTCTTAATATTGATCTTTTCCTGAATATTTAGACTTAAATTAGACTTTTTGATAATTTCAACTTATATCTCATAATTCGCCTTATTTTCGAAAATTTTTTAGAAGTTTTTAAAATTGTAGACTCTTTCGTCGATTTTTTTCGTTTATGTTCTCTAAATTAGATCGAAGTGTTAATAAAAAAGGAATAATGTTAAAAAAATATGTTTGTACTTAGAGAAACTTCTTTCCCGAAATTAAAATGTTATGTCAACAATTAAATAAAAATGTAAAAATTCCGAAAAAATTCGACCTTTGAAAATTTTGACCTTTTTCGATTTTTTTTAAGGTTATTTCAAATTTGATTTTTTGAAAATTTTGAGTCTTTCTCGAAATTCGTCTTTTTTGAAATTAGGACTTTATTTTCACAATTCTATATTTTTTACTATTTATTTCCTTCTCTTAGAAATTCGGATATTTTCTAGATATTTCAAGTATTTTCTCCAAACTTCGACGTACTTTTCGATGTTCATTTTTCCTAATTGAAAGTTTTTTCAGAATTTTTTTATTAGATTTGACTATTTGAATTTCCAGTTGCTTCTTTAAATTCGTCTTATTTTTCTACGTCTTCCAAAAAAAGGCTTTTTTTTCAAAATTCGTTTTTTTTCCAAAATTGGATCGAAATTTTAGTAAAATATTATAATTTTGAAGATAACATTTTTGAATATTTCTAGGAAAACGATCTTGTAAATTTGGATTTTGTTACAAATAAGGTAAGATCTTGGGAGAGATATTTTTGAACTTCGACTTAGTTTGAAAATTGTGAGTTTTTTTTAATTCTAACATTTTTCATAATATTCCGAAAAGTTAGGGTTTTATTTTAAATTAATTTTTCTGAAAATTCTACTCCTCTTTTCCGAAATTTTGACTTTAATATAATTTGGAAATTCTTTCCCCCAAGTTCATGCAATTCAGTGAAAATAAGCACTATACTCAGCCGAAAGATTTTTGGTTTTGTTTTTTTTTACCCATCAAGTTTTCAAATTATTTGCTGCCCCCACTAAACAAAATCGTGTTTAAGCACATGTTAAGCAATGGAACAAATTGCCCATTTATCAGAATTTACCTTCGAATTTCCTCGTTTAAGGGGTGAAAAATGGAGTTTCAAGCAAACAGTAAATTGTATCATACATTGGATTTTCTATTTTCTCAATTAAATTTAGTAAAACAACTACAAAATAGTACAACAATAAATCAAAATAAATTAAAGTTATTCTCCCAGCTTCAAGAGCAGCGTTAAACCAAACACAAATTACAAAAATTATTTCAGCAAATATAACATTTGTTGTTCGTGATGATTTCGCTGCTTTGTAGACTGTCGATGAAGGATTGGGATGAGCGCCTACCGCCTAGATTTGCCATCTACCTTCTTACCAACTTCATAGTTTGACGACCAAAATCGTGGACGATAAGCAATATTAACGACAAACATTGTAAAAAAAAATATCTCAGTTTATACAATTGACGCAAAAAGATTGTGAGGAATATATTTTTCAAAAATAATAAAACTGAATTATTTAAGGGCAGTCTACTCCGACGAGGCGCCCTTGGTAGGGAGAATTTATTTTTGTCACGGAATGCAGGGGTGCTATTAGCTTTCAGCTACAAACTATCCTTTTGGATTAACTTCAATTACTTTCTTTGCCATTTTTTATACCACACGACAAATCCAGTGCTGGATTTTGCAAAAGTTAAGTTAACTTAAATTTCTTCTTCATGTTTTTCATGCAATGTAACAATGTTCTTGGCTGATTTCTGTTTGGTCATTTGAAGCATATTTTACTCAAAGTTTTTGTGGAATGTAACAATGGTTGCAGAAAATTTTTGAAGGAGATATTTACTTTGACCTAAACCTATTTCGTTGCCCTTTTTTATGCTAGACACAAAGTTTTCATTCGCTTTTGAATTAACTTATTTCTTATTTTTCCGTAAGATATACAATGTAGTTTTTTTAAAACTTGACATAGGCCAACTTTTTTATTTGAAATGACAGACTAGTACTTTCAGTTGCAAAGTAGTAGGAAATAGCTCGACTAAGAAAAATGTACCAAAAAATCTTTCCTATATTGCCATATTTCTTTAGTAGATACTAAAACAATATTTTTTAAAATCGCAACACTGCATTTTTTAACATATTTTGATAGATCTTCTAAACAAAAAATCTTTTGTCAGATTTGTTATTTGAAGTTGCCATTTTCGAAACAATGTATTTAAGAGAGTAAGAAAAAGACTTTTTTTGTGCACCTTTTTTTGTACATTAAATCTTCCAGTCAATGTTTAAAGAAGAGTTGAAGGTTAGCTAAACCTTCTTTCTTTGCCTTTATTTTGTGATACACGACAATCCTCTCAAATAACTTTTCAAATAGGATTTTAGCTTAGCTTAAACTTTTTTCTTTGCTTCTTGATTAGGATTTAGTGATTATTTGACTGATTTTCAGAATCCCAAAATAACCTTATTTTGTTTTATTGACTTTATCCATGGTCTACATAAATGTTTCCAGCTAATTCTTGAGAATTATGTCCATGTCAGGTCACGTAAGCTTCCTTCAGAATTTTTTCTATGAGTTTCGACAATATTTTCTACTGGATTTCAGGTTTGTACAAAGTTGTTGGTTTTTTTTCATAAAATACGGCTTCTTTTTTTAGAAATTTTTATAGAAAATCTTCAGTTTAATATAAGTTTTGGTTTACTGACAAAACTTAGGCCTCTATCGTGAAATACATAATACAATTGTCACATACCAAATTACTTAATTCCTAATATTACACCCATTAAACATTTTTGACCAGTTGCCTTTTCTTATTAGATTCTTATAATAAAACACAATTCTGGGCATGAATGTGTTAAAGTAATCTTCAAGACAGTTATCTGAAGCTAATCACTGGATCGATTTCCCGAAATATTTCAGTAAATGGCTTGTGTTGTTTTAGCAGGACGACTTAGGCAGCAAAATGGCGGGGGCGAACAGAAGGGCGTCGGGATTGGAAGGCGCCAAGCGGTCTAAGGGCTCGTCCGACGGCACGACGGGAAGCTACTCCAGCTTGGAAGACGAGGAAGCAGAAACTACCGACCAGCTGGCGGCCCTTGCTGCGAAATATCAGATCGATAACGTCGACTTGGGGAACGGCAATAAGATATGTATGTAGACTGTATGCACGCCTAATTACTTCTTAAGATGCAGACACAAACTGAATAAGATATTATACGAAATATGGTATTTTATACGAATAAAGCCTTAATGTGTTGTAGTATTTTACACAATGAAATTTTTTCGAGATACTCTTACAAAACATACAGAAACATTTTAAGATGTTTTTCGTAAATGTAACTTGAGTCCTTTAAGATATGTTAAGTCTTCAATCCTTTACGCTATTTAAACTATTTAAAATTTTCGTGCAACTTTCATTATTTTTTACAATTTGTTTTTAATTTTTGGGACATACTTTAAATGTGAAATATTTTCAAGAATTCGCAAAACTTCACATAAACAGAGTTGCAGTCATTGGTGATACTTTTCACAAATGAAACATGGGTACACTTGACTTTATATTTTATAGGTAAAATTTTAGTTTTTTGGGATATACACATATATTTAATAAATAATCTCAATTCTTTGTAATATTTTCTAGATAAATTTCCAAAACGAGACTTTAATTGTTGGGGCATATTTCACATGTAAAACAAATTCAATTTTTAAGAATTTCTTACATGAATGAAGCTTGAAACTTTTATAGTATTTTACGGAAATAAAGCTTCCACACTTTCTCAACTTTTTCGCATATTGCACAAAGACAATTTTAATATTTTGTTGCATTTTAATAAGGCAAATAACTTTAATTTTTGTTAATAAAATTTTACACAAACCAAAATTACCATTTTTTAACATCCTGTATAATAAAATTTTGATTTTGGAGCATATTTCATAAGCGAAGTAACTTCAGCATTCGCTAATATTTTGTCTAAGTATAGCTTACACCGTTTGTAACAGATTATTAATGTTTTCTGTCCTATTGAAATTAAATGCCTTGTGCGTTTGACAAATACAAGTAACATCTTAATGAAGTTGAAATCCAAAAATATTACTCATAAATAAATCTGGATCGACTCTATACAGGATTAAACTATTTATAGCTCAATTGTACGAAAAGTTAATATTAAGCAAATTAAAAAATACGTTCTATTTTTTAGTTCAATCGAGCAACAAAAATTTCGGCAAGAGGACGCCAAGCGTCGCCTCCGTCGGGAAGCAGATGCCCCCTGGTATAAGCTCAGACTCGGAGTCGCCCACCGAGCCCACGCAGCAAACGATAGCAATGCTGAGGGCACGCGTGGTACCCACCATGAAGTCCTAAAGCTCACCTCGTTCATCCCTCGTTACACGGTGATACGTGCCATACAACCAGTAGAATAGACTAGCGATAGAGGACCTTTTGTAGTCTCCACCCACTATATCAAAATTAGTCGGATTTGGAATGCACCGAGCACTTGTGTCGTCCGCACGGGCAGAGAAGATGAGAACAAGAAGGCTTAACCACGTTGTATAGGGCGGTTTGTGAAAGGTACACTAGACGACTCGATTTGCTTTGAATGGAGTAGAAGTTTGGTCTTGAAATTTTCCTAGCATCTTCATTTGAAATTTTTCTTGTAATTTCATTTGAAATGTGTTACTAACTTCATTCGTAATAAGCCTAGTAATTTATGAGCGATTTTACAAAGTTTAGCATTTTGCAGTATTTTTGGGATTAGAAGAATGAATAAAGATTTGAAGTATAAAGAAGTCTGAAAATGCCTGTTTCTTAAAAAAAAGCTTGCGAGAAATTCTTTTTAAGCAATAAGAAAATCCTAGAGAAATTTCTATTTGGTTCTCATTTTCTCATAGACAAAATGACCTAGAAAAACTTAATGAGGAATTTCACTAGGTAATCTGCAAGTGGAAGTTTCCTTAATTTCTTAAGAATTGATAATCACTTTAATCTATTTTTCTTGTACAGCTTAAAGTTTTTAGGCTTCTCTATTTATGTTATTTTCAAAACGATTTTTTCCACAAACTCCTCCATATTTAAATTCCGTTTCATTTCCCGGTGACTGTAGATAATTTGTTGCTGAAAATCTCTATTCAAAACCTATTTAATCAATAGTGGTATGAAGTTACTAGGTGCTTGATTGCTCGGAAAAAATATCTGTTAGGTCCTTAGATCTTAAGACGTAGAGTGACCTATAATCTCATAAATGTTACCTCTAATATTAAAAGATTCAATAGATTTCACCTCAAGAATATTTAATAGGCAGAAAAGTCTCCTAGAATCTTTCGATTTTAAACTTTTTAACGTGAGTCGGTAACTTATCCCCATATTTTATTGAAAGGTAACCGCACTTGGCAGTTTTGAGGCGTTTTTTTTTCTAACTGAAACTGTTCATAAGTGATATATTTTTGTAATTTTTGTAAGTAGCATAGACCATAGTAGAAAACCATGACCAAGTAGAAGATCCGGTTTTAGGAATTCTACCTTGCGACTTGTAAGACTCGTTCCGATTTTTTTGCCTTTGGGGGGAGGGGATATCACCTTGAGGGCGCCTAAAGCGGTACAGTTTGGACGAGACGTAGGGAGATTTCGTTGTTTTGGGAATAGAAGCCCCCGAAATTTTACCATATTATTAGCCAAAATACTATAACGAGTAAGACTGAATGTTTTTTCTTTTAGACTGTAATCAATTTAGCAGGTACAATAGTAAATGCAGGTACAACAGGGGATGTATCTGACATATCGCTCAGTACACAGTAATGTTCAAAGAGAAACACCGGCCACAGGGTGTTTCTTTGTTCGGCGACAACCATCTTACGCCGAACAGGGGAAAAATTGAATTGTTAGCCTTAAAAATCTTATAGACTAGATAGAAATAAGTCGTCCTTATTTTATATCGTATTGGATAATTAAACATTGATAGAATTAGTTGTTTAAACTTATACATTATTAGATAGATTTTTCTTGATGTTCTGATAGACTTAAGTAAGGTGAAAGATGTATGGCCAAAGCTTCAGTTATTTTTATTTAATACTGACAATTATTCGATATTTGTGTGATACTAAGAACAATGAGATATTAATTAATTAATTCATTAATTATGTAGCCTTAAAAGATATATCAAAGTTTGAACTACGAGAATATAGTTAGCCCCCAGAACTAACTACGTAATGTGTGTAGCTGCGTGTAGCGGTTCCTTATTAGGATATTTACCTTCGAGATGGGAGGTTCAATTTTCGCTCGTGGAAGTATCTGCCCCCCCATTTATAAGAAATGCTACCACTAAGGTCGTTAAGGTAAATTAATTAATCTTTAAAAAGACATAATCCGTGTTGACCAAAAAGCCATTAGCAATATAAGTACAGAGCAGCTCCACATTTCAATGCTAACTATTTGAATAACTTGAGATAAATTTCTTACAAACCATCAGAAACTTTTGTAGAAGTAACACAAGCTCGGTGTTGCAAATTGTCAGCATCAAAGCTTGTATTCTGTGTTTTTCTAGAAACAGTTAATGAAAAAGTAATTCACTGAAGTCATTAAATTTTCTTTGTTGATGAGTCCTTTTAAAAGATCAGGATTTTTAATTTGATAAAAAGATTTTTTTCATTTATGTTAAAGCTGTTATATGTTGCAAATAGGCACCAAGAGTAATGTTCGAGAATTAACGATCTAAAATGTGACCTTTAACATTTTCTTATTAATTTGTTTACTTGTACTCTATCAGTTTAGTTTAAAAATGCCAAAAAGATATAAAAATCTTGTTATTTGGGACAAAATATTTCTTTTAAATAAAAGCCAATGATGAAACTATTATATATTGTAAATATTTCCAAGAGTAATTTTTAGGCGACATTGCCGTTAATTGCAATTTTTAACATTTTGACTTTTGTATTTCAACATAAATTTGACTTTATAAATGTTTTTAAAATATTCAAAAATTGTCATAAAGAGAATTTATTTTGAATAAAAGTTAGTGAAAAAAACTGGTAAATACTAGGCAAAAATTAAAGTATATCAAAAAGGTAATTTTCAAAAAGCTATCACTCAAGATTATAGAAAAAAAATAGGTAAATAAATAAAACAAATCACATTAAAGATCCACATTTCTAGTTTTTAAATTTTCAGTTCAGTTTTTCCAGCTTTAGCAGTTTTTGAGTGTAATTATTAAAAAAATATCTATTAAATTTTTAAAAAATTTTTAATTATTTTTAAAATGGGTTTGGCAACTTTAATAATTTTTTCACTAATGTTATTCTAAATATCTTCTATAGAATTTAATCTTCTTTAGCTTGACTGATACTTGAGGATTTTTTCTCTGTATCTTCCTTGCGATTTTCTTCACCAGTCTTTTACAAATCCAAATTTTCAGTTCAGCTTTTGTTAAGGATTGACAATTTTTTATAGATTGCCTGAAGCAGTAATTGCGCTGGATCTTATTTTGTCAATCTCTGTTTGTGACTCGACACTAAAAAGCTAGTCAAGTGCCTGTTAATTTAAAATAAATATCAAATTTTGACCACACATATATTCCACAGCTTCTTCATAAAAACAGATACTGAATTCTAGAAGTACATAGAAAATTATTTTCGCAAAAAGAACTTTCTATAAATCAAGCTTTGATATATCACCAATATTTTAAAGGTCATATCTAGATAATGGTAGTGGTAATCGACAAACTTTAAAAGCTTCTACTTTATAACCACAATTTTTTATGATTCCGACGTAACCACCAAACTTTTTTAACTTCAGACAAATTTTGAATTGTCTGGCCTACTCCATTTTTACCATTAATGATTTTCTGAATTACTTTAAGTAAAAGTAGTTATAAATCATAGTATTAGTAGCCTTAAAGGCAATATCAAATATTTGGTTGTGTAAAATAACCTTTATAAGGTTATATTCATTAAAATTTTATTGACGTCAGGAGTTCTACGAAAATATGCCACCAGTATAGCCTTAAATGTATATGAAATCCTTATTTTAACTTCTGTAGTCACGAAACTGTACAACAAGTATTTCAAAGCATCTGATACCCATTAATATTTGTGGCAACGATTTCAGAAAAATGATTTAAAATTAGAGCTGTTCCAATTTTAAAGAGCTACTGGTGTGTAAAATAAAACAAACTGTGACATTAAAAGAGTTGTGCCCTCTAATGATCAAAGAATCATCGGCTCCAAACTGTATCAAAATCTTTTTGTCTTTAAATAAATATAATTTTCTTTTTAGATGTTATTCGTTTGCGTGTCTTGTGATCCGTTTATTTTGAAGCATTGTATTCTAACTTGGAATGGTGAGGCCTTGTCTATTTTGTGTCATTTCTATTATAAAAATAGAATTTAATAAAGCATATCATTACTATGAAATGTGTGTTTCATTTAAATCTATCGAGGAATAAAATCAAATTTGTATGTTTAATAAAAATTTTTGATATTGCTGTATCATATATTCTCTCCACATGTGTCCTATGAAGAGGTGGATCATCTTGAGAAGTAATTAGACCGCGTAAACAAAATAAACACTTACGGGTTTCAAGTGGTGTGGATTTTTCCAACCTTTAAAATTCGCGTGTAGCATGTTTAGTTATTTTTAACGAAGAAATAATTTTAACTACTTTTTACCAACTAGAAACTTAAGACTTTAAATCTGCATTTCACCTCTTACAGATCAGAATAAACCATTATTCTATTCTAATTAACAATACGTTAACAAAGGTCATTAACAGTGAGATATTTACCTTACATTATAGACTGCATAGCAACATCAATTGATTAAAGTAGTCTTTGGTTGGACGTGGGTTTAAATATGTTAAAATTGACCGATTTTGTCAGTTAAATGTTCTGTAATGAAAAAGTCGAATGTGCTATGGTTAAAAATTTTTAAAACCAACAACCATAGACTGGTTTCTGCCTTTCTTGGCTTCGTTAACTGGTACCGTCTTGTAAATATTTCCAACTCATATCAGCCACATAAGTGCCCAAGAAACGAGAATGTTATTAGCAACTGATTTTCGACTGTATCTTACGTAGTACAGCTTTGTTATTTGCTAATTGAAGCAGTTATTGCTAAGAATTACAACCAGGTAATGTGCAATGCAATATTCTTTGCACAATACAGTAGAAAATTTGTTAAAATTACTTAAATATTTGAGTACAAGCTGGAAATATTTACTGCTATCGTACCTTATTGATGAGGCCAAGGAAGGCCGAAGTCAGTCTATGGTTGATGGTTGTAAACATTTTCAATTACAGCACGTTTCGATCATTTCATTACAGAATATGTAACAAAAACCATTATAATTTGTTTTCAACTGAGCGTGAAAGTGCTTAGAAAAGCAAGAATAATTAATAAATAAATAAATAATAATTAACTCCACCTTTTATTAAATTTATTTTATTTTCATCTGTATAACTGTGTAGATCCATTAAACTATTAATATTTATGAGCCGCCAGAAAAATGGTAAAATCCAATTTTTCAATTCTTGTCTTTAAACAAAACAGAGAGAAAAATAAAAATCTAGAAAAAACTCCCTAATGAGAGCAAATAGACATTTGGAAACGTGAGAGAGATCAGCGTTGTTCCCTTTATATTCTATGAGAAGAAGATCCAGTAAGGTTTGTAAAACCAATGTAGTCCAACTTATCCTTGTTGAAAACGGCAGTTCGTTAACATCTATCTTCAGGTTTGCCTTGTAGTCGCTATCATGTAAATTCATATCGCTCGTAACACTTCCAATTAAGTACCCAAATACAACTTAAGTGTCCACGCGTGGTTTACCAACATGCTGATAATGAGACGCGCTCGTGCATGATTATTGTTCTTTGTTTGGAGGATGTCATACCACTTCACCATTAAATTTGACCTATAAATAGGTCGAAAGCGTTTTGGTCAAGCATCACTTTGAGCCAGTCGTTGTGAAGCAACGTTTCTCAGAGAGTCAGAAATGAAGACCTTTATTTTGGTGGCGGCCGCGGTGCTTTGCGCCCAGGCTTTCACTGACGCTGATATTCACGAGCAATGGGCGCAATTTAAGGTATTTATGACTGAATCTCAACCCAGGTATGCATTAGCTAGTTTATTTTTAGGCAAAGCACAACAAATTGTACAGATCTGCTTTAGAAGAGCGCCGCCGCTTTGGTATCTTCCAAGAAAATTTAAAGGCTATCGAAGAACACAACGCCCTGTACAGTGCTGGCGCTGTTACTTTTGAAATGGGTGTAACTCAGTTTTCTGATTTAAATAATGAAGAGTTCTTGGAATTTGTTGGGAAACACTGGGAAACTCTGGAAGAATTAAATTCTACTGAGTTTGAGCCCACTAAAGAAACTCCAGCTACTGTTGACTGGAGGGAACACGGCGCTGTTACCGAAGTCAAGGACCAAGGCACATGTTTGTCTGGTTACGCATTTAGCGCTGTAAGTATTCAATTTGACTTTGGCTTCTTATTATTTTATTTATTGATCATAAACTATTTCGAGTTATTTGAAGATTTAACATAACAGTGTGTAAACCTTTGATTTCGTATAACACAGGGCATTTATCAGAAGTTTTATTTTGTTGAAACCGACTGGTCCATGGTTATCTTTAAAAATTAATAAACAAATCTTTTCCCCTAAAATCAGGAAAAATTAAAAAACACAAAAACAATTGCACTAACGCATTAGAGTAAGTGTTGTTGGGTTATTTAATCTTTCTTAATTTGAGAGAACATGATTTGTATATCAATGTTTAAAAGCTTGATCTTGATCTGCTAACTCCTGCTTCTTTGAACAGACTCCTTTGCATTTTATATTTTATAATTTTCAAGGTTTGGTACTTGGAATTTAATTTGAAATAAAGCTTTATGTGTTTTGGTTGTTCTTCTCATTATAGGTCTTTTATTTCATCCCCACTTCTGGTATTTTTCTATTTATCTATTTTGTCTTCTTGAGATTTGCTTTACTAAAATTATTTAGAATTTTACTTTAGAAACGTAGAAGTTCAAAAAATTTAGAAAATATCTATTTCTGCCTCCCCTAAAACCTTTTACTAAGATCTTTTATATTCTTGGCGTGTTTTTTACTACAATAAATCAGTAGTTTAAATAAATAGACCTTTTACATCTTTAATTCGCCAAAAGATTGAGCTTGACAGTTTGAGTTTGTTCATCAAATACCTTCAAATTATTATCCGTGAAGTTTTGATTGCTTGGCATTTCGTTGCTTCCTTTATACCTCAAAGATTCCAAGTACTCTAAAATATTCATATTATTCGATATTAGTCCTTAAGCCTAATCGTTTGGTATATTGTTGTTCAGTACTCTTGTACACTTTATATTGTCTTGCCTTCCATATTTTAATTGTCTGCATAGCACTTGCTTGACATTTTTTAACCGTTTGCTCTTTTCTCCAGGCTGATCAGTTTGATCACGCTTCTGGTATTTTTCTATTTATCCGTTTTGTCTTCTTGAGATTTGCTTTACTAGAATTATTTAGAATTTTACTTTAGAAACGTAAAAATTGAAAAAATATCTATTTCTGTCTCCTCTAAAAGCTTTTACTAAGATCTTCTATATTCTTAGCGGGTTTTTTACTACAATAAATCAGTAGTTTAAATAAATAGACCTTTTACATCTTTAATTCGCCAAAAGATTGAGCTTGACAGTTTGAGTTTGTTCATCAAATACCTTCGACTTATTGTTTTATCCGTGAAGTTTTGATTGCTTGGCATTTCGTTGCTTCCTTTATACCTCAAAGATTCCAAGTACTCTAAAATATTCATATTATTCGATATTAAGCCTAATCGTTTGGTATTTTGTTGTTCAGTATTCTTGTACACTTTATATTGTCTTGCCTTCTTTATTTTAATTGTCTGCATAGCACTTGCTTGACATTTTTTAACCGCTTGCTCTTTTCTCCAGGCTGGAGCCATCGAAGGCCGCTATCAAATCAAAAGTGGCAAACTCGTCTCCTTGAGCGCTCAAAACCTAGTCGACTGCACCAGCTCCTACGGTAACATTGGATGTGATGGTGGCACCGCAACATCAGCCTACGACTTCGTCCAGGATCACGGTATCGCTTCCGCTGATAAATATCCTTACTACGGCAGAACATACAAGTGCAAGCACAGAGGCATCGTGCTAAAAATAGCTGGCTACAGCAAGGTGAAGCGATATAATGAAAAACATTTGGAAGCCGCCGCTGCCGAAGGCCCTGTCTCTATCTCCATTTGCGCTACGCCTCTGATGAAACAATACACCCAAGGCGTGTTCTACGATCCAAAGTGTAGCAAGACAAAGTTGAATCATGCTGCTTTGGTGGTTGGTTATGGCGTTGAGGACGGTAAGGACTACTGGATTGTGAAAAACTCTTGGGGAACCACCTGGGGGGATAAAGGGTACATGAAAATCGCCAAGGGAATTAACCATTGTGGTATTGCAAGTAGAGGTAGCTTCCCTATTGTGTAGATTAGTTTATTTTTCAAATAAATAATGACAAAGAACTAAATTGAGTATTCGATATTAATCTCGATTACCTTGTGTTTGATTCAGCAGAAAATAGATCCAACTGCTATTGAATTTAAAAAAACATTTTAAAATTATACTAATTATCAGAAAGCGCGTTGAAACTAGTATCTATTATTGAAAATATTTTTGAGTTATGCGATGTTGCTGAAAATGATTCTGGATATTGGAAATGACTCTTGCCAAAAGAATTAACTACTTCAGCTTACAAAATGTGTTTGAGCAATTGTAGGCCAAACAAAGTTTTTTTAAATGATTCTGTGTAGCAAGAAATAATGTCTAAACGGTTGTTCTATAGGTTACAAAAAAATGGTGCTGGCTACAAAAAATTATTGCAAAGACAATTATATATTTGTTTAACTAAGATCTTTAAAATTAAAATAACATGGTTTTATTTTTATTTATAAACTTCATTCTTTTTTTCTTTAAATTTTGACTTTCATTATGAAACTAAAATTTGTAATTTGATGAACTGCTTCATTACGACATCTTTAAAAAAATTTCTTCTATCATCTAGAATTTCTGGCTTTTGGAACATAAAATTTCGAGAAAATGTATTTTTTGATTTCAAAGCTTTTTTGTTAAAAGATCTATAAAGTTCAAGTTCTCTTCTGAAACCTTTCTTCTTCTTCCAAAATTAGGAATTTCTTTGAAGACAATTTCAATTAAAAAGAATTTTTGTAATGTTCAGATTCTAATTTTTAAAAATATTTATGAAAAGGAATATTCTTTAGGAAGTTTCAAAATTTATCTTTTTTTAATTTAGGAGAAACTATCTATTCTAACGCCACGAAAGTCAGAATTCTGACTTTTTAATTAGGAATTTTAAGATTAAAACTAAAATTTCTAAAAAAAAGTAGAAATTAAAATTTCAAAAACAGAATGCAGAAAAGAAATTTAAAAATGTTAAAGATGAAACATTTTAATCGAAGATACCTATTGTCGCGTAAAACTCTACTGGGTAATAAATTCTAGGGTTTGGTAGAAAGGAGTCTTCATAAATAGAAGTTCTCACTGTTCCAAATTGGATTGCATAGGAATTTACTGTCTCCGACTGTTTTGTATGCTTTAAGAAGGCCACCCTTAGAGGGGATGAGACTCATTAATTCCTGCAAACATTTCTTTAAAAAGTACTTATAGAAAGAGGGCAAGTGGCCAACTATCTAGTCAAATCGGCCCTTCCTTTCCCCTATATTGCAAGATTATTCTGAATTACAGTTATCGCTCTTAAATTGTGCTGAGGCGTTTATATTGCTTTGTAGTCTTGATTTATTATTCTTCTGTGATCTATAGTCCGCAGCTGGTGCTTAGATCAATTAGATCAGCGCAATTTTGGGTATTTCAACTAAGAGCCGAAAAAAACGCCCACAATACGAGCAGTTTAAAATATATTCATAATTATAAACAAAAAATATCACAATATGAATTATAAAAAAATAAAAATTAAATCTTTGGGTAACTTCCAGCGGCTGCAATACCACAATTATTTACTCCCCTGATGATCCTAATATATCCTTTCTCGCCCCATTTGGCGCTCCATGAATTCTTAACAATCCAGTAATTCTTGCCGCCTTTACCACTCTGTTTACCATATCCAACGACCAAAACCCCATGATTTAATTTCGTCTTGCTGCAGGTGTTATCATGTAGAACGCCTTTATTGTATAACTGCATTTTTCTGGTGGCGCAAATAGCTACGGAGACGGGTCCTTGAGCGACGGCGTTTTTCAAGGCATTTTCATTGTTGGCCTTGACGTTGGCAAAACCAGCAACTTTGAGGACGCTGCCTTTCTTCTGGCATTTACCCTGCTTAGCTCTGTATGGATATTTGGCCTCGCTGGCGATACCGTGATCTTTTACGTATCTAAAGGCGAACGTCATCCATCCACCATTACAACCATGATTACCGTATTTAGCGCTGCAGTCGACCAAGTTCTGTTCACTGAGAGACAAGAGTTTTCCCTTTTTGATTTTGGCACGGCCTTCCATAGCACCAGTCTGAAATTGTAAGAAATGATCAGTAATCAGAAAAAAATTAATAACTTCTTAGGTTTTATTCGTGTTTTAGGCGATCAGTTTGGCATATTAAAAACATACTTTTGATTAAATCAACAAATCATGTCTAAATTGGTTTAGCTGTTTTGATATTTTTACAATGCAGGGTTTGATCACACGCGCTGGAGAAATTTTCGTTCCCGGGCAATTATGAAGTCTAAACTCCCTATTTTCTATGCATTATGTATTAAGGGATAACAGATTTTTTATTTCCAAATTGTTTGAAGATTCTCTGGGAAGCTAAGCAAATAATTTGGTGAGCAGTGAACAATTTTAATTTGACGACTAAACTTAAGAAGATTAACATTACTTTTTACAAGCATAAAATAAGAAAATTCACATAATAATTTTACGTCCGATGATCAAAAAAAAGTAGCTTTGCAATTTTATTTCTAATGACTAAAAGAAATGGTTAGGTTGATGGTAAATTTATTGAATCCTAGGCTAGGGTATGATACATATCCGACTGCATGCGAACAAAATCCTGGTTAAATTTTTGAATTACTAATTTAGATTCGGCCATTAGAATAAACGTATTTCCATGAAGCATCAAGAATCCGTGCGTGTGCACCAGTGATTTGAATTCGCGATTCGGAACCCTAACCTGCGTGTATGATTGGCCTTAAAGCAGTATGATACTTACAGCACTAAAACTCCAGCATGATCCACAAGATCCTTGGTTTTTTACTCCAGTTACAGCTCCCTTTTTTCTCCAATCAATGGAGGCTGGTGCTGCCTCCAAAGCTTCCTCTTCTACTATCAATGTTTCAGTATCATTGTGCCTCAATTCTTTGTAGTGCAGAAACTGACCGACATAATCCAAAAATTCTTGCTCGGTGAGGTCAGCGAAAGGAGTAACTCCCATTTCGTAACTTTCGTTCCCGGCTTTATAGAGAGCATTGTGTGCTTCAATCTCTTTGAGGTTGTCCCTGAAGATAGCAAAACGTTTGCGTTCCTCTAGGGCCGACCTGTATAACTTATTGTGCTCGACCTGCAAAACAGTATTAATTAATATTATGTAATTTGGTAGCGTCACTTACTTTAAAATCCAACCATTGCTGGCGAATTTCTTCATCGGTGAAAGCTTGACTGCCGAGGATGACAGCCGATAAAAAAAGTATAAATTTCATGTTTACTTAATGTGGAATAACTTCTACCCTTGTTGGTGCGTTATTATATATAATGAATTTAAGATAAATGGCCGGTTTTTCTGGGGAAAATACGACATATTTTCTAAATTTGTTCTTATCAGGTGCAAATTTTGATAACAGTAAATAAAGGTACAAATAAAATTTCTAACCACTTCAAAAGAAAAATTTCAAGTCCACTTGTGTGATAAGATCTGTTATCTCTTAGGGAAATTACACGAAAGGTTTTTGTTTATTTGTAAAATTCTAATATTTTGTTTGTCTTAAACTTGTCAATACTAGGAAATTATTTGGATACGACATATAAATTAAAATTAAAACACTTGCATGTCACTTGAGGTTGCAATGTCCATTTAAGTCCTAGATACAGCAAATTTTAGAATAAAATTAATCTTTGTTTTGGTCGACTCAGACGTTATTTGATAAAGTTCGACTTCATCTTATAAAAGGTATTGGAAATTATTTTCCTTCAATAATCCTTTAAAATCATTCAGTCTGTTTAAAAAGTTCTTTGAAAGCAATTGTGTGAAGCTGTAATATTCATTGCCAAGTTTATATACCGGGTGTTTTTTTTAGTTGGGAGGTTACCTTTATATGGAGTATCACTTATTATAAAGGTAAACTGATTTTGTCGATATGGCTAATTGGAACTAAACTACCTTTCAAAAATATTTTCAACTTCCTCCCACTTCCGTTTATACCGGAAATATACATCAACTTTCTTATTTTAAATAGCAACCCCCAAATTTTATATTTTATTTGGATTCTACGTAAAAAAATAAGATGAGTTTATGTATACATGTTTATTGCCATCTTTGGTACTTTTTAAGATATTTCAATTTTTCGGAAAAAACTGACAGAAAAGAGAGTTACTTTGACTCTTTGTATCATTTTTATTATTTGCAATAAAAACATGAACTATGGGTTGAAGTCATGAAATATTATGGAGACTATATTAACATAATCAGGTTTTACATTTATTACACAGGGTGATGGAAATTTTGTGATCTTTATTGTTTTTGTTTTATTCAAAAAAACTCTGTTTTTTTAAATAGGAACTATGTGTTTTTTAAACATTTTTGAATTTCTCACGTAAAAAGAAGAAAAAAGTTATATGACTAATTTTTTAAAATTCTGCACCGTTACAGAGATATAATGCAAAATGGAAAAGAAAAATATATCTTTTTTTAGTAGCAACTTGGAAGTAGTCAACAAAATTTTCAAAAAAAAACACAACCACAAGGCTTAAAAATTTTAGGCCAAATAACATTTAAAAGATAACCGCACAAGACGAATAAGTTTTTGACTAATTGTTAGAATACTTACTGAAAAATGTTTAGGTAGCCACGAATGTAAGTTTCGTAAAAATGGTTTGTTAAACAGACTTCTCATTTTTGGAGTAATCAAAATCAACAACAAATGTTCAAGAAAATTCGTCCTTTAACTGTTATGCTGTTAGATTAGAACTCAGGATTTTTAAGCGTTAAATTTTACAATGAAAATCGAAATGGAAATTTTTTAGTAATTTTTTTTTACGACTACTGCATGAAAAGCATATTGCTAGGAACAATCGGATGTGCTTAAAAACGTTACTCAATTCGAAATCTTAAAATATGTCTTTAAATGTATTGAAAGAGAAGATCGCCCTTGTTGTTCTTGATGTACATTTTTTGTCAATTATTTTTGTCTCCTATTACTTATTATGATTAATTCTTTAAGCTTTTATTGCCCACAGTTAATTTCCTACTTGAACAAACAAGAAATGTTTGTTTTTTTTTATTTTGAGATTTAGGTAAAATACCTCTGTAACGGCACAAAATTTTAAAAAATTAGTAATATAACTTTTTTCTTCTTTTTATGTAAAGAATTCAAAAATGATTAAATAACATATAGTTCCTATTTAAAAAAACAGAGTTTTTTTGAATAAAACAAAAACAACAAAGATTATAAATTTTCCATCACTCTGTATGATAAATGTAAAATCTGTTTACGTTATTATATTCTTTTTAATATTTCCTGACTTCAACCCAAATTTCATGTTTTTACTGCAAATAATAAAAAAGTTACAAAGAGTCAAAATAACCCTCTTTTCTGTCATTTTTTTTCGAAAAATTGAAATATCTTTAAAACAATCAAAGGTAGCGATAAACATGTATACATAAACTCACCTTATTTTCTTACGTAAAATTCAAATAAAACATAAAATTTGTGGGTTGCCATTTAAAATAAGAAAGTTGATGTCTACTTCCGGTATAATCGGTAGTGGGGGGAAGTTGAAAATATTTTTAGAAGATAGTTTAACCCCAATTAGTCCCATCGACAAAATCAGTTTGCCTTTATAATAAGTAGTTTTCCATATAAAGGTAACCTCCCAACTAAAAAAAAACACCCGGTATAAAATGGTCTTAGCAATGTGATCGTGTTAATTTAGAAACATCTTAAAACTTTGGCCTATAACTAAACAAAATGCTTATTAGTGACGTAGATCAATTTTGTTTTCTTAAAATTATCAAACTAATTATAGCTGAAAGTATTGTATTTTTCATTTCACTTCAGTATTCATCGATGTTAATCAGTTACTCAACACAAACAACAAATAATTTAAAATCGTTTTAAAATTATCCTTCCAGAACAATTTAAAAATAAACATTGTTTTTGCCAATTCAGAAACTTGAAATTTAAATCTTGTCCCTTGAAACCAAGAAAGATTAAAAACATAACAACTGAGATACTTCAGTATCTCTCTGAAGATGATAGCTTGGCTATCGAAATGCGTTAGAGCAACTTTTGTTGTGTTTTTAATATTTCTTCGTTTCAGAACACAATATTTGTATTTCAATTTTTACAGATAACCAAGGACCAGTCCGTTCAACAAAAAAATTCAGAAACTGACTTGAAAAATCATAAGCTGATTTGGCAGTGTTTTACAAAATTAGAAAATCGATGGAGGTTTTTTTAATAAATCTCAAACTGATTCGAAGTTATTAAATTGATATAAAAACTTTTCAAAATATCCTTGATTCTTGAGATCGATTCCAAAGGTATTTAAAGCAAATTTTTATGTGTCGTTTACACGGAATAGTAACTTGCGATAGCACTTGCGAGAGCGACTTGTGAGAGCGTTTACACTTAAGCAAGTTTTCAAAAGCTAGTGTAGTGCTCTCAGCAAGTCCTACCAGCACTATCCAGACACTGCAAGTTGCTTGCATGCCCGTTTACACGGTCGAGTGGATCATGCAAGCTAGAGTGCGACAAGTATAATTATTTTTAGGCGACATTCCAATTCAAACCCCCGCTGAGTGATTAATTGTGTTTGTACTCCAGTAGAAGTTTTTAGTTTGTGGCCCGTACTTGTCCCAATTAAAGGATTGTTTTTGGTGATATCTATGTAGCGCAAAAAATTGTCCTGTTGTAGAAAGAGAGTTTCAGCAGCCGCTATTCTAATTTTATACCTAGTTAGTATCTACCAAAATTGAGAATATTTCGGGGGATGTCAAAATATTTAAAAAATATCAATTTTTTTCTTAATTCTCAAGACAATGCATTTTAAAAACAAAGCGGTTCCGGACCTATGTTGATATAACCTTTTTTTCTTAAAATTATTCAAGGATAATGTTCTTCAAGCATCTTAAAAATAAAAACCACGTACGATACTTTGCAAAAAAGAAACTATTTTTTATTTGCATTTTCAATAAATAATTTTAGGGAAATTAATAAAATAAACCCTTTTCTATATAAACCTATAAGTATTTGACTTATGCGGATGTAATTAGACAAAAAGCTTTTTCTAAATTTGTAAAATTCCAAGAAAATAATCTTAAATTATGTTTGTTGTAGTGAGGATGTTTAATAAAAAGGGTAAATTAGTTGTAGTATTTCCAAATCTTCTCTGAAAAAGTGCTTCAATAACGTATTGTTACGTGCGTTATCGGTTCGAATTGATACACGTGATAGATTATGCCCACTTTATTACTGAATTAACTCGGCACACTTCAACTGAACAGTAACTCACTAATTATTTACTAATTGCTAACCAACTTATTGCACTTGCTTCTAACTGACTGACTTAAGGGAAAACTGACCGCCTTTTTATAGTTTCGGCCCGCGTCTTCCAGAACTTTCGGCAGATAAGGCTTATCGAATGCCGAAATTTCTGGAACGCTTATCTGCCGTTTGTTTCGTTATCGCGGCCGCTTTCCCCTTATCAGAACCTTCTAGAAACTTTTTTTATTTACTAAATTCTACAATTCTATTCTAAATCCTATTTCATCTATTTACATTGCGTTACAGTATTTTTTAAAAATCCTTGCATAATTGTCGATAAAAATTAAACATCCAAACAATTCAATTTTTTTGTGGTTTTTTTACATAAATCAAAAATTATTAACTTTTCTTTAGCTTTATTTTTCATATATTGGTGCAGTAATAAAATAACAAACTTGACTTAATTTTAAACATCGCAGCTTTTCAAATAAACGAATATATTTATTGACCATACACGACTATTTCTACCTCCAAATGTACGACTTGCACAACCCACTTGCAGACAACTTCCAGCGAATTGGAAATAAATCCGAACTTGCCTAGAGCGCTCTCCAGGGTTATTTACACGTGCAAGTACTGATTGCTCTGAGAGCACTCTTAGAGACTGTTTACATTCCGCAAGTTCGCTGGAAGTCTCTCAGACATCGACTTGCGATAGTTTTACTTGCTCGTATAAATGGTACATAAAAGAAACGTAGCTATAGAGTTCAGTTCCACCTTGTTGTGACAAAGCTGGGCAAATTACTTAAAAAAAAGCAGTCGTTACATTATCCATTACTCTTTCAGAAAAATAAGTAAAATTACTTCAAATTACCTTTAAAATTAATTACATTTTCAGTAACTTTCTAATTTTACAATAAAACAATAAAATTACAATTTATGTTCCTGATTCATTTTTTATTTAGTAATACAAAATACACTCTTAACTAAAGAGCACATAAACTGTAATGCCAACTTTGGTGCAATAACTATTAGATTTTATATTATAGGAAAAATAGGCAAAATAAAAGCATTCCTATAATTAATTATCCATCCAAACAGAAACCCATAAAGCAATAGAGGGACAATATTTTACTCTAAACTAAATAATATTTGTAGAAGATTAATTGCTGCTCTCATGCTTTACTAAAGTGATTTTACACACCGCAACTATAAAAAATTGTGTGTGTTTTAGTAGTCCATATAAAAATTAAAAAAATAAACATGCAGGTGATAAGACTATAATCAATGTGTTACGTTTTCTCTTATTAGACACTAGACTTCTCAAACTCATACATTAGAATCGGAAACTAAAGAAGACCTTAATAATTAATTACCGTGTCCGTTATTTTTGAATATTTTTTTACAATGCATAGGCTTTAGGCTTTTTTATTTTAGCTATTGAATTACTGCTTCTGTAACTCGCGTCGACTAACGTTTCAAGCAGGTTCATGCAAGTTTCGAGGGTGATACAATGCGTACCTGATGCTATGCTTTAGTTTTCATTGTTTTTTGGGCAGTTAACACATAGTGTTTTATTTCCAAAGATATCAGTGAAATTACGAAGTGCTACACGCAATATTGTTTAATAGGCGAAATGAAACACCAAATAATTGGTGCAAAATTGTCATCAATGCGACAAGTGCTCGCAGTTTTATTTTTTAATATTCGCGAAGTTAAACTTCCTTCGTTATGCCTTCAAAGCACTGCGAGTAGGATGCAGAAACAAGGATAGATAGCGATGAACCGAACAAGGATAGGTAGCAATTTTTGGGCAAAATTAGTTTCGGTAACGAGTTCCTTAGCTTGGAAGTTCTATAGAAAAAACAGTCTCCGTAGACAGAAGTCTTCTCTGTGTCAAGCTAGACTGCACAGGAATTTGATGTCTCCGACTGTCTTGTATGCCTCGTAAATCTTGCCCTTCGGGGATCAATCCTCTTAGTTTCTGCGAGCATCTTCCATTGTAGTACTTGTAGAAAAGAGACAAGTCACCAACCATCCGCCAAGAGAATCTGTCAAACTTTCATCATCAATTATGCAAATCGCTCTTCTTGAATTAAATCCAAAAGAGCTAAAGTGTGCTTTGGGGCTGAATTCTAAACATAAGAACAGCATTCTAGTGGACCTTACCTCAGCTTTGTATAGTGTGAGTTGCTGATGAGATGTAAAGCACTTTTTGGCTCTAAAAAAGAAGCCTACCTTCTGAAAGGCGGACGCGCCCATGATCGTCCAAAGAATAGTTAGTGCTTGCATTCACTCCTAGGATAAACAGATTAGATCCCACCAAGGAAAGGATTTTATTGTCCATTAGTATGCTTCTTGCATTATCTCTCGATGTCTTAGAGAAAACCGCGGCCTGAGTTTTTGAAGCATTAATATCGACCAGATTTTTTTTACCCCATTCCAGAATGATTTCAAGACCTTGATCTGTATCTGCTGTATCTGCTATTTCCTTAGTTGACCTGAAGCAGCTACGGATAATGATTTGTCGAAGAAAAAATATGACACCAGGCTACTATCATCTGCGTAGCTGAATATAAGATTAGAAGTTAAAGTTAAGAGATTATTTATGTGTAACGGAAACAGATTAGGAGACAGGACAGGCCCATGAAACATTCCGCATTAATCGCAAATGTCTTGGATGAGATGCCATCGACGACCACCTGAAGAGATCTGTCAGCGGGAAAATTGGATGTTAAGTGACCGAGTCCAGCAGGAAGACATAAGATGTTAATTTGGCGAGAAGAGATCGGTGCCAGACTGTCAAAGGCCTTTGACATATCTAATGCCGCAATCCTAGCCTCACCATGGTTTTCCATAGCTAAGTTACAGATATGAGTAATATATGCCAGTAGATCACCAATTGAGCGTTGTTGTCTGAAACCGTATTGCTTGTCTAAGATGATTTTATTCTCCTCCAGATATTTGTGAATCTCGATGTTGATAACTTTTTCCATCACTTTAGATATAACGGGCAACAAAGATATAGGGCGATAGTTGTTAGCTAGATTTCTTTTTTCCTTTTTGGGGACAAGCTGCACTTTAGCAGATTTGCAGATGTTAGGGAATACACCTTTGTTGAGAGAGTGTGAACAACATGCTTAGGACAGGAGTCAACTCTGAAGCACACTTCTTGAGAACAATAGCGGGGATATCATCAAGGCCAGAAGCTTTCGAAGTACCGAGCTCAAGGAGAATTTCCCTGATTGTGCGTTGTCTGAAAACAACTTCAGGCATCGAAGTGCCAACCTTGGGAAAAATAGGAGGTTTTGCGTTGCGAGAATCAACGTTGAAACTTTCAGCATAAAAAAATAAGGAGGTATGCGTTTCAATATTCAAAAACATTTTTTTTTCTATATGGGACACCGCAAGGTGTATAATGTACCATTACGAAACCTTTTTTAGCGCCGGCGTGTACAAATTTTAATTTTTAAAAATTGATTTTTGTATTTAGCGGCTCGGAGGAGGGGTCAAACATTAAAATAAAAATTACTTCAAATCATTTAACAACTTTTGGCACTACGGGCCATCTAAAATTAAATCATCTATTTATCCTATTGTTTAGATCAATTCAGAAGCATTTAGAAATGAACCAGGCTAATTCAGAGGTGCCTTAAACCGTTCAAAGTCGAGCAGTTTTTGAAAAATTTAAATCATCAGGTTGATCTTATATCTTTTTTAAACTTTTTTGATTTATAATAGCTTTACTTGTTCAGAAAGGGGGACTATGAAACGAACAGTTTATTTTTTAAAACAGTTTATGCTTTAGAAGAACGTGTCATCAATTCAATTTCATTATTCTGGAATAAACACAATCTCAAGCTCTTAAAATCAGTTGAATTGATTCAGAAGCTATCTTTGTGAAGTAGTTTATCTTATCTTATTGTTAGTAATGATAGTTTTAGCAGCAAACTATAATTCAGAAATATACAGGGTGGACTATAAGTAATGGTACATAAAGCAAGAGTGGATTTTTCGTATAAAACTAACGTGATTAAGCTACATTTACCTTTTACAAAAAGTTGATATTAACAGAGATAAAGGGTGTCAAGGTTGAAAAAAAATTGCGATTTTTTTGCATAACTGATAAACACATTTCACTACAGACAAGAAATTTGGCATAGGGCGTTTCTTTGGTCAAGAAATACTAATTTGCTAACAGATTGTCAATAACTCATATGGGGCGCCACCTACGCCATCTTTTATTATTCTAAAGCATCATAACTTTTTTGTGCCTTCATGTACATTTATTTTAAATAAATATTTTTATTTACCTACATTTCTTACGTAAAAAAGGTGTACTTTCTAAATGTTGATACAAGCAATCGTTTTCAACATATTTGCCTTCAAAATTTGCCGTACGTTTATTTTCAGTTATGTAAATGTGAATTTTTCGCGGTAGGTTTCAAAATAAAAGTAATAAAACTGACTCTAAAATAGTTTATACAAATATTACTCTACTGACATTATTATAACGCATTTTTTAAATTTCTAAAGCAAATTTAAATAAAATACCAAAACAAAATTTATTTTCAAAAATAAGTATGTGGGAAATGACCTTTTTCATGTAAAGATATTGTAAACAATTAACAATCTAACTGTCTTTTATTGAAATTAGTCTCCAACTATCTGCTTTGACCACCCAGACTATTAAAATTTTCTTGTGCTGACTCAGAGATCATATCTCACATATCTATATTAGAAAATAAATTACGTCTTTATTTTTTGGAATTTCTTTATTAAGATTTTTAAAATTTGGGTAATAATATTCTCAGCAAAGTAATATTTGACATAAATTAGTTTTAAAGTTGCTTTATTATTACTTTTTTTTCAAAACCTACTTCGAAAATTTAATATCTTAGTAATTTAAAACCAAGGCACGTCAAGCTTTAAAGGCAAATATCTTGGAAACGGTTGCTCGTATCAACTTTCACAAAGTACACTTTTTTTAAGTAAAAAATATGGGAAAATATAATAACGCATTTAAAATTATTATACGAGGGTGACAAAAAAGTTGTGATGATTTAGAAGTACGCAAGATAACGCAGGTAGCGTCCTCTATCAGCTATTGATAATATGTTAGCAAATTAGAGTTTGTCGACTTAAGAAATCCCCTTGTGCCAAATTTCGTGCGTATATTACAATTCATTCCATAATTGTACGAGAAAATAGAAAATTTTTTTCAACTTTGACACCCTGTATCTCTGTTAATATCAACGTTTGGTATAAGGTAGCTAAATCATATTATTTTTATTCGAAAAATTCACCATTGCTCTGTGTACCATTACTTATGGTCCACCATGTATATCTTGGTCATTTAACCTGTAGTCTCTTATTGTTTAATATTTATGTCACTTCAAAAGCATGATAAAATTTTCCAGATAAATCTCCAAACGTTTTTGAACTTTAATAAGTCAATTCAAAACCATTCTGAAATTTTGCAGCTAACGTTAAAAGCGATTATAAGGGTTTTGAAATTATTCTTGTCGAATTAGAAGCCTTCTAAAATCCTGTAGTTCAAATTAAACGAATTTTAAAAATTGTTCTGTTAAATTTATAAGCACTTTCAAATTGACTAAAATAATTCAAAAACGTTTTAAATGATCTAGATAAGCACAAGACAGGTTTTTAACTGTCCAAATTATTTAATTCAAAGACATTTTAAAACTGCCCGGTGTGACTCAGAAGCGATTTTAAACTGTCCAGATTCATTCAAATATATATTATTTTAAATTGATTTATAAATACTGAATCGTAAAAATTCGGAAGCTATTTTAAACTGTTCAGATTTGTTTACATACATTTTAAAATAGTTTATAAAAAGTTTTAGAATGTATCTGAATGGATCTGCACAGTCTAAACTCCTTATAACTTGATTTCGATCGTTTTAAAATGTATACTATATGCATTATTTTTGGTTGTTTGAAAAAGCTTTTAGCTTAATTTGGACAGTTTTAACGTGCGTATCAATATTTTGTTTAATTGCTTCTGAACTGACTTGCACCAGGATATAATCTAAGACTGGTAATGCAACCCGCTATATCTTACTGTTGAATGAAGTGGCACTAAAACCGGAGACGATTGAAAAGAGAACACCATAAGAAAGACAATCAGTAAGAGAACCGTCATGAGTAGATTCCGCAGTGTTTTCTTTTGCAAATGCTAACCAATTTTAACATTGGAAATGTTTATGTTGAGATATGGGGTGTAGTTTCGGGTTTTCGTTCACGCTTGAAGAACAAGGTGTCGGTCGGTCGGACATACTCGGATCGCCAGTCGAGCGCTCTCGGCGTCGAGAGGCCGGCATAAAAACTATGAGCGAATGTTAAGTTTACAGTTCACCGCAGTGCACTATATTCGTTTAATCCAGTGACGTTTCATTGGATAAGGCTATCAGCTATGGATATTAAGAGTATGAAAAATAGCGAAAAGTGTAAGACATATTGAGAGCGTAAAAAACGTTTACGAGAGATTGAAAATAGAGAATCTAGTGAGTTAAGTACGAAAACACCACCAACAAAAACTGAACACAGTAGGCGGTATCGTGAGCATGTAAAGATGCGCAAACTTAAAGGTTCTGAAGTTTACACGGGTTACCCAAGTCAGCGGCCCTTAAGTGAGGGGTTATAATTCCATTATTATGCTGTAAACTCTTACCCTAAATCCAATTCACGTACTGTCTTGAAGTACTCAGTAAACGAATGTGGTAAAATATCTGCACTTATAATTTTTAGGGCTCAATAAATGTAAATTACTTTTACAATAAAGTTGACAAATTTTTGCTTGTAGATTAAATATATTTTAATATTCCATTGTTTTCGCTTTGTATTAAAATATTTCTTTCAAGAGCCATGAGCATAGATGCCTTAATATTATTATTTCGTAGTCTATTTGGTTATACGAGTATATTTCAATTTAAAAAATAATCTTTTAGAAGAAACTTGGCTAATGGAAACTGTAAATTTAGAAAAGATAAACATTGCAGAAATAACCTTAAAAATAGAAAAAAGTCGAAAGAAAAATATTTGAATATTCAAGTTTTCGCTCGAAATCTCAAGTCGAATACTTCGATATTAAGGTCGAAAATAAAAAAAAATAGCTAAATAAGGCCAAAATTTTGAATTAAGAAAAGTTGCGAGAAAAATAGTAAAAAAAATAGACAATTTTAGGAAAATATTCCAGGATTTCAAAAAATTCATAATGTTCTAAAATTTCAAAACATATGTCAACATTTTGACGTTGAAGATAAAATTTTGCAACTAAATCAAAATTATTGGAAAAAAATTAAAATATTTCATTTAAAGTCAAGATTTTAAATAAATGGCTTGTGTTCTTAAGAAAAGAGTTTAGATTAAATTTAAAACCTTAAAAATAAAAAACCAAAGCTTTAAAACTGGTTGAAACCTTTATTGGTGTTGGAAATAAGAGTAGAAAAAATTTTGGGATTTGAAAATTTGAAGAAACTCATCACCCATGATTTAATAAAAAATGGGTTCTTAAATTTCGAAAAAAAAGTTGACGTTTCAAAATTTCGATAAAAAATCTTGAGTTTTCGATTTTATATATTTGTAATTTAAAGAATTTTTTAGGCTAAGGTCAAAATTTCGAAAATAAGTCAAAATCTTTAGAAATATTTAGAATTTATTATTTAACATAAAAATTTTAAACAAAACATAAATATTTATTGACAGTTCAATTAAAATAAATGACATTTTAAAAGGTTGAGGAATTTTGTGAAAAAGTCATAATTTCAAGAAAATACGGTATATTTATTTTTTTAATGCAGCAACTTGGGTTAGACTCGCAAGACTGATGTTCAAATTTTGAATCCGTTTGAAATCCGAAGTTTTAAGAAAAAACACAAAAATTGCAAGTTTGATGTAAAAATTTAAAAAAGTCGAAATTGTGGAAAAAATTTGTTAAATTTCGGAAAAGTCCAAAATTTGTGTTTATAATTATTTTGAAAGCATAAACGCATAATTTTGTAAAGAAGAGTAAAAATTTGGAGAGAGTACTCCAAATCTATTTTTGACAAATTTTCGACATTTTGAGTTTCGTTCAAATGAAAAAGTCTATAAGTTGACAATGAAAATTTTTTAGGAACGTAAATCCCAAAGAAATTATCAGTGATTGACAACTGCAAGGTTTTAATACATTTGAATTGCTATCATAACAAACCTTCTGATGGAAAATTCTCATTTTTTGGATGTAGAATGGAAATTGTTACTGCTCTAGACTGTTTTATAAATTTGTTTATCTTAGTAATTCAAATCATCGTAAAAACGTGAAAGAAAATAGATTTCTGGAGGATTTTCTTTAGATTAGAAAATTTTAACCTCGCTGGATAAATAAGACGTCAAAATTACCCTTGAGGGATCAACCAAAATAATCAATAAGTAATCGAGTGCCGGGTTCGCTACGTTCTCTTCTAAAAAAAAAGTAGAGCACATTTGATACATTTGAACATCCGATAAAACTGTAACTGACATAAATTGAAATGTATTATTATTAAACGGCGCGAGTATAATTAAATACCATATATGTTGCTAATTTAAAGCCCTTATCGCTTCCCATTTTCGTTTTTAGATTCATCTAAGTGTTCAGTTCATTACGACAAGCGTATTTTTGATATTAAGAAATTTCATTATCTTTGCGATTCTGTGGAGGGAGATTCAAGTGACGTTATTGAATCATTGTCAGCATCAGCTAATTATTATTATTAATTAATTATGCAAGATCGCTTTAAAATAAAAGAACAGGTCCAACTGTCCTAAATATTTTTTAATTCACAAAAACCACACAACCCGGTCTAAGACAACTAATTAACTGTATTAAAGGTTTTAGAGCTTTCGGCAAAAAAAGGGAATTAATTTTATTTATTCCCATAATAGCCGAAAAATTAAACGATCATGCAAAGCGAAAATGGCAATCAGTACAACCAGTACAGCTCTAGTTTTAATTAGAAATAGGTGCAGTAACTTTAAACAATGTCCAGCGTTGTTAAATCCAGGGTGTCGAGCTAACATCATTACTTCAGCATTAGTTAAAAAATTGTAATTTTCTTTAAAAGAGTTTGAAGTAATGTACCATATGGAAATCACATCTAAACGAATTCACGTGTGATCTGGAATAAGATAAACAAAATCACAGAACCAACCTCAATTTTTAAGATTGATAAATTTGCCATTCAACTGCCCTCTAATATTTTTTTCGATGATCCTGATTTCAATGCGAAATAATCTAAATAGATTTATTAACTGAAACAAGTTTATTTTGGGAGTAATTAGAAATTCCATTGAAATTTGAAAAAATTAACTTCATTTTCAAGAAAACACATTGGTTTGAATGCAGCTGGTCATTTAAAAGTCCATTCAAAGGAACAAAAATATGACATGCAATTCAAAAACCATAAATTCTTGTCAGGAAGAGCAATTACATGACTGGGGCAATAAATGTTAGGATCAAGAGAAAACAGAAAACAAAATACTTTTATCCCAAGAAGAAAAGGCCAGGAATAACACTTTCAAGACAATTACTACTTACGAGCGCCCTGTGGTCTCTTCATTGTAACGTTGCCTTTCAAAAACGAAAGAAAAATGGGCGAGGCACATTCAGTGTCAATAAAATGATTCTTAAACTTGTAAAAAATAGGGACGACACGTGTGAACCACTTGTCGAAATGAGAAATTTCTGAATTGTACTACTTATCCAACCAGGGGGTTCAAACAAACTGTGAAGGAGCATAAAATTCATGTGGTGTAAGACACATCTGCAGTCAGCCTTAACGTCATTTTAATCGCCCAAGCAATAATACAAGAAGATTTCCGTTCCGTTTCTAATTTAGCCTATTGTACTGTCAAGTAAGATCACCAAAATGTACAGAATAAAAAGGGTATCCATATGACACCGATTTTCAACGAGTTTTATGGCATCAGCAAAGAAGGACTTATTTAAACTTTCTGTTTAATAATGGTAACTTACGGCACCACTTGTGCACCCTGTTTTGCAGCCCGTTTCTTAAAATAGCAAAAGAAGCTGAAGAACAAATCCCATTAGAAAGTAAAATAATCAGTCGCAATTTTTATATGAACGACTTATCAACAGATTTGATCTCAGCTAAAAGTGTTAGTAATTTTATTCAGCTATATTTGTGTCCTAGGGTAAACGGGCAAGGGAATTTAGTCTCAGATACCTGATATTTCTATTATGAAATAAATCTCTAATCTAAACGCACCCTTAGGGTTAATTCATCTGATCATTAAAATGCTAAACTTATAATACAATATATAGGTCCTTTTTATTTTCAGAGATATCGGCTGTGGAAATGTTAACTAAAAGAGCCTGTATATTATTTAAAATTTTGTTTGGATCAATTCTAATTTCAGTACTACTGAGTAATAATGTAAGATCCCCGTAATTATAAGTCTATTCTTAAGCTTTATATCTGTAATTTTGATCATTTCTTGCAATTGGTTTGCTATTTATCATATTATTAGGATTTTATTGAAGCTGCAAGACTTCAAGGGGGCTGGAATGTTCCGATTTCTTTATAAATTCTTTACCTGCTAAGGGATTGTCGACCTCTTACTTCTAAATCTTGGCCCTGTGATAAGTAGATCATATATCTTGTTTGTAAGCGGTAGCTAACTGACTTCAATATAGAGTAGTCAATAGACCATAAACAGGAAACATATTTTTTAACCACTGTGTAGTATGAGGTGCCGTTCAGGACATAATAATTTTTTATGAATATTTAATAAATCAAACAATTTATATTAAATTTGAAATTATATATTATTTCTTTCTTGCAGTATATTTAATTTCAATGAATATGGATATTTTAATCTTCTGTTAAAAATTTTATATAAATATTCTTAAATATCTCTTATAAAGATTTTATGTGATTTCAAAAATATTTATATAAAGTGTGATATATCAAACCACCGTAGCGGGCGCTAGAAGCGCTGGAACTTAAGGTTTGAAACTTTTTTATTTTATTATTTATTTATTATTATTTTGTTATTATTATTATTATTATTATTATTATTATTATTATTATTAGCAGCATGCTGTCACTTTTTATGTCAGATTTTAGTGCTATTGATAAATATGTAAATATAATCAAGATTCAGGTGGCGACAACGAAAAATAAAATTGATATATAAATAATACCATACTCCATGCCCGATTCGTGCGGCTACTATCGCCTCTAACGGTCGTTTCATGTATCACAGTTTATATAAATATTTTTAAAACCACATAAAACTTTCATATAAAATATTTAAATAGATTTATGTAAAATTTCTATCAGGAGAATATAAATATTTATTTTTACAGAAATGAAGTATATTTCAACAACGAAACAATATATAATTTAAAATTTTACATATATTGTTTGATTTATTAAATATTCATGAAAAATAATTATGTTGTGAACGGCGCCTCATAGTGTACTGGTCCTTCGAATATTTAACAACAATCAATTTAAATACCCGAATAGTGATCGGCATCGGCAGTTCAGATTTCTAGCCCAATATTCGGAATGCAGTAGACCCGTCTAAAAATGTTTGGAAGGTGGTATCGGAAAATCAATTTTGGCGAACTATAGAGTACTTCTCCCTTATAGTCCGAAACTTTTTGAAAAAGAGCTTCTTGTAATCTGAATAATTACATATAAAAATGATGAGATAAAATCTATACTTAAGATTATACAATATTAAACTTCATGAATTAAGCAACAACAAAATAATAATAATAAATAACACAAGGTTTATTGCAGAATTAACCTAATACGTATTTTTGAACTGTTATTATTTACTACTTCGAAGGTACATAGATAATTGTCGTGGTGAATTACAAGGGATGTCGGATAAAACAAGGGTCTTCGTCACTAAGATTCTAGCCTTAATAATCTAAATAAATAAAGGTTTCATATTTCAACACGATCGGTAAAGAGGTTATGAAATGATTAATTAAATTATTTTTTATAACAACTTTGAAAGTCTGCAATTCGAAAAGTAAACATGTTTTATTAATTTTTTTTCGTAATTCGTATTTATTTATCATTCCGAATCAACTGCCAACGTTGTCTTTGAAATTTGTAAATACCCTGTATAACCTTGTATGTTAAATAAAGTGTTAATTATGTTTCTATTTGGTGTTATCATTTCCAATGTCTCCGTTGGTTGCAAGGATTGCGAAATCTGTGAATTTTTTCCCAATATTTTGGTTTTTATATTTATATTTTAATTACAAAATGAGCAAGTCTTATTTTGTGTCTATGTGCAATAGTGAGCTCTTACGAAAAAGTGCCGTTGTTTCAAGTTAGAAGATGTATTGTAAATTTAATGCATTTCATTTTTGGAATCGATTGTTAAATAAAAATAAAATTATTTAGTTGCTAGTTTTAATCCTTACTCGGTGCAACTGTTCAATATTCATAACTCGTAAAACTAAATTTACCAATAAATATAGAACATAAATATGAAAATTCTACAAATAAATCTTCTTTTTTGGATTTTCTTCACAACATTGTCGCCAGAGGATGGTTTCGTTGACAGAAACATTTTTTATATACTCTTATAAAACAAACAAAATTTTAATAACATTAGCTTCTGTGTTGTTATTCTTACTTAAAATATAAAATTTGTAAGAAATTATGCCTATTTATTCGTATTTCTATTTATAATTAGATTTTAATGATATATCCCCATTCATCATATTCTATCCAAATAATGTAATTTAGGGCCAACGTTTTTTTTAAGTTCATAATTTTACTGATTTTTATCCTTAATATTTTAATATTTTTTTAAAGATATCTATTTAAGCAACTAAAATAAAATTGTTAACAAAAATGACCATAGGCATACTGGCAATAATTTACTTTTATTTGAATTTGAAACTGCCCATATTGAGATATTCTCTGTAATTTATTTGCGAAGTATTCATATTTTTTTTTTTTTTTTTTTTTTTTTATTCAGTTTATTGGCTTTTTCTTCGCCGGTCACAAAAATGTTTTGAATTAGTGTGGAGCCAGATTGACTTTAAAGCACTTTGAAAGATTAATGCAATCTTTGTGTTGATTGAAAAAACGATCTTTGTAAAGAGGGATCGTTTGAATTGAATAATATTCTTAATTATTTAAAATCTTCCTCAAATTGTCAGCATTTATTTACATCTCTTCCGAGAATACATTATGGATGTGCAAATACACAGTTCAAAAAATTTGAAATCAGTTAAGAAATATGTACGTTATCCAATTGAAATGACTGATCTTTTTATAAAAATGTCTTGTCAATCTGTATTTCGTTCATTTTTAAATCATGCATTAATTTAGAGTGAAAGAAAATTGGATTATTGAGGTGCCCACTTTCGCAATATTATAAATATGCACTTATTTTGTGTTATCAGCGACCTTCGGGGTTACGAGAAATATTGACATATTTAATTTAGTCATAAGTATTTCTTACACATTGTTTTAATTAACTTTGGGTGCAAATTCCTTTCTATTATAGCGTCGTTTCACTATACTTCTGTGCACTGATTTTTTATTTAATTTAGTTTTGAAGTGGAATTTATAAAAAGCCATAGAAATTCACAAATATTTACAATCTGGTCAATTTACACTTATAAACGAGAAGCTTGATCATCTAAACTCACTTCTAGTTGAAGCTTCGAAGGAGAATACGGATTAAACGGAATATTCGTAGGAGTCTGTGATTCATTGAGCTTGTTAGTATAACGAGTAAAGGAAATACACATTTTAATTTTAAAAAGTATCAAAATCAAAACTTTTATCCCAAAAATTGAAACTTTTTTTTACAAATTCTTTCTAACAAACAGTCGATTAATTCTAGTTGAAATCAAATGGATAACTGAAAAGTTTGATTAACTTCTTTTTAGTTTCAGTTTTTTCTTAAAAATTAGATCACTGGCAGGGTATTTGTGCTAAAAATTAAATTTTCTTGAAGAAAATCAAAATTATTGGAAAAATCACTAAATTAAAGCATATTTTTGAAATTGAAAACTTATCGTAGACATACTGGTTTCAGCACGAGAAAAATTTAAAGTACTTAAGTTTAAAGAGGATATCGATTATTGGTAAAAAAATTATTTTTGGCATAAAAAATGATTAAGAAGTAATAAAATTTATCATTAAATTAATTTTTAGCGAAACAACACATTTAATTATTCAAAGAACTAAAAAAAATCGCAGCGGTTTTAAATCTTTATGATTCAAGGATCCTTCGAGATTAAAAAGAAACATTCAATATTCTTAATTAGTCTATCTACAAAGATATGTAAAATTAAGCGAATATCCCTAATAACCGAAATTTAACTTGCTTTTAAATCAACTCGTTTTATCAATAATCTCGTATTCAATTTTTTTACCAGAAACTAATAACATGGCTTCTAGAGAATTTAAAGTTTTCAAAACCCCTCTTGCATTTTCTTTATGATTACCATCAAAGTCAAAAATGACCCTTTTGCTTTGAACAACGATTCAGCCAAAAATTATCATACAATGCTCAGGCACCAGCTAAATTTAAGAAAATTAAATTATCTGGCTAAAATAAAAAAAATTGAAATTGGTGAAGCTCTCTAAAGGTCATAGTTTTTTCGTTGTTTCAAAGTTTACTACATCCAAGTCTTTTAAACTAATTAAATAATTATCAGGTTCAGTTAATAATCTTTTGGAAATAATAAAATTAGTGTAGCAGGAGCCACTAATGTTATTTTGATAGGAGTACCTAATGTTAAAAATAAAGTGGCTTTGTTCCTAATATTTGTTGTGTAGATGTTTTAAAATTTGTAATGTAAGACTTAAAATTTGTTTCGTAAATAGAACAGTCAAATTCAAACTAATCTAAAATATTTAAACAAAAACAGGTTTCAGTTCAATTAAACCTTGGGGAAGCTAGCCATGGTAGCAATACCACACTGGTTAAGACCTCTGATGATTTTAACGTATCCATTCTCTCCCCAGTTGGTGCCCCAGGAGTTCTTGACGATCCAAAAGTTCTTGCCGCTCTCCCTACCGTAACCGACGACCAATACAGCGTGATTGAGTAGGAAATTGCCGCACAAGGGATCGTAGAACACACCACCAGTGTAGTGTTGTAATTTGTTGTTGGCGACGATGGCAACGGCAACTGGACCTTCGGCGACGGCGCTCGTGAGGGATGCTTCGCTGGAGGATTTGATGTCGGTGTAACCGGAAATCTTAAGAACGGTCTTCTTGTCTTGGCAGTATCCCAGATTGGCTTTGTAGGGGTATTCTTGTTCGGTAGTGATACCATGATCTTTGACGTAATCGAAAGCAGAATCCGTGAGACCACCGTCGCAGGCGTGGTTACCGTAGTCAAGACTGCAATCGACTAAGTTCTGTTCACTGAGGGAGATGAGTTTTCCTGTTTTGATTTGGTAACGACCTTCAATGGCTCCAGTCTGTTATGGGAAAACTGGGTTAACGGTTGCCTTTGTTTTGGGATTGTGTTACTTACGGTACTGAAGGCCCAGCATGATCCGCAGTTTCCTTGGTTCTTGACACCGGTGACTGCTCCTTTGGTTCTCCAATCAATGGAGGCTGGCGCGGGAGCTTCGACATTGTAAACTTCAGTGGCGTTTGGTTTGTGTTGAGCGTATTTGGAAGATTGGTTGACATAATCCATAAATTCTTCTGAGGTCATGTCGGCGAAAAGGGTAATGCCCATGTGGTAGGTGACGACGCCGGCTTCATAGAGGGCGTTGTGTTCTTCGATTTCCTTAAGGTTGTTCTTAAAGATGTTAAAGCGTCTACGTTCTTCTAGGGCCGATCTGTAGAGTTTGTTGTGGGTCACTTTGAAGTTGATCCATTGTTGATGGAGTTCTTCATCACTGAAAGCTTGGGCGCACAAAATGACAGCAGCCAAAAAAAAAATTGTTTTCATGTTGTTTTCTATAAAAAAGAGTATATATAAGAACCATATTAACAATGAAACTGACAAGATGATTTCCAAATATTAGGAATCATTCACTGATATAGTAAATATAATTACGTTTACTTACTTGAAGGTGCAAGTAGACTATGACTTCCTAGATGCTTGGTGAAGTATATATATATTTTGCTTTCATGAGTGTATTTATTAGGAAAAGTCTGACGTCAAACGTTTTGATTATCTTGAGCTTTATTAATAAATTAGGTAATGAAGATTAACTAAGATCTTGTGTTTTACAAGTGTGAAAGATGACATTGTCGTTTTTTAAGGCATATCTTTTGTTTAATTTAGTATGTACTTAATAGTCTTTCAAGAAATACTTTTGACTAGTCATTAATAGAATAGGTTAAGGTCACTTTGAAGTGTAAAATGAACCAGCAATTCTCCGAGTGTCATTCAAACAAAATTTTAATTTAAAAATTAAACGAAAACCATAAGGAATTTTGTAAAAATTATAATTTTTTACATATATTATGTATTAATTTTGCAGCAAATTAATTTCATAAAAATATTTCAGCTAAAATCAATAATTCGAAAAATTAATTGCCATCGCAGAAGTTTGATGAATTTTGAATTAGCCCATAATGAAACATAAAAATATTAAGCTATAAAGCCAAATGGAGGATTGCGCAATTTAGGTTTTACCAACAAATATTTAGTTTTGCTTCAGTTTTTCAATTAAAGGAGAATCGAAGTTTCGTCACTATTATTAAATTAAATCTAATCTTATTTACAATTAGTTCTGCGAAAGACACGTTTTTTAGCCTTTCTACTATGGCTAAGAATGTAGAGGAAAAGGTCTATCAAACCATGCTAGTTTACCGAGTGACATGCTTGAACAAATCCTTTAAACATGCCCACCTGAAGGTTAAAAATATTTAATACCATTGTTACGGTTTAAATTTTCATTGGAGATAGTTGCTTGTGACTGGGCCACCCAACATACAGCTGTTGGTTTTGTAAGCGCTGGCATATGATCTGTCACTTTTTATCTGGGGGAAATCGGCCATATTGTCTCTTGTCGTGCACTTGGACATTATCCTTTACAAGGTATGGTTGCAGATCTTTCCGAGGAATTTTGGGTGTTTTTCTCTTAAGGGATTTACTGCAACCCATCTTCGGACCGTCTGGGGCTATTGTATTTCGTGGTAGTACTGTGTTAGAACTAAAGCCTCAGATGGTTCCGGTATTTCCGGAATAAGCAGGGAGGTGCTCCCCAAGCACGCGGCAGATCTGACCAAACATCCAAGGTATGAGCATGTGCCCCTCAACTCTCAACATTTGGAAGGCTAATCCAATTCTTTTAATCTTTACAGGCTCCTTTGTGATCCTTATAAGCTTTTTTTGGGGTCCGTTTTAAGTTAAGGACTGTTCGTGTTGGGATCCTCTTTAAAGGATATTTTTTTTGGATCCGTTTCTGATTTTCTTTCAATTGCGACCTATACAGTGACGCGAAATGTTTCAAGGGAATAGTCATCTGGGATTCTGGATTCTGGATTCTGGATTCGTTGTGGGTTGCCTAAAAATTTAGGCCAGCACTTAGGCCACCCTTTCCGGGCCCATTGTGCTATCCCCGTGATAGAGGTGTCCTTGGTCATTCATTCAGCCACCCAACCTTGTTGAGAAACTGAAGAACGTCCTTTGGATGCGCCTCTCTCAAACTGGCCACACTAGGCCAGAAGTCCCCCAGCGTGGATCCTCTGATTGATGCTAGTGCCGGGCAGTGACACATCACGTGCTCGACACTCTCATCTTCTTCTAAGCACCCTCTGCAGCTCGGGTCGTTTATGATTCCCATTCTGTGGAGGTGTTTGTTTAATCGACAGTGACCTGTCCATATCCCTACAAGTTTCCTGAGATTATTCCTTGAGAGTTGTAGGCATAGTTTTGCCCTTTCCCTGCACGGCATTCTAATGAATGCGTGAGTTTGTCGGCATGTTGTTATTGATGCCCATAAGGCTTTGTGTTTACGATAAGTTTCTTCGTTAAGTAGGGATCTTACGGTTGATCTTGCCAGGGGAAGGGTTGGTTCTGGTCCAACGAATTGTCCCTCCGAACCCTTCCTCGCCAGTTTGTCAGCGCGTTCGTTTCCCTCTTTCCCAGAATGTCCTTTGATCCATATTAGATCAATTGCATTCTCTTGTGATAGACGTTCTAGAGCTAGGTGGCATTTCCATACTAGCACTGAGTTTGTTTTCACATTCCTCAGGGTCTTAAGGGCTGCCTGGCTGTCCGTCTTTATTTGGATATATTTTCCTGTAATGTTCAGTTGCGTCATTTGTTCGGCGCTATACAAAATTCCCAACATCTCCGCTTGAAAGATTGTTGAGTATTTATCTAGCTTAATACTTACACTTAGGTTCAGGTCTTCCGAGAAGATTCCTGTTCCAGTGCCCGTATTTGTTTTCGATCCATCCGTGTATATACTTACGTCTGGTATCCTTGCTTGTACTTCCTCCATTTTTATACGGTAGGATTTTGTGAAGTTATATTTCACCAGTAGATGGTCCATCGGCGCATCCAGAATAGGTACTGTGGTGAGTCGACTTCTACTAAACTGTTCTATTTCCTCGTTTGTTTTATTTAATTGCATTTTATTCAATATTTTCTTGGAAATATTAAATCTACAAATATTGTACTATATAAAATTTTTTTGTAAACTAACGTTTTGCGTGAGAAACAGATTTCTTAGCGTTCACAAATTAGATAAGGGTTATTTGTTAGGCCTGGTTTGTTTCAAGCACAGATACCTAAACTGAGTAAATTAACATGTTAGTTTTGAAGTACCGCTGAAAAGTAGAGTAATAAATAAGGGTAAAAGTGCCGATAACGTCGACCGTAGCAAAATCTCGGCAAGGCCATGTGGTGAAGGGATTTTACGTTCAAAAAACGCCCTTATAAACACGTACAATTGTAAGTTATTTAAATTTCAATTATCGAAGTAAAACTTGCAAGATAAAAGGGACGACATTATTCAAAAGGGGTTTGCAGTTTTATTTGCACTTTAAGAATCCTTTTCAAAATTGATTTAAGGGCTAATTTGGATTAGAAACATTTAAATTAGTAGAAATTCTGCATTCTCATGCCCTCTAGCGAGATACAGAGGATATCTTTCGGTCCCCAGAAGTTAAAGGAAAAAAGGAAGAAAAACTTAAAGCATCGTAAAGAAGTTAAAAGAGTCCGGTACTACCCTTCGAGGAAATTAGTTTAAAAATTAGAGTCACATAACGAACTTCGATGAAATTAGTTTAAAAATTATAGTCAAGAACTAAACTTCGATGACATTAGTTTAAAAATTCTAGTCAAACACGGTACTTCGATGAAACTAGTTATGCAAACGAGTACGAAATACGGGAGTTTAAAAATAAAAAAAAATTACTTCTGTTTGTGCTAATTGACGTGAATGAAAAAAAAAAAAACAACTTCTATTTCTGTTCAACGTGAAGTTCTAGTGCCATTTATGTGATGTTTGCTACGGGATAAATAGGCAAGTAAAATTTAAATTGTCCCATGATTTTATTTGATGGTTTTTTGCTCTTATATGATTTAATTAACGTTTCCTAAAATTTGAGAAAATACTTGTTCCTAACTTTGATCAATATGGGGTTGGGGGGCGTACACGAAAAAAAAAGAGAAAGGAATTTAAAAATTCCACAACAAACCGAATGAATGAGAAAGTCGTTGTTAGAAAATAATTATAGGGCCAAGAACCCTACCGCTGACTGGTGCAACTATCAGTCTCAGTTTCAAAAAAAAAGGGAAACAAAAATAAAACAAAAATAAAAATTACAAAGAAAAAAAAAAGGACGAAAACCAATAAAGCAAATTTGCTTCGAAAACCTTCTATTTTCTTAAGATCGTTTTTCGATGTTCTGCTGTTGGAAGCTGAGTTTCCAGGGGTTCAAAAAATCGATAACACCCATCACCGCAGGCTCGGTAACTGACAGCAGACATCTATATTAGGATTTGCTGATGATGTACTGTACGTTCTCGAAACGGAAAAAAAAAGGAAAACCGGAACCGGTGTTGTAAGAAGGTTGTCTGAAGAACTTTCCAGACACAGGCAAAACCCCAAACGCAGGTGAGCTCCTGGCTGCGTCCCCTCGGGATCATACGCCTGAACACACTGGGGGCATAAGTAACCTCTCCTGGCCTCTGTTTTGGCGTATTTGCCCGGCCTGCCTTATCCGTGGGTCCCCTCATCGGTTACACGTCCGAAAAAAAGGACCCCCTATATAGGCCACGGAGAATTACAACACCGCGCGTCGCGATCGGGAAGCTTTTGAAAAATTACTAATTTATAGTCGCATGCCTAGATTTACTGTCAACATAAATTTACTAACGTAGGCGGACGAGCAGTATCAGCATCAGCTCTCGTTAGGGAGTTTCTAACTTTAATTTCAATATTTTGTGCTAAGTCAAACTTAGCCACTTTCTAAGCCAGAAAGACGCCATTCTATTAGAACAGTAGCCGTAGAAGTAGATGTAGTGTTGGAAGGGAAAATTCTGCTCAGAAAGTTTCTACGAAATCTGAACAATATTTCTAGTCTATTTTATGACACTGGTTTGAGTTCGAGTGATTGAGTTTGGTATGAGAAAAACAGAAAAACAAACAACGGAACAAGTTAACAAAGGAAAGAAAGAAGGAGTGAGAGAACGAGAAATGTGTAAGATTGAATCAACATTTATAAATTTGATTTATTACGATAAATCACAACTTCATTTCCAAGCTTGAGCTCCATTTTCTCGTAGCATTATCCTTTGGATATTGTTAGCTCAAAGCTTTAACAGGAAACTGTATGATATGTGAAGTATGCTTGAATTAAGAAGCAACCAAAAACACAAAAAAGAATTTGGGAATAAAAACAGACATCTGAAAATAGTTTGAGAACCTCTGTGTACAAACTAGCCAGCGAACACCCACCGATAATCAGGTACAAAGTTAGCTGCATTTGGTTTGAGAACCTCTGTGTACAAACTAACCAGCGAACGCCCACCGATAATCAGGTACAAAGTTAGCTGCATTTGGTTTGAAAACCGTCGAGTACAAACTAAATGACCCAGCTGGGGAAAGCATTGCGATTATTAGGGTTAAAATAAACTTTGGGGAATTTATAACCGACGCACCATATACGAGCGAAAGAGTTAGACAAAGAATGTCAGATTATTTGTGCTTAATGAACTCTCTTAATTTTCTAAAGAAATATTTCTCTCAGATCTGTGTCCAGCAAATTTAAACAAGTTGAAACAAACAGGTTCACTTTATTTTGTTGTATTATGTTTAAGAACACTTGAAAATCACAAACTTGAAATTTTGTTGATTTATTTGTTGACCTATTGTAATAAAACGTTGAGGTCAATTGTTGTTTGAATTTGATAACACTTCCCTGTCGACTCTACGAGCTGGGGTTACAATTTATTGGAATAAAATAATTTTAAACACAACGTAGACAAATTGGGTCCGAAAATCGAAAGTAAATTATTTTTCGAAAATTTTAAAGATGAGCAAAATTCGACAATTTTGAAAAACTATCTAAAATCACTGGTTTTGGTCGCGCATCACATTTAATCGACTTGACCTGGATTTAATCACGACGGTCGCTCATCACAGTACCTTTTGGAGCGCCTCCTCCATTATGCGCCGGTGACCCACCATTTTACCTACCATATTCCACATTCCTCCTGCTCGCAAACGGAGAGCAGAAGCCTGTGCCGCCCCCTCAAGAAATATGTCGAGAGGTGGCAGGCACAAGATCGCCTCCATTGCTGCTGTTGGAGTGGATTTCATTGCTCCTATCACTGCCAGACACGCTAGTCTCTGGATGTGATTTAGCTTTTGTTTTATAGTGGTGCACTTTGTCTTTGGCCACCAAACTATAACTCCGTAGCTTACAATTGGTCTGATGACTGCCGTGTATAGCCAAAAGGTCATCTTAGGGGATAACCCCCAAGACCTCCCGATGGCCCCACGGCATTGCCAGAAGATCTTGTAAGCTTTGTTTAATTTATTTTCAATGTGGTACTTCCAGCTCAGTTTGCTGTCAAGTTCAATACCAAGGTATTTCACTCGATTTGACAACCCGAGTTGGGTTCCCATGAGTTTGGGAAATTTTAGTCGCGCTAATTTCCTTTTATTTGTGAAAAGGACCATTTCCGTCTTTGCAGGATTTGCTGCTAGGGAATGTTCTTTGCACCATTTCTCGACTATATATAAGGCGTCTTGCATTAACTCGAAGAGTACTCCCTCGTGTTTACCTGAAAGCAGAATGGTTATATCATCTGCGTAGCCAATTGTATAGAGACCCCGATCATTGAGTTTTCGAATAAGGTCATCCGCTATGATTAACCATATAAGGGGGGATAAGACACCCCCTTGCGGACATCCCTTACTTACGATTCCTCTGACCGTATAGTCTCCTACTGTAACTTGTATTGCTCGCCACTCAAGTATATGTCGTATGAGTTCCCGCAAGGCGGGTTCAATACCACTACGCTCAAGCGCCGAAGAAATGCTATTGAAATTAGGTCTATTAAAGGCACCTTCTATGTCCAGAAATACACCTAGGGTGTGTTCTTTTACTTCTAGCGATCTCTCGATCCTGCTAACTACTGAGTGTAGCGCAGTTTCGGTAGATCTGCCGGAAGTAAAAGCATGTTGATTTGAATGTAAGGGGTAGTGTATATCGAGGCTATCCCTTATATGTCTGTCGCACAACCTCTCCAACGTCTTCAGTAGGAAAGACGTTAGGCTGATTGGGCGACATGATTTAGCCTCACCTTGAGGTTTACCCGGTTTTGGAATAAAAATTACTTTGACTTCCCTCCATTCTCGGGGTATGTATTTAAAGGCAATACACGCCCTGAAAATTTGCACCAGGTATTTTTGTATCCACACCATTCCCCACTGAAGCAGGGCAGGGTAGATACCGTCCAACCCGGGCGATTTGAAGGGAGCAAACGATTGTACGGCCCAGTTTACTTTTGTGTCAGTTACCATCTGAACAGCCAGCTCCCAATCCCTATTTCTAGGGTGAGAGGCTGAGTGCCCTTGCCACTTATGGCCTGGTATAACACAGCATCCTGGAAAGTGCGTATTTAGGAGCTCTGAAGCTGTTTGTGCGGGTGTACTGGTATAAGTACCGTCGGCCCGCTTTATCATGCTTACCTGTTGGTTTGGATCTTTCGAGAGTATCTTTTTCAGTCGGGAAACTGATGTAGTAGACTCTACGTCACTACAGAATTCTCTCCACTTTTCCCTTTGTCTTTTGCGAATAAGTTTCTTGTATTGTTTCCGGTGGTTGTGATAAGCCTCCCAGTCACATACCAGTTTTGTCTTCTTCGCTTTATTGAAGAGCTTGTTTGCCTGAGATCTAAGTTTTTCAAGTTGCCCGTTCCACCAAGGGGTTGCCCGGGTTTCTCGAAGCTTAGTTCTCATTGGGCAAGCCTTCTCATATGCTGTAATGATATTTTTTCGCACTAAAGTGACGTATTTTTCGATCAGTTCAACTGTCCCGATTCTCTGTGGGGTTTCTACAGTCCCTAGGAGCCCTTCCAGATGGGTATTATAGTCCTCCCTGTTGGTGCTTCTGGGATTCCTGTACGGTTTGGGTTCCAACCTACAACATAAAATATTGAATTTTATATATTGATGGTCAGACATTGTTGCATCCTTAGATACATGCCAGCCATTTATAATTTTGGTAATACTCATAGACGCCAGGGTGATGTCGATAACACTCTGGCCTCTGGAGGTAGCAAAGGTAGCTTCACTGCCTCTATTGAGTATATCTAATTTGGTACTACTTAAGTATTGTAGTAAAGATGTACCTCGAGGGTTGTTTGTTTCGCTCCCCCAAGCTGTATGGTGGGCGTTTGTGTCACATCCAATTATAAGATCTACATTACCTGCCTCACAAAAGTCGATCAGTCCTGCCATTTCCTCAGAGGGTGGTGGTCTTTTCGAATCTATTGGTAGGTAGGTCGATGCTATTACAAGTGATATTTTTCCCTCTCGACGCGCAAATTCCACTCGGAGAGCTGTTTGATCTCCAGAGCAGAATTGGGGTAGGATATTCGCTTGCAGTAATTTCGGGACATATATGACAGCTCTTGGCTTGTCCCCATTTTTGAGGTAAAAAACTGTTCCACTTAATTTGCCTAAACCGCAGACTATATTGTTATATATCCACGGTTCTTGTATAAGGGCTATAATTTCTCCATGTCTGTCGAGAAAACGACATAGGTTTGCAGTCGCTGCTCGACAGTGTTGGAGGTTTATTTGTATAAAGCCTATACCATTCCCAGAAGCCATGGCTACCAGAATGACATAGACATTTAGTTCTTGCCCCCCCAGTTTCAAGAAACGAAACGCCCGGTTTCCCGGGTGTTCTAGTTTCCTAAAGCTGGGGGTGGCTGTGTTATCTCCGTCCCTGGGTCGGGGGGTAACGGCTTCTCTACCTCCATAGAGGACGGAACCCCCACCTCCCGACTCAGCGACGAGGATGAGTCATGAAGTTTTGCTCTTAGGGAAGAGAAGAGGTGACTTACCCTTCCCTGGCGTTCTTCTAAAATTTTCCGGGTGCTTTCCCCAACTCCAAAAACAAGTATGGTACCCTTAGGCTCCTCCTTGCTGGCGCTGTGGAAAACAACCCAGTCGTCTACCTTGGCCCAGGGATTTTGAGCTGTCAGTCGGCCCAGGATGACCTGCGGGTCCTCGATTGATTCGGGAACCCACAAGGTGGCCTTTGTCAACTTAGGCAGCTGATCCACTGGGAGAAGGTCAAGATTTGCACCCTCCCATAAAGGGGGGAGCCCCCTAACTGTAGTCCCTAGCCAAGCTAGGGAGTGATCGTTGTCGCAGGAAAATTTAAGTATTTCCTGCGAGTAAATGCAGTTCTGGAACGTAGGAGGGTTCGCCGGGTGCCGGGACAGTTCAATGTCCAGGAGCTCGGCCAACCGTTCCTTTACCAGTTTAGCTTGGTGGGCTGTAAGCCGGCCAAGTGCACTGGAGTTCCAGTCCTTTTTGTCAATGATGGCCACCCTTAGGTGGTTGGTCACCATTTCGCTAAATGTGGTTTTAGAAGAGCCTGCGGCCGGCCTCTGCCTACCCGGTCCCTTCTTGGGAACATTCCCAGGAGAGGGGCCAGGAGACGATTTCGATCGTGCTCTCTTCATACCGGGCCTTGAGGTCGGCCGGCGATCAGCACCCTGAGGCGCATGGTCGCCGGCCGGTCCTGAAGGGCCGGGTTTGTTTTGTTCGGCAGAGGTGTTGCAGGTGGCAATAGTTTTTGCTGCCCGCCTCTCCCTCTGCCTTCTCCTTTGTTGAGCCCCGGAAATTCTTTTCCGGACTCTAGGGATTTGGGGTGGATCGTTGGATCCGCCCGGTGCTGTTTCGAATAGTCATCATCTTGTGGAAGACCTCCCAAGTGTGGCCCTCGAAGACTTTGTCTACTCGGTTCGAACCTACTCGGTGGTAACACAAGGTTCAACGGTCCACATCGTCCTGGGACCCTTCAAGGCGCTTACTTAAGTACCATTTTTTACATTATTTTTGGAAATTTGTCAGCCTTGGCTAAACCCATATATTCATTGTCAGATATTTTGATTTTCCCCAAATTAGGAAGTTTCCATTCTTTTCAAAGTACGTTCCATTATTGTCCTAAGAAATATAAAACGACCAAAACAATTTTTTTAAAAATATCTTTAAAAATGGCTGACTTATGGATCTTTGAAATTTAAATTTGTTATATTCTCTCAATTTGGAGCTGAAAACATCTGTGACGTCATAAAACATGATAGGAGTCTGAATCGCCTAAAGTTGCCTTGCCTTTGTCTTGCTCTTTCAGTTAACACTACTTCGCTGCACTTTGCAAATCTTGTTCCCATTGAAAACAATTGTTATTTCGCCCTAAATAATAACCAATGATCAATTTGCTAATCTAAATATTTTATTGTTCCTAAATGTAGAAATACTGTTGTTTCTTGCCCTCTATGCGTATTTTTCAGGATCTGCCACAAAACTATTTAATTGTACAAAGACATAAATAATAGTTTTTATCGCCCTTAAACATAAATAATATTTTTGTAAATAAATTGTTCTTACATAAAAAAAAAACCTCAAAACCAAACATTGATATCGACATACTGCATAACAGTCATATCACTATACGTCTAGCTAAATACGTACCTTTTCTTAAATAACAATTACTATACACTAATTAATTTGGATTGCTCAGAATACTGTTTAAACTAAAAGCGTTTCTCACAGGGGTGATTTTTGTCAATTCTGCAGTGTGTCCCACCATACAGTACTGAAGGGGGAGTTTTTTTATTTGTGGTTTTATGAGAAAAAGTCATTCTTTATAAAAACTCCTGCTTGATCTCAAATGATCGAGAATTGCATTTTTTTTCGAGATTTTTTTGTACAGGGAGTTCAATTATTTGAAAATTATTCGAAAAGAAAATTGTTGTTTTTTATTGTTGTGATTTAAGATCAAGCAGGAGCTTTTTTAAACAAGGGTTATTTCTAGTAAATCCACAAATAAAAAAGAAACCCCTTTTCTGCACTCTATCTTGGGACACAGGGTATGTTAAACTTTCCATTTTTAACTCTTAAAAAATTTAACAATACTATTTTTCGCATACATATAGTAATACTTCTTCATAATTTCAAACTAACTATTTATGTAAGTATAATCAGTTCAAAAATTCCTAAGAAAATAGTGAAATAGCTTTGCACCCCGAATTTCTGCACTGGTACACAGTGGATTATTTGAAAAATAAAGAAAATCCGTAATCATTGCTACATCAACTTTCGGTAAATTTTTGGAATCACCACGAACAAAACTTTTAATTATGGATTATTTCTCGACAACAACAAAATAAACCAATTCATTGAATAGTTATTAGTTTAGAGCATGATATAATATAAGATTGAAAAGTGGCACTAAAACCGGAGACGATTGAAAAGAGGACACTATATGAAGGATGGCCCGTAAAAGGCCTGCCGTTAGTAGATTAAGCAATGCTTTCTTATGCAAATATTCATACTTTAAATTGTTTCGCAATTTTTCAGTTTTATATTTATATTTTAATTACAAAATGGGCAAGACTTTTGTTGCGTCTATGTGCAACAGTGGTTAGTTATAAAACTATCATGAAAAAGTGTCCTTGTTTCGAGTGCCTAAGGACAAAGTTGATGTATGGAGGTGAAAAATCCCGCGAAATGACTGGCTGTTGTCAATTCGAGATTTTGTATGCGAAAAACATTTTAGTGCAGGTTTTGTTTTAAGAGAAATGAACACTGAACTGTGCAGAGTACGAATTTCTTAAAAAACTTAATCAGTTTCTATTAAATGAATATCTTATGCCCAAAGCAATTTAAACATAAAATTCTTTTTGTATATATATTTAAGAAAGAAAAATGATATTAATAGACAGACGAGCCGTTAGTTTATCAGGGTCCGGTGTTTGTATAGAACATAAGCTATAACTTTTTTTAAAATGTTTAGAGAAAAAATGTGTCAGATAAACTTTTTTGGTTAATTATTTGTCACTTTCCAGTGACTTTGATTTTGTTTTCCTAGCTTTTATTTTGTTGCTTTGCTAACTAATTTTTGAGTAATTTTTTTCTTTTGAAAAAAATCTTAACTTTCTGCATTCGGTAACATCAAATTTATAGGGGTTAGAGTCAAAGAATTTCGAGAAGTCATAATTTTACTGATATTTAACATTCATTTTTAATGTTATTTTTAAAGAACTCCAAGTACTAAAATGAAATCGTTACCAAAAACGAACATAGATATTCTGGCAAAAATTTCATTTTAATTACTAACGCATGTTTAAAAATAGTATTAAATTATTTAATATGAGAATCGGTAAAATTATGAAATTCTTATATTTTCTCGAACTTTCTCACTTCTGAACTCTGTAAGATTTGGGGTCACCAAATGCAGAAAGATATGCAAATTCTAAAAAAGCAAACAACGGATGTCATTTGAAATTTCAAAATTCGTTACCGTAGCAATGAAAGAAAAGCAGGGAAAAAGAAATTAAGGTCACCAAAATGTGGCAAATAATTAACCAAAAAAAGTTTATTTGTAATATTTTGTTCTAATTTAAAAAAAAAGTTACAGCCAATATTCCAGACTTACGTCGAACAGTGCTGTATACTTTGCATAGAGTTACGCCAGTTCTTAAGCATCTTACTGTCTATCTCTCTCTAAGCCACCAGTCTCCCGATTACATACCACATTTCGCCTAGCGTCGGATTACCTTACTTATACATTACCATGGTTTAGAGGTAGTAACAGCATGCCGAGTCGTGCCTAGTGACGTCACATAATATTTGCCGAGTCGCCTGTACCATAAATACTTTAAAGTGTAATAACTTATTCAATTTTAAAGAGAGAGAGAGAGAGAGAGAGAGAGAGAGAGAGAGAGAGAGAGAGAGAGAGAGAGAGAGAGAGAGAGAGAGAGAGAGAGAGAGAGAGAGAGAGAGAGAGAGAGAGAGAGAGAGAGAGAGAGAGAGAGAGAGAGAGAGTCTACGAGAACCCCCGCTACAGAGAAAACTTCTGTCTGTGAATTGCCATCTAGGAGTGGTTCTCTAGCTTCGGTCGTAAGTATCTTTTGGTAATTTTTCTACGTTTCCGTTAGGTAAATTGCCGATTTAGAATCACCTGACGCCCCGTTTAGGTATTCTTTTAGCCGTCGTGCCGCGCAGTTACCGATTTTTATTGAATATAAGCGGAATTGGATTTAAAATAGTTTTCACTCTCGAGTTCCGGACTTGTAAATTTTTAGGAAGTTTTTCACTTGTTAGATTCTCACATCGGCCCAAACGAGGTGTCTTCACAGAGGTGTACGATTCCCAGCCTGTAACAAGAAGAGGTTCTTTCCCCAACGCTAGCCGGCAATAATAAAGGAAATTATTCCATGCATTAGTAGTGGAATTTTTCTAAATTATTAAATACTAAGCCACGATTTATTTATTGAGGAAAAATACCGTAAAACCATATTCAGTTTTCGTTTTGTATTGTTATTAGCTTAGAGCAAAATTTGTATTTTTGAAAATTAAATTATTTTGTTCACGTAACATGTAAGTAAGATTTTTGGTAGGATTAAAACTGAATATGATTAGGAACTTAGACAAAATGGCTAGTAATTATACAGGGTGTTACAAAGGTCCAGGCTGCTACTTCAGGAGCATATTCTACACATTAAAATATGAAAAATGTTGAAATACATTTTTTTCTTTAAATTGCCTCCTAACGGAGATATGACCATTTAAAGATGGCGCCCCTAAAGTGGTTTTTTTTACTACAAAAAGTTAACGGTTAGTAGCAAAGTCATGAAATTGGGCAAGCAGTTAAAGAATTGGATTAGGAATATTCTCATGTAACATATTTTTTAAATAAGCAGTAGCGTGGTGTGTAGGGGGTTGCCCGCGATTATTTTTTGCCGTAACTTTTTTGTATTGCAATATTTCGACACAAAAGTACCATAATCGTAAAAAGCAACATTTTTTATACAAAAAAGGTACTCTTTCTCAAAGTCGCTAAAAGTAACCGTTTCCGAGAAAAAGGCGTTTAAATAATCCTATCCCGTCTTCGAAATTCTAACTAATTTGTATAAGAAAAAATAAGTTGGTCATGCAAACTGATCGTAAAGAAAACAATTGTACTTGACAATATCTGCCAGAGATTGACGTTGTGTCACTGATAAAATTTGGTCGTAAGCTGTAAACTTTAGCAGTTTTTGTTGTCAATAGTAAGTGTAGTAGTTTTTTAACTTTTCATGGACGGTTACTTTTAGCGACTTTGAGAAAGAGTACCTTTTTTGTATAAAAAATGTTGCTTTTTACGATTATGGCACTTTTGTGTCAAAATATTGCAATGCAAAAAAGTTACGGCAAAAAATAATCGCGGGCAACCTCCTACACACCACGCTACTGCTTATTTAAAAAATATGTTACATGAGAATATGCCTAATCCAATTCTTTAACTGCTTGCCCAATTTCATGACTTTGCTACTAACCGTTAACTTTTTGTAGTAAAAAAACCACTTTAGGGGCGCCATCTTTAAATGGTCATATCTCCGTTAGGAGGCAATTTAAAGAAAAAAATGTATTTCAACATTTTTCATATTTTAATGTGTAGAATATGCTCCTGAAGTAGCGGCCCGGACTTTTGTAACACCCTGTATAAAGCTTTATTGTTTTTTTACTAAAACTCCCATATCAAACCTATAAAAATACATTCGAGTATTTGATTTGTAATAATGTTGTGTTGCTAATATGAGTCTCTTGAAATGGCATAATATGAACGGGTCTATATTCCACTAATGTTAAACGTTTGTACTAATTTTGGATCAGCAATTTTAAAAAGTAGGCTGAACAATCATTAAAAATATTAGAGAACATAGATCTATCTAAATCCCCGAAATTTAAAGAGTCTAAAAAATTGGTTTCGCTGTTTAATATTTTGCCGCTACGTTCCATAACAAAAGAAAAATGAATTTTTTTAATTTCAATTTAAATTCCAGTAAAAGTTTATTTAAACATTTTGAATTACATACCGTTAATATGTTTGTTTTGATGGAGGCCCATATTTAAAATACATTGTATGTAAGAGGAGTAAAAAATGGCAAAAGTCTAGTTTTATTATTATTATTATTTTCTTTTACATTGGAAAAATTTTAATGTGAAAAAATTATTAACAAGTTTATAAGCTAACGACATCCCAATTTTTAGTTTTCAACTACATAAGCCATTTAGGTAATATGAAAAATAATGGGGACCCATATTCGGACCTTTTCCTCTGTTGCAGATCACGACTACACCACTGAGAATAGAATAATCTCGGATAGGCAATACGGTTTCAGACAACAACGCTCAACTGGCGATCTATTGGCATATGGTACTCATATCTGTAACTCAGCTATGGAAAAACATGGTGAGGCTAGGAGTGTAGCATTGTATATCTCAAAAGCCTTTGACAGAGTTTGGCACCGATCTCTTCTTGCCAAATTAACATCTTATGGTCTTCCTCCTGGCCTTTGTCGTTTGATATTCAATTTTCTCGCTGAAAGATCTCTTCGGGTCGTCGTCAATAGCATCTTATCCGAGACATTTGCAATTAATGCAGGGGTGCCTTAGAAATCTACATTTTCTTCTACTCTGTTTCTGTTACACATAAACGATCTCTTAATTGTAACTTCCAATCCTATATATAGCTACGCAGAGACAAACCATTATCCGTCGCTGCCTCAGATTGCCTAAGGGAACAGCAGATATAGACGATTAATCGAAATCTCAAAATCATTCTGGAATTAGGTAAGGAAGGGTTCAAAAACTCAGTCCGCGGTTTTCTCTAAGAAAACATTAAGGGATAATGCATCAAACATATTAATGGGCGGTAAAATCCTCGTGATGAAATTTAATCTGTCTATCCTAGGAGTGAATGCGACCACCAACTTCTTTTGGGACGATCATGTGCGCGCCTTGCCAAGTTTGCCTCTCAGAAGTTAGGCCTTTTGTAGAGCTAAAAAGTACTTCACATCTCATGGATTCAGTTTAAAGAAGGGCGATTTGCCTAATTTATGATGAGAGTTTGACCGATCCTGTCGAAACACTAGTGCACAAACGGATGGTTGATGACTTGTCTCTTTTCTACAAGTACTAGCATGGAAGATGCTCGCAGAAACTAATAGGATTGATCCCCCCAAGGGCAAGATTTACGAGGCCTACAAGACAGTCGGAGACAGCAAATTCGTGTGTGGTCCAGCTTGACAATGTGAGGACCTATATCTGCGAAGACTCTTTTTTATAGAACTACCAAGCTACGAAAATCGTTACTGAAAGCAATTTTCCCCAAAAATTAGCGAAGAACGGGGGAATCGGAGCCACGAGGTAATGAGAACTACTCTGGTTTACGTGTATCTAAACAATATAGATCCTGTTTTATTGTGACGTAGTATAGAAGAAAGCTGGAGAGGTAAGTGTGGCTTGTCGCATCGTTACTCAGTTGACTTTTGGTGAGCAAACAAACCGTACGTCGGTTTTTTGGGTGATCGATCTAATTTATTGCAATATTCAAGGACGAATTGTGAGTTTAAAAGAAAATATTTTATTATAATTGTTGCCTCTTTTAACATATAACGTTGTCATTATAGAATAAGACAAAAAGGTTGATTTATGTAAATAATTACCTGTATTTTGAGAATTAAAAATGAGCATTTGGGGTAATGGGAGTCGAATAGCTTTCATTACCTCACTTTATTATTTTTCATTAACTTGTTCCAGATGCCTCGAAAGCGAAATAGAATTACAGAGAAGTGTCAGTGATGATGGCATTTCTCCGCATAGGGCAGCCAAAGAGTTTTAAATCCCATATAGTACTTTGCAAAAGAGATATGAAAGATCAGAACAAATAAATCCTTGTCTTAGAAGAAAACCAATATTTTCTCCAGATCAGGATTCTAGCTGATCACCTAATTCTTATTAGGAATCTTTTGTACGGCTTAGACTCCATGAAATTTTGGATAATAGCATACGAATGAGCTGGAAATTTAAGGGTACCTCATAATTTTAACAAGAAAAGCAAAAGTGCGGGACCAGACTGGCTTGAAGGATTTTTAAAAAGAAACACTAATATCAGTGTCCGCAAACCTGATTCGGCAAGTATAAATAAAATCGAGGGATCTAGTAAAGAAGAAGTGGAACTATTTTACAAAAACCTTAAAGAACTTATGGTAAAGAATAAATATGAAGCACATCAAATATTTAATATGGATGAGACAGGAGTGTCTACAGTAAAAGAACCAGGAAAAATTTTGGCAAGAACAGGTCAGAATAAGTTGGTGCTGTCACTTCTTGGGAGAGAAGAAAAACAGTAACTGTTATTTGTGCTATTGGTGTTTTTGTACCACCCATTTTCACATATCCGAGACAGCGCCACTCTCCTCTTCTAGAGAAGGATGGTCCTCCAGGCGCGGCGAAATTTATGACTGTTCAAAAAATGGTTGGACAAATGAAAATCTATTTTTTAAATGGTTACAACATTTTAAGACATTTGTAAAACCATGTGAAGATAACAAAATATTATTTATTTTAGACAATCATAACAGCCATTCCACTTTGGAAGCATATGAGTTTTGCAAAACTAACTACATGTTGTCTATACCGCCTTACTCCTCGTAACGTTTGCAGCCATTAGATGTCACATTTTTTGGTCCTCTAAAAAAATCATATAACCGTGAGTGTGAGCTATATCTCAAATCAAAAAATTTGATTAAAATGACACCATATGACATAGCAGGTTTATTTCAGAAAGTATACAGCAAAGTAGCTTCAATGGATAAGGACATAAATGGTTTTCGCACAACAGGTATAAGCCCAATTAATACGAGTATATTCAACGAAGATGACTATTACGTCGTGAATACTGCTGGTACCAATATAGTGGATAATTCTGCAGATCCTAAAAATTTCAATCAACCTAATCAGAGCACTGCAATACCAAATAATGTCGAAGAAACTCGATCCCATCAAATATTTACCAGTGACAATGCCCCCAATAATGATGAAAGTATTAAAGAAAATGTTTATTTTGCTTCCTCTAACTTAAATTCTGTACTGGCACTTATATCTCCAGGACCATCAACCTCTGGAAATGCCCAAAAACGTTCGCATAAACAACATTCGCAAATAATTACTGCTACTCCAAATAAAACTGTATTAGAAGATAAGAAAAAGAAACGTCTCATGAAAGAAAATAAGTCACCAAAACGGAAGGGTAAAAATATTAGAGAGGAAAAGAAAAAAACTATTAACAAAGCAAATGAAAAGGTTAAATAATTGCTATTTAAAAACGATACTAGCGCGTCAAATGAATCAGTCAATTCCCAAAATATCTGTGATGATGATAGTAGTGACCACATCGATGAAGATTCCAACATATGTATGCTTTTTAGTGAATCTGGAAAATCAGACGAATTGTGATACAAATGCAGGGCTTGTGGTGAATAACAACATGCTCAATGTTCAGGAAGTGATTCTGCCAAAGATTATGTTTGTGATTTTTGGGTTAGGCAATAATTGTTTTTAAGTACATAAAACTAACTGCGATTTTGCATGTTTCTAAAGATAATACAATTAGGCTTCATGTTAAAATAAGTTTAGGTTATAGCACATACAAAAAGTTATAAGTATATAATATTTTGTTACATATTCTTATTCTGGTTAGCATAGCCCCGGCGGTGTGGTTCTTATTACCCCGTGCCCTTGGGCAATGGGAGCCAATGTGTATTCTTTTTTAAATGAGTGTAATTATCTTTGTTTCATATGTTTTTTAATTTCAATGTTTATTAGATATACTATAATAAAAACCAAAAATTACCTTAAAGAGTGATTATTTGAAAATGTTATTGGAGTTTTACTTTAAGTGGCGCCAATTCCCTCGTACTCCCCTACAACCTATCACTGTTTAAGAAGGCGGTTCATTGCCATCTATCCTTGTTTTCGCATCCTACTCGCAGTGCTTTGAAGGCATAATGGGGACGTCCTTTGCGGGTGATGAAACTTACAAAAAAAATAGATGGAATAAAATTTATTAATAAGACTCCAATTCTTGAGAATATTTTACCAAAATAAATATTTAATTCGGAGAGATTTTCTCAGAGGTACTCTCACTAGCTCTCTGAAGATGATAGCTTGGCTATCGAAACGCATTAGAGCAACCTTTGTTGTGTTTTTTAATTTTTCTTGGTTTCAGGGGACAAGTTTTGTATTTCAATTTTTAATATTGTAGCAAAAAATTTGCATGAATAATCACTTATATGCATCAAATACACGAAATTAGCTTGGGAAATGTAAAGAATTGAGCAATTCCTAATTCCACGACAAAAGTGGTCCATAATTCCCCGAAGGTCATTTTTTACAATATGGCAGCATATGGGTAACACAATACAAACTTCATGCAAAACTTCATGTTCCTGTCGAAGACTTAAGGTTCCGCGAATATTGTGAAGATATTTACCTGAGTTGGTTCTCGAAAAGTGTGGCCAAATTAGAAGAAACTCTAAAGTGAAAATAAAAATTTCGAAGTATCCCATTTCTATTTGGCATCGAAGTGAGGTAACGAGAAATTGAGCTTAACATGCGGCGCGCTGACATTGGCATTTGGAGGAAAAATGGAAAGGCTTTTTTAAAAACTTTAGTCAATTATCAAGAATAGTGAAAAATAATTTTAAAATTTCCCTTCAATAAAATTTTAGGAGTTACAGAGCTTTACCCCACTAATGACTCACCGTTATCCCTTATTTCTAGGTTAAATAAACAAACATTTTTCATACATTCCTTAAATATTCTAAAAACTATTTAATAGTTTTTCACAAATGATAAAGATACGGTTAGTGTGTCAAGGATCTCTGAATGAGTCCGGATCACATCGTGTCTTGACAAGTCATTCACTAGACCTTCTTGGAAATTAACAAAACAATGAAATTTCCGAAATCGATCATTTTGTCTACGTTGATCTTATCCGTTCGCAGATATCGAGATATTAATACCACGCGCACCTAATTAGATTCTTGTTTCCATTTTGCAAACAATAGGACTGTAAGAAAATAAAAAGGCTGGTGGGGATGTAAAAATTTTGCTATAAATATTGAAAGTTTGAATGACATTTTCAATTCAAAAGTTAGTTATTCCTCAAAGACATAATATACAACAATTACTGGTATTTTTTGTTTAAAATTTGCGATGGAAGTGCATCTTCTAATTTTACAGTTTTGGCGATACTTATTGATAAAAAAGAATTTAAAATTGTTCTGATCAATATAATTTTTATAAAATTACTCGTTCATTTATGGAGTTATTCTAAGCAAGTTAATTATTTGAAAAATTGTCAAGTCCACTAAAAATGTATTTAAAGTGGTTCAAATTGATAAAAATAATTTTCTCTTCTTCAGGTCACTTTGGAAGCTATTTAAAGCCATTCAGATCAATTCATAAGTTCTTTCATATTGTCCAGTTCAATTCAAAAGATCTTCTACGGCTTCTAGTAAGATTCAGATATTATATTTCATCATCTAGTTCAACTCAGAAATTATGTTCATTCAGATTGATTGAAAAGTTCTGCATAAAGAAAACGTTCATGTTAATCAAGATCCCTTTTAAATTATTACCAATCAATCATCAAAACATTTTCAAATATGTTTGGATTATTTCGGTTACAATTAAAACTGGAATTCAAATTTCAATTTTCATTAATTTTTGACCCATACACATAATTTGATTTAATTTTTATATTATCTAGTCCATTTTAAAGTTACTTTATTTAGTGAAGTTCAGAAGTTTCTTAACGTTATTTTGTTTGATTAAGATACTTAACCGTCCAATTGTTTCTCTATAGATTTTCTTTAAATTCCTGTCAGATGTTGCTAACAGTGCTATCCATATACCTGCAAAATTAAAAGACCCATGCCGAAACCGAAGTTGAGATATTCATATAACGATAGGCGAAAGAATGTTTTCTAAGAGATTTTAATTTATTCCAGCCAAACATTTCCATAGATTTTGATAAAAAAATAATATATTTATTTAGGTCAAATGTGAGGATTCATAGCGATACCGTTCTTGCATAAAGTAACACTGGGTAGCTTTGAGACATTTTTAAAAATTATTTATTTTTACCTACGATCGATGCTAAAAATGTGCAAATTTAGTTTCTGTTAGATTAGTATATTGTGCATATGGATTAGATGATAATTTCAATATTGAATTTATGTTTTTAGGTTTATTATATTTTGTTAAAACATTGAAATTTGTCAATTTTACCCTCACATTAGGGGTAATATTGACACCCCCTATAAATTGTATTATAAATCAATGTTTGTTAAACGTAGTGTAACAGTAACATAAAATCTGATCTTTAAACCCAATTAAAAAAAATATATTTCCACAATAATTTTTATGAATATAATAGAAAAACTTTAATATTGTAAGCAAAGTTTCAAGCACATCTGTCACATTAGGATAAACAAAATGGTTTTTATTCTTTATTAAAAATGTTACCATAACTTCACAACCTTCTACAACAATTTCTGTCACTTTTCCACAATAAATAACTCCAACCATATTGATGTAAAACAATCCACTGTACATAAAATAAATAATAACTGGTGAAAATATCGTTCATACAAAATTTCGTTCACTCGCGAAGACACGTTATTCGAAATTTATTTAAAAAATTGAAATATAAAACTTGTCCCCTGAAACCTAGAAAGATTAAAAAACACAACAACACAAAGTTGTGGTATTCCCCAATTGACACTTGAATTTTTTTTTATTAATAATTTTATAAATAATGTTTTGATCGAACCTATTAACTTCAGTTATATGTTTAATTGTCTTCAACTCCTTTCCGAATCTTTCCCTATTAAGAGGAAGACTCAGAAGGCGATGGGTAAGGAAGTTGAAGCTTGGCATTTTGTGTTGTATGCAATGGTTAAAATCGGAAGTTTAATAGCGGAAGGTACTGGAACCTTTCCTATATACATCAAATTGTAATGTATTTTTATTCCTAATAACTAAAGTGTCTAAAAATGGTAATGCTCCTTCTTTCTCTAACTACGGGAAATTTAACTGTTGGAAAACGTGAATTTAATACATCAATAAAATCATCTCACAAAAGATAAAAATTTAGATGTATAAATTGGCGAATACCACAACTTTCCGAGCTGATGAAAACAAAAACTTTAAATTCGTCTCACTTCTATTTCAACTCTCGCTTACGCATAGTTTGAGTGAAATTTTACAAAAACAGGGCTTTCGGGTTGTTTATAGTTCTAACGGCAAATTAAATTCGCTTTTGGGTAGTTTGAAGAATAAGGTAGAGCAAACGGACAAGTCCAGTATTTACCAAATTTCATGTCATCAAAAGTATGTCGGGCATACTAGACGATCTCTTAAAATCCGACTGAAGGAGCATTTGGCTCATTTGAGGTACGGAAGAACTGAGAAGTCAAGTGTGGCTCGACATGCTTTTGAATTAGATCATAGGATAAATAATAATAATAAATTGTTAAAGGTAGTAAATAAGAATTATATGTTAAATGCATGTGAAAGCTTAGCCTTTCATAAGATTGGAGACAACCTTACGAATGGTTGTGCTGGGCCTTGAGGCCATTGATCTCTGTTAAAAATAGTTAAGTTTGATAGATAAGGAATTGGGACATTAGGACGTGTATGATTAGAAGCGCGTTCAGTTGCGGTTGATCATGCACGAAGTGAATATTCTTAGTATATACTTATTAAAAAGCTTGAAAAATATGATGCAATTACCGCTACGCTACTTTTAGCTACCCTTACTAGCGTTCTTTTAGACACATAACTGCTAGTAGGCCAGAGAAATTAATCTCAAAATGAGGCGTTTGATGAAATAATTCGGAGAAAGCTGGAAATCATTTGAGTGCCTCTATTTGATATTAAGTATCAGTAATCTGAGTTTGCACGATAGCAGGAGGTGAGCTTAACTTTTCGGCCCAAAAACACCAGGAAATGTTTGCACTTTTTTCCATTTTTTACTGATAACTTTTAAACGGTGCTTCTTATGGAAGAAAGAGTTATTTCAAGAATTGTAGAACATTAAATTCTGGTTAAAACAAATACCTGAAACTTAAAATTCGGTGCAACAGTATAGCAGCAATTAAGAGCCAAAAAAGGGCACTTTTTGACCCTTGTATGAAATTTGTACAAACTCACTAAACATGCATACGTAACTTTGAAACTAGTATTCTCACTTAAACTTGTAGAATAAAAGTTGTAGAGCATTAAATTCTGCTTCTATGGAGTACCAAAATATTTAAATTGAAGTAATTTTACGGATACATATGCACTCTATATGTATGCTTGGTATTTAAATTACCATTTCCAACCCTTACTTCGTGGAATTCTTTAATATTCATAACTATTAAACTTTATTAACGATAAAAACGCAACAAAATCCAAAAATTCCACAAGGTTTTGACTGGACCAGATTTCGCAGTACTGCATCATCGGCGTCATACCAGCAATTTGTTTTTATCTTTAATAAAGTTTAATAGTTATGAATTTAAATTACCTCCGAATTCAAATATGTATTTATCTAGTTAAAAAACAATTTTTCAGTTTAATCACAATTTTTATTTCTTGTAAACGCCAAAGGACAGGCAAAAATACTAAAAATATATTTTCACACAGACGGAGATATTTTTATTTCGTCCCACACTTTAGCCTCTAATAGTTGGATAAGTTTTAGATGTGTTCGTGAAATGGTGCCATTATGTGCCATTTACACGAGAAAGTAAAACTATCGCAAGTCGATGTCTGAGAGTATTTCCAGCGAACATGCGTAGTGTAAACAGGCTCTTAGAGTGCTCTTACGCAAGTGGTTGCCGCAATAATTACTTGCACGTGTAAACAACCGTAGATAATGCTTCAGCCAAGTTCAGATTTATTTCCAATTTGTTGGAAGTTGCCTGCAAGTGGGTTGTGCAAGTCGTACATTTGGAGGTAGAAACAGTCGTGTATGGTCAATAAATATATTCGTTTATTTGAAGAGCTGCCACGTTTAAAATTAAGAAGTTTCTTATTGTATTACCGCAAAATTATATGAAAAATAAATCTAAAGAAATAATAATTTAATAATTTTTCATTCAGTTAAAAAAACCAGAAAAAAATTAAATTTTCTTGTAATCTTTAAAAAATACGTTATTAAAGCACTTCTACACAGAGGATTTAGAAATAATTTATTCTTTCTATTAAACATCTCCACTACAACAAGCTTTTCTTAGATTTTTACAAATTTCGTAAGAGCTTTTTTTTTAATTACATACGTATTGTCAACTACTCGCAGGTTTATATGTAAAAGGGTTTTATTTTATTATTCTAGCCAAAATTATTTACTGTAAATGCAAATAAAAAATAGTTTCTTTTTCGAAAAATGTTGTACGTGGTTTTTATTTTTAAGATGCTTAAAGAACCTAATCTTTGGGTATTTTAAGAAAAACAGTTTATATTAACATGGAACCGTTTTGTTTTTAAAATGCAGTGTGTTGTTTAGAATGAAGAAAAAAATTGATTTTATTTAATACTTTGAGATCCCTTCAAATATTTTTTTTGCAATTTTGGTAGATAATAACTAGGTATAAATTAGAATAGCGGCTGCTGAAACTCTTTTTCTACGATGAAATTTTTTTTTGCCTTATGTGGATATCACCAAAAGCAATTTTTTAATTGGGACAACACTTTAAACTTCCATTTAAGGGAGCACAAAAACAATTAGTCACTCAGCGGGGGTTTGAATTGGAATTATACTTGCCGCACTCTTGCACAACTTGCAAATATTAGTGTCTGGATAGTGCAGGTAGGATTTGCTGAGAGCTCTTGCTTTTAAAAACTTGCTTAAGTGTAAACGCGTTTAGAGTTTTTTTAATTTCAAAAATATTTACTTTATATCCCCAGCTCCCAGAAATTTTAGGTGCTTATTTATTGTAAAGGAGAATATCTTAATTTACAGGCTTTGAACAAATGCAACATCACATCAGCATTCTTTTCCTGAGGAAACTTTAATTTTTGAAGTTACTGGAAGTTGTATCATGTCTGAGAAAATCACAGCAGTGCAAGTTTTTAAAGATAAAGGCACTAGTTTAGATGGCATAATGTCATCAAGTTGGCAAAAAATTGTAAGAAACCGTTTTTTCCTCAATTATTAACTGGAGCTAGCTCATTGATAATGGAAATGCAAAACAGACAATTTCTAGTTTAGCGAAATGTTCTCTTACCAATATAACATTTGAATTTGGTGGCATACCTGCAGAAAATACTGTTATACTGCTGCTTTTCTTAGGGGCAGCAAGGCAAGGTTGAGAACTCAAAGAGTTTTAGTTTTCTTGGACTCGCGTCGTCAGTTCCAGAAGAAAACCTTAACCTTAGGAGATATTTTGTACCTTAAAGTCACCGAGAAAGACAACATCAGCGTTTGAATAATTCGTCTGTAGGTGATCAAAGGTTACGGAGAGATAAAAGAAGAGCTGTCTGTAAGAGGGATTGTTTGGAGACAATAAAGTGAACAAATGAATATTACTTCGCTTTTGGAGCAAATTTTTAGTCAAATTAGATCACGATCAGCATATTTCAGTGCTTCTTCTCGTGGAGAGGATAGGTTGCTTCGCATAAAAGCACAAATTCCCCTCTTGTGACGAAACTTTGTGTGCAAGTCGTAATTAGGGCAAAGCAAATAAACTGTATTGATGGATGGGGAGACTTGGGTTTCTGTGAGAGACAGCACATTTTGAAGTTGTTGATGAACCGAAATTTGATTTGAGCTTAGCCCCCGAATATTATAATTAAATTTTAAATGAATTGTCTGAAAGAGACTAGGCCCGCGTTACATTAAAATTTCTCGTCGATTTTATTTGACCCAGACATCCGAATGAAAGGGTAGTTCATGTGCCGAATTTTTTGCACGAAGAGAATCCATTATCTTTGTTTTCAATAATCACAAGAAAAAATCAGAGTAAGTGAAAAAAGGAAAAGGACATGATGAGGAAAGAAGAATAATAAGAACAGGAACCGACTCACGTGTCAGAGACGGAAACATGATGAAAGCACCATTTCACCGCCTACTAGGGATAGGTGGGGTGGTACTATCTCAGACGACTGAAAGCTCCAGTCTACCACCTGCTACTATTGTCAATGAAAGTGCAAATCTTGTAATTCGGGAATGCATTATATATTGGGAAATGGCTTGAATACCTACAAAAGCGCCGCCTAACTAGGTAAAAAAGCGTGTGGATTTGTAACAAGTTTGGAGGGAGCTGCAAAGAAATGGTAAAAAAACTTCGGAAATTTCTAAGCACCGCGATGCTAATTTGGAAATGAGTTTGGATAATTTATTTGACATTGCTGATGCCCCCACGCTGATGCCCCCAATAGCATGAAAACAAGTAGAGGAAAATAACATTTTTTAACAAGACAAAGAGAGGCGAGGCGTCCGGGATGTTTAACAGGTGCAGACAAAAAATTAACCCAGAAGGAAGACAGAGCTAGGCAAAGAAAATTAGAAAAAAAAAATGCTCAGGCACATGTCTTCGAGCGCATCGACTTATTTATCTCAGGATTTACATGATAAGTTTGATAGCTCTGCTGAAAGCCTAAAAGAGATATTTGACTTCGTTACTGCAGCAAAAAGAGAAAGAAAAGATTTTATTACTCCAAAATTAATTGCAGTTTTGGATAGATGTCAACTGAGCATAAGAGACTTTGCTTACATTCTTCAGGCGGTAGTAGAAGCATTAAATCTTAGTTGTGATGAATTTTCTATTAACAAATTAGAACCGATATAAGGAAAACTAGAGCAGAAGCTATAAAATCTGATTGATAAAAAGTATTTTTTTTAACTTCATGACCATGGCACGGTTGCCGTCATTGTAGGAGGACAAACTTTCATAATTAAATAGGCTTTAATAATTATAAAAAAATAAGGGGGTATGCGTACCAATATTGAAAACATTTTTTTTATATAAGGGACACCGTAATGTGTATAATGTACCATTAGGAAACCAGTTTTAGCGCCGGCGTATTCAAATTTTATTTTATTTTTTATTTTTATATTTAGTGGCCCGGAAAAGGGATCAAACATTGAATTAAAATAAAATAAATAAAAAATACCTCTTTCATATCAAATCATTTAACAACTTTTGGCACTACATGCTAATTAAAAGTAAAACGTTCACCCACCCTAGTGTCCAGATCGATTTAGAAGCATTTGGAAATGAACCAGGCTCAAAGTCGACCCGTTTTTGAAAAATTCGAAAAACATTGAAATCATCAGGTTGATCTTATATCTTTTTCAAACTATTTTTGATATTCAATAGCTTTGTTTGTCCAGATAGCATTGGGCAGACTATGAAACGAACAGTTTATTTTTTAGAAGAACGTGACATCAATTCAATTTCATTATTCTGAAATAAATTCAATCACAAGTTCTTAAAATCAGTTAGATTGGTTCAGGAACTATCTGCCTTCGTGAAGTAGTTTATCTTATTTTATTGTTAGTAAAGTAGTTGCCTTCGTCAGGTGTCTGGTGATAGTTTTAGTAGCAAACTATAATTCATAAATGTATATCTTGGCTATTTAACCTATAATCTCTTATTGTTTAATGTTTAAGTCAATTCAAAAGCATCATATTTTTTTTAGATGAATTGTCAAACGTTTTTGAACTTTTACAAGAGTCAATTCAAAAACATTCTGAAATTATGCAGATAACGGTAAAAGCGATTCTGAGGGTTTTACAATTATTCTTGTAGACTTAAAAGCCTTCTGAAATACTTCGGTTCAAATTAGAAGCATTTTAAAAAATTGTTCTGTTAAATTTATAAGCATTTTCAAATTGACTAAAATAATTCAAAAATATTTTAAATGATCTAGGTCAACACAACAGAGGTTTTTAAGTGTTCAGATTCATTTAATACATTTTAAAACAAATCTTTCAATTCAAAGACGTTTTAAAACTGTCCAGTGTGACTCCGAAGCGATTTTAAACTATCCAGATCCATTGAAATACATTATTTTAAAATGATTTATTAATCGTGAATCGTAAAAATTCGGAAGCGATTTTAAACTGTTCATATTCGTTTATATACAAGTGGCGTGTTCTCCATGGAAGCTAGGGAAGCACAGCTCCCCTTGCAAAAATAAAAAATATAACATATTTTATTATATGTATATAAATATAATTTTATTTTTAAACCCTCTTTCCATGCGACATCTATGAGCAGTATTTATTTAGTGTCCTAAACAAACTCCATATCGCATCGAATACACTCGATAAGCTGTCGGAACACCATATTAGGTTTGTTCCAACCACAAACCACTAACACTATAGACGCGTAACGGCGGTACAATGAACTTGGCCTAGATGACGTCATCAGAGTTTACACTCCCAATTCGGAGATGGCGCTGAAGCCGAATTTAAATCTATAAATTTCTTTATTATCGACTACTTAAAGGCAGGACCAGCGGGTAATTTAAATTCAATTATTTGGAATGAGTTATCCATTTTTCTTGCAAAAAATTCTTCGATCAAATGTGGACCATTTGAGCGAAGTATTTTTCACAACAAAAAATAGTACACATATTACAATAATTTTAAAATCTATTACTAGGGAATAATCATAAGTTATCAATAAAAAAATCATCCTTCCTCATAAGTATATTAAATATTTGTAATGTATATCAAAAAAATAAGTGAAAATAGTAATAGCAAATAATGAACTTTATAACCCAATAAAAATAGGTGTACATAGGAAAGTTCTTACCCTTAGTTCAAAATCCCTATACAATTATATCCATTTATACGAACCTCAAAATACTAAAGTAATCTGTTCGTTATAAGCATAGTTCTGATTAAACAATAAATGCTAATCAACAAACATACAACACTACTACTTAAAAATTGCTTCCTTATTAAACTTATAAGCATGATATAATTGTAACAATACTCGATAAAAGGGTTTATTGTGAAGAATCCCAATGATTCCACTGTGAATATCAAGAAACAGAAACAAAGAAAACCTTTTTATTGTTAATCGAGATACTTTGTTCATAAGAGCTAATAATAATTTATTCACTTTTAAATTTTCCTTTCTGTAAAATTGAAATTGCTCGCTGTTTTGTAGGGTCATTCACAGATTGCAATTTTTTGTCTCGACCATTAATAACCCCATTGAACTTCAAAAATTGAAATACAAATCTTGTCCCCTAAAATACATTTCGATTTTTGAAGATAACCAAGGACAAGTCCCTTCCACCAAAAAAACAACCTTATTGATGTCTTGGCAGTATGCATGTACCAAAGTTACTAAGTTACTAAGTCTTATGACATAACAATAACCATCGTGTTCTAAACACGGAATAAAGGTAAAGTCAACAACATCTTTAATTCTACCTATTATTCTAATTATATTAGGTAAATATGATTTACTGGGAAGAACCCCCATGATTGCCTCGTAAATCTTTATGAAACATAGGGCAAACTTTTTTGTCAGATAACAAAGTCATTTTACCCATACTCCACGATATTCCCTTTCTGAAAAAGGTTTACTATAGGCTTATTATCTGAGCAAAACAGTGCATTTTTGCAACTGTTGCATAATATGTCACTATTTCATGTACTAAAGATTCTAGACTTATTTTTCAAAAATTTTCGGACATTGCACTATACATTACTTTCATCATCTAAAGCAGACAAACTCCGATTAAAAGAATATTTAAACACTTAAGATAGTTTTCTGCTAACCTAAAGGGGATGCAAAATGTTGGATACTGCCTACAGATACCAGGATACTAAAACTCGACAACCTTCTATTGATTGTGAATATACTACTAGTTTTGATTGATCTGAGGTAATGATATTCTGTAATCACACTAGATGATCAATTTTTATAAAAAAAAACACACCTCATGATCATTGACCCCGTTCCTGAAACACACACATACATGTTACATAAACAACTGAACCAATGGAATATAACATCCGGAAGCATTTTCAAAAAATTATAATCCATGATGAAAATAAATTAGAAATTTCCTAATTGACATATTGAAAACAAAACGTTCGCGTCGCCGCCATTAGTGGATTGAAGTTTGTCATTTGTTATGATCCAAAACGCGGTAAGTGCTCGAAGTGCTAACGAAAACAACCGGCTATGAGCGCTATCTTAAGATTGGGAGTCTAACCCAAGCGCAGCAAACCAGCGAAAATCTTGCCATTTATGTTACCGGTCTATATTGTAACGCAATGTAAATAGATGAAATAGGATTTAGGATAGAATTGTAGAATTTAGTAAATAAAAAAAGGTTTCTAGAAGGTTCTGATAAGGGGAAAGCGGCCGCGATAACGAAACAAACGGCAGATAAGCGTTCCAGAAATTTCGGCATTCGATAAGCCTTATCTGCCGAAAATTCTGGAAGAACGCGGGCCGAAACTATAAAAAGGCGGTCAGTTTTCCCTTGAGTCAGTCAGTTAGAATCAGTGCAATTAGTAAGTTAGTAGAAGTGAGTTAATTGTAAATTGTGGTGATTCAAGTTGAGTTCAGTAATAAAGTGGGAATAAATCCATCACGTGTATCAATTCGAACCGATAACGCACGTAACATTTGGTGTCAGAAGCGGGATTATTCGTGGATTGTGCTTTATTACTCGAAAAAAATTCGTGCCAGGTGCCGTAGTTGACTTTATCTCGGACCTTTTAAACTGTTAAATAGTTATACGAGGCGCCTCAAATAAATTCGTGAACATTCAAATACGCTTTATGGATACGAGATTAAAATCGGCCAAAATGGAACAACAATTACAAGCGTTATTAGCAATGTTTAAAGACAAAGAGGAAAAAGAAAAAGAAAAGGAGGAACAAAGAAGACAAGAAAAAGAACAGAAGCAAGAACGAAGACGACAGGAAAAAGAACAGGAGGAAGAACGAAGACGACAGGAAAAAGAACAGGAGGAAGAACGAAGACGACAAGAAAAAGAACAGGAAGAAGAACGAAGACGACAAGAAAAAGAACAAGAGGAAGAACGAAGACGACAAGAAAAAGAACAAGAGGAAGAACGAAGACGACAAGAAAAAGAACAAGAGGAAGAACGAAGACGACAAGACAAAGAAGAAAGACGACAAGAAAAAGAACAGGAGGAAGAACGAAGACGACAAGAAAAAGAAGAAGAAGATCAGAAAAGGAATGCAGAAAAACAAGAATTCCATAGTCTACTAGCAAATATAACTGAAAAAATGAAAGAAGAAGTGAAAGAACAAATTACTGGAATAAGAGAAGAAATGCAGGAAGAGATTGGCGAAGTCAGGGAAGAAATTGGAGAAGTAAAAGAAAAATTCAACAGCAAGCTTCTTGATTTGGAAAATGCAACAAGGAGGGAGATCAGCAACATGAAAAAGTTGCTAAGTGGACAAAGCACACAACATGAATCCGAAAGTGTACCTGCTAGTTCTTCCCAAAAGGTAAAACCTCCGACCTATGACGGAAAAACGTCCTTCCACACCTACAGAAAACAGTTCGAAGCTGCTGCTAAGGCAAATCGGTGGACGGAAGAAGCAAAGGCAACCTCATTAGTGGTATCCCTGCGCGGAGATGCTCTGGAATTACTCCGAACTCTATCGGATCAAGAACAAGCCAATTATGAAGATCTAGTTAGGGCTTTAGAGCTAAGATTTGGGGACCACCATTTGCAGCAAGTCGTCCAGTCGCAGCTGCTAGTAAGAAGGCAGAAAAGTGGCGAAACCCTGCAAGAATTCGAGGCTGACGTGAGAAGACTGGCGTACATCGCCTACCCAACAGCACCAACCGACTTTCTGGAACTCCACGCAGTTAGAATCTTCATAGAAGGAATAAGAGACCCGGAAGTTCAGAGAGTGATACGCCTGTCAAACGTCCGAACATCAAGGGAGGCACTGATTAGAGCTTTGGAGGTTGAAGCTGCTTATAAGGTTTCAGAGCCAGGGGCGCCACGGAGAATTAGGAAGGCTGACATCGAAGAGGCTACGAATGACCCTGATCTGGCGAACATAAACACCAACATGAAGGAAATAAACGCGAACATAAAGAAGATGGACGGGAGCATAAGCGCTAACATACAGGAAATAAACGCGAGCATCAAAGAACTGGTAGGAACTCTTAAAGGCAGATCCAACAGAAGCACATGTTACAACTGTGGCAAACCGGGGCACTTCAAGAAGGACTGCAGGTCAGCCCCAAGAAGTCAACAAGTCCCACAGCAGGAAAACTAAAATCAGCCAGTGGGAAGGGGCACTCACTGGCTGGTGTCGAGCAACGAGCCCCCAAAACTCTTTCCATCAAACAGATAAAAAGGACCATGGAAAGTTTAGTAGTTGCAGCCAGCGTAGATGGAAGGAATGTACAGGCCACAGTCGACACAGGCGCCATGGTTACTTTGGCACGAAGGAACATCCTACCGTCGCGGCCGAGGGTGCTGTCGCAAAGAATGGTCCTCAGAACAGTTACGGGAGATACTGCGCCAATTATAGGAGAGGCAGACGTCATGATTGGTCTGGGAAAACTAAGGATTTCGCATCGGGTGTTGGTGGCAGATATCGAAGACGAACTGATTCTGGGGATGGACGTAATCAGGCAACATGGCTTTACTTTCGACCCAGCGCAGAACATTTTAAAGATTGGAAATGAAGAGCTTGTCCTGACTACACCAAAGGACACTCCAAAGGAGGTAAGACTGTTTGCCTGCGAAACAGCTGTAGTGCAGGGAAGCAGCGAGAAAACGGTTATGGCTGTGATGGAAGGAGATTTGGGCTGCTGCGTTGGATTAGTGGAACCGACTTATGACATTTCCAAGAATTTGCTAGTGGCGAGATCCGTGGTTAAAGCATCTCAGAAGGTACCTGTGAGAGTTGCCAACGTGTTCCCAACAGCACGCTCAATCAAAAAGGGTACTACTCTGGCAGTCTGTACCCCGGTAACCTCAATAAGCTCCTTGGGAGACAGTTGTGCGCCAGTTCAGAAAACGAAGGTTGGGCAAGTCAAGTTGGAAGTGGACTTGAAACACTTGTCCAAGGAAGAAGTAGTTCTGGCTAGGTCATTTCTAAAGAAAAACCACGGCGTCTTTACCGATGGAGACCGAAATCTAGGAAGGACCGACGTAGTTCGACACAAAATCAACACCGGCGATGCAACACCTATTCGTCAACCCCCTAGAAGATTACCGGTGGCCAAGCAAGAGGAAGTCGCGGGACTGGTTAAGAAGATGATGAAGGATGGAGTCATCGAGGAGTCCAATAGTCCATGGTCTTCCCCTGTAGTCTTGGTTACAAAGAAGGACGGGTCAACAAGATTCTGTGTCGACTACCGGAAATTAAACAACGTCACTAAAAAGGACAGCTACCCCTTGCCAAGAATTGATGACACCCTAACGACCTTGTCTGGGTCCACCTGGTTTTCAACTTTGGACTTGAAAAGTGGATATTGGCAAGTGAGCATAGACCCCGACGACAAAGAAAAGACGGCCTTTTCATCTGGGAGTGGATTATATCAGTTCACGGTTATGCCTTTTGGGCTATGCAACGCACCGGCTACTTTCGAACGTCTAATGGAACTGGTACTTCGAGGACTCACTTGGAAAACTTGCTTGGTTTACCTAGATGACGTCATGGTGATGGGCAAGAGCTTTAAAGAACATTTGGAAAATCTTCAAGAAGTTTTCGACAGATTAAAGCAAGCCAACTTAAAGCTGAATCCAAAGAAGTGCTCTTTGTTCCAAAGGAAAGTAGAATTTTTGGGCCACACTGTATCAGCCGCAGGAGTTGAAACTAATATCAGCAAGACTCAAGCAATTCGTGACTGGCCAAGACCCAAAGACAAACATGAACTGAGGAGTTTCTTGGGGCTATGTACCTATTATAGAAGATTTGTGAAAGGTTTCGCCAACATCGCTGCGCCGTTGCATCAACTAACGGAAGGAAGAAGGCCGTACGTCTGGACTCCCGACTGTGATACGGCTTTCCGAAAACTGAAGTCCGCCTTGTGCACAAGTCCTATCTTGGCTTATCCTCAGCAGATTGGGAAATTTGTGTTAGACACAGATGCCAGCAACGTCGGCATTGGAGCTGTGCTGTCCCAAGTTCAAGGCGGTGAAGAAAGAGTAATCGAGTATTACAGCAAGATCCTGACGAAACCGGAGAGGAACTATTGCACCACCAGGCAGGAACTACTTGCGATAGTGAAGGCCGTGGAACACTTCCACAAGTATTTATATGGGCAAGAATTCCTTATCAGGACAGATCATTCGGCACTTTCTTGGTTACTCCGAATGAAGAACGCGGAGGGACAGACGGCTAGATGGTTAGAAAGGCTTCAGCAGTATCACTTCAAGGTGCATCATCGACCGGGACGACAGCATAACAACGCTGACGCTTTGTCCAGAAGACCTTGTGGTGATTGCAAACACTGCAAACGAGTTGAGGACCATGAGGACATGGTGGATATAAGGGTCACTTCTGTCCAGCCAGAAGACGAATGGACTGTTGAAGGTCTTCGGAAGCTACAGAGGAGCGACGCTGATATCGGACCCATATTGGAATGGAAAGAAGCTGGAGACAGACCGGAATGGCAAGAAGTTTCCGACAGAAGTCCAGCTCTTAAGAATTTGTGGGCTCAATGGGAATCCCTCCAGGTCGAGGACGGGGTACTGAAGAGAGCATGGGAAAGCGCGGATGGAAAGCGTGTCAACTTGCAGTTGGTAGTGCCTCAGGAGAAGATTCCACAGGTCTTGTGGGAGGTGCACAATGGGACCTCAGGTGGACACCTAGGGATGAACAAGACCCTGGAGAAGGTTCGAAAACGGTTCTATTGGGTCAACTGCAGGGAGGACGTCGAGCGGTGGTGTCGGAAATGTGTCACCTGTGCTGCATCCAAGGGTCCCCGTACGAGAACCAAAGGGGCCCTGAAGCAATATAATGTGGGAGCTCCATTTGAAAGAATTGCAGTCGATGTGGCAGGACCATTCCCAGTTTCAGACGATGGAAACAAGTACATCCTGGTGGCCATGGATTATTTCAGTAAATGGCCTGAAGCTTATGCCATCCCGAACCAGGAAGCCACCACAGTCGCAAGGGTTCTTGTGGACAACTTCATCTGTCGATTTGGTGTTCCCTTTGAACTACACTCGGACCAGGGAAGAAACTTTGAATCGGGGGTTTTCCAAGAGGTGTGTCGTCTTCTTGGAATAAGGAAAACTCGAACAACACCTCTTCATCCACAGTCTGACGGAATGGTGGAGAGATTTAACAGGACCTTAGAGGAACATCTTTCGAAGGTCGTTTCCAAACATCAGACCGACTGGGACCGACATCTACCACTGTTCCTGATGGCCTATCGCGCGGCAACTCATGAAACTACAAGTCAGACTCCGGCAAAAGTGATCTTCGGGAGGGAACTGCGGCTTCCGTGTGACTTGGTGTTTGGATCACCAAGGGAGGTCCCCAGGGAAACGATGGGTTTCGTAGATGACTTGAGGGAAGCGATACTGGAGACGCATGCTCTGGTGCGGACGAAGATCAACTTGGCGACGGACCGGATGAAGGCCAGGTATGACGTGAGTGCCAATCATGGTGGTTTCAGTGAGGGCGAGTTGGTATGGCTATACAACCCTCAGCGAAAGAAAGGAGTTTCGCCAAAGTTTACGCCATCTTGGGAAGGGCCGTACAAAGTGCTGAAGAGGATCAACGACTTGGTATACAGGATCCAGCGTAGCTCCAGGAGTAAAATGAAAGTGGTGCACCTGAACAGACTATGCAAATTTAGTGGCGAAGTGACTGATTGGAACTGATCGGGACGATCATTTCTAAGGGGGAGGCAGTGTAACGCAATGTAAATAGATGAAATAGGATTTAGGATAGAATTGTAGAATTTAGTAAATAAAAAAAGGTTTCTAGAAGGTTCTGATAAGGGGAAAGCGGCCGCGATAACGAAACAAACGGCAGATAAGCGTTCCAGAAATTTCGGCATTCGATAAGCCTTATCTGCCGAAAATTCTGGAAGAACGCGGGCCGAAACTATAAAAAGGCGGTCAGTTTTCCCTTGAGTCAGTCAGTTAGAATCAGTGCAATTAGTAAGTTAGTAGAAGTGAGTTAATTGTAAATTGTGGTGATTCAAGTTGAGTTCAGTAATAAAGTGGGAATAAATCCATCACGTGTATCAATTCGAACCGATAACGCACGTAACAATATTGTTAGTGGTTTGTGGTTCCAACCGAACATTTCTGATTAGTTTCCGATTAATTCATGAACTAATTCGTGCGCATGCGTGCATTCCGTATTAAACTCCGACTGGTTTGGGATTGTACACGTCGGAACGCACTTTGAGACTTTTCGGAAAACCCCTGGTCTTCGCCGTCAGTCTGGTTCGAAAGACACGAAAATAAATCTTCATCACATATAAATCCCTCTGCGAAATTCATTTTTGTTATTTTTGAGCAAATATAGTGAATGAAAAATAGAACTCAGAACACAATTTACATTTACCCTCGACAAGATCAAAACATTTGACAATCGTATTGACAAATACGAGAAATTAGATACCGCTTATCGATCATTTATTGCGCATGTTCCCAACTGCCAGTACAAGCTCTCGGCTGCTGACTGTTCTGATTGATCACAAATCAATTCACGGACTAGTCAGAGCACTGCTGGAACAGCGGATTGCCAGTTGGGTTGGAGTTTGCACTTGGTTGGAACGGTAAATTTTGAATGCACATGCGCCGGACGGTTGCAAACTAGTTTGATGTTCAGTTAGAACAAATCTATTACAGTCTGGGAAATGGGAAATATGCTTGCGCCGGCTAAACGTGCCTTATGATATGAACTTGTGTTATTTGTTATTCAGATTCAGAAGCTGTTTATGAGTCCAATTATGGTGCAAAAGTTTTAAACAACAACTAGTAAAAGCTTATTAACTGACTTTTTGGCAAATAGTGCTACTTTATAGCGGTGACGATAAAAATAATTCAGGTAATTTTGTGCAGGAGTAAGCTGTGGACAAAAAGGATATAAGCTAAAAGTGTGGTTGGCGCTACTTCAGGCCAGATTTTAGTAGGAAGACAGTATTACATAAATGAAAAATGGATTTTAAATTTTGAAGAAAAAAGTCGCCTTATTTCGAAAGCTAGATAAGCTCTTGCAATATCAAATTTAATAAAACGGTGTACATTACATATTAGACATTTTTAACCCAAAAACTACAAAAATGTATAACACAAAATCTCTTTTAATCTGTTGGTATGCCTTCTGTTTAACAAGGAAAATATTTTATAAACTAAACATCGATTTTCTGATTATCCTTGTTACTGTTTTCCAAATTTATAGTTGTAAGTAAATTTGCGCGTCAAAAAAAAAACGGGATCACTCGTCGATAATTCTTTGCAAAGACAACAGTAAGAAAGGAGGAGACATAAAGTGGTTTCAGAAAATACGCGGTTATTTTATTCATACGCTCCCCAAATAAGGTAGGTAAACATAAATCCAATTTTATTGGCAAGCTGGCCTTTGAAAATCTGTACAAAAATGTGTATTTTTCTCGAGATTCTTAAGTAGTGTATTATCTTTTACTATTCTCGCAAGTGCTACTACAGAACGCAGTTTTTCAGCCTTAAAACGAATTAAACATTTTATTAGAAATTTTACTGGACAAGAAACACTTTTCAATTTGGCGATGACGGTTTAAAATATTTCTAGACAACAAAAATTATATGATGATGTAATTGAATAATTTTCAAATTGAACTAGAAGATTCCCCCTAATATTAAATAAAGCAGGACTTTATTTATTTTCTAATATTAAAAAATAAATTTCGCCTACGGAATATTTGCTGTTTCTTTTCTGACCAGATTCCCCATTTATAAAACGCACGCCACGCCACTGTTCTGTACATTTTAAAATAGTTTATAAAAAGTTTTAGAATGTATCTGAATGGATCTGGCCAGTCCAAACTCCTTATAAATTGATTTTGACCGTTTTAAAATGTATATGCATTATCTTTGGTTAGTTCAAAAGGCTCTTAAATTGAGCAGTTTTAACATGCATGTCGATATTTTTTTTTGATTGCTCCTGAATTGACTTGTACCATAAAATAATATAAGACTGGTAATGTAATCCGCTAGTTCGTTTTTAAATCACGCATTAATTTGGAGAGCGAGTGAAAAAAAATTGGATTGTTGAGGTGTCCACTTTCGCAATATTATAAATATGCGCTTATTTTGTGTTATCAGCGACCTTCAGGGTTACGAGAAATATTGACATATCTAATTTAGTCACAAGTATTTCTCACACATTGTTTTAATTATAAGGTGTGAGTGCTCCACTTTGGGTGCAAATTTCTTTCTATCACAGCGTCATTTCATCATACTTCTCTGCACTCGATTTTTTATTTAATTTACTTTTCAAATAATTGACATTTCCAACCATTACTTCGTGGAATTTATAGAAAGCTATAGAAATTCACAAATATTTACAATCTACTCAATTTGCACTTATGAACGAGAAGCTTAATCTTCTGATCTCACCTCTAATTGATTTTCGTACGAGTCTGTGATCCATGGAGCTTGTTAGCATAACGAGTAAAGTAAACATTCATTTCGAAAAAAAAACAAAATTAATTTCAAAAAATATCAAAACCTAAACTTTTATTTCAAAAATTGAAACTTTTTTTACAAATTATTTCGAACAAAATGTCGAATATTTAAGATTTTATTACAATTCTAGTTGAAATCAAACGCTTAACCGAAAAGTTTGATTAACTTCTTTTCAGTTTCAGTCTTCTTTATCACTGGCAGGTTATTTGTGCTAAGAATTATATTTACTTGAAGAAAATCGAAATTAATAGGAAAACCATATTTTTGAATAATGTCTTTAAAAAAGCAAACTTACCCTAGACCTACTGCACGAAAAGAATTTAGAGATCTTAAGTTTAAAGTTTAAAGAAAATATTGATTATTGGTAAAAGAAACATTTTTCGTATAAAAAATAAATTAAAAGTAATAAAATTCATCATTAAGTTAATTTTTAGCAACGCAACACATTTAATTATTCCAAGTACTAAAAAAATCGCAGCGGTTTAAAATTTTTAAGATTCAAGGATCCTTTGAGATTAAAAAGATACAGTCAATATTCTTAATTAGTCCATCTACACAGTTATGTCAAGTTAAGCCAATATCCCTAATAACCGAAATTTTACCTGCTTTTAAACCAACTTGTTTAATCAATAATCTCGTATTCAATTTTTATTAACCAAAACAAATAACATGGCTTCTAGAGAATTTGCAGTTTTCAAAACCCGTCCCGCATTTTCTTTATGATTACCGCCAAAGTCAAAAATGACTTTATTATTTTGAACAACGAATCAGCGAAAAATTATCATACAAGGCGGAGACAACAGCTAAATTCAAGAAAATTAAATTATCTGGATGAAATAAAAAATATTGAAATTGGTAAAGCTTTCTAAAGGTCATATTTTTCTCGTTGTTTAAGAGTTTACTACATCCAAGTCTTTTAAACTAATTAAATAATTATCAGGTTTAGTTATATCTATTGATGAAAATTGCTTAGAATTTCCTTCTGGGAATAATAAAATTAGTGTAGTAGGAGCAACTAATGTTACTTTGATAGGAGCACTTAATCTTAACAACTTAGTGCTTTGTTGTTAACATTTGTTGTGTAGATGTTTTGAAATTTGTAATGTAAGACTTAAGATTTGTTTCATAAATAAAATAGTCAAATTCAAACTAATATAATATATTTAAACAAAAACAAGTTTCAGTTCAATTAAACCTTGGGGAAGCTAGCCATGGTAGCAATACCACAGTGGTTAAGACCTTTGATGATTTTAACATATCCATTGTCTCCCCAGTCTGAGCCCCAGGAGTTCTTGACGATCCAGACGTTCCTGCCGCTTTCGTTACCATAACCGACGGCCAATACACCGTGATTGAGTTGGGTTTTGCTGCACAAGGGATCGTAGAACACACCACCAGTGTAGTGTTGTAATTTGTTGGTGGCGTCGATGGCAACGGCAACTGGACCTTCGGCGACGGCGCTCGTTAGGGATGCTTCGCTGAAGGATTGGATGTCGGTGTAACCGGAGATCTTAAGGACGGCCTTCTTGTCTTGGCAGTATCCCAAACTGGCTGTGTAGGGGTATTCTTGTTCGGTAGTGATACCATGATCTTTGACGTAATTGAAAGCAGAATCCATGAGACCACCGTCGCAGGCTTGGTTACCGTAGTCAAGACTGCAGTCGACTAAGTTCTGTTCACTGAGAGAGATAAGTTTTCCTGTTTTGATTTGGTAACGACCTTCAATGGCTCCAGTCTGTTATGGGGAAAATGGGTTAACGGTTTTTTTCGTTTTGGGATTGTGTTACTTACGGTACTGAAGGACCAGCATGATCCGCAGCTTCCTTGGTTCTTGACACCGGTGACTGCTCCTTTGGTTCTCCAATCAATAGAGGCTGGGGCGGGAGCTTCGACATTGTAAACTTCAGTGGCGTTTGGTTTGTGTTGGGCGTATTTGGAAGATTGGCTGACGTAGTCCATAAACTCTTCTGAAGTCATATCGGCGAAGAGGGTGACGCCCATGTGATAGGTGACGACGCCGGCTTCATAGAGAGCGTTGTGTTCTTCGATTTCCTTAAGGTTGTTCTTGAAGATGTTAAAGCGTCTACGTTCTTCTAGGGCCGATCTGTAGAGTTTGTTGTGGGTCACTTTAAAGTTGATCCATTTTTGATGGATTTCTTCATCACTGAAGGCTTGGGCGCACAAAATGGCAGCAGCCAAAAAAAGAATTGTTTTCATGTTGATTTCTATAAAAAAGAGTACATATATAAGAACAATATTAACAATAAAACTGACAAGATGATTCCCAAATATTAGGAATCATTTACTGATGGAGTAAATGTAATTATGTTTACTTACTTGAAGGTACAAGTACACTATGACTTTCTAGATGCTTGATGAAGTATATATATTGCTTTCACGAGGGTATTTCTTAAGAAAAGCCTGACGTCAAAGGTTTTGAGTATCTGATTTGGTTATCTTAAGCTTCATTAATAAATTAGATAATGAAGATTAACTAAGATCTTGTGTTTTGCAAGTGTAAAAGATGAGATAGTTATCTCTTAAGACATATCTTTTGTTCAATTTAGTAGGCACTTACTTAATAGTCTTCCAAGAAATATCATCTTTTAACTAGTCATGAATAAAATAGGTTAAGATCATTTTGAATTATTAAATGAATGAGTAATCAGCAAGTCTGCGATTGTCATTCAAACCAGATTTTAATTTCGAAATAAAACAAAAACCATAAGGAATTTTGTAAAAATTATAATTTTATACATATATTATGTATTAATTTTGCAGAAATTTAATTTCATAAGAATATTTCAGCTAAAATCAATAATTCGCAAAATTAATTACAATGGCAGAAGCTTGAAAAATTTTGAATTAGATTATAATGGAACCTAAAAATAGTAATCTATTAAGCCAAATGAAGGAATGAGCAATTTAGGTTTTACCAACGAACATTTAGTTTGGCTTTAGTTTTTTATTTAAAGGAGAATCGAAGTTTTCTCACTATTATTAGATCAAAACCAATCTTATTTACAATTAATTCTGCAAAAGACACGTTTTTTCAGCCTTCCTACTATGGCTAAAAATATAGAGGAAAAGGTATCAAAAAAGGGCCTTCCTTTTAATGTGAGCGCCCATCAAACCATGCTAGTTTACCGAGTAACATGCTTGAGAAAATCTTTTAAACATGCCCACCTGAAGGGTAAAAATATTTGATACCACATTCAGTTTTAGTTTTGCATTGTTAATAATTTATAGCAAAATTTGTATTTTTGAAAATTTAATTATTTTGTTAGGGTTACATGTAAGTAAGATTTTTGGTAGGATTCAAACTGAAAATGATTAGGAGCGTAGACAAAATGGCTAATAGTTTTATAAAGCTTTATTTTTTTTCACTAAAACTTCCATATCAAACCTGTAAAAATAGATTCGAGTATTTGATTTGTAATAATGTTGCGTTGCTAATATAAGTCTCTTAAAATGGCATAATATGAACGGGTCTATATTTCAGTAATATTAAACTTTTGTACTAATTTTGGATCAGCAATTTTAGGAAGTAAGCTAAACGGTCATTAAAAATATTAGAGAAAATAGATCTTTCTAAAGCCCTGAAATTTAAAGAGTCTGAAAAATTGGTTTCGCTGTTTAATATTTTGCCGCCATGTTCCATAACAAAAGAAAAGTGAAAAATTTTAAATTCAATTTAAATTCCAGTATAAGTTTATTTGAACATTTTGAATTACATATGTTATTATGTAATTATTATGTTTGTTTTGATGGGGGCCCATATTTCAAATACTTTATGTGTGAGAGGCGTAAAAAATTGCAAAAGTCTAGTTTTATTATTATTATTATTATTATTATTAATATTATTATTTTTGTTTACATTGGAAAAATTTTAATGTGAATAGATTCTGGATTCTGGATTCATTGTGGGTTGCCCAAAGTTTAGGCCAGCACTTAGGCCACCCTTTCCGGGCCCATTGTGCTATCCCCGTGATTGAGGTGTCCTTGGTCATTCATTCAGCCACCCAACCTTGTTGAGAAACTGAAGAACGTCCCTTGGATGCGCCTCTCTCAAACTGGCCATACTAGGCCAGAAGTCCCCCAGCGTGGATCCTCTGATTGATGCTAGTGCCGGGCAGTGACACATCACGTCCTCGACACTCCCATCTTCTTCTAAACACCCTCTGCAGCTCAGGTCGTTTATAATTCCTATTCTGTGGAGGTGTTTGTTTAATCGACAGTGACCTGTCCATATCCCTTCAAGTTTCCTGAGATTATTCCTTGAGAGTTGTAGGCATAGTTTTGCCCTTTCCCTGCACGGCATTCTAATGAATGCGTGAGTTTGTCGGCATGTTGTTATTGATGCCCATAAGGCTTTGTGTTTACGATAAATTTCTTTGTTAAGTAGGGATCTTACGGTTGATCTTGCCAGGGGAAGGGTTGGTTCTGGTCCAACGAATTGTCCCTCCGAACCTTTCCTCGCCAGTTTGTCAGCACGTTCGTTTCCCTCTTTTCCAGAATGTCCATTGATCCATATTAGATCAATTGCATTCTCTTGTGATAGACGTTCTAGAGCTAGGTGGCAATTCCATACCAGCACTGAGTTTGTTTTCACATCCCTCAGGGCCTTAAGGGCTGCCTGGCTGTCCGTCTTTATTTGGATATATTTTCCTGTAATGTTCAGTTGCGTCATTTGTTCGGCGCTATATAAAATTCCCAACATCTCCGCTTGAAAGATTGTTGAGTATTTATTTAGCTTGATACTTACATTTAGGTTCAGGTCTTCCGAGAAGATTCCTGTTCCAGTGCCCGTATTTGTTTTCGATCCATCCGTGTATATACTTACGTCTGGTATCCTTGCTTGTACTTCATCCATTTTTATACGGTAGGATTTTGTTAAGTTATATTTCACCAGTAGATGGTCCATCGGCGCATCCTTTTGGAGCACCTCCTCCATTATGCGCCGATGACCCACCATTTTACCTACCGTATTCCACATTCCTCCTGCTCGCAAACGGAGAGCAGAAGCCTGTGCCGCCCCCTCAAGAAATATATCGAGAGGTGGCAGGCACAAGATCGCCTCCATTGCTGCTGTTGGAGTGGATTTCATTGCTCCTATCACTGCCAGACACGCTAGTCTCTGGATGTGATTTAGCTTTTGTTTTATAGTGGTGCACTTTGTCTTCGGCCACCAAACTATAACTCCGTAGCTTACAATTGGTCTGATGATTGCCGTGTATAGCCAAAAGGTCATCTTAGGGGATAGCCCCCAAGACCTCCCGATGGCCCCACGGCACTGCCAGAAGATCTTGTAAGCTTTGGTTAATTTATTTTCAATGTGGTACTTGCAGCTCAGTTTGCTGTCAAGTTCAATACCAAGGTATTTCACTCGATTTGACAACCCGAGTTGGGTTCCCATGAGTTAGGGAAATTTTAGTCGCGCTAATTTCCTTTTATTTGTGAAAAGGACCATTTCCGTCTTTGCAGGATTTGCTGCTAGGGAATGTTCTTTGCACCATTTCTCGACTATATATAAGGCGTCCTGCATTAACTCGAAGAGTACTCCCTCGTGTTTGTTTACCTGCAAGCAGAATGGTTATCTCATCTGCGTAGCCAATTGTATAGAGACCCCGATCATTGCGTTTTCGGATAAGGTAATCCGCTATGATTAACCATATAAGGGGGGATAATACACCCCCTTGCGGACATCCCTTACTTACGATTCCTCCTACTGTAACTTGTATTGCTCGCCACTCAAGTATATGTCGTATGAGTTCCCGCAAGGTGGGTTCAATACCACTACGCTCAAGCGCCAAAGAAATGCTATTGAAGTTAGGTCTATCAAAGGCACCTTCTATGTCCAGAAATACACCTAGGGTGTGTTCTTTTACTTCTAGCAATCTCTCGATCCTGCTAACTAATGAATGTAGCGCAGTTTCGGTAGATCTGTCGGAAGTAAAAGCATGTTGATTTGAATGTAAGGGGCTATCCCTTATATTTCTGTCGCACAACCTCTCCAACGTCTTCAGTAGGAAAGACGTTAGGCTGATTGGGCGACATGATTTAGCCTCACCTTGAGGTTTACCCGGTTTTGGAATAAAAATTACTTTGACTTCCCTCCATTCTCGGGGTATATATTTAAAGGCAATACACGCCCTGAAAATTTGCACCAGGTATTTTTGTATCCACACCATTCCCCACTGAAGCAGGGCAGGGTAGATATCGTCCAAGTCGGGCGATTTGAAGGGAGCAAACGATTGTACGGCCCAGTTTACTTTTGTGTCAGTTACTATCTGAACAGCCAGCTGCCAATCCCTAATTCTAGGGTGAGAGGCTGAGTGCCCTTGCCACTTATGGCCTGGTATAACACGGCATCCTGGAAAGTGCGTGTTTAAGAGCTCTGAAGCTGTTTGTGCGGGTGTACTGGTATATGTACCGTCGGCCCGCTTTATCATGCTTACCTGTTGGTTTGGATCTTTCGAGAGTATCTTTTTCAGTCGGGAGACTAATGTAGTAGACTCTACGCCACTACAGAATTCTCTCCACTTTTCCCTTTGTCTCTTGCGAATAAGTTTCTTGTATTGTTTCCGGTGGTTGTGGTAAGCCTCCCAGTCACATCCCAGTTTTGTCTTCTTCGCTTTGTTGAAGAGCTTGTTTGCCTGAGATCTTAGTTTTTCGAGTTGCCCGTTCCACCAAGGGGTTGCCCGGATTTCTCGAAGCTCAGTTCTTATTGGATAAGCCTTCTCATATGCTGTAATGATATTTTTTCGCACTAAAGTGACGTATTTTTCGATCAGTTCAACTGTCCCGATTCTCTGTGGGGTTTCTACAGTCCCTAGGAGCCTTTCCAGATTGGTATTATAGTCCTCCCTGTTGGTGCTTCTGGAATTCCTGTACGGTTTGGGTTTCAACCTACAACATAAAATATTGAATTTTATATATTGATGGTTAGACATTGTTGCATCCTTAGATACATGCCAGCCATTTATAATTTTGGTAATACTCATAGACACCAGGGTGATGTCGATAACACTCTGGCATCTGGAGGTAGCAAAGGTAGCTTCACTGCCTCTATTGAGTATATCTAATTTGGTACTACTTAAGTATTGTAGTAAAGATGTACCTCGAGGGTTGTTTGTTTCGCTCCCCCAAGCTATATGGTGGGCGTTTGTGTCACATCCAATTATAAGATCTACATTACCTGCCTCACAAAAGTCGATCAGTCCTGCCATTTCCTCGGAGGGTGGTGGTCCTTTCAAATCTATTGGTAGGTAGGTCGATGCTATTACAAGTGATATTTTCCCTTCTCGACGCGCAAGTTCCACTCGGAGAGCTGTTTGATCTCCGGAGCAGAATTGGGGTAGGATATTCGCTTGCAGTAGTTTCGGGACATATATGACAGCTCTTGGCTTGTCCCCATTTCTGAGGTAGAAAACTGTTCCACTTAATTTGCCTAAACCGCAGACTATATATTGTTATATTTCCACGGTTCTTGTATAAGGGCTATAATTTCTCCATGTCTGTCGAGAAAACGACATAGGTTAGCAGTCACCGCTCGACAGTGTTGGAGGTTCATTTGTATAAAGCCTATACCATTCCCAGAAGCCATGGCCACCAGAACGGCATAGACATTCAGTTCTTGCCCGCCCAGTTTCAAGAAACGAAACGCCCGGTTTCCCGGGTGTTCTAGTTTCCTAAAGCTGGGGGTGGCTGTGTTATCTCCATCCCTGGGTCGGGAAGTAACGGCTCCTCTACCTCCATAGAGGACGGAGCCCCCACCGCCCGACTCAGCGACGGGGATGAGTAATGAAGTTTTGCCCTTAGGGAAGAGAAGAGGTGACTTTCCCTTCCCTGGCGTTCTTCTAAAATTTTTCGGGTGCTTTCCCCAACTCCAAAAACAAGGATGGTACCCTTAGGCTCCTCCTTGCTGGCGCTGTGGAAAACAACCCAGTTGTCTACCTTGGCCCAGGGATTTTGAGCCGTCAGTCGGCTCAGGATGACCTGCGGGTCCCCGGTTGATTCGGGAACCCACAAGGTAGCCTTCGTCAACGTAGGCAACTGATCCACTGGGAGAAGGTCAAGATTTGCACCCTCCCATAAAGGGGGGAGCCCCCTAACTGTAGTCCCTAGCCAAGCTAGGAAGTGTTCGTTGTCGCAGGAAAATTTAAGTATTTCCTGCGAGTAAATGCAGTTCTGGAACGTAGGAGGGTTCGCCGGGTACCGGGACAGTTTAATGTCCAGGAGCTTGGCCAACCGTTCCTTTACCAGTTTAGCTTGGTGGGCTGTGAGCCGGCCAAGTGCACTGGAGTTCCAGTCATTTTTGTCAATGATGGCCACCCTTAGGTGGTTGGTCATCATTTCGCTGAATGTGGTTTTAGAAGAGCCTGCGGCCGGCCTCTGCCTACCCGGTCCCTTCTTGGGAACATTCCCAGGAGAGGGGCTAGGAGACGATTTCAATCGTGCTCTCTTCATACCGGGCCTTGAGGTCGGCCGGCGATCAGCACCCTGAGGCGCATGGTCGCCGGCTCGTCCTAAAGGGTTGGGTTTGTTTTGTTCGGCAGAGGTGCTGCAGTTGCAATAGTTTTTGCTGATTGCCTGTCTCTCTGCCTTTTTCTTTGTTGAGCCCCGGAAATTCTTTTCCGGACTCTGGGGATTTGGAGTGGAATGTTGGATCCGCCCGGTGCTGTCTCGCCAGTAGCTCTTGTAGACACCTCAGCCTGGCTACTCGCCGAAGGTGTCCCGCGGTCGCTGGATGACGGTCGGGTGGGGCCCGCTTGACAACCACCGCTCCCGACCGGGAGCGAGGTTCCGTCCCTCTGCCCCGGTGTAAATTGGTTTGGATTTTGATGTGAATAGGTTATTTTGTAGGCTAACGATATCCCAATTTTCAGTTTCCAACTACGTAAGCCATTTAAGTAATATGAAAAAAAATGGGGGCCCACATTCGGACTGTTTCCTTTATGTTGCAGTCCACGACTGTAAATAAGAAATGATTATATCCTGGGCAATTTTGCACCAAATCAATTGTAATATAGCTTTTGACTAAAGGAGAGCTTTTTTATACCACCATTTTCCAAGTCACGGGTCGCAACCCGGTACTGGGCCACAGAAATAAAATACCGGGTCGCAAAATTGTCTTCATACTCGCAAATGGCCAATTAGTTAAGGAACTTACAAGAATTCCTGATGTAGATACCCATCAACCTAATATATCCGACCTTTTCCTTACAAATTCTCCAAATTCGTATAAAATCTCTGTGACATCATCGCTTCGAAATTCGGATCACAAGCTTGTAGCAGCCTCTCTCTGGATTCATAGACCACCTTCTTCTCAGACACAGTCCCGTAGGGTTTGGCACTTTCACTCTGCTAACTGGGAAAAATAACAAGACTTCTTTGCATCTTTTCCATGCCAGGAAGTCTGCTATAACTCAGACAACCTTTCTTCATCACCGAATCCGTCAGTAAAACTGTCCTGATTGATATAAAATGCTTAATTTCTTACTTACAAAAGAAGTCTGCTGCCAGTAAACCTTGGTTCAGCAAAAAATCTGTTCGGGCTGTCTCCTGCAAAAATCGTGCATATCGCCGTTGGCGAAATAATCCCTGAGCCAAGACTCGGCCACATTTGTAGTGGCACGAAATTTTTGTAAACAGGTTATTGACGAGGTAAAAAGTGATTTTTATCGTAAAATACGCCAGCGGCTTATCAACTGTTCGAACGGTTCCAAGTCCTTTTGGGGATTTGCAAAGTCGATTAGAAGAAATTTAACATCTTCAAATTTTCCACCTTTACTCGATGACATTAACAATATTGGAACCCCTTCCAAGAAAAAGGCTGACATGCTAGCCTTAATATTTTCTGAAAATTCCAACTTTGATTCTCGAAACGCAAAACCTCCTATTCTTCCTAAGGTTGGCCCTTCGATGCCTGAAGTTGTTTTCAGACAACGCACAATCAGAAAGATTCTCTTTGAGCTCGACACCGCAAAAGCTTCTGGCCTTGATGGCATCCCCACTATTGTTCTTAAAAATGCTACCCAAAATTGACTTCAATCCTCAGCAAATTGTACACACTCTCTTACAAAAAAATGTATTTGCTAACATCTGGAAATTTGCTAGGGTGCAGCCTGCCCCTAAAAAGAGAAAACGGAATCTGGCTAACAACTATCGCCTTATTTCTTTGTTACCTGTTATATCTAAAGAGATGAAAGAGGTTATCAACATCAAGATTTTCAAAGTCCGAAGAAGAATAGAATAATCTCGTATAGGCAATACGGTTTCAGACAATACTCAAGTGGCGATCTACTGGCATATGTTACTCATATCTGCAACTCAGCTATGGAAAAACATGGTGAGGCTAGGATTGTGGCATTGTATATCTCAAGGGCCTTCGACAGAGTTTGGCACCGATCTCTTCTTGCCAAATTGACATCTTATGGTCTTCCTCCTGGACTCTGTCCTTTGATATCCAATTCTCTCGCTGAAAGATATCTTCAGGTCGTCGTCAATAGCATCTCATCCAATACATTTGTGATTAATTCAGGGGTGCCTCAGAGGTCTGTATGGTCTCCTACTCTGTGTCTTTTAATCATAAATGATCTCCTAACTTTATCTTCCAATCTTATACATAGCTACGCAGATGATAGTAGCTAGGCTTTCTTTTTAGAGCTAAAAAGTACTTCACATCTCATCAGCTACTCACACTTTACAAAGCTCAAGTTGAGCCAACATTACAACTGTTATCATGTTTGGAGTTCAGCCCCAGAGCACACTTGAGCTCTTTTGCATTCAATTTAAAGAAGATCGATTCGCCTAATTGATGACGAGAGTTTGACCAATTCTGTCGAAACTAGAGCACAGACGGATGGCTGGTGACTTGTCTCTTTTCTACAAGTACTAGCATGGAAAAAGCTTGCAGAATCTAATAGGATCGGTCCCCCCAAGGGCAAGATTTACGAGGCATACAAGACAGTCGGAGACAGCAAATTTCTGTGCGGTCCAGCTTGACATAGTGAGGACTTCTATCTACGGAGAACTTCCAAGCTATGGAACTCGTTACCAAAAGGAATTTTCCCAAAAAATTACAACCTATCCTTGTTTAAGAAGGCGGTTCATCGCCATCTATCCTTGTTTCCGCATCCTACTCACACTTCTTTAAAGGCACAATGGGGTCGTCTTTTGCGAGTGGATTAAACTTACAAAAAAAATAGATGGAATAAAAACTATTAATAAGACTCCAATTCTTGAGAATATTTTACCAGCATAAATATTTAATTAAGAGAGATACTCTCACTATCTCAGTATCTCTCTGAAGATGATAGCATGGCTATCGAAACGCGTTAGAGCAACTTTTGTCGTGTTTTTTAATTTTTCTTGATTTCAGGAGATAAGATTTGTTTTTCAATTTTTTAAGTTAACCAAGGACCAGTCCGTTCCACTAAAATTGTTGATTCTTAGAAGCGAATTTATATACTTGTAATAACCAGTTTTCATTAACGAGTGAAGTCTAAAACTGAGACTTTGACGATAGAGTAAAAATTGCGCAATGCTGTATGCTGAATGTTCTTTTACTTTCTACATTTACCTGTTATTTCTACTTTAAATAAACAAATATTTTTCATGCATTTCTTAAATATTCTAAAAACCATTTAATAGTTTTGTACAAATGATAAAGATACGGGTAGATTACAAGGATCTTTGAATGAGTCCTGATCACATCGTGTCTTGACAAGTCATTCACTAAACCTTCTTGGAAATCAACAAAATGATGGAATTTCCGAAATCGATTATTTTGTTTAGGTTGATCTTATCCGTTCGAAGATAACCTGATATCAGTTCCACGCGCACCTAATTAGATTTCCATTTTGCAAACGATAGGTCTGAAGAAGATAAAATAGCTGGTGAAGATGTAAAAATTTTGCTATAAATATTGAAAGTTTAAACGACATTTTCAATTCAATAGTAGAACGATCTAGTAATTCATCAAATACATCATGTACAACAATTACTGGTATTTTTTGTTTGAAATTTGCGACGGAAGTGCAACTTCTAATTTAACATTTTTGGCAATATTTATTGATAAAAAAATTTAAAATTTTTCTGATCGATATAATTTTTATGAAATCACCTGTTCGTTTATGTAGTTATGCTAAGAAAATTAATTTTTTGAAAAATTGTCAAGTCCACTAAAATGTATTTAAAATCATTTAAATTGATACAAGTAATTTTCTATTCTTCAGGTCAATTTAGAAGCTGTTCAAAGCCATTCAGATCAATTTATAAGTTCTTTCACATTGTTCACTTCAATTCAGAAGGTCTTCTACGGCGTCCAGTAAGATTCAGATGTTACATTTTATCATCTAGTTCAACTCAGAAATGATCTTCATTCAAATTGATTGAAAAGTTCTGCATAAAGAAAACGTTTATGTTAATCAAGCTCTCTTTTAATTTATTACCAAATGACTTCAAAATATTTTCAAATATGTTTAGATTATTTCGGTTACAATTACAACTGGAATTCAAAAATTTTTAAAGACATTTCAATTTTGATTAATATTTGAACCATACACATAATTTAATTTAATTTTTATGTTATTTAGTTCATTTCAAAGTTATTTTACCTTATTTAGTTAAATTCAGAAGTTTCTTTACGTTATTTAGTTTGATTAAGGTACTTAACCGTTCAAATGTTTCCCTATAGATTTTCTTTAAATTCCTGTCAGATGTTGCTAACAGTGCTACCCATATATCTGCAAAATTAAAAGACCCATGCCGGAACCGAAGTTGGTATATTCATATAACGATAGGTGAAAGAATGTTTTCTAAGAGATTTTAATTTATTGCAGCCACACATTTCCATAGATTTTCATAAAAAAATTAATATATTTTATAGGATGATATTGTAAAGGAAACGTTTAATGGGCGGTTTCATAGCGGTATTGTTTTTGCATACAGTAACATTGGGTAGCGTTGACACATTTAAAAAAAAAAAATTCTCACGATCGATGCTAAATATGTGCAAATTTAGTTTCTGTTAGATTAGTATATTGTGCATATGGATTAGATGATAATTTCAACATTGAATTTATGTTTGTAGGTTTATTATATTTTGTTAAAACATTGAAATCTGTCAATGTTACCCACACAATAGGGATTAACTTGACACCCCCTATAAATTAAGTTATAAATCAATGATTGTTAAACGTAGTGTAACAGTAACATAAAATATAATGTTTAAACCCAATTTAAAAATATATTTGCACAAAATTTTCTATGAATTTAATAGAAAAACTTTAATATTGCAAGCACATCTGTCACATAAGAATAAACAAAATGGTTTTCTTTCTTCTTAAAAATGTTACCATTACTTCACAACCTTCTACAACAATTTCTTGCACTTGTCCACAATAAATAACTTCCAACCATATTGATGTAAAACAATCCACTGTACATAAAATAAATAATAACTGTTGAAAATATTGTTTATACAAAGTTTCCTTCACGCGCGAAAATCCGTTATTAGAAATCCACTTCATAAAAAACTTGCAAAATATGATGCAATTACCGCTGCGCTACTTTTAACTACTTCCACTAGCCTTCTTTGTGATCACATAACTGCTAGTAGACCAGTGAAATTAATCTCAAAATGAAGCGTTTGGTGAAATAATTCGAAGAAAGCTGGAAATCATTTGAATGCCTCTATTTGATATTAAGTATCAGTAAATGCCGCATCATATCGGCATTCTTTTCCTAAGGTAACTGAAGTTTTGAAGTTACTTGAAGTTGTATCTCTGAGGAAATTACAGCAGGGCAAGTTTTTAAAGATAAAGACATCAGTATAGATGGCATAGTGTCATCGGTTAAATACATCAAGTTGGCAAAAAATAGTAGAAAACCGTTTTTTTCTCAATAATTAACTGGAGCTAGCTCATTGATGATTGAAATGAAAAACAGACAATTTTCAGTTTAGCGAAAGGTTCTCTTAACAATATCACATTTGAATTTGCTGTCATACCTGCAGAAAATAGTGATATACTGCTGCATTAGTTACTGGCAGCAAGGCAAGGTTGAGAACCCAAAGAGTTCTAGTTTTCTTGAAACCGCGTCCTCAGTTTCAGAAGAAGACTTTAACCAAGGAATATTTTGCACCAAGAAAAAAAAACATCAGCGTTTGAATAATTCGTCTGTAGGTAATCGGAGGTTACGGAGAGATAAGAGAAGATCTGTCTGTATGAGAGATCGTTTGGAGACAAATAAATTGAACAAACGAATAATACTTTGCTTTTGGAGCAGATTTTCAGCCAAATCACATAATGATCAACAGATTTTAGTGCTTTTTCTCGTGGACAGAAAAGGTCGCTTCGTGTAAAAGCACAAATTCCGCTCTTGTGTCGAAGCTTTGTGGGCAAGTTGTAATTAGGGCAAAGCAAATGGACTGTATTAATGGATGGGGAGACATGTCCATTTTGAAGGTGTCGATGAACCGAGTTTAGCTCCCGAATATTACATAATTAAATTTTGAATAAATTATCTGAAAAAGACTAGGCCTGTGGTACATTGAAATTTCTTGTCGATTTTGGACTCCCTCGCACACCCTTCACGCGGACATCCGAATTGAAGTGTAGTCCGGAATTTTTTGCACGAAAAGAATCCTTTATCTTTGTGAGGTACTGCCTCGGACGACTGAAAGCTCCAGTCTACCACCTTCAACTACTGTCAATGAAACTGCAAATATTGTGAATCGGGAATGCATTATATATTGAGAAATGGCTCGAATACCTACAAAAGCGCTGCCCAACTATGTAAAAAGCTTGTGGATTTGTAACAAGTTTGGAGGGAGCTGCAAAGAAATTGCAAAGATTCTTCGGAAATGTATAAGTACCGCAAAGCTAATTTGGAAATGTATTTGGATAATTTATTTGACATTGCACACGCTGATGCCCCCAATAGAATAAAAACAAGTAGAGGAAGATAACATTTTTTAACAAGACTAAAAGAAACGGGGCGTCCGGGATGTTTGACGGGTGTAGACAAAAAATTAACGGAGAAGGAAGAAAGAGCAAGGCAAAGAAAATTAAAAGATAAAAAAGCCCAGGCACATGTCTTCGGTCGCATGGACTTCCTCATCTCAAGATTTACATGATAAGTTTGATAGCTCTGATGAAAGCTCTGATAAGAGCCTGAAAGAGGTTTTGCCTGAGACATCTGACTTCGTCACTGCAGCAAAAATAGAAACAAACAATTTTATTACACCAAAATTAATTGCAGTTTTGGATAGATGTGAACTGAGCATAAGAGACTTTGCTTGCATTCTTCAGGCGGTAGTAGAAGCACTAAATCTTAGTTGTAAGAAATTTTCTATTAACAATTTTTCTATTCAACAAATTAGAACCGATATAAGAAAAACGAGAGTAGAAGCTATAAAATCTGATTGATAAAAAGTCTTTTTTTTAACTTCATGATCAAGTCGGCACGGGTTGCCGTCATTGTAGGAGGACAAACTTTCATAATTAAATAGGCTTTATTAGTTATAAAAAAAAGGGGGCATAAGTTTCAATATTAAAAAAATATTGTTTTTCATAGGGACAAGGGACATCGTAATGTGTATAATGTACCATTACGAATCCGTGTTCAAATTTAATTTTTATTTTAATTTTTATATATAGTGCTCCGAGGGAGGGATCAAATATTGAATTAAAAAAAGTAAATAAAACATTCCCCTTTCATTTCAAATCATTTAAAAACTTTTGGCATTATAGGCCATTTAAAAGTAAACATTCACACACTCTATTGTCCAGATCGATTCAGAAGCATTTGGAAATGAACCGGCGAATTCAGAGGTCCCTTGCACCGATCAAAGTCGACCCGTTTTTGAAAAATTTGAAAAACATTGAAATCATCAGGTTGATCTAATATCTTTTTCAAACTATTTTTGATATTCAATAGCTTTGCTTGTCCAGATAGCATTAGAGGCTTATGAAACGAACAGTTTATTTTTTAGAATAACGTGACATTAATTTATTTTCATTCATCTGAAATAAATTCAATCACAAGTTGTTAAAATCAGTTAGATTGATTCAGAAGCTATCTGTCTTCGTGAAGTAGTTTACCTTATCTTATTATTAGTAAAGTAGTTGCCTTCGTCAGGTGTCTGGTGATAGTTTTAGCAGCAAACTATAATTTACAAATGTATATCTTGGCCATTTAACCTGTAATATCTTATTGTTTAATGTTTAAGTCAATTCAAAAGCATGATAATTTTTTTAGATGAATTGCTTAACATTTTAAAACTTTTACAAGTCAATTCAAAACCATTCTGAAATTATGCAGATAACGTTAAAAGCCATTCTGAGGGTTTTTAAATTATTTTTGTAGACTTAGAAGCCTTCTGAAATTCTTCGGAAAAAATTCAAAATATTTTGGAAATTGTTCTGTTAAATTTATAAGCATTTTCAAATTGACTAAAATAATTCAAAAACATTTTAAATGATCCAGGTCAACACAAAAGAGATTTTTAACTGTCCAGATTCATTAAATATATTTTAAAACAAATTATTTAATCCAAAGACATTTTAAAACTGTCCAGTGTGACTCAAAATCAATCTGAATGGATCTGGACAGTCTAAACTTCTTATAAAATGATTTCGAGCATTTTAAAATGTATATGCATTATCTCTGGTTATTTAAAAAGGCTCTTAAATTGAGCAGTTTTAACATGCGTATCAATATATTTTTTTTTAAATGAGTTGTACCATAATATAATTTAAGACTGGTAATTTTACCCGCTATATCTTACTGTTGAGCGAAGTGGCACTAAAACCGGAGACGATTGAAAAAAGAGAACTATGAGAAAGACGGTCAGTAAGAGAGAAAGAGCCGCCTTGAGTAGATTCCGCAGTGTTTTCTTATGCAAATGCACTTTAAGCAATTTTTTCGCAATATTTTGGTTTTTATATTTATATTTTAATTACAGACTTATTTTGTGCCTATATGCATCAGTAAGCTGCCACGAAAAAGTGTCGTTTCAATTTAGAAGGGGTATTGTAAATTTAATGCATTCCATCTTTGGAATCGATTGCTAAATAAGGGAAAAATTATTTAGTTGCTATTTTTAACTCTTATTCGGTGCAACTGTTCAATACTCATAACTCGTAAAACCATATTAGATAAAAAATATGGAAGTTCCACGAATAAATCTAATTTTTTGGTTTTTGTTTACAACATTGTCGACACAGAATGGTTTCGTTGACAGAAACGTTTTTTATATAGTTTTTTAAAACAAAAAAATTTAATAACATTAAATTCTTTGTTGTTATTCTAACTTAAAATATAAAATTTGTAATAAATTATGCCTATTTATGCGTATTTCTATTTATTATTATATTTTAATGATTTATCTCATATTCTACCCAAATAAAGTAATTTAGGGCCAAAATTTTTTTTTCAGTTGATAATTTCACTGATTTTTATTCCTAATTTTTTAATGTTGTTTTTAAAGATATCTATTTAAGCAGCTGAAATAAAATTGTTAACACAAATGAACCTAGGCATACTGGCTCTAAAAAAAGTTTTATAAAGGTTACAGCCAATATTCCAGACATAAGCCGGACGGTGCGTATACTTTGCATTAGTGTTGGAATAATCGAACGATTTTCAGAATCGAATACATTGAATTCGAATACTTTTGAGAATCGAATAAGTATTCGAATACAAAGAATCGAATTATGGGATAATAAAATACCTACTAGAAAAATGGTCTCGGCGGCTTATTCGAGGTATGTGGTGACTTTCGATTTCAGTACTTCCGTACCTATGCCCGTAATTGGTAATTCCCTAATTGAATATATATAAATTTCTTAATATAAATAAATCATGAAGCTTTAGAATTCACATACGTATCTTTGATTGGATTCGCATATTGGCACTGTATTTCCCGATATTGTTAAATTTCATTATTAAAATTGAGAGCCAGATTTTAAAAAGTACTTAAGCATTTCGTTATTTAATAATTTTATGAGAATGATGAAGCAATAAATTAAAAATTAGATACATATTCGAATGCAGGAGGGTGCGAGCATAATGCGTAACCAACCATCTCGAATAAAAATGATCTCGAATACATTACACATTCAATAATGCATGTCTAAGATCTCGAATACAAGAATCGGGTACAGTATTCAACATCGGAGAAGTGTTAAGAATCGGAGATGTAGCGTAGTTAGGAGACCGATACAAAATACATATTTTGTATTCGAATACATATTTTGTATTCGAATGCAAGCAAGTACCCGAGAACTTATGAATCATGCGATGATGAGATGTTGCTTGCGCGAGGCGAGAACCGATCCTATTCATATTCTTACTTCAACTCACGGAGTCTGGGAGTATTCGAATACTTCAGATGAGAATCGGATGTATTCGAGATCTTGGTAGAATCGAATACATCTCACAACTTGTATTCGAATAGCCCAACACTACTTTGCATAGAGTTACGACAGCTCCAACTCCTAAATATTATGCTCTCTCTCTCTCTCTCTCTCTCTCTCTCTCTCTCTCTCTCTCTCTCTCTCTCTCTCTCTCTCTTTGAAAATCCTTCGAAATTGATATTTTAGATTTTCCAGTTTCATTCAAAAACCTTTGCAGTTATTCAGTCACTTCAGATACTTTGAAATGTCCAAAACTACTAAGATTGCTGAACTATGATATGCCAAGCTTTTAAGTTCAATTTAGTTTTGAAAATTGTTTAGAATGATTCAAAAAAATGTTGAAATTATGAAGGTCAATTGGGAAGTTCATCTAAACAATAAGAAGATTTATGTTGATTTTATAGCGTTTTTAAATTCTGTCACTTCAATTCATAAATATTTTAAAGTTTTTCAGTTCAAAAGTTTTCCTAAATTGAATAAATCTACCATGAAGAATTTTTAAATTGTTCAGATTAATTAAGAAAATTACTCAAATTGTCTGAAAATATACAACATCATTTTGAAACTTCAAAAACGTTTTGAAATAGTTTAGATCCAGATTAACTTTAAGGCACTTTGAAAGATTAATGCAATCTTTGCGTTGAATGAAAAACGGTCTTTGTAAAGTGAAATCGTTTGGTAGAATTTAAATAAATCATCAAATTTATTGAATAATATTTCTAACTATTGAAAATCTTCCTCAAATTGTCAGTATTTATTTACATCTTTTCCGAGAATACATTATGGATGTGCAAATACACACTCTAAAAAAATGTGAAATCAGTTAAGAAATATGTGCGTTGTCAAATTAAAATGACTGTTTTTTTATAAAAATCTCTCGTCAATGTGTATTTCGTTAGTTTTTAAATCATGCATTAATTTAGAGAGCGAGTGAAAGAAAATTGGATTGTTGAGCTCTCCACTTTCGCAATATTATAAATATGCACTTATTTTGTGTTAGCATCGACCTTCAGGATTATGAGAAATATTGACATATCTAATTTAGTCATTGGTATTTCTCATACCAATTCTCATTGTTTTAATTATAAGGTGTGAGTGCTCCATTTTGGGTGCAAATTCCTTTCTATCAGAGAGTCGTTTCACCATACTTCTGTGCAATCGATTTTTTATTAGATTTATTTTTGAAATAATTGACATTTCCAACCCTTACTTCGTTGAATTTATAGAAAGCCATAGAAATTCACAAATATTTACAATCTAGTCAATTTACACTTATGAACGAGAAGCTTGATCTTCTGAACTCAACTCTAATTGAAGCTTTGCAAGAGAATTCGGATTAAACGAAATATTCGTATGAGTCTGTGATCCATGGAGCTTGTTAGCATAACGAGTAAAGTAAATACACATTTAAAAAAAAACAGAATTAATTTAAAAAAAAATCAAAATCTAAACTTTTATCCCAAAAATTGAGACTTTTTTACAAATTATTTCGAACAAAAAGTCGAATATTTAAGATTTTATCAAAATTCTAGTTGAAATCAAACGCTTAACTAAAAAGTTTGATTAACTTCTTATCAGTTTCAGTTTTTTTTAAAAATGGAATCACTGGCAGCTTATTTGTGCTAAAAATTAAATTTACTTGAAGAAAATGGAAATTAACAGAAACATCATTTATTTAAAGAATGTTTTTAAAAAAGCAAACTTACCCTAGACATACTGGTTTCAGCACGAGAAAAATTTAGAGATCTTAAATTTAAAGTTTAGAGTTTAAAGAAAATATTAACTATTGGTAAAAAACATTTTTGGCATATAAAGTAAATAAAAAGTAATAAAATTCATCATTAGATTAATTTTTAGCAAAACAACACATTTAATGATTCCAAGCACTAAAAAAATCGCAGCGGTTTGAAATCTTTAAGATTCAAGAAATTTTTCGAGATTAAAAAGAAACAGTTAATATATTTAATTAGTCTATCTACAAAGTTATGTCTGGTTAAGGCAATATCCCTAATAACCCAAATTTTACCTGCTTTTAAACCATCTTGTGTTATCAATTAATAACATGGCTTCTAGAGAATTTGGAGTTTTTAAAACCCCTCTCGCATTTTCTTTATAATTACCACCAAAGTCAAAAATGACTTTTTGGTTTGGAACAACGATTCAGCGAAAAATTATCATACAAGGCTGAGACACCAACTAAATTCAACAAAATTAAATTATATGAATGAAATAAAAAAACTGAAATTGGTGAAGCTCTCTAAAGGTCATATTTTTCTTGTTGTTTAAAAGTTTACTACCTCCAAGTCTTTGAAACTAATTAAATAATTATCAGGTTCAGTTCTATCTATTCATGAAAATTGCTTAGAATTTCCTTCTGGGAATAATAAAATTAGTGTATTCTTCATGGTAGACCCTCGGAGTAGTTGTTTCTTGTGGATCGGGCTTCAAATATTTAAATTTTTAACACAGTAAATTTTTAACACAGTAAATTGATGATGAAACGTCTATTCATGTTAAAATTTCTTTATTTTTCTTTTTTTATATATTTCAAAAATTTTTTATTTTTAAATATTTCTTCCTCATTGTTCCCTTTCCATGTTATGCACTGCTGACGAGCTCAAATGAGAGCGAAACATCGATGTCCAGTGCTACAACCTTTTTTATGTATTTTTTTACATTTTCCTAATTTATGAAAAAACAAAAATTTTTTATTTTTTCCATATCCAATTTTTGGTCTCCTATTTATCATTATTCCTATTCGATGTAAAATAAACTAACCTCTTAATTTGTGAACTGTCTTGAAGTGACGTTTTCAATAAATTTAAATATCACGTGGTCGCATTTCAAAAATTGTTTAGAAAATTGTCAACAAACCATAAAAATTTAAATATTTCCAAACTGGGCCGAAGAAATGTTAAATAAATTGAAAAAAACAAAATTAGTGTAGTAGGGAGCAACTAATATTACTTGGATAAAAGTACCTAATCTTAACAACAATGTGGCTTTGTTGGTAACATTTGTTGTGTAGATGTTTTAAAATTTGTAATGTAAGATTTGTTTCATAAATAAAACAGTTAAATGCAAACTAATATAATATATTAAAAGAAAAACAGGTTTCTGTTCAATTAAACCTTGGGGAAGCTAGCCATGGTAGCAATACCACAGTGGTTAAGACCTTTGATGATTTTAACATATCCATTGTCTCCCCAGTCTGAGCCCCAGGAGTTCTTGACGATCCAGACGTTCTTGCCGCTTTCGTTACCATAACCGACAGCCAATACACCGTGATTGAGTTGGGTTTTGCTGCACAAGGGATCGTAGAACACACCACCAGTGTAGTGTTGTAATTTGTTGGTGGCGTCGATGGCAACGGCAACTGGACCTTCGGCAACGGCGCTCGTTAGGGATGCTTCGCTGAAGGATTGGATGTCGGTGTAACCGGAGATCTTAAGGACGGCCTTCTTGTCTTGGCAGTATCCCAAACTGGCTGTGTAGGGGTATTCTTGTTCGGTAGTGATACCATGATCTTTGACGTAATTGAAAGCAGAATCCATGAGACCACCGTCGCAGGCTTGGTTACCGTAGTCAAGACTGCAGTCAACTAAGTTCTGTTCACTGAGAGAGATAAGTTTTCCTGTTTTTATTTGGTAACGACCTTCAATGGCTCCAGTCTGTTATGGGGAAACTGGGTTAACGGTTTTTTTCGTTTTGGGATTGTGTTACTTACGGTACTGAAGGACCAGCATGATCCGCAGCTTCCTTGGTTCTTGACACCGGTGACTGCTCCTTTGGTTCTCCAATCAATAGAGGCTGGGGCGGGAGCTTCGACATTGTAAACTTCAGTGGCGTTTGGTTTGTGTTGGGCGTATTTGGAAGATTGGCTGACGTAGTTCATGAATTCTTCTGAAGTCATATCGGCGAAGAGGGTGACGCCCATGTGGTAGGTGACGACGCCGGCTTCAAAGAGAGCGTTGTGTTCTTCGATTTCCTTAAGGTTGTTTTTGAAGATGTTAAAGCGTCTACGTTCTTCTAGGGCCGATCTGTAGAGTTTGTTGTGGGTCACTTTAAAGTTGATCCATTTTTGATGGAGTTCTTCATCACTGAAAGCTTGGGCGCACAAAATGGCAGCAGCCAAAAAAAGAATTGTTTTCATGTTGATTTCTATAAAAAAGAGTATATATAAAAGCAATATTAACAATAAAACTGACAAGATGATTCTTAAATATTAGAAATCATTTGCTGATATACAGTCGACTTCCGCTAAAGTTGCGCCCGTTACGATCGCTGAAGTTGCGCGGATATTCCTCTACTCTAATTTTCGAACAACTTTCGAGCGCAACTTTACCGGGAGTCTACTGAAGTAAATGTAATTATGTTTACTTACTTGAAGGTACAAGTACGCTATGACTTCCTCGGAGCTTGGTGAAGTATATATATTGCTTTCACAAGTGTATTTCTTAAGTAAAGCCTGACGTCAAAGGTTTTGAGTACCAGATTTGGTTATCTTAAGCTTCATTAATAAATTAGATAATGAAGATTAACTAAGATCTTGTGTTTTATAAGTGTGAAAGATGAGATAGTTGTCTCTTAAGACATATCTTTTATTCAATTTAGTATGTGTTTTCTTAATAGTCTTCCAAGAAATACTATCTTTTGACTAGTCGTTAATAAATTAGGTTAAGATCATTTTGAGTTGTAAAATGAATAAGTAATCAGCAATTCTCCGAGTGTCATTCAAAGAAAATTTTAATTTATAAATAAAATGAAAACCGTAAGAAATTTTGTAAAAATTACAATTTTATGCATATATTATTTACTAATTTTGTAGCAAATTAATTTCATAAAATTATTTCAGCTAAATCAGTTACTCGAAAAATTATTTGCAATCGCAGAAGTTTGATAAATTTATAATTAGTCCATATTGGAACATAAATATAGGAAGCTATAAAGCCAAATGGAGGATCGTGCACTTTAGGTTTTACCAACGAACATTTAGTTTTGCTAAAAGTAAGGAAAATTGCCTTAGTTTTCTAATTAAAAGAAAATCGCAGTTTGTTTCCTATTATTGGAACAAAACCAATCTCATTTATAATTAGTTCTTCTGAAGACACATTATTTTAGCCTTCCTACTATAGCTAAAAATCTAGAGGAAAAGGTCCGAATATGGGCCCTGCATTTAATATGGTCGCCCATCAAATCATGCTAGTTTACCGAGTGACATTTTTAAGCAAATCCTTTAAACATGCCTAACTGAAGCCTAAAAATATTCAATGCCATATTCAGTTTTAGTTTTGCATTGTTAATAGTTTATAACAAAATTTGTATTTTTAAAAATTTAAGTATTTTGTTATGGTCACATGTAAGCAGGATTTTTGGTACGACTTAAACTGAATATGATTACGAGCGTTGACAAAATGTCTAGTAATTATATAAAGCTTCATTGTTTTTTTACTGAAATTCCCATACCAAACCTGTAAAAATAGATTCGAGTATTTCATTGGTAATAATGTTTTGCTGTTAATATGAGTTCCTTGAAATGTCATAATATGAACGGGTCTATATGCCAGCAATATTTAAATTTTGTACTAATTTTGCATTAGCAATTTTAGAAAGTACGCTAAAGTGTCATTAAAGCTCTGAAATTTAAAGAGTCTAAAAAATTGGTTTTGTTCTTTAATATTTTGCCGCTACGATCCATAGTAAAAGAAAAATGAAATTTTGTAGATCCAATTTAAATTCCAATAAAAGCTTATTTTAACATTTTGAATTACATACCGTTATTGTGTTCGTCTTGATGGAGGCCTATATTTCAAATACTTTGACCCTAAGTTAAAAAATAGCAAAAGTTTATTTTTAACATCATTATTTTCTCTTAAATCGGAAACATTCTAATGTAAATAGAATATTTATAAGCTTATTGGCTAACGATATCACAATTTTCAGTTTCCAACTACGAAAGCCATTTAAGTAATATGGAAAAAAATGGGGGCCCATATTCGGACCTTTTTCTTTATTCTTCATGGTAGACCCTTATTGACCGGAAATATTAGGTTTTTTTCAACCATAAAAATTTAAATATTTCCAAACTGGGCCGAAGAAATGTTAAATAAATTGAAAAAAACCTTTTCCTTTATATTGCAGACCACGACTCTAATGAAAAATGATCATATTTTGCACCAAATCAGTTGTAATACAGCTTTTTGAATAGATCTAGATCAGCGTTTCCCATGTCATGGGTCGCAACCCAGTACAGGGCCACCGGGTCGCAAAATTGTCTTTATACTCGCAAATGGCCAAAAATTCGTATAAAATCTCTGTGACATCACCGCTTGGAAATTCGGATCATAAGCTTGTAGCAGCTTCTCGTTCGCTTCATATACCACCTCCTTCTCAGACACAGTCCCGTAGGGTATGGCACTTTAACTCTGGTAACTGGGAAAAACTACGAGACTTTTTTGCATCTTTTTCATGGCAGGAAGTCTGCTTTAACTCAGACAATCTTTTTTCGGTTGCCAACTTCATCGCTGAAACTATCCTGGTTGGTATGAAATGCTCAATTTTCCACTTAAAAAAGAACTTTGCCTCCAGTAATTCTTGGCTTAGCAAAAAATATGCTTGAGCTGTCTCCTACCAAAATCGCGCATATGGTTGTTGGCGAAATAATCCTTCAGTCGAGACTCGGACCACATATGTAGATGCACGAAATTCTTGTAAACAGGTTATTGACAAGGCAAACAGTGTTTTCGGTTGTAAAATACGCCAGATGCTTATCAACTGTACGAACGGTTCCAGATCCTTTTGGGGATTTGCAAAGACAATTGGAAAGAATTTTACATCTTCAAATTTTCCATCTTTACTCGATGACAATATCAATATTGCGACTACTTCCAAGAAAAAGGCTGACATGCTAGTTTTAATGTTTGTTGAAAATTCCAACCTTGATTCTCGAAAACCAGAATTTTTTATTCTGCCTGAGGTTGGCACTTCGATGCCTGAAGTAGTTTTCAGACAACGCACAATCAGGAAGATTCTTCTCAAGCTCGATATTTTGAAAGTTTCTGGCCCTGATGGTATCCCCGCTATTGTTATTAAAAAAATGCTCTTTAGAGTTGACTTCGGTCCTTAGCAAATTATCCATACTCTCTTTCAACAAAAATATTGTTACGCAATGTAAACAGTTAGAATAGATGTGTAGAATTTGGTAAATAAAAAAAAAGTTTCTAGAAGGTTCTAAAAAGGGGAAAGCGGCCGCGATATCGAAACAAACGGCAGATAAGCGTTCCAGAAATTTCGGCAAACCATAAGCCTTATCTGCCAAAAATTCTAGAAGCCGGGGGCCAAAACTATAAAAGGCGGTCAGCTTTCCCTCGAGTAAGTCAGTTAGAAGTCAGTGTAGTTAGTGGGTTAGCAAATAGTAAATGAGTAGTGAGTTACTGTTCAGTTGAAGTGTGCCGAGTTAATTTGGTAATAAAGTGGTGTAATTCACACATGGTAATCTATTCGAACCGATAAGCCCGTAACAATATATTCCCTAACATCTGAACATCTTCTAGGGTACAGGCTGTCCCTAAAAACGGAAAAAGAAATCTGGCTAATAATTATCGCCCTATTTCTTTGTTACCCGTTTTATCCAAAGTGATGGAAGAGGTTATCAACATTGAGATTCTCAAATATCTGGAAGAGAATAGAATCATCTTTGACAGGCAATACGATTTAAGACAACAACGCTCAAATAGCGATCTACTGATCTACGTTACTCATATATGTAAAGCAGCTATGGAAACACATGTGGAGGCTAGGATTGTGGCATTGGATATCTCAAGATATCACAGATTTTGGCTCCGATCTCTTCTCGCCAAATTAACATAGCTGCTTTCTGCTAAAATATGTCATTTAATATTCAGTTTTCTCGCTGACAGATCTCTTCGGGTTGTCGTGGCTAGCCTCTCATCTGAGACATTTGCTATTAATGCAGGGGTGCCTCAGAGACCTGCTCTAGCTCCGACTCTATTTCTGTTACACATTAACGGTCTCTTAGCTTTAAGTTTCAATCCTATATATAGCTACGCAGATAACGACAAACCGTTATCCATCGCTGCTTCAGATCGACTAAGGGAACAGCAGATACAGATGATTAATCGGGATGTTGAAATCATTCTGGAATTAAGTAAGAAAAATCTGGTCGCCTTGAACGGTTCAAAAACTCAGTCCGAGGTTTTCTCTAAGAAAATATCAAGAAATAATGCAACAAACGTACTAATGGGCAGTAAAATCTTTGCAATCTAATCTGTCTATCCTAGAAGTGAATGCGAGCACTAACTTTTCATGGGACAATCATGTGCGTGCCATTGCCAAGCCCGCCTCTTAGAAGCAAGGCTTTCTTATTAGAGCTAAAAAGGACTTTACATCCCATGAGCTACTCACACTATAAAGCTCAAAGTTGGGCCAATACTAGGATACTTTTCTCTTGTTTGGAGTTTAGCCCTAAAGCACCCTTTAGCTCTTTTGGATTCAATTCAAAGTAGAGCAATTCGTCTAATTGATGAGGAGAGTTTGACCGATTCTTTCGAAATACTAGAGCACAGGTGGATGGTTGGTGAATTGCCTCTTTTCTACAAATCCTCTCATTGACTAATAGCATTGTTTTCCCCAAAGGCAAGTTTTTCGAGTCATGCAAGAGAGTCGGAGTCAGCAAATTCCTATATGGTCCAGCTTGACACAGCGATGACTTCTGTCTACGGAGACTCTTTTTTCTATAGAATTTCCAAGCTATGAAACTCGTTACCGAAAGGAATTTTCCCCAAGAATTACAACCTATCTTTTTTTTAAAAAGGTGGTTCATCGCTATCTATCCTTGTTTTCGCATCCTACTCGCAGTGCTTTGAAGGCATAATGGGGTTACCCTTTGCGAGTGGATTGAAGTTGAAAAAAATTATAGACAAAAATAGGTAAAAACATATCTTAGTGTGTCGCGAATGGAAAGTATCAAAGACAACCCGCCCAGAATAAAAAAAACTAGGCTCTAGACGATGATACTACTTGCTATTATTTTAAATAGCTAATAACTTCGTCATTCTTTGTCATTGAAATATGACTGGCGTCCGGCTTAAATATCTGTTACCACTCTACAGGTCGCAATTCTTAACCGATTTTTGCAATTATTGTTGCTATCGATTCAGAATTTTTTAGAATAGAACCTTACTGATTTTGGAAATGATTGGTTAAATAGTATACACTTTATTAAAGAAAAACACAGTTTTTTAGAGAAAAAAAAAAGAAACTTAGGAATCTCAGATTCTTTTAACTTTTTTACATAGTGTAGGTCAAATCCCTTGCAAATACAGTGTAAAAATATAAGACGCAATTGGCTTTTTTATTTGAGAAAATTGATTAAACGTTAATTTTTTTTATTTCCTAGAAATTGTTTTGTGACCTTTGTTCAAATGATGGCAAAATTATTATAAGCGTGTCAAAGCTAACACGTGGAATTTATTTATTTTTAAACTTTTATCGCCAAATACTGCTGATAGTCAATGTGAAAAGTATCTAGATGCTATAGAATAAGGAATATAATAAATACCATAACAAAAAGTACTCTAGTGTAATTGTCATGAAAATAAAAGCTGTACAAATTACTCACTGACTTTTATGACATTTTGCCTTTAAATCCTTACAATAAGTTTACTAAACAAGATGCTTAATACCAAACAAAGCATTATAATTGGTGATGCATTGGAATTCCTATATGATAAGAATATTTTTTTTGCTCAACGCATATGGCATAAGGTATATATAAGTTAGGAATAGTTTTTTGAGACAAATCTAGATTCTTATGTGTTGATCTTTTAAGACAAATTTTCTGCTTTACCACAAAAATTTACCTGTAAGCTTTAAAATCAATTTTAGTGGTGTGCACCTTTGGTCTTACCAACGAGCTCTGAATTATTTTATTGGTAATAAAAATTAACTTGCTTAGTTAAGCTGAAAAGCCAGTAAAAACTTTCTTTTTAATAAACAAGAATATTTACAATTTTCTAGAGAAGACATACACTTTATTGGGCGACAAATTGGTTTATAAGTTGATAAAGACAAAGTTAAATTGTTGTGTTGAATGGGGTTAAGTGAGATTTTTATGCGAAATGCGTTTATACTAAAATGTGATACTTTGAAGGTAGACCAATAATTTAGTGTCGATTAGTACAGGATATACTTCTTCCGGGATTGGACCGTGTCAAAGAACTACTAAAAGTGTTCGACGTTTCGCCCACCATCGTAGGGGGCTATGAGGAATATGAGGGAATATGCAAAAAAGAAAAATAAAAAGGCAAATTTCAAAACATCAGAGCACGGTAACTCAGTATGTCCACCATACCAGAGGCGAAACTCTTCTGAATTGAAAATTGGTACAAAGGATAAGAAAGTTTAGACAGAAGAGCACGGTAACTCAGTATGTCCACCATACCAGAGGCGAAACTCTTCTGAATTGAAACTCTTCTTCCGAAGAAGAAGAGTTTCGCCTCTGGTATGGTGGACATACTGAGTTACCGTGCTCTTCTGCCTAAACTTTCTTTTGTACCAAGTTTGGGCGAAACGTCGAACACTTTTAGTAGTTCTTTGACACGGTCGAATCCCGGAAGAAGTATATCCTGTACTGACTCTGACCGTGACACCGTTATCATAGTGTCGATTAGGGCTAAATTACTTTAATCCTAAATGAAGATATATGTATACTTTCTGGAATTTAGTTGTCATTTATGGCTGAAATGTGCTAAACACAGCACATAGCGCCTTTAAACAAAAAATGTAAAGACTAATTAGCACTTTTCAAACATAATTGATTTAATTCAAAGTTGTGTTAGCTTCATTGTTTTGCTTTGCTTTAGTTTTGTTTTATTAAACAAGAATTATTTCTTTCTTCTGTGGGAATTTTTAGGAATAATCCTTTTTATGGTTTTCTTCTACTCGAGAAAATCTGAAAGAGTTCGGTTCTACTGAAAATAAATCAATTTACGTCTAGTTCTTCTACTAACAAGGAACAGTATTTCCTCCAATTTTTTGCTACATAAATAGTGCAATTTTTCATATTTTACGTTAAGAAATACTAGTCTTGCTTTCTAGGTTTATTAATAGAAAACTGACTCCGGCATATTTTATGAATTTTCATATCAAAACCAAATGATTCCATACCATATTTAGTTCTCCCACTAAAGAAAAATTGAACTTGCCTCTTTAAATTTTCTATTCGGACAATAATTAATTCTGCTTATATAGTTCTACCGAAAAAAACACACAAATTATTTTAGTTTTCCTAATAAAAAAACTTCCTTGCAATGTCTGGCTCTAGAATAAATTTTTCTTGTTTATTGTATTTGGGCAAAAATAGCTTTGTTTTGCTTTGACAACGATGTAGCAAATTTTGCTTAAAAATTTTCCTCGACGAAGAGTTAACCTTGCTTAGTTCTCTTGAAAATAAATAAAGTAAATATTTTGAGGTATAGCAATATTTGATTACAGAACATTTAATTGACATTGATTTCTTAGATTGTTGATAGGATGTTTGTATTTAATCCTTTACAGTAGAAAGTTACCTCACTGCTAGTGACTCTCGTAACTTTAGTTATATTGCATATTACATGGGTGTAATAGCAAAGTATACATACTGGGCCAAAAAAATTTTCACATTTTATTTTCTTCGCGAGTGTTATTATTAGTAGATAGTTTTTTTGTGAAATTTTTATCAAATATACAACAATGCACAGGCTTTTATAGTGTAAAGTCAAAAGTATCACAACCACAACCAATTTTCATTCATTGGCTTCCAAAAATATTAGTCACTTTGAGTGTTTCGCAAAAAACTAAGTGAAAAAAAAGTAATTTGGTTATATGCTGAAAAGCATTTTCTGAGTAAAGTATTTTTTTACATATTTAGAAATTTTGATGTTTGATGGAGCCATATTTTGCGAACAGGCAACAGTGGACTTTGAAAATAATATTTAACATATCTAACTGTCAAATGATTGTTTTATTGTAGGGTAAAAATTAATTTGAATATTTCAATTCTATTATCAGGGAGCGAGAATGATAAAATTTTAATGACAGCACTTGTGGAAAAAAAAGAAATTGGAGCTAGAAAAGTTGTTAAAGTATTTTCCAACAAAAATTGATGCATAAACAAAATGATGGAGATTGTAGGATAAAAAAAGAAAGTGGATGACCAAAATCTACAAATCTAGAAGGAACTATAGTAAGTAAACGGTAAAATGTTCAAAATCTAGCTAATTTGGTAGGCTCTGGCAAAAAGCATGGCAAATTATTGAAAACGAGTTTGGTATTTCAAGATCCTCCGTGAGACGTATTATTAGGTGTTGTCTGTAAATTTTAAGCATTTAAAAATGTTCACAAAATTTCCAGTTAAGCTTTGTTATTGCGCACGACTTCAATGCAATGTCAAAATTTCAAAAATTAAAAAAATTACACTTAGGAAATGTTCGTTTTTTAATACGTAACTGAGTTGTGACTATGCATATTCCAAGTTTTTTTTTTCGAAACACTCAAAACGTCAAATATCTTCGAGACCTTCTGCATACAGATTAATTTTAGCTGCATGACTTTTGACTTGATTGCCTAAAAGCTTATGTTTAATTATATTGTTGATGAGAATTTGGTGAAAATGACCCACTAATAAAAAAATAAATCAAGCGAACACAATGTGGACATTTTTTTGATCTACCGTGTATAAAGCTACTAGGGAAAAATAAATTTGTGTAGTTACTATTTCTGCTATTTTAACCCATTAAATCATCTTCTGGATATTTGTTGTGATGTTGATTGAATGATTTTGGGAGAACACTTTGACACTGTGATGTACCACATTAAGAAAGAAAAGATTTCTTCTGCTGCGCTGGTTCTCTACTAAGAGAAGGCCCCTATTACTTTATGTATGGATTCTCAAAAATTAAAATACTAATCTTGTCCCCTGAAACCAAGAAAGATTAAAAAACACAATAAAGGTTGCTCTAACGCGTTTCGATAGCCAAGCTATCATCTTCGGAGAGACACTTTCATTATCTCAGTATCTCCCTGAAGATGATAGTTTGGCTATCGAAATGCGTTAGAGCAAAATTTGTTGTGTTTTTTAATCTTTCTTGGTTTCAGGAGACAAGATTTGTATTTCAAGTTTTGAAGATAATCAAGGACCAGTCCGTTTCCCCACAATTATGGATTCTCAGAAACGAATTTCGTATACTTGTAATAACCAGTTTTCATTAACCAGTGAAGTCTAAAGCTGAGACTTCCACGATAGAGTTAAAATTGCGCAATGCTGTATGTTCCTCAACTTTCTACATTTACTTGTTATCCCTTATTTCTACGTTAACTAAACAAACCTTTTTCATACATTCCTTAAATATTCTAAAAACTATTTAATAGACTTTGTACAAATGATAAAGGTATAGTTAATGTGTCAAGGATCTTTGAATGTGTCTTGACATGTCATTGACTAGACCTTCTTGGAAATCAACAAAACAATAAAAATTCCTGAAATCGATCATTTTGTTTAGGTTGATCTTATCCGTTCGAAGATAACCTGATATCAGTTCCACGCGCACCTAATTAGATTTCCATTTTGCAAACGATAGGTCTGAAGAAGATAAAAAAGCTGGTGGGGATGTAAACATTTTGCTACAAATATTGAAAGTTTAAACGACATTTTCAATTCAAAAGTAGAACGATCTAGTAATTCCTCAAAGATATCATGTACCACAATTACTGATATTTGCGATGCAAGTGGAACTTTTAATTTTACATTTTTAGCAACATTTATTAGTAAAAAAAGTTCTAAAATTGTTTTGATCAATAAAATTTTTATCAATTCACTCGTTCATTGGATGGAGTTATTGTAAGCAAGTTAATTTTCAAATCATCTGAAAATTTATTTATCGTTCAAATAATTTAACAAATAATTTTCTATTCTCCAGGTCTATTTAGAAGCCGTTCAAAGCCATTAAAATTAATTTATAAGTTCTGTCACATTATCTAGTTTAATTCAGAAGGTCCTCTGCGTAGCCCAGTAAGATTTATATATATTTCATCAACTCAGAAATTATCTTCATTCAGCTTGATTCAAAAGTTCTTTTACATAAAAAAACGTTCATGTTAATCAAATTTTATTGTCAATTATTACCAACTGTCATAAAAACATTTTCCAATATGTTTAGATGAATTCGTTTACAATTTCAACTGCAATTCAAAAAATTTTGAAGGCATTTCAACTTTGATTAATTTTTTAACTTATACTTATGATTTCATTTACTTTTTATAGGTTTTGTAGGCTATTTTAAGGTTATTTTAACTTATTCAGTTTGATTAAGGCACGTAACCGTTCAACTGTTAGCTGTTGCTAACAGTGCAACTCATATGCCTGCAAAATTAAAAGATCCATGCCGAAACCGAAGTTGAGCGTTGACACATTTAAAATTTTTGTCTAATCACTTAGGATCGATACTAGTAAAAAGTGCACATTTAGTTTCTTAGCTTTCTGACCTTAGTATATTGTGCATATGCATTAGACGATAATTTCAACATTGAATTTATTTTGTTCAGGTTTATCATATATTTTTAAAACAGTGCAATCTCTCAATGTTACCCTCATATACGGATAATATTGACATCCCCTATAAATTGTATTAAAATCAAAGTTTGTTAAATGTAGTGTAACAGTAACATAAATTATAAGGGTTAAACCCAATTAAAAAAATATACATTTCCACAATAATTTTTATGAATATAATAGAAAAACTTCAGCATTGCAAGCAACATTTCAAACACATCTGTCACATTAGGATAAACGAAATGCTTTTCTTTTATTCTTAAAAATGTTACCATTACTTCACGACCTTCTACAACAGCTCCTGTCACTTTTCCACAAAAAATAACTTTAACCATACTGATTTAAAATAATCTACCGTACTTAAAATATATAACAACTATTGAAAATATCGTTCATACAAAGTTTCGTTCACGCGCGAAAATCCGTTATTCCAAACCTACTTATTAAAAACTTGCAAAATATTATGCAATTACCGCTACACTACTTTTAGCCTGTTCTTTTTGAACACATAACCACTAGGAGGATATATTAAAAAAATGCCAATCTTAACCCCTCCTGACAATGTTACTCGCTGTTACTTAATCAACATTTAAAATTATACATAATGTATGTCTCAAATGATGTGGCACTAAATATTTAATGATATTCTTTTGTAATAAATAATTTTATCCTATCACTGAAAATAAAGAGTCCTTAAAATTAAATTTTTATTCATAATTATTAGCCTCATAATATTTAGCAGCTTCATAATAACTCAGTAACACATAATACGTTAGTTACCTATCATATCCTCCTAAATACAAATTTCATTTTAAAAGTTTGTTGAAGATTAAGCTTTGAATGCAACTTAAATATTAGCGATTTAAACAATCTCGGACGTGGCAAAGTTCTCAATTATTATAAATTGTATAATAATCTCGATACATTAATAGCTATAATTTAGGCTTATATTATTTACTATAATTAAATACTTAGTAAAAAAGAAAATTAGAATAAACCACATAAAGGGGGTCCATGCTGTTCAACGAGTCGCAATTTTCTGCTAATATCAACCGTTAAGATTTGGTCCGATTAAACATCAACTTGCCGTACATTTCTGAAATTACTACGCCTGAATTGTTTTGTTTTCTATTTGCTACCCAAGATTATACGTTTTGCAAAAAAAAAGTGCCCAAAAATCTTCAATTGGGTGGGCTTAAGTTAAATTAGAATGACTCTTGATTCGGGGATCAACCGGAATGTTGTTTTGACCAAACTAATTTTCTGTTTCCTTGTCCTAATGACAGGATGCCAAGCAGTTCTAAGCATTAAATGGCGTCCAGCGTGGTGGTCGTGTACAAAAAAACCTTGGTCCGACATTTTTTAATATATTTTCCACTGCTTCTCCCTTTTTTTTCTTTGCTTACCATTTGTTCTGAGAAAATGTAATTTCTCTATTCGCCCCCTTATTTGGGCCAGGCTCATCCAATTAACGATTTTTGGGCACTTATATCTCGCGAAGTATATGATGGAAAATGGTAAGCAAAAACAAGAAACCCGTGGAATATTCAAAGACACACTTATACCGTATATCCATCTTTTTGACGACGCTTAACCTTCACCAAAGTGATAAGATAATTACACCCTATGAATAACAGGATGTTTGCCGTCTTAAGTGCTTTTCCTTATCATGAAAACGCAATTAGGATGAACAAAGGGTGAGTAATGTCGAGCCTCGGATAATTGCTAAAAGCTGTTGTCCCTGGGTCCATTACAGTCCGGACGTTTAGTAGATGTTTACCATCAACTGTCCTAATTGCGTTTCATTCTGATGGAACTGCAATTGAGATAGACAAAGGCCGATAATTGCAGTCCTTCTAAGAATAGAATTCGTTGGGGTAGTAAATTGAATTTTAAAGACAATCGCTTCCCTATAAAAGGCCTCGGTGGAGAAACAAGAGGAGTCCCGTGTCAGACACAAAAGGCCCAGCCTTTCCCGACAGGTTTGCCTAGTGATTTTTGAACCGACGGTGAACAGCAATGCTATAGACTTTCAGACTAAAAAAAAACTTATATTTTTACCAAATTTATGCGGCTCTGGTATCAACACGTAGTTGATAATTGAGATAAACTTTATAGCTGCCCAACCTCACTCAACAGCACAAGACCATTCATTTGATTTAAGCTAATAATTTTAAAATTTACTCATCCGTTAATTACAGTAGATAATATAGATTCGAATGCAACTCACTATTTATTATAAAAAAAATGTGGTTGAATGTTTGGTGCCAAAACTTTTGAAACATACGTTACATCTCATGGAATTTCGATGCCTCATTCCGCAAGTTGCGGAAAAAATTTGAAACAGCACTTCTGCTCCTTCTAGATGTCTTTGGCAGTTTTCACTGAAGCTCCGTCAGGGAAATCTACTCCAAATCGGCAAGGGGATTTCTATTATTTTGTCCACGTGGACAGTCTGTAATTGTGCTAAAAACTGAGTAGTGGTGCTTATGTTTCGCTTATGCAGTAAAGATCTAACGTTTTTGCTACGATTACTGCCAGTAAAACATCTTAAGAAGTTATTTTATTTAGTCCAGTTTGACTCAGAAAGGTTTTTACGTCATCCAACTAATCAATATTTTTTTATGAGGTACATCTCAGTCTAGAAATTTTTTTACGTTGTCCGGATAGATGGAGAAGCTCTTTTATATCATGCAGTTTGATTTTATTTTATGAAATTATTTGGAATTTTTGTATTTTTAATGAATTTTTAAAGAAAATGTTGCAAAATATTTTTTTTCTCTTTATTTATTTATTACTTTGGAACTATCTAACCAAATTTAACAATATCTTAGAAATATGTAAAGTTGTCAGAAGGAAATCCAAAAATGTAAAAAAATACAGGGGATTCCAAAAATTTACCCCCAGCGGCTCACACTTTTTGGAGATACCCTATAAATGTGACTATATTTTCCTGAAATACATTCTTGTACAGAGTTAAGGTCTGCATGTGAACGGAATTCCTAACTTCTTTATTATAGGGCCTATAGATGCCCGACGCACTGTTGGAGGACCCTGCATAAAAAGGAGAGGTGACCTATTTTTTATAGGAGTGATGGCCATACTGGCGAAGGTTGTATTTTGTTTTATTTTCTTAACATATACAAAAACGATTCTTTAGAGAGGAATACGAGTGGAAAGATTCCTTGGACATGGTTAAATACATATATGTAATACTTCTATCTGGCCAGCACCGCGTTTTATTTGGGAAAGACTTCTCTTTCTCGCTGACCTTCACACTGGTTAACGAGTCGCTTAGCACACCTTTGCGAAGACAACATCGGCGGTTTTTTAGCAAACAGGCATTATTTATGGGAAAATATATTGTGAAACATTGTCGTAACACAAGTGAATTTATTAGTGAAGGAAAAACAAGAATTTTATTCTTTGAGTAGCTAAAAATAAAATATATAAATATTCAATTATCAACGTGAGCAAGTCGCACTCATCACATATTTGCAGCATCGGCTTAACAATATTGTGCACATGCGTCACGTATTGAAAGTTACACATAAATCGTTAGAACCGTTACGCGGAAAGTTTAATACTTACAAATTTTATTTAATCCGGCAGCGTCAAGAGAAGGCGGATACCGTGTTCCCTCTTTCCGGTATTTTACATTCAACGGTTCTCATGCTACGAGATTGAAGCGTTTAGTTTATTTAGTCTCTGGTTAAAAATCAGTTGTGCACAGTGCACGGCCAAATGTAATTTATGCAGAAATATGTAGTTGATAAAATAAGGGTAATGACATACGCAGCAGTTTTTGACCATCATAACATCAACAAGTTAATTTTAGGATTAGGTGTTAGAGTATCTCTCTGAAGATGATAGCTTGGTTACCGAAACGCGTTAGAGCAACCTCTGTTGTGTTTTTTAATCTTTCTTGGTCTCAGGGAACAAGATCTGTATTTCAATTTTTGAAGATAATCAAGGACCAGTTCGTTCCACAAAAATTAGAAAGCTTCAAGTATAAATTTCCAAGAAATATAATTTCAAAACAATTGCTCTTATGACCCACCTAGTCTCTTTCAAATTTTGTCTGTTATTGTGGCGCAGGAAAATTGAACTAGGTCGCTAATATTTCATTTTAATTTCTAGGTAAAAACTGATGTTGCGGTAAAATGATAAAATTCACTAAGGATATTCGTTTTCTAAAATTTATCTTTGAACTATCTTGTGTAAATAAATAAAAACAAATCTATCAGGCAAGCTTTTTTAAGAATATGTGTAAACATTTTTATTAGAACTCTAAATTAATGAAGTAGCTTCAATTTTCGTAATTCTTCTATTGCAAAATATAATCCTGTAGAAGAAAAAACTACGAGAAAATACGTTGTTTATGCTTTCTATCGTAAAAATAATTTGTTGCATTCTTTTTCACTCTTGAAAATAGGCAAGAATAAAAAAATGTACATTCTTTCAAAATATCCATCTTTTGAAGAAATTAGATTTACCGAATGAGCTAGTTACCGAATGAGAATGATGTAATTTGGACATTTTCTGTCAAGGTATAAAAAAAAAATGCGGATTTATTACCGTGAAGACGCACAAATTTTACAATGGAAAATTTTGAAAGGCATTTAATTTGTGGATAAAAATTGTTTTTCTTTTTAATTGTAGTTTTAACCTTTTAATGCCTTTTTAAGAGTTTTTCGCCTTTTAAGTGCTTTTATTAGCTGTTTGTTTTTGCCTCATTTAAAATGTTTCTTTTTACCTTATTTGATTGAGCCAAAACATAGCTTAGATATCTCACTTTAAAGCTAATTTATTGCTGGTGGGCTTCTTCAATTGCCAGACCATGAGAGCATAAAATTAAAATTGCCAAAATTACAAAAATTTCCTGTTCCCCTTCTCTCGCAAATAGGAGCGTTAGCGATTTCTATAAATGATACAAATTAATTTAGATACGTCGGATAAAGTATTAAATGATCTTTACAATGTTACAAAAGAAGCTGACATGTAAAATTGTTATCTATCATTGTTTTGACAAACACGATCGTCAATGAGAGATAATTTTTGGTTCATTGTAGGTAAATACGACTTTAATTGTTTTTAATCATATCATTCACATTTTACAATGTATGAATGTAATTATTTTTAAAGATGGAAACGAGGTCTCTTCCTAGAAAAAAAAACTTAATTGTGAGCAAGAAGAGATAAAGCAACACCGATTTCTTTGTAAAAACTGTGAACTTGTTATCGAAAGGGATTCAAAAATTACAACCTATCCTTGTTTAAGAAGGTGGTTCATCGCCATCTATCCTTGTTTCCGCATCCTATTCGCAGTGCTTTGAAAACATAATGGGATTAACCTTTGCGAGTAAATTAAACTTAAAAAAAAATGGACCGAAAAAATGTAGCATTAAGAGGGACGTAAAATTTTTCTCCGAAAGCATAAAAAAAAAGCGAAAAGGCAGAAGATAGAGGAAAGTTTTCTTCTCGAGAGATACAAAGTTAAAGAAAGCTAAGCAGATAAATTATTTTCCAGGCGGAAAGAGAGACAACAATGTTAAGAAACACATGAGAGCATTTGGCGTATCAGTCGGGAATACATTTTTCTGCATGGAAAGAGAAATATGAGGAAAATCTTAAGATTTTTGTTATCCCAAGCGACCCCTTCTCCTTAAGGAGACAGAACTATTCGGCTTCTGAAGAAGACCTTTGGTACCTGGAGAAGATGGTCTTTTGAAGACAATTTTTGTCATGTAGAGAAGACCTTGAATGTCTTCAAAAAGCCTGAAATTTCTAAAGAATACCTTTATCTTCTTTTTGGTGGAACGGGCTGGTCCTTGGTTATCTTTGAAAATTGCAATACAAATCTCGTCCCTTGAAACCAAGGAAGATTAAAAAACACAACAAAGGCTGCTCTAACGCGCAATATCTCTCTAAAGATGATATCCTGGCTATTGAAACGTATTAAAGTAACCTTTGTTGTGTTTTTTATTCTTTCTTGGTTTCAGGGGACAAGTTTTGTATTACAATTTTTCATCTTCTGGAGAAGGCTTCCGAAATCTGAAAACTATTTTAGACTTTACTTGTTTTTTGGGAAAGACTTTCTGCTTCACGAAGAGATTTTAAAACTTCTAAGAAGAAGTGTTCTAGAGAGCATTAACATTTTCTAGGGAATATTCCTGTCACTTGACTTTGGTGTGTAAACAAAACTTTTGTCTTTTGGGGAACATCTTTTTTCGTCTTTCGCAGAAGGTAAAATACTCAAATTGTTTAAGGACAAATTTCTCTTTTTGAAGAAGGTTTTCGAATTTTAAAAGGAGTGTAAAATTTCCAAAAAAAATTTTCCTAAAAAAATCGTTCGTTTCTGGAAAGGGTTTTCTTCCTAAGTGGAAGATTTTGAAGGTATTTTAAAGACGATTTTGGTTTTATGAACCATAATTTTAAGTTCCGAAAACCACTCTTGTCTTCAGTAAGAACTTGACTTTGCGAGAAAATTTGCAGATTTTTTTTTGTTTTGTAAATAATATTTTTATTCTCTGAAAGGGAGTTTGATTTTGTAGAAAACACTTTTATTAACTAGTAGACTTTCGTCTTTTTGAATTGATTTTGATACAACTTTTAATTTCTGGAGAAGGATTAAAATATTTAAAGATTAATTTTTCTTTTCGGAGAGAACTATCGACCTCACGAGAAGATTTTAGACTTCTAAGAAAGAATTTTATCTTCTAGTATTAACTATAGTTTTTTAAGAACAGTCCCGCCATTTTAAGAAGGTCTTCGTCTTAAAGAGCCAACTTTATATTTCGGAGGACACTTTTGTCTTTCAAGGAAGACTTTCTAGATTGCTGTAAAACATTTTGGATTTTTGGAAAAGATTTACATTTACTAGAGAAAACTTTTATTTTTCGGAGAAGATTTTTGATTTGTCGAAAATATTTAAAATTCCCAGAATAGGTTTTTTTTCTCCTAGAATAGACTTTTGTTATTTGTTAGGCAATTTTGTTTCCTGGGAAAGGATTTTGCTACCCAAAAAAGATTTTTTTTTCTACAAATCTTTTTTATCTTCTATAAACACTTTTAAATTTGTGAAAAAATATCTATTTATTGGAACTTGGTCTTTTTGACATCTATTAAAGATTTTTGTCTTCCCAAAAAAAAGTTATTCCCCTGAAAATCACGTTTAGCTTCTGTATAATTTTTTAACATTTCAAAAATTTGTTTTAATATCTTTAGAAAACCTTTGTTTTCTGTAAAATAGTTTAGTCTTTTGCAGAAGATTTTGGTTTTTTAACGATTATTTTTCTCCTACTCTCTTTTGAAATAATTTTCACTTTTCGATGAAAACTTTTAATTTCTAAAAAATAAGTACTTACGACTTCTGGAGAATACGTTTTCGACTTTATAAAAAGGTTTTATACTTTAGAAGAATACTTTCGTCTTCTGGAAGATTCTTATTGTTTTAATAAGGCTTTCGTCTTGTAGAAAATTTTCGCCTTCTGTAACGACTTTCATCTTCCGAGGATGACTTTTTAGGTTGCGGAATTAGTGTATTGTGTATCAAGAAGTGAAAGCAAAACATTCCCGGACGATCACAGTGGGTTGAAATTAATAATTTTTGGCCAAAACTTTGAAAACTATAAAATTTAATTAATAATAGTTGGTCATTAAAGAAAAAATATTAAAAAAAAATATCACCAAGAAATTAGGGTGAGTATTTGGAGTTGAAATTCTAACTAAGTTAAAAAAATAATTCGGGGATAATTCAATTTAAAAGTATTGCAAAATTAGTAAAACCATTATTTTTTGCAAAAATAGAGTGTAGTAAGGGGTTCGAAATAATACGAGTCTAATTAAAACAGTCGTTAATTCGCAAAGTGGGAATTTCTCCCATCTGCATAAATCTGTTTAAACCCTTATGGCCAAAAATTGTAGAACATCGAAATCCATACTTCATTCAATATACAAAAAATACGGCAAATTAAAAGTTTGTTAAAGGAAATATAAAACAAACAAAAATATTAATTTTGCTGATTTTACCGCATGGATGTTTGATACCTTTTATATAATAACAGACAAATAACAACGCATGTTATTTTTTAAAATGAAATATTGATGTACAATAGGACACTTAACTTATTTCATATGAGACATTCATTAAAGTTTAAAAGATTTTCATTTTCTGGGAAGAATTCTTTTAATTCTAAGAGGAGTTTCGCAGAGAAAACTTTTATTTTCTGAAGTTTACACTTTCGTCTTCCAAAGAAAAGGACACTTTAGATTTCTCTCAAATATTTTGTACTTTAAGAAAGGAGCCAGACTCACTAAAGAAATATTTTGTTTTTGTGGGGAGGATTTTCTAATTCTGGAAAATATTTTTGAGTTCTGGGAAAGATTTTCAATTTCGAAGAGGGGTTTTTTCGTTATCTGGTAGAAACTTTTGTTTTCCGAAAAAGATTTTTGTCAGATCAATGAAGCAAAAACCCCAGATTTTCTCCAAAAGCAGAAGAGGATGTAAAAGTAGTTTCTAAATAAAATAAGTAGAGGGAAGAAAAACTCGTAAAGTCACCTTCAAAAATGATGAGAAAAAGACACAGTCGTACTTGGCATATCAACTGGAGACAACATTTTATTACCAAGTACACAGAGAAAAAAAACATAAATGTTCTGGTTGATATTGTTACCCCTTTTGAGAATTAAATATATTTCTATTTCTTAATTTGTTTTTAGAAAGATTCAAAACTTTATTGATTTTATTTTGAGGATCTCAGAGCTTATTAAATTACTACCAGTTAGTATGAATTATATTTGTTTACAAAATACATATTATTTCGTTAATTTCAAAACGATTTTGGGTTTCTTAACGTTGATTTAAAAGCTATTTGAGAACTTTAAATGAACTTCAATGTTTGAAAAATATTTTAAGTGTTAATATTGTTCAAGTAATTATAGAACCTCTTGGATTGTCAGATTCGCTTCTAAATCATTTAAACTCATCCAAATTAATTTAGATGCCTAAAGGCAAACTACGAATACTTTGTTATTAATACATTTCTGCATCTCTTTTTGCAATCCCTTTTTATTTTCAAAAAGATCTAGATAAAAAAAGGTGGCAAAAGATATAAAAGAATGAGTAATTTTAGTTTTTATTTAATAAACAAATGTACATCTAATCTATTGTTTAAACTACTGGATAGCTAGCTTGGGTAGCAACACCACACTTATTAAGACCTCTGACGATCTTAAAATATCCATTATCACCCCAGTATTTGCTCCAGGAGTTTTTGATGATCCAGTAGTCCTGACCACCCTCATAACCGTAACCGACAGCCAAAACTCCATGATTTAGTTCAGTCGGACTGCATTCAGGGTCAGTGAATACTCCACCACTATAGTGCTGGAGATTCTTAGTGGCATCAATGGCAATCGAAACCGGACCTTCAGCAACCGCAGCCTTAAGATCGAGTTCATCGCCTTGGTTTATAGCAAAAATTCCGGAGATTTTCAAGGCGACATCGTAGTTTTGGCATTGTCCAAGTTCCGCCTTGTAAGGGTATGCTTCTTCGGTAGTAATACCATGATCGTGCACATATAAAAAGGCCATATCCATTATTCCGCCATCACAAGCTTTGTTACCGTAGCCCACACTGCAGTCGATCAAGTTCTGCTCACTGAGTGAAACGAGTTTACCAGTTTTGATCTGGTTTCTTCCTTCGAGAGCTCCAGTCTGAAACATGGCCCCAAGATGACGTAATGCCTATGTAAATGTTAAATGGCAATACTTACAGCGCTGAAACTCCAGCACGATCCGCAATTTCCTTGATTCTTCACGGGGGTGACGGCGCCTTTTTTTCTCCAGTCAATATCACCCGGAGGAACGTTGGTAGGTTGGAAGATTTCGGTGTAATTCGGCTTCTGTTGGTTGTATTTGGATGAGCGACTGACGTATTCCATGAATTCTTCGCTAGTCAAGTCAGAGAAATGGTTGACGCCCATATAATAGGTCGTGGCGCCTGATTCATAGCGAGCGTTGTGTTTTTCGATTTCTTTGAGATTGTCCTTAAAGATGCTAAAACGTTTACGCTCCTCCAAAACAGATCTGTACAATTTGTTGTGTTTCAGCTAAAATAAAATAGAAAATATATATGAAATGTAGGGATTTCACCTACAGAAGAAATCTAATAACAAAGTTGTTAAATTAGGGACTGACAACAAGACGTGATAAAGAGAGTGAAGATATCTTATATCATTTGTTTCATCGTGGTTTGGTTTCTGCCTTTTAAAGTTATTTTGTCTAGGGATTTCGTCTACTTGGTATATTCTATTGTGTGAGTTCGATATCGGAAGTCACACACACACTCTCACACATTTGTTACCTTTAGAATTGCAGATGGATAAAAATTCAATTTCCGTAGCAAAATCCCTTCTTTCTATTTCTTACTGTTATTATTATTATGGTAAGATTTTAATCTGTGACATTAATTTAGAACTTCTAATTTTCTCATATTCAAAGTCCTATAACATCCACAAAACTATCAAAGACCAAATATATAAATATTGACACATTTTAGGATATAAATATTTTATTTACTCTTAATATAAATCTCTCACTAGCAAACCGTTAAATGGCGAGAAATAATAATCCAATATGGATTTTTTTACCTTGAAGGTAAGCCACTGCTGGTGAACTTCTTCATTGGTAAAACCATGAACGTACAAAACCGTGAAGGCTAGGATTAGGAAATTTTTCATTTTGCTTACTACAACAAATAAGAATGCTATCGAGATTAATAAAGCTTAGAAATTACTTTACTTACATCAGATGAAAAACTGAATGATGTCTTACTACTTTTTAGTCAACCTTTTATAGTAAAGTTAGTTTAAATTTTTCAAGAAAAAGATGATTTGCAATTTTTTATCTTTTATTGTTTAAACGATTTCCGCAAATTTGTGTATGGCTTCTCAATAGGAGGTAATTTTCTTTTCATTATAATTAAATAAGATATTTAAGTGTTTCTAATCTTATACGCTTTACGGTGTAATAGTTTTTCAAAATAAAGTAAATATTATGTTTAAGGTCATTTTATTTTTGAAACGCACAAATTTATCGAAGAAATTTATCGCATTTTAATGAGTACTTCAAAGAAGAAAACTTTGTTGATAGTTAGTTCAGAACTAAAAATATGTTGCAGGTGTTTGAGGTGTTTGTCACAAATAAAAACTTAAAATTCAAAATAATTCTTTATTTACCTCAATATTTACTCATTTTTCTGAATTATTGGCATAAAGGTAAAAATAAAACTAAATATGATAGAAAATTGCCTTTAATAGAAAACCGTGCCTTATAGTCAATAATTTAAATTTGGGGGTAGTTAGCCATAGTCGCAGCTCCGCACATGTTGAAGCCCCTAGCTAGTTTGAAGTTGCCTTTGTCTCCTCAATCTTCACCCCAAGAGTTTCTTAAGATCCAGTGGTTCTTAGAGCCCTCACCACCATACCCAACTACCAAAAGGGCGTGATTCAACTTAATCCGGCTGCAGCCAAAGTCATAAAGAATACCTCCTTCGTAACTCATCAGTTTTTTGGTGGCGTCGAAACCGACAGCAACAGGACCTTCCGCCACTGCGGATTTGAGATGAGACTCGTCGAACCTCCTGATTCTGGTGTAACTGGTGATATTGAGAGCGTTGTCGTTCTTGTCGTATTTGCATTCACCCACTTCGGCCTTGTATGGATATTTCTCCTCGGTAGTGATGCCGTTTTCCTTGACGTATTCGTAGGAGTTGGTCATGAGACCTCCTTTACAACCATTATTGCCATACTTTTGACTGCAATCGACAAGATTTTGCTCACTGAGGGATATCAGTTTTCCAGTTTTTATCTTGTTGCGACTCTCCAAAACTCCAGTCTGAAATTCGTCACCGTTTAGAATTGCATCAGTAGTTTTATTTTATACGTACCGTGGCGAAACTGTAACAACAACCGCAATTTTCCTGGTTTTTAGGTGGGTTGAGGGCCTCTTTCTCCAGCCAGTTTATTTCGGTAGGAGCGTCGAGTTTCGGTTCGTGCAAGTCGGTGATTTCCGGTTCAATTTCGGAGTAGTGTCTGGAAGGGCCGACGAAGTCTAAGAATTCTTGTTCGGTCATATCCGTAAACTGGTTTATGCCCATCCAAAAGGTTTCTTGGCCGGCGTTGTAGCGTTTGTTGTGCTCCTCGATCTCCTCCACATTTTTCTTAAAGATGGTGAATCTTTTTTGCTCTTCTAGAGCCGATCTGTACAGCTTGCTATGTTTGGCCTAAAAAGTGTATATTTGTGTCAGTTAGGGTAGAAAAAGAAGATATATTTGGTTTATATACCTTGAAATTCAGCCATTTTTCATGAAGTTCCTCATCAGTTAACGCCTGAGCGTAGAGGATTACTGCCACTATGAGCACTATTGTCTTCATTTTCTATATCTGAAAGGAGATCATGAACAATTAAAGTATGCCATAGTTCGGGTTTTTGGGTAGATATTTTTGTAAAACATTTCCAAGTTTCCATTTGTAAAATATTTCCAAATTAAAAAAGATTTAGATTTATGTTTTCTAGGATCAAAAATAATTTTAGAGATACATGGAGTCAAAAGAAAAATTACAAAAAAGCGCTTTATACGTCAGCTCTACCGGATGCAAGGTTATTTTAGATGAAATAGAGAACATTGGAAGCATTAAAAGATTATATTATTAAATGAGAGAAAGTGAAAAATGTTCTTGATTTTTTTTTGGTGAAATGGACTGCTCCTTGGTTATGTTTAAAAATAAAAATACAAATCTTGTCCCCTGAAACCAAAAAAGATTCTTGGTTTCTTGGTTTTAGGGGACAAACTATTTTAATTTTTCCTGATGTTCAGCAAGAATTTGCCATACATAAGCACTTGTTGGAAGGAAAGGCTTGTTCTATGGAAAGGTTTGCACCATGCGATGCCTAAAATAAGTTCAAGCAAAGTAAGCTTGTTTGTTCCAAGCGAAAATTAGACAAAGTAAAACTTGTCGATTATTGCAGATTTACCCTACATTAAAAAAGTAAAATCTGTCTATGAATACTTAAAATAAGTAAACGTCAGCGGAAAAATTAATGCTTTAAAATCGGTGCGTTAACAGGTATTTGGGACAAAAGAACTGATGACGAATTTAAATTGCTTGCTTATTACTGTCACAGCAGAAAAGCTGTACCAAATAAAATCATCTCGCAATTCACGAGTTTTGTTTTCGTGCACCATAAACATGGTCGATATACTTCTTTCCGGTTTGGACGGCGTTACAAACTACGAAAAGGGTTTGACGTTTCTTTCACAATTATAGGAAGTTTTCTTCAGGAACAAGAAAAAATCACTTTCAAGAAAGAAGAGCACAGTTAACTTAGAACCATACTCTTCCGATATAAAGAAGAATGGATTCAAAGATTTAAAACTTACTATACCCAACTTAAAAACTCAAAAAAACCCTCTTTGGTCTTTAGAAATGTCAAAAAAATTACTCATTATGAGCTACTTGATGACTTTTTTTAAACATAAAGAAGGAAGATCAGGTAGAAATCCAAATTATATCCAAACAGTTTAAAAGAACTTACCTCTGCTTTAGTTTCAGCCATAGACTGATGTCCTACCGTTCGTACTAAATTCAATTTATACCAATTTTTCATGGTACTTTGTCCTTTTTTGTTGTTTTTTTGTATTATCTGATAATAGTTATTTACGAAACTAAAATGAGTTGAAAAACTATTGTTATTTTACTATAAACAATTCTTAAGTAGGATTGCAAAATATTACATTGTTTGCCTTCAATTATCAATTCTAGCAAAATTTTCCAGAACTTGGTACAAAATAAGTTGTTTTGACACTTTCGTATCTTTAAACTAATTTCTATGATTTGTCACAAGGCTTGGACTGGGCCAAGAAACTTCTACAACCAAAGAAAGTGATCATTGGAATCCTAACAACCTCTAACCAGATTGAATCCTTTTGATGGGTTAAAGGTGGTTTTTTTCATAGTACCTTTTGTTTTGGTTAATATACTTTCTTGTTCACTTGGCGTGCAACATGTAGAAGTTTAGAACGAAAAATTTGGGAAAAATGGAAAAATGTGTTAAAACATAAATTTAGAGCTTACAACTTTTTTAATTTTTCTGCAAAATTCTCCTCACATGTTGCACACTAAATTAAATCAGGCTCAAGCTTTTATAGATACAATAAAAAAGATAATTGTGGTTTAAAAAACCAGACTTCCCCTATATAGTTCATGCCTAAAAAAAACCAAACTAAGCTGTCCCAGAATTTTTTTCAATAATTGCCAGTTTGCAAAATTGTGCATGATTTTCCGTAATTTTTTATCATTATGAAGGTCTAATTTTGGTGCAAGATAATTCAGCTGCAAAAACTTAATATTTCTTAAATTTCCTGAAATTGTTATTTTGGAAAGCAAGATTTAAACACTCGGAAAGATAACCGGATGACATTTGCTTTACAATTTGCGAAATTCTGACAAAAAAACTGCAGCAACCTCAAGCCGTCTCCGCTTGCGTATTATGAACTACAACATGTGCAACAACATTGAGTTTGGAGTTATATAAAAATTATTTCCGTTTCATGGAGGTTTCCTTTCCGTTATATATATAGGTTCCTGTACAAGTTGGAAAACCGTCTAAACCAGAATAAAATGTCGAACTCATTGCTTATATAGGTTTGATTCTATTAGAATGAAACGATTTTAACGATTCGAAGGTTTCTAAGAAATACTGATGATTCTAACCATAATTTTTATAACTTAAGTCACCACATAATCTGACCAATAAGAGACCAAAGCAACTAATAAAATTAGAAAATCACTTAAAAAAATTAATGAATTTAAAATCTGAGAGATTCAAAAGATTTCCAGGCAATTTAAATTTCATAAATATTTCGTTTCAAAGAAAGAACCTAGAGGTTGACCTATAGCTCACTGGATTCGTTTTTAAGAAAACAACATGGGGTGTTGTCATAGGCACTATATACTTTTGATCTAAGAGACTTTATTTAACATGACACAACATGAACTACAAATACTTCTATTTCAATAGTCGTAAGTAGATTACAAAAGAGGATAACAAGCCATTGAGGCAATTCCACAGTGATTACTTCCACGAAACATCTTAATATACCCCTTAAGTCCCCATCGCGGTCCCCAAGAATTCTTCACAATCCAGTAATCCACTCCATTCTCTCTCCCATACCCTATGGCCAAAACTCCGTGATTTAACCAAACTGAACTACATGAGGGGTCATAGAATACTCCCCCGGTGTAAAACTGGAAGTTACCCGTGACGCATATAGCGACGGATACAGGACCTTGGGCTACGGCAATTTGAAGGTCTCTGTCCTTTTTGGTTTTGATTTCCACGTAGCCGGTGATGTTGAGGACGTTTTGGCTGCTCTTGTACCTGCAGTAGCCGTTGTGTGCGGTATAGGGATAGTTTTCCTCGGTGGTAATACCCTCATGTTGGATGTAAGCGAAGGCAGAAGTCATGAGACCACCAGCGCAGCCCATGTTGCCATAGGGACCACTACAGTCGACTAGGTTTTGCTCGCTGAGCGGTATGAGTTTTCCGGTTTTGATCTTGTTTCTGCCCTCCAAGGAACCAATCTAAAATAGACATTTGGAATACTATAATTGATTATGGCACTTTATGGTATTTGGAAAGAGCAAAGATGACTTACGAGGTGTGCAATAAAGAGTTCTTTAATAAAATCACAAAAAAATACTATGTTATAAATATTGAAGAAAGTTTTGTAAATGAAAGTACTACTAGTTATCCCTCAAAGCTAAATATTTTGGCAAAGGATCTTAGATACTATACATATTTTTCAGGATAAGAATTAATTGGTGAAAACTAGTTAAATGACTCAAGGTCCCAATGATAAACCGAAGGCCTTTTTAACAATTTCTAGTTTTACAACTCGACTTAAGATTGAAGATATACCTTTTTGAAGATTAAATTCCATCTGGGAACTATTTAAATAGCTCAAGTTCCAATGAGGGATAAAAGTCTTTATCCGGGACTCTGCAATTTTCAAAAGTAACTTAAGATTTAAGAGATGTTTTGTTTTCAGGAAAATATTTACTAGTGGAGGCAAAGTGTGCAAATGATTCAAAATCGTCTTTAGAATAGGAGCAAATTAGTTAAATGGCGGGAATACGTAAGCGTCTTTATTTAAGATTTTTTGGCTTCTAAACGTGTTTTAAACTTTAATACGAACTATTTAGATAGGGTATAAATCATAAGAGATAAAGAAATTCAGGAGGGGATCCTATATCGAAAACTAGCACAGTTTTTCCTTAGCTTCTATTGGAGTTATGGTCATTTAAAGCTGCAGGTAAAAAAAGTTTTTAATTGTTTAACAAGAACAAAATAAATGTATGAAAATAAAGATCACAATTGCCATTTTCTCTTTCTTTTTCGTACTGCATAACATTTATAACAAACACAACCGGTCATTGAGTTTTAGAATCATCATTTTATAGATCAACAAGCTGCAAACATAACAAAAATAATTTGCACCTATTCTTGCAGTACTTACGGCACTAAAGCTCCAGCACGATCCACAATTTCTTTGATTCTTCACTTGAGTGACAGCTCCATGCGTCCTCCAGTCAATTTAGTCGGGTATTTCCCCCCCAGTAACGAAACCTTCCAGCTCTAAGGGGCTGCCATCACTTTCATCGTAATAATTAGTACGTCCTACGAAGTCAAGAAATTCCTCTTCTGTCATATCAGCGAAAGCGGTTACGCCTTTTTCATAGGTCGCTTCTCCACTTTGAAAAAGGCTATTATGATGTTCGATTTGGTGCAAGTTGTTTTTGAAGATGGAGAACCTCCTGCGCTGCTCTAAGGCTGATCTGTAAAGCTTTGTTGTGTCCAATCTAAAATCAAATTTCACTATCACTTTATAGGAAGTTATTTGGCAATAATTAAAAAAGTAAATAGTTGAGAGACAGTTTCCATACATTACCTTGAATTAAGCCCATCCTTTGTGAATCTCTTTTTCGTCTAACCCAAAAGTGAAAACAATAGTGATCAGTAGAAAAAATGGGAGCTCCATCTTCGATGTGTTTTGATTGAAGCTGCTGCTGCATTATATTTATGAGTTTATTGTCACGTTGTGTGCACGAGAAATTATGCAAAATTGCACATAGGGAGAACGGATGAGGCACAGTGCAAATAAAATGGAATAAAAACATTTCCAGATGGCTTATCAATGCGACGATTTTGAAATCGTATAAAGTAAAAATATCGCCGTTTTATAATAAGCGATTTAACATAATTTGAATTACTTCTGCGGTCTTTCAATCACAGTAAATTTCTTTATAAATTAAAAGTTAATTTATTGATTTTTAGAACTACAACAAATATTCTCGATGAATTAATTATTCAATGGAACTTTCATGGTTTAGTTTTAAATGTGTCTTACAAGATTTCTGTCAGAATTTTTGTAGTTTGAGATAAAATAATATATCATTAATAAAAAATGAAAAAAAAAACACTTCACACTTATTCTAGTTTGTCAAAGATATGCCAATATTGAATTATTAGTATTATTATTTTTTTAGGTGAGTTTGCTATTAGTACACATAAAAGAATATGTTCTCAGATAAGTAAGTTTTCTTAAAATATTTTCATAAAATTTTAGGTAAAAAAATACGTAATCAAAAACTTGAAATTATTTTTAGCGGATAAAACAAAGTTTATAAAAATGGTACTAGAAACTGAATTCAAGTAGAAATTTTTAGACAATATTTTAACCAAATTTTTGTAATTTTAGACAGTAAACCGCCACTAAAGCATAAAATACGGTAATAAGTAAGCAAAGCCAAAGAAGAATATTTGCAGCTCACTTTTTTTTCAAAATAATCGTAATTTGAAGTGGTAACTTAAAATTTCTGAAATGAGTAAGAAATATGGCACAAAAAGAAATAAGTTTTATTTTGTTTTTGAAGGGCATATTTAAAATTTTGGGTATTTACTTAGTCACAGAAGATTTTTTTTCAAACGAATTTTTTTTCAAGTAAATTAAAACTCAGTAAAAAACACAACAAAACGAGTGAAGGGAGACAAAAAAGGATTTTTGGAACATATTTTATATAATTAACTTTTGCAAATCAAACCTAAAATCTAAGAAGGATTAAAGTATTTTACAAATTGAAATGAAAAAGATTATTCCACTAGCGTTTTACTAAAAAAAATTTTTCGTAATTTGAGAAGACGATTTAAGCCTCTTAAAAATACACAAAAAAGTAAGCTAAGAAAGGAGGTGATTATTTTTTTAATTTAAACCTATTAACTAAGCTTTATTGCTTATTCAGAAAAGCTGAAAAGAAAATCCTGCTCTTTTCATCTAACTTATTTACCGACATTTTTGGAATTTGATTTCGTAACACTAAACTTATCAAAGATATAAAATTTATTTATTGACGAACGAACTGGTTCTTTTTTTGAAAATTGATATAGAAATATTGCCCCTCAAACCTAGAAAAATTAAAAAACACAACAGCAGTTGCTTTAACCCTCTTTGATAGCGAAGCTATCATCTTCAGAGAGGTACCTAATATTTTTTGGTTTTTAGGGGACAAAATTTGCATATTAAAGATCTAATAACACAGAAAGAGCAACGATTTTTATCAGGAAAATGTTGGTGAGGTTCGTGATGTCATATAGAAAATTGAAACTTTTTAAAAGGGATCAGAAAGATGAAACAAGAAAATAATATTTTGGGTCATATTTTTATTTAAATTTTTACAATGTGTGATAGTAAAAGAAAATATTGTTTATTCAGAAAAACCAATTAAAGCAGAATGTTATTTAAAAAAAGGTAATTTAAAATATATGAAAGTGTTGGAAACACACTAGAAGCTAATTCTGTGAGAAAAATTTTTGTGACAAATTTTATAATGTCACTAAGAAGGTTAAAACTTTCAAGAAGGACACAAACGATAAAACAAGAATCATTTAGAGAGAGATTATTTTCTAAATTTTTGTAATTTGAAGTAACAAAAGGTTTATTGCTTATTCAGAAAAACTGACTTAAGCAGAATGCTTCTTTAACCAAGTTTTCTATTGACATTTTTGTAATTTGAGGTTGTAACATAAAACTTAACTGACTAAAAAAGCGAATTCTATCAGGAAAATGTTTGGTGCGAAATTTACTAATGTCACTTAGAAAATGGAAACTTTCTAGGGCACGAAAACTGAAACAAGCAAAAATTTTGCAAGCGAAATTTTTATTTAAAATTTTTCAATTTGGCGTAGTAAAGAAAATTCATTGCTTATTCATAAAAATAAGTTATAAGGAATATATTTTTTTTCTAGTTAAGTTTTCTACCAACATCTCTGTAATTTGAGTTCGTAGCTAAAACTTACCAAATTATTTGAAACACTGCAAATTTTCTATTAAATTGGTTTTTTCAATTTGGGTCCGTATTTTGCAAATTAATTATTGGTGGATTCAATCACTGAAGTAAAGACACATTCTTTTAAATTTAATGCCAGTCATACAATTTAAACTTCCTCAAAGCAACGAAAAATGGAGCTAAAAAAGAATCTTTTCTCTTTAAGATGTTTTTGTAGAAAAGTTTTCTCTCCAAGTTTTTTGTAATTTTAGCTTTACAACTTATCAAAGTCTAGGAAAGGACAACATGAAAAAAAGATTGGACAATTGTGGGGACAGCTGACAAAAGTAAAAACTAAAAACTATCATTAACAAGTTTTTTAAATTTTTTCACTTAAAAAAAACTTTTAAATATGTTAAAGTTAAAATTTCCTAAAAGTTAGTTAGTAGAACGATATCTAAAAATTCACATTGACTCTGGAACATATATTTTAATGTTGTTAAATTTCTATGGTAACTTTTGTAATTTGAGAAATTTGGGATTTACCTAGGGAAACTTAGTTAAGAAATCTTTATCCTCAAGCAACAAATTGAACCCCTTTGGTGAGAATTTTTTTTTAAATTATCAAATTGAAGCTTCTTAAAAGCATACATAAGTGAGCCAAGAAAGTATATTTTCAGAAGTTTGTTTTTAGATGTTTGAAACTTGGGTTAATCGTTTAAAAATTTTTATTTATTAATTATGCAAATAAATGAATTGAGGAAGCATTTGTTAAAAGGCAGGCTTTCTATTTCAATTGTTGAAATTTGGCCTCATAATTTTCAAAGCTTCAGATCACTCAGCTTCTTCAAAAAATGCAGCCTAAAATGGTAATGTTTAAAATAATAATAATATATAATGCTCGGATTGTCAGCAAGGATATTTTGAACAAATTTCCCATCAAAATTGTTGTAATTGGAGTTTTAACAAAGCATTAAGAGTATATTCTCATAAAATTAGTGTGAGGCATTAAAGAACTGAACCAAAAAAAGATTATTCTCAAAAGAGTTTTTTAAAACAATTTCGAAAAAGTATTTGTGTTGCAACTATTTGAAAGCATTTACATGAGACAAGAAAGGATCTTTTCGGGCGAGAATCTTAGCCAACATAAACTTTTATTTGAGCCGATAAGCTGAAATTTATTACTTACTTTTCTATTAAAAATTATAATTTGCGCTCATATATTGAAAAATTTATTAATATGTTAAATAAAAAATTCTTTCAACTATGTCAAAAAGTATCTTTTTATGCGAGGTTTCTATCTATCTTAATGACAAAATCAAAATTTACTTTTCAGCCGAAAAAAATGAGTTGACAAGGATATTTTAGGCAAGTTTACCATCAAAAGACAATTTAAATTCATTTGAAATTAAAAATTATTCAAATTAGGTGTTAGGATCTTTTGTTGGGGTCTTTCTATGTGGCCTACATATATTTCCTTGCAAGTAAACATTGATAAATTTGCAAATTAGACGACAATCTGTGATTATTATTGCGAAATTCTGCGTAACAATCTGATAATTACAAGTTGTTAAAAAGGAAAATATTTTTCCTAAAAATTATCTTATCTCGAGGTTGATATTCTATATAACGATAAAAAAAATACGGTTTAATTTTAGATTAGAAGATCTTTTCATCTGGTGCAGATTTTCACAGAATTCGTTGTAATGTTGTAATGTGATGGCTTAGTAAAATGGATTTTTCCATATTATTTTGTAAGCCTTAGATTTCGTCGATCGTTAAATTCAACAAATGAAATTTTTGATAATATATTTATATTACTTATTCCTTATTATTATAAGAAATGTTGAATACAGAAGAAAATATTTCACAAAATTTGGAATATAAAGAGACTTAGAAAGTTTATGTTTGCAGCGAGAAAATTTTTTAAAACTCGAAATGAAAACCTTTTAAATTTTGGAAGCTTTTATTCCTGCAGAAATGTTTTTCCAAAATCTTTTGATGGGTGAATGCTTCTGCATGATTTCGGTTTGAATTGAGTTGAATTATTTAAAATTCTAAACAAATTTGATTCAGGGGATCTTTTGTCTATGATTTCGGGTGAAATTCAAAACTTATTGTGCAGCTAAACTTGGAACAGAATTCTGGTTATGAGATTCTTAATTATGTCTTTGAAATTCTCTGATCAGCAGAGTGTTCCTCGACAATTGTAACTTACCTATCCTCATTCAAAACGGCGATTCATCCCCAACATTTTTTATTTTCCTATCTCACTCGCAGGGCTCCAAGTGTATAATTTGCGAGTGAATTGTACTAAAAAATGTTATGATTTTAAGCAAATATAATTCAACGAAGTTCATACTATTTTGTGTTTAAGCGAATTGTTTTGTGAATCTTTATAAGAATCTGATTTGAAAGATTGAGATAATATCAAATTTAATTGATTTAATTTTGTAAACATATTTCTTTAATTCCTCATGAATTTGATGATACTCGACGATTTTGTGAGACATAGATCTGCTTTATGTGATGTCTAAATATATTCTTTTTATTCAAGTTTCTTCGAACACCTATAAAATTGACATCGATAAGTTGTAATTTTACTTTTACAAGCTTTCAGAGTCAAAATTTATCAATTAATTTATGTTGAATTTAGGATAAACCCTGTTTGTTTTAATTTTTATGTTAAACATGAATTTTAAAAAATATTGCTTTTGGACACGATCATTTCCAAACTTTCGTAAAATTAAAATAATATGGTGAATTTCATCTATAAGTTGATTAAATTGAAGATAGAAAATATGTTTTTTAGTTTTCAGAAAAACTTCAAAAATACCTTTTATGTGTAATTACAACATTGTTTTAAAATCGAAGTTCATGAAAAAAAAATACTTACAAACATTTGATAAAATATAATTATCAAAATATTTTAAATAGAGAAATTCGACTGAACATCCTAAATAAATGTAACACCTTTTCAATTTGATTGTCTTGAAAAAATAACATAAGATTTGTTGAGATTATATATTTTTAAATGTTAATAGAAGAAGTTTTTTTAATTATTTTTTTGTTTCTCTCATATTTTCTCTGTAATACCCAAATTATTTAAAACTTAGCTTACTGTGGAGAGAATCAAATTAAGTAATTTGATTTTGAAACATACAGTCCAAAGTTTAGTTCAGTGCTTTATTGAAACAGAAATTATAACAAATCAGTCGAAATAAAATTTATCAGCTTTAAAATTTGGTTCTTGAAATTAATTGATTGGTAATTGATAACTAAGATAACGGTATATTTAAAAAATTTAACTATTTATAGAGAATCACGTGAGCTAAAAATAAATAAAAATAAGTATATTTGTGTGCGTACTCTTATCTGATCAATTTTTGCTTTAATTATTTTAAATTCCACTAATACTTTAGCAGATAAAATCACATATATTTTTATTTTTAGAGGGTTTATAAGAAGGTTATTAGCAAGGAATTGGAATTACTCCCTTCCTATTTGTTAATTTATTGTGAAGCGCCTTTAAAAAATAAGAAATGATTGCGATTGATTTAATTTCAATTGTGTGATGGTTGAAATAATTGATCGATTTAGTTTTTGTTTCAATCGTGACTAAAAATTTTTACTAGACCTTGATAAAAAAGTTAACAGCAAATATTCAACATTTACAAAAAAATCTAGTTAAATTCCGAAATTTTAGGAATAAAATATATTTTGTGGTGTGAGTTTTAAAAAACCTAAAATTTATTAAAACAAATCTTAATTGTAAATGAGAAGATCTTTATAGATAATTATTTAACATTTAAACGTTAATCTCGACTTTTTTAACGTCAACATTTCGACGAAAGAAGATTACAATTTCTACGAAACGTCTCATTTACAATTGGTATTTTAAAAAAAATTTTAATGATTGAAATTAAAACCCCGCAATTATGCAAAAAAAAAATTTAAATTTCGGAAAGAACATCAAAGAAAAAATTAAAATCAAACCCCTTTTGAGTATAGATTATAAATTTTTAACCTAAGGTGGAAATTTCCGTTGTCAGAGGCAGTAACACACCAAGTGTCACTGGGACAAATGAAAGCTTTATTTCTAGAAACTACTTATCCTCTTATCAATAACTTAATAAGACTTTTCAATAGTTCTTCAGTGATGACCCCAAAAAACTTGTCTTGATATGTCAGCTTCAGCGCACTTCTCATAGTTTTACCATCGTTATATGGAAGAGTAAAAAAAAACAAGATCTATGAATCAAAAAGAAAAAACTTTTCCTTAAATGGCTCTTTCCTGAGAACCAACAGAAATTACGCCTTATTCTGTTGCCGTATACTTGAGAGTAACCTGATCTAAAATATGTATCCATAAAATTTATAAAATCTGTAATTTCTAAGTTTGATTTTTCCCTTAATAAAAGTTATTCTTTAATAAACATTACACTATTTGATCAATCTTTATCAAAACCCATACGGTTTATATCTTAGAAACTAAACAAGAAAGAAGAACCTAACCATATACTGACACACAAACCAACAGCATACGTGGAAGGCAGTGTGGTCCAGTGCTGCCAACCCTCAAACACATTAACTTCTAAAGTTAAGGTCAAAAACCCCTCAAATCGTAACAAGAACTTGGAAATACCCCTAAAAAATATTACCTTTTGTAATATCCTTCTTTTATAAATTAATTATTTCCAAAATAATACCATTTTCTTTAATAGGATTAGAGTTCAGATTTCTTTCAAATTCCGAAGCAGCTTTCGACAGCTTTTTGTTCAAACAAAACAAAACAAACTGTTCATTAAACATCGGCTTTGATTTGCTTTAGCGAATTTATTTTTGGTCGTCAAATATTATTTTCAAGCACTGTGGTTAATTTTCGGCCGATCGACCTTTTTTTTTGTCGTCAAGATTTTAAGTTGGGGCATTTTCATGTATACTGTCACGTTTTTAAGTTTTAGTAATCTGATAGCCCTAGGATGCTTCCTTCGAGGGTGCAGATTAAATAATATCAAATCCAAATTTTGGGCAAATGAATCAAATGTGAACTAGTATCTAAAGAACAAATCTTTTTAAATAAAAGAATTAAATGAATCGATGTACCTAAAAGAAGTGAATAGCCCACCTCTAGTGACCACAGATTAGTTGAATTATATTTAAAAATCCTACGTTCGGTTAACATTGGGGACATCTTTTGTTTTTTTTTTATTAAACTCTGCATTCTTAGTAACGAAAAATTATACTAGATGTCCTTAAGTGGTTAAGTCAACAAATAAATTTGATTGGCTAGATTGGTTTATGCCAGGGTCTATACTTGTAGATTAAGAAGTCCCTAAAAATATAAAGCCCATAAAAAATCCCATCTCATTTATTTGCCCCTAAATTTGGGGGAAAACCACAAAGTTAAGAACGCTGAGTGACCAGCAATGTACTTTAGCCCACTATTATTACATCGAGTACTCATTTCACCGCAAAGGCTGAGTCGACCTTGGAAACTAGAGCAAGCCGCCAGCAGGAAACGAATTCCAGCTCTCTTGGATTGTAGTCCAGCTCCGATACAACTCGACCACGGTCCTTGTGTTTGCCGTTTTTCATTGTTAAGTTTTTGAATTAATACCAATTTTAAAATGTAACAAATTGTCCAGAGAATAGGATCCTCCATCAAAAATGATATATTAGAATTTATTTGATGCAAAATTGTCTGAGATATCTATTTTTATGGAGATAAGTCGAGTTTTTGACATTTCATAGGTGGTGTACAGGTTCGAGATAAATGTGTTAATTTCTAGAAATACTTAAAACTTCCAACTTGCAATCTAAGTTTTAGGATAAAAGATAGAAATTCAAGGCATTCGTTTTAAAAAAGGGGTTGATACTTCACAGTTACTAAAAAGATTACTATCTTATTTCTTTGATAATTTCTATAAGACATTTTTTCCATAAAAAGTCTATATTTAAAAGTTGGAATTTTATATCAACACTATTGGAAAAACCAATTTTTGGGTTTAATGTTACCCTTTCAATTATCGAATTTAAATCGCAATTTTTAAAGAACAATCGAAATTAAAAGTTTCTTAAAAAAGTCAAAAAACAATATATTGAAGTGTGAATTATCATAGAAAGTTTAACTTGCGAAACCAAGACAGGCCACAATGTATATTAAAAAACAGTAACCGTTTGGTTTAATTTGTCAGTCGATTGAAAATATCAGTGATTATGTCCAACAATTAACTAGGGAAATGGATTGAAAAAGTTATTTATATATGCAGATGAATTTATTATATTATTTATATCGTTAGAAAAAGAAGCGCAATAACTTTTTCGTGCAACTGAAAACAAAGATTTGTCTATTTAAGACAAATTCACAAATTTTTCTTGGCTGTCGATAATTATTGCGAATTCAAAGAGTATAAATTATCAATTATATTGGGGAATGTGTTGTTATGATAAAATTTAGCAAACGGAAGTTAGATCTTATTTCAGCAAAATAATCAATGTTCAGAGTTTCCTAGGTTTTTCTCAATTTTCCTAAGCTTGTACATTCACCTAAATTATCAGAAATGTTTATTTTTTTGCATCTAAAATGAAATTTCATAATTTAAGTTTCAATTAAATGTAAGTTTTTATATTTTTTGTCAATAGAGTTTTATTTGTAAGAATCGGTTTTCATTCTTCCTAATTTATTTTCCTTTACCTGACAAAAGATGAGGTAGAGGCAAAGAAATTATATTAAAATTTATATTATATTACTCTGACATTACCAACAATGAATTTTCAAAAATTCTGCTTCAAAAGTAGGACTTTTTTTCGATTTTTACACATTTAATTCCAAAATTCGACCCTCAATTTCAAATTATGACTCAAACTTGGGACAAATATTTTTGGCAGTTTTCTCTACCTTACTCAATGATTTTTGACCTATTTTTAAAAATTGTCGATGAGCTGAACTCCCAACATTTTAAGCATTTTTGAAAAGAATTTAAATTCTTGAAATTACAATTTTTGTTCAACATGTTTGTCCCCATTTGAATAATAGAAATTTTCCGAAACAACGATGAAGAAAAATATGTTTCCATATAAAGAAAAAGGGCCAATGTAGGTGTTAACTGTTTCTCGTAATTAAAATTAGTTAAATCCGATATTGTCGCCGATTGTTTAAAGAATAAGATAGTTTGCACATTTCAATTTTAAAAGTTAAAAATGAAAGTCAAAAATTTGGCTTTTAAAATCGAAATATCCAAATTACCTTATTGTTAAAAAATAATGGTCAAAATTTCTAAGTAAATGTTGAAATTTTTAATTAAGTATCGAAATTTAGAAAAAAATTGTATATAGTTAACAGTTTTGAGTACAAATGTTAAATGAAAATTCGAAATTGAAAGTAGCTTACTTTTGTAAATGCTGTTAATTTCTGCTTATTATAATATAAGTTTAAAAATATTTTTCTCTTCTCTACTACAATTCATATGTTAAGGAAAAGAAACACGATTGTTAGATGTTTCTGATAATCATTTGCCTTTAATATGAAACTATAATAAAATTATTTAGTCACCTAATTATATAAAATGTAACCAAGTTTAATTACTAAATTTTAAAAAGTAAACAGTTTGGAAAAGTTTTGGTGAAACGGACTGGTCCTTGAAATACAGATATTAACATACTATCTCTCTGAAGATGATAGCTTGGCTATCCAAACGTGTTAGAGCAACCTTTGTTGTGTCTTTTAATCTTTCTTGGTTTCAGGGGACAGGATTTGTATTTCAATTTTTTCACGAAAAAAATATCAAAGTTTTTAATGTCTGTAAACATTTGTTATAATTTATGTAAGTGTATAAAAAATTTGAGGAAAATAGCAGGAAAATTTAGGCAACTCTTTAAACATTGATTATTAGCGATGTATTTTAAACTAAAATTTAGGTTCCAGATTTGATCAGAAGAGCATATATTCCAATAATTTTACTCACTGGATTCGAAATACATAATTGCGGACAGTTGATTAAAAACTTTCCAATTTGTTTAAAATAGGCAAATCGCAAACATTTGGTTTCAGTTGTACCAAATATACAGGATGGACCATAAGTAATTGTACATAGAGCAAGCGTATATATTTCGTATAAAAATAACGTGATTTAGCCACATTTACCTTATACCAAAAGTTGATATTAACAGAGATACAGGGTGCCAAAGTTGAAAAAAATTGTGATTTTTTTCGCATAACTGATAAACACATTTTACTATAGACATGAAATTTGGCATAGGGGGGTTTCTTTGGTCAAGAAATTCTTATTTGTTAACAGATTGTCAGTAACTCATAGGGGGCGCCACTTTCGCTACCTTGTATTATTCTAAAGCATCATTAATTTTTTGTGCCTTCATGTACATTTATTTTCAACAGATATTTTTATTTACCTACATTTTTTACGTAAAAAAGGTATATTTTCTAAATGTAGATACAAGCAACCGTTTTCAAGATATTTGCCTTTAAAATTTGCTGTACGTTTATTTTAACTTATGTAAATGTGAATTTTTCTCAGTATGTTTCAAAATAAAAGTAATAAAACTGACTCTAAAATAGTTTATGTCAAATATTACTCTACTGACATTATTATGACACATATTTTTTAAATTTCTAAAGCTAATTTAAATAAAATACCAAAACAAAATTTATTTTCAAAAATAAGTATGTGGGAAATGAACCTTTTCAGGTAAAGGGATTGTAAGCAATTAAAAATCTGGCTGTCTTTTATTGAAATTTATCTCCAAATATCTGCTTTGACCACCCAGACTATTAAAATTTTTTTGTGTGGACTCAGAGATCATATTTCACATCTCTATGTTAGAAAATAAATTACGTCTTACTTTTTTGGATTTTCTTTGCTGAGATTTTCAAATTTTAGGTAATAATAATATCAGCAAAGTAATATTTGACATAAATTAGTTTTAAAGCTGTCTTAGGATTACTTTTTTTTTAAGCCTACTTCGACAATTTAATATCTTAGTAATTTAAAACCAAGGCACGTCAAGCTTTAAAGGCAAATATCTTGGAAACGATTGCTCGTATCAACTTTGAGAAAGTACGTGGGTGCACAAAAAAGTTATGATGATTTAGAATTATGCAGGTTAGCGCAGGTAGCGTCTCCTATAAGCTATTGGTAATATGTTAGCAAATTAAAGTTTGTCGACATAAGAAACCTCCTTTGGCGTATATTACAATTTATTCCATAATTGTACGAAAAAATCGAAATATTTTTTTTTTCAACTTTGACACTCTAAATCTCTGTTAATATCAACTTTTGATATAAGATAAATGTAGCTAAATCACATTATTTCTATTCAAAAAATCCACCATTGCTCTGTGTACAATTACTTATGGTCCACCCTGTATATGTATATCTAGCCAATCAGCATTATATTGTTAGAAAAGAGCCGATTATAATGGTTTCGTTATCGGATGTTTGTGTTGCTAGAGCCGCCGCCGGTCGCCTGAATTGAAGAGAACAACAACGTTATCGTTGAAGCGTACTTTTGGAACCTTTTTTGCAAGCAGATTAAAAAGTTGATGTTGTCATTCAATTCGAGGCTCTCGGATAACACGCCGCTCATATGTTATTTGGCGATATTTCATTAGTTATTGAAGCGAAATATAATTTGATATCGGTACGCTTGTATTTTCTTTTATATTTCTAACATCAGAAGTGGGATCGTACTGACGCCGCATTTGTGGATTATTGCCCATTGTGCAGGGCATTATTTTGTGTCGATTTAATAAACAATAAACTGAACGGTTGCCTGAATTTGGATTACATTTTAACCATGGCATCATCCGAGAATGTGAGTGACCCGACTCAAGTGCTTATAAGTGAATTAGTGAAAGCTTTGCAATCTCAGCGTTCCAATGAAAACGTCGACTTACCATTTTTCCGGCCCGAAGTGAACGAATCCGCCAAATGGTGATGCAAAAAGATGGTTCGAACAATGGGATCCAGAAATTCGAGACAGGACCACTTTTTGCAAAGACTTTCTCGAATTATTTCCTGCTAAAAGAAATGTAGGCCGTTTGTTTGATGACACAGCAAGATTTAATAGTTCGCGCGTAAACACGTTTGAAACGTACGTTCATGAAAAACTAACCAAGTTAAAAAGTTTACGGGCGAAGCGGTCAGAAAGCGATTTAGTCGAACTCATTGTGCACGGTATTTCTGAGCTCGATGTTCGTAATGCCGCGACGAACGCCAATTGTCAAAGCGTTTCTGAACTTATTGTGTTTTTGTCATCGTTTGTAAAACCATTAGTAAGAGTATTCAAGATATGCCTAATAAAATACATGATATTTCGATTCGTTAACGAAAGTTTTTCGCCGGCGAGAGACAATTAAACAGTCCGGGAAAATCGAATCAGCAATGTTTTCAGTGTGGTAAATTAGGGCATGTCAGAGCAGGCTGTCGAGTGAAGGGATCCAAATTTCTTCCAGATGCTCCGTCATTATCGGGAAGCAACCAATTGGGTGAGTCATCCTCTCGGCAATTGTCATCTGCTGTCACCTCGCAAGGGCAAGGTGATGTATGCTCGTTCTGTGCTGAACCAGGCCATAATATTTCGAACTGTCTTGCCAAAGCTGCGATTGACAAACGCAGCATCAGTTTTTGCTCTGCATTAAGGCCATTTGGAGCCGCTAAGATTTGCATAGATGGACATCCATTTTGGGGACTTGTCGACACCTGCGCAGATGACGGAACTGAAAATTTACAATGGTACGTTCCAAGACAGAGTCGTTTGGGAAACTTTGAGGATTTTCCACTACGAGCAATGCCATGTAGGAATTGAGAAAACTTGTGAATCAATAGCCGAACACTTCTGATTCCCTCGTATGAGAAATTTTGTAAAACGCTACAACAAACATTGTGTGGTGTGTGCAGTAAAGAAAACAAGGACATGTCCCTTACAAGGATTTATAAATCTCATAGAAAAACCCACTGATCCCTTCGATACATTGCATATGGATTGTCTAGGGCCCCTTCCTCTTTCATCTGATGGTCACGAGCACATACTGGTAATAGTAGATGCATTTACCAAATATTGCATTCTTTTGCCCATGAAGTCGGTCACAACTTCCGAGACTCGTGAGAAGCTTCAAAATGTATTAGCCTTGTTTGGTACACCAAAAAGAATAATTATGGATGCTGGGACATCTTTCAAGAACACGACATTTCCGAAATATTTGAGTGAGTGGAAAATTGAGTATCATTTCGTCACGCCGGATATACACCGTGGTAATGGCTAGGTTGAGAGATACATGAGAACAATAAGAAATCTTTTGAGAATCGAGACAAGAGTTTAGTCAGAATGGCCAAGTGGACTATGGAAGATTCAGTTAGTTCTGAATACGACAATACAAAAATTTACACAAGCTACACCTTTGCAACTTTTGTTAGGAATCAAGAGCTCGACGCCTTTAATTCAAGCTCTATTGAAGACAGTTAGTTTGAATATGAATCCAGTACGCAGCAGAAAATTAGACAGGCAGCGTGTAGCTGAGAGGTTATCATCAGCGCCTAGTCTAGAAGGCGTTAATCGGAAGCGAAGGGATACTGTCAGTTACTCTGTTGGTGACTTTGTGCTGATGCACCGAGATTCCCAAATGCACATAAGCAAGAGCGATTATGAGTTCTTAGGCCCTTACGAAATTGTTAAATGTTTGGCGCAAAGCCGTTATGATATTAAAAAGGTTGGAACAAATGTAGTCACCAAAGCCGCTAAGGAGCAGTTAAGGCCGTCACAGTGGCCACTAACTTATGATATGAAGAATATTTTAGAGTTTCTGGAAGAGGACGATGATGTAACTCAGAATGTATTAGGTGAGTTACAATGATGAAAATCTTTGTTTGTTTATTTGTTCTCTGTCCCGATAGTGGTAGAGCCAAGTGGATGGCTGCGGTATCCACGATGTTTTTTTTTATGCAATTATTTATTTATTTGGTCTCTGTCCCGATAGTGGTAGAGCCAAGTGGATGGCTGAGGTCTCCACGATGTTTTTTTTTTATACAATTGTTTATTTATTTGGTCTCTGTTCCGATAGTGGTAGAGCCAAGTGGATGGCTGCGGTCTCCACGATGTTTTTTTTTTGTACAATTGTTTGTTTATTTGGTCTCTGTCCCGATAGTGGTAAAGCCAAGTGGATGGCTGCGGTCTCCACGATGTTTTTTTTTATGCAATTGTTTGTTTATTTGTTCTCTGTCCCGATAGTGGTAGAGCCAGGTGGATGGCTGAGGACGCCACCATGGAGAAGACCTTATGGTCAATTTGTTGGGCCAAATTTTTGTTTACAGAATCAACTCGAGAGACATGCGTCGCCGAGATCGTCGCCGAGATCGTCGCCGTTGTCAGTATGGCCGTGTTAGAAAAGAGCCGATTATAATGGTTTCGTTATCGGATGTTTGTGTTGCTAGAGCCGCCGCCGGTCGCCTGAATTGAAGAGGACAACAACGTTATCGCTGAAGCGTACTTTTGGAACCTTTTTTGCAAGCAGATTAAAAAGTTGATGTTGTCATTCAATTCGAGGCTCTCGGATAACACGCCGCTCATATGTTATTTGGCGATATTTCATTAGTTATTGAAGCGAAATATAATTTGATATCGGTACGCTTGTATTTTCTTTTATATTTCTAACAATATCAATGAGTTTATAACATTTAGCTAGTTACGCAATCTTTAATAATTTCAATAGATTGACGAATCTAAACAAAATGTTAGCCATGATATAATATAAGGCTGGTAGTGTAACCCGCTATATCTCACTGTTGCGATAAGTGGCACTAAAATCGGAGACGATTGAAAAGAGAACACCATATGAAGGATAGACAATAAAGGGCTGCCTTGAGTAGATTAAGCAATGATTTTTTATGCAAATATTGATACTTTATGCAATTGTTTCGCAATTTTTCGGTTTTAAATTTATATTTTAATTACAAAATGGGCAAGAGTCGTTTTGTGTCTATGTGCAACAGTGCTTATAAAAGCTGTAAGGAAAAAGTGTCGTTGTTTTAAGTGCCTAAGGACAAAGTTGATGTATGGAGGCAAAAAATCCCGCGAAATGATCGGCTGTTGTAAACTCGAGATTTTGTATGCGAAAAACATTTTAGTCCAGATTTTGTTTTAAAATAAATGAACAATGAACTGTGGAGAGTACGCACTTCTTAATGACCTTAATCAGTTTCCATTAAATGAATATCTTATGCCCAAAATAATTTAAACACAAAATCCTTTTTGTATATTTAAGAAAGGAAAATGATATTAATAGCCAGACGAGCCGTTTGGTTTATCAGGGTCCAGCGTATGTATAGAACATTAGCTATAATTTTTTAAAAAATGTTTATGAAAAAAATGTGTCGGATAAACTTTTTTGGTTAATTATTTGTCACTTTTCAGTGACTTTGATTTTGTTTTCTTAGCTCTTATTTTGTTGCTTTGGTAAATAATTTTTGAGTTCTTAAATAACACCTGTATTTTTTATTTGCTCTTTTGAAAAAATATTAACTTTCTGCATTTGGTAACATCAAATTTATAAGGGTAAGATTCGGAGAATTTCGAGAAAACATAATTTTACTGATTTTATCATTCATTTTTTAATGGTTTTTTAAAGAAATCTAAGTACTAAAATAAAATCGTTACCAAAAACGAACATAGATATACTGGCAAAAATTTCATTTTAATTACTAACACATGTTTAAAAATAGTATTAAATTATTTAATATGAGAATAGGTAAAATTATTAAATTAATATATTTTCTCGAACTTTTTCACTTCTTACCCTGTAAAAATTGTGGTCACCAAATGCAGAAAGATATGCAAATACTAAAAAAGCAAACAAAAAATATAGATGTCATTTGAAATTTCAAAATTCGTTACCATAGCAATGAAATAAAAGCAGTGTAAAAGAAATTAAGGTCACCAAAATAATTAACCAAAAAAAGTTTATTAAAGTATAAAAAAAGTTTATTAAAATATTTTGTTCTAAATTTTTTTTAAAGTTACAGCCAATGTTCCACACAGAGTTACGCCAGTTCTTAAACGTCTTATTCGCTACCCCTCTAAGCCGCCAGTCTCCCGATTACGTGCCACATTTCGCCTTGCGTCGGAGTACCTTACTTATACATTATCATGATGTTAGCGTAATTGAGACAACTACGCATAAAAGTTTAGTTTAGATTGTAACACTAGGTGATTAGATGTTAAATTAGGTAAATCAGTGGTAAGTCTTATTTCTGATTGAAGGCTTGGCTAAAATTTTGAGTTTTACTCTTTTACTACTGCAATTGATAGCTTTTTGTTCAAGGTGGTGGCAACTTTTTTGATATAAAAGTCGATAATATATCCCAACTTATTAAAAAAAAGACCTTTAACACAAATTTCGAGCGACAGGTCATTTCCATCTCCTGCTCTTAGTGTTCCAAAGGCCTAATAGCGTTACCCTTTGCAAATGGATTTTTACAAAGTTTTATTTTCAGTTTAATAACGAAAATTGAAAAAACCTAAAAGCAGTGAGCTTAAACTGGAATGTTTCAGAAAAAACCTCAAATTATTAAAAGAAACTTAAAATGTAGGATACAAATATCCAAAAATTTCAACATTACTGTCGAAATATTCATTTTCATCATGAAATTTCGACTTTGAATTGAAATATACTGTTCTGAACTAGAATATCGTCGCTGCCGTGGAAAATTATTCTATGGGCAATTTTAATGAAAATTTAGTTTTTTAACCATCTGAAGGGAATTATTTGTTTCTTTCTTGTCGAAAAATAACGCAGTGATATAATTTAAAAATTTTTTTTTTAACGTATGATACCTCTTATCAGGCCCGTAACCAGGGAGGGGGTAGGGGGCTGCAGCCCCCCCCCCCGAAATTTGTTGGCTTCACACTAGATAGAACTGAATTTTTCAGATGTGCGACCTTTTTAAAAGTCATTTATAATGGATCATTTTGTTTTCGTACCGAAATGCAAGGGTGTTTTTTTCAAATTTGGCGCCATTTCTTTTTATTAGAGGCCAGATTTTAAGCATAATCAAGCAAGGTAAAAAGGTGAGCAAAATGTTAAATTAGGGAAAAACGAAAAGCTAAGAAGGCACCAAAAAGGTAAAATACTCTAAGGCATTAACAGGCCAAAACTAACATTTAACAAAAAAAAACATTTTAATATCTCAGTCGAAATTAGAAAAAAAAATAGATTTTAGGTTATACTTAGGACATTTAGAAGGAGTATAACCTTTTTAAAATGAAGAAGTTCTTAAAATTTCGAGTTCATTCTCGAATTTTCGCCCTAAACCTTAAAGTGTTTACCTTCAACTCAATCGAATTTTTTTCAAAATTTTGACATTTAAATCTAAGATGTCGCAAGTTTATCAAGCTTAAATTCCCTATTTCGAAAATAAATTCAAATTTTAAGAAGAAATGGAAATTTATACAAGCGATTTTTCGAGATTTAACACCAAATTTTGAGAAAAACTTGTATTTTGTAATAATAGTTTTACAGTTTTGGAATTTAAAAATTTAAATTTCTAATTTGGTTTTTGAATAAAATTTTGAATGTTAGGCCTTTTACTAAAAAATCAAAATATCTTATAGGCCATTATTTTGAGAAGATATTTTTGAATAAGTTATTTTTATGAATTTCTTCTATAATTTTTCTAACATGGCGATTGAACTTTAAAAAAAATGTCTAAAATGTCGATTCTTTTATAAATTTCGAGTTTTACACTAAAACTTGAGCATTTTTAAGTTGAAAAATTCAGGATTTTATTAATAACCTTAACCCATCAGCTTAATTCGAAATTTTTAATTTTTTCAAACAGTTTTAACTTCATAATAAAAAATTTCGAAATTTTTTGTTATGAAGTTGATTTGTGTATATTTCGATTACGATTTCGAAAATTCGACTTTTTTCTCCAAAATTCGAATTCCAAGTGAAAACTTCCAAAATATTATTGAAATTTCTATCTTAGTTATCAAATATCAACTTTAATTAAGAATTTATTTTACTTTTAATCACGACATTTCAACTTTAAATTTATATTTTTAGAAAAACTTGATTTATAAAATTTTTACGACTAGTTTAAAAATGTCAGGATTAAAGTCGAAATTTTGAAAAAAAAAAAATGAGTTTAATGACTTAAGTTTATTTTTCAAAACTTTTACATTAGCACTGGTTTAAAATTCAGACTTTTTCAAAATATTCTAACTTTCTAGACTTTTAATTTATAAAAAATCCCCTGGCCATTTTGAGAAAACACTAAGAGTTTCAGGAAATATCAAAGTTTATTTTTTGAATTTTGTTTTAAGACAAATGTTGAGTGTTATTAGTTTTTGTTAATAGATTTTATCTTTTGCAAATGATAGATTTTTTTTTAGAAAATTTTGACTTCAAACCTTTTTTTTTCAAAAATTATGGCTTCTTTTTTCTTCGGATTTAGGGAGTAATACTAAATGTAAACTTATTTCTAAAATTTCGAATTTAAAAAACTAAAAATTTCGAGTTCGAACAGGTCACATTAAGAATTAACATATCCTAATTTTGTTCGGAAATTCACTTTTTAAAAAAGTTAATATTTTCAGAAATGTTTAATAATGAATTTCGGTTATTTTTAAGTATAAACAGGGTCGTAATTAAACCTTTTTAGAACCAGTTTGTCCACTCTAAATGTAGACTTTTCTGGACATTTCGAATTAATATTCCAAATTCAAAAAACTCAAGATTAAGTTCAGAATTTCGATATCTGACGTTTTTCCCAAAAATTTTGGCGAGATTTTTAGGTTTCTAGAAAGAATCAAAGTTTAAGAAAATATTTGTGGGTTTGAAGTAAATATCAAGATTTCAAGCTTTGGATTTTGAGAAAAAAAAAGTAAAAGTATTAACATACTTTTCGCATTTAGCAAAAAATCTAATTCAATTTGAAAATTTTCAAAAAAGGTCGAAATTTTAAGATTAAAGGTAAAAATTACAAAAAAAAAACGATAAAAAACTTTATAGCAAAAACTTTTTTTCGAAATTCGGAAGAATCAAATGCATTTCGACATTGCAAATTCAGATAGCAACAATAATTCCCAAAATTGCCCAAAATAAAAACGTGGGAATTGAAGTTGTTGCCAGTTAGAAAAACAATTGGAAACTTGAACTTAAAAAAAAACATCTAATCTTCCAGAATTTAAAAAGAATATCCAAATTCTAAATGTTCGGTTGCAAACTTTAAATTTGAGATAAAAGTTAAAATTATGAATTTGATCGAAATTTGAAAAAATTAAAAAAAAAAAGTTTTTCTCCAGCAGACTTCAAACTATGTTTTTAAATAGAGCACTTTCTACAGGCATTTTTCATACAAAACTGTAGGTTATAGAAGTCAAAGATAAATTTTAGAAAAGGAATATCTTTCGAGTAATCTTATCATCTTACTCACACATCCGCTTTTATTTGGAAATTAAATTAAGATAAATAGGCAACGTTGTTGTTAAATTACTTTGCTAGAATGTTAGAAGAGTTAGACAATAATAATATTAATAGTAAAGTAGTATTGAACCGTGGCTTTTGAGCTCCAACATAAGCGCAAACAAAGACTAGGTAGTTTTAGCAGAAGGATCGCAGCCCCCTCCCCCCCGAAAAAAAAACCTGGTTACGGACCTGCCTCTTATTTATACTCAGTAGAAAAATGTCAGGGTAAAATCTTCTATGTGATTATTTATTATTACTATTATGTGTTAGACGTAATGAAGATCAATTAATTTCAGATGGTGAGGATATAAGTGACATAAATGAAAATAATGAAGAACAACCCCATTAAAAATTTAAAATTGCAGGCATAAAACGACAGGCTCATCAGAAAATTAAAGACAGGGTGACTAAAATTGCTGCCAAGGCTTCGTAGTCACTACTGTAAAAACACCAGTACCGGCACATATGTGGAATCCACATTTAGGTCATTTTCTCACAAGCATAATATGTTTAAAGAATGATGAACACAAAATTCAATAAAAAGTGTTTCAAGAACATTCTTTTTGGATATTTTAAAGAATCAAAATATTCAGATACACCATCCTCGCAAAGACCAATGCTGTCATTATCATCTGAAAATGTATGCATACGAAAAACACATTGAGATGAAAAATGAAGCTAGAGATGCTAAGAACATGGCCAAGACAGAAGCTAATGAAAATCATTTAGTACTGAGCATGAACCTTCAAAGTTTGTTACTCTGTCCGAAATCTGAGGCTTCCGCGATATACTGCAAAGAAAAGTTGCATCTCATGATTTTATACTTGTTGTTTTAAATAATAAAGATGTAACGCTGTATGTATGGCATAAAGCCTGAATCAAACGGTAACGTGACTTCTAATGAATTCACTGGTTGTACCTTAGATTTCATTTTATCCCAAATTGATAAAATTAGCGAGTTTAGGATAATATTTGATATATGTAACCATCAATATAGAAACAGACTATTAGCTAGTGCTGTAAGAAATTTGGCAAGTGAGAAAAATTTAATCATTGGACAGTTATTTGTTGAGAAAGAACATACAATGATGGAATGTGATAGTGTCCACGCTACTACTTTATTCTGCCTCGGAACTCTCCAGTAATTACGTAGCCCAGATGAGGAGCTTGCATTTAAAAGAACCATATAATGTAAAAATTTTGGATTACTTCGTTAAAAATTATGAAAAACTAATGATTAATATACAGTCATTTCGATCTGGATAAAAAACATGTTACTGACATAAGAGCACTAGAGTATCTCCTAATGGAGATATTTTATACAAAACTCGACATACTAACCACTATGAATTGTTGACAAAAAGAAAAGTAAATGCAAACAAAGTGCAAAGGTTAATTTGGCTTTATACAAGACTTATTCTTAAAAGTGAATCAAAATGGAAAAGTATACAAGAATTGAAATAATTTCATCTTATTTTCTGTGACCATATTTCATTTCAAACCGATAAAAACATTAAAAAAGTAGAAATACAAAGTGGCGTACTGTAAATATAATTTTGTTAAGTATTAAGTTTTTAAATTACTTATGTGCACATATTTAAAAATTGTAAAAACTCATATGTGTTTTCTGTTACTCGAAATATAACAATTTGTCTATAAATCATAAACAGTTGTTTTCCCAGTCTCTTAAATAGGTACAAAAACATATCATCACAATAGTAGATTTAAAAGAAATATGGTTAGGTTTTTCATTTTGAAAAAAATAAGGTTTTTTGCTCTCCTGTAAAATTTACTTTTCATTACATAGAAGCTTTTTCCACGGCAGCGACGATATACGATACTACTTTAAACTGGAATTATCGACCCCTTCCAAAAATCTGAACTCCAGAGTTCAAAATACTCAAAGCTTCAGAGTTTCTAAAAAGGTTTAAATTTTTGGAAAATAAATAAAGTTGAACTTGAGCAAATTATTGTTAAAGTCTTGGCAGAAGTGAATTTATAAAAAAATAAATTGATTTAAAAAATCAAAATTTCGAATTTATAATCAACATTTTAACATTAATTGCAAATTTGCCACTGTAAACATAAATATTTGACAACATTTCATTTGAAACGTTAAAATTTATGGAGTAACCTTCAACGCTTGGGAAAAATTTGAAGTAAGTTGAAATATTGAAATTCTTTAAATATAAAAGTATTTTTTTAAAGTTAAAGATTTTAGTTCTAAATTTTCGCTTCGAGCTCAACACATAAAAATTCTCTAAAAATGTTAAAAATGTTTTTTGAACATTTCTTGGAAATTAAAAAAATAAAAATTTTAATGAATTGAATTATTTTAAGTATAAATCTTGATATGCAAATAGAATAAAACCTAGACAGCCGTGTATAATGAATCATAGGTAGCTGAACTACCAACAGTTGGAACAGTTCTACCTAGCGAAGCTGTTGCTCTCTAGGAAAGTTCCCAGAAGACAAGGATTCTAATGCACAAACCAATAGGTTTGAACATTTATTAGATTCGAAGGTCTTTGGTTTCCAAACTTTGAATCTAATAAATGTTCAAACATATTGGTCTGTGCATAGGTATAAATTTTGACATTAAACAAAAAAAAAGGTGTCACTTTCTGAGCATGAATTATTTCATTATTACAAACTTAATAATGATAAGTCTATTTATATAAAACTGGAAACGTAACTAAGATATAAAAAAATCCTTTTACCTACTGATATTGACTTATAAGCCTTATAATATCACATGTCGTTAAACAATCAAATCACTTACATATCAATTGAAAATTTGTAAACAGTAGATTTAAAAAATAAACATCTAGGAAACGTTACTCAATTTAAGTATAGAAATTGGCAATGGCCGTTTGTATCATTCACTTCCAGTTTTGTAGGCTAACTATATATTAAGAAAAATAACGCTTCCCAGCAAATAATTAAGAATGCAATTTTTATTGGATGCATCACTCTTGGTTGTGACCAGCCATGTGTTCACCCAAGAAGAAGCTGTTACATAATTGATCAATTTCAAAGTAGTTTCTAATATTTTGCCGCCTTTTCTATTACATCATCATATCTGTTACAGACCACCTATAACAAGTCATACAAGTCGAGCTTTGAAGTTTGCAAGCGCTTTGGAATTTTTAAGGCAATTCGAAGTTAACAGAGCATAACCAACTCTTCGACGCGGGAAAAACAACATACAAAATGAAGGTAAATTTTTTGATGATCTAACTCATCGGGAAATCGTTGAATATTTAAATAATTATTCAGAATACGTGAGAAACCAGCTCGTAAACTTTTTTTTCTCATGTTTAGAGTTCAGCCCCAAAACACACTTTAGCTCTTTTGGATTCAATTTAAAGAAGAGCCATTCGCCTAATTGATGACGAGAGTTTGACCAATTTTCTTGAAACACTAGAGCACAGGCATATGTTTGTTGACTTGTCCTCTTATTACAAGTACATTACAAGTGGGAGATACTCGCAGAATCTAATAGGATTGACCCCTCCAAGGGCAAGATTTTTGAGGCATACAAGATAGTCGGAGACAGCAAATTCCTATGTGGTCCAGCTTGATACAGTAAAAAGTTCCATCTACGGAGACTCTTTTTTCTATAGAACTTCCAAGCTATGGAACTCGTTACCGAAAGGAATTTTCCAAAAATTACAACCTATCCTTGTTTAAGAAGGCGGCTCATCGCCATCTATACTTGTTTCCGCATCCTACTCGCAGTGCTTTAAAGGCATAAGGGGGTTGCCCTTTACAAGTGGATTAAACTTTAAAAAACCAACTCCTGTAGCTGATGAACTGGAGAATAAAGGAAGGTGTGACCGAAGTTCAAAGCCAAGGATGGTGTGGAGCCTGCTGGAGCTTTAGTACTGTAAGTATATTGTTTAGTAAGACAATATATGGTAGGTAGTTGTTGAAATTGTCGCATTTTAAACTGATTTACTCTAGGGTCAATTACCAATTAAGACTGAAACCCTTGTTTCTTTAGACGAACAAAACTTGCTCGATTGCGTATGGCAACAATGGATGTAGTGGTGGTCTTATGGACAGCGCATCCGATTACATTAAGGACCATGGTATTAAAAGCGAGGGAGATTATCCTGACGAAGAAGCATATGGCGGGTGCAGATACGACGTATCACAGAATGTAACATCTGTGTCTGTCTTTGTGGATATTTCCAAAGGAAGTGAAATTAATCTGAAATCTGCAGTATATGAAGTCGGCCCACTAGTGGCTGTCATTGATGCAATTTTTATACATCTCTACTCTACTGAAATTTTCAGAAACGATCTGTGAGGTCCGGATTACCTGAATGATTTCTTCCTTGCACTATTGGATAGCCAAAAATACGTGGAGTGTCAATTGGAGCAAAAAATGATAAATCAGAATGACTCGCAATTACGCCAATATGTGTGGTATTGCTACAATGGCTTACTATCCTACTATGTAATTTTAATCTCAACAGAATGTTTTCAGAATAAACTCTAACTCTATTTTATTAGAAAAATAATAGCTTAAATGATATAATTTTAAAACACTGAACATTTTATATGATAAATTTTGCTATTGCAGAAAAATATTGTCGCCTTTTTTTACATTGTAATTAACAGAGTCTCCCGCCTCTTGGCATCACCTGTGTTCCAAGCCTATGAAGCCCCTAATTTTTATATTATTTTCGAGCTTTTTTCAACTTATATCTTTTAAAAAATGTCTTATTTAAAACTGTGATTTTTGCGATTGTTACCTTAAATTTCTAATTTAAACCTTGAGTTTTAAATCCAAAATGATAGGTAGAAAGCAAGGATTTTAATTAATCTCAAAATTTCAACTTTAGTTAAAATTAACCATTTTTACTTTGTAAACGTCGAGTTTAATACGTAAAATATTACTGTTACAACAAATATATTTTTTAATATTTCGATACCTTGCAACAATGTTTAAGTAGTTTTTCCTCCTTCATGAGAAATTTTCTTTTCCTTATATTTTGGAGCAAAGGAATTACGAAAATTGGGACTATTTAATCTAGCATGAGTTATAATAAAAATATTACTAAATATAACGATTACATTTTTAAAAGAGATTACCTGATAGATATGTTTTTAATTTTTTCTTTTAGATTAACCGAGATGTGAAATGTGATGTTGCCTAATGTGAGGTTTTTTGTTATAATTGAAATGAACACAATACTTAAAAAAAATGTTTGCTATGAAATAATTTAAATTATTACAAAGGGATTTTTAACATCTATAATTACAGGATTTTTCTAAACTATGTTTTTAATTACAGCACTTTGCAGTTAATCAAAACAGGTCAAAAATCAACTAGAAAAGGAATATCCTTTGGTTAATTTTATTATTTTACCTATACATTAGTTTTTATTTAAAAATTAGTAAAAAGGTATAGTTTAATTGTCCTGCGCCACAAGAGCAGGCCAAATTTTAAAGGGGCTGATTGGTCATAAGAGTAATTATAATTAAATTATATTTCTAAGGAATATATGCTTCAAGCTTTTTCTTGTTATTATGATGACAATGAATTTCCATGTCATTGCTTTATTTTATTACCTACATACACAGCTTGCTTTTGAATTAGATCATAGGATAGATAATAATATTAAACTGTTAAGAGTAGTAAATAAGTATTGTATATTAAATGATTGTGAAAGCTTAGCCATAAATAAGGCTGGAGAAAACCTAATTAAAGGTTGCGCTGGGCCTTTAGGCAACTCATCTCTGTTAAAAATAGTTAAGGTTAATAGATAAGGAATTGTGACACTAGGACGTGCGCGTTCGTATGCGTCGATCATGCACTAAGTGAATATTTTTAATATATAATGGTTAATTTTAGGATTAGGTGTTAGGATAGAGAAACTAAGAAAGATTATGAACTACGTGCGATTATATGAATAGCGGATACTCTTGAAAAACGGAACTAATTACCATAAATACAGACCACTGTAATGCCGAAAACACAGGAAACTGTATTATCGATAAATTTTCCCACACTTTTTTAAATAAAACAAAAATTTTAAGCCTTAAGTTAGGTTTAACTACATTAATAATATTGACATTAATTACCCAATTTTTGCGTAATTATCGCCAATTACTGATGTGACTAAGCAGACTTACTTAAAAAAATAGGTTGGCTAATTATTTCAGTTTAAAAAATTGTATTGAAATTTTTAATTTTTGCTGCACAAAGGGCATCATAAAATGCAATATTTTACACCTAATATAATTTAAATTTTTATGCCTAATTTAAGAGGGTTAAAATAAAAGATATATACACTTTTATAGTTTTTATTTTCAAATATAAACAATAAAAATAGAACAATTCTCAATAGTTCAACAGTTTTTGATGTGAAAAGAATATCATTTTTTATTATTTTCGCCCTTTTTTCTGCTTTTAGCAGTTTGGAAAATAAATTGTAGATATAATTGGATAGAAAAAAGTATGAAAAGTCAGATTATTTCGTACGTCAAACTTTGACTTCTGCAAGAAATTTTTCAGCAGTTTCCGAATATTTCAGCAATTTCATTTTTCTTAAAGTTTAGAGGCAGAAAAAAGTTACAAAAAAATAAAAAATTAATAACGAAGTCCATACACAGAAATATATCAGCACCATTGTCTTTTGAAACACACCGAAAGTATTTTAACGTAAAGAATAAAAAAAATGACAAACAATAGCATTAAAATTGTAAAAGAAATCAACATAATGCTTATAATAACATGTAAGTGTATACATTATTAGAGTTTCTTTACCCCCGTTTCAGTTTTTTTTAAATATGCTAATTAATTCCAGTATCAAAATTTACAGATAGAAGAATTGATTGTAGGTTAGAATTACTTGTTAATTTTAAACATCTTCGCAAAAATCTATAACTTCGGGGAGCACTTTTAAAAAAGGCTAAAGCAAATGCTTTGAGGAGACATGACTGCAATTTTAAGAAACAATTTCTAACTGAGATTTAATAAATTGGATACCCCAATTACTTATACCTTGTTCAAGCAATTTATTTTTGTACTTTCCAATTCATTCTTTTCAGCTTAAAATTTGCTGCTAGATTTAAAGTTGTTTGAAATGGTATTTAACAGACAATTTCAAACAATAAATTGAGCTCAGTTAATGACTCATTTTATGTATTCTAAATACATTATTGGTAATGAACTCAAGTTTTACTTCAGTTTCATATTTTTCATAAGTTACATATGTGAAATATGTTTTTAAACGTAAATTATCTTACTAAACCACAAAATAGGAATAAACAAACGGCGTCTATTTGCAAAGTAAACAAAGGGAATAACGAATATGCCGCAATTGTCTTGCGTTTTTTTGCAGAGGGAGTGAGAGCATGATACCATTAGTTGTAAGATCATGGAGTGAGAAACAATGCTGTATTAGTTCATTCTTCCGCACTTCAGGGAGCTACGAACACACTTCTTCTTTCTTCTATTTAGTAAATAGTCTTTTCCTGTATAGTCTTTGAGTGTTAGTATTTCTCTGATGATGATAGCCTGGCTATCGAAACGGGTTATAGCAACCTCTGTTGTGTTTTTTTAATTCTTCTTGGTTTCAGAGGACAAGATTTGTATTTCAATTTTTGAAGATAACCAGGGACCAGTCCTTCCAGCAAAAAAAAAATGGAATTTGAAATTTAGTCAAAAACGCACAAAAAACGCCGAAAAAGGTGAAAAGGTAGGATCATGGAATTTTATCTAAAATTTGATCTCTACTGAGAAGATTTTGGTAAAAATTTTGAGTTTTCTGTCATTGTGCAATGAATTTCTCGTTTTTCTCTAAAATTCGGCTTTCCTGAAATTTTGACTTTTTAGAGTTGAGGTTAAACTAATGCACAGACCAATAGGTTTGAACATTTATTAGATTCGAAGTTTTCAGCTACCTGTGATTCACTCGCCTGGATGGGCTGCATAAATTTGTAGTGTAGGTTGCATTCTACTTGCACTGAGATTAAACGTCAAATATTTTCTAATTGTGAGCATTTCTTGAGAAAGAATCTTAGAAACAGAAAGAACGTTTAGCATTTGCGGTACGTATATTGAATCCACCGACAAGTACAGTGGAATGTGTGGTAAAAATATATTATTTAACGATTAAATAAAAGGACAAGAAAAAAATTAACCAAATGCAAGAGATATGTTTTAATTAGAAAAGAAATAAATGAGCTTAATGTTATAGGAAAGAAAGCTTTAACTGCTAAATTGATCGCGAATTTAGACCTCGAAGGGTCGACCAGAAGATTCCAAAGCTGTTTAAAAAGTCTACATTTTGCTTATAAAATGGTAAAAAAGTCTGTAAAGTTAGTTAATCAAAAATCGACAACTAAAGCTAGTTGAAAAGTATATTGCTAGCAATCCTGATTGGCAAACTACTTTGTTTACAAACGAAAGAAAGATTAATTTTGATAGTCCGGATTTCTGAAGCTCATGGATAGATGCAGGTGGAAAAAATTATCGAAACAGACGTCAAATGGGCGGAGGATTGATAATGTTCTACTTTGCTCAATTTCTTGACATAGTAGCACCAAGTAGAGGCCTAAATGCTCGAAATTTCCGAATCAACTGCTTTGCCTAGAATTCAGTCCTAAAAACTTGTGTTTTTGAAAAGATAATGCAAGAGTTAATGTGGTTAAAACAACGATGAAGTGATTAACAGCGAATTTTGCAAGCACACTCCACTGGCCAACAAAACTCCTTAGCTTAATCCAATTGGAAACATATGGCAATTTCTTTTAAATATTATTTAAAACGGCCAGAAATTTTAGAGAAAAAACGATCTGTGGGATCCGTCTAATTTTGCTGCAGCAAAACTTACGCAGGAGAACAGAGAAATTCTGATCAAATTGGGTCGAAGTTTCCCAGCGACTTGACTGAAGTGAATAAAAAGAAAGAAGATATCACCTTAAATTGTGATTGCGAAAAAAAAAAATAATAATACTTGCTTTAAAAGTACAACTTACAAAAAATTGTTGATTATTGAGCTTAAAAAATCTATTGTTACGCATTATCGATTCGAAAATTAAACCTGCAATTATAATTCACTTAACTGACCAACTCACTGATTAACCGACTAATCAACTAACTAACTTTGACTGACTGAGGAAAAGACGACCGCGTATTTAGAGGTACCGTTCCGGTTTCTATAACGGGCGTACAGATAAAATTTATCGCTTACGGAAATATCTAGAGCGCTTATCTGCCGTTGATTCATTATCGGGGCTGCTTCCCATTATCAATTTTTCTAGAGAATTCCTTACTAATACAAATTTGATAACTACATTTCTTTACGCTATTCTATGTTTTTGCACTAAATCTGGTATTTTTCTAATAATTCTGAGTGTATATGTTACTTGGGTATATTTTAATCTAAAAATATTTTTAAATATATTCGCCTTTTACTTCTTTTTTTATTATTATTTAAAGCCTAACGAAATATAGTGTCGATACCCACCATAGTTTTATCCATTTAAATTTTACTATTAACTTCTTTTTCTGAAAATTCCGAGTTTAAAATTAAAAATCACAATAGCACTTATTCTAACGCAATAAAATAACCAAGGTCCAGTAGGTTCCACAAAAAAAATACCATGCCCATGTCGTCAATCCTATGACTGTTTTACGGACTAATATTTTTATTGATATTTAAAGGACGGATTAGGTAAAGAGGTAGAAAGTACTGAACTTTTGTCTGGAATCAAAAATTTTATACCAATTTGACTAACGTAATATAATCTGAATTTGAAAAACGTCACTTACTCTTTGGAGTATTGGGATTCCGTTTTTGTGGTGTTTCTGTTGTTTCAAGAGCTAGTAACACTAAAGTTGATTTAAGAACTATACATACAAAAAATTTTACACAAGGCTGCGGCTAATGTATGTTGACAATTATTTTATTTGGAAGCTCCATGTAAGTATATTGTAAATGATGTAGATATTTCGGTATTGAACATTATTAATTTCTCGAGCCCAGCAAATGCTATTACACTTTGTTAAGCTTTTTGGTGAAGTTCAAGAGATAACAAATTTGTCTTAGATTTTAAAACGTTTTCTTTTGTGTTCAGTTTTATTTTATTTTGAAATTTTTAAATAATTAGGTAATACTTCTATTGTGTTTTATTACATATTTTTTCCACGTACTTTCAAAATATTATTTGGAAGTCATTTTTTAATTCTACTTGATACGAATATTACTTATCAGGTAATAGCAGTCTTAAAGCGGATCAACTGTATGCTTACGTTACGAAATAATTTGAGAAAAAGCTTTCGGTTTTCTTTGGGAAGTTTCGAATTTAAAATAAAAAGTTGCAGTTTAAACCTAAAATTTTGAAGAATAACCGAAAGTTTAAATGTAAGTTATGAAACCAAATAACGCCATGTGCACTTTTGGATTTATCTACGATTTTTAATTTAAACTCAAAATTTCGGGAAAACATTCCAAATTTCGTTTTAACGTTTTAATACTTAAATTTGAAATTTCGAAGTTACCGTCAAAGTTTTGATATTAAAATCCAAATTCCAAAATCTATTTTTCTGATTGAGCTCAAAATTTCAACTGTAATTAAACTCAAGTTTTAGCTACACCACATTTTGTGCTAGATGATGTTCAATCTTATACGCAGTTTAATTTCTTTACTAAGTTCTTTATCTTAGCAATCACATGATAATTTCATATTTATACATAATCAAACGATAAATATTTAATTTTGTAATCTATATTTATATTGAGGTCAATAAATCTTTGAAATAAACGAATTCTTGACTCTATTATTATCATCATTTTAATCGATCAGTCAGTGTTTTGATTGCCATCAATTACATTTCATGTGTAGGTATCGTACAAAAGTAAAACAAATTTTAAACTAATTACTTCAGAACCACGATTTAAGTCGGTTTTGAAGAACACTTACCTACATTTTTACCAAGTTATTTATAAAGGCTATTTCTATGTAAAATACCATTATAAAATAAAAAAAGACGTCAACAATACACCAAGTCATAAAATCTTTGAACTAAGAACTTTTGAAATATAAAAGACGACATTTCGTGGCTACATTAAAAAAAATCTGAAATCTATGAGCCTAATTAAAATTATATATTAAAATGATAACAAGATATTTTGGTCTACAATCGGACTCTAAAAAAAAGACGTAACAATTGAAAGTAAAAAGTTGGAATTATGCAAAATGAAAAATATACAAGAAAATTAAATACTCTAAATTTCGCAAATAAATTTAAAATTTCTACAAAAAATTGCAAATTTAGGTTTATAAGCCAACAATTAGAAAAAATGTTAAATCGTTGATAAAACTAAAAGTGCACACCACAGAAATTGGTTTTATAGATTACGGTTAAATTTTCGCAGAAAAGCAGAAAGTTTCTCTTCAAGCGTAACACATAAAAATCTACTTTTTTATCGATAACTATTTCTAACATAAAAATTTCTTATGCCGCATACGTTTAAAAAAAAGTTTCTCATCACAATGCAATTCCTAAAGTTACAGTGGTTTTAAATAAAAATAATTTGTTTTGTAATAAACATCCTATTTGGTAAACTTGCCGTAAAAATTTAAAAAAGCAACTGTCAGCCAACAGCCAGTGCATAATTTGTGCAGCTTTTATTTTCATGACAGTTATACTACAGTACATTTCATCTTGGTATCTTACATTTATTGCTGTGCAGTTTGTAGTTCTAATTGTCAGCTATGTGTCATTGAATATCATTAGTGATTATTATTCTTGGGCAAAAGAGTTTTAAAGTAAATAAATTTGAAGTATCAAGTTTGATGCGCTTGCCATAATTTTGTCATCATTTGAACAGAGAGCATAAACTATTATATAAAAAAAATCTATAGGGTTCTATTCTGAAAATTTCACGAACGATAAAAACAAGAATTTAAAAAATCGATAAAGAATTGCTACTTGTAGCGTGATAATAGACATTCACACTGACCGACAGTCATTTTTAAATATCAAATTTTGAAGTTAACCGCAATTTAAAAATGTAGCAAATGAAATCGTCCAGGCTCTAGAGTCTAGACTATGAAAGCTTGCTTAAGACTGCAGAAAAAGCTTTTTTTCATTTAAAAAGCTGTATTACAAGTGATTTGGTACAAAGTTACTTTACATTTTTATGGTTACACGTCTTGTTTTTGGCATTTTTCGATAATAGAACATATCACGAGGGTTTGATAAGAAATGTAGAAGTTTTCAATATGATTAATCTTATGTCTAGGTTGCCATCTGTCGAGATATTAACGTAGTTTTGACTGTCTTTGAATCAGTTTCAACTTGAAACGAGCGCTTTTGAGTATTTTTATGCGTATCATCGATTTTTTTACAGATTCACAAAATTGAAGGAATTTGTAATAGTAATGGAAAGTTATTGCTCAAGTATCAGCTATTTTATAGCACTTGTGCCCAATTCTTTCCAAAATATTCCGCAGTAATCGTGATTTCATATTAACGTGCCTCTCTTTCAGCTATCGGTATTGATATATCGGTTCGTCTAAACCAATGCTATTCAAATTTTGCTATGCAAAAATGTAAAAAACACACTTTTGTGCGCAGCTATGTAGTGATAACTTACACGTTGATAAGTCATTTTAAAATTATGTTTCAGTCGTTTTTGTCTTTCTCTTGCTATTCATCAGAGTTTGTTTCGTTCCTCGTACAACTTTACCAACTTTAAACTAGAATTGACCTTTGCGTTAAGGTAGTCCATTATTTAAAACTTTTACTGAGGTATAAAAAAAATTGACAAAATAACGCCAGAACAATACTTAGAAATATTATCTACTTCCATAATGCCTTGCGGCCTTAAAATGTTGGGAAATATATTCAAGTAAAACAAAGCCGGAGATATTGCCTTGCAAATCTATTTTAATAAAAGTGTCCTAAATCTACACTTAACCATTATTTTCATAAATACATAAACAAATGCTTATTAAAATACTTTTAAAGCTTTGGGAAAGATGCCATGGCGGCGATACCACACATGTTGTTAGAGTTCCTGGCTAATCTAAAATACCCATTTTCGCCGAAGCTCTCTCCCCAGGAGTTCTTCACCAACCAGTAGTCTTGGCCATTCTCATTACCATAACCAACCGCCAAGACAGCGTGGTTAAGTCCGGCGAAACCACATATAGGATTGGAGAAGATTCCTGCACTGTAGAACTGGATAAAAGTGGCGTCGATGGCGACGGCAACTGGACCGACTTCGGCGACTGCGGCCTTCAGGTCGTCTTCGCTCTGTTTGATCTCGTAGTAACTTTTAATTTTGACGATGGTGGTATTCTTGACGGCTTCCAATTGGCATCTGTTGACTGTGCCGCTGTAAGGGTATTCGTCCTCGGTTTCGATTCCATGATCTTCAATGTATTTGTAAGAGTTGGTCATCAGACCGCCGTTACAGCCTTGGTTGCCATAGGAACCGCTGCAATCGACCAAGTTTTGCTCACTGAAGGAGAGGAGTTTGCCCTGCTTGAGCTTGTATTGACCCTCGAGTGTACCAGTCTAAAAGAATGCACGATAACATAATACATATTCTTGGCAACTAAATTTCTATTGAATCTTGCAGAAGATAATGATAAAGAAAAATATACTTTTGATTAGGTATGGGCTGTACCATGGAGATGAATTTTAAAAAAACTCTAGAAGCTTCAGATGTAGTTTCTGACTACTATCAGCATTGATTCAAGGAAATAAGTGTGTGTTGTAAAACAAGCGATGAAACAAACCAAAAAGCATCTCCTAATTTTTAGCTTTACCTGAGAGTTGATGAGCTTGAAAAAAAGAAGATCATTTAAATGATTTCTAAAAGGTTAAAGAAACAAGCCTAAAAATCATTTTTGGTCATAATTCAGGTCCCAATAATCCCCAAAGGAAAATTATTAAAGGGAATCAAAAATTTCTAAGAGACACAAATTTATAGCCATCCGTGGTATTTATCTACTAGAAAAGGCAAATTAAAGAAAAAATCTATTAAAAGTTATGAAAGTTTCATCAATGAAAACATCGGGAAAGCTTTAAAAATTTCTCGCTGCACCATTTTACAAGATTTGATGGCAGTCTTGTGATTAGAAATAATTTAAAGAAAACAACTTGTAGCGCATTTTATAAGACATTATAAGGCATTTTTGGTAGAACGTCAGTACTTAAAGACATAAATCTTCAATTAAAAGTTATAGCCATTCCCAAGAAAAAGAATGACAGATAAATAAATGATATTTTTAAGAATATGAGTTTGGAAGTCTTATTTGGTCATGTTTAACTACCTAAAGTAAGAGAAAAAAAGGCTACAACACATCAAAAGATAAAAAAAGAGATCACAAACACTTTACACCTAATACAGCTTCAGAAATATTACATTGCTTCATGCTATATTGCAAGAGACAAAAGACACTAGACCAGGTCACACACCATAAAATAGAACGTAAATATTTAAAGCCATAAGTGTTTAATTATAAGTAAAAATAATTAAAAAGATACACAATCAAAGAGCATCAGCTTAACCAAACAATTTTTAAGCACCAAAAACTTTAAAATTATCTTAGGTCAGACGTCACTCATTGAAATAAAATAAAAATGGATATGCTACATAAGAGAGTACTAATGAAACCAAAAACTCTGTAGACTAGCGACAGATAGTTCACTATACGAAGAAGTCAATAAGCTCTACAAAGTGAAAAGAGAATAGAAAACGACTTCTAACGTATCATTTCAATCAAATGCTATTGATCTTGAAATCAAAGACTAACCGAAGATGATTTCTAAATGACACAAGTTTGTAGATTCTCCTTGGTTAAACCACACCAGTTAGAGGAACCTTGAAGAGAACCTCACAAAATACAAAATACCAGGAGATACTGCTCTAGCAATAGCCCGCTGGATTTGATATGTGTGTTTGGCTTAGAATGTCCTTACGAAGTAACTCACCGTACTGAAACTCCAGCAGGAGCCACACTGTCCTTGATTCTTAACTGGAGTGACGGCCCCCTTCTGTCTCCAGTCGATTTCCTCGGCTGGCTCTTCGCTAGGTTCGAAGACTTCACCCTCTCCGGATCTCTGCAATGGGTATTTGTTGAGGTATTGGTTGAATTCCTCGGCGGTAAGGTCGGCAAATTGGTTGACGCCGAGCTTGTAGGTGACTTCGCCTGCTTCGTAGAGTTGGTTGTGCTCCTCGATGTGAAGTAAGTTGTTCTTGAAGATACCGAACCTCGTACGATCCTCTAGTACTGATCTATAGAATTTATCGTGGTTGAGCTGAAAGAATAAGAGAGTAACAGGTTAAAGAATTAGAACGATTTAATTGTTTCAAAAAAGAAATTTAAAAATACCTTGAACTGAAGCCATTGCTGCTTGATTTCCTCATCAGTTAGAGCGTGGCAGCTCAAAATTAGAGCAACTGCTACAATGAGGAGCTTCATTTTGGATAATCTGAGGAAAGATGGATATACATAAATCACTGGTCTACCTATTAAAGAAAGGTCAGAAGTCTTACCTTAATGCTCTGAATAAGACAATGCAATTTTAATAAATTTCGTTTTGGCATCGATTCATTTTATACTAAACGGGAAAGATTCGATAACAGATAAGATTCTTGCACATAAGTGAGCATTGCCTTTATTGCCTCATTAATAGAATTTTATATCTTGCATCTCGCTTAGCGAATTCTTAAGCAAGTAATAATTAAAATGCTTATCTAAATAGGTGACAGCCTAATCCATTTTCCAATTGATGATATCTTCAATTGCTTTAAAATCATCGAAGTTGCTAAAATTCTTCTCCTTTGGCTTTTCCCTTTCTTATCTAAAGAGCCACTTGTTATTTTGCGAAATACAGTCTGTGTTTACATAACAGAAGTAGATAAATATTTAATTGTTATGATAAATATTTGATTTTGTGACCTCCATTAAAAACGAGGTCGTAACATTTTTGAAATTTATAAACTCTTGATTTGGTTGTAATTATTTAAGATATTAGATATGGATCTATTTAAAATTGAAATATTTTGCGTGCCTGAGATTTTTAAGTTTCAAATTTTCTTGTAGTGCTGCAACCGCGTGAAAACTTTCACTCTAGAGTACGGGTGACCAACCCACGGCCGGCGTGGAACATTTTTGCGGCACACACGAGTTATTATACTTTTACAAGTTTCTATTTTTCGTTCTGATTAAACATTTCCTGTCGACAAAACAAAAGTCCCCAGTTGCTTCCTTTAATACTTCCGGCCAACATTGTTTATCGATAAAAAAAAGGTCCACATGCAGCACACGCGGAATTATGAATTATGATGCATTTCTAAAATGCCCTGCAAAATCTTTTGGGATGGCCACTCCTGCATCAAAGGTTTCTAATTTTATGAAGGAAATTTGAAGCCAATTTGGAGCTTCTCTATGCTTTTCCTTATAGTTAACCTGCCAAGAACTTAGAGATTTGTTACTGGATGTTTAAAATGCTTTTAATAGAAGATTACATTAGAAGAATATTACCAACATTGAGTACGTTTAGATATTTGCTTTTTATTCGATCAAAAGACGATTGGAGCGACTTGATTTAACCCAATTTCAAGTGAATCGAACACTTCAGTATAATCCGGTCTATTGGTCGGAGTGGATCGAGTCGAGCGGATCGAAACTGCTATTTGATCCGATAAGAACCGAATCGGATTGGGTTCAAATTTTGGTACTGTTTATATTTTGTAGACTTTAACTCAATATCACTTACAATACCCTGTGACTAACTTCTCTTAGATACCAACTGCGCTTAAGATATTTTTTGTTATTCTTTAACTTTAACAGATTGAAAATGGATCGAATCAAGCCATGTCAAGTCTGATTAAAGACCAGGCAATAGAAACTTGTCTGAGTTAATCCATTTTGGATCCGATCGACCTTCAATCGAATCGAAAGCAATGATGTAACCTTACTCATTGTTGTTAGGCTATTTTGGACGTTACAAAGAATAAAATAATGGATGTTAAGCAAAATTGATTTTAGAAGCTCCCTAATTATTAGCTATGATCATGGGAAAATACCAAAAACTCTTTCTGCCATAAATAAGTTTCAAGCCAAACTTTTACACCAAATTTTATGACCTCTTTTAGAATAGACTTAAAATGGGGAAAATAAACTGTTAAGCTGTGAAGTAATACAAAATTTAAGGCAATTATTCATTAGCCTATCAATTAGACAAACCTTTATCTAAAAAATACAATCACTACCTACATTTGCTAAACAGCTTACATGATTATGAATGTAAACTCTAATGATGGATCCTAATTAATTGTCGATATAATAACACACAATTTACTTAACACACGCTTTATTGGTCTCTTGTACATATGCTCTCGATATCTACTCGGCTCATTCTCGACTGCCTTCTTCCCCTTGCTCCCTCACGTGGCTAGAGGTCCTGGGTTTTTATCACATGTGGCACATTCTATGTGGAAAAGCCAGTGGCGGGTTCCCTAATGCTAACACGGCCTTACTGACTGTGGGGCGTCCTCGCACCATCCTTGTCAGTATTTCTGAACCTCTCTGTTCAAATCTTAACCTGAAAAAACTTTGCAGCCCAAAATGATTTCTGGGGATCTTTAGCCTAACCCTGAGCCTAGAGAGATCATAAGTGAAGAGAAATTAAATTTTGTTTTGGTCACTTTTAGCCTACTTTGTCTCGTCGTGCCCAACATTATTTTGGGGACCTATTGCCTAAACCTGTGGTTTAGGGACCTTATTTAGCCCAAAACTTTTTGGGGACCTATAGCCTAAACCTGTGTTTAGGGACCTTATTTAACCCAAAACTGTTTTTGGGGACCTATAGCCTAAACCTGGGTTTAGGGACCTTATTTAGCCAAAAGCTCCTAAGGTTCCCTAATGCTAACATGAATATTGAAACTATATTTTCTGCATCAGTCAGAACTTTACTTTTTTTTTTAAAGAAAACATAGTTGGTTTGTTCTACGTACAAAATATTGAAAGATTAAAATTAAGTTTAAATTTTATGGTTTCGTATTTGAAGTAAAAAAAAAAACGAATGTTTGATATAAAAGGATCAAGGAATCTAATAAAACTTGGCCACCCTTCTTCGACTTGAAATTTTTATAAGTCACCTTTTGCCCGAAGATCTGTGTGTGTGTGTGTGTGTGTGTGTGTGTGTGTGTGTGTGTGTGTGTGTGTGTGTGTGTGTGTGTGTGTGTGTGTGTGTGTGTCAACTGAGAAAAATTATGTCGCCCTAGATGGCATGTAAGTTGAGTAATAAATAAATAAATAAATCTTCAGTATTTTATATTGCCGAATTACAATACAGGATAAGAAGCCTGGATAGTAATGCCACAAGGGTCATTTTCGTTGCGAACATAGCGAATGTATCCGCTTTCTCCGAAACTTTCACCCCAGGAATTCTTCAAAATCCAGTAATCTTTGCCGTTCTCAGATCCATATCCCACGACAAGAACGGCGTGATTCAAGTTTTGAGCATTGCAGCGGGAGTCATGGTAAATGCCTCCATCGTACAAATATAAATGGCTGTCGTCTATAAGTACCGAAATGGGCCCAATTTCGGACACAGCCTTCTTGAGATTTTCCTCGCCAACGGGCACTTCCACGTAATCAGAGATTTTGACCAAGAGACTTTCGTTCTTTTGGGCACATTGAAATTTTTCGTAACCTAAATAAGGGTAATCATCTTCAGTGTTGATGCCGTACTTCTCGATGTATTTGAAGCAGTTGGTCATAAGTCCACCATCGCATCCTTCGTTACCATATTCGTTGGAGCAATCAACAAGATTCTGCTCACTGAACGAGAGAAGTTTACCGTTTTTGCGCTTGTATTGGCCCTCGAGGGAACCAGTCTAAAACAAAAAAAAAATATTTTTGAATTTGTTTGGACTCGAATATTTATGACTTACGGTGCTGAAGGCATAGCATGAGCCGCAACCTCCTTGGTCTTTCACCGGTGTTACGAGACCTTCTTTTCTCCAGTCTACTTCTTTGGCAGGCTCTGATGAAGCTTTGAAAAGTTTTCCAGCTCGTGGTCGTGGTGGTAACTTGGGGAAAGATTGGGCGAATTCCTCCTGGGTCATATCAGCGAAACGAGTGACACCCATTTTGTAGCTGACTTGTCCATTTGCGTAGAGCTTGTTGTGTTCCTCAATGATCTCCAGATTTTTACGGAAGGTGTTGAATCGGGTGCGATCCTCTAGCACTGATCTATAATACTTGCCGTAGTCGAGCTTGAATTTGAGCCATTGCTGATAAGCTTGTTCATTAGTGACGGCTTGCGAGATGGTCGCCAAGGCAACAACGAGTACTATTGTCTTCATGTTGCCTACCTGCAAGCAAAATGTATACGGTTAATTTTATATAACTTGTGGCTGGCTCTGTGTTACTAGAATGCTTCAGTTTACTGAATGCTTTCAATAATTGCTTCAATAGCATTTATAGGTGAAAAATTCATTAAAGTGTTCTATGAAATTCACCTGAACTATATAGATTCCAAATGCCAAGTCATTTATCTCAGTTTGAGTGTTAGATGAACATGCTTAAATTTAAAGGATCTTTACCAGGAACAAATTTTTATGTGGTTTAGGAAAATGTATTTTTCATGGCTGTACTAAAAATTAAAAACTTACTTAGTTACCTACCTAAAATCTTTACTTTTACCAATGTTATTAAATTAACTACTTTAAACAGAAATCATCCTTTCTGAACCTATTTGACTGTTGAAATTTGGTTCTCCAAAGCAACACCAAAATTAACAAATAACAGCATATTGATTGTTTATGGTTTAACAAAGACCAACTATAGATTTGTGCAGCAGGTTCGCCTGGTATATTCCAGCCTAATTTCAGCCTTGAGCTTTTTAATTTTTTATACAAGGCGCTTGGGATAAAACGGTCCATATTTAAAGGAAGTAGTAAAAAGGCAAAAGTAAATAAATAAATCCAATAAACATATGATCTTATATCAACGGTTACTAAGATGGCAAATGTACATGCCATGTATTTGTATTGCTTTTTTGCGAACATGTTTTATTTATTATTATAAGTATTTGATATCTTATTTTGTGCAAGTCGTTCATTTCTAAACAAAACGCACAAGATATTAGTAATGGTCATTATTATTATGATTATTATCAGTTCTGTCTGTCTTAACGACGTTGTATTGCAGGTATCGGTCAATTGACAAGATACTGCTCATCTACTGCGAGTTTAGATTTAGAAACGCCCGGACTATTGCACAAGTATTGAGTATTACTGCCTTCAGAAGTTGGATGTATATGCTGTCAGGTAGCTCTAGTTGTCTTAGGCTGGCTAAGAGCTGCTTAGGTATTACTCCTGTGGTTGATATTATTATTGGTATTATATGAACCTCATTTTGCTTCCACATAGATTTAATCTCATTCGCTAGCTGTTGATATTTGGTTGCCTTCTCTGTATAGGTTTCCAGGAGGTTATGTGTGTTTGGAACTGCAATATCTACTAGGTACGTGATAGCCGTGGCCTTAGCTGTAAGAATGATATCAGGTCGGTTACATGGTATGGTCTTATCCGTTAGTACGGTGCGGTTCCAATACATTTTATAATTTTCATTTTCCAGGACACTCTCTGGATTGTATTTACAGTAGGGTGAGCTATCTTTTTTCAGCTTGTACATGTTGGCTATTTTCTGATGGATAACTTTTGCCACTTGGTCATGTCTTGTAAGATATTAAATAGCAGCTAGAGTTTTACAACTTCCGGTAATATGCTGGATGGTTTCAGGTGCCTCTCTACACTTCCTACATTTGTCATCATTTAGGGGTTCTTTAAGGATGTATTTTCTGTAGTTTTTGGTGTTTATTACTTGATCCTGAATAGCGATCATAAATCCTTCAGTTTCAGCAAATATATCCGCGCGAGTTAACCAGCTGTTCGACGCATTCATGTCTACATGATTCTGGGCTAAATCGCTCGGGTGCCGTCCGTGAAGTGTTTTCTAGATCCATTGTTCAATGACCATTTTGCTGTAGCTATCATCTTCTAGCGTGTCAGAGAGTACAAGTGCATTATTTTTCAGGTCTAGGGGCGTATAGGCTTCGTCAGCCTTTATCACTGCTTGGTGTAGGCCAGATGTTTTTTTATGATAAAAGTAGTGCTGCAGAGTCCTTATTTGTTTGTCACACAGTTGAAGAATGTCTATAAGACCACGTCCTCCTTGTTGACGTGCTATAATTATTCGATCACTTGAAGCTCTAGGATGATGAATTCGGTGCTTCGTTAAGAGAGTGCGAGTTTTGGTCTGAATACCTTGCAGGTCTGTTTGTGTCCAGTTAACTGTCCCAAATGTATATGTTAATACTGGTACTGCATATGTGTTAATAGCTTTAAAGGTATTTTTACCAGTTAATTTTGATCGGAATATTGCTCTGACTCTTTTTATGTATTCCGCTATGGTTCTTTCTTTAACTTCTTTATATTTAATTCGTTGTGATTGCAGTAGACCTAGATATTTGTAAGTGTCTTGTTCACTCATTGGGTCTATGTAAGTTTCTTCCACAGTTTTATATCTTTTAGGTTCACACTTTCCCTGATTTATACTCAGCGTCTTGCATTTGTCAAGACCAAATGACATCTGGATATCACTAGAGAAAGTTTCTGTGAGATGGAACAGCTGTTGTATTTGTCTGTCTGTGGATCCATATAGTTTGATATCGTCCATGTACATTAGATGTGTTATGCGGTGTTTTATAATGTTGCCATTTTTAATTGGAAATCCATAATCACTTCTATTCAGCATGGACGACAGTGGATTTAAAGCAGGACAAAACCATAGTGGGCTTAAGCTGTCGCCTTGAAATATACCTCTACGGATCTTTATGGGGTTACACTTGATATTGGTGCTGCCAAGATTTAAGTGTGGAGTAGTCTGCCATGCTTCCATTAAATGTTGCAATGTTTCAGTTATGCTGGGATCAATTTTATAGATGCGGAGGACTTGAATAAGCCAGCTGTGAGGCACTGAGTCGAAAGCTTTTCCATAATCAATAAAGGCAGTGTATATATTGCGATGTTTCCGGATGGCCTGCTGGGATACCACGCTGTCAATTATGAGTTGTTCCTTGCATCCTTGTGACCCTTTAATACATCCTTTCTGCTCTTCAGCCAATATGAAATTCTTTTCCAAATACTGGTAAATCTTTGCTGAAATACATGATGTGAAAATTTTATAAATACTGCTCAGACATGTGATCGGGCGGTACTTTGACGGGTCGTGGGTGTTTTTGTCTTTTGGTAGCAAGTAAGTGATGCCTGCAGACAGGTACGGTGGTATCTGGTCTGGGTTTTTTAAAAAGTTATTGAAATGAAATGCAAGTAGTTCATGTGTTGCTGTGAAGCGTTTAATCCAAAAATTGTGAATTTTGTCTAAGCCAGGAGCTTTCCAATTATGTGTTGAATTTATTGCTGTACCGAGCTGTTCTACGGTGATCACACAGTCGTCCATGGGAGTCAAGTTGGCCAAATATTTTTGTTCACATTTTATCCATGCAGCCTTCTCATTGTGTTTGTTCTAACTCGACCATATACCAGACCAATAGGTTTCGATTGTCCTCGCATCGGGCACTTTGTTTTCCTCGATTTTTTGTTTGTTAAGATTACGATAGTATAACTTTTCATTGGTGTTAAATAGTTTGTTTTGATGTTTTCTTTGCCTGGCCTCCCTGTATCTCCTTAGTCTTTGGGCCTTAACTAACAGCCGCTGTTTTAGAGTGTCGAGCATTTCCAAGGTTTCGGTGTTATCGGGATCGTATCGTGTGTGTTTCATTGATGAGCTTTTTATTCTATTTATGTGTTTTAGTAACTTCTTGCTGCGTTTGCCTTCTAGGTATTGATGAAGTCTTCCAATGTCTTTCCTTAGGCCTTCTATTCCATTTTTAAGTCTTTTTTCCCAGTGTGGTGTGTCTTTTTTGGTTCGATTGTGATGAGGGCTTGGCGATTCAACTTTGCCTTCAATGGCTCTTACTACAGCCACAGCTGCGACATACCGGGTGTTTTTTTAGTTAGGAGGTTACCTTTATATGGAGTATCACTTATTATAAAGGCAAACTGATTTTGTCGATATGGCTAATCGGAGCTAAGCTACCTTCAAAAATATTTTCAACTTCCTTCCACTTCCGGTTATACCGGAAGTAGACGTCAACTTCCTTATTTTAAATAGCAACCCCCAAATTTTATATTTTATTTGGATTCTACTTAGAAAAATAAGGTAAGTTTATGTATACATGTTTATTGCTATCTTTGGTAGTTTTCAAGATATTTCAATTTTTCGGAAAAAACTCACAGAAAAGAGGGTTATTTTGAGTCTTTGTATCTTTTTTAATATTTGCAATAAAAACATGAAATTTGGGTTGAAGTCATGGAATATTATGGAGTCTATAATAACGTAATCAAGTTTTACATTTATTACACAGGGTGATGGAAATGTTATGATCTTTATTGTTTTGTTTTATTCAAAAAAACTTTGTTTTTTTAAATGGGAACTATGTGTTTTTTAAACATTTTTGAATTCCTCACGTAAAAAAAAGAAAAAAGTTATATGACTAGTTTTTTAAAATTCTGCACCGTTACAGAGATATAATGCAAAATAAAAAAGAAAAATATATCTTTTTTTTTCTAGCAGCAATTTGGTAGTAGACAACAAAATTTTCAAAAAAAAAAACAACCCCAAGGCCTAAAAATTTTAGGCTAAATAACATTTAAAAGATAACCGCACAAGACGAATAAGTGGCTATTTGTTAGAATACTTATTGAAAAATGTTTAGGTAGCCACGAATGTAAGTTTCGTAAAAATGGTTTGTTAAACAGACTTCTCATTTTTGGAGTAATTAAAATCAACAACAAATGTTCAAGAAAATTCGTCCTTTAACTGTTATGCTGTTAGATTAGAACTCAGGATTTTTAAGTGTTAAATTTTACAATGAAAATCAAAATGGAAATTTTTTAGTGACTTTTATTTATGACTACTGCATGTCAAGCATATTGCTAGGAACAATCGGATGTGCTTAAAAACGTTACTCAATTCGAAATCTTAAAATATGTCTTTAAATGTATTGAAACAGAAGATCGCCCTTGATGTTCTTGATGTTAATTTTTTGTCAATTATTTTTGTTTCCTATTACTTATTGTGATTAATTCTTTAAGCTTTTATTGCCCACAGTTAATTTCCTACTTGACGAAAAAAGAGATGTTTGATTCTTTTTATTTTGAGATTTATGTAAAATATCTCTGTAACGGCACAAAATTTTAAAAAATAAATAATATAACTTTTTTCTTCTTTTTATGAGAAGAATTCAAAAATGATTAAAAAACATATAGTTCCCATTTAAAAAACCAGAGTTTTTTTGAATAAAACAAAAACAGCAAAGATTATAAAATTTTTATCACCCTGTATAATAAATGTAAAATCTGTTTACGTTATTATAGTCTTTATAATATTTCGTGACTTCAACCCAAATTTCATGTTTTTACTGCAAATAATAAAAAAGATACAAGGAGTCAAAATAACCCTCTTTTCTGTCATTTTTTTTCGAAAAATTGAAATATCTTTAAAACTATCAAAGTTAGCGATAAACATGTATACATAAACTCACCTTATTTTTTTACGTAAAATTTAAATAAAATATTAAATTTGTGGGTTGTTATTTAAAATAAGAAAGTTGATGTCTACTTCCGGTATAATCGGTAGTGGGGGGAAGTTGAAAATATTTTTATAAGATAGTTTAACTCCGATTAGCCCCATCGACAAAATCAGTTTGCCTTTATAATAAGTAGTACTCCATTTAAAGGTACCCTCCCAACTAAAAAAAACACCCGGTATATTATGGTCCGCAGGTCTGAAAATTCTCTTGATGTGTTGGAAAGATATTGCGGAAGGATTTCCTTATTTATTGAGGCTGTTGCTATTGCTAATCTTCTTGAGTTATTCTGTTTTGGGATGGAGTGCCTTTGCGTTGGGTCAGTGCCACGAAATTCAGTCAGCGCTCTGTAGAATTCGCTTGTGATCAGGTCCTTCTGCGAGTCTTGTGCTCTAGGTGGTTGCTTATGGGTCGTCGTGTGCGCATTAATATTTTCTTCTTCTTCTTCTTCTTCTTCTTCTTCTTATTATTATTATTACTATTATTATTATTATAATTATTTTCTTGTTCACAAGATATGTCCTTGGTATAACCTTCCATTCTAGTACCAGAGTTCAGAGGATATGTAGTAAGTATTTTAGCATGTTATTTTTGAGACGGCGCAGTGCTTTTGGTTTCCTACAGATAATTTTACACTTTTTGTTCATTTAGTACTTTTCTTTAAGCAGCACAAGTATCTAACGGGACAATTTATTTTGCATTTTTATATAGATATTAGAGTTTATGCCAAGTTCTTTTAAATTTCTAATAAGTGAATGGGATATTTCGCCCGTAGCGCCAATAATGAGGGGCATTATAATAAATCTTTCTTGATTCCACATTTCTTTCATTTCTGTTGACAGTGGTAGATACTTGTTTATCGTGTCTGTATATTTTTTCTGGATGTTAGTAGACAGCGGTACCGAAGAGTCCACTAGATATGTTCTTCTTGTTTGTTTTACTCTGAGTACTCAGTCTGGTCTATTGTTATGTATTGTGACGTCTGTGATTATATCTCTATTCCAATATAGTTGAAATTCATCTTCGTCTATTACTGTATCTGGATTGTGTTTGTAATAGGCTATCTTTTGATGTTCTCGTTTGAATTGTCTTAGAATCATTATTATTATTTTCGTTTTCTTCTTTGATGGGTTTTCCCGTAACTGGGGTTCTTAAAACCATTCATTCACAGTGTTTAAATTGCGGTTAAGTAAACATTTTCCTGGATATTTAGAGTTTTTCTTAATATTCGGCATGTTTCTAGGATGACGGATTGTTACATCTCCTTTGCTATTGAGATTTTGCTTGTGTTTAGTATTTTTATGTTCTGTAAGTAGCTTAGAAAATGTCCGCTAAACCGACTAGTTACCGACACTACCACATGCATTACTGTCACTAATTTTAGTTTGTGTATTTGTTTATATTGTGCAGTAAGTTCCAGATATTTGCCAATCTTCTCTCGTTCTTTCTGTTCTAAATTGTGATCGTTCAGGTGGGATATATCTAAAAAAAGCATTTTTCTGATATGTATCTACTAGTACTATATCTAGACGGTTTGCCGCAATTGACCTATCAGTAATGATGGTAGTATTTCAGTATAACAAGTAATGCTCGTTTTCTAAAACTGGATAAGGAATGTATTTATAATATGGTTCTTTCTTGCTTTCTGATAGAGCACTACCTAATGATAGTTCTTAATGTATTATTTCTGCTGTTAAATTGTTTCTTTTAGTGTAATCACTAGCTGCTAGTCTAGTGCATTCCGATGTTAGGTGTGCTATAGTTTCAGAAACTTTTTCACATAATCTACATTTATCACTAGTTATAGTTCGTTTTTCTATATATTTTTGGTACTTTCTGGTTGCTATTATTACATCGTGTATCGCTATGATAAAACTTTTCATTTCAGGGTATAGTAGTCGTTTTCTGAGCCACAGTGTTAATATGTTTGTATTTAAATGCAAAAGTTTCTGAGGTTATTCCCCATGAAGCGGTTTATTTATTCAGATATCCTTAGTTTCGCTCAATGTAGGTGTTTCGATTTGTGCTCCGTCATAAAGTCGTAGGGGCGAATACTTGTCAATCGCGTTTATTATTTCATGTAATTTGAACACATTTGATCTGCTGATAAAGTATTTAGTCAGCGTTTTTACAATCTTAGCACGTAATACCTGCATGTTTAATATCCCTCTTCCTCTAAAGATGCATGATAAGTATAATCTTTCCGAGCACGAATTGGGATGATGTTTCCTATGTTCGGTAAGTTGTATTCTGATTAACCTATTTAGTGTTTCGAATTCGGTGTTTGACCATCTAATAACTTTAAATGAGTAGCTAGCTGAAAGTATCACCCAGCTATTAATGGCTTTTACAGTGTTTCTGTCATTTAGCTCTGTACGAAATACTTTGATACTACGCGTCTTCAGCTTGCTTTCCAATGTTTTCTTAGCGTCCTTCTGTTTTATAACTAATCGCTGATTATAGCCTAGGTATTTGTATCTAAAATTTTTGTCGAGATATCGAATGGTATTATCTTCTAATAGGTTATTGTGTGTTTCTGGTTTGCCCTTTATTGCTGTTAATTAGGCACACTTGTCCATCCCAAATTTAATTTTTATGTCATTGCTTAACTCAGATGTCATTTTTAGAAGTCAATCAAGTTTGCTCTCCGATCCAACATATATTTTTAGGTCATCGACATAAAATAGGTTTCTAAGATAATATTTGTTGCGATTATTTTTCAACAAGTATCCCAGTTTTGAACTTTGCAACATTTTGGAAAGTGGGTTTAGACTTAAAATCAACTAGAGGGGGCTAAAAGCATCTCCCTGTCTATCTTTATCTCGTTAGTTGATATTTTAACTTCCTTTGAATTGAGAAATAATGTGGTTCTCCAGCTACTCATAAATGTTCTCAGAAAGTTGATCATATTGTTGTCTATTTTATACAATTGCAATACCTGCATCAACCACGAGTGCGGAACAATATCGTAGGCTTTCTGATAATCGATCTATGTGATTGATATATTTCGCGTCTGATGTTTAGCCTGTTGCATGACGTCTGTGTCGATTATCATCTGTTCTTTGCAGCCTTGTGTCTTGGCACGGCAGCCTTTCTGTTCTTCAGTTAGTATATTGTACCTATCCAAGTGCTCAGTAATTTTTTGCGCTTTATTGATGTAATTAGCTTATAAATAGTAGGTAAGCTTGTTATTGGTCTATAAGACTTAAGGTTTCTAATATCTTCGCTTTTTGGAATCATATACGAAATGCCTCCTGGGGCAAATTCAAAGAGCACTTTTGTGCCCTGTAGGATTGCATTAATTTATTTGGCTAGAAATTCTGTACTTTTGTATATTTTTAATTATTATTATTAAAAATATTATTATAACTATTATTATTTGGCAAAATAATCAACTAGCTCAATCTGCAAATTTGGCATAATAATAACAGAGTTTATTCCCCAAAACTTTAATTTATTTTTATTGATAATTATAAATTCTTCTTTACTTACAAAAATAGGAGCCGCCCCCTTCCATTTTTGATTCCCCGAAGTAATAGAAGGACTTAGATGAATTAATTGTTTTATTCTACTTACATGACAAAAAATTGCACCAATAATTTTACTTATATATAATTATCAAATACCTATATTTTTATTTTCAATTATTATCTTATCAATATTAATTAGAGGAATTATAGGATTAAATCAAACTAGATTACGAAAAATTATAACTTTTTCCTCCATTAATCATATTGGATGAATATTAAGAACAATATTTAATAATCAATCAATTTGAATAATTTATTTCATCATTTATTCAATTATTTCATTAAATATTATTTTAATTTTTAATTTTCTTAATATTTTTTATTTACATCAACTTTATTCAAAAATAAATTATAATATTTCAATAAAATTATTTTTTATTATAAATTTTTTATCTTTAGGTGGACTACCACCATTTTTAGGATTTTTACCAAATTGATTGACAATTAGTTACTTTATTAACGTAAATCTTATATTTTTAGCCTTTTTAATAATTACTTTTAGAACTTTAACTCTAAATTCAAGAGAAAATCTTATATTAAAAAGAAAAATTAAAAATTTCCCAATTATAATAATCAATACAATTAGATTATTAAGAATTATTATTTGTACAATAATTTTTAATTTAATATAAATCTAATATTTTAAAATTAAAATTTAACTTAAGGATTTAAGTTAAAAACCAAACTATCAACCTTCAAAGTTGAAAATAGAGGCTCTCTAAGCCTTAGGTCTTAGGGAAACCCCTCCTTTAAATTTGCAATTTAAAATCATTGTTGAATATAAGACCTGGTAAAGGAATTAAAATTCGTTCATAAATTTACAATTTATTGCTTAGTTCTCAGCCACTTCACCGAATAAGTGATTATTTTCAACAAACCATAAAGACATTGGAACTTTATATTTTCTTTTTGGAATATGAGCTGGTATAGTGGGAACTTCAATAAGATTATTAATTCGACTTGAATTGGGTAATCCCGGATCTTTAATTGGAGACGATCAAATTTATAATGTCATTGTAACTGCTCATGCTTTTATCATAATTTTTTTTATAGTTATAGCCATTATAATTGGACGATTTGGAAATTGATTCATTCCTTTGATATTAGGGGCCCCTGACATAGCTTTCCCACGAATAAATAATATAAGTTTTTGACTTTTACCTCCTTCTCTTACCTTGTTGATTATAAGAAGAATTGTTGAAAGAGAAGTAGGGACTGGATGAACTGTTTATCCCCCTCTTTCTCTTAATATTGCTCATAGAGGATCATCTGTAGGCTTAGCTATTTTTAAATTACATTTAGCAGGAATTTCTTCTATTTTAGGAGCTGTAAATTTTATTACTACAGTAATTAATATACGACCTCAAGGAATAACATGAGAACGAATGCCATTATTTGTTTGATCTGTTGTAATTACTGCAGTTTTACTTCTTCTTTCTCTCCCAGTTCTAGCAGGCGCAATTACTATATTATTAACAGATCGAAATCTTAATACTTCTTTTTTTGATCCTGCTGGTGGTGGAGATCCTATTTTATACCAACATTTATTTTGATTTTTTGGGCATCCTGAAGTTTACATTTTAATTTTACCAGGATTTGGAATTATTAGTCATATTATTGCCCAAGAAAGAGGAAAAAAGGAAGCTTTTGGAACCTTAGGAATAATTTATGCAATAATATCAATTGGATTATTAGGATTTATTGTATGAGCACATCATATATTTACAATTGGCCTAGATGTGGATACTCGAGCTTATTTTACATCAGCAACAATAATTATTGCTATTCCTACAGGTGAGATAATAAGCCTTGTATATACGAATATATACAAGTTTATTGCGATGCAATTGAAATCTAATTTCATTAGAATCTAATGAAAATTAGACTGCAATTGCAAAGTTCACGTAGATGAGGCAAAGCTTGTATCACGGGTTGCATCGCAACATTCATAGATACAAACGTCCTCGGCGTGACTTTACTTTCATCTAGTTTTGACAAATGACCAATTAAATGTTCTGTAATTAAACAGTTAAACGTGCTTAAAATTGAAAATATGTACAACCGCAACCATAGACTAGTTTCGGCCTTCCTTGGCCTCGTCAGCATGGTACGGTGGTTGTACACACTTCCAATTTAAAGCCGTTAGTCAGTCGTATAAGTATCCAAGAGAGCAAACCTCCATTGGGTAACTTGTAACTGACTTTTAACTGTTTATCACGCAAACATTTTCGCTACATGCTAATTGAAGCATTACTCTCTGCTGAGATAATAAGCCTTGTATATACGAATATATACAAGTTTATTGCGATGCAATTGAAATCTAATTTCATTAGAATCTAATGAAAATTAGACTGCAATTGCAAAGTTCACGTAGATGAGGCAAAGCTTGTATCACGGGTTGCATCGCAACATCCATAGATACAAACGTCCTCGGCGTGACTTTACTTTCATCTAGTTTTGACAAATGACCAATTAAATGTTCTGTAATTAAACAGTTAAACGTGCTTAAAATTGAAAATATGTACAACCGCAACCATAGACTAGTTTCGGCCTTCCTTGGCCTCGTCAGCATGGTACGGTGGTTGTACACACTTCCAATTTAAAGCCGTTAAAAGTCAGTTACAAGTTACCCAATGGAGGTTTGCTCTCTTGGATACTTATACGACTGACTAACGGCTTTAAATTGGAAGTGTGTACAACCACCGTACCATGCTGACGAGGCCAAGGAAGGCCGAAACTAGTCTATGGTTGCGGTTGTACATATTTTCAATTTTAAGCACGTTTAACTGTTTAATTACAGAACATTTAATTGGTCATTTGTCAAAACTAGATGAAAGTAAAGTCACGCCGAGGACGTTTGTATCTATGGATGTTGCGATGCAACCCGTGATACAAGCTTTGCCTCATCTACGTGAACTTTGCAATTGCAGTCTAATTTTCATTAGATTCTAATGAAATTAGATTTCAATTGCATCGCAATAAACTTGTATATATTCGTATATACAAGGCTTATTATCTCAGCAGAGAGTAATGCTTCAATTAGCATGTAGCGAAAATGTTTGCGTGATAAACAGTTAAAAGTCAGTTACAAGTTACCCAATGGAGGTTTGCTCTCTTGGATACTTATACGACTGACTAACGGCTTTAAATTGGAAGTGTGTACAACCACCGTACCATGCTGACGAGGCCAAGGAAGCACAGGAATTAAAATTTTTAGTTGACTAGCAACCTTACATGGAAGACAAATAACTTATTCACCTTCATTAATATGGGCTCTTGGATTTGTATTCTTATTTACAGTAGGAGGATTAACAGGAGTAATTCTAGCTAATTCATCTATTGACATTATTCTTCATGATACTTATTATGTAGTAGCTCATTTTCATTATGTTCTATCTATAGGAGCAGTATTTGCAATTATAGCAGGACTTGTACATTGATTCCCTTTATTTACTGGATTTTCAATAAATGAAAAATTATTAAAAATCCAATTTTTATCAATGTTTGTTGGAGTAAATATAACATTTTTTCCTCAACATTTCTTAGGTTTAAGAGGTATACCTCGCCGTTATTCAGACTACCCAGATGCATATACTCTATGAAATATTATTTCATCTATTGGATCATTAATTTCCACTATTAGAGTATTTTTATTCTTATTTATTATTTGAGAAAGACTAACTTCTATGCGACCTTCAATTTTAACATTAAACATAACATCATCAATTGAATGACTACAAACCCTTCCTCCTGCGGAGCATAGATATTCTGAATTGCCGATACTAACATTACCTAATTTCTAATATGGCAGATTAGTGCAATGGATTTAAACCCCATATATAAAGATATTATTCTTTTTTTAGAAATTGCAACTACTAAAATACTCTCATTACAAGATAGAAGATCTCCTTTGATAGAGCAACTATCTTTTTTTCATGATCATGCTTTATTAGTATTAGTAATTATTACCATTCTAGTAGGTCAATTAATAGTAAATTTATTTTTTAATAATAATATTCACCGATATTTACTTGAAGGGCAAACAATTGAATTAATCTGAACAATCCTACCTGCTATTACATTAATTTTTATTGCTCTTCCTTCTCTTCGTTTAGTTTATATTTTAGATGAAATTAATAATCCTCTTCTCACTATCAAAACATTAGGACATCAATGATATTGATCATATGAATATTCAGATTTTAAAAATTTAGAATTTGATTCTTATATAATTCCTATAAGAGAAATAAAATTATGAAATTTTCGTCTATTAGATGTAGATAATCGAATCATTTTACCTTTTAAATCACAAATTCGAATATTAATCTCTTCAAGAGATGTAATTCATTCATGAACAACACCCTCTTTAGGAGTAAAAATTGATGCAACTCCTGGCCGATTAAATCAAATTAGATTTTCTGCTTCTCGAACAGGAATATTTTATGGGCAATGTTCAGAAATTTGCGGGGCAAATCATAGATTTATACCAATTGTAATTGAAAGAATTTCTCCAAAATATTTCATTAAATGATTAAATAAAAATGTATAACATTAAAAAGCTGAAAGTCAGCACTGGTCTCTTAAACCATATTTTAATAGATTAACGCCTATTTTTAATGAAAAATTTAGTTAATATATAACATTAGTTTGTCAGACTAAAATAATTAAATAATTAATAATTTTTAATTCCTCAAATAGCCCCTTTAAATTGATTATTTCTATTTTTTTACTTTCTTTTATTATTTTTATTATTTAATTCAATAAACTATTTTTCTTTTAATTATTTACCAAAGAAATCTTTAATTAAAAAATCAATATTTAAAATTAACTGAAAATGATAGCTAATTTATTTTCTTCATTTGATCCAAGAACAACAATTATATCTATTAACTGAATTAGTTCCTTTATTGGAATACTATTAATTCCTTCAATATTTTGATTAATTCCTTCTCGAATAAATATTCTTTGAATAAAAATTACATCTACTCTTCATAAAGAATTTAAAATTTTACTAGGAAATAATAGAAGAGGAAGATCTTTAATTTTTATTTCTTTATTTAGATTTATTCTTTTTAATAATTTTTTAGGATTATTTCCTTATATTTTTACTAGAACAAGACATATAGCATTAACTTTAACTTTAGCTTTACCTTTATGATTAAGATTTATAATCTACGGATGAATTAATAATTCAATTCATATATTTGCCCATCTAGTTCCTCAAGGAACACCTCCAGTTCTTATACCATTTATAGTATGCATTGAAACTATCAGAAATATTATTCGACCTGGCACACTAGCGGTACGATTATCAGCTAATATAATTGCCGGACATTTATTAATAACTTTATTAGGAAACACTGGTCCAATAATATCAATATATATATTAAATATTTTAATTTTAATTCAACTTTTATTATTAATTCTTGAGTCAGCAGTATCTATTATTCAATCTTATGTATTTGCTGTTCTTAGTACATTATACTCTAGAGAAGTAAATTAATGAGAAATAAAAATCACCCATTCCACCTAGTTGATGTAAGACCATGGCCTATTCTAAGAGCTTTAGGAGCAATAACTACAATGATAGGAATCATTAAATGATTTCATCAATATAATAATAATTTAATAATAATTGGATTATTAATCACATCTTTAATTATATTTCAATGATGACGTGATATTACTCGTGAAGGAACCTTCCAAGGCCACCATACATATATAGTTACAATTGGATTACGATGAGGAATAATTTTATTTATTACATCAGAAGTTTTCTTTTTTTTATCATTTTTTTGAGGATTTTTTCATAGAAGACTTTCTCCAACCATTGAAATTGGAATAATCTGACCACCTAAAAGAATTGAAACATTTAATCCCATTCAAATTCCCTTATTAAATACTCTAATTTTATTAACTTCAGGTTTAACTGTGACTTGAGCACATCACGGATTAATAGAAAATAACTATAATCAATCAATTCAAGGATTAATATTAACAGTAATTTTAGGAGTTTATTTTACAATTTTACAAGCCTATGAATATTTAGAAGCCTCTTTTACAATTTCAGATTCCGTTTATGGATCTTCTTTTTTTATAGCAACAGGATTTCATGGTTTACATGTAATTATTGGGACAACATTTTTATTAATTTGTTTAATTCGACTGTATAAAAATCATTTCTCTGCTTATCACCATTTTGGATTTGAAGCAGCTGCATGATACTGACATTTCGTAGATGTAGTTTGACTATTCTTATACATTTCAATTTACTGATGAGGTAAATATTTATATAGTATAAAAATTATAATTGACTTCCAATCAATAGATCTAAATACTTAGTATAAATAATTAAACTATTAATATTAATTTCAATTATTTTACTAATAATTTCTAATATCGTAATAATAGCAGCTAATCTATTATCAAAAAAAACTTTTATAGATCGAGAAAAAAATTCACCTTTTGAGTGTGGGTTTGACCCTAAAAATTCAGCTCGATTGCCATTTTCATTACAATTTTTTCTAATTGCTGTAATTTTTTTAATTTTTGATGTTGAAATTACTTTATTAATACCATTAATCATAACTATAAAGACAAGAAGATTATTAAATTATTCATTAATTACAATCTTTTTTTTATTAATTTTATTATTAGGGCTTTATCATGAATGAAATCAAGGAGCATTAAATTGAACTAAATAGGATAATAGTTAATTTATAACATTTAAGTTGCATTTAAAAATTATTGTAAAACAATTTATCTTAAGTAAGAAGTAAAATTTACATTTAGTTTCGACCTAAAAATTTGGTTAAATAACCCTTACTTATTAATTGAAACCAAAATAGAGGTAAATCACTGTTAATGATTAAACTGAGTTTATACTCCAATTAAAGAAATGGGTCAATCAAGTCTAAGCTTCTAACTTAAAACTTAAGCAGTGTAATTCTGTTTACATTTCTATTCATATAGTTTAATAAAAACTTTACTTTTTCATAGTAAAAATAGAATATATTCTTATGAATTTACTTAAAAATTAAAATAATTTCCTTAATATCTTCAATATTATGCTCTATAATATAAGCTATTTAAGTAAAATATACTAAATAAAATAATAATAATTCATAAAACTAATAAAATTAAATATAATTTTAAATTATTTTTATAAAATATTTGAGTTAAATTTGATCTTAATATTAATTTATTATAAATATTTTGTCTACCTAAAAATTCTAATCAACCTAAATCAATTATAAAATAATATAATTTTCCTCAACTTAAAGGATAATAATTTACGCCCAAAGTTGAAATTTGAGGCATATATCATATTGATGAAAAAAAAGTTCTTATTATATAAAAATTTAAAGATTTATTTTTATAACTTAAACTAAACTTAGAAAATTCTAAACCTAATAATACTCCTAAAATAATACAAATTAATGTTAATATTTTTATAAAAAAAGATAAACAAATAAAATAAGGCATAAATATAAATCAATTTAATATTCTCCCTCCAATTACTACTAAAATAATTAAACCCCCTATTCCTTTTAATATCAAAAATCTTTTTTCATTAACTATATTAATAGAAAGAAAATTAAAATTTCCTAATAAAGAATAATAAGTTAATCGAAATCTATAACAAACTGTTAAACCAATAGAAAGATAAAAAATAAAATAAATAAAAATATTTAATATATTTATTGATATAAATTCAACAATTAAATCCTTAGAATAAAATCCAGATAAAAAAGGTAATCCACATAAAGATAAATTTCTAATATTAAAATAAGTACAAGTTAAAGGTATCAAATTAATTAAATTACCTATATAACGAATATCTTGACAATTATTTAAATTATGAATGATATTACCTGCACATAAAAATAGTAAAGCTTTAAATAAAGCATGAGTTAATAAATGATAAAAAGCTAATAAATAATCTCCTAAAAATAAAATTCTTATTATTAAACCTAATTGACTTAATGTAGATAATGCAATAATTTTTTTTAAATCAAACTCATAATTTGCCCCTAATCCTGCTATAAATATTGTCAAACAAGAAATTAATAAACCAATGTAAATTACCCCTCTTCTAAAACAATGATGAAACCGAATTAATAAATAAACACCAGCTGTTACTAAAGTAGAAGAATGAACTAATGAAGACACAGGCGTAGGGGCAGCTATAGCTGCTGGTAATCAAGAAGAAAAAGGAATTTGGGCTCTTTTAGTAAAAGCAGCTAAAACAATTATTAAAGAAATTAATTGTATTGAATAATCAATTTTTATAAATTCAATATAATAAATATAATTTCATCTCCCATAATTTAATATTCAAGCAATAGATAATAATAATATTACATCACCAATTCGATTTGTTAATGCTGTTAATATTCCAGCATTATAAGATTTAATATTTTGGTAATAAATTACTAAACAATAAGAAACTAAACCTAACCCATCTCAACCTAATAAAATTCTAATTAAATTAGGTGAAATAATCATTAATATTATAGACAAAACAAATATCGATACTAGTATAATAAATCGACTTAAATTTAGATCTCCTTCTATATATTCTTCTCTGTAAAATACAACTATTGAAGAAATAAATAAAACAAATCTTATAAATAATAACGATATTCAATCTAAAATTAAAGTTATAATAATTGAAGACCTAGACAAACTTAATAAATTAATTTCAATAATTATTGAATAATCCAAATAAATTTGTATTAATCTTAATATAAAAAATATTAAAGAAAAAAATAAAAAAATAGAAAAATAAATAAAACAAATAGAAATAATTTAAAGTAAAAAAATTACATCATTGATATCACAAATCAATATTTTTATATTAAACTATTTAAATAAACTCATAAACTAAATAAATCACTTCTTAAAATTAAAAAATTTAACGGAATTCAATGTAAAAATAAAAGTAAATATTCTCGTATTCTACATATAAAATTTCTATAAATCCCAGTATAAATCTTACCATGCTGTCTATATGAATATAAAAATAAAGAATAAGCAGCTCTAAAAAAAGAAATTAAACCAATAAAAACTATTGTAAACTTTGAATATACAACTAATCTATTAATTAATATAATTTCACCTAATAAATTAAAAGAAGGTGGAGCTGCTATATTAGATGAACTTAATAAAAATCACCATAAAGATAAAGAAGGCAAAATATTAATTATACCTTTATTTAAATATAATCTTCGTCTATTAATTCGTTCATAAGAAATATTAGCTAAACAAAATATTCCAGAAGAACATAAACCATGTGCTAATATTAAAACTAATGAACCGCAAAACCCTCAATAATTGAAAGTTATCAAACCTCCAATTACTATCCCTATATGAGCTACAGATGAATAGGCAATTAAAGATTTTATATCACTTTGTCGAAGACAAATTAACGATACAATGAAACCTCCAACTAAAGAAATTCTAATAAATATATAATTTAATTTTATACCTAATCTTAAAAATAAATTTATAATTCGTAATATACCATACCCACCTAATTTTAATATAATTCCCGCTAAAATTATAGATCCAGAAATAGGAGCTTCAACATGAGCTTTAGGCAATCATAAATGAATAAAATATATAGGTATTTTTACTAAAAATACTATAATTATACAAAAATAAATAATTAAATTTCTATACTCAAAATTTATATAATATAAATCTAATCTTCCATTATTATTATAATAATTAAAAATAACAATTAATATTGGAAGAGAAGCTAATAAAGTATAAAATAATAAATAAACACCAGCTTGAATACGTTCTGGTTGATACCCCCATCCAACAATTAAAATTAAAGTAGGAATTAAACTAATTTCAAAAAATAAATAAAAAATAAATAAATTTATAGAAGAAAAAGTTAAAATTAATGATAATAATAAAAATAAAATAACAAAAGAAAATAACTTACTAAAAAATTCAATTTTATAAATTTTTTCTCTCGCCATCATTATTAAAACACAAATTCAAATTCTTAATAATACTAAAGTAAAAGAAAGCAAATCATTACCAAATAAATAAGAAATATTAATAAAATAATTTACTATTCTTAAATTTATTATTACTAAAAATATAAAAATAAATAAAAATAATTGAATTAACCAAAAATGAAAAATAAAATTTAAAGGCATCAAAAATAATAAAAATATAATTATTTTTATCATAATAAATTAAATCTTTGAAAATAATCTCTTCCATGTGATCGAATTATTATAACTAAAATTGACAAACCTAAAGACCCTTCACATACTCTTATAGAAACAAAAATTAAAGAAAAATAAAATTCATAATTTATTCATCTTAAATATAAAATTAAATTAAAAAATAAAGATAATATAATAAATTCTAATCTTAATAATATCAAAAGTAAATGTTTTCGTTTAATAGAAAAAACTAAAATTCCAGATAAAAAAGAAATTATAGAAACATAAATATAAATTATCATTAGTTTTAATAATTTAATTAAAATATTGGTCTTGTAAATCAAAAATAAGAATATTCTTTTAAAACATCAGAGAAAAGAAAAATCTCTTCATTAATCTCCAAAATTAATATTTTATATAAACTATTCTCTGCATTTTATTAATTTTAATTCTAATTATATCCATATTATTTTTATTTATAAACCATCCTTTATCGATAGGAATAATTTTATTAATTCAAACATTATTAATTTCTATTACTTCTGGAATATTCAATTTAAATTTTTGATATTCTTATATTATTTTATTAATTATAGTTGGAGGCATATTAATTTTATTTATTTATATAACAAGAATTGCATCAAATGAAAAATTTAAATTTTCTAACAAATTAATATATTTAATAACAATAATATTTATTATACTTAATATATTAATATTAAATTATGATAAAATAATAATTTATATTAAATTTAATAATTATGACTTTTTAAAATTTATTGATAATAATAATATTTATTATTCAATAATTAAATATTATAATTTACCTTTAAATTTTATTATATTAATAATTATTATCTATTTATTAATCACTTTAATTGCAGTAGTTAAAATCACAAATATTAAAAATGGACCTTTACGTCAAATATTCTAATGAAAATACCACTACGTAAAACTTCCCCAATATTAAAAATTATTAATAATTCATTAATTGATTTACCCTCCCCTTCAAATATTTCATATATATGAAATTTTGGATCCTTACTAGGACTTTGTTTAATAATCCAAATTATTACAGGAATCTTTCTTGCTATACACTATTGTCCTAATATCGAATTAGCTTTTAATTCAGTAACTCATATTTGTCGAGATGTAAATTATGGCTGATTACTTCGAACACTTCACGCTAATGGAGCTTCATTTTTTTTTATCTGTATTTACCTACATATTGGACGAGGAATATATTATAATTCATATAATTTAATTCATACTTGACTTATTGGAGTAATTATTTTATTTATAGTAATAGCAACAGCATTTTTAGGATATGTCCTTCCTTGAGGTCAAATATCTTTCTGAGGAGCCACTGTTATTACTAATCTACTATCTGCTATTCCTTATTTAGGGACTGATATTGTTCAATGATTATGAGGAGGATTTGCAGTAGATAATGCAACTTTAACACGATTTTTTACTTTTCATTTCCTTCTACCTTTTATTGTATCAGCACTAGTTATAATTCATCTATTATTTCTTCACCAAACTGGTTCAAATAATCCTTTAGGAATTAATAGTAATATTGATAAAATTCCTTTCCATCCATATTTTTCATTTAAAGATATTATAGGAATTATTATAATAACTATAATTTTAATTATTTTAACATTAATAAATCCTTATCTATTAGGAGACCCTGATAATTTCATTCCAGCTAATCCTTTAGTAACCCCAATTCATATTCAACCTGAATGATACTTCTTATTTGCTTATGCAATTTTACGATCAATTCCTAATAAATTAGGGGGAGTAATTGCATTAGTAATATCTATTGCAATTTTAATATTTTTACCTTTTTTAAATAATAAAAAATTCTTAAGAAACCAATTCTACCCTATAAATAAAATTATATTTTGAAATCTTTTAACTATTTTAATTTTACTTACATGAATTGGTGCTCGACCAGTAGAAGATCCATATATTATTACTGGACAAATCTTAACTATTTTATATTTTTCTTACTATTTAATTAACCCTTTATTATCAAAAATATGAGATTCAATAATATTTAATTAATCAATGAACTTGTATAAGTATATATTTTGAAAATATAATAAAGAAATTTAATTTTCTATTGATTTATACTAAATTTTATTAACTAAATAAAATTGACAAAAACATAAGCTTTTAATCCAAAAAATATTAATAAATAATTTAAAGAGACTGGTAAATAACTTTTTCAAGCTAAATATATTAATTTATCATAACGAAAACGAGGTAAAGTCCCACGAACTCAAATCCAAATAAATCTAAAAAAAACTAATTTTAAAAAAAATATTCATGAATATAAATTACCTCCCATAAATAATATAACACATAATATTCTTATAAATAAAATCCTTGAATATTCAGCTAAAAAAATTAACGCAAACCCCCCACTTCTATATTCTACATTAAATCCAGAAACTAATTCAGATTCTCCTTCAGCAAAATCAAAAGGAGTTCGATTAGTTTCTGCTAAACTAGAAATAAATCATATTATACATAAAGGAAATAATAAAAAAATAAATCATATATATTTTTGAAAATATATAAAATCTACTAAATTTAAAGACCCAATTAAAAATAAAAAAGATAACAAAATAATTACTAATCTAACTTCATAAGAAATAGTTTGAGCTACAGAACGCAAACTTCCTAATAAAGAATAATTAGAATTAGAAGATCATCCTGCTAATATGATTGTATAAACTCTTAAACTAGAAACAGCTAAAAAAAAAAGTATAGATAAATCAAATGATAAAAATATAGAAAAAAATGGCATTCTTATTCATAAAAATAAAGATAAAAATAAATTAAAAATTGGAGAAAAATAATAAATTAAATAATTTGACATTAATGGAAAAGTTTGCTCCTTAGTAAATAATTTAATAGCATCACTAAAAGGTTGTAAAATTCCTATAAATCCTACCTTATTTGGACCTTTACGAATTTGAATATAACCTAACACTTTACGTTCAAGTAAAGTTAAAAATGCTACTCCAACTAAAACCCCTACAATTAAAATTACTATAGAAATTAATAATAACATTAAATCAAAAAAATACAAATATTATTTGTAAATTTTATTTACATAAATAAATTCTAAATTTATCACACTAATCTGCCAAAATAACAATTTTATTCATAAATAAAATTTTTAATCAAATATTTGGTCCTTTCGTACTAAAATATTTTATTTATTTAAAGATAGAAACCGACCTGGCTCACACCGGTCTAAACTCAGATCATGTAAAATTTTAAAGGTCGAACAGACCTAATTATTAAGCTTCTACACCTAATATTAATTTTAATCCAACATCGAGGTCGCAATCTTTTTTTTCGATTAAAAACTCTTAAAAAAAATTACGCTGCTATCCCTAAGATGCTAGTAATTGACATTATTATTATTATACCGGTTAGTTGGCTCAACTGTACTAAATAATCGACTAGCTCGACCTGTAGTTTTAGAATTTTTGGCACATAATTTGATAGATGTTCTAGAGGATCTTCAATTGAATATTAGGGGAATATATGTATGTACTTTCAGCATGATGCTACTTTTGCTCATTCAGTTTTATTATGATCGATCATCTTAACTATCATTTTCCTCAGTGCTGGATTGGCCGTGGCAGTTTTTAAAATTGGGCCACCAAGTTTAACAGATTTAAATTCTTTTCTTTCTTACCATTGAGTATAACTTAAATAATTGTAAGTAACATTTTTTTTTTCTAATATTCAATGGAAAGTCTATTAAATTTTTTTCCAAAAATTTAAAATTGACAGGTCAGGCTAGATAATTATTTAGAACAATTGGGTCGGGTGTGATATTAATAATAATGGCAATAACTAATATGTTGTGAGCTTTGTTTAGAAGGCACGGTCTGTACGAAACAAAAAATCAAATGTAAATAAACGTTCTCAGAATCAATAAAAAGACATAAGTCCATTTGCTGTCTCAGTAACCCTTAATATTTGACCATATGGTAATTATACTTTTTTGCTTACTTTTGTTTAATAACATTTTGATACATATTCGGCGTATTCTAGAATCTTTGTTATAAATTTGCTCCTTTTTAAAATTTTGATTTATTAGGTTTGGGTATTTCTAGAATTGAATGCAATCATTTTAAATGTTTGAATAAACCATAAAAATTTTTGCAGAGAGGCGCTGGAAGACATTGCCAGATTCAGCATATTCAAGCGAAATCTCCAGCTGATCGAGGGTCCTAACAAACGTTATCACGGTGGGGTAAAAAGCTACGAAATGGGAGTGACATAGTTCGATGATCTAACTTAGGAGGAATTTGTCGCCACTTTAGCATCACTTCCGACAGCAGCCAAAGCTGAACGACTTCTTAGGTCGTCAATCGATCCGTTCATGCACAGTATAAACTCAAAACTGGAATCTCTTAGTGAGAAAAACTCGGTAGGTCCTAGTTCTCACTTTGGTTATTATGGTTGTGGTGGAGGCTTGGCGACTTACGCTTTTAATAAATTTAGATTTTTCTTTGGTGGGAAGGACTGGTTCTTGGTTACCTTTAAAGTTTGAACTACAAATCTTGTCCCCTGAATCAAGAAAGATTTAAAAGCACAACAAAGGTTGGTCTTAAGCGTTTCGCCAGCCAAGCAATCATCTTCAGAGAGATACTAACACCTTATCCTAAAATTGTCCCTTATATACTAAGAATATTCACTTCGTGCATGATCGACCGCATCCGAACGTGCACGCGCATCTAATCATACACGTCGTATTGTCATAATTTCTTATCTATTAACCTTAACTATTTTGAGCAGAGATGAATGGACTAAAGGCCCAGTGCAACCATTCATAAGGTTGTCTCCAGCCTTACGAATGGCTAAGCTTTCACATGCATTTAACATATAATTCTTATTTACTACTCTTAACAGTTTAATATTATTAACTATCCTATGATTTAATTCAAAAGCATGTCGAGTCACACTTGACTTCTCAGTTCTTCCGTACTTCAAATAAGCCAAATGCTCCTTCGGTCGGATTTTAGGAGATGGTTTAGGCTGCCCGACTTTTGAGGACAATCTTTACATGAAATTTGGTAAATACCAGATTTGTCTGTTTGCTCTACTTTATTCTTCAAACTACCCAAAAGCAAATTTAATTTGCCGTTAGAATTTTAAACATCCCAGAAGCCCCGTTTTCGCAAAATTCCACCCAAACCATGGGTAAGCGAGGGTTCAAATGGAAGATAGACGAACTTACAGTTTTTGTTTTCATCATCGCGAAAAATTGTGGTATTCACCAGTTGACATTTAAATTTTTTTCATTAATAATTTTATAAATAATATTTAGATCGAACCCATTAACTTCAGCTATATAATTTAATTTTCTTTAACTTCTTTCCGAATCTTTTCCTATTAAGAGAAAGACTCATAAGGCGATGGGTAAGGAAGTTAAAGCTTGCCATTTTGTGTTGTATGCATTATATACATTAAATTCCAATCCATTTTTATTCCTAATAACTAAAAAGTAGCAAAAATGCCATCTGCATAACTTAGAAAACAAACTGCATTTATTTTTTAGACGATTTTCAAGAATACTAATAAAGAGCTCAGCCATGAAAGGTGACAAAGGATTTCCCATAGCTGCACCCTCAAGTTGTTCATAAAATTCGTTATTAATTTGAAAACAATTTTGATCAATACATATTTTTGTTGAGGGAATATATTCCTCGATGATTTTGCCTAAAAGGTTATTTGATTCAAGCAGATCACGAAGGTATAATAAGGTCTGAGGTATAGGTACACTTGGAAAGAGGGAGGAAACATCAAAGAAACCAGCATTTTACCCTCCAACAACTCTTCATTCTAAATTTTTTGCACAAGCTCTTAGAAGTTCTTGACTGACAAAGTGAGTTGTTCTAATTTAGCAAATTAGAATTCCGGCTTTCCCAGCTTTCTACCCCTCTGTGATAACGTTTGTTATGACCCTCGATCGGCTGAAGATTTCGCTTGAATATGCTGAATCTGGCGATGTTTTCCAGCGCCGAATTGTAAAATTTTTCATGGTTGAAATAAAAATTTCAATTTAAATTTAAAACTATGCAAATAAAACTAACCCTTCTAGCAAAAGTAAAGTAAAACTTCACAATCTGAATTTTGGGAAAATATTGCATATCGAGATTAAATGAAAAATAGAGGCAAGCATATTTATGAATTTTTTAAAAGATTCTTTTTGAATTGTAATAAAAATATATTGCATAAAAAATAACAAAATAAACACAAAATTTTAAATAACAAAAATTCTAGGCAAAATTAAAATTTTAAACTTTAAGGAAATGCAGATAGATAGAATATGCACAATATGAATCAAAATTTTGGTAAAGAAAGTTAACCTTTCGGACTAAATTAAAAAAAGAAAAATAAGATGAAAGGGGATAAAACTAAACAAAAAAGCAAAAAAAACCATATGATCAGTATCAAGGGTTACCGAGATAGCAAAGCAAATACGTCCTTTTGTTGTTTTTGGAAACTTTATTAATATTCGATACTTTATTTCGTACAGACCATGCATTCTATACAAAACGCACAAGAAATTAGTTATTACCATTATTATTAATATAATACCAGTTACCGGCCCAATTGTACTAAATAATCCTCTAGCCTGACCTGCCGATCTTGAATTTTTGGAAAATAATTTCATTGATTTACTAAACGATTTTCCATTGAATATTAGACAATACATCTACTTTAGAACTATGGTGGTCTTGCTTAGTTTAGTCGAGTTATGATCTATTCTCTTGACCTTGATGGCCCAATCTGAAAAAATGCCAAGACCAATCCAGCGCTAAGGAAAATGATTTCTAAGACGATCCATCAGAACAAGACTAAAATGAGCAAAAGTACTAAAAATATATGTATTTCTTGATATTCAATGGAACATCCTCAGGTAAATCTATCAAATTATATGCCAAAAAATCTAAATCTGTAGATTGAGCTTGTTGATTATTTTGCCAAATATTAATAGTTATAATAATATTTATAATAATAATAATAAAAATATATAAAAGTACATGGAATCCTAGCCAGCAAAATGTATACGGTTAATTTTATATAACTTGTGGCTGAATTGTTACTAGTATGCTTCAGTTTACTGAATGATTTCAAAAATTGCTTCAATAGCATTTGTAAGTAAAAAATTCATTGAAGTGTTCTTTGAAATTCATCTAAATTATATAAGTTCCAAAAACAAGTTATTTATCTCAGTTTGAGTGTTAGATGAACAGTTTTGGGACGTCATCTTTTGGAAATTTTGGCTGCTTAAATTTAAAGGATCTTTAGCAGGAACAAATTTTAATGTTGCTTAGGAAAATGTATTTTTTATGGCTGTACTAAAAATTTAAAACTAATGTAGTTACCTACCTAAACTCTTTACTTTTACCAACGTTATTAAATTAATTACTTTAAACAGAAATCATCCTTTCTGAGCATATTTGATTGTTGAAATTTGGTTCTCCAAAGCAACACCAACATTAACAAATGATAGCATATTGACTGTTTATGGTTTAACAAAGACAAACTATAGATTTGCGCAGCAGGTTCGCATGATATATTCCAACCTAATTTCAGCCCTAAGCTTTTTCAACTTTTATAAAAGGCGCTTGGGATAAAACAATCCATATTTAAAGGAAGTGATGAAAAGGCAAAAGTAAATAAATAAATCCAATAAACATATGATCAAATATCAATGGTTACTAAGGTACATGCCATGTATTTGTATTGCTTTTTTGCGAACATGTTTTATTTGATATCTTATTTGGTGCAGGCCGTGCATTTCTAAACAAAACGCACAAGATATTAGTAATTGTCATTATTATTATTAATATCATTATTATTATTATTATTTTCTTGTTCACAAGATATGTCCTTGGAATAATCTTCCATTCCAGTACCAAAGTTCAGAGGATAGACAGTAAGTATTTTAGCATGTTATGTTTGAGACTTTTGGTTTCCTACAGATAATTTTACACGTTTTGTTCATTTAGTACCTTTGTTACAGTAGCACATGTTTCTAACAGGACAATTTTCTGCATTTCTATATAGATATCAGAGTTTATGCCAAGTTCTTTTAAATTTCTAATAAGTGAATGGGATATTTCGCCCGTAGCGCCAATAATGATGGGCATTATAATAACTCTTTCTTGATGCCATATTTCTTTTATTTCTCTTGACAATGGTAGATACTTGTTTATCGTGTCTGTATATTTTTTCTGGATGTTAGTAGACAGCGGTACCGAAAAGTCCACAAGATATGTTCTTCTTGTTTGTTTTACTGTGAGTACTCTGGTCTATTGTTATGTATTGTGACGTCTGTGATTATATCTCTATTCCAATATAGTTTAAATTCATCTTCGTTTATTACTGTATCTGGATTGTATTTGTAATAAAGTATTGTGGTGAGTCGAGTTCTACTAAACTGTTCTATTTCCTCGTTTGTTTTATTTAATTGAATTTTATTCAATAGTTTCTTGGAAATATTAAATCTACAAATATTGTACTATATAAAATTCTTTGTGACATAACGTTTTGCGTGAGAAACAGATTTCTTAGCACAAATTAGATAAGGGTTATTTGTTAGGCCTGGTTTGTTTCAAGCTATTTCAGTTTGTAAAACTTTTTCACATAATCATCTACATTTATCACTAGTTATAGTTCGTTTTTTTTATATATTTTCGGTACTTTGTGGTTGCTATTATCCCATTCTTTATCGCTATGATAAAACCTTTTGTTTCAGGGCATAGTAATCGTTTTCTGAGCCACAGTGTTGATATGTCCGTATTTAAATGCAAATGTTTCTGAGGATATTTCCCATGAAGCGGTTTATTTATCCAGATATCCTTAGTTTCGCCCAATGTAGGTGTTTCGGTTTGTGCTCCGTCACAAAGTCGTAGGGGTGAATACTTGTCAATCGCATTTATTATTTCATGTAATTTAAACACATTTGATGTGCTAATAAAGTATTTAGTTAGCGTTTTTACAATCTTAGCACGTAATACCTGCATGTTTAATACCCCTCTTCCTCAAATGTTGCGTGATAAGTAAAATCTTTCCGAGTACGATTTGGGATGATGTTTCCGATGTTCGGTAAGTTGTACTCTGATTAACCTATTTAGTGTTTCGAATTCGGTGTTTGGCCATCTAATAACTGCAAATGAGTAGCTAACTGAAGCGGAAAATGTAACTAGCGTCCCAAGCTTACTAATTACATCCGTAAGGAGGTATCTAGCGTCCCGTATTTGTTTCGGGTCCTACGTAAGAAGCGTCCCAACTACCTGCTCTTAATGGGACTACTGAATGGTAAAATAACTATACCAATTTTAAAATTTCCACATTGAAATTCCGGAAAGCATTCCAGCCATAGATATGACTAAAAGCTTTAATTGCTTGGCTTGAGTACAGAATACAAGTCCAAATCTGAAACTGCAATGTTTTTGAAATTATTTTTTGGACTTCCATTTTTACATCCTCGCCAAGTGTCTGATATATTTACAGACCATTTAATGACAATTGCACCTAATGATACGAAAGTAACAGAATTTTGCGATTACGTGCTAGACACTTATATATCTGAACAAGCACCGTTTCCTCCCAAAATTTGGGCCGAATATTCTTCTTCTGCTAACAGAACAACAAACAATTGTGAATCTTTTCACTCTAATTTAAATAAGTTTTTCAATAGTCCGCATCCCAATATTTTAACTGCCACCTATGTATGTATAAATGTATGTATTTTTAATATCTGTGTATTGTACAAGTTCATAATAAACTGTATACTGTATCCTATATTGTTTTATTAACTTATACATATTTTGACGTTGCAACTTCCAATCCCAATGAGTATAACCCTATCGAGAACAATACATGTTTAAAATCTCCAGAATGTGTTCAAAAAAATAATTCTTTAATACTTCGGGTAGACACATAATTAGGACGCTAGTTATACATACACCTATATAATGAGGAGCGCGGACGCTTGTTACGTACCTATAATTTTTGTGCCGGGACGCCAGTTACCTAGTCAGGTAGAAATGGGACGGTAGTTACCCCGACCCAACCGAAGGTACCACTCAGCTAATAATGACTTTTACAGTTTTTCTGTCATTTAGCTCTGTACTAAATATTTTGATACTATGTGTCGTTAACTTTCTTTTCAAAGTTTTTTAGCGTCCTTCTGTTTACTAGCTAATCGCTGATTATAGCCTAGGTATTTGTAGGTGGAATTTCTGTCGAGATATCGAATGGTATTTTCTTCTAATAGGTTATTGTATGTTTCTGGTTTCCCTTTTATTACTGTTAATTAGGTCCATCCCAAATTTAATTTTTATGTCATTGCTAAACTCAGATGTCATTTTTAGAAGTCTATCAAGTTTGCTCTAGGATCCAGCATATATTTTTAGGTCATCGACATGAAATAGTGGCTAAGGTAATATTTGTTGCGATTATTTTTCAGCAAGTATCCCAGTTCTGAACTTTGCAACATTTTGGAAAGTGGGTTTAGACTTAAAATGAACCAGAGGGGGCTAAAAGCATCTCCCTGTAATATACCACAGTCTATCTTTATCTCGTTAGTTGATATTTTAACTTCCTTTGAATTGAGAAGTAATGTGGTTCTCCAGCTACTCATACATGTTCTCAGAAAGTTGATCATATTGTTGTCTATTTTATACAATTGCAATACCTGTATCAACCACGAGTGCGGAACAATATCGTAGGCTTTCTGGTAATCGATCCATGCGATTGATATATTTCGCATCTGATGTTTAGCCTGTTGCATGACGACTGTGTCCATTATCATCTATTCTTTGCAGCCTTGTGTCTTGGCACGGCAGCCTTTCTGTTCTTCAGTTAGTATATTTTACCTATACAAGTGCTCAGTAATCTTTTGCGCTATTATTGATGTAATTAGCTTATAAATAATCGGTAAGCATGTTATTGGTCTACAGGACTTCCTAATATCTTCGCTTTTTGGAATCATAGACGTAATGCCTCCTATGCAAATTCAGGGAATACTTCGGTGCCCTTTGTAATTTTATATATTTTCATTATTATTATTATTATTAAAATTATTATTATAACTATTAATATTTGGCAAAATAATTAACTAGCTCACTCTGCAGATTTAGTTTTTTTGACACATAATTTGATAGCGTTACCTGAGGATGTTCCATTGAATATTAAGAAATACATATATTCTTAGAACTTTTCCTCATTTCAGTCTTGTTGTGATGGATCGTCTTAGCAATCATTTTCCTTAGCGCTGGATTGTTCATAGCAGTTTTTCAGATTGGGCCATCAAGGTCAAGAGATTTGAATTTTTTTCTTTATTACTTTTGGGTATCACTTAAATCATTGTTAAAATACATCATAGCTCAACTAAATTAAGAAAGACCACTATAGTTCTAAAGTAGATGTATTGTCTAATATTCAATGGAAAATCGTTTAGTAAATCAATGAAATTATTTTCCAAAAATTCAAGATCGACAGGTGAGGCTAGAGGATTATGTAGTACAATTGGGCCGGTAACTGGTACTATATTAATAATAATGGTAATAACTAATTTCTTGTGCGTTTTGTATAGAATGCATGGTCTGTACGAAATAAAGTATCGAATATTAATAAAGTTTCCAAAAACAACAAAAAGACGTATTTGCTTTGCTATCTCAGTAACCCTTGATATTGACCATATGTTGTTTTTTTGCTTTTTTGTTTAGTTTTGTCCCCTTACATCTTATTTTTCTTTTTTTAAATTTAGTCCGAAAGGTTAACTTTCTTTACTAAAATTTTGATTTATATTTTGCATATTCTATCTATCTGCATTTTCTTAAAGTCTTTGGTTTAAAAATGGTTTTTTTACTTTTTCCTAAGTTTTAGACGTAACCTGGAAAATTTGAAATTTAAACTCAAAATTTTGCCTAGAATTTTTGTTATTTAAAATTTAGTGTTTATTTTACTATTTTTTATGCAATATATTTTTATTACAATTCAAAAAGACTCTTTTAAAAAATTCATATATTTGCTTGCCTCAATTTTTCATTTAATCTCGATATTCAATATTTTCCCAAAATTTAAATTGTGATGTTACACTTTACTTTTGCAAAAAGGGTTGGTTTTATTTGCATACTTTTAAATTTAAATTTAAATTTCTATTTCAACTATGAAAAACTTGAGGGCGCAGCAATGGGAAATTCTTTGCCACCTTTCATGGCTGAGCTCTTTATTAGTATTCTTGAAAATCCTCTTAAAAAGAAAGGTAGTTAGTTTTCTAAGGTATGGTTTAGATGACATTTTTGCTACTTTTTAATTATAAGGGATAAAAATAGATAAGAATTTAATGTATATAAGAAAGATTCCAGTACCTTTTGCTATATAACTTCTCATTTTAACCATTGCATACAATACAAAATGGCAAGCTTTAACTTCCTTACCCATCGTTTTATGAGTCTTTCTCTTAATAGGAAAAGATGCGGAAAGAAGTTAAAGACAATTAAATATATAGCTGAGGTTAATGGGTTTGATCCAAATATTATTTATAAAGTTATTAATACAAAAAAATTCAAATGTCAACTGGTGAATACCACAATTTTTCGAGATGATGGGTGGAATTTTACGAAAACAGGGCCCTTTTGAGTAGTTTGAAAAATAAAGTAGAGCAAACGGACAAGTCTGGTATTTACCAAATTTCATGTAAAGATTGTCCTCAAAAGTATGTCGGGCAGACTAAACGATCTCTTAAAATCCGACCGAAGAAGCATTTGGCTTATTTGAGGTACGGAAGAACTGAGAAGTCAAGTGTGACTCGACATGCTTTTGAATTAAATCATTAAACTGTTAAGACTAATAAATAAGAATTATATGTTAAATGCATGTGAAAGCTTAGCCATCCGTAAGGCTGGAGACAACCTTATGAATGGTGGCACTAAGCCTTTAGTCCATTCATCTCTGTTCAAAATAGTTAAGGTTGATAGATAAGGAATTGTGACACTACGACTTGTATGATTAGATGCGTGTGCACGTTCGGATGCGGTCGACCATGCATGAAGTGAATATTCTTAGTATATAAGAAATAATTTAATGATAAGGTGTTAGTATCTCTCTGAAGATGATAGCTTGGCTGTCGAAACGCGTAAGAGCAGCCTTCGTTGTGTTTTTAAATCTTTCTTGGTTTCAGGGAACAAGATTTGTAGTTCAAATTTTAAAGATAACCAAGGACCAGTCCTTTCCACCAATAGAAAATCTAAATTTATTTAAAGTGTAAGTCGTTAAGCCTCCATCACAACCATAATAACCAAAGTGAGAACTAGAATCTACCGAGTTTTTCTCACTAAGAGATTCCAGTTTTCCAGTTTTGAGTTTATACTGTGCCTGAACGGATCGATTGACAACCTAAGAAGTCGTTCAGCTTTGGCTGGTGTCGGAAGTGATGCTAAAGTGGCGACGAATTCCTCCTGAGTTAGATCATCGAACTGTGTCACTCCCATTTCGTAGCTTTTTACCCCACCGTGATAACTTTTGTTAGGACCCTCGATCAGCTGGAGATTTCGCTTGAATATGCTGAATCTGGCAATGTCTTCCAGCGCCTCTCTGCAAAAATTTTCATGGTTTATTTAAACATTTAAAATAATGGCCGAATATGCCGAATATGAATTAAAATTTTATTAAAGAAAACCAAATTTTCGGTTTAAATTAAAAAAACAAGCGAAGCTTAGAATTTTATTCAAGGTAATTAAGAAAGAACTATCCACATTTAATGGAGATGTAAAGGGACAAAAGTAACAAAAGAGTATAATTACTACATGGTCAAATACTAAGGGTTACTGAGATAACAAATGGACTATGTCCTTTTATTGTTTCTGAGAACTTTTGTTAACATTCGATTTTCTCTTTCGTATAGACCGTGTCTTCTAAACAAAGCTCACAAGATATTAGTTATTGTCATTATTATTAATATCACACTCGACCCAATTTTTCTCAATAATTATCTAGCCTGACCTGTCAATTTAAAATAATTTTTGGAAAGTTATTTAATAGATTTTCCATTAAATATTAGGAAAAAAATGTTCTTTACAATTATTTAAGTTATACCCAACGGTAAGAAAGAAAGGAATTTAAATCTGTTAAACTTGGTGGCCCAATTTTAAAAACTGCCACGGCCAATCCAGCACCAACGAAAATGATAGTTAAGATGATCGATCATAGTAAAACTGAATGAGGAAAAGTAGCATCATGCTGAAAGTACATACATATGTTGCCTAGTATTCAACTGAAGATCCTCTAGAAAATCTATCAAATTATGTGCCAAAATTTCTAAAACTACAGGTTGAGCTAGTCGATTATTTAGTACAGTTGGGCCAACTAACTGGTATGATAATAATAATAATGTCAATTACTAGTATCTTGTGCAATTTGTTTTGAAATGCACGGTTTGCACAAAATAAGATATTAAATAATACATGTTGACAAAACCCAATAGAAATACATGCTTTCTTTACCATCTAAATAGCTTTTGACCATAAGATTATTGGACTTTTTTCTTTACTTATGTCCATTCACTACCTCTTTTAAATCCAAACAGTTTCTTCCCAATCGCCCTGTATAAAAGATGCAAAAACTTAGGACTGGAATTGGGTTGGAATACACTAAGCAAACCTTCTGCGCAAATCCATTGTTTGACTTTATTAAACCATGCAAAATTAATACGAATTCATATGTTAATTTTGGTGTTGCTTTGAGAAACCAAATTTTAACAATCGAATATGCTCAGATGCTCAGAAAAGACGACTTTGGTTTAAGGTAATTGATTTAATACCGTTGGCAAAGATAAAGATTTTCGTAGGCAACTATGTTGGTTTTAAAGCTTTGGTAGGACCATAAAAAATTCTCTTCTTAAACGACGCTAAAATTTGTTCCTATAAAGCTTCGTTGCATTTAAGCATCCGAAATTTCCAAATAATGACGTCAATAATATTTCCAAAGAGTTCATTCATCTAACATTCCAACCGAAATAAAAACATAATACTTTCAAAGAACACTCAAATGGACTTTTCTCCTATAAATGTCACTGACGCAATTATTGAAATCATACAGTAAACTTCAGCATTCTAGTAACAACTCAGCCTCAAGTTATGTAAAATTAACTGTACACATTTTGCTGATTAGTTAAATGACGTGAAGACGATAGTATTAGTTCTCTCATTGGCGATCGTCTCACAAGCCCTTACCAAAGAAGAAGCTCATCCGCAATGGCTCAAATTCAAGCTCGACTACAGCAAGTATTACGGGTCAGTGCTAGAAGATCGCACCAAATTCATCTTCCGTAAGAATCTGAAGATCATTAAGAAACACAACAAGCTCTACGCAAACGGACAAGTCAGCTACAAAATGGGTGTCACTCTTTTGGCTATATGACCTAGGAAGAATTTACCCAATCTCTCCCCAAGTCACCACCACGACCACAAACTGATAAATTCTTCCAGGCTTCATCAGAGCCTGCCAAAAAAGTAGACCGAAGAAAAGAAGGTCTCGTAACACCCGTGAAAGACCAAGGAATTTGCGATTCATGCTTTGCCTTCAGCGCCGTAAGTTTACAAGTATTCGAGTCTAAACAAATTCACCAATATTCTTTTCGTTTTAGACTGGTTTCCTCAAATGCCAATACAAGCGCAAAAACGGTAAACTTTTCTCGTTCAGCAGAATCCCGTTGATTGCTCCTACGAATACGATAACGAAGGATGCGATGGTGGACTTATGACCAACTTCTTCAAATACATCGAGAAGTACGAAAACAACACTGAAGATAACTACCATTACTTAGGTCACGAAAAAATTTAGTGTGCCCAAAAGAACGAAAGTATTTTAGTCAAAATGTCCAATTACGTTTTAAAGTGCCAACTGGCGAAAGAAGGCCGTATCAGTAGTTTTCGACGCTAGCTACCTCTTTTTGTACAAAAGCGGCATCTACAACGACTTCTTTTGCAGGGCTCAAAACTTGAATCACGCAGTTCTTGCCGTGCGATATGAATCTGAAATCGGCCAAGATTACTGGATTGTGAAGAATTTCTGGGGTGAAAGTTTTGGAGAAAGTGGATACATTCGATATGTTCGCAACGAAAATGACCTTTGTGGCATTTCTATTCAGGCTTCTTATCGTGAATTGTAATTCAATAATATAAAATACTGAACATTTATTTATTTATTACTCAACTTACTGTACATCTATAAAAATCTTGAGGTTACTAGCGGTTTCTGAATTATTATCATATTAAATAATTATCTATTTCACTGGTTGCGCGCTTAAGGGTAAAGACACACGAAGCGGTTTTCGCCGAGTCGGCGGCCGAGTCGGCACCAATTTGGAGCAAACACACGACTCGTCTTGAAAGCTGCCAACGCGGGCGGTGTAAGTGAAGATGTTGCCAGTTTTTCCTAAAGCAATGGATTCTGACGATGAATTAATAATTTTAAACCAATTTATGATATTGTCGTTTAAATAATAAAAAAAAGAAACTTCGTATGCGGAAATATCCAGTTGTTCAGAAACGCAAAAAAAAGTCAATTTTATGTTCTATTTATGAGGACAATTCAAAGCGATGTCGCAAAATTTTTTAATTATTTACGTATGTCTTAAAATTCATTTAATGAATTAATGTGTTTGATAAAAGGGGACATATCTAAGCAAGATACAGTCATGAGACGTTTTCCAACTTGTAATAACCCCACACATTTAGTTATTCTATTGCTTTTTTTTAATTGAGCCTCTTCCCTGCAAAGTGACTATTCGTTATCTAAATTTATGCAGTTACTAAGAAGCACAAGGAATATTTATTTCTCGTGTAAAAAAATCACAAAAACTGCACATAAGCAATATTTGACCACTATGCTTGATATTCACAGCTTAAAAACCGCTTGTCGTGTGAACACCACCGTAAAGCAGGTATAGACGATGGTACGCTTGAAGTCATAAAAACGCTAGCTGCGCCTCGTCCGGACGAGGGTACGCTCGACACAGCCTCGGCGTGACGCTGCGTGTGTTCACTACCATAAAATCCCATGGAATCAAATGCCGAGTCGGCTGCCGAGTCGGCAGCCGACTCGGCGAAAACCGCTTCGTGTGTCTTTAGCCTAAGATGAAAAAGTGTATTAATCAAATGCTTTAGAAAAACAACAATATTTTTTATTTAAAAGGGCAAATAAAAGGAAACCAAATGTGCAAATTAATAACTTGCAAAAAACCATAAGCAGCACAATTAAAAATAATACCGGGTAAGAGAATCCAAATTTTACATTTTATCAACTTCCCAAACTGAAAGCACGTTATTAAATAAAATACACCTGAGTAAAACTATTCTACTTCGACAGTAACCTTTGAAGTCAACCTGAAAGTGTTAGAATACGAATTCGTTTATTAGCCTTGTTAAGCTGACTCGCTCCATAAAGTTTCCAAGCAGAAAAGAGCTAACTTTCTATTTTAACCTGTCGTCAGCATCGACCGTCCACCACCGTTCCTTCGTAAAAGACATCCTCTTAAATTTTGGACATCATGTGATTCCTTAGAAAATTTTCTCTTTAGCAAATGTAATACAAACCAGAGCTTAATACACATTAACAAAAGATAGTCAAAAGCATGACATTTCTTGCAATACATATACAAACGTACATATTTTCACTTCTTTCATTTAAAATCATTGCCCTTTTTGGTTTCAATTAAAAACTTAAAATTGAAATTATAATTTCAAAACCAAGAGGCATATTAAAAAATCATTTCCATCATCGAGTTTCGCAGAAAAATTTATATAAGGAACAGTTTTGGTGAAAATTTTTATAGGTAACCAAAATTATGCTAAAATCGGCAAATACGCAACATATTTGTTATGACTATGTAATTTAACTCATAAAATTTGCCTAGGTTTGTAAAGGACCCAAATCTTTAACTCTACCAGAAATAATAGCAATAGGGCAAAATCACGGAAAATAGAATACGCTGTACATATCACAACCTTTTCAATAAATGTATGTAGAATTGTTGACATGTATTACTCCAAGTTTTCATAACAAGAATATTCTCTGACACGTGAATCAAATTTCTTAACATTACTGCATTCAGTATAATTTTTTGACCCTATTTTATGTTTTAAATATACATATGGCCTCAACATGATGCTTTGTCACGTTATGTTTATGTCAAAATTTGATATTTTCCAATTACATCAAGTGTACCAAGTTTGGAAATTTTATCTTCATGAATAAAGAAAAGCATATTGTGTACCTTGATCCTGTTACACCCGATACAGGAAAATGAATAACAAAAACGAAGCACTTATTTTCGACTATTCTTAATATCCGTATCAATATTAGTGTTTAAAAATTTGATAGTATTTTTATGTTTAACATTTTTATTAATTCGCATTCTTGTCTGTACGTTTCTCTTTTCGGTGCAATCGAGTTTTTAAAAACTTCCCGATGAAATAGAAACTTAAAACTTTAAACGTAGTTTAGGATTGAAGGACAATGTAATCTTTTAATTGAATCAAGAGAATAATTATTATTTTTTATTATTATTATTATTACTATGGGGTTGGTCATCCCTGCAGCACTGAAGCTATCGCTTATTGTGCCCCCCATGATTATCTCATAATAGGCCCGTTCTTTTGAAAAATTCCAGAACCTCCTTTATGGGTACCTCCGCTATTGCCTTTGGTTGAGTCAGAGCATTCCCAAAGCTGGAATGTCTATCGCTTGCCAGAGCCGGACATTCGCATAATATGTGTAAGGGAGTCTCTTCTTCCTCTCCACACATTCTACAAGTAGAATTTTCTTTTACGCCAATTGTTGTAAGATGTTTCATCAGGGCACAGTGTCCCGTAAATAGTCCAACTGTCCACCTGAGCTAATTTTTGCTTAACTGTAATAGGTCTCTGGCTCTCTTTTCTGATGGTCCGACAATGAACTTCCGCGATTGCCTCAGACCGTTGACACCCCTCCAGTGAGTGCTGTGTTCTTTTCTTAGGAGTTCCTTTATTACCTCTTTTGCCCCTTTTTGGGCAAGCGGACAAGTAGGCTCCGGCCCTACTAGAGAAAACTCGGCTTCCCTTTTGGCTAGAAAGTCTGCTCTTTCATTTCCTTCAATTCCCCGATGGGCCTCAACCCATCGAAATATAACTGTATTGTGCTGTGCCAAGTTTTTTAGCTTATCAACACAATCTTTGACCGTACTAAAGCTTATTTCATAGGCTCTCACCGCTTTAATGTTGCTTGGCTGTCGCTGTAGATCACGATTCTCTTATTTTCATAAGACCTCTTGGTCATTGCTTCAGCACGGGCTATAATTGCAGTAACTTCTGCCTGAAATACCGTTGCCAAAGATCCCTGGTTATTCCCGCACCAGTATTTATCTTTATTTTAAATCCATCTGTGAACCAGATTGATCCATTCTCTCTTTTTTGTTCTACTAACTGAACTCCCCTTTGCGGTATTATTACCCGGTAGGGTTTGTGAAAGTTGGGGATGCTCTTTGTTCTGTCCGATGGCATACTTAGCGTATGATTTGCACGGATTCGCTTGAATATTTCTGTATGAGATGTTGATCTAGGTGATTTCATTCCATACCCGTTTGGTTCTAGCCTGTAGGCTGTTGACAGGGCCTCTGCCTCCACCACCAGATGAAGTGGAGGCATCCTAGCGGTGCTTCCATGGCTGCAGTGGGCGTTGTTTGCATCGCTTCTGTTATTCCTAGGCAAGCTAACCTTTGAACCTTGCTTAGTCTGATAACACTTTCCCTTTTTCTGGCTTTATGCGACCAAATTAAAGAACCGTATGTAACTATGGGTGCTACAACCTTGGAATATATCCAATAGGCCAACGCTGGTCTGAGTCCCCATTGTTTTCCTATCATGCCTCTACAGGCCCATAGGGCCTTAGTAGCTTTGGCAGTAACTTTTTTCACGTGAGCACCGTAGCTAAGTTTGGTATCTAAGGTAAGTCTCAAATATTTAACTTCCTTACTCAGCGGAATTTCTTGTCCTCCTAAACTAGGCCTCTTTAAGTCATAAGGATTCCTTTTTTAGTGAATGCGACTATCGGGGTTTTCGCAGGGTTCACTGTTAGTCCCTCTGCTGAACACCACCTTTCTGTAATATTTAGTGCCCGTTGCATTAATGCTGATACGGGCCCTGGAAATTTACCTTCAATTAATAAGGTTAGGTCATCTGCGTATCCTTGCGCATGAAATCTTTTTAGTTCTAGTACATTTAGCAGATCATTCACCACAAGGCGCCACAGAAATAATGACAGTACCCCACCCTGCGAACAACCCGGGCTGCAGATACCCCTATCGATATGTTGCCTAGTGATGTGGTTATTCTCCTGTTTTGGAGCATAAAGTCAATCCAGCGAGTTACCGCCGGATCGACTCCATGCCTTTCTACAGCTCTTTTGATAGGTGCGTAAGACGTAAAGTCAAACGCATCTTCAATGTCTAAGAATGCTCTCAAGGCAATTTCCTTGCCTATGAGGGCTTTCTCGATCCTGTGTGTGAGTTCATTAAGGCTCAGGTCGCAAGATTTACCTGCTTGGTAGGCGTATTGATGTCGATGCAAGGGGAAACACCTCATCGCATCGTCTCTAATATACCTATCGACAAACTTTTTCATTGTCTCGAGCATGAATGATGTCAAGCTGATTGGCCTGAAAGACTGCCTGGGCGTATGAATTTCGCCCTGGTTTAAGTATAAAAGTCACTCAAGTCCTTCTCCAGTCCTGAGGCACGTATCCTGTGGCCACACAGGCCCTGAATATTGTGCTTTAACTCCTTGTTGTAACATTATTGGTAATACTCCGTCTGGGCCTGGTGATTTATATGGTTTGAAACTGTTTATAGCCCATATAATTCTGGTTATGTCAAATAGTTTATTTGCTATTCTCCAGCTTTGACTTAATCCTCGATTTTGTACATCGGTGTCTTGGCTGTCTTGTTGTGCAGGGAGGGGTGAGCATCCCGGGAAGTGCGCCTGAAGTAAAACCCTCAGGGCCCCCTCCTCGGAATGCGTGTATTCTCCCTGTGGTGTATGCAAAGATCCCAGTATATTCTGCTTGTTTTTTGCAATGCCTTCTGGAGTCTAGCACATTCTGGGGATTTTTCGATCCCCTCACAGTACTTCCTCCATGAATTTTCTTTTGCCTTTTTGATGGCACTTACGTATTTTCATCTTGAGGTTTTATATTCCTCCCAACCTCTGGTCCTTTTTGCCCGGTTGAATTTCTTACGTGTTTCTGCCCTTAGACAAGAAAGTTCGGGATTCATGGCGGTGTTGATTACATCGCACATCATTTCAATGTCTACTGGGAGTTTTGGTCTAATCGGACACTATTCCAGTCCCTGTCTCAGTCTCACTTGATAATTGTCCCAATGACAGGTTCTAGGATTTCTGTATGACTCAGCCCCCCCCCCCCTGTGGCAGAGCAATCTCGAAACTTATGTACCTATGGTCCGAGAGTAATGGTTCATTTAAGACTTTCCAATCACTTATTAGATTGCACGCGTTTTGTGTGCCGACTCTTATATCTATTACCTCTTTTCTGTTTTGATTAAGAAAGGTCGGTTCTGTGCCCCGATTTGCTACTTATAGTTTATTGCTAATAATGAACTCTAAAAGCGACTCACCTCTTGTGTGTGCGCGTTGGAATCACAACAGAGCAAGAGAGCAAGAGAATTATTGCAAAAATAACGCATTTTGAAAGCAGTTGATGAAAAAATATCAAGCTTTTAATTACATCTGCAAGTAACAGAGCTTGACGGTTCACTTATAAAACTTACGGCTCATTATAACAGATTCATATAATTGAACTGGATTGAAACCACGATGTCAGCAATATTTGTTTTTCTGTCAAGTTGCATTTATATTTTGTATTGTATTTTTGTAGTATGAGTGGTCCATTATATTTTTTTTAAAAATAAATAAACACTATAAAAATGTAAATAATTGTTGCTCAAAGGGCCAACAGATTTCAAAATCGTATTAATATTAGTAATTTTAATTTTTGATACCACAATTAATTACAAGATAAAAAAAATCTCTTTATTTTCTAGTTTTAATTTTTCACGCCTGTCGACATTCCCATTCCATTGACTGTCTTCTTTTTTTTGTTATTAAAAAAAAGCCATAACCGTATACTGCCTGCCTTATTCGCCTATTTTTGTAAAAATTCTCAAATTTTGGCAGTCAATAATTAAAATTTCCACTTCAGTGAGTGATTAATGGATTATGCATTAATTGCATGAAGCATTCTGTGTTTAAAGGATTGCCCGAGCTTTACAATTTTCCCAAAATATGTATCTGTACAGCTAAACACGGATAAATTATCGCAATTGTCTGCAGATAGTTCAAACTTTAATATTTGTAGGGTCGAAATAATTTGTTAAAACTTCAAAATTTATTAAAGTAAATAATTAGGATAGTTCTATTTCTAACAAACATTTTATTTTATTTATTTTCTTAACACAAAATGCATAAAAGCGGTAAACAAAAATATAGTAGGGGGAACAACAAGTATTCAAATTATTATATTCAGAGACCAATACGAATATGCACAGGCAACATTCACTACAGACTAAATGTTATTAATGAATTTTTAACAATATTCTTTTAAAATTTCCCTTTCAAAACTTAAAAATCTTCGAGGTCTTTTGTTCAAAATATCTACTTTTATTTCGAAGTTTCAATTTTCATTTGGCAAGTTTGACTTTTAGGATAGAAATCTCCAAATTACCTTGGTAGAGAAACGTAGAAATTTAAAAAGAAACATTTTACTTTGGAGAAAAGTTTACGCTTACATTGACTACTTTCGGAATATAAAATAATTTGGCCTAACAATCAAAACAACCACTGCTATAATCTATAGACGATGCTGTAAAACTAAATCGGTACAGAAAATCCAAGCTTGTATTTGTTAATTTATTTTCTTTTATTCTTCATATAAATATTTATAACAACTTAAAAATAAAATAACATTGAATATTAAAATTCTCCTCAGTTTAAAATCACCTTACATATGTCGAAATTACTTTGAAAGAATTACATCAAATAAGGGTTAGAAATATCAAGTAAATTATGTATGTAAAAGACGACCTTAACAAGTAAATTTTTCACCCACTTTTCAGTTTTTAAGCTTCAAAATTCTAAAATTCTATTGTAGTAATAGCAATCGTTGTCGCTGTCGAAAGTTACCCTTCTTAAAGATTTCCTTTTGTATTACTTTTACCCCGCCAAAGTTTACCTCTTGTATGCTTGACATACTGTTAACGTTTTCTTGTGTATTAAATTTGGATTTATCTTTCGTCGTAAAGAAGCTTCCAACGATGCTGGATGGAACATCAAACCATTTTAGCAGTTTCCTTTATACGGTTCAATCCTCGAAGAAATATACAGTGCGTTTCAATGAAAATTACTTACTCTAACAGTTAAGATCGCCATTTTTAAGAAAAATGTAACACTTCGTCAAGCTTGAGGGGACATATGTCGTCATATGTATAGAGTGTAACCATTATCCAGGCATCCCTCAACCAACCCCTAATATTTTATTGAATAAAAAACCGTATTTTTTTCTAGTGTTTTAGAATTCTCCTGACCAGAAAATTTAAAAATTGTAAATACCTGAAGTCTAGAGCAAACAGATAAAGATGATAAATGTATTTCAAAAAACTACGAATAAAGGATGCGTAACATTAACAATGTAATGAGATTTGTAAACCATTTGACGTTAAATCATAAATAATCGCTACTAATTAATTTTTACATTATTACAATGATTTAAAATATCCAGGAGAGGATTGGAAAAAATGCAAGACCCGCAGTTAAATTTTTTGATTCTGCTCTCCTTAAAAAAAGCACCATATAAAAGCATATAATGAATTAACAAAATTGGTGCAAACATTTATAGAAATGAGATATGTGGACTTGTTAATAATAAAGTGCCCAAATCAGAAGCACTAGGCTGCAATGAAACTATCAAAGAGGCCATTTTAGGGCCAGTTGTTTTTGAGAGCCAGCAAACTAGAAATAACTATAACACTAGAGTCACAAAAATATATCCGAAGATTTATTTATGTTTCAAAGTGATAAGGCAAATTTAAGTCGATATCTGAAGGGAGATAGGCAGAAGAGGTGCCATGATGGAGTGACCATCTAGGTCATCTGATTTGGCATGTCTGGATTTCTAGATATTAAGAAAATAAATTTTACTTTATAATATCTATTAAAAATATCTAATTTAATTGCCGTGAAAACGCACCAGTTTTACCGTAGAAAATATTGAGAGATATTTAATATGTTGCTGGAAAAAAAGTAATGTTCAAAATTGTCAATAAATATTTTTCTTTGTTAATTGTGGTTCTGACCTATTAATGGCTCTATTTTTGCAGTATTTTGCCTTGTCGGTGCCTTTTCTAATTGTTCCTTTTTGCTTAATTCAACATTTTGCTCACCTTTTTACCATATTTGACTGTACCTAAAATCTGGTTTCCAGTGTTCACATATTTTGCTTTATTCTCAGAAAACTGACTGAGGTTGTTCTTCGGGAATGGTAATCTCAGCCATCTCTTGCCTGATTTTTTTAATTTTTCACATCAGTTTGCCAAAATTACTGGGTGTTTCTAATAGTATAATTGTCATCTGTCCGAATTGCATACAAAAGAAAACAAATTCACAGCAATAGCATTGTCAGGCAAAGGATCCCAATTCTATTTCCGTCAAGATTTCAGAAATCATCTGTGCTCAAACTGCTATCTTTGTAAATACTTTCGAGTTCTATTATTATTAGATATTTAGGTTTTACTACTCTTGCATGCTCATAAATTGAAGATAATTAGTTTATACTCTTGTTAGCATTTTTAACCATATGCATGGTGGATTTTCTTGATATTCCTAAGCAAGCTATTTCTAACACACTAAATAGGTCTTATATTGTTTCCTGGCTATCAATAACATAATATTAATATAAAAGTCCACTGTCTCAAAAGTTATTATTTATACGAACCAGAATGCTAAATTACTAAAAAATTTTCATCTATTTAGAACGATTATTCAAAGCCACTATTTAGTCGCGATTAACGCGGTACTTATTTAGTCACGATGGGGCTCTCATGAAAAATCAGTACTTACACTGTCATTCAAATGACAATGCCGGAGCAAATAGCACAACGCACGAAATTAAAGCATTTTAGGAAGGTGGACGGAGGGGTACTACATAAAACGTTGTTCACGTTATCAAAACTAACAGACCCGGCGCAACTTTCGCCGGGTTAATTAGATGATAATAAAATCACTGAAGCTGTTGCGACGTTTCATTCATTCGAATAATCCCTGCTTAATATAAATTTAAAAAGCTGTACCTCCACAAATATTCACTCTAGACCCAAAGTATTAGATATTGTTTAAATCCGCTAGTCAAAAGGAATCCGAAACTTCAAGAACATATAGGGTGCCTCATTTCAGAAAAAATGGGAGGTGTTGCTCTGGGGGTACAAAGGTGGCAATTACCCCCAGTATAGATGTAACGAAATATATCCTATAATCTATAACCATTTTGCGTTTTTTCTAAAAATTAGAATCTAGATAATTATTAAGGGTGGATAGTCTTCACTATAACGCATTGTATATTTTTCTCTCATAATACTTACTGCCTCCATAATTTAAGAAGCATATCCAAATAAAACAGAAACACAGCCAAAGCCATTTTCTTACAAAATTATTCTATTAAAAATTTTAATAAATACATAAACTAGTCCTAACTGAAATACTCTTAAAGCTTTGGAAAAGAGGCTCTGCTGGAAATACCGCACATGTTCTGGGAGTTCCTGGCCAGTTTAATGTACCCTTTCTCGCCAAAGCTCTCTCCCCATGAGTTCTTCACCAACCAGTAGTCCTGATCGTTATCGCTGCCGTAACCGACGGCCAACACAGCGTGGTTAAGTCCGGCGAAACCACATAGAGGATTGGAGAAGATCCCTGAACTGTAGAATTGTATAAGTTCGGCGTCGATAGCAACGGCAATTGGTCCGACTTCTGAGATTGCAGCCTTCAGATGGTTCTCGCCTTTTCTGACTTCGTAGTAACCTTGGATTTTGACGATGGTGGCGTTCTTTGCTGCTACCGATTGGCATTCGCTGTCAGTGCCGCTGTAAGGGTATTCATCCTCGGTTGTAATGCCATGATCTTTGATGTATTTGAAAGAGTTGGTAATCAGACCGCCGTTGCAGCCGTAGTTGCCGTAAGAGCGGCTACAGTCGACCAAGTTTTGCTCACTGAAGGAGAGGAGTGTGCCTCGTTTAAGTTTGTATTGACCTTCGAGGGCGCCAGTCTGGAAGAACGCATGATGATATAAGTATTTGGTACATAGGTTATTTGTAAACCTGGAGAAGTTAAAGACAAAGAAAATTACGATTCAGGCTTGCGCTGGGCTGTTTGTTAGAGAGAGGTAAAGAACTCTAGAATATTTACAAGTTCTTTTTGACCGCCCACAATCCGAATTGTTTCAGTGATGCAAAGAGTCAAGAAAAACTTTCTAATTTTTGTCTTCTAGGAGTAGCAATGATGGCTTTTAATGAAAACAGATCTTAAAAATGATTCTAATGATGAAAAATGAATAAATAAAAAGGATCAAAGGTTGATATTCCGCGTATCTTTATTGCGAGATGGTCCTTTCCTTTTCGGGGATTTAGTAGTCCTTTTGTTTAGCAAATTTCTAAAAGACCTAACCTTTAAAGTGTTATCTTTGATGATCTTTCGCTTGTTACAGTCGCTTGTTTACGGCACATCAAAAAGTATCAAAGCACCTCAAACACTTTAGACCTGGCCCTATTAGTCTACTTAATAACCACATCAAGAAAGCTTTGATATGAAACGATGCTCCTTGCTCGCTTAAAACTTTTATTATCTATATACCATCAGAATTAATTTAAAACAAAAATTTTGTAGCGCATATTGGGAAACAAAAGAGGTTCCAAACCGTTTTCGGCTATAAACCTGAGCGTCAACACTAGAATCAAGGCATTTTTAAATGTGATAACTTTGTAAATCTCTGTTCGTTGACTTTACTAGCTGCAATTTTCTTTGAACAAAAAAACTTACGAGTCATCAAAAAATGTCATCAGTTATTTGGAGTAAGCTCCAGCAATATTACGCTGTTCCATCTCAATTATGCTTATTTTAAAATTAGTTTAATAAGCGCCTTATTGTACTGAAACGTCAGCAGGACCTGCAGCATAACACGGTGCTTCTTGCTAGCTCGAAACTTTTACTATTTATCTACCTTCAGAATTGATTGAAAACGAAAATTTTGTAGCGCATTATTGTGAACGCAAGAGGCTCCAAATCTTTTTCTGTTATAAACCAGAGCGTCAATATTATAATCAAGGAATATTTAAAGGTGATATCTTTGTAAAAATATTTTCGTTGATTTTACTGGCTACAATTTTCTTTGAAAAAAAAACTTCCGAGTCATCAACAAATGTCATTAGTGATTTGGAGTAAGCTCTATCCATATTACACTGTTTCATCTCAGTTTTGATTCTATGGTTACCTTAAAATTAGTTTAATGGGGTCTTACCGTACTGAAACTAAAGCAGGAACCGCACTGTCCTTGATTCTTGACCGGAGTGACGATTCCCTTCTGTCTCCAGTCGACTTCTTTGGCTGGCTCTTCGCTAGGTTCAAACACTTCGCCATCTCCGTATCTCTCCAATGGGAACTTGGTGAGGTACTGCTGGAATTCTTTTCCGGTAAGGTCGGCGAATTGGTTGACGCCGAGCTTGTAGGTGACTTTGCCGGCTTCGTACAGTTGGTTGTGCTCCTCGATGTGAAGTAGGTTGTTCTTAAAGATACCGAATCTTATACGGTCCTCTAGCACCGATCTGTAGAATTTGCCATGGTCGAGCTAAAAAAATAAATAAGAGAATGACACTTGGAAGGATGATGAGATTTAAGTTATACCATAGTATGATTTTTGAAGGTTTGATGTTACCTTAAACTGAAGCCACTGGTGCTTGATTTCCTCGTCAGTTAGACCGTTGCAGCTCAAAATTAAAGCGATTGTTATGATGAGCAGCTTCATTGTGGATAACGTGATGAAAGACGTATGCATTATTCGATTTAGTTACTGATCTAGCAATGGAAGATAGCCAGAACTCTTACCTAAATACCCTAAATAAGAGTAAACAATTTCGCCAGTCATTATTTTATTTTATACTAAATTGGATATATAATTGATGACACGTTGACAGATAAGATTCTTCCACATAACTGCTTCATTAATAGAATTTTATATCTTCATCTCACTTGACGAATTCCTAAGCTAACGATAGGATGCTTATCTGAATAGAAAGTATAATCCGTTTTCTAATTGACGATATCAATTGTTCTGTAATAGGTAAAATTGCTAAGATCCATTGTTCTGTACATTCTTGTTTCTTATCTAAATAGGCATTTGTCTTTTTATGTCACATAGTCTGTGTTTACATATCATAAGTAGGTAAATATTTAATTGTCTGGATAACTATTTGGTTTTTGCGAACTCCAAAGAGGTGGTGACCTTTTTGAGATCGATAAATTCGTGATTTGGTTGTGATCATTTAAGATATTTGACATATGTAGATGTTTATAAAATTATGTAAGATAAAAATTAGTTTTTGAAAATCATAATAAATCGTGCTGTTTTGACTATGATTTAAGTTAAAACTTCTCTTCGCAACGTTTCTAAATATACAAATGATGGTGGTGGGGAGCTGTTTTTGAGTTGTTTATGTCCTTTCTATAAATTTATCTTTTAAGAACATTGAGCTGGAATGTTCATATTTAGATTGCTTTGATTTTTGAATTGTCCAAGTAGACGAATAATATATTCTCCAAACCGAAAATTTTAATATCAATCTCGACTTTTTACCAAAATTTGCTTCCCTTTTCAAAATGTTGCTTTATAGTATTCAAATTACAGACTTCTATTTTCAGATATAGATTCTAGACTTTATTAAAATATTGCGTATTTTTAATTTCAAATTTTCAACTTCAACCTCAACAACTCTCCAGATCTAACAAGATCGAAACCGGTATTTGGTTTCCAAACTTCGAATCTAATAAATGTTCAAACCTATTGGTCTGTGCATTATAGAACTCTCCATGTTAAAAGTTTCTTTTCAAAATTTTCAGTTTAACTTCGGTTTAATGTAATGATTTAGGAATCTTTTCAACTTTTTGACTATTTTCGTAATTGTCACTTATTTTTTAAAATATTGACCTTAATTTCGAAATTTAGAGTCATTCTTGAGATTTTATTGCAATTTCAATTTTTATTTAATTTTATTCAATTTTGGACATATTTGAAATTGCAACAACTTTGATTTATTTATTCGAATGTCCTACATTTTTTTCAAGTTTTACCTTGCCTACAAAGTGTTAATTTTAGTAACAAATTCTCGAGCGTTTTTTGCAAATTTCAAAAGCTAGCAATTTTTTTTTATCTCACTCAGTTTTAACTTTAAAAAATTTGCATTTACATAAGGACAATTTTTTATTAATTTTTCAACTTGAACTGAGAATGTTAACAATTTTGTTCAAAATGTTACATTTCCTTTTCTGTAAATTTGGATTTTACATGGAAATTTAAAGTTTTTCTGTGGGTTTTTCCCAAAATTTTCACTTTTTTGCTACTAAATTATCTTTTAACTCAAAATCTTGAGAAATCAATTTTGTGAATTGGCTCTTTAGTCCCATAACTTTCAATATATTTTTTTCTTTCTAAAATTTACGTTTTAAACTTGAAATTTTGACATTTTTTTCGAAAATCTAAAGGTATATCCAAAATTATTTTCTATAAAGTTCGAAGATATCTTTTTGTTAGAAATTTTAATATTAAATAATTTGAATATTTGGGGAAACTAATTGGGTTTTGTAGGGGTTTAGTCTCTTAAGCCCTCTTCTAACTGTGTCCATGTATTACTACCTCATATAAAAGTAGATTGCGAAGAGTATTTTCCATAATGAATAATTTTGAAACTAAAAAATGGAAGCCTATAATTTCAACAAATGCTTTAAATTCTATTTGCTACATATAAAATTTTTCCAAAATGAATATAGGCAAAACCATGAAAAATTAATAAAATTTAAACAGCTTTATTTACAGAAATTGATGTACAAATCTTGTCCCGTGAAACCAAGAAAGATTAAAAAACATAACAGTGGCTCTAAGGCGTTAGAGCAGCATGTTGCAATCACCAAAGTTCTATATTTACAGGTAAAATGTTTTTAAATAAAAGTGTTTTATTAAAACTTGTATATTACCAAATCATGCTAAACAGGTGCAGAATTATGAAGAATTTTTAAAGCGCAATTGGAGAAATTATTTTATAAGACTCTATCAAAATTAGAGTCAGCACGTATTCTCGAATTTTGACTTGTTCAAAAAATGTTTTTGCTACTTGGTAATACCTAAATACTTTTTTATGTGGACATTTGGTGATCAAAAGTCGTTTAGGGTCCATTTTATTTCATATTTCGAAAAAAGTAATTATGGACCGTCTATATGTCTTTCAGGTTGTAAATCATCTTGACAAGAAAAAACAGGCCTAAAAGATATTAAATTAAACTTTCCACAACACTACGATAAAGCGAGCGAGCTGTTTACATTTTCTGGTGATATTTCAAGGTGAGCTGTTGCACTAAACTACAAGATCCGCCCAGAAAAGAGCTAAAGGAAGATAAACAATCTATAAAGCTGCGAAGTAATGAAAAATGTGATGTAATCGATCATTAATGCGTTCCTGAACAGAACAAGTTTTATATAATATATAGCTCAACCAACTGCATCTGCTCCACAACTTGAACCATTAAAAATATCAAAACTGAATTTTTGCAGCATTTGGAATTTTATTTAGAAATATATATCTAACTTTTTCTGTTGGGAGTATATTGGCACGATATTTTGAGTTAAAATGATGAAGAAATTTAATAAAATTGTTGCTATCTTTAATAAGGGTTCCTTGAAATTTCTTGCATTTTTAACAGAAAGATTTTCTTATATAAGCTTTTATTTTTTACCTTTAAACCTACTTGTTTCATATTTTGATTCTCAAGCAATAACAACCCAAATATCATTTAATTTGCATTTTTACAATAAACTCAAATTCAACCCTCTTGTTAAATGAGTTTAAAATTTGTTGCTAATGAAGCGGCATTGATTGCAATCAGCCAAAATTTTCAAACAAAGGATGACGTCAATAAAATTCCTAAAATATTAATTTAGCTAGAAATTCCAGTTGAGACAAGCAAATTAATTTCTGGAATTTTTTGTTGCATCTTTAAGATAAATTTCAAAGAATACTTCAATTAATCTTACACCTATAAATGATACAGCGCCAAGTTTAAAATCATTCAGTAATCTGCAGTACTCAGGTAAATAATCATCCTAGACAGAAGCCAGAAGCAATATTTATTTTGTTAGTTAATTAGATAAAATGAAGACGATAGTATTAGTTCTGGCTTTGGTGATCGCCTCACAAGCCCTCACCAATGAAGAAGCTCATCAGCAATGGCTCAAATTCAAGCTCGACCACGGCAAGTATTACAGATCAGTGCTACAGGATCGCACAAGATTCAACATTTTCCGTAAGAATCTGGAGATCATTGAGGAACACAACAAGCTCTATGCCGTTGGACAAGTCAGCTATGAGATGGGTGTGACTCGTTTCGCTGACATGACCCAGGAAGAATTCTCCCAATCTCTTACCAAATTACCTCTAAAACCACAATCTGGGAAACTCTTCAAAGCTTCTACAGAGCCCGCCAAAGAAGTAGACTGGAGACAAGAAGGATTAGTAACACCAGTTAAAGACCAAGGAAATTGCGGCTCATGCTATACATTCAGTACTGTAAGTTTACAGATCCTCAAGTCCAAACAAAACAAGCAATTAACATTTATAACCCTTACTTTGTGGAATTCTCCAATATTATATTGATTTTTTAATATCTGTTGTACTTTTAATCGTTAATAAAATTTATAATTATGAAAATAACTAATATTTTTTGTTTTAGACTGGTTCTTTGGAGGGTCAATATAAGCGCAAAAATGGTAAACTTGTCTCCTTCAGTGAACAAAATCTCGTCGATTGCTCTTATGAATATGACAACGCCGGCTGCAATGGTGGACTTATGACCAACAGCTTCAAATATATTGAGAAGTACGGGATCACCACCGAAGATGACTACCCTTACTTAGGGCAAGAACAATACCAGTGTGCTCAAAGGAACGAAAGTCTCTTGGTTAAAATCTCCAATTACGTTGAAGTGCCAGCTGGCGAGGATAACCTAAAGAAAGCTGTATCAGAAATCGGTCCCATTTCTGTTGCTATTGACGCCAGCTACCTCTTCTTATACAAGAGCGGCATCTACCACGACACCTTTTGCAGTGCTGAAAATTTGAACCACGCCGTCCTTGTCGTTGGATATGGAACTCAGAACGGCCAAGATTACTGGATTGTAAAGAATTCCTGGGGTGAATTCTTCGGTGAAGGCGGTTACATTCGCTACGGTCGCAACCTGAACGACCTTTGCGGAATATCAACTATGGCTTCTTATCCTGTTTTGTAATTTGAAAATAAAAAATACTGTTAAACTTTTTTATCACTTTCCCAGTAAGAATGCTGAGGTTGTTGGAGAAACACCCCTTACATTTTTTTAAAAGGTGACAGAAGAGAAATCTATATATTTCATTGAAAACTCGTTAAAAATGTTAAAATTTACCAGTAAAATACCCAAGAAAGCACCATTGTGTTTAAGAATGTGAGTGATTTAAAACTTTCGATAAAATAAACGTAGCTTTCCAGAAGACTAAATTTTCAAGAGAACGGTAAGAAACATATTCATATCTAAGCTAATAAAATCCCAATAATATTTCAAAGACAAAGAATAAAACAAGCATAAACTAAAAAAAGGAATAGTTTATTTTATATCCAAAAGATATAATCGAAAAAAAAAACATTTCTATCATAATTATTCTAATATAATCGGCAATTCCACACATAACGACTAATTTCGCAAGATCGCAAGATTTTGCATCTGGCCTTAACAAAAAAGAATACTTCAGATTTTAAATATTTATTATTTTTTAAAGTATTTACCACTTCAGTTTTTAAAGCACTTATTTCACTCTTCAGTGGTTATGTTCATTTGGAAAGCATCGACAGCTCCTTGAAAATTTTTTCACGTAATGCATCCTTGATGGTTGGAAATGTAAAAAAATCTTCGGCACTTATGTCAGGGCTATAGGTATGGTGATCAGAAAAGTTGATAATTTGTTGCTCCAAAAACTTTTGTGTTTGTCGAGCAGTGTGGGAACTCGCATTATCTTGATAAATGAAATTTGACGATGTGGGTTGTCTTTTTATAGCTTAGAAATGATTTCTGGCAAACAAGCGGTTGTGTATCAGCCCGCCTTTACCCCCTTTCGATGTTATAAAAGAATTGTAGACACATGTACGAATTTTGACACAAAGGTTACGTCTACCTTTTTGGACACACTTCTGGAACGGATGACTTTAGTTGGTTTTTCATTACCTTAAAACACCCAAACACTAGACTGAGGTTTATTCTCTGATTCATAAGAATAAATTCATCGCCTTTGTATACATTTTTGGAACGGCCCTTATTAAAACCATTCAACCTTCTTCGGCTCTAAATGACATGAGCCGCCAATTGCTCCTAAGTCAACACATGCCGGATCCAACGATAAACTAATTTTCTTACGTCTAACTCTTCGTGTAAAATCTTTTACATTGAAGTCCTAGAAATACCCAAGAAATTCTTCATCTCGCGGAAGTTACATGACTATCATTATTAATCATCTCTCGCACAGTATTAATGTTTTTCTGAATGATAGCTGTATTTGGCGAACCTGGTCTAGAATCATCGCGGAGATTTATGCATCAACGTTTCAATTCAGAATACGAGAGATTGTCGATTGATGCAGTATTTTATTACCAAAAGTAGTAACCAATTGGGCAAGACATTTTTGTTGCGATGAACCTCTTTAAAAGTTGAAAAATTTATCTCTCGGAAATGCTCTTGATTCAATTCCATGTTTTTGAACAACTTCCAAAAAAAAATCAAAAGACGACCAGCATCGTTAAGTCTTCATTCATCAAGATAATTTGAGTTCCCACACTGCTCGAAATAGAGTTTTTGGAGCAACAAATTATCGAATGGTCTGATGACTATCCCTATAGCCCCGACATAAATGCCAACGATTTTTTTACATTTCCAATCCATTACGTGGAAAAAGTTTCAAGATGCTGTCGATGCTTTTCAAATGAAAATTTTGAACATGGAACATGGAATAAGTGCTTTAACAACTGCGATGGCAAATACTTTAAAAAATAAAAAAATATTTAAAATCTAAAATAATCTTTTTTGTTAAGGCTAGATGCAAAATCTTGCGATTCTGAAATTAGTCGTTATATGTGTAATTGTCGATTATTTTAAAATAATTATGATAGAAATTTTGTGTTTTGTTTATATGTTTTGGATATATTATTAACTATTATTTAGTAAATTTTTTTTAGTGTGTGATATTTTTATTCTTTGTCATTAAAATATTATTAGGATTTTATTAGCTTAGATAGTCTTTTGGAAAGCTACGTTTATTTTATTCAAAGTTTTACATCACTCACGTTCTTGAACACAATGGTACTCTTGTATTTTACTGGTAAATTTTAACATTTTTAACGAGTTTCCAATGAAATATATAGATTTCTCTTCAGTAACCAATTAAGAAAAATATTAGGGGGGTTTCTCGAACAATTTCAGCATTTTTACTGGAAAAGTGATAAAAAAGCTTAATAGTATTTTTTATTTTCAAATTACAAAACAGGATAAGAAGCCATAGTTGAGATTCCGCAAAGGTCGTTCAGGTTGCGACCGTAGCGAATGTAACCGCCTTCACCGAAGATTTTACCCCAGGAATTCTTTACAATCCAGTAATCTTGGCCGTTCTGAGTTCCATATCCAACGACAAGGACGGCGTGATTCAAATTTTCAGCACTGCAAAAGGTGTCGTGGTAGATGCCGCTCTTGTATAAGAAGAGGTAGCTGGCGTCAATAGCAACAGAAATGGGACCGATTTCTGATACAGCCTTCTTTAGGTTATCCTCGCCAGCTGGCACTTCAACGTAATTGGAGATTTTAACCAAGAGACTTTCGTTCCTTTGAGCACACTGGTATTGTTCTTGCCCTAAGTAAGGGTAGTCATCTTCGGTGGTGATACCGTACTTCTCAATATATTTGAAGCTGTTGGTCATAAGTCCACCATTGCAGCCGGCGTTATCATATTCATAAGAGCAATCGACGAGATTTTGCTCACTGAAGGAGACGAGGTTACCATTTTTGCGCTTGTATTGACCCTCCAAAGAACCAGTCTGAAATAAAAAAGGTATTAGTTGTTTTCATAAATATTAAACGTTTTTAACGAATAAAGCTACAACAGATATTAAAAATTTAATAAAATATTAAAGAATTCTACAAAGTAAGGGTTTTAAATGTCAATTAGTTGTTTTGTTTTGACTTGAGACTTTGTAAACTTACGGTACTGAATGTATAGCATGAGCCGCAATTTCCTTGGTCCTTAACTGGTGTCACTAATCCTTCTTTTCTCCAGTCTACTTCTTTGGCGGGCTCTGATGAAGCCTTAAAAAGTTTCCCAGATTGTGGTTTTTGAGGTAACTTGGTGAGAGATTGGGAGAATTCTTTCTGGGTCATGTCAGCAAAGCGGGTCACACCCATCTCATAGCTAACTTGTCCAACGGCATAAAGTTTGTTGTGTTCCTCAATGATCTCCAGATTCTTGCGGAAAATGTTGAATCTTGTGCGATCCTCTAGCACTGATCTGTAATACTTCCCGTGGTCGAGCTTGAATTTGAGCCATTGCTGATGAGCTTCTTCATTGGAGAGAGCTTGTGAGGCGATTGCCAAAGCGAGAACTAATACTATCGTCTTCATTCTATCTAATTAACTAACAAAATAAATGTTGTTAATTTTAAAGGGCTTGTGGCTAAGATGATTATTTATCTAAATGCTGCAGATTACTGAATGATTTCAAAATTGGCTCTGTAGCATTTATAGGTGTAAGATTCATTCAAGTATTTTTGTAATTTATCTTAAGGATGCAACGAAAAAATTCCAGAAATTAATTTGCTTATCTCGACTGGAATTTTTAGCTGAATGAATGTTTTAGGAATTTTATTGACGTCATCCTTTGTTTGAAAATTTTGGCTGACTGCAATCAAAGCCACTTCACTGGGCACATATTTTAAACTCATTTAACAAGAGAGTTGAATTTGAGGTTATTTTAGAACAGCAAATTATTTAATCTGTGTAGTGTTTTTGCTTGAGAATCTAAATATGAAACGGGTAGGTTTAAAGTTAAAAAAAAAGGTTGAGGTAAAAGGTAAAAAATCTTTCTAAATGCAACAAATTTTAAGGGACCCTTATTGGAGACAGCGACAATTTTATCAAATTTCCTCATCATTTCAAATCAAACATTCATTTCAATATACTACGAACAGAACAAACTAGATATATTTTTTTAAATAAAATTCTAAATGCTGCAAAAGATTTAGTTTTAGTACTTTTAATGGCGCAAGTTGTGCAGCAGATGCAGTCGTTGAGCTACGTATTAGATAAAAGTTGGTCTGTTCCAGAACGCGTTAGTGATCGATTACATCAAATTTTTCATTACTTCTCAGCTTTAGAGATTGTTTATCGTACTTTGGCTCTTTTCTGGAGCGGATGATGAAGTTTAGTGCAACAGTTCGCCTTGAAACTTATCACCGGAAAATGTAAACAGCTCGCTCCCTTTATTGTGGTATTGTGGAAAGTTTACTCTAACATATTGTAGGCCTATTTAAATTTATTTATTTTGCTGCGATTGTAAAGAGTTAAATGTACGTTTTTTTTTCTCGTCGAGATGGTTTGCAACCTGAACAAAAGACAATAATTACTTCCTTCGAAATATGAAATAAAATGAACACTAAGCGACTTTTATCACCAAATGTCCACATGAATGAAAAATTTAAGTATAACCATGTAGCAAACACATATTTTGAACAAGTCGTAGCTTTAAAAATACGCACTGAGTCTGGTTTTGACAGACTCTTTTAAAACAATTTCTCTAATTGCGCCTTAAATCTTCTTCATAATTCTGCAACTGTTTAGCCCGATTTGGTAATAAACACACTTTTATTTAGAAGAAACTTGCAAATATAGAACTTTGATGGAACGGATTACAACATGTTGCTCTAACGCGCTAGAGCAACGGTTGTGTTGTCTTAATCTTTCTTGGTCTTAAGGGACACGATTTGTACATCATTATTTGCAAATACAGCCTTTTGAATTTTATTTAATTTTTATGCCGTTGCCTATCTTTTTTTGGAAATAGTTTTGTACGTAGCAAAGAGAACTTACAGCCTTTGTTAAAATTATAAGTTTCTATTTTTTAGTTTGAAAATCATTCATTAGAAAAAATTGTCTTCGCCATCTGCGTTTATATGAGGTAGTAATAAAAAGGGCACAATTAGGAGAGGGCTTAAGAGACTAAACCCCCACAAAAACCCAAATAATTTCCCCAAATATTCAAATATTTTAATACTAAAATTTCCAACAAAAAAATAAATTCGAACTTTATAACAAATAATTTGGGCTACACCTTTAAATTTTCGAAGAAACGTCAAAATTTTGGGTTTGAAGCGCTAATTTTAGATAAAAAAACTGAAGGTTTTGAGTCCAAAGAGGCGATTCACACAATTGTTTTATCAAGATTTTGAGTTTTAATTTGGTAGAAAAAAAAAAGAAAATTTTGGGCCAAACCCACAGAAAAACTTTAAATTTCCATGTAAAATCCAAATTTACAGAAAAGTATATGTGTAATTTTTAAGTTGAGAAATTAACACTTCCCAAATCCAAAACCCTGGAAAAAATATAGGACATTGGAATAAATAAAACAAAGTTTGTTGCAATTCCAAGTATGTCGAAAATTGAAAAAAATAAAAATATAAATTGCAAGAGAATCTCAAGAATGACTCTAAATTTCAAAATTAAGGTCAATATTTTAAAAAATAAGTGACAATGACTAAAAACAGTCAAAAGTTTGAAAAATTTTATAAATTATAACATTGTTTCGAATTTAAACTTAAAATTTTGAAAACTTGTTTTAAAACTTGAAGAGTTTCAAAGCTTCAAGTTGAAAATTTGTTTAGAATCTTAATTTTAAAATGAGAGTCTGTAATTCGAATACTATAAGGCAACATTTTGAATAGGAAAACAGTTTGGTGCAAAGTCGAGATTGATGTTAACATTTTCGGGTGATGGAGTATATTATTCTTCGGTTAGGACAATTCAGGAATCAAAGGAACCAAATATTATCATTCTAAACTTCCAGCTCAGTGCTATCAAGAGATGAATTTATAAAAACGACATAAACAACTCAAAAGCAGCTCCCCACCATAACAATCTCTACATTTAGAAACATCGCGAAAAGGAGTTTCAACTTAAATCATAGTCAAAACAGCTCAATTTATTTAGATACTCAAGGTCCAATTTTCATTTTGCATTATTTTAAACATCTACATATGTCAAATATCTAAATGATCATAACCAAATTATGAGTTTATCGATCTCAAAAAGGTCGCCACCTCTAATCTATTAGAGTTCGCAAAACCAAATATTTATCGAAATAATTAAATATTTACCTACTTATGTTATGTAAACACAGACTATGTGACGTAAAAAGGCAAGTGGCTGTGTAGATAAGAAACAAGAATGTAAAAGTCAATGAATTTTAACAATTTCACTTATTACACAACAATTGAAAATATCGTCAATTAGAAAACGGATTATACTTACTATTTAGATAAGTACTGTGATGATCGACCAGTACCAGTAATTAGTGATTGTATGTATAGTTTTTCAAAATTGTCAAATTTTGCTCATCTTTAAAAATTTTTCGAAGAATAATTTACCTTCGATTTTCGTCTACGTTGTGTTTAAAATTATTTTATTCCAATAATTTGTAACCCCAGTTCGTAGAGTCGACAGGGAAGTGTTATCAAATTCAAACAACAATTGACCTTAATTTTTTTTATTACAATAGTTCAAAAAATAAATCAACAAAATTTCAAGTTTGTGATTTTCAAGTGTTCTTAAACATAATACAACAAAATAAAACTGAACCTGTTTGTTTCAACTTGTTTAAATTTGCTGGACACAAATCTGAGAGAAATATTTCTTTAGAAATTTAAGAGAATTCATTAAGCACAAATAATCTGACATTCTTTGTTTACTTCTTTCGCTCGTATATGGTGCGTCGGTTATTAATTTCCCAAAGTTAATCTTAACCCTAATAATTGCAATGTTTTCCCCAGCTGAGCCATTTAGTTTGTACTCAAAGGTTTTCAAATCAAATGCAGCTAACTTTGTTGGGTGTTCGCTGGTTAGTTTGTACACAGAGGTTCTCAAACTATTTTCAGGTGTCTGTTTTTATTCCCCAATTCTTGTGTGCTTTGTCGCTTCTATATTCAAGCATTCGTCACATAGCATGCAGTTCTTTGTTAAAGCTTTGAGCTAACAATATCCAAAGGATAATGCTATGGGAAAATGGGGCTCAAGCTTGGAAATGAAGTTGTGATTTATCGTAATAAATCAAATTTATAAATGTTGATTCAATCTTAGAGATCTCTCTCTTTCTCTCTTTCTTTCCTTTGTTAACTTGTTCCTTTGTTTGTTTTTCTGCTTTTCTCATACCAAACTCAATCACTCGAATTCAAACCAGTGTCATAAAATAGACTAGAAATATTGTTCCCATTTGGCAGAAACTTTCTGAGCAAACTTTTTTCCCTTCCAACACTACAACTACTTCTACGGCTACTAGTCTAATAAAAGGGGCGTTTTCTGGCTTAGAAAGTGGCTAAGCTTGACTTAGCACAAAAAACATTTAAATTAAAGTAAGAAACTGGCAAGAAGTTCTCATTTCTTTCGTCAAAACATCTCCCTAACGAGATCTGATGCTGATACTGCTCGTCCGCATACGTTAGTAAATTTATGTTGACAGTAAATCTAGGCATGCGACTATAGATTAGCAATTTTGCAAAAGCTTCCCGATCGCGACGCGCGGTATTGTAATTCTCCGTAGTTTATATAGAAGAGCCTTTTTTGGACTATGTAACCGATGAAGGGATCTACGGATAAGGCAGGCCGGGCAAATACGCCAAAACAGAGGCCAGGAGAGGTTACTTATGCCCCCAGTGTGTTCAGGCATATGATCCCGAGGGGACACAGCCAGGAGCTCTCCTGCGTTTGGGGTTTTGCCTATGTCTGGAAAGTTCTTCAGACAACCTTCTTACAACACCGGTTCCGTTTTTCCTTTGTTTCCGTTTCGAGAACGTACAGCACATCATCAGCAAATCCTAGTATACAGGGTGAGTCACTAAGTGGGAATCGGTCTTTTGTAGGCGTATCGTTCAAAATATCGAAAAATGTTTCGAAATAAAGTTTTCCACAACTTAAAATTATTGCCAAATATGGCGGCCTTCTGGTTGCACCGGAAATGAACACAACTATCTTATTTTAAATAAAACACCCTATGTATTTTTACATTTTTGGATTCCTTTTTAAAAATGAATATGAATTTATAAAGACGACATAAGCCCTTAGTTGAACCATTTTCGCGTAATTTAATTTTTTTGGTTAAATTTGACGATTTCGGAGCTTGACGCCATTAACGATATTTTCCAAACGCAATGACTCAGAGTTGTGTGGCATACAGTTTTGGATTCAGGAAGAAATGAAATATTTGTTTACGTCTTTGCTGTTGGCAAGATTTCTTAAATTTGTTCACATCCGTCGACTCAATTCTTCAGTTGTTCAAACATGCATAACTTAATTTTTTCAAATAGAACCACCTATCTTGGATTATCTTATCGGATGCGAAATTAAATTACCTTTTTTTTGGTACCAGGTATTGCCTCCTCCGTCTAATAATTTTTGAGAAATTTAGAATTTTGTAAAAATTTTAATTAATTTCTTATTATCGCGTTAGCCCGATTTTTTGAACCCCTGAAAAGTCAGCTTTCAACGGCAAAACATTGAAGAACAACCTTAAGAAAATAGAAGACTTTCGAAGCAAATTTGCTTTATTTGTTTTCGTCTTTTTTTTTCTATTCTCTTTGTGTTTTTTTCTTTTTTTTTTAAACTGAGACAGGTAGTGGCACCAGTCAACAGTAATAATAATTTTCTAACAACGACTTTTTCATTCATTCGGTTTGTTGTGCAATTTTTTAAATCCCTTTCTCTCTTTTTTTGTACGCCCCCCTCCAATCCCGTATTACTCAAAGTTAGGAACAAGTATTTTTCAAATTTTAGGAAAAGTTAATTAAATCATATAAGAACGAAAAACCATCAAATAAAATCATCAAAGCATATAAAATTTACTCGCCTATTTATTCCGTAGCAAACATCACACAAATGGTACAAGAATTTGGACAGAAATTGGTTTTTTTGTGTGTTTATTCACGTTAATTAGCATAAACAGAAGCAGTTTTTTAAAACTCCCCTATTTCGTTCTCGTTTTCGTAAGTCTGGGGATTGACCATAATTTTAACTAGTTTCATGGAAGTTTAGTATTTGACTCCTTTAAAGTTGGCTTATTGGGTGTTTTATCTTCACGCCTCCTACCCTTAATCTCTGGTAACCGAAAGATTTTGTCTAAATCTCGCTAGAGGACATGAAAATGCAGAATTTTTACTAATTTAAATATTTCTAATCCAAATTAACCCTTAAATGCTAGGATAATTACGAGCAAGGGTATCAATATTCACGATTTTAGACAAGAATTATTATTTAATTAACCGAAACGGGATTAATACATTCGAGGATTTCAATACATTCAGTGCTAATTCTTAAAATAATAAACACTCTTGAGGAATTTTTATGGCCGTCGCCGAGCGAGCAGCAGGTCGAGGGTGATGTCAACCTTCCTTCATATGTGTTGGTTACAGTTCGACCACGCTACCCTTCATCCACGTCCCTGGGGATGATGCCTTTTTTCCTGTGAACCTAACCTTGAACATAAAAAAAGGCGATGTTTTCTTCTCAAACATCAGCACTTCGCTTAATTAGTTGTATTAGTTTGCATTCATCACCCTTCAACACCCTTCAATCATCCTTCATCGCAATCAATTTCAGTCACAACCTTTTGTTAGTATTATCCACATGTGGCATGTCGTGCAGTCTCAGGCTCCTTTGGGTCACCTCTGCATCGCTTCATTTTTATGGTACCATACTCTTATCATTTTTGCGTGCACTCTTATAGTTACCTGCATCTTAGGTTACCCTGAACGTTTCCAAGGGTTCATCTACCCCACCTGCGAAACGTCACCCATGAACATTTGCCCAGGACTCGCTTTTCCTCGTAAGCAAATGTTACTCTTAGAGTTACCCGCATCTTAGGTTACTCTACTGCTATGAACGTTTCCAAGGGTTCATTTACCTTACCTGGGAAACGTCACCCTTTAATTGATCACGAACACTTGCCCAGGACTCGCTTTTCCTCGTATGCAAATGCTACATGTCAATTCTCTGGTTCCACGTGCTAATCAGTTGCAAGGAGGGGCGCAGACGCTTTTCCTCTACATTCACACTTATCCATTTTTCTAGAAGAAAACACTCGATAATTCATACTTTCTCAGATGTTTCAATTTTCATACTACATGCACAAACACCCGTCCCTCTGCGAAACTAATCACACGCTGAACTTTAAGAGTCTTCCTCCTCACTCATACACTCCTTATAAGGTTTTAAATTATCCGCTGCGATAATTCCAGTGTATGGCTTGGCAGATCGACTCGCTCCTGGTAAATCCTTTACAACATATCGATCCGTAGGCAACACCTTTGTCACTACATACGGTCCATCATATTTCGGAAAAAGTTTTCTACTTCTACCTTCGTTACCAGGCTTTCTTTTCTTAATAAGAACTTGTTGACCACCTTCATATTTAATGGCCTGGCAGCGCTTTGCATCAAAATCTCTTTTCGACTTCTCTTGCTGCTCTACAATTTTGTGTTGAGCATCTTCTCTTATGTTTTGCTTGTCTCGCAAAGTCACTATGTCTAGTTCATTTGTAACCAGACATCCTCCTGGTCCTCTTGGAGTAAAGCCAAACAGCATTTCGTATGGCGTTTTTCCAGTTGACGCATTTACTGTATTGTTCAAGCCCCATCTAACTTGATTTATCAGTTCATCCCACTTGTCTTCCTGGTTTATTGATGAGCTCAAAGCTGCTAGAATGGTTCTACTAAACCGTTCTACTTTACCGTTCGCTCTCGGAGTAGCTGATGCGTTTAAAATCAGTTTGATATTGTGTTGTCTTCCGAAATCTGTAAACTGTTTACTGGTAAAACAACTTCCTCTGTCACTTATTATTCTCCGAGGAAAGCCAAAATTTTCAAAAATTTCTTTCAAAAATTTTAGCACGTGTGTCGTTGAAGTGTTTTTGACGGCTTTCATAAACACATATTTCGTGAAAGCATCCACTACTACGCATAAATAGATGTTCTTTCTAGTTGATTGCACAAATGGTCCTAGATGATCCATGTTTAATGTGTTCATCGGTTCAGGTATCTTATCAATGGGGTGTAGATAACCTTGTTGTCTGCCGCCTGCTTGTTTGTTGAATTGACAGCTCAAACAACAATCTATATATTTCCTGATATATTTGCGCATCGATGGAAACCAGAACAATTGCTGCACTGATTCTAGTGTTTTGTCTACTGAAAAATGTCCAACCAAATCATGATAATAGAACACAATTTAATGTCTCGCTCTTTTGGGTACTACCCATCTATCACCCTTTTCTGTAGTTCTATATAAACGACCATTTTTTAGTCGGTAATCTTTCCTTTGTTGTTGTTCTTCTTTGGTCAGTTCCTTTTGTTCACTTCGTAGTATATCTACAATTTGTCGACATTTTTCGTCTCTCAATTGTGCGCTCAAAAGCCAGTCATCTTGGTTTAAATTCAACATTAGGACCTCCACTTCGGTAGGACTATTCTTCACTACCGGGTTTCTGCTAAGAGCACCGACATGACCCATTTTATTTCCTGGACGATATTCCACTTTGAAATCGTAGTCTTGGATGGCCAACCACCAGCGTCCAATTCTTGGTAATAAATCACGCTTATTCAACGTGGTACGAATGGCATTGCAATCAGTAATAACCTTAAATGAAATGCCCATCAAGTACAACTTAAATCGTTTTAGAGACTCCACAACTGCCAGAGTTTCCAACTTATATGAGTGATACTTTTCCTCGTCTTTAGTAGTCTTTCGACTGAAATATACCACCGGTTTAAGGTGTCCTGCTTGTTGCTTCTGTAATAAGATACCGGCAATTCCCAATTTCGATGCATCTGTATGCACTTCGGTCTCATAGCTATGATTATATATTGCCAACACTGGTCTTGAAATTAGTTTTGTCTTTAAAACCTCGAAAGCCTTTTGTTGTTCTTCTACCCATTTGAATTTTTCATTCTTTTTTGTTAACATTGTCAAGGGCCTCGCTATTATTGCAAAGTCTTTTACATACTTGCAAAAATAACTAGCTAATCCCATAAATTGACGGACCTTATGTACATCCTTTGGAACCGGAAATTCTTCTACAGCCTTTATCTTTGCTTTTTCAGGTTGTATACCTTTATCACTATTCTCGTGACCTAAATATTCTAATTTGTTCAAAAAGAACCGACATTTCGAAAGTTTAAGTGTAAGTTTAGATGTTCGGTGCGACGGAAGTATTTTCTCCAAATTAATCAATCCAGTTTCGAAATCCTTTGATGGTAGTAGAATGTCATCTATGTAGGGAAAAGCGATGTCGAATCTGGCGTTTCCTAGAACCTTATTAATTGTTCGCTGAAACACAGCAGGAGCATTTGCTAATCCAAAAGGCATGCGCAGATATTCGTAATGCCCATCAGGTGTCACAAAGGCAGTTTTGTGGATTGATTCTGCTGACATGGCTATTTGATGGTAACCACTTACTAGATCCAAACTCGTAAAGTATTTCGCACCTTCTAATCTGTCAAGAAAATCCTCTACGCAGGGTAACGGGTACTTATCTTTAATTGTTTTTGCGTTTAACGCCCTATAGTCGACGTCGACGACTAAACGTTGTTCACCTGTCTTTTTACGAACTAACAAGATGGGACTCGCGTAATTTGATGAAGATTCTCAAATTACATCATTTCTTAATAAGTCATCAACTATACTTCTTACAACTTCTCTCTCTGCGCGTGCCAATCTATAAGGCCGATCGATAAACAATAAGTTTATCGTCTGTTAAATGTATTGTCATTTCGGTAATATTAGTTTTCCCTAACTCTGAAGTATTAGGAGCAAAACAGTCGACATAGTTATTCAGCAGAGCTAGCAATTTTTGACTCTCATTTAAAGAAAGAGAAGGATTGCACAACATTTCTATATCAGATAGACTTAACATTTTTTGAACATCAGTTTCAACAAAGTTGACACTCACCTCGTTTTGGTAGTCTGCCACGCATGGCTCGGCTCTCGTGATCACTTGATTCTCGTTGATAACCAAGGCACTCCTGGACACATTAGCAATGCTGACGAATCCATTACTGTCAGTGACGCACTCTTCTATGTAGCTTTCCTGGCCAGGTTCGCCTCTGAACCGACCCTCTACATAATATTCGCTACAGCAAGTTCCATTTGACTTGACTGCAACGAATGCTATGGTACCTGGAGCTATTACTGTTGTCTCTTTTGCCCAAAGAGTAACCTTTCTTTTAGGGATATTGTCCATATTTAGATTCACTTTTCTTTGATCAAGTACTCGGACTTCATCGCCTTTTACTACGAATAAAGTTCCATTTTTATTCAAAAATTCTTGTCCTATCATCACCGGTATGTTCTGAACACTCGTAGGTACTATCAAAGCCTTCACCATCTGGGTGTCTGGGTGGCTTCGTCTACCCTCAATTCAAATGTTGTTTCTGCTAACGCATCTATTGATCCGCCTGCATATCCGTTTATTGTGATCTTACACGGCTTCCATATGAGATCCATTGCCCTCGCAGCATCTTCTCTTATCGTCACTGGAGCACATCCTGCATCTACAAACGGCCTTGTTGCTTGGCCGTTAATTTGGCAATCGAAGAAATAGTTTTCGTTGTGGTTTAGCTTGTCTACGTGTGCTAAATGGGCTACTTGTTTATTCGCACGGCAGTTCTTAGCTATGTGACCAATTCGTTTGCATTGATCACATCGTATCAGTTGTTTGGGGCAGCTGCTCCAATTGTGCCCACTTTCCTTGCAATTGAAACATTTTGCAATTATCCCTTTATCGGGCATGCGTTTGGCGTAAGGTTTAGTAAACTTATTTGAAGTAGTCTGAGCCACTTTCGATGGCATCCTTTCTTTGCTCAGGTGACCGGCGTAGATTTGCAGAGACGACAAATATTCAGCATATAGTGCTTCAGGTGTTTTGTATCTGCCTGGCATTGCACCAGTCTGAATATTCGGGTCGTTTATGCCGTCAATAACGCACGAAACTGCATCTCGTCCAGTAATTCGGCAACCGTGGATTAAATCCGTCTTTTTAAAGAAGTATTGTTCCCATGATTCGTTAAAGTTTTTACTGTAACTCAAAATTTTTCGTAAAGTAGACGCGTAATCCTGATGCTCAGGAAAAGTATCAATCAAAAGACGTTTCCATTCGTTCCATGTATAATCGTACGATGTTAAATTGTCGTACCACTTTCGTGCTACTCCTGCTAATCTATTTTGCATTACAAATACTTTCATGCAATCATCCCAATTTTGAAGCACTGCTAATTGTTCTATTTTGTGAACCCATTTAGTACTACTCAAAGCAGGATTACCTGGAGTAAATTCTGGTAGACATTCCGGTTTAAAATAGGTGCCTAAGCTTGACACCGGGCGTGGCCTTTCAGGTGTTTTGGATGACAATTTGTGCATTAGGGTCTCTACTAATTTCTCCAGATGCTCGACTCGGGTTTCAGTCGACCCCGAAAAAACAGCTGGGCTTATCGAAACACTTCTGTGAGGTTCATATCACATCCCACCCTCCAGCAAGACATCGACTTGCTGGCGGATCACTTCGCATTTCTTCATCGGAGTCATCCGACAATGCGTGTCGTCTTTTGGTCATTTTGTGTGTCCAATATTCACTAGACACTCACTAAACTAATCAATATCCTAAATAATACACTTTCAAGCGTCAATAGCACTGTACTAAACTAATATTTGCTTTGTTCAGTCAAAGATGAACTTTTCACAATAATTTAAGCGTATATTCGCGGTAAACAGCACGAGGACCAATCCCACTGCTGCAATTGTTAGGATAATTATGAGCAAGGGTATCAATATTCACGATTTTAGACAAGAATTATTATTTAATTAACCGAAACAGGATTAATACATTCGAGGTTTTCAATACATTCAGTGCCAAAAACAGACTAACTTCTTATTCCCTATTTCAAACAAGCGTAACCCTAATTATTAAAATAATTAACACTCTTAAGGAATTTTTATGGCCGTCGCCGAGCGAGCAGCAGGTTGAGGGTGATGTCAACCTTCCTTCATATGTGTTGGTTACATAAATAAAATTCTTAAAGTGCAAATCAAACTGCAAACCCCTTTTAAATAATGCCATCCCCTTATCTTACAAGTTTTACTTCGATAATTTAAATTTAAATAACTTACAATTGTACGTGTTTATAGGGGCGTTTTTTTTTGAACGTCAAATTCCTCCAGTCTACCACCACATGGTCTTGCCGAGACATTTGCTACGGTCTCCGTTATTGACACTTAACAGCTTTAGTGCCCTAATTTATGATATCGGACTTTCAGCGGTCCTTCAAAACTAACATGTTCTTTTATTTAGACATCCGTATTTATGTGCCACTCTAACCAGGTCTAACAAATAATCCTTATCTAATTTGTGAACTGCTAAAAAATCTGTTTCTTACGCAAAACGTTATGTTATAAAGATTTTTTTTATAATACAGTATTTGCAGATTTAATATTTTCAAGAAAATATTGAATAAAAAGAAATCAACTAAATAAAAGAAACGAGGAAATAAAACAGTTTATCAGAACTTGACTCACCACAGTACCATAATCATTAGTTTGAGAATTCGTCAAGTAAGATGAAAGATATAAAATTATATTAATGAAGCAGTTATGTGCAAGAATCCTAACTGGCAACGTGTCGTTAATTATGTAACCAATTAAGTATAAAATGAAATAATGACTATTTAAAGAATTTAGGTTAGAGTTTTGGATATCCTCCATTACTAGATCAGTAACCAAATCGAATAATGCATGTGTCTTTGGTCAGGTTATCCACAATGAAGCTTTTCATCGTAACAATTGCTCTAATCTTGAGCTGCCACGCTCTAACTGACGAGGAAATCAAGCAGCAGTGATTCGAGTCTTCATCGAGCCTTCAAATATCATACTATGATATAACTAAAACCTCATCGTCCTTGCAAGTGACACTCTCTAATTTATTTTTTCAGCTCGATCATGGCAAATTCTACAGATCAGTGCTAGAGGACCGTACAAGTTTCGGTATCTTCAAGAACAACCTGTGTCACATCGAGAAGCACAACCAACTGTACGAAGCCGGCGTCCACCAATTCGCCGACCTTACTGCAAAGGAATACCACCAGTACCTGAACAAGTTCCCATTGGAGAGATACGGAAATGGCGAAGTGTTTAAACTTAGCGAAGAGCCAACCAAAGAAATCGACTGGAGACAAGGGAATGGTCACTGCGGTCAAGAATCAAGGACAGTGCGGTTCCTGGTAGACTTTCAGTACGATAAGATGCTTATTAAACTAATTTTAATATAACCATAGAATCAAAACTGAGATGCAACAGCATAATATTGCTAGAGCTTACTCCAGGTAACTAATGACATTTTGTGATGATTCGTAAGTTTTTTTGTTCAAAGAAAATTGGAGATATTAAAGTCAACGAACAGAAATTTATAAAGTTATGGCATTTAAAAATGCCCCGTTTCTAGTGCTGAGGCTCAGGTTTATAGCAGAAAACAGTTTGGAACCTCTTTCATTTCCCATTATGCGCTACCAAATTTTCTTTTTAAATTAATTCTGATGGTAGACAAGTAATAAAAGTTTCGAGCGAGCAAGGAGCATCGTGTCACTTGTCACATGACACTTTAAAAATTACGTCTTTAAGAAATCTGCTTAACAAAAAGATTACTAAGTCTCCGAAGAAAAAAGAACCATATCGCAATAAAGATAAGCGAAATATCAACCTTTGATGCTTTTCATTTAGTCATTTTTTATCATGAAATCATTTTTAAGATCTGCTTCCATTAAAAGTCATCATTCCTATTCCTCGAAAACAAAAAGTAGAAGATGTTTCGTGGCTCCTTGTATCACGGAATCAATTCTGATTGTGGGCGGTCAAAAAAAACTTGTAAATATTCTAGACTTTTTTTATCTCTCTCTAGGAAACAGCCCAGCGCAAGTCCGAAACATAAATTTCTTTGTCGTAAACTCCTGCAAATTCATAAATAACCTATGTATCAAATACTTCTTTCATCGTGCGTTCTTCAGACTGGCACCCTCTAAGGGCAATACAAGCTTAAACGAGGCAAACTCCCCTCTTTCAGTGAGGAAGACTTGGTCGACTGCAGCGACTCTTACGGCAACTACGGCTGCAACAGCGATTTGATTACCAACTTTTTCAAATACATCAATCATCATGATATTAAAACCGGTAACGTACAGCGACACTGACAACGAATGCCAATCGGAAGCAGTGAGGAACGCTACTATCGTCAAAATCCAAGGTTACTAAGAAGTCAAAAAAGGCGAGAACCATCTAAAGGCTGCAGTCTCAGAAGTCGGACCAATCGCCTTCGCTATCGATGCCGAACTTATGTAATTTTACAGTTCTGGCATCTACTCCAATCCTTTATGTGGTTTCGCCGAACTTAAGCATGCTGTGTTGGCCGTCGGTTACGGCTGCGATAACGGTCAGGACTGTTGGTAGGTGGAGAACTCCTGGGGAAAGAACTTGGCTGAGAAAGGTTACATTGAACTGGCCAGAATCTCCAAAAACATGTGCGGTATTTTTACCATGGCCTCCTCCCCAAAGCTTTAAGGCTATATTAATTAATACTGGTTTATATATTTAATAAAACTTTTAATAGAATAATTTTTTTAGAAAAATATCTATGGCTGTGTTTTTGTTTTATTTGGATATGCTTCTTAATAGCCCCGAAATCACAACAAAAAGGACAACATTTTTAACGCAATTTTAAAAATAAATGAACATTTTTAGAATAAGCTAATATTTGAAGCTCGAAATTGAATTTTTTATAAAATAAATAAAAATTAAAATTTTGATTTTTTGGTCCAAGACGTTTCAAATAAAAATCTACAATTACAAAATTGTTATTATTATTATTATTAGGTCTTTGGGTTTCCAGTAAAAATAAAAAACCATCCATTTTCAAAAATAGAATATTTTGAGAAACACGTCAAAATTTCCAGATTAAAGTAAAACTGTTAAAATTTAAAGGCAAAAATTTCAGTTTCTAGAAAAGTCAAAATTTTGAAACTAAAAGTCGAATTTTGACAAAAAATTCAATATTTCAAGGTTAGGTTTGAATTTTTAAGATCATTTTTAAAATTTTTCTTGAAATTTCTTCTTTTTTATTAAAAATTTCGATCTTGTATTTAAAATTTAAAAAAATGTCGAATTTCGCAATTTAGAAATTTCCAGCGTAAGCTACGCATTTTGGGAAAAAAATATATTTTAACAAAAATTGGTGATTTATGTAAATAATCTTTCATAATTTAACATAAAATTTTCAGAAAAACCTGATTTTATTCATAATATTAACATAATTCCCAAATGTAAAATTTTTAATTTGATATTCGATATTTGAATAATATTTTAAATATTTCACTTTTTACTAAAAATTCAAAATCTCTTACAAAGTTATAATTTTGAAAAGACATTTTTTTATCCAATTGTTTTAGGAATTTCGTCTATAAATGTTATGTAAAATGTCGATTCTTTTATAAATTTAGAGTTTTGCACAACATGTGACTGACCATTTTTAAACTGGAAAATTCAGGATTTTCTCATGACTTTAACCCGTTTAATTCGAAATTTTAAATTTTTTCGTAAAATTTTGACTTTATTATAAAAAGGTTGATTTGTCTCTGATATTTAGCTTTTAATTCCAAAAATTCCACATTTTTCTTAAAATTTTAGGTTCAAAGTAGAAATTTTAGAAAAAAGTTTAACATTCAAATTCAACATTGAAATTTCTATCCTTTAGTTACCAAATTCTGACTTTAATTGGAAAATCATTTTTTTTACTTTTAACTAGGACATTTCAAATTTCAATTCATATTTTGAAAACAAAATTAATTTATAGGATTTTTAAAAATTCTCGATTTAAAAAGAGGTCGAAATTATGAAAAAAATCGGTTTCTGTTTTAAGTTATCATGATTTAATTTTTCTCATACTGTTAACATCACGAAAATCTATGGCTGCTATCTTAAAGAGATACAGGGTGTTAAGAGTTTAAATTTTATTCCGAAATTTCTCAGTAATTGAGAAAGTTTTGATGCTATAGTTTTAATATTTGGGAATTTTAAATTTTTCAGTGCAACAATTGCGAATTTTGGGTTTATTTTGACTCCACTCCTAGAGGGCGCTAGTTTCACTTTATTATTTACGTAAATTAAAACTTATTTATTTTATTTGTTGAGTTACGCTTAAAGCAGGTCGATATTATAAAGGAACGATTAATTCTACAAAGCAAAAGCACTCTCGATTAGATCGCCTAAAGCTATCAGTTTTTGAGTTATTTGCATTTAAAAGTTTCAATGTAATTTATGATTTTTTTTATTTTTAAAATATGCAAAAATACGGAGAAGAAATCAAAGCCACAGTAAATAGCAATTAAAATTATTGGTATTAGAGACAATAACAAACTTCACATTGAATATTGGAAGTGTCTACCACCTACGTAAATAAATTTTAAATTTCAATTTCTTGAATCTCAAAATCAAATCTCCCTATTATTTTTAAATGTATTTAACTTGTTGGATTATTTACCGCAACTCCTAACGATAATTTAATTCTTTTTAATAAACTAAATTCTTCAAATTTTGAAAAAAACATTATAATATCTGCGCCTTAAAAAATCGTAAAGAAATACATTAAAACTTTTAAATGCAAATATATTAAAACTAAATAGTTTTAGACTACTCAAATAAAGATACCTTTTCTTTGTAGAAATGATCGTTCTTTTATATTTTTTATTTGTTTTGAGCGTAACTCAACAGGCAAAAAAAATATGTATTAGTTCACATAAATAATACGACGAATCTAGACCCCTCTAGGAGAAAGTTTAAAGTAAGCTTAAAATTTCGTAATCCTTAAGACTCAAAAACATAACACTTTTAATTTTTAGATTTATAGCATCAAAGCTCTTTTAGTTATTGAAAAATTTCAGAAAAAAATTTAAATTTTGAACGTTCTGAATTCGTAAACCACCACATTGGTATAAGGCATGCTGAGCTCAATCGTAATATTTTTGTGTCTAGTATTTCCAGTCTAGCATTGATCCATTTTGTTTGACTCACCCTGTATAATAAAATGTACTTGTTTTGGACTGGGACCTGCGATACTTTCCTATCCTACAAAATCGGTACTGCAAACCTGGAACACATCTTATATCAGGCTTATATTATTCCAAAAATACATGCAATATTTATGCCAGTTTCCTGTCAAGAATTCTACTAAAATATCTTCTCGATTTCTTCTCCAATTTTTTTTCAACGCATTTAAAACTTAAGTTTCCCGATGCTTCCTCGAAGAATTTTTAAAGAACTACCAACAACTTTTACCTTTCCAGCGCTCACGAAGTAAATATTTCGATTGGAAAAGACCTTTTTACTTTCTAAATTTGGAAGTACGCGGGTTCGCGAGAGATCGGCCGTTTCGGCGACGTGGCAACGTCCGGGAACGTGTGCCGCCGCGGTGTTAGCGTGCAGTGTGGGTTCGGAGCGTCGCGGAGTCGCGTCACGATGCCACCCACCGCCGCCGAGACGCTCAGAGTGTGGCTGTTGTCAGCCTTGGTCGTGCACGGTGCCGTGGCCGGAAATCCAGACGCCAAACGCCTCTACGATGACCTCCTTTCCAACTACAACAAACTGGTCAGGCCCGTGGTCAACACCTCCGACGTTCTCAGAGTTTGCATTAAACTGAAGCTCTCGCAGCTTATTGATGTGGTGAGGAGGCATTTTAGTTGGGTCTTTTGAGTTTTAAGCTGGAGAAGAGTTGGTTTGTGAACGGTGTTAAGATAATTATATCAATAGGGGTCGTTCCTTTGAAAATTCATAACTGCATAAATAATTGCTTCACCGCCCTTCGTATTAATATCAGCGTTTGGTTTCTTAATCATCATATTGATGCATGTGGTATTTTGCATGGATTAGGGCGATTAATTTAAATACTTAATAAAACAAAACAAGGTTCAATAAGGGGTCATTTGACTCTGCTGTTCTTTCCAAACTAGGTAAAAAGTTCAAAAGTTATGTTGAATTTTAAGTTTTAATATTGAAGTCTATTGCCTTCTTAATTTCTTCTGCATTCTATTTTCCTAGCTAGCCTAATGTTAAAGCTTTAGATTATATTCTGTTTCTAAAAAATCCCAAAGAACATCTTTGCTCAACAATTTTTTGTATTTTAATTATCTCTTAGTTGTATAGGGTGTTTTTTTTTTAGTTAGGAGGTTACCTTTATATGGAGTACTACTTATTACAAAGGGAAACTGATTTTGTCGATGGGGCTAATCGGGACTAAACTATCTTCTAAAAATATTTTCAACTTCCCCTCACTACCGATTACACCGGAAGTTGACATCAACTTTCTTATTTTAAATAGCAACCCCCAAATTTTATATTTTATTTGGATGTTACGTAAAAAAAATAAGGTAAGTTAATGTATACATGTTTATTGCTACCTTTGGTAATTTTAAAGATATTTCAATTTTTCGAAAAAAAATGACAGAAAAGAGGGTTATTTTGACTCTTTGTATCTTTTTTATTATTTGCAGTAAAAACATGAAACATTTATTACACAGGCTGATAAAAATTTTATAATCTTTGATGTTTTTGTTTTATTCACAAAACTCTGTTTTTTTAAAAGGGAACTATATGTTTTTAATCATTTTTAGATTCTTCACATAAAAAGAAGAAAAAAATGAAATTACTTATTTTTTAAAATTTTGTGCCGTTACAGAGATATTTTACATAAATTTCAAAATAGAAAAAATCAAATATCTCTTTTCTGTTCAAGTAGAAAATTAACTGTAGGCAAAAAAAACTTAAAGAATTAATCATAATAAGTAATAGGAAAAAAAAATTGACAAAAAATTTACATCAAGAACAGCAAGATTTCGAATCGAGTAACGTTTTTAAGCACATCCGGTTGTTCCTAGCAATATGCTTGTCATGCAGTAGTCGTAAAAAAATCACTAAAAAATTTCTATTTCTATTTTCATTATAAAATTTAAAGCTTACAAATCCTGAGTTCTAATCTAACAGCATAACAGTTAAAGGACAAAGTTTCTTGAACATTTGTTGTTGATTTTCATTACTCCAATAATGAGAAGTCTGTTTAACAACCCATTTTTGCGAAATTTACATTCGTGGCTCCCTAAACATTTTCCAACAAGTATTTTAACAATTAGCCAAAAACTTATTCGTCTTGTACGGTTATCTTTTGAATGTTAGTTAGCCTAACATTTTTAGGCCTTGTGGTTGTATTATTTTTTAAATTTTTTTTATTTACTACCAAGTAGCTACTAGAGAGAAAAAATATATATTTTTCTTTTTTATTTTGAATTATATCTCTGTAACGGTGCAGAATTTTAAAAAATTGGTCATATAACTTTTTTCTTCTTTTTACGTGAGGAATCCAAAAATATTTAAAAAACACATAGTTCCTATTAAAAAAAAACAGAGTTTTTTTGAATACAACAAAAACAATAAAGATCATAAAGTTTCCATCACCTTGTGTAATAAATGTAAAAGTTGATTACGTAAAAAGCTCATTCCATGAGTTCAACCCAAATTTAATGTTTTTACTGCAAATAATAAAAAAGATACAAAGAGTCAAAATAACCCTCTTTTCTGTCATTTTTTTTCGAAAAATAAAAATATCTTTAAAACTATCAAAGGTTGCAATAAACATGTATTCATAAACTCACCTTATTTTTTTATATAAAATCCAAATAAAGTATAAAATTTGGGGGTTGCTATTTAAAATAAGAAAGCTGATGTCTACTTCCGGTATAATCGAAAGTGGAAGGAAGTTAAAAATATTTTTAAAAGGTACTTTAGCTTCTATTAGCCTCATCGACAAAATCAGCTTACCTTTATAATAAGTGATACTGCTATAGAGGTAACCTCCCAATTAAAAAAACACCCGGTATTTAGGGATCGGGGCACCTGATTTGTATTCTTTATTTTATTTTAAAAGAATCATAAAATAGCAACAGATAAGCTTATTTTTTGCCAATCACTATTGAGATCTTGCTTATTTAAAGGACTAGGACTTTGACTGAGTTGTTTTGTACAAAAAGGATTTTTTTGACAATATTTGTATCCAAGTATTTTTTTCTTTATTTTGTTTAGAAAAGTGGATCACAAGGTGCCTAAGGTTTTGTTATGTACATCTTTAAAGAATGCACTCAAATCTATATTGCGAAATACCACTTAACTTACACACCTATTACAAAATCGAGAAAAAAATGTTATAAGCTGCAATTTCTTTACAGGGAATAATAATAATGCCATATTATACCTCAAATTTTTACGCTCTGTATAATCTGAAGTGGTAAAAGTATCTTCATTATTTGTCGAGAGCGTTTAGAACAAAAGGGTGCTATGAAGTTTCCTCTTGATATCATTATTTGTAAAATAAATAACGAATTAACACGCTTATCGTTGAGGAAAGTTAATTAAACCGAGAATAAACAATCTCGAAGGCGAATCGCACTATTGTACGTTTCTTTGTTCCTTATGAAATTAATTAAATGCAAGACAAAGCGCAAAGTGAATAAACCGTGAAAAGTGAAGCAGCTTTCATCGTCACTTTTTAGTTTTTTTATGAAAGCAATTTACATTGACGATCGAAGTGTTTATGAATTTTATACATTAAGGTGGAGAGAAATTACTTTTTATTGTCGTTGCTGAAACAAACCTGTTTGGGGATCATTTTCGTTTTTATCAAATTCATTCAGAAAATTTCAGTTTTCCCATTACAAAAAAAGATTCCCAATTCGACAGGCATTTGCTTTAGAGCAGCGACATCACAAACATTTTTATTGTGCACTAAAATACTAAATTTTCAAAAAAAATTGTCATCACCTTATAAGGTTTTTTATGGTTGGAAAGGGCTTTAAGACCTATATTTATTAAGTTTGACACCCTTCAAGCTTCAGCTCTTCTTTTATGTTCCTGTATTCTTGTATTCGGCTTCAAAGTTTTCGATTTCATAAAAAAGCTTAGTTTTTCTACTTAAAATTTTGACGATAAACTGGAAATTTTAAACTTCAACTGAAATTTCTGCGAAGAACAAAATGGTTTTATTTCAAGCACTAATTGTCATTATTAATCATACGTTTCGAGTTGATACCGTACACTTAGATTTTAAACTAAAAATTTATAACCTTAATAGGAAAATGATGATATATTTTTTATTATTTAATTTGAGGAATGAAACTTATATCATTCAAAAAGTTTTTGCCACAGAAGTGGTGAATGTTGCCGATAAATTATATAAAATAAATTTATTATACAGACGCAATTGCTCAAGACAAGCACAGAATAGATAACCGCTTCTAACTTAATTATTTGTATAATTTTATAAACCCGCAAAATGTCGTCAGATAATGCGACAAATTAGATAAAAAACATTATAATTTTATAAGTCAAAATATTTAAAAGTGTGTAAATTTAAAAAAAGAGAGTAAACATTTGTTACAACATTTAAACGTTTCAAAAAGGTTTATTTTTTCAAAAAAATGTTTAAATTTTCAAGAAGTTAAAATTTCAATTTTTTCTTAAAATGAACATTTTGAGCAAAGCTGAAAAATCTCTCGAAATTTGAAAAAAAGGTAAAAATTCTAAAAAAGCATCGAAATTTTTAAAAAAGCTAAACCTTTGAAAAAGTCGTAACCTGCAAAAATTTACGATTTTCAAAAAGGTTGAAGAGTGTGAAAGGATGAACATTCTTACAAAAAATCGAAATTCACTAAAGAAAATTAGGAACAAAAAAGATTTAAGAAAAGAATCAACATTTTCAAAGTGGCAACCAAACAAAGTCTAGATTTTGAACTGAATGATTGATATTAAACTGGAAATTTCGATTTGGTTTAGAAACTTAGTTTTTCCCATTTTGACAGATAATGTGCTATACTACCAAGCTCAAAATCGGTTAGTAAATGATACGTTACCGCAAATATGAGTTACTTTACCACCTATCACACTTTGACATAAAATATGAACAAAAAGCTTCTAGAGAGGCATTTAAATGCCCTGGGGAAAATTTTCTAATTTATTTTCATTAGAAAGACTCATTTTTATTTTTATTAATGTGTATTTTAAACTAAATTAGACCCACAGAAATGACACTTTTCAATCTAAAACAACAAAGCAATGTCGGATTACTAGGTTACGGAAATAATAAACATCAATTTGCTAAATTTTTAACTTTGTAATGCTTTTATACCTCTATCTATTTATTTATCCCTCTCAAAAAATGCGAAAAAATAATATAAAGAAACTCGTGAGAAAAGCAATTTTACTAAACTCGTATAGCTTTTAAGTTACTCGCTCGTACCGTTGTGTGATAAATAGTATGTCACTCAACGCTCGTACTCAAACGCTATACTCTTTTAGTACGTAAAACTTTGCTTTTCTACACTTGTTCATTTATTGTTTAATACCTACACTATTGACATTTCCAACCCTTACTTCGTGAATTTCTTTAATATTTATAACTATTTAATTTTAATAGCGATTAAAACAGCAACAGATATAAAAAATTTTAAAATGCTTCGATTAATATTTGCTAACACCGGACAAGGTTTCGCCGATGAAGCTGTAAAGTGAAACCTGGTCCGGTGTTAGCAAATATTTATTGAAACATTGTGGCATTTTCATTATCTGTTGCTGTTTCAATCGTTAATAAAGTTTAATAATTATGAACCTAGACTATTTTTAAATTGATCCTTGGATTATAAATTTGGATGTCGAATCAAAAATTAGAAATTTATTCCATGGACAAAAGCGAGTAACAACGTGGCCGATATAGCTGAGAATTCAGCTCTATGTGCAAAGGGGACACCACATTGTCCAATAAAACGTCCTTTTTTCCAACAACTGGCTAGCAAAGTTTGGAATTGATAAGGGTGTAGTCTTCGGATTATATAACACTTCCTGCTCTGTCCGATTCAACCGGGTTGATCCCACGTCAGAGCTAATTTATTTTCAGTTGGTAAACTATATCCCATCGCTTTAAATTTGGTATTATTTCATCACATTAACGCTACTTTACCTCCGTCAAAATTCAGGGTGTACGAGGCCGGAACAACTAACCGGTCGGGCCTCGGTTAGCCCTGTTTTTCACTCCCAGAAAAACACCGTAATTCAGCAAGCTTTCATTATTTGACAAATACTGTGTAAAATTTAACGGCTTACGTCAGCAACTGGAGCTTCTAAAAGCAGATGGAAAGATAAACATTATTCATAACTGCTAAACTATATTTAACAATAAATACAACAAAGAACCATGTTTGTATAAAATCTTAGATTTCACGGACTGTTTCTTTTTTTAGCATCTGTTACGGATTATATCCCAATTTTATCAAGTTAGGATTAATATCAGAAACTGATATTGCACACCACGACTATTGCTCGAGATTTGTTTTATTACCGGGAAATGCGTAAACACACGTTTTTTTCGCCATAAAAATGCTCATTTCTCGAGTAATTTTGTACCAAATCAATTTTAAGAAAGCTTTTTCAATAAAACAAAGCTATCTCTGGACGATATAGCATTTGCTATATATTCAAATTGCGATTAATTTCAAAATTCGTCATTGAAAAACAACTGCCAATCTGTATAAATGGCTGTTATCGCGCTACAGGTCACAATTCTTAACTGAATTTTGCCATTCTTGCGTCTGTAGATTCAAAATTGCTCAGAATAAAACCCTATTGATTTTGCAAGTGATTGGTAAAATAGTTTTAATTTTATGAAACAAGAACATAGTTTACTTAGGTTCTAATAAGTTCTAAGTTATTAGCAATAACTGTTACACATAGTGTAAAACTAGTTCGTTTTGAGTAGACTGTAAAAGTGTAAACAATAATTAGTCACTATTCCTGAGAAAAATAAATTTAGCGAAAAGTTTTTTGTCTTTGTTTCATAAAATAGCATTGCAGAAACAACATAACCATGAACATAAGTTATCAAAATGAAATGTACAATGCCATAATTTTCATGGAAATAGAAACTGCACAAATTATGCACTGAAGTATGGATAATAATTATGTCTTTAAATCTCTAGTAAATTCACAATAAGAGGCTTATTAGAGAACAAAATATTTTTATTTACAATCATTGTATTTGGTCGTATGGGAATTGCAATGTGATGAGAAATATTTTTTACGAAACGCATGTGGCATAAGGTATGTATACAGTGCTAGTTTGTAATTTGGAATAAATTGAGTAAATCAAAGACAGATTCTTTACGTCGATTAATATTTTAATTTGCGCTTTTTTTGATGAAAGAAAATTTTATACAGAATGTCTCAAATTTAAGATATGACGTCATTGACAATTTTTTTAAATAGCAACCCTAATTTTTTTTTGATTATTTTTAAAGTATATAACAAGTTAACATGCATAGCAAATTTCAATTTATTATTTTTTGTACTTTAAGATATTTAAGAAATATTATTATAACTAATTTGAAAAATCAAGGGACCTGATTCAACTCAATAATTTTTCTTCAATAAATGTTCAAAATCTTGTCCATTTACTAACTGACAATACCCTAAACGGAACTGAAACTCGTTTTGAACATTTCCAATTACTTCGGGGGAACTAAAGCACTGAACTAAACACTGTGGCTTGTGATTAAGTCTAAAAAAGGTTTCACCCCTTTGCCACATCGGCAATTAAATAAATAAATAAATAAATACGCGATACGTATTTCGCCAGCAGAACTGGCATTTTCAAGCGCACTAATCTAAAAAGATTAGCAAAAATGCATCGACGTCATCTGCATTGAGATTTAAATTGATACTGGCGGTCTTTTGCTTTATTTCCTATTTCTAATTGTTTAACACATCTGGTGCATGCAATTTTGACCTGTCACAAATAGCCTTCAATAAACTGGAGGCCCCAAATGGTCCTTTATCTCCGTTAAGGGTAACTGGCCTCTGATTGATATAAATTGTTTCGTACGCATCAAGTTCTCTACTATTTGTGACCGATCTTAACAATTTTAAATTTTCAATGGTAATTTTGTGTCCTGTACTTATCATATGTAGGGCGACACGTGATTTTTCTCCCCTATTGTATCTAAAATGAGTGATATGTTCTTTAAATCTGGTTCTAAGGTTTTAAGAAAATAGGAGTGTTATCTTACGATTGGTCAAGCTTAGAGAAATCCTGAATTATTTTCTTTCTTAAGAAAATAATAAAGAAAATAATTCAGGATTGCTCTAAACTTGACCAATCTAAAGATAACACTCCTACTTTCTTAAGAAAAAAAAATAATTCAGGATTGCTCTAAGCTTAACCAATCTAAAGATAACACTCCTACAGCCGTTGTGAAATTACCATTTTAACCAAATATCACCAATAAAATCAATAAAGTTCTAAAAGAAAACAACGTAAAAGTGGTTTACACAGCCAATAACAGTCTCCGCAATAATTTGGGTAATGCTAAAGATAAATTGGACAAGCTTGAGAATTCCGGAATTTACGAAATAAGCTGTAACAATTGTAATTTATGTTGGACAGACCAAGAGATCTATTAAAACCAGATTTAAATATCGCTCATTTTAGATACAATAGGGAAGAAAAATCATGTGTCGCCCTACATATAATAATTACAGGACACAAAATTAACATTGAAAATTTAAAATTGTTAAGATCGGTCACAAATAGCAGAGAACTTGATGCATACGAAACAATTTATATCAATCAGAGGCCAGTTACCCTTAACGGAGATAAAGGACCATTGGCGGCCTCCAGTTTATTGAAGGCTATTTGTGGCAGGTCAAAATTGCATGCACCAGATGTGTTAAACAATTATAAATAGGAAAGAAAGCAAAAGACCGCCAGTATCGATTTAAATCTCAATGCAGATGAGGTCGATGCATCTTTTGCTAATCTTTTTAGATTAGTGCGCTTGAAAATGCCAGTTCTGCTGGCGAAATACGTATCGCGTAATTATTTATTTAATTGCCGATGTGGTAAAGGGGTGAAACCTTCTTTGGACTTCGGGGAAATTAGTCTACACTCCTGTCTTATTCGTTCTTTTAACTCCTCAATATTTGAAGGTTTGGTCTTAAAAACTTTCTCTTCAAATATGTACATGTGTACATGCAGCTAATCTAATCACTCTAACTGATCAGAGATAAGAGTCAGATGAAGGGACTTAAAATCACTCACTGTTTATATTAATGTTATAGGTATTCTTTCAAAAATTAATGAGAGCTCTTTAAATTTACATAAATTGAAAAATCTTTCAAAAAATAAACTATGCAAATAGTCTGAAAATAATCTTTTGTTAAATTGACTAAACAGATGTGTTTCATGTAACGTAACACCCTAGGATGTAGCTAGTAAAGCAAAAAGTATTATCAGTCTCCCTTTTCTCTTAAATATAAAGAAAACTAATCTGATAGGAACATCCTAATTTGAATTGCGAAACTATGATCTGAGGAATAACAACGCGTCCGGTGTCTTATCACCAAACCTTTTGGTTCAAAATTTTATTTCAAACAAGCACAGCAATCTCGCTGAGTTAATTAGCGCTGTTTATTTGGAATCAAACTTCTTGTATTTTATATTAAAATGATAGACCAGTAATTCTGTTGAGAGCACTGACACCGAGTATTTTGTTGAGTGAAATCTATTTTACAACTTTTTTGAAGTGATATTAATCCCGAAAATCCCGAGATCAGAAAAATTTAATCCCAAAAATTGCAGTTGGGATCAAATACTCCAGTGATAAATCAGGATATTTCTCTCTGAATAAACGAATAACTTGCTTTTGTGTTCTGGTTCTATCTCCGTAGCCAATTATTATTAAAATTTTAATTTTGTGGGTTTCAGTTGAGTACCGCATTTTGGTCTATTTTTTAATAAACGGTGTTTCTCACTAAACGACAAACAAATAGCCTCTTCGATCGATATAGTAGCGTATCGTTATTTGTTTTTATTAACTTTTTTATAAGGTTGTGATAAGCCGTCAACCCAGTTTGATAAGTAATGTCAAAAGAATACCTTCCAATACACAATTTTTAAACTTTGTGAAAATTGTATTAAATTAAATCAGATTTCTTGATTTTTCGAATTATTTATTAAATTTGTAAATCTCTTTTAAATGACAAGGAATAAAAAATTGAAATTTGGTACGCATGTTTAACTTGATCTATCCTTTAAGAATAATTAAGAAAAAAATAGAGTTGCTATTTAAAAAAATTGTCAATGACGTCATATCTTAAATTTGGGACATACTGCATAAAATTTTTGTACACTAAAAAGGCACAAATTAAAATATTATTCGACGTGTTCAAACATATTTTCGAAAAAAAACTTTTTGATTTAATGAATTATTCCAAGATACAAACTAGCATGTTAGGAATAGTTTTGAAGACAAAAGTAGATTATTGTGTTGAGTTTGAAGACGACTTTTCGCTGTTCTGCGAAAATTAAACTATAAATTATAAAACTAATTCCCTTGATGTGTACTTTTAATTTTACCAACATTTTTTTAAATTAAATATAGCCGAATCCGAATTTAAACCTCACTAAAACGACGTTTGTTAGCAAATTTGTTGAAAGTGAAGACTGCTAATATAAATTTTATGGAAATTACGATCAATTTGCACCACTTGCTGAAGCAACAAATTGCAGTAAGATGTATGTCAAAGCAAACCTTAAGTTTTGTAAACGTTTTGGACAATTGACCAGTGACTAAACAAATTTTAAAACTGTCAGGTACAATTTTAATTTTACATATTGGTAAATAATACTAGCAGCGTTTAATATTTAGATTGCATTGGGGCGATGGAAAATGGAATAATGTATGCAATTAGGTTATTTGCCGTAAAGCTGTCTGTATGTAAATGAAACGAGACAGGTCGAATTGTCTGTAAATAGAGCTTTTGGGCGCAAGCTTACATGAACATAAACACTTGTAACTGACAGAATGAAATTAATAATACTCTTGCAGCTTTTAACCAAACCAAATTCTGTAATATTTCTCTTTTAGGAAAACATTAATTAGGATGTCATACTATATGCTACTAACTACTGCCAGCAACATAATCACAACACACAGAATGACACTGCCTTGAAGTTTCAAATTGTAACAAACTGTCCAAATGTTCATCATAAATAATTACTACAACTAAACTGACCCAAATTGGGCGAGACGCCAAAGTTGACACGCCAATACATTTTGATTGGCACTCATATTTTCTGAACTGTCATCGCCCAAGGCGGCAAAATCGTTTATGTTCAATAATGTGTGATAGCAGAAGGAAGCAGATCCGCTTGGGCAATTTATATTTATAAAATTATGATATTTCTTCTAGTAAGCCCATTAGAATTAGCTAAAGCTAAGGGTCAACAATTTTTCTTCCAAAGAATCTCAATAAGAACATGCAGGACCTTGATTCGAATTTTAAAAACTGTTTTTAAATTTACTGTGCTGTAATCAGTTGCTAATATATCGATGAACAAAGACAAAAGGATCCTCTTTTATTCAAATTCAGATTTTTCAGCGAATCTTCGATGCACAGACACTAAAATTAAGCTAATTGAAACCGAATTATAAGCTAATTGACAAATGCATTTTCTTATGCAAAAAATTGGATTTTGAGAACCCACTAGGTAATAAATATTATTTGCAAAAGACAAATGCAACATAAATATCATACCTAATTTGGTTTATCTTCATATGATAGTTTTTGGAATAACACAAGTATTCAAAAAATGATCAAAATATTTTTTAAATATGTTCTCTTAATTTTTTGTTAAAGAAGTAAAACAATTTTGACCTTTATCTAAAATCTAAGTATCTAATATTTATTTGAGGTTAAATCTTTGAAAAATTTTTTGATTAATAAATTCTGGTTCTTTTTTTCAAAATTCCGACTTTCCCCGAATTTGCAATTATGTCGAACACTAACATGCACATCCTCAAAAAAATTTAATAATCTTCAGGTTTTTCTCCAATCTCTTTTTATTTATCGTTAAAATTTTATTTCTTGAATCAAAGTTTTTGCTTTCCTTTTCGTAATTTCTATCTTAATTTGAATATTGCGACATTTGTCGCAAACTTCAGTTCTTTTTAAATTTGTTGATGTTAAATTTTTGATTTTTTTCTAGTTTTTGGTTAAAGATTGAAACGACGCTCTCTGTTCGAAATTTCTAGTAAAACTCGCTTTTTTGGGTGTTCAGCATCAAACGTTAACTTTTACCTTTAAGCCAGAATTTTATAGGATAATCTAGGAGAAAAAAAAAATTTGAATTGGTGGTCAAAGTCGAAATTTTGAGGTAAAGGTGGAAATTTTGAAATTAATTCTAACTTTATTGCTTAAAATCGCGAAAAGGTTTTCGAGCTTCAAAACAAAATTCCATCATTAAACCTCACAACTTCAGAAAAAAATCAATATTTGTATTGTAAACTGATATATTTTTCAGCTTTTTTTTGAAATTTTAAGACAAGTTTTGAGAGAAAATTAAAATTCTGGAAAAAAAATTTCGAAGTTGATCCCAAAATTTCATCTAAAAACTCGCTATTTAAAAAAAGTACGTTTAAGGTCTTTTTTAATTTTAAAATTTAACATTTGTCGGAAAGGTGTAAAGTTCACTTTGTTCCAAGATGTCATTATTGTTTTAATGCAGAGACCGAGATAGGCTAGGGAAATTATTAGATTTAGTTTGGGATTCGAGACTTCCGGTATCGTTTTCTTGCGATATCTGCCCCCGTAAACGCAGTAGATCATTTGTTAGTTCAATTACCTAAAGTTCCATTATTATGCATTTATAGTAGTAGAGGGACTTTGTAGTCTGGATCGTATTCCATTTGCAGATTTGTCCTTGTGAAAGCTTGTTCTCACGCGGTTCAGTAGATGGCGTTTTATAGAAGTTACTCGTACCTGTGTAAAGGTCAAGTAATAAGTATAATTGTCGGCAGTGGTGCATTTATCAGATTTGGGTTGGGTATTCCAAAATGACGAGATCTAACATGATCGAAAGCGGTTGTTTCTGGATTCCACATTAAATCTGATAAGTGTTCTATTGGTACGTGAATTTAAAATATCTGAAAACTCACAATTTTAAGAAAAAAATATGTTGAGCTTTTAAATATTTGGTTTCAGCGATAGTTTGGTTCTCTGGCAGAAAATGTTTCCAAGATAATTAGTGTTAATCATGATTGTACGAACGTAGAGCTTTATCCAAGAGCAAAGTTTGGGTTGCTTGGGGTTGATTAATTATGCAGCAATTTTCCTAATCCCCGTACGTGCACATCAAAGTCATGATATAATAATGGACGATAGATGAAGTTGGGGAGCAAGAACGCAATTTACGTAAAGGTGGTCTATCTGAAGGACATTAAGCCACCTGCTGTTTGTTCCATTATTACTAGCCATTACTGAGAGGCTTCCTTGGGGAATGATTAATTTGCCTATAAGTAGAGATCTGGGAAAAAATATCTTATTGGGATGGCAGTTACCTAGAGTTTATAACGCCATTTTATTACTGTAAGTTTTATTGCTTTCTGTTTTGATTACGACCAAATGCTATAAAAGGTCGGTTTTTGTAGACATAATCTCCTTTCTTTGTTTTACGGCTGAACCAATCTCCAGTAATAAAAATCTCTACAGTTTATCAAATATTCAGCATAAGGTATGTCTGATCTCCAAATACTTTATAAATTGATTTTATAAACGATGGCAATACAAAAGAAGCGCAAAACAAATGTCAGAGACTCATATAATTTTTTTGGGAATTAAAACGATCTGTAATTGGCGATTCAAATTAAAAGTTCGCGCCAACAATCAGCTGATTGCAAGTAGGTCGCTTGCTTATATCATCATATCTTTAAGCCTATAGCCGACTAGGCATCTCCTGTGAATATTTTTTTATTTTGCCAAGCAGTTTTTATAATTTTCAGGTAATTATATGTATATTAAGAGGACAATAACTAATGTAATTAAAACAAGCCGACCGTTTACACAAATTATAATGGATTCGGGGAAAAAGCTTTTATGTTTTCGAAGAGAGGCGAGAGAGACTGCAGTGCATAAGCATCTTTATCTTCTTTTTACAGCTCTATTTCTGTATGGAATAAATGTTAAAAGGTAAATTTATCATTATAGCCTCAACCTTCAGGAATATTATTTTGATCTTTTTTTAAAAATTTGTGAATTGCAGTGAATATTTTAATTTACTAGAACACTTTAACGTTCTAAAATTTGTAAGTGACGAATCATTTAAAATGATAATGTAAAATTTCCTGAAGTTCTAAAGGTATTTCAAAAGAACTAAATAATTTCTTAGAAGGCGTGGTAATACTTACCTGCTAGTTAATTTTGTTGTTCAGTTAAAAATTGAAAATATTTTTAGAGGAAAGGCTTCTGAAATGGAAGTCATGTTTACTATCAGGTGTGTAAGAGAAGAAAATGGATAAAATATAAAATAAACTAATAAGATTTGAATTGCACATTACATCGATTAAAATTCCTTTGCCCATCACGATAGCATCCACCTATTCCTAATTACTGAATTAAATTACTACTTCCAAATATATCTTTTATCTTACTGATAAAAGTAATAATCACGACTAATATACTGTATTAACAATAAATGTAACAATAAATATTAAAAAGGTCCACGATATTTCGACAAGTGATTGAGTATGACTGCACCGTAATCAGCCAAGAAGGATTCATTCATTCAGATCCGTCTTATTGGTAGTTTGAAATAATTCGATTTTGCTATGGCTCGTAGGAATGGTTAAAGGTGTGTGTGTGTGTGTATGGATAATGTTCGTTATTAAATTTCTGAAGAGAGCCAATATTAACCAAGAAATAAAGCTGGTTTTATTAAATCTCAGTCGGGATTCTCTAAGAATACCATTTCTCGGGCAACGTTTCCTTGAAAGTTTATTTCTATTTCATCTCAACAAAAGATTTCCTTTTGTTGTTCAGCCTTTGATTCAGTGCATTAAAATTCATAAGACAAGCCCTTCCTTATGGCTATTACATAACCGCTGAAAATGTGGCTTTGTTTATAAATATTGTATGTGACACTGAAGCGGACGACAAACGAGCTGCTCGTAGCTCATAATTGTCTCTTCTCATCCTGACGTTCTTACAGACAAAATATTACTTTATTCCTGCAAGTAAAGTACATCCTGATGGAAATAAAAACAAATCTGCTATGAGGTGTTAATTAAAGCGCCTCATATACCGGGAGTTTCCTTTGAAATTAAATTTAAAACATCCCGGAACGACGGGAAATAAAGATCGAGGTCATCAAGAGAATTAACTTCGCTCCTTCTATATTGTTTGTTAAGGTCTACGACCGACTTTATTAGGTCTGGGATTGATGGAGGGATAGCGAACGACAGGGGAAAGACTTTAGACGACTAAATAAGACAACGCTACAAAAACCGAAGTAGATTCCCTTAATGTAACACTTTTGTCATTGAATTTATCCCATAACATAAACAGGAAAAAAGCTTAAAACTTTAATTTCATTTCTATTCAAGTACGTCAGATTTAGAGCCAAGTTAATTAATTCTATTCTCACTACTTTTGATTGGGAATTAAAAGCAAATTCCTAGAAGTCTACGAAGTGTTGTGGGTTAAACTGATTACTTTACAAGAGGAGCAAATCATCTATTGTCCCTGTTTACTTGTCCCCAGCTGCAATCTAGATACATTTCAGGAGGTTCTTAACTAAATTAGAAGGGATACCTAAACCTTTGTAGCAAGGACGAGGAAATCAGATAAGCATTGTGGGTAACAAAACGCTTGGTATTTGGGCCAGAAGTCATCGTAATTTGTTGAAATGTTTCAGAACATGATTTTTGCCCGGAGGCTTTTGTTTAATTTAATAACTGTGTCATAGAGCTAAAACTGTATAAGATTAAATAAAAAGCATAAATCTACAGTTTTTAATTAAATCAGTTGTGTGTTGTCCTTTTTGTAGGGAAAAAGTGATACAGAAGAAAACAAAGGGCAAATGCATTTTTTCAATTTAAAAGTCTTCAAATTAATGTTTTACTTTTAGTTATTATGTGCTTCCTTTATGTTACCAAATAATAAACTCCACTACTAATCTGCTCAAAATTAAAGTAAACCCCTACTTCATTTTGTAGATTCATGCGATCAGACGAAACTTCTGCGTTAAATATAAAATTTTCAGTTTAAAATTGAAATTTATACACTGAAAAAAGTATTGTTTACAGGGGTTTTGGAGAAGTTTCCACAAAAGTTAAGGAGGCGAAAGTGGAATCAAAAATATTAAAAAATATATACAAAAATAGGTCCCACTGAGCATCATTCGACTTTTTTTAAATAAATGCCTTTATAACTAAGAAAATAAAATAAAACTTGTAGGAAAAATTATATAGTAAGGGTCTTTAATTACCACGGGTTTATTTAAAATCGTTTTTAGATAAGCGTAGTTTTCTAACTACCGTTAAGGTAAATTCTACAATATGTTTTTATTTATTAGAATTACTGAACAAATAATTTTATTTTGTAACGAGCAAAATTCTTTTAAAGAAAAAAGGTCTTTACATTTTTCTTTGAATTTAGCGTAGATTAGACGGCAATTATTTTTTTAGACGATGAATGTTTCAGAACAGTAACATTTTCCTTCATTGTCCCGCAGTAGGCGCCTGTCACGATAATAGCTTTATTTTAATATTTATTAACTTTTCTGTGCTATCATTAAAATTTATTTTTAATTTCCCAGTTCTTTTTTTTTACTATAGTCTTTTTAGCTGGCTTTAGCTCAGTAAAGGTGGTCACTAGGACCTATGTTTATATAAACCTTTTTAACGATTTTTGGCTCTACTTTCACCTTTTTAAGTTTTGTTTCAACTTTTGCAAACACCCTGTATTTAAAATGTGATTTTATTTTAAAAACAGCAAAAAAATGGCAAAAAAACAGTCCTTTATGGCAAAAGTTTACTCTACTCTTTACATATTTTCGTACTAGGCTTTGCTTATGTCATGCAGTATTTCTTTAGTGGTTAATAAATTCCATAGGAAGGAAGTAAAATATCGTTGTCAAAATACAACATTTTGGGAAATTTTCATTGATAAAATAAAATTTCTTACGAGTGTTGCCACTTTTTATCACTTACTTCATAACCGATTGTACTGATGTTTGTTATTCGCAAATCCGTTTATAATTCTATATTTTGGCTAAAAGTCAAAATGCATAAAAAATGAAAGCTTAATAAGTTAACAATATTTAAAAGCAGGTAATTGAACATTAAAAATAATTCATGTTGTCCTTACTCATATATTTTAAGGTTAACTATTACCAAAGCAATTTGTCTAGTTTTCAGTTCATCAAGATTGAGGCTGATGATAAAAGAGCACTAAATGAGGTTATGACTTGAAAACTATTTAAAAATCTCTTTATAATAATAAAAATACCAAGAAGTCATCCTCATATTTTTTACGAGCTCAAATAGGTAATGAACATGGATACTGATATTATATTGCAGGTTGACCAATGGCGTCTTGTTAGATTAAAATATTACATAGTTACTCCTTAAAGAATGAAAAATAATTTACTTTATTAATCAACCTGTTTTTAAATGCTTTTGTAAATATACTAGCTACAGGAATTATCTTTATTTTAGATTAAGCTTGTAATGTAAAATTACAGTGCATTTTTACGTACAGTGCAAGTAATTTTTTGTGTATTGATGTATTGGTGATATGGCAACGTACCATTTGCACTGTAAACGAATTGCCATGCAAAAATAAGCAAACATTTTTTCACAGTGTAGGCAAAGAGTAGAATTTTGGTCTTAATGAAAACATTTTGGAGCAAAATTAAAAATTTTAATTTCAAGCTGAATAGTTTGAAACAACATTCAAAACATTAAAGTCTAAATTTTTCAATTTCATGCTTAAACTAGTTTTGAGAGAAACTCAAAATTAACAAATCAAATCGAAATCTCGATTTTACTTTTATAACTTCAGATAACAGTATACATATAGTTTTCAGATGTAAACAGAAATGTTGAAGAAAACAAAATCGGAAAATTGATAGTATAAGTATCCTTGAGCCTAAAAATATAAATTTAAACGCGAAATTTTTAAAAATTGAAATACAAATTGTGTCCCTTGAAACAAAGAAAGATTAAAAAACACAACAAAGGTTGCTCTAACGCGTGTCGATAGCCAAGCTATCATCTTAAGGGAGATACTGTTCTGATCTATTTTTATTCCTAATAACTAAAGTGTTTAAAAACGGTAATGTTTCTTCTTTTTCTTACTCTACAGTGAAATTAACTGTTGGAAAACGTGAATTTAATACATCAATAAAAAAATGTCATCTACATATCTAACCCGTACCCTAGAAAACAAACTACATTCATTTTTAAGACGATTTTTAAGAATACCCATGAAGAGCTCAGCCATGAAAGGTGACAAAAGATTTCCCATGGCTGCACCCTCAAGTTGTTTATAAAACTCGTTATTAATTTATAAACAATGTTGATCCATACATATTTTCGTTAGTGAAATATATTTGACAATGACTTCGCCTGAAAGGTTATCAGATTCCAGAAGATCTCCAAGGTATAATAAGGTTGAGGTATGGGTACAGTTAGAAAAAGGTAAGCAACAGCAAAATAAACCAGCATTACATCTTCCAACAACTCTTCATTCTAAATTTTCTGCACAAACTCTTGAGAATTCTTGACTAACAAAGTGAGTTGTTGGATTTCTAATTTGTTGATTTTTTTACTATCCATTTTGATAAGTTATAGATCGGTGCTCCAATAGCTGACACGATTGGTCTCACCGCATTTTCAAGTTTGTGAATTTTTGGCAGACAATATAACTTAGGTACAGTGGGGTTGGATACATAAAGAGATCTTTTTAAAGTTGGAGTAATAAGGTTGTTACTTTTGTCGAGCACTTTTTTCAGCCCACTTAACATTTTATTTAAAGGGTTCTTCTGTAATTTTTTGATAGGGGTCATTACTAACGAGTTTGTCAGCTGGGGCGTAATAGTCCTTTTTATCAAGATTAACAACCTTATTACCTTTACTTGCCTTTACATAAAAGCAATCTTTCTCTCGCAGTCTTTTGACAATATTTCTGCTCTTTATTTGTGATGGTTTTACGTTTTTTAAATTTCTAGAAAGCTTTTTTCTGCAAGCTTCCTTCACATATTTTTAGTGCCATTTGCCACGGAACTCAAGAAGCTCTTCAGGAACACACAAAAAATTCTTCTAAACAAGTGCGGGAGGATGGCAGAGCGTAATTTAGTCCTTTGTTTATGAGGCTCAATTCAGTTTTGTCAAAATGATGCGAAGAGAGGTTTTCTACAATATAAATATTTAAGGGCACTTAATTTGCATAATTTCTTCTTGAAAATGCTCTCTGAAGATGATAGTTTGGCTATCGAAACGCGTTAGAGAAACCTTTGTTGTGTTTTTTAATTTTCCTTGGTTTCAGGGGACAAGATTTGTATTTCAATTATGGAATTTTTAGATGAAAAGCAATATTTGCAGAAGAAAAAAGCCTAGAATTCTAGTATAAAGTCGAACTTTAAAAAAAATGAAACGTTTAAATACAGATTTTTGGCAAAAAATTCAACACTAAAAAATAGAACTGTTGGCATACATTACAAAAAAATTTAAAGCTTTTGGGTTTATGTTAATATTTTTTTGAAATTTCGATTTAAATATGAAATACTAGACTTTTGAGAATTTGACTTTCGAATGGAATATCTCACTCTAACCTCTATTTAAAAAAACATTGATATTTCGATATTACAGCCATAACTTATTAGATTTTTTTTTCGAAACATAATTTAACATTTGTAAAAGAAGTTCTTAAATTTTGGAGTCAAAATATTTTAAATTTAAACGCCGTATTTCAAAAAAGAAGTTTCAGGTTTCGAAAAAAATATACAATTTTTAATAATTGTAGTTGCTTTGATGAAATAGGTAGTAATGAGACTGCAAACAGAAGTGAAAGTTTAAAACTACGAAATAACAGTTGCTCTGTAATGTAGTTCGAACCCACACTAGTAAATGACTCAGAGTATCGGAAATATTTTAAATACTGGTAAACTAAGATACTTTTTATATTTGTGGTTTGTTTAAAACTTATATTTGGAGATTGTATTTTAGGCAAAAGCAAATAAGGTAAAAAGGTGAGAAAATTATAAATTAATCGAAAACAGACACTTAAAAAGGCACCGAAAATTCAGAATGCTCTAAGAAAGGCATTCAAAGGTCAAAATCACAATTAACAAAAAAACAACGTTCATTAAAGTTTTCACTTCTGTCGGCAGCCCCCAAGACTGTGATTTTTTAATTTTCGATTTTATAATCGACTTTTCCAATTTTAACTTAAAAGTTTAATTTTTTACTTCTTACCGGAAGCAGACAGAAACAGATGTAAAAGTTTTTTAAAAAGTAGAAGAAAATCCTTTGAAAAGTTTTTTATTTATTTTTGACGAAAAATAATTTACATTAATGAGATCATCAAATAGTGAATTGCTTTATTGGAGTAATTTTATACAAAATCACAGGATTTTCCAATCAGTAGATTTTATTGTGATAGTAGTTTAAATCTATTAAAAGCTTGCAGTTGGCAATCACTGACAACCTATTTAAGACCATCATACATTAAAAATATACGAAATTTTCACAGCCAATCAGATGACTTTTTCATTTAAACAACCCATATTTTTTTGTTCTTAAACTATATTGGTTTGTATGCTGCTTACATGTTTTCTTGTTTTTTTTTTGGTGCATCTAAAAAAAGTTTCTTGTACGCCAAAAAATTATAGGAGAAATTAACATAGAAAGCTCTTAGGGCAATTACGTGATTTAATCTCACCCGAAGAAATAATAAGACTGTAGCGTTGGAAAATCAAATTCATTCCAAGTGTCGACGAGAGGCATTAACGCCTTTAAAGTTTGCCAACTAATTATATTTAGGAAATGAAAAAGTGCCTATATTTTAATCGAAAAATTCGTCGCTAACTTCAAGTCGTGACGAGACTTTCTCTGTCGAACTTTCTAACGAGGAATTTTTCAAATAATTAATGAGCACGTTAAAGAAATTTCCGTAGTTAATGCTTGACCCACCATCTAAAAATATACTAAATTTGTATCACTTTCTAAAATTCCAATACTCCGAGAGCAACACGGAAATAATTTAAAAGTGTATCTTTTGAGAGAGAAAATTGAATTCATCGAGAGAATTGAAATTTGCCATCTTATGAAATAACACTCAAATTTTTAATTTTACACTCGAAATTTTAAGCAATAATCCAAATTTAGATAGAAAAGGCAAAAGAGCATGCAATGTTTTCTGCGGTCCTATCTACTAAAACAGGTTTGACTTTATTACAAAAATCTGGACTCACTCGGAACTCAACTGAAAACTTAAATTATAAAACCTTTATTTTGCTGGACTAAAAAAAGAAACCCAATAAATATATTTTTTTGTTGATTTAAACCGATGCGAAAACAAAATGCAAAAAATTACTGCCCAAGAATTTAAATTTTAATTTTTCCTTTACTGGCGTACTCGCCAATCGCAGTCATTGCCAACCTTTTCTTATTCCAACTTTGTCTTTTAGTAATAATTTTGCCTACCTTCAAATATTTAGTAACTTTAGTGCTATTCGTTTGTTTTTTTCCTGCCAGATTTCTAATACTTCAGCATAGATTATCATATATTTGGAAATCCAGATTACTGAGCAAAATTACACACATACATGCAAATGAATGAAATGTCCAACAACAATTCAAAGTACCAACTTTCACCAGCTGTAATATGCCGTTCCACAGACGTAATTATTCCAACGAAATACCAGACTCTTTATTACATCGGTTTCCACGAGCTAGGGGCTCAATTGAAACCCTCAAAAACAAGGTGAACAATCGATTGGCGTCAGTCTTCCTCTCGCGCAATTTGGCAAATATAAAAAAGGGAATCCGCTCGAAAATGCAAAAGTTGCCTGCCGGATCGCCTGATTGCCATCGAAAAGGGTTCATGGATGGGATAAAAGTTTGCCACCTCTCGCAGCCGGTTATGGAAGTCGTATTAAAAGCTTTGGAAAGCGTTTCTTTGTTTCTAAGTTTTCATTTGGTAGCACTTATTTAGTTTGAGTGGGAAGGGAAGAAATAAGATTTCTATGGCGAGTGTTAAATTACGAAATTTTACTACCCAAGTGGGAACCTTTTATTATTTTCTTAACGCGGTTGGTGTTTTAGGATTTACGGTAGAATTAAAGGTAATATAACCAGATATAGTGTGTCGCTAGTTTCAGTAATTTAATATTCACTAATCAGCTACATAAATAAAGTGAAAAAATTTGAATTCCATTGAGTATTTTGTGATTGACAATACCTCACAAGGAACATTTTTGTCACAAGCTATCTAATTGAAACAATTGTTATTGCTAAGAATTACAACCAGGTTATGTACCATGCAACTAATTTTACAGAGATTGGCAACTAGCAATGACATAACAATCTTGTTGCTATGCAACGCATATTTTTTAAACATTTCATTTGAATATTCTCTGTATTTTCTTTGCGAAGTATTAGTATTTCTATTCATGTTTTATTGGTTTTTTTTCGCCAGGTTACTTCCTTTCACAATTGTAAATTTTCAGTAACCTTTTGTTAAGCATTGGGAATCTGTTATAGATTACCCCAAGCAGTGATTACGTTGGATATTGGTCTGTCACTAAGAGCGATTGACAAACCAAGATTCAACGCAATCGCTGCTTGGAGCAATCTTAACAGAAGGTTACTGAAAATTTAGAATTGTAAAAAGAGTAACTGGCAAAGCAAACATGAATAGAAATTTTATTTGAAATAGGAAGATATTAAACTCCCTGAAATTTTAACATGTATCTCCAAACCTTTTGTTCTTAAATTGTTGAGTTGAAACTAGAAATTTCGAGCCTGAATTTTAAATTTCCGGTGAAATCAAAATTTCAAATTTAAATTTTGCTTTATATCCCCTAATTTAAGCTTTAGTTTTAAAATGTCATTGTTGACTATGCTTCATTGTTAAAAATTTAAAAAAATTTTTAAAGTTTGTCAAACAAATGTTAAAATGAAATTGATAATGATCCCCCTTAATCTCGAATTATTCTGAATAAAATGAAAAATTACCAAAGTAAGATATTTTTAAACGTTTCTCGAATTTTCAAGGAATATCTAAACTTTTTTTGGACATTTTTATACAACCCTCTTTTAAAGTTTAAACCATAGCATTCTTTGCCTTACCAATATGAAATATTGGCTGCTGAATATCCTCTTCGATCAATAAATTTGTACAAAAAACGTGATGTAGTAGAACTTTCTCTGACTTTTGTTTGATATATATTTCCTTATTTCGAATATAAATTATTTGCGCTTTGGGATGCGTAACGCGTCAGATCCCCAAATATATCATATGTCGTCGAGTATAAACCCGAATCGGGATTTTAAATTCAACTGTAGCATCATCCCAACTAAACCAACTCTTAAAAAGCTGCTTATAACTTTGCTAATAAGAAATTTCCGGCTTTATTTTACGGTTAGTTCGTCGATAATAAACTTCTGAAATAAAAATAGCTCGCCCGTATTCAGTTTCCATGTAAGAATATATAACATCCGCCGTAAGTACATCGCTTTATTCTCGGGTATATGGTAATACAGCGTAGGCTTTCAGGATAAGAGTATTGAAGTGGACCAGTAGATTCGCGCATCTGCTGGAGATGTGTCACGTGGTTACTCATTCAAATCGATCTGAAAGCTGCGAGTTTTCTTAGACGCGAAAGCCAAGACATGCCGGCTTGGCACTAGAAAATTTCGCCCGTCTATCTTGGGTTTCACCTTCGACTGAAAATTTGTTTTTATAACATCCCCGACGTCATTGCCAGAACAGGATAGTATTGAAAGAGACAGATAAATTTCAGAAATGGTATTGCTTGCAAACATTTTTTGGACAGCTTTATCACTAATTTCCACATATAACGCATCAAAGCGGCGCATCCGCCAAAAGGCTTTGAGGTTGTATCTACGAGAATAAACACTTATCTCGTTAATGAATTCGACCACTTTGAACGATTTTGTTTCAGTACAGCGTGTCTCAATTTTATTAGCTAACTCCGCTGTATCCGTTATGTTTAGATACATAGATTTTTAACTAAGACGTAAAAACTAGTACGCGAATTGAAATGGAAACAGTGTTTTGTTAACTACACATTTGAAAATTGAAAATACTTCTTTGAAATCTGTCAGAGGTTTAAATTCGAACATTTACTAAAGTATTTCTTATTGATGAACATTTTACACTCTTGTCCCCAGTGCTTGATATTCATTGATGTATTTTTGTAAATATATACGGCAAACCCGTAATCAGGAGGGGAGCTGGGGGGCTGCAGCCTTCCCCGAAATTTCTTTGCATCACATTAGATAGAACTGAACTTTCTAGACGTGCAACATTTTTAAAAAACATTTTTAATGCATCATTTTGTTTTCGCACCGAAATGCAAGGATTTTTTTTTAAATTTGGTGCCATTTCTCATTATTAGAGACCGGATTCTAAGCACAATCAAACAAGGTAAAAAGATAAGCAAAATGTTAAATTAGGCAAAAACGAAAAGTTAAAGAAGGCACTAAAAAGGTTAAATATCTAAAAAAGGCATAAACAGGCCAAGACTCACAATTAACAAGAAAAACATTTTTAACTCTTAGTCGAAATTAAAAAAAATAGATTTTAAGTTACACTTAGGATATTCAGAAGGTTATAATATTTTCAAATGAAGAAGTTTTTAAAATTTTGAGTTCTTTCTCGAATTTTCTCCTTAAATCTTAAGATTTTTACCTTAAACCCATTCGAATTTTTTTCTGAAATATTGACATTTAAATCTGAGATTTCATGTCTAGAAGAATTTAAACTTTTCTTGAAATTTCTTCTTTTTTATTTTAAGTTTCACACTTGCGTTTTAAATTTTATTTGAAAAATGTCAAATTTTGCGGGTTTTTAAGCTTGCGCTTTATATTTAAAACTAAATTCAAATTTTAAGAAAGTCTGTAAATTTACACAAGCGATCTTTTAAAATTTAACACAAAATTTTGAGAAAAACTGTGGTTTGGTAATAATATTTTTCGAGTTTTTAAATTTAAAAATATATATTTTAAATTTGGTATTTGAAAAAATTTTGAATATCCTACTCTTTAAGCCATACTTTTGGAAAAACATTTTTTATTAACTTTTTTGGGGAATTTCTTTTATAATTTTTCTAAAATGTTGATTGAACTTTTAAAAAGATGTCTAAAATATCGATTATTTTATAAATTTCGAGTTTTACACAAAATTTGAACATTTTTAAACAGAACAATTCAAAATATTTAAATAACTTTAACCCTTTGGTTTAATTCGAAATGTATAAATTTTTCATAATTTCAACTTTATAATAAAAAATGTCAAAATTTTTTTTTACAAAGTTTATTTGTTTATATTTCGATTACGATTTCGAAAATTCGATTTTTTTCTCCAAAATTCTGACTTCCTAGTGAAAACTTTCAAAAAAATATGGAAATTCATATCGTAGTTATCAAATTTCAATACAAACAAATTTAATTTTATTACATTTCAGCTTTAAATTTATATTTTTAGAAAAACTTGATTTATAAAATTTTTAAAACTTTTTACAATGAGTTTAAAATGCCAAGTCGAAATTTTTAAGAAATTTAGTTTCATGGCTTTAGTTTATTTTATAAAATGTTTACATTAGTTCTGATTAAACATTCAAACTTCTTCAAAATTTTTTAATTTTTCCCTAGGCATTTAATTTAAAAACATCCCCTGGCTATTTTGAGAATCGACTAAATGTTTTAGGAAATATCAAAGTTATTTTTTTAAATTTTGATTCTAAGACAAAATGTTAGGTGTTATTAGTTTTTTTGTATAGATTTTATTTTTTGGAATTTAGAGATTTTTTTTTTAAATTTTGACTTCAAATCTTTTTTCCCAATAATTATGGCTTCTTTTTTCTTCGGATTTGGACAGTAATTCTAGATGTCAACTTATTTCTAAAATTTTTAATTTAATGAAACTAAAAATTTCGTGTTCGAACAGGTATATTTATTAAGAATTACCATATCCTACTTTTTGTTGGGAAATTCAAAATTTCTAACAAAGTTGATATTTTCAGAAATGTTTATTAATAAATTCAGTTGTTTTTTTTTCAATTTATTTAACATTTCTTTGGCCCAGTTAGGAAATATTTAAATTTTTATGATTTGTTGACAATTTTCTAAACAGTCCCTGAAATGCGACAAACCATAAAAATTTAAATATTTCCAAAGTGGGCCGAAGAAATGTTAAATAAATTAAAAAAAACATAATATAGTCGGTCAATAAGGGTCTACCATGAAGAATAAATTCAATTGGTTATTTTCAAGCATAAACACGGGCGTAACTAAACTTTTTCTAAAATGAATTTGTTCACTCTAAATGTTGACTTTTATAGACATTTCGAATTAAAATTCAAAACACTCAAGATTAAGTTCAGAATTTCAAAATCTGTTATTTTTCACAAACATTCTCGCAAAATTTTCATGTTTCTAGAAAGAATTGAAATTTAAAAAAATCTTTGTGGATTTGAAATATATACTAAAATTTATAACTCTCAATTTTGAGAAAAAAAGTAAAAGTATTAATATACTTCACATTTAACAGAAAATCTAACTCAAATTTAAAATCCTCAAAAAAGACCGAAATTTTGAGATTAAAGGTAAAACTTAAAAAAACGACACTTTATAGCAAAAACTTTTTTGTCCACAATAAAAAACGTAGGAATTGATGTTGTAGCCAGTAAACTAATTAGAATAGGAGTTGGACGCTAAGAGAAAACTTGAACAGATAAAAAACTCTTAATTTTCCAGAACTTAGAAATAATATCCAAATTCCAATAAAAATTCTGCAATTTTTTATTTTCGGTTTAAATCTAAAATCGAAATTTTGAGAGAAAAGTTCAAATTTCGAGAAAACTCGAGTCTTAACATAAAATTTTGGGAACAAGATTTAATTTCTAGTTTAAACTTTGGGAATAGGTTCAAATAATTTAGTAACACAGTCAAAATTTTTCGAAAACCTATGTCTCGAAGTTTAAATTTCTAGTTTAAATTACAAATTGTGAGATAAAGCAGAAAGCTTTGGAAATAGGTTCAAATTATTTGGAAGCAATTTTTAAATAGTGTCAAACATTCTTTTCTTTCTAAAAATGTTCCTTTTAATGTCAAAACTTCTAAAAAAAGTTGATTTTTCGATATAGGTTTTCTTAATACATTTAGCTCCTTTCGTAATTATTTCTTACAATTCTGCATTTTTTTTTAACTTTTACCAAAAAATCGTTGCTTTCTGCTAGGTTGAATTTAATCAGGTGTTCTTTAACTTGCTTAATCCAATTTTATTCATTGCAATAAGTACTTTAGCCTTTGATTTCAAGGGTTTATCCATCAGCAATCTTGCGTGCATGCAGGTGGTTTTGCTGCTCCACCGCACAATGGGACAGAATTCTAAAAAATTGGTCAAAATTCTCATACTTGGTATATGAATTAGCAATAGGTGGAGTATCATTAAAAAAATAATTAAAACAATTAGATCATAAAAATTAGTGAGTTGCAATGATGCCAAAATTGTATTAAGTAAGTGATTATTTTCATCGAAGTTATTTTTTTCGGGTGGTTTTGCACAAATTAATAAACTTGGGCTAATTTAAAAATGTTTGTTTTCTTACATAATAAAATAAAGTTAGCATTCCGAGTGTAACAAGCAGCAGTAATAATTAATCAACCTAATTTTTAATTTAATTTTTGGCACTGATATGAGGATAAAAAAATGTACTTAATAAAAGGGGGCAAATTGGGGCAGCGGTTCTTTTTTTTTAATAATTAGAATATATATTAACCTACATTTTGTAAAAAAAAGTAAAGCAGTGTCTCGTGAAGCTTTTTATGTAGGCCCACCCAAAAATAATATAATATAATAGATCCCTCTTGTAAAATTAATATTTCTAATCATAGGTGATAACATCACCATTTAAAATATAGCGTAGCACATTACTTTAATTGCACCCTCCATATGTAAAATACCAAAATTTATTTGCAGGAAAATTGTAAGGAGTATATTAATAATAGCATTGTAATTGTAAAATATGCGTATTGGCAAATTGTCATTTTAAATATCTGCCAACCAATGAATGCAGATAAAATGCTTATAATACCATAATTTCCAATAAGCCTTAAGTTAACTCTTTCATTATTTATCCATTAGAAATATTTTCTAGAAACTTTCTATTTTAGCATTTTGGCCAGATTTTTAGATTTCCGTCCCATTTTGCACCGGGTCAAATGAGCTTCTTCAAGGCTTTTTAATATGATGTTTTTGCCTACAGTATAAGGCACACCTACCACATTTTCAGTCAGAACTTCCACAGGGCCCCCTCTTGCCCTTTCGTTAGCGATCGTTGCCGCGATGTTGCTATGCCCGGTCACCCAAACAAGTATGACCTTGTTGGTTTTTCCTAGTCTATTAAGGGTTTGCACAAAGTCCCATACTACGGTTGTACTGGTGTTATACCGCCCCTCTAGAGCATTTAACGCTGCACGGATGTAGAATGAGCGACGAGGCATCATGTTGATTTGGAAATACTTCAGTCATAAAGACCAAAACATGTACTCTCATTGGAATACTTTTCCTGTAATTATTGCTTGGTCTATAGATCCTAGCTCCGTATCTTCCGCCGACGTCTGATTCGTCTGTGAATCAAATGTTATTTCCTTGGCCTACCACGGTTTTAGATTTTTCCCAATCCTTTTTTCTCGGGATGAGAATAAGTTTAAAAAGAAGTAGGTTTTAGAAAAAGAATCAAATATCTACGGTGGGGTATTCACCAAATTTTATTTTTCAGCAATTTCATAAATAAATCGTTGGAATACATAAATTTGTTTAAAGATTTTACTATTACTTAACGTAATAAATACACCAAGGTAGAAGAAATAAAGCACATAAAGTAGACTTTTCTAATTAAATCAGCTGATTTGCAGAAACAAAATTGTTCAATTCTAAAATCCCTCCATAACTTGGACTACCACATTGGTGAGCGAAAGTTTTTTCATGGAATTTTTCCTCTTTTAGCTACAATTGGAGAATAACTTTAATGGGGTAGTCGCAAGATTTGACGCTTTCTATAAATTCTTATATTGGCGAATTTTTTCTCTAGATTGAAAAGCATATAAGCTGTAAGAAGTGCCTTAATTTACCCGGCTGATGCCAAATCTAGGACTTGAACTCTACAATGGAGTTTTTATTTTATACCCTAAAAACAAACGAATTTTTAAGTAGAGTTGTTAATTGAAAGTTCCCTACGTTCCAAACGACCTAATTTGATAATATTGTAGAGTATTTAAATGAAACTTTTTAGCGAATGTATTTAAGACGTGATCCATACAAAAGTATAATTCTCAAATAAAGTCGACAATTGCAAAATTAGAACTTTCTAAACTTCTCACCACCTGTTGAGTGGTTAGAATATTTGGAAGTTATTTTATAAAGTGTGTAAATCCTACCGGAAGTTGTATTCGAAAAGTACTTGAAGATGACCCAAGGAATCCGGCCGATTCGGTTGAAATTGACACCAATAAAATAGAATTTTAAGTTAAGAAAATATCGACGTCCGGTTGCATAATCTCACGAAAATAAGAGTGAATGTGATCGAGGGGTTCCGAGGTCGTAATCCCTGATAAATAATTCATCCGGTTAGCTGTGCTGTTTCGCACTGACGTTCCGGACTATTTGGGGCAGAGGCTGCTGGAAAAACAGATAAATTGTACCGCTCCGGTAAAAAAAGAATCGCTACCGTCGACTTTTTGTCGAATGATGGATTTAATAAATTATTATCAGCGCCTTCCTTTTGTTTCTTTTTAAATCCTCGCAGCCTAATGTCTCGGAAAAAATTATGGGCTTAATGTCCTGCGATCGTTGAAATGTTCAGTTCAAGTTTCCGAGAGGAAAACCTTTTTAGTAATTGAGGTGAATCCTCGATGGAGTGAAATATTATATTTGGATGACTTTGCAGTGACTAATTTCCGCAGGGTTGACGTTTTGAAGCTAATTCTTTGGGGAGCTTGAACAGAGATAAATTGAACAGCATACTGCCAGTTTGACAGGTTAAGAATTAGATTTTCTTGCAATGTTATTTTAAATTTGATCACCTGATAAACGCTTTTGATATGATTATAATTTTATTATACAGGCAGAGCTTAGGAATCAATCTGCATTCATACTAGTAACCTTTGTGACGTTAATTGCATCGCATATAATGTAAATGTAAAAAACTTTCCATTTTTGAAATTCAAAAATATATAAAAATTTCGACGATTTGTTAAAATTAATATTTTTAGAAAAGTGTATATGTTTGTTTTCTCCTAGAAAAATCAAGATTGCCCTGTGGATGTAAAGATATAATATAATTATGATATTTAAACCAAAATTTCAACAACAAAAAATAAAAATGTTTAAAAAGTGACGGTAGATAAAAGAATATAACTTCTAAAATATATATAAAATAATATGAATTTAAAAAAAAACTTGAAATTGGGGAAAAGACTATTTTAAATTAAATTCAAAATTTTAGATGTAAACTCCAAATTTCGAACATAAACTCTATAGTTGAATAAAAAAATAAGAAAATTTGTGTTGCAGGCAAAAGTATGTGAAAAGTTACTTAAACTCTGCTTACTGAAAATCAAGATTTATTAAGACTTGAAAACTTGAATTTTAAGAAAGATCCACAATGCGACGACAGATTTCGAAAAGAAAATGAAGAAACTGAAATTTCCACATTAAAATTCTAGACTTTGATACCGTACCCTTTAGGTTTTACCGAACCTCAATGGTATAAATATCGTTAGGCAAATCTTAAAGAATTTTTGGGATAATTACACTCCAACAAATGACAAGATGTTTACGAAAAACTATAAATTTTCAAGAAGTAAGTTAAATTAAGGACAAAGCTGGCCTAATTGTCTGATCAGGATAATTGTTAATAGCAGGCCGGGCCTTAATTATGAAGATTCTATAAAATTCATTAGGGTGTAATTCAATCTTAATTATAGTGCTTAGTGAGTTATTATAAAAGGATTGGTTCGTTCAAGCAGAAGACGCCGTGCCTCAAAGATCTTTACTAGGACCGACACTGTATCTCATCTATACCGCTGATATTCCAAAAAAGGAGAATACCAAGATCGCCTTATACGCAGACGACACGGCCATAATCACACAGTCAAGAATATGGACAAAAATAACCAAAAACCTACAATATCATCTCAACGATATAGAAAGTTGGATGAATACATGGAGGATTCAAACAAACGCAAGCAAGAGCCAAGCTATAATATTCAGCAGAAAAAAGAAAGAACCGGAACAAAAGCTCAAATTAAACGACACTCCGATTCCGTGGGTAAAACAAGTGAAATACCTCGGAGTAACCCTGGACAAAACACTTTCATACAATGCACACATTCAAAGCATTGCAACGAAAACCAAACAACTGAAAGGATATCTCTACCCACTCTTAAACAACAGAAGCAAGTTGGATATCAGAAACAAACTAAACCTGTACAAGGCAATCATCCGACCGAATTTAACGTATGCATCGGAAGTCTGGCTGAGAGCAAGTCCACGACAACTGCATACGCTAGAAATAATTGAAAATAAAACGCTAAGACAATGCGTCAACGCGCCTTACTACATGACAAACGAGCAAATCCACAACGATCTGAAGATTCCAACGCTTATGGAACACATCAAAACACTGGCCACAAAAACGTATGCAAAAATGCAGAATCATACAAACATACAGATCTCTGAAATAACAGATTACGAAGATACCACGGAAAGTAGGCACAAAAGGCCCAGACAGATTCTACAAAAGATGAACAGAAACTAAACGATAATCACCGTTGTTAGTCGTACCAATGAAGGTGGATTGAGTAGCTTTCATTTGGTGCGACAACACGCAACCGAGGGTCGCTTATCGACGAAGGTGAATTGAGTAGCTTTCGCCCGGTAAATGATCTCTCGCTAGCGCACCTAACAACACGGGCGCGGTCGACGGCACGCGCTAAAGAAGGTGGACCGAGTAGATTTCTTTAGAGCGACTGCTGTCGATCACGGACGCCTGCCATCGGAGGTGAATTGAGTAGCTTTCGATCGGCGGTCTCCGCAGCTCACAAAATTATCAACACAGTAATGTTCACTAAAAGACGGCGGTCAAAGGAACGAAAGTTTCGGAACCGCGTTAAACTACCAAAGAACCATGATGATGAAGCAGAAGACGCCTAACAACACGAGCATGGTCGACGGCACGCGCTAAAGAAGGTGGACCGAGTAGCCTTCTTTAGAGTGACTGCTGTCGCCTGACGCCTGCCATCGGAAGTGAATTGAGTAGCTTTCGATCGGCGGTCTCCGCAGCTCACAAAATTATCACCACAGTAATGTTCACTAAAAGACGGCGGTCAAAGGAACGAAAGTTTCGGAACCGCGTTAAAATACCAAAGATCCATGATGATGAAGCAGAAGACAGTTCCCGGTCAGTTGGCAGACGGCACCAAGACCAAGACCAAGTAGCCTGAAGAAATTCAACACCACCATTCGACTCTCCATTTGCCTAATGATTGTGATCTAGTTTTTGACGACTACGAACTCGAAATAGTGCTCATTGTGAACCCCAGGTGTCAAAAACCATAACTGATTTCTTCTCTCGCGTATTGTATTTTCGTATGTGTGAATACTAGTGACATAGTGGTATTAGCTTGGACAAAAAATACCAAATTCAACTTTTGGAGCAACATTTTGGAAAATATAGCAATTTTTAAAGCCATTTTAATTTGCATTTTGGTTTAAAATTTCGATAATAAACTCTAAATTTCGAGAGAAGAAAACAAAGTTTGTTTTTTAGGTCAAAATTTTGGATAAGGAGAAAAAATGTTAAAAAAAAACTTAAGCCATAAAATGTAGTGCTCAATATCAAAATCTAAACAATAAATAAAAAAAAATTCCAGTTTAAAAGGTAAAATTAAAGTAAAAAAGATTAATCATCCTAAAGAAGAAGATATGTTGGAATAAAATTAATGATTGCAAGGTTACACTTAAATATTGGAGCGAAAATAGTAATTTAGAAAAAATTTCCATTAAAAAAAAGATCGTTTAGAAAGCTCAACAAGTTAGAAGCCAAAAAAAAAATAGTTGAAATTTTCGCTGTAAATTCGAAATTTGGATAGGGCCAAAATTTCAACATCAAATTCTTAGGATGTAGAAATCAAAATTCGCTTTTCAAGACAAAATATTGAAAAAAAATTTGAAATTTCGAAAAAAACCCAGTTTTATAGAAAAATTTGGAGTTTTATTTTGCACATTCGATAAAGAAGAAAACGTTTTGAAACTACCAACATTTAAAAAAAATTAGAATATTTATTTAGCAAAGATGGCAAGCAAAATGCAAATTAAATAGACTCAACGATTTAAATAAAAACTGACTTTTAAAAAGACCCGAAAAACTAAAATTTAAATAATGTCACGAAATAAGGTTGAAAGATTTTAACAGCGGAATCTAGGTCCAAAAATATGTAAAAAGTTTTATATAAACCTATATTGGGAGAAGCATCATTTTCAACATAAGGATCTCAAAGGTAAAATAGTGACGATGGTTCTTTATTGATTTTCTCCAAAGGTGACAACATAAATACCTCAAATTTGGCATATCTATGTACATTTTGAAGCTTGGTAAAATAAACTGTAGCAGCATGGATCAGTGGCGGCTAAAAGAAAAAGGAAGGGCTTATAGAATTGTCCCTAATTTTGATATTTTCAATTTTCTTGATATTCTTAAGCTAAAATCGCCTACTAAAGACTTTTCTAGGTAAAAAGATACTCTTACCTTACCTCGATAGGGTAGACCGTTTTCGTATTCAAAAAATGTATTGCATGTCTAGGAATTACTATCACGGAGATCTAAGTTGTACGTCGGTCATGGAAACCAAAAAGATGTTTGTCAAAGTAACTTAAGTTTAACGTCTTACCTTTAAAGCAATTCTTCTTCTTTGGTTCAATTTTTCGAATTATGTTAGTCGTGGGTTCGATCAATTTATTTTCGAATAGGGAAAGAAGTGTTATGCATTTTGTGTATTGGGTCTGTAATGGAAACGCAGTGGCTGCTCGTTTCAAAAATAAGCCGATCCGGTATTCCTTTTTGAGAAAACCATCTACTGTACTACCGCTTAGCAACCAATGCGTTTTTATTAGAAAAATTCTTACAAAAAATGCATATTGGTTAATTCTCTATTCGAAAATAAATCAATTGAGCCCATAATTAAAAAATTTAAAAAATTAAAGCAAAAAAAAATTAATTATTGGACCTTAAACATAAGTTACCTTGACAATTAACTTTTTTTTTTCGTGGCCTACGTACAACTTGACCTATTTTATAGTAATTCCTAGAGATGCAATAAATTTTTTGAAAGCATTTTCGAGGTAAGATAAAAGTAACTTTTTTACTACTAGAAGATTTTAAGCTTAAATTATCAAAAAAATCAAAAATAACAAAATTAAGAATAATTTTATTACTCCCTCTTCCCCAGTTTTACCCACCACTGATCTCTGGTGAATAACATTTACAGTTCATTTTAAGGAGCATTAAAATACTAATAGGTGTGCCAAATTTTGATTATTTATTTTGTTATATTTTGAAAAAATCAATAAAACACCATCATTTCGATTTTACCTTTGACATCTGTATCTCGAAAACGAAGTTTCTTCAGATATAGAACTTTTTACATATTTTTGGACATAGATTCCGCTAAAATTTTCAACCTATTTTCGGAACACCCAAACATTTCTAATTTAAAGGCAAGAATCTGGGCAGAATTCAAAATTTCAATTTTCAGTTTAGAACTGAAATTTTGACATTAACCTTTAGATTTTAGGAAACATTCTAATTTCGGTTTTGAAGTCTTAAATCTAAAAAAAATTAAAAACACGAAATTAAAACAATTTACGACCTTTAGAAAAAGTAAAAATTTCCGTTAAAAGTGGAATGTTGGGCAAAAAGGAAATTGCAAGTTTTGATTCGAATTTTTACAATATTTATAAAAAAAAACTTAGAAGTCTCAAGCTATAGTCTGAATTTTGATCGTAGATACCAAAATTTGAAAATCAGTTCAGGAAAAATGTATCAATTGTTTCGATGTAAACTTATTTCTTATTTCTAATGATTAAAAAAAAAAGAGTAAAAAGTTGGAAGTGAAACCTGACAACCGCAAATAATCAAGAAGTATTTAAAACTTTGTTTTCTGTCGTAGCTGCTTAAGATGGTCGTAAATGGAGCATTCTTATCTGAAAACCGATGTGACCGTTGTTACGGAATCGCAATTACACTCAATTCCTCTTCAAGTGCAATTTCCCCGGTAGAATTCGATCGACCAGGTCGAGAAACATTAAAATCCGAGCTGCAATTCGACGTAATTGTTAATATCCGCCTCAGAGACCAAACGCTCCTTCGCCCGGTTTATACCCCAGAAAAACGCGCTCGAATTCAAATTGTTTTAAGCAAAACTTCAAACTCGCTGTGTTTCGCATGTAAATTACGCAAATTACCAAAAATGTTAATTAGTTCTTCTTATCTCTCACATTCGCAATTCGGACTACACGAATGAATAAGTTAAATAATTCGAAAGTCCATGTAATATTCACAATCGTTGAAAATGTCGCCGATTCGTTAAATTATTCACTGGCCGCCCCCATTTACCCGCCTGTCTTCACCCTTGTTGGCCATGCAAACATGTTTTACTTCAAAACTGTCAAGCGGCCCGGTCCCGAATTCCCGAACCCCTAATGGCCGTTTTAAAGCAGTGTGCGGCTGAATCGGTCGAAGAATTCCCAAGCCGAACAGCCTACATTACACCTTCTCGGATTAAGCGGTTGAAAAATCCCGGAGGGACAGGGGACTGCCACAATTTTACTTTAAATTAAACAATTCGATACTCTGGTTTAAACAGACTTTCAGAGATAGGCAAATTAAAAAGGATGCAGTGGAGAGAGAGAGAGAGAGAGAGAGAGAGAGAGAGAGAGAGAGAGAGAGAGAGAGAGAGAGAGAGGGGGGGGAGGGGGGGGGGAGTTGATTTTTTCACAAAATTAAAATTTCGAGGAAAAGTCAAAGTGTTTAAAGATTAGCAGCTATTTCGGCACCGAATAATCCGACAGCAGGATAATCAGACACGTGGCTAATCCGACATCCGCATAATGCGAAAAATTAGTACATTGAAATAGTACATGACATACCGAGGTCGAAAGTGATTCAGTCTTGTTCTCGAGACAAGAATGAAACTTTTGCCGAGGTTTGTATACTATTTTATTTGTAACAATATCTTTTAAATGCAAGTGAAGGTTTTTATAACAAATAAAATTACATGGGAAATTATCAAAGTCAGATATCTCCAGAGATTAAAATCTGTCAAGTTGACATTTTGACAGTGACACAGTGGCACTAAAAAACTTTAAATTTTTTAAATTTTTCACTTCTGTCGGTAGTCCTCATAACTCCCCAATTTTTTTTTGTGGTTATTAGGTTAAATTTAACTTACTGCGCTTCAAGTTAAAAATCAAAGTAACTAAATAAATTAAAAGTTCTTTCAAGCAAACTACTTCTTCCAGTGATAAATCAGCTTCCTGATAAAACGTAAAATGCAACAGTTTTCCTTTAATACTCAGTTGTCAACCAACGAAACATTGGGTAAACACACCTCGTTTCTTCTTCTTTTGTTTCGCAAGAGGCGAACCGTAAATTCCGTTTAATCTACAACACTTCGCCGCAGGGGCCCTTAGTTCTCAACTTCCCCCAAACTCATGTAAATTACGATGTCCGAATGTTTTCGCCTGGCTAAAGTTTCGAGCTGGCAATAACACAGAACCCATAAACGCCTTGAGCGCGCCGAAGGAGACACTATTGTTCGATAGATTAAACACATTATCCGGCAAGTTTTATTAGGTAACATTGATCCGTTTACGAGCGGTGCATGGCCCCCATATTCGATACTATAACCCAACCGTCAGGTCCGTGTTGCTAAATTGTCCATGTGGTTATAAAAAGTGTCGTTGGACCGAAAGAAACTTGTGCTTATGTTTGTATATTTAAAAACACTTGTTCTGTTGAAGTCTTTGAATCAATAGCAACTGCAACAACCATTGGATGGAACCTGATAGCGTAGAATGTATCGAAATCGCTGTTTTGGGTTAAGTTTCAGGTAATTACAGCGAGTGTTGTTAGACCAAAAGTGTGTTGTAGTGTATTTAAATAAACTTAGGCATACATGTAATATAGTAGACTAATGAATTAAAAAGGGAGAAATGTGTAACAAACACAGCATAAAAAATTGGAGTACAAATCTTTTTCATTGAAACCAAGAAAGATCAAAAAATACAACAGCATGAAAGAAATATAGTATACAGGTTGAACCAAATCTGATTTCCACTACAGGGATCTCGTAAACCATTAGAGATACAGGAAAGCTGAAATGGACAAAGTAGTCTAGTGAACAAAATGACATTTTTTCATTTAATTTCTTTTGAGTCAATCTGGCGGTATTCCTTTTAACTATAACAAAAAAAAAAGCGAAATTTAGAAAAAATCAGGTATCCTTACAGACTTTCAGAATTTTGTGAAGAGAAGTGAAGAGAAACTAGTTGAGGATTTTGCTTAAAATTACCTTTTCAATAATATTAATGTGTTATAATTTGTCTATTTCTTTCTTTAGGGAAAATCTTTTCAACGTTACGTTTAAAATTACTATAACAATTCAAGCTAACATTCTTCATGTTTCTGTTTACCTTTCTCCTCATATTTCATCAAAATGAAATCTAGTGTAAAGAAGCGTCTAGTCTGCTCTAAATGGCGTCGAGCGTGGACGGAAAAAAAGCCAGCGATTTAAAATTAAGCCCGCATGCCTCTTTGCGCATTTTTTAAAAAAGATCTTCCTAAAAGGTGTCATCAATCATTCGACGGACTAAATATAGGCAACTATTAACGTTTGGTCAGCAAGCCTTCACCTCTAAAACATTAATCATTCTTTTATGCCGACGTGGGTTATGTGAAAAATTCCATATGAACTTTTAATCGATACATTACCTACGTTTCGTTTTGGGATGGCGAATAAAAGATAGTAAAAAGTGCATTGTTTAACTAACTGCGTAAGAAATGTAGCCTAACTTTTTATCTTAAATAAGATAAGAATTGCAGGCAACTCAGGTTCAATGCAAATAAGATATTCTTACAATCCTGCGCATCCACCATAAATGATCAGTAGTCCATACTACAAATCAATTTGATACTTTGATGGTTACATTAAATTTTAATGAATAAATTTATCGAAAATACATGACAGGCATAGAGATAATCCTAATGGGGTCAAACCACAGCACTGGTGTGATTAGTTTGGTGCGCCTTATTTTTTTCTTCTGTGACTGATATTGTAAAATGTTTGAATGTAAAATATTTAAAATAGGTTTTGAGTTTTTTTCAAAATTATTATATTTTCGTAAAATTTTACGGTGGCAATTCTGGATTGGGAGACATATCTTTTAAAATTTGTCTAGCGAGGCCCTTGACTAAAACTTGGTTTTTTTATACATCCTTTTATCAATCATGTTTGCTCTCAGCAGGTAATTTTTTTGGCATTTTACCCAAACAAATATTCTTCAAGTGTTCTATGCTTTCCGAATCTTCGTGGTTGTTATTATTTCTTTGCCAGACTTCAAATGAATTTCTTAGTTTATTTTTGATTTGTTCGACTTCTGAATAATCTCTGTAAATGTCCTTTGAGTGCCTTAAGTTATTCTTAATATCGAATTAAAATACTTTGCCAATTGTAGTAAGTATTTTTGTTTAAGACTTACCATGACAAAAGACTCAAAAACTAAAAAACAGAATATACGTCTTAGGAAAACTTATTTTAGTTTTTCTACCACCACCAATGTGGGCACACAACAAGGCACATAAAGTAATTCATTTTTCAGAACCTCAAGAATCAAATTATGACCACCAATCTGTGGGTGGAGCAGTCTTGGTACGACTACAAGTTGAGGTGGGAGCCCAAAGAATATGGAGGCGTTCACATGCTCCATGTCCCATCCGATCATATATGGAGACCTGACATCGTCCTATACAATAAGTAAGTACCGGTAAAGTTCTTAAATGTTTAGATGTGTGGTAGTTTTAAATGCACGCAGCAACTAACGAGTATTCCAATCGAATAAAATTTAACACAAACGCCTCAAAAGGAAATCGCCCTTCGATTGGTCGATTCCTTAAGGGGTAACTAACTTGAACAAGTAAATATCACAACACCATAAAATAGGTGCCTATTTATAAAAATATCACTTATCAAAGCTATAACAATTAGTAGTAACTACAATCGTAATTACAATATGTCCACACGTTTTCAATTGTTGCTATCCGGTTTTACTTCATTATTCATCTTCTTTTGGGCAAATTTTCGTATATTATACAGCATTTTAATTAGCAAATAAAATTCATGTGTAAATTTTTAATCTCTTGTTTCGATTTTCCAAAGATGAAAAATCACTAGAAAATGGTATAACCATAATGGAGGAAACTTTTACACATTGAAACATTTCATTGTGAGCTGGATCTGATGATATTAAATAACTCAGATTTATTTTACCAAAAATTGTGATCTACAAGTTTCAAAAATTGTTTCTATTAATGCAAAAAGTTCCACGGATGTTGACGACAAAGTCAAAACTTAAAAGATCCTTCACGTGATTGAAAATTTGTTTTTAGTTAATTGTTTACACATCGGGAAAGAACTTCTAATATTGTTTTTATTAGTTAAAATGCCTTCACGGTTATTTATGTGAGTGTAAAAACTTTTAAAATATGGTACCGAAGGCTTCCACGGCCAGAGTCAGTACAGGATATACTTATTCCGGAATTGGACCGTGTCAAAGAATTACTAAAAGTGTTCGACGTTTCGCCCACCATCGTAGGGGGCTTCTTCAGGAACAAGAAAAAGAAAAATAAATGAAATAGGAATATGAGGGAATATGCAAAAATGAAAAAATGAAAAGGTCAATTTCAAAACATCAGAGCACGGTAACTCAGTATGTCCACCATACCAGAGGCGAAACTCTTCTGAATTGAAAATTGGTACAAGGGATAAGAAAGTTAAGACAGAAGAGCACGGTATCACTTCCGAAGATTTCCGATGGTTGGTTTCCAGATAGAAGAAAGGATGTAACCGTCGTCTCTGAGGATGTTAGATAAAAAAAAATATAAACATTATCACCCTTTCCAAAAACGTTCTGTCATAAATTCACTAGTTTCATGATCTGTAGCAATTTCACAACCGATAAAACTTTCAGACGAGTTGAACAAAATTCGTTTCAACCTGCGCAACAATGGTTACAAATCGCACGACCCCTTGTCCTTCACAAAATTCAATAATTTCTTCTTAAGCCTTTCTTCCTTATGTTCACGGAGTAACAGATCAAATCAAAAAATTATTGAGAAAACACAACATTAAACCCATTTTGGCATCATCCTCAAAGATCCAACAGCTCCTCCCATCTCCCAAAGATAAAATTTCTTCCTTTTGTTCTAATGGTGTGTACAGGGTTCTTTGTTCTTGTGGTTCAATGTACATCGGAGAAACGAGGAGATCATTTAGGACGGGAATATCCGAACACCAAAGATGTCTTAGGTCTCGTTTATTTTCGCAGTCAGCCATTGCCGAACATCAACATGAGACCGGACATAAGATTCTCTTTGATAATATTTCAATTATATCCAATATTCCCAATTACTATAATAGGAAGATACGCGAGGCCATCGAAATCCAAAAATTCCCCTAAACATCAACAGAGACGACGGTTACATGCTTTCTTCCATCTGGAAACCAACCATCGGAAATCTTCGGAAGTGATCGCGCAGACGAATGGTATATAAAGTTTCCCTTTCCCTCTTTCCTGTCAGAAGAGTTTCGCCTCTGGTATGGTGGACATACTGAGTTATCGCGCGTTTCTGTCTAAACTTTCTTATCCTTTGTACCAACTTTCAATTCAGAAGAGTTTCGCCTCTGGCATGGTGGACATAACATACTGAGTTAACTTGCTCTGATGTTTTGAAATTGGCCTTTTAATTCTTTCATTTTTGCATATTCCCTCATATTCCTGTTTCCATTTATTTTTTCTTTTCTTTGTTCCCGAAGAAGCCCCCTACGATGGTGAGCAAAACGTCGAACACTTTTAGTAATTCTTTGACACGGTCCAGAAGAAGTATATCCTGAACTTTTAAAATAGTCTTAGTCAAGTCAAAGCTTCTGTAGCTGATCGCATTAATATGAAAGCTTCTAAAGATGTTCAAGTCAAAGCAAAATTAGAAAAAATTATCATTTGATTCAAAAACATTCAAATTTCTTTTTGGTGAAACGGACTGGTCCTTGATTAACTTTAAAAATTCTAATACAAAGCTTGTCCTCTGAAACCAAAAAAGATTAGAAAACACCAACAAAGATTGTTCTAATGCATTCCGATAGCCAAGCTATCAAGGTTTGTTGTGGTTTTTAATCTTTCTTGGTTTCAGGGGACAAGATTTGTATTTCAATCCAAACTTTTGTTAACAATTGATAATCTTCCACACTTTTTAAAAAGTTTTTGACGTAAATGTAAACAGAGCAAAAATTTTCACATGGAAGGAAATACTTTTAGATTTCAAAATTCTTAAAGTCGAATTAAAAACTTTTACAATTCTTTGTGTCAATGTAGTTTTCATAGTTACCTAAATTGTTTTTATTAGAGCCAAATTTTTCACAGCTTTTCAGATCAACCACCAACATTGTGTCAGTGGGTGCAAAAATTTTTAAATTTGTTCACATCTACGTAAAACTCCCAGTTTTTTATGTCAAGGCAAAAGTTTCACCTTAATGTAAAAAGTTCTAAAAATATTTACATCGAAGAAAAATTTAAGAAATGATTCTTATCGCTGTAAACAGTTTATCACGTCGATTAAAAAGTTTCGAAAATTATTCAGGTCTATTTGAAAAATTAAAAGTTGTTTGCGTCAATGTAAATGCTTCACATCAAGTGAAAGCTTTCAATGATGCTTACGTTCATGAAAACGACTTAAAAATTATTTACCTTGATGCTAAGGATTTTAGAAATTGTCCACGTCGATACAAATGTTTCAAAATTATTTATAAAGGTACAAATGATCTAAAAATTGTGGGCGTTGAATTAGAAGATTCCAAAATTTTTATTTTAAACAAAAAGCTTTCACAGTTATTCTCGTTAAAAAAACAGAACTCTCCAAAATTGTTAACACACTAGTGAGATATTTTTCGCAGTTTTGTACATCAAACAAAAGCTTTCAAAATTTTTCACGTCAATACAGGGTGTTTTAACCTGGGGTGCATTGACCCTTTGAGTACTACAACAAATAATTTACGGAATGGAATGTGACGCACTCGATAGGAAAGGGTTATACAAGATTGAACTGTGTGACTTTTTTTAGTCGACAGAAATTTTCATTAGGTCTATGAGATTTGTTGGTTATTAAAAATTGAGCGAAATCAACATTGGACTTATAAGCTTTATTTTTTGGTCGTTAGGGTTAATGTTGGGTTTATATTTAGTAATAACGAATATTTTGTTGAAACTTTAAAAGTGTTCTGCGACTACCAGAAGGTTAAGAAAACCTACAATATTACAAAAGCTTCCGACATTTTTCATGTTAGTGCTAAAGCTTCTAAAATAATTCTCTTCGATTTAAAAGCCTATAATGTTGTTTTTAACAAAGCAAAATTTTCTATAGTTTTGCAATTGCAGTTGTTGAAAATGTTTCTGAAATTTTTTCCGAAGTTGCAAATTCTAAAATTGTTAACTCGTTCGCTGAAATTATGTTTATAACTCGCTCTAATGAATAAATTTAATTTCTTTCCCGTTTTTTTATTTTCTTCTGGTTAAGTGTAAAAATTTACTGTTAAATATCTGCCGCCGATAATTTTGGGGGGAGAGTCACTTAAATGAAAATAACTTATTTCTGCAGATGATTTAATTAAGACATTTCATCTTGTAAATTGTACGACGGCAATAATATTTTGGGGGCTTTTTAGGTACTGCTGGAAGGTAATTTGCCAAGCTGGGGGGAAGATTGGGTGGTGAGTTTCGCCATGATATTGCAAAATATATCCTCGAAGTTTTAATCAAATAACTGAGCAACCATTGAAGCTACAGCAAAGTATCAAAAAACAAATTAAAGGCCTTTAAAAGACCTACAATTTTGTTAATAACTTTTTTATTAGTAGAAGGATGATTTTTTAATTATTTTATGGCAAAATTTTAATTAATTGTGCTCCGAAATAGCTGCTTTTTGGATTTTTTAATGTCTCCTTATACATGGTTATATTTTCAAGAAAAACACAGGACACTCTAATTGCAGCTCTTGAAAAAGCCCATAATTTTTCTTTTTCTTTTAGTTTGTTTGGCCTGAATAACTGGAACTGCGACGCGCAAGAAAAAGTCTACTTTTGATGTACTTTTCAGACCACCTCCAGGAGGTAGATTAAGAAGCAAAGATAAATAGTTTCGTTTCTGGCTGTTAACAACAAAATTAAAGTTTATGGTAAAGCTGTTTCAGTAGGGTTCTGAAGAAATTAAAGAAACTTCAAACATACATTAATTTTGAATTACACATGCAACTCTATTCAATTAAGCTTTTATGCCAAAAGTAATTATAAATCAAATTTTATGATGTATTTACAAATTCCATAGATTAATATTAGTGTAAATAGCAAGAATATAAATGGAAGTTAGATGAACAGTTCGGGGAGGCGATATTAAAGAAATAATTATTGTTTTTGACGGATATAGCCCTACTAATTGCACCAAAACAGCTGAAAGATATTGATGATCATTGAAAAATGTCTACAAATTTAGTTTTTAATAAAAATATACATTTACAAACGACAATATTAAAAGCAGATTTTTAACTAGTTAAGAAAGAATCCAGCTGATTAGAATATTTTCCCGTGTCTGATAATTACCATTTAATATAAGCTGTAATTAATTTACTTTTCATGAAAAACTGATATATTTGTATTATTTAATGCTTGTTTTAGTTATTTCACTTCATCTTCAAAATAATTTAATTTTCTACTTTTTTTCGCCTCAAAATCTATAAAAATAATGCTTTTTTAAAAGAAATATTTAAAAATTTTTTCTTTACTTCATGGGGGTGGTGCGGAAATATATTTGCAACTATGCACCAAAGGCAAACATTTTCGGGCGCGCCACAACCTGAACCATTCAAGAGAAATAAACAAAAAATATATTTCATAGGTTTTTTTAAAGCTGCAACTTGTGTTTTTCTTAAAAATGTTTAAAAGATTGAAGTGAAACAATTTAAAAATCATACATGCTGTGGTAAAAGTATTTATAAAAAAAGTTGTAGTACGTTTTGAAACCTCTTGGTTTTTGAAATTCCATTGTGCTTGAACGATTCCCGAACTATTTGAATAAAATCGTCATGGATTCACTTTTCAATATGACGGCGAATTCCACCCAATCTTGCCCACAACTTCACAAAATATATCCCAATAATTCTCTAACAAGCCCTCAAACTATTGTCGACCTCGTAGTATTGGTAAACCGTGAAATGGGGAAAGTCGACATATTACTGGAGTATTGGGACTGTTAATTTTGTTTGTTTTATTATACGGATTTTTAAATTGATGGTCATTTTCAATATGTAAACTTTTTACTTTATGATATCAAAATTCATCATCAGAGTTCCATCATTTTTCAATTTTAACAACTAATTGCATTGTTCTAAATATTATTTTAAGAAGTTTCAAAATTGTTCTTATTACTGAAAAGGGTGTCACGGTGTGTTAGTTATAATGGGGACTGCCCAAAACAGCCACCTTAATTGCAGGTCGTTAAGCGGACTACCCAAAACAGCCACTATCAAATTCAGGTACCCTTCAGTGAAATGACGAAAACACCACGTGTGCCGGGCGCTGATTATCTTCAGAATGATGCTAACCTTTTAAATGCCGCCTCTAAAAAATATGAGCCCTGTGATTTTATTAAGAAAAAAAACTATTGGAAAACAGCATAAGCGCCGCCTGATGCGACCGTCTCCTCGCATGATACTACCGCACGACACTGATGAACTACATAAGTGTACCGCACACAGGTATAGGTGGATAAGTTTAAGCAACAATTTAAAAAAGCATTTTTATTATAAAACAAAAACATGTCATAATTTCACTTTACAGTAATGTGATACACATTTAACAAAATGTAAGCGACTTATCTGTTTGTCACGAAATGTTTTATTAAATTATTAATGCTTTTTTCTTTACGCCACATTTTGGGTTTCATACAAACTTTTTTCCTGGTACTTTGCATCTTGATGTACATGTCAAATTGAAAGTCCTTAAATACGTCCACAAAGTCATACAAAGATGGATGAGGATTATTAAAACTTTAAACTTTAAATCTAGAGTGTAAGGATTCGCACGCATTGGTCATTCTCAAAAAATTTACAGCGTTTTCAGCCCATATTGTTGGTGAAAATTAAGAGTCCTCGTCTATATAATTTTCAACTAAATAGTCGAAGATGCTTCGAAATCCCTCATGTTGAGGCAAATCCTCTGCAAAATCTAGCGCAAAACAATCACCAACATTACTTGGGTGAAGGGAATTTTGTCAGGGCTGTTTTGGTCATCCCGTTTCAGGTATAAAAGTTGCACCCTGATTTAGCATATCATTAGTGGCTGTTTTATTGCAAAAATTTTCAAAATTGTTTACGACGATACAAAAGCTTTTAAATTTGTTCTCATCAATGCAAAAGCTTCGACAGTTTTTTAAATCGAAGCAAAAGGTTCCGAAATTGTTTACGTTGATGTAAAATCTTCCAAAATTATTGACGTGGATGCAAAGGCGTTCGAGATTGGTCATGTGTTTGCAAATATTGTTAATATTGATTTGGCTTTAAACATTGTTTTTATTAATGTGAAAACTTTTACAATTTTCTATGTCAACTTCCAGAATTTTTTACAAGGATTAAAAATTTTTAAACATGCTTGCATCAGCGTTAAAACTTTAAAAATTGTAAACATGTAAAATTCATACAACAAAGAAAATTTGCCTTTAATGCTTTTGAAAGCAATTTTCAACCCTTTCTAATTTTCTTCCTGCTATGTTAACTTCTTTACATCTCTGTTGTTTCTTGCCTTCCTTCATTTTATAGTTAAAATAAGAAAAAGTAACAATTTTTTTTGTAGCTTTCATTTATAAACCTAGAAAAGACCAAACGAATGTGCACATATAAAAAACAACTAAAGAAAGTTCATGTTATTTTAAATGAAACCAGGATACATTCGGACAACTTAAAAGTTCACCATCTTGTGCTTTCATCAGTTTCAGCCCGTTTTTAACGAAATCTCGTAAAATAAACTCTCCAACTCTGATGCTATATTAAAATGTCACCAACACAAAAGACGCCCCCGATAGATAAACTCCCGAACACATTTCAAATCGCAGAGGAATATAAAACGCTTTTTTTTCTCCTAAAGAAGTTATAAAGATGCGTTCGAATTTACGCCCTATTTAAAAAAAGCTTACATAATTTTCGGTAAGATTCATTCTCGTAAAAGAAAATATTACTCGCCTTCGAGAGCGTATCGATTGAGCGCCTTCTACAATCATATCTCTTTCTTTCTCTGTCTCCTTCTGTCCTACCTCTGAATCTCCCTTTTCCCTCTCTTTTTATGGAACAATGGTATAAGGCTCGAGCGTTTGCTCTATCGCCAAAAAGGCATTTATCCCAGTTATTTGCTTGTTTCAGCACTTATATTGTCTGACATAGGTGAACCTTTAACTCTTTCTTATCTCTATGAAAATAAAAGCTACGAACTTAGTCAAGCACAGCTTTGTTTAAGAAGTTGCAATTGGAGTTAATGGAAAACTCCAAGAATTAAAGTACCGTTTGTCTATCCTTAACAGTACATCTTTTGTGCCTTCTATGAGTGTATCCAATTGATCATATTTTATGTATCAGTTAGATTCGACTCTTTTTATTATTATTTCCACTAAAGCATTGAATTAAGTACCCTAACTTGAATCCGCTTCGTCTTTAACTAAGTTAAGGTTCCAACTGTTTAGGACTAATATGCAGTGGGGACGATTGAGGTGGTCGCGCCTATTTTGGAGCAGCATTTCTGAAGTTAAAACTTCTTTCGCGCGTTATACGAATTTTGATAGTAGAAAATGTAATATTTTTGCGTCATCAGTGTCGCGTTACCAACAGGCCAATATGCGCGGAATATCTGTTACTATAGTGATTAAAGTTATTACAGATTTTCTAACTTTAGATGCCTTATAATAAAAATATATTTACATTTTTATGTCTACACTCTTTGGAATTATTAAAAGAATTTCGTTAACAAACGAGTGGGGTTTCCTGAACAATGTGGCACAGGCCAGGGTTCTATTGTAATCTCCGACTGAAACTTGAAATTTCTGAATAAATGTAAAGTTTAACTTATGACAGATAAATAAGTGGTTCCATATGCTCAAAAATAAAAATAAATAGTTTTCTCCTGGGTGGGTTGGGAAATTCGTTTGAAACTGATGTTTTTGAATTAGTTAATCGTAAGCATGACGATATTGCTAATTAATTAGCAATGACGATTTAATCTAGAGTTGCAATATGAATTGAATGCGCTTCCTCTTCACGCTTGCTGGTTAATTTTAAACGTGGAATAATTAATGACAAGCGTCATGATGTTTATTCATGAATATATAGAGATGTATTTCAGGCGATATTCCTAAATTCAATAACGGGAAGAGAGAGCCTGTCATGTGAAGGAAACACGCTATTGAACAGATTGCATTAATGTTAGAAATTCCTCGTTATAATGCTGAATTCTAGTAGAACATGCCCTAGATAATGAAGCCCACCGATGTATCTATAGATCAAAATGTGTCTAATCGGAGCCGGTTAAACGGTGGGTTTCTTAATACAATTGGAGCTAGCGATATTGATGTTGATAGAGAACTCCGCTTCATAGTGAATACGCAGGGTAGAAACTACCAAGAGCTGCAAAAAGGCTCAAATTTTATACACTGGGACTTTCTATATCTATTAGAAATCCAACGGCAACTGTATTAGAAGACCGTCAACTGTGGTAAAGCCCAGAGATCTTTCAAGGTACTCCGGTGCATAAAAAATCTTTATAAATATCCCTAATATTCACCCGTGCATTGCACTAGAGCTTTTAATAAAAAGGTTTCACGATTTAGCCGCAAATTATTAAAAATACCTATCTTGAAGATTTTTAGCGGTAAATTAAAACTTTTACCGGCTATTCCATGAATAAAACATACTCGTTCTAACCTTGACTGATTAAAAAGATTCAATCCTCAAATTTAATAATTTCAACATTATAAACATGAAATTTAAACATTAATGGTAAAAATGTTTTCGAAACAAATTGTATTTTGAATGCAAACCAGTTTGAAATTTGGAAAAATTTGAATGATAAAGCTTAAGTGAAGAGAAGAGAAAAATAAAACAATGGTTCATAGTGAAGTTTAAATTATGGTTTTTTAGGCAAATTTAAATTCGGAATTTTTACAAACAAAAAATCTAAATTTTGAAAAAGATGTAGAAACTTTTATAAGAAAGTCATTAATTTCCAGTTTTATCTCGAATTTTTGAAATTTCAAAGTGAAACTTTGACTTTTAAAACTGATATTTTTCTCTTAGTTAGAAGATTAGTCAATTTGAAATATTTTAATAATTAAGGTTTTTTTTTCAAGAACGGGCAATATACTCAAAATCTTAACCTCAATTTTAAAATTCCTTAAGGAATTTCCAAAGTTTCGAGTTTAAAAATTTAAAATTGTAAGGTCATAGGAAAATAACTAGAATAAATCGGTAACAGCAGGATATCTAGAGCACCTTTGGTCGTATCTTACTACTAATGAGATACTTCGATCATTTATCTATTTTGGTTTTTGAAGCAATAAAAGAAAATCAAAAGCACCGAAAATTGAAGAAATATTTATTTTCAAAAATAAAATTTTGACATGTTTTAAAGATGTATAAAAGCTATATCAAATAAAAGAACAACTTATAATCTTCATGTTCTTCAGGAGTAATGAGGAATTGTATTCGAACCTATTTTTTTTTTTTTCAATTTATTTAACATTTCTTCGGCCCAGTTTGGAAATATTTAAATTTTTATGGTTTGTTGATAATTTTCTAAACAATTTTTGAAATGCGACTACGTGATATTTAAATTTATTGAAAACGTCACTTCATGACAGTTTACAAATTAGGAGGTTAGTTTATTTTACATAGAATAGGAATAATGAAAATTAGGAGACCAAAAATTAGATGTGGAAAAAAATAAAAATTTTGTTTTTTTTTTTGATAAATTAGGAAAATATAAAAAATACATAAAAAAGTTTGTATCACTGGACATCGATGTTTCGCTCTCATTTGAGCTCGTCAGCAGTGCATAACATGGAAGGGGAACAATGAGAAAGAAATACTTAAAAATAAAAATTTTTAAAATATAAAAAAGAAAAATAAAGAAATTTTAACATGAATAGACGTTTCATCATCAATTTACTGTGTTAAAAATTTAAATATTTGAAGCCCGATCCACAAGAAACAACTACTCCGAGGGCTAATACCCCTTCCGGCATTGAACTACACTTGCGGGTCGAACTTACATGCTCTTGGTGACTACTGTTCCTAACCGCTGAAATCTATTCAGCTTGGTAGTTAGAAGCACTCACCATTTGCGGAGTCCGTTCATTCCGTTAGAGGAATAGGTTTATTCTTCATGGTAGACCCTTATTGACCGGAAATAAAAAAACAAAATTTTTATTTTTTTCCACATCTAATTTTTGGTCTCCTATTTTTCATTATTCCTATTCTATGTAAAATAAACTAACCTCCTAATTTGTAAACTGTCATGAAGTGACGTTTTCAATAAATTTAAATATCACGTAGTCGCATTTCAAAAATTGTTTAGAAAATTGTCAACAAACCATAAAAATTTAAATATTTCCAAACTGGGCCGAAGAATGTTAAATAAATTGAAAAAAACATAATATTTCCGGTCAATAAGGGTCTACCATGAAGAATAAACCTATTCCTCTAACGGAACGAACGGACTCCGCAAATGGTGAGTGCTTCTAACTACCAAGCTGAATAGATTTCAGCGGTTAGGAACAGTAGTCACCAAGAGCATGTAAGTTCGACCCGCAAGTGTAGTTCAATGCCGGAAGGGGTATTAGCCCTCGGAGTAGTTGTTTCTTGTGGATCGGGCTTCAAATATTTAAATTTTTAACACAGTAAATTGATGATGAAACGTCTATTCATGTTAAAATTTCTTTATTTTTCATTTTTATATTTTAAAAATTTTTATTTTTAAGTATTTCTTTCTCATTGTTCCCCTTCCATGTTATGCACTGCTGACGAGCTCAAATGAGAGCGAAACATCGATGTCCAGTGATACAAACTTTTTTATGTATTTTTTATATTTTCCTAATTTATCAAAAAAAAAAAAACAAAATTTTTATTTTTTTCCACATCTAATTTTTGGTCTCCTATTTTTCATTATTCCTATTCTATGTAAAATAAACTAACCTCCTAATTTGTAAACTGTCATGAAGTGACGTTTTCAATAAATTTAAATATCACGTAGTCGCATTTCAAAAATTGTTTAGAAAATTATCAACAAACCATAAAAATTTAAATATTTCCAAACTGGGCCGAAGAAATGTTAAATAAATTGAAAAAAACATAATATTTCCGGTCAATAAGGGTCTACCATGAAGAATAAACCTATTTTTTTTTATTATATCGTTTCAGCCTTATTCTGAAACTAGCTTTTTTATGTGTTTTTTAATTAAGAATAGCCTTTAAAATTTTCAATTAATTAGTAAGCTATACAATTATGGAAATAAATAAAAACTGATTTTTTCACATAAAAAATTGATTTATTTTAATTTCAGGGATGTTAGAATTATATCTAAATATTATGTTCCCAGTAATTTTCTACAAATCCTGCAATTGATCCTACAAATTTTAGACGTCTATCTAATTTGGTTTTTGAAAAATTTGGAAAAAAACAAAAAAAAAATAGGTAATTTGACTATTTCTAATAAAAATTAAAATTATGGGCTGGTGCTTATTTTTTGATAAAACATTTATATGCCTTTATAATGTTTTCAAATTTCATTGAAATTCTATTTATGTGATTTTGAAGAAAGCAATATATTTTCTTATTTTTTGTTTTTTTCCGATATTTTTCAAAACAAAAATAGATAGAAATCTGAAACTTATAGGATCAATTTTCAGGATCAAAGTATTGCATTAGTAGAAATATACTCTTATGAGATAATTTCAATATCCCAGAAAGAAAAAAATCATGTTTTATATAAAAAAATCGGTATGATTATTTTAATCTGGCGTAGCTTTTTCATCGGTTTAAAAATTTAAGGACATAAAGAAAAGTAAGTTCTAAAATTGTGCTAGAATGTTATCCTAAAGAAACAAATAATTTTGAAAAATATTGCCCGTTCCTCCTAAATAATACGGATTTTGAGTTATTTTTTTTAATACAGTTCTGTAGCGTATCTAAAATTTCATTTAAATCGATTAGGTCTCTTTTAAGAAAAAATATTTTTCCCTTTTTCGGTGTTTTAAATTTTTTTCCAATTTCTTAAGAACCAAAATGGAGATCTGAAAATTGCAGGATAAAAAAATAATATTGAAAAGAAAATCCAGATATTCTTCTGGGACCGATTCACTATACTACTCGTTCTGTGGCTTGGAAATTTAAGGAAAAGGTACAAATTTGTAGACAGATTTGAAAATAAAAGTAGGTTTAATTTTTAACAGAAAATGTCGATTATTTATGTAATTCGTGTTAAATAATTTTACATTCAAACTTGGAATTGCAAAAAACCCAAAAATTAGAACTTTTGCGCAAAACTCCAATATTTGAAAAAGGTCCAAGTTTGGAAAGAAAAGTCGAATTTTTAACAATTTGTTAAGTTTACCATCTGGCTTTGACAATAAGCTTGGACCTTTTATAAAAATATTCACTTTCTTACGAAATTTCGGCTTTTTTATCGAAATTGTAAATAAAAAAAAACAATATATATGAAAGCGTTTACAGGCCCTTAAGGCCCACAGCTTGATAATGATCTTCTAATACCCTCTGTCTTTAGCTGCCATTCTCCAATTTTTAATACTTTTTCCTTTCAGGTCCTCCAGTACTGCGTCACTTCTTTAATTTTCTTCTTTTACCTTCTGGAATCGTTCAACTGCAGGTCTTAACCAATCTGCATTCCTCCGTCCTTCCCAGATGCTCCAGCCATTGTAATCGCCACGCATTCACGTACTGAGATATGGACGGTTCTCCAAACATCTCGTATGATTCTCTATTTGAACTTTTTTTCCAGAGTCCTCTACCTTCTTCCTTTAAAAAATTCTACGTAATATTATCTTTTCCCAGACCAACATTTTTTTGTTACTTTTTTTGTTCATAGTCCTCGATTCACAACCGTACAGCATCGTGGGTATCAGTATGGTTTTATACAGGCTGATTTTAGTCTTGTGGGAAATATTTTTTGATCTTATTAATCTGTTTAGCCCACCCGCGCACCTATTACTTTTAGCTATTTTCAGATTTACTTCGGATTCTTCGTTGCATCATTTGTCTATTAGTACTCCTAGGTACATATTTTGTTGAGTTTGAACCGTAAGGCACCCATTCGATGTTTCCTGTGTCTTGCCTAGCTTCATGTATTTACTCTTGTCTTTGTTTTAACCTGAAACCCAACCCTGCTCGCCGCCTCCACCAGATCTCTTGTAATAACCTCTAATTCTTTCTTACTTCTGGCTATTAACAAGATATCATCTGCGTACGCGAGATATTGACGGGATCTGTTAAAAAGGGTTCCATGTCTATTTATACCACTTTCTCTTATAACATTTTCTAGGACTATATTCAACAATACTGTCGATAATGGATCTTCCTGCCTGAGGCCTTTTCTCATTGTAAGCTCTTGTGATAATGTTCCATTTATTTCGATTGCACATGTCGTATTACATAAAGTCATTGTAATTAATCGAGCTATTTTTTTTTGGTATTTTAAATTTCCTCAATATTCACAGAATCATAAGCAGCTTTAAAATCTATAAACATCATGTGAGTCGGTATTTCATATTTATAGCATCCAGTTAAAATCTGTTTTAGCATATATATTTGGTCTGTTGTGGATCTGTTTTTTCTAAAACCTGCTTGGGACTCGCCAATAATAGTTTCCTAATAGGTTTCTGGTCTTTTCTTTATTATCCTTGCAACTATTTTGTATGTTACGTCTTGCAAAACTATTCCTATACAATTACTACATTCTGCTATGTCTCCTTTTTTAAAGAGTGACATCTTTGTTCCATTTCGGTGGCCTAATTTCATTTTCCCAAATTTCCCTTACTAAATGAGATATTTTTGTTTTTAGAATGACGCCTCCATACTTTAAATTTTTTGCTGTGATGTTATTTTCCCTGGACTTTTATTGGCCAACTTTAAACTTGGAATTTCAAATAAAAGACTTATGAACAGAATAATAATTTTTTAATTATTTACTTTAACTTTGAATTGTGAACTTTAAATTTACCATAGGTATCACATTTTTCTTAAAATTTTGTAAGTTTTTGTTTACAGATTTTATTCTGTTCTTTTAAATAAATTACGAAATGTTGAGGCTCTCAAAATGCAGAGTTAAAATTTGTTTATTTTTTCTGTAAAGTTTTTACTTAAGAATTAATCTTAGATACTTTTTAGAAATGTTACCCTTGATGTTTGAAACTTTGCCCTCATTCCAAATTATCCACTTCTTTCCATTCAATTTAAATTCGAAATCTCGTGCTAAAGATCTTCCTACTTGGTTTAGTTTATATTAAAGTTTTGATTTTAAATTCAAGAATATATTTGTTATACATTTCAAGGTTTTTCTAGATATTTTGTTTCCTTTTTAATTTTCCAGTTTAGGGTAAGGTTTAGTTACACCATTGGTACAGTGGGGTATGGGGCGACATATACTGTGTACAGTGGCGTGCAGTGCCATTTGAGACAGGGTAGGCAAATAGATATCTGATAATTCCGATACAGACAAAAGTAAACGTTGGATTAAATGTAATGTAGCAAAAATTATCGTGTACTTACAGAGCAGAAAGTCGTTGCAGGAATTCTATTCGCAAGAGGAACTAAACTTTATGAATTATTAAACTTTTCAGTCCACGTATTTTTTTCTTTTGAAAATAATAATCTATTTGTAATTATCATACATATATTTGTTTTACCAAAATATTCAAACACAAGTTTAAGTAGAGAAATAGCACGTCCTGTCGCGGTAATTTCGTATTTATGAACACAAATTAAAGTTTTTTAGCCACTGTAAGCAGTTTTTACCATAATCGCATTTTCACTGCATTTTCGTCACTAACAGTCCAATAAACTAACAGTAACAGAACAGTTTAACACTATGTATATATTAAATGTCTTGAATAAAGCTTGTTATAAAAATAAAACGAATGAATTCGGTTTGTACTAAATAAACACTACAAAACACACAAGGAACGTAGACGTTGACAACAAAACTTACAAATTGCATTATAAGTCAATATCTAGGGGATTTACCGAAATTGAAAGTTCTAATGTAATGTACGTCCACTGTAACAAAGATGTCGCTGCAATATACACCTTAGCAAATAAAAGGCACTGCCTTTACATCTCCATATAAGCGCTATGGTATAGTTGTAATGTGCCTATGCCTTTGGCTTATGGAACGCTTACAGGGGAATATTGTGATGGAGTATGACTGTTCACTGGAATATTACCGTATTCGTGTTAACTTTTCAATAACCGTGAATTAAGTTTAAAAGTTTGTACCCTCTTTTAATGATCGAAAAAAGAAACAAAGTATTAATAAAGCGAAATACTGTCTCTGCTGAAAAATTAATTTTATTTAGGAGTAGGAGTGCTTTTATATTTTCTTTTCTGATTTTGCTAGGGTAGGCAATGCCTTTTTGCCTTCATTGTATGCACGCCACTGACTGTGTACAGTAAGTTATGATGCTGCACATGTTGTTAATGATATAACATGGACCAGAAACACAATAATATCAATTAATTTAATTGTAAAAATATAAAGGGGTAAAAAGAAGTCAAATACAATTAAAAGAATTTTTCAAAAACTGCCTTTACACAAAATTATGCAGAAATAAGGTTAAGATAACGAAGGCCTCCACGGCCAGAGTCAGTACAGGATATACTTCTTCCGGGATTGGACCGGGAAAATAACTACCAAAAGTGTACCCAAAAACATCAACAGAGACGAGGGTTACAAGCTTTCCTCTATATGGAAACCAACCATCGAAAATCTTAGGGAAGTGATCGAGCAGACGAATGGTATATAAAGTTTCCCTTTCTTTCTTTCCTCTCAGAAAAGTTTCGCCTCTGGTATGGTAAACATACTGAGTTACCGTGCTCTTCTGTCTAAACTTTCTTATCCTTTGTACCAGATTTTCAATTCAGAAGAGTTTCGCCTCTGGTATGGTGGACATACTGAGTTACTGATGTTTTGAAATTGGCCCCTTTTTTCATTTTTGTATATTTCCTTGTATTTTACTTCTTTGTTCCTGCGATGGTGGGCGAAATGTCGAACACTTTTAGTAGTTCTTTGAGACGATCCAATCCCGGAAGAAGTATATTCTAAATAAGGTTCAGCTTTGCGAATGGATTGTAATTTACAAAAAAATCCTGTATTATTAGCTCACCGTGAAAGAAGGCATTATATGTATTAAAAAAATAGACATATTTCATGTGTGGGAGGAAATTAAAACATAATATACCTAGATAAAGTAAAGATTTTTTTTCGGGTCATTGCTCTTTTTATTAAAAAGAAAAATCAATCCAGATTTTATCGAAACTCGTCGCTTATTTTTAACTACTACATTGGAAAAATTGTGTACATCTTAAAAATGTATAATATACAAGATGTGCTTCATTTTTGGAAATATTGAGAGTAGTAGAAGTATTACCTTTATGCCAAATTTGACATTATATAAGTACATGTAGTGTTTCAAATTAGTAGATTATATTGTTTTAAATAAAAAAGGGTTGTAGCATGAGTTTATTACATATAGTAAATCCAAAAATTTGGCGGATTATGCAAATGAAAAATTATAACAGGATAAGATTTACAAAGTCGATTGAAAAAAATTTTGCATCTTCAAATTTTAACAATATTGTGACTAGTTCCAAGGAAAAGGCTAACATGCTAGCCTAAATGTTTGCTGAAAATTCCAATCTTTATTTTTGAAACGCAAAATCTTGTATTCTTCCCAAGGTTGGCACTTCGATGCCTGAAATTGTTTTCAGACAACGCACAATCAGGAAGATTTTCGTTGAGTTCGACACCTTGAAAGCTTCTGGCCTTGATGGTATCCCCGTTACGGTTGTTTAAAGGTGCGCCCCAGAGCTGACTTTTGTCCTAAGCAAATTTTTTACACTCTCTTAAAACAAAGGTGTATTTTCTAACATCTGGAAATCTGCTAAGGTGCATCCTGTTTCTAAAAAGAGAAAAAGATATCTGGCTAACAACTATCGCCTATATCTTTATTACGCGTTATATTTAAAGTAAAGGAAAAGGTTACCAACATCGAGATTCTCAAGTATTTGCAGGAAAATAGAATCATCTCCGACAGGCAATACGGTTTTAGACAACAACGTCCACTGGTGATCTACTGGCATATGTAACTCATATCTGTAACTCAACAATGGAAAAACATCATGGGGCAAGAATTGTGGCATTGGATATCTTAAATGCCTTTAACAGAGTCTGGCACCAACCTTTTCTCACCAAATTAACATCTTATGGTCTTCCTCCTGGACTTTGTCATTTGATATCTAATTTTCTTGCCGATAGAATTTTTAGGTCGTCGTCGATGTCATCTTGTTCGAGACAATTGCAAGTAATGCATGGGTGCCTCAGGGGTGTATCCTGTCCCCTACTCTGTTTCTGTTACACATAAATAATCTCTTAACTTTAACTTTCAATACTATATACAGCTACGCAGACGAGAGCAGCCCTGTGTCAACTTTCTTCTTCAACAAACTATTACCCGTCGCTGCTTTAGATCGACTAAAGGAACAGCAGATACGAATAATTAATTGGGGTCTCGAAATTATTCTAAAATGGGGTAAGAAAAATTTGGTCGACTTCAACGCTTTAAAAACTCAGGCCGCGGGTTTCTCCAAGAAAATATCAAGGGATAATGCAACAAACAAACTAGTGGATGGTAAAATTCTTCTGATGGGATCTAATCCATCTATCCTAGAAGTGAATGCAAGCACTAACTTCTCTTGAGACGATCATGTGCGCGTCATTGCCAAATTCGCCTCTAAGAAGCTAGGAATTTTTTGTAGAGCTAAACAGTTCTTCACATCTCATCAGCTGCTTACACTATACAAAGCTCAAGTTAGGCAAACACTGGAATAGTGTTCTTATGTTTTGGGTTCAGCCCCAGAACACACTTTCGCTCTTTTGGATTCAATTCAAAGAAGAGAGATTTGTCTAATTGATGACGAGAGTTTGACCGATTCTCTCAAAACACTAGAGCACAGGCGGATGATTGGTGACTTGTCTGTTTTCTACAAGTACTATCATGAAAGATGCTCGCAGGAACTAATATGATTAATCCCCCAAAGGGCACGATTTTTGGGGCAGACAAGATAGTCAGAGACAGCAAATTTCTGTACGGTCCAGCTTGACACAGTGAGGACTTCTGTCTACGGAGACTCTTTTTTTCTATAGAACTTCCAAGCTCTGGAATTCATCACCGAAAGGAATTTTATTTAAAAACTACAAACTATTCTTGTTTAAGAAGGCGGTTCATCGCCATCTATCCTTGTTTCCGCATTCTAGTCGCAGAGCTTTAAAGCCATAATCGGGGTACCCTTTGCAAATGGATTAAACGTAAAAAAAATCTGTTTGCTAAAATATGACATTGTGTTGTAAACTATCTACTTGTGCCTTGAATAGAGATATTTTAAAGAGTAAAATTAATACGTTTTTTTACGTCAAAATACATAAAACGAAGATACAAAAGGACTTGTTAAACTGGCGTGGGTGTGTATTACACTACGACGTTGTAAAGTAGGTCGGGGTATATTAGAACCCACCTTACCCGTACCGGATTAAAGAAGTTTTATCTTAAAATGAGAAAAATTACATTTGCCGTTTCTTCCTCAATGCGTTTCTTTACTTTTTATATAATATGTGGTTTATATTCATCCTCTGAAGAAGGTTCTTAATATCTATAGTAGTAAAACCTTCTACGCGCACTGGTAGGGAACCATTTATTTAGCTGAAATCTTCTGTTAAGATAAGAGACAATCGACATATTACGTCTTGTCGCTACCAAATTAGAAAATAAAAAAATATATAGATCTATAAATCAGAAGAACAACGGAATACGGAATGTTTTAAATGTTTTACTGGAAATGCTTCAGATTGACAATATTTTACCCTAAACCAACAAGAGACGCAACTTGGTTTAAAAAATTTTTATTTTTAGCATTCATCCCTAGAAATTTACAGAATAACTTTCCATGTAAAGAAATCTACAGCAAAATTAACGTTACTTTCAGCTTTGACCCCGTTAAACTTTTCATATTCGGGGAAACCCCCAGCAAGTATTTGCATAATTCGAAATAAATTCCTTCCATCCAGCGCACTTGAAATGTTGAAATTCCCCACGATGCACCCGAAGGTAATCCGGAAATATGTACATTCTATAAAGCATTTATCCAGCGGAAAGATGTTCGGTGTTTTTTCAGAGTGTTTTTTCCGGGGTTACGCGATATCGTAAACTAAATTGTTTTTCCGTCAAAATAAATCGAGTTTCGTCTTAACGAATTAAGTCGCCGAATATTTCGCGGCGTTATACTATTCAGTCTGATTGCGAACAAAATCCATTAGGGAGTGAAACCCTGAAAAAATTCAGACAGCTTCAGTTAAATACTCCTCTGTAACTAACACGGAAGCTTAATTATCCTACAAGCGAGGCGATAATATTTCCCATGGATTAACGAAATCGTTTTAACGCTTCCAGAGGGGGACACCTTCGCCCGCCGTTAATGGAAATTACTTTATATTATGACTATGTTATTCTAAAATCTCTCACTCCTCAGAATATAATGTGACTTTAAGATGCGAAAATTTAATCCGCGTCAGGCTGTTAAATATTTTGTCGTAGGGTATTATTTAAATTATGCAAGCAAGATGGATCGCTTAAGCTTCGATAAATCCTTAGGGGGCTTTTGTTGTTCCGAAATACGTAGATATTTGATAACATAAGCGCGAGCTGTGTATTACACCACGTTCAGTAAGGTATTAAGATTTAATTATGCAAAGTTAAACGTTATTGTTATTATTGCTAAACACATATTAAATCTAATTTCATTTCAAATCGAAGATTTAACTATATTAATGCAACATATTGAGATATACCTCTGTACTTATTTTAAAAGATTAAAATTCAGTGCTTTGTAGCGGAAAGCTTTCCAATTAGTATTCCTAAATTATGTACACCTTGGCAAGTTTTCAGCTCTTAGTTATTATTATTATTATTGCTATGGAAATGAAACCTTCTTTTGGACTGCTGGAAAAAATTCACACTGCTTTGGTATATGCATAATTTACTAGGTACTGAGAGAAGAGCAGGTGATGTAAATAGTTGAATTAACAGTGATGACGTGCGGTAGCTCAGTAGTGAGAGAGCTTTCTTGTCACTTGAAAGTGCCCGGGTTCGATTTCCCCTCACGCAAATCAACATTTTAAATTCTACAACGTTATGGGCTTAAGTGCCGAAACGAGCAAGACACGCTAACGTGGTGTTGTGATATTGCGGCTACATTGGTCAAACTATCCACTTTTCGGGTGTTAGTTGTTGCGGTCGCTGGTAGTTGTTGATTGCCTTGCAGTGCGGACGGCAACTTCGAGGTAACGCTGGCCACCAAGGCCACCATTTATCATCAAGGTCTCGTAGAGTGGAAACCACCCGCTATATACAAGTCTTCCTGTGAAATTGACGTGGAATATTTTCCGTTCGATGAACAGACATGCGTTCTCAAGTTTGGCAGTTGGACGTATGACGGTTTCAAGGTAGGTCGCGATTCGTAGCAGAGATGACGCTCTGCAGAAATGAACAAAAATTTTCATATATTTAAATTGAAAGTGCTCTTCGACACATAGCTTTTGGTCGGTGAATGCTTGTATATGGATCTCAAGATATTCTGGGTCTTAGTTTTCGATTTGAAAAATTTTGATATTAACTTTTTAGTTTCATGAAAGTTGTACGTTACACCTAATAGGTAAAAGCTTTTTACAGCAAGTAAGTAGAGGTGGATACTAACTTAAGATACTTGAAAACAAAAACGGGCAAATCTAACAAAATAATGCCATCATACGTTGGGCGTAGATATCAAGGAATGTAAGAAAAATCTCAAATTTTTAGGTAATTTTCAAAAGGAATTTTGTCGCTGGCACATTTATCATAAACTTCAATCTAACTGCCGACGAATGTTTAATATGCTCCAAAATTAAATATTATGGCTGTTTGAAGAATTTGAAAATGCGTCGTTTTAAAATTTTTCTTAAAGTTTCTGTCCGATCAATTAATCTTTCCGTACACATTTTACATGGAGCTTAATTAAAGAAGCTAAAAATAATTGACTTTTTAACACTTATTATGTGGAATTCTTTAATATTCTGCTGGGATAACCCTCGACGATGCTGAAAAGGGAAAGCAGGTCCGTCCATATCAGGTATTTATATATAAATATCATGGAATTATTTATATTTCCTGTTGTAATTGTTTTTAATAATGTTTAATACTATTTTCATTTTAGTCTCAAACATATGCAAATAATTACCCAGTGAAACAGAACGTGAAAATATGCTAATCATTAATTAGTCCACTCCAGACGGCCTTATCTCTGCTCCTTCCTAAGTGATAAGTAGAATCATCTATTGACCTTAACAATGTTTATAAAGATAGTTTATTCTGAACTAGTAGTGCCTTCTTAAGGGGAGTATACTGGTTGATTTCTCGGCGATTGTTTTTAATTTTCCGAATACGTGGTTAAAATTAATGACATAATAGCTAAAAGCCCCCGGTTAAGCTAATTTTAAGCAAATCTTAAAAGATTAGGTGGTTCGATTTTACTGGCCTGGTATTTTTACGTGAAAACTAGTAAATTGATTTTAGGAGAATTTGAGCATTATAGTTAATAATGTCATGATGGATCTTCTTCGCGTACTAAGTAGAAACATTTCAAAGGATTCTAGAGTTTGCTTTTCAGTAGAACGATACTCCTATTCGGCGAAATGTTTTTCAGAACATTCTAATTTTTCAATTTTTTCTAAGACACTTCTACTTGGTATCAAATACGCTGAGATATCTATTAAGTTTTGTTATCCTATGCTCTAGGCCCACTAAATACTTGGACATAGATTTCGACCGTTTTGAAGTGTAAGTTTTCAAATGACGGTTTCAAATTTTATCAAGAGACTTAAAACATTAAAACAATTTTGAAAAATATTCAGATAAACAATTTGGTTTTTATTGAGAGGATAGTTCTGTCATAAAGGTTTGGTTGACTGTTGGTTTGCAACACAGCCGTCACAATCTCCTCTTTGTTTTTATTGTTAGTTCAATAAGCATGCGCAAATTAATTTAATTAGCTTTTGAACTTCACCTGTCAGTTTTGATGTAGTTGCAGTTGAACTAAACTACAAGAAGTGTCTTTTCATATCTGGGTATTATAACATTTTTATGTCACATCACATTAATGAGCTTTGGAACTTTCTAAGCTCTAACTTTCATATTATAGCACATTTACGTCGCACTAAGCTGCGTCTCGTCAAGAATTTAGCACCACCTAAGAATCCTCCAATTCCCAAATTAAAGTCCTAGCAAATTAGGATTTTTCTCTAATTTAACACGACGGATATTTCCCAACTCGTTCTTCTTGAAAGCTTTTTAAGTATAAGTGTAACGACTTCGAAAGTAAACTTTCGCGAGGAATTTTTAAAAAAGGGCATATCGATTAAATTCTTTGCGGAATATCAACAAATTAAAATTTTTAATTTTCCAGCGCGGAAACGCCGGATGTCGCATGATGGCGTTGAATAATTTGTTTCATTTTCCGCCTCTTGCCCATCTCTTCCTAAGCGGGGAGTTGTTAATTATTTCACGACTCTGGTAATGAGTCGTAACTTGAGCGATTTTATTCAGCGATTGAAGTTTAGCGAAGTGTCGAATATTTCGTTTAATTCGTGAATAATTTAGGTCAACAGTTAAATTTGTATGAAGCACAAAGAAAATTTTTGTTCATTTCACGACAACATATTTTATATTTATACAGGAAAACTGGAAGTTGTCACGAATTTTAAATCTTGCATCTATCCATTCAGAGCAATTTCCAATTTTGCCTGGAAACCAGATGTATATCGGAAACTTTGAGCCATTAATAATTGTTTAACCAGAATGCTAAGGTCTTAAAGTTTCCGTGATTTCTCTAGAAATATTCATGAATTAGCAACGGCGAAACGAGGTGTCGACGTTAAGAGCGTGCAGGTCCAGGAGTGAAGTAGATAAGGTGGGAGGCTTTTGGGACACACTGACGAATCCTCAACTTATCTACTTGTCAGGCTTGCTCTTGGGTCGAAACCTACCGGTGTATTTTCTTGCAGCGCCGACGGCAACTATGAGGTCACTTTAATGACCAAAGCGACTGTGTACTACAACGGCCTAGTTGTCTGGCAACCACCTGCTGTATATAAGTCTTCTTGCTCAATAGACGTAGAGTACTTTCCGTACGACGTACAAACGTGCGTTTTGAAGTTAGGAAGTTGGACGTACGATGGGTTTAAGGTTCGAGAAACCGCGTGGTGTTATGTTTAAACATGTTTGTTTAGAGTTTTGCGCTCCCTGTACATAACGACTGTTTACACTTGGGAAAGGTATAAAATTAAACGGGACTACGTACACGTGTATACTTCTGACTATGCATCATCTTTTTTTATAAATAGTCTGTTGAATCACTTTCCTTTCTGCATCTCATTATTTGTATTTCGAGCTCATTTGTGTTAATTATGTTTCGTTAAGCCAAACTGTACATTTGCTTTGTTTTTTGCTTGCTGCTCTATAAAAACTACTTTATTAATATCCAACACTAAAATATGAATAAGCTAATTTAACCGTTCTGTTAAAATCTTTCTCTTTCGTCAAAGCCTTACTTTGTTAGATTTCTCTTTGACCATGATTCGAAATTTAGACGTTTCCCTGCCTGCAAATGTTAAGGAAATAGTTACCTCGTGCATTTAGTGAGACTGTTATTTTTCCAAGTTTGCTTTGGAATTAACAGGCTGTCAGTATAGCCTAAGTACGTCAACGAGTTACAGTTAAACATTATATACTGAAAAATATTATAAATTTAGGATCTGGTTGGGGTTTCAGACGATTTAAGCAAAATATTTCAAGTTACTCTTAATAAGTTTACTTTGTAAGGAATACATTTTTATGCAGACTAGTACTAGGCACAAAGAGTTATAATAACATTACTGACAAACATTCAAACACTGATTGACATTTAATAATGAATAATCTACAAGTAATTTGAGCCTAATGGATTTCTTCACAGAAGTGCCCAAGTTAAGGCTTTTGGATGGATTTAGGGTAAGTTGCCTAAAAGTTTCGGCTAGCATTAAGGCCACGTTTTTTGGGCCCATTGTGCTACAAGGCTTATTCAGGTCAACCATAGTTTTCAGTTTGAAGGTTTAATAATTTATTGAAAAATTGTTTAATTTACTCTAACAGTGAGTAACCCTAAGCAATTTAGCTCCTTTCTTTGCGAAGAAGTGATTCCAAATTAAGGTTTATGAAGGGCTTAAAATACACATTTTATGACGAGGCTTTCTCTGCAAAAAAATCTCCCTGTTCCAATTTTAAGGTCATTACTAGCAAAATATTTAAAGTTAAATTCTTTGGACAATTCTAGCAATAAGTAAATCATATTTTTACCAATTTTTTTGCGGAAGTGATCGTAAATTAGGGTTTTTTGGGGACTTCCAATATTTCCTTCACTATTTTCAAGTAGTAGTTGTTACAAAAGTGGAGATTTTCACCGTTAATTTAGTATAAACTGTAAGTTTTTGGAAATTTTACAGTTTTTGGGTTCTATTTCTTACATAAAAAGTTATAATTAACTAGCATCAACAAAGACTTTGTTAATGAAATTTGCATTATTTTAGATTTTTAATGGCAACATATATTCTATAAACTTTGCTTTATGAACTGTTAGTTGGTGAGTCCGTAATGATTATGTTTTACTTCAACAATTCATAAAGAATTATGATGACATTTACTTACAGATATTAATACAAAAAAAAACTTAAAATTAAGGCTTGCTTAAAAAATGAAACTCATTAAATTAGTTCGAGATTTTACTTTAGAAATTTAACGCTTCATTTTTTTTCTAATTTGTTAAAACATTGAATCTCCGTTTTCTTAAATAGTTGATTTTAGCATTGAAACTTTTCTTATACAAGGTGATTCTAAAAATAGTACCATAAATTCAGATTCCTATTTAAAAGCCCACAATAAGACGAAAATTTCATATAAACATGTGTCCTAAAACGCTTTGTTTCCGAGTTGCATGGTGTGGAAGGTTAGTTCCTCATTATACTTTTTAATTAATCGTTGCGAAACGTGTACGGTTAATTGAATGAAATTTGTCACAACTCTATACCTGTTTATTTCCTTCCTAAAAATATAAGAATTAATTAACACAACTTAACCAGTGGCCGATATACCTAGGGAGCAGTGCTTAAAACGTGATTTATTTATTTTGTATGCACTTTTGTCGCAGTTTCGTAGCAAAAATATAAACTAAAAATATTTTTACATAAAAAAGGTACCTTTAATGAAATTCGATATTGTCAGCGGTTTTCGAGTAAAATGTATTTTTATATCTCGATGCATTAAAAACGCTTACCCAAAAATGTCAGATTTAACATATAATTGGCATTGAAATAAAAGAAAATAAATAGCATTGACATTTGCATATTTTTTGTTACCGGTGGCTACTTTGAGCAATTTCTGTAAATAAAAACTAATATTTTTAAATTCGTTATTTGTTAGATATTTACGAAACAATTTTTTTATTTAAATCTTAGTTAAAATTTTTTTTTTGTAGAGTACATTTTAGGTAATAAACGTATCATAGCTTTCCTTTTATTTTAAAGCCAACTTTGTGTAACATCCCAGATTTTTGGGGGAGTGTGCATCGAGATATAAAAATGCGTTTTACTCGAAAACCGTTGACGATATTGAGTTTCAGTAAAAGTACTTTTTTTACGTAAAAAAAATGTGTAGTTTATATTTTTTTTGCAAACTTGCGACAAAAGTGCACAGAAAATAAACAAGGCACACTTTAAACACCGCCCCCTCTATATGGCCACCACTGGTTAAGTTTTGTTAATTCATTCCTTTACCACATCGGCAATTAAATCGGCATTTTTAAGCGTACTAATCTAAAAAGATTAGCAAAAGATGCATCGACGTCATCTGCATTGAGATTCAAATCGATACTGGCGGTCTTTTGCTTTCTTTCCTATTTCTAATTGTTTAAAACATCTGGTGCATGCAATTTTGACCTGCCACAAATAGCCTTCAATAAACTGGAGGCCGCCAATGGTCCTTTATCTCCGTTAAGGGTAACTGGCTTCTGATTGATATAAATTGTTTTGTATGTATTAAGTTCTCTCTTATTTGTAACCGATCTTAACAATTTTAAATTTTCAATGTTAATTTTGTGTCCTGTACTTATCATATGTAGGGCGACACTTGATTTTTCTTCTCTATTGTATCTAAAATGAGCGATATGTTCTTTAAATCTGGTTTTAATAGATCTCTTGGTCTCTCCAACATATGATAAATTACAATTGTTACAGCTTATTTCGTAAATTCCGGAATTCTCAAGCTTGTCCAATTTATCTTTAGCATTACCCAAATTATTGCGGAGACTGTTATTGGCTGTGTACACTACTTTTACGTTGTTTTCTTTTAGAACTTTATTAATTTTATTGGTGATATTCGGATAAAATGGTAATTTCACAACGGTTGTAGGAGTGTTATCTTTAGATTGGTGAAGCTTAGATCAATCCCGAATTATTTTCTTAAATCTACATTTTCTTAACATGCTGTTTACTGTTTCTACGGGGAAACCATTAAAAATCGCAACATCTTTAATGTAAGCTAATTCTTTTGTATATCTGGATTTACTTAGAGAAACATTTAAAAGCCTGTTGATAAAAAAACGTATACTTGCTAATTTCTGTTGTGGACAATGATTAGAATCAGCTGTGATAAAGCGATTTGTATTGATTTCTTTTCTGTATATATCGAACTCTAAAGTATTTTTATTTCTAATAACTAAGATATCTAAAAACGGGAGTAATCCATTGGTTTCTTTTTCAAATGTAAAGTAAATTGAATTGTATTTTGAGTTTAACTTATTAATGAAATCTTGAACTTCATATTTACTGGTGTCAAAAACTGCAAAAATGTCGTCTACGTATCGTATCCAAATTCGAGAAATTTCTTGTTCAAAATTTTCCATGAAAAGATTTGCTAGAAAGGGACTTAATGGATTTCCCATGGTGGTACCATTTGTTCGGTTATGAAATTTATTGTCAAACTGGAAGACGTTCTGTTTCATGCATAATGAAGTTAGAGTTAAATATTCTGAAATTTTTTCTTTGTCTATTTGATTGAATGTCAAGGGTTCTTCTAAATAATTTAAGGTTTCGGGTATTGGTACGCTGGGAAAAAGTGAACTTACATCAAAAGATACCAGAATTTCTGTGGGTGACAAGGTCAAATCTTTAATTTTATTTATAAATTCAGTGGTGTTTTTAATTGAAAGTGATACATTATTGTTCTGAAGTTTTACGAATTCATTTTTAAGCCATTTTGCTAATTGGTAAGTGGGTGCGGTTACACCTGAAACAATTGGTCTCATTGAATTTCCCGGTTTATGAATTTTTGGTAAACAATACAATCTGGGGATCGATGGATTACTCGAATTAATTTTTTATTTTATTGGGTTGGCAAACAGATTGTTGCATTTCTTTATAGCATCTTTGAATTCTTAAACCATTTTTGGTAATGGATTCTTTGCTATTCTCTCATATGGTCCACTTTCAATTAAATTGTTTACTCTATTGTTATAATCAGGTTTATCCAATACAACAATCTTATTACCTTTGTCTGCTTTCAGGTAATAGCAATCTTTCTTTTTTAAGTTTTTAATTATGTGGTTCTGGTTACTATTAATTTGATGTTCTTTATTAGTTTCAATAATATTTTTACTTTGTTCTCTAATTATATTCTTACTTGGTTCATTTAATTTTGAAATTCCCGATTCGATTAAAATGCAAATTTGTTCGATAGGTGCTTTTACAAAAGGTGTATTGAATTTAAGTCCTTTATTTAAAAGTTCTAATTCTTTAGCATTAAAAATTTGTTTAGAGAGATTTACTACTATGTTAGTATTTTTTGAAGGAGAAGGTTTATTACTTTGTGTTTTGTACTTTGAAATATTTTGCAGTTTTCTTTCAAGAATTTCAATTTTCTTCTTGATTTTATACTCTATATTTTCAAACATTCTTCTTTGAAAAGCTCTAAATTCTTCGTGTTCTTCTAAATTTTTTGATAGGACACAAAAAATTATGAAGATCTGCTAAATTTCATTCAAATATCTGTTTACGTTTCGCAACTATTAATTAAAAACTATAATCGAGAACTAACTTTCCACACCCTTTAACTCAGAAACAAAGCATTTTACGACACATGTTTATATGGACTTTTCGTCTTATTTTGGACTTCAAAATATGATCTTGAATTTATGGTACCACTTTTAGAATCACCTTGTCTATTGTTAATTTTAGGATATTTGAAAGTTTTGTTTTAAGAAATTACAGCTTCGATTCATTAAATTTAATTCTATTGAGTTGCGTTGGTTTTATATTTAAATTTTAAGATATCCATTTTTAGGATCAATTGGCAACAACATTTCGCTTAAAGGCTTTAAATATGGATTGAGTCTATTTTTGTCGAATTTCGATGAATTCAATGCTCGACGTTTTAATCCTGAAAATATGAATCTAGTTTCGTTTAAGACACTGGAGAGTAAATAATACTTTTTATCAAATTGTAAGATTTTCCATGCAGTCATACCTTTTAACGCAAAAGGGTTTAAATTGTACTGTTGAAATCATTCTCTCCAACCAAGCGGGCAATAGGGCAATGCTTCGTAGAAACTGTAAATGTAAAACCAACATTCGCTTACTAATCGATCCACACACCCGCTTCATATCCGACATGCAGATGGCCCGCTTACATTCGCTCCGTTCAACCGGCGGATATGAGAATTCTGGTCGGGGCTTTGTGCTAGGTGAAAGTTTGGTCCCATAAATACTCTGACAACTTTGACAATTTTCCACTTATCTGTGATCAAATGCATGAACGTCACGTTGTTTATTCCTAAAACGGCTGATTGTCTCTTTGGGAGAAATTAATTAGTTAATTTCAACACCAAGAAAAGGTTGTTTTGATCGATGATGTTAAATTAATCAGTCGTCTAGAATCACATTGCTTATTTTTACAAAGTAAGTTTTATACAAAGGGGGTACTTAGACTTTAATTTCGATGATGTACAATAATTTTGTTCCATTAATAAATTTTCTATTAACATTTATTCTATGACCAAGCAATCGTTGAGGCTCTGGGCTGCTGAATGCTATATTCTATAATCAATTAAATTTGGTTTATTTTAATTAATGGACGTTAGGTTAAGAGGTATTAAACCTTAGAAAATATAGCAACACAAAAAATATTAGAAGTAATTTGGTAACAGTATTTTTCTATTTCGGAGAATGCTATGTTGCACCGTTTAGAATGGTCAGTAATGTAGTCTGTTTTTTTTCTTTTTATTCATTAGCTACCAGGAAAAATTCTCTATACAGGGGAGTGATGTCATTGTTGGTTTATAAAAGAAACACTTTACTTTGTCATCAGTTTTCTTATAGAGTGTTTTCAGTAGTTGAAATATAATTTTATTTCAATATACTCAGGTGCTGGTCGGTTACTCCAAAAATCTAAATTGATAATGTTATCTGACAAACAGTCAAGCAACGGTAGCAAGTTTGTCTAAATAGAGCAAAAAATTGTATTTCAGACATCGTTCCTTCTATTAAAACTTAAAAAAAAACTCCCTAAACTTATATTTTCAGGTTTTTCTTGGTCAGTTGGTCACTTTTCTGCGGTCTCATGAGGTAGGTGAGATATGCCAGGAAAGAGACATTTTGATTTTGAAACAAAGATTAATCTAAAAGAATTTGACCTAAAAAAAGTAACAAAATAGTATCAAATGAAGTAAAAACTTACACTAAAATTAAGTACTTCGATAAATTGCTACAAATTAAAATACGCCAGGAAAGAGACGCGTTCATTGGTCACACACTTTTATGGCTGTGAGCAAGGGAGAGGAAAAAGATGCGGGACAAAATTTGACCAGATTTTTTTATATGAAAAACATTTTTTATTTATTTTATTGTTAGATTACAATTAATAATTATTATTATTCTAGTTTATGATATTAATATCATAAAGCATGATAATTTATTAGGATTTATTTAATGTTATTGATTTGATTTAAAAAGAGCAAAGGAGCAGACCAGACTAAAAATAAACCTAAAAATAATAAACCTGCCTCCACAAAAAGTTATGCGTCCAAATAATTTTAACGACTAAAAACAAAAACACTTTTCACAATATTTTACCTCGTAACATTTTTCTACGGTAGTTTAAAAAAATGTCAGAATAAAGTATAGCAATCATGAGTAAGTATTTGTATCCGCGCCTGTCAACAGAGCTTTTTCATTATGTAAAGAGCAGCATTAGTGCAGTTTAGGTCGTTCCTGCTTCAGGTATTCTCTAAACAAGCAGCCTTTTAGTATTCTATATCTATTCTATGAATAATTCAATTGTTTTCGTGTTGTAATTGAAATATTCTCTGACTTAATATTCTATCAACAAGCAATTTTTTTCGCAATCATTAGTTTCTTTGCAACGAGGTGCAACAAATAGTTGGTATATTACATAGTCGCTTCTTGAACCTTGCAGATGTAAAACGAATGAAACTTCAGTTTAACAAACATACCCTATGTTTTGCAAAATCAACAGAATTTTTTGGACGAATCATTTTCCAACATACTAGGGCTCACCTAGTAGTAATATTGGGAGTTAATAACTAATTCTATAAAGCAAATAAGGCAAATAAAACAATAAAACAACAGAAAATCACTAGGTCCAGAATATGCAACGAACTCATCAAGTATGGAGGGCAAACATTGTGCACATGGATCCAGAAACTATTCAACAACATAATCAATAGCAAAAAAGTACCAACAGAATGGAAGGAAAGCATTTTGGTACCAATATTAAAGAAAGGAGACAGAAGAGACCAGCAGACTATCGAAGAATCAGTTTATTAAATACCATACTAAAGCGGTTAACTATAATAATAAAAAATTATATAGAAGAAAGATTAGACATAGCCGAGGAAAAATAAGGTTTCAAAAAACCTGTAAACTGTAGATGCGACTTTCATCATAAGACAAATAGTTGAAAAGTCAATTGAATACATCAAGCTCGCATATATATATATATATATATATATATATATATATATATATGTGTGTGTGTGTGTGTGTGTGTGTGTGTGTGTGTGTGTGTGTGTGTGTGTGTGTGTGTGTGTGTGTGTGTGTGTGTGTGTGTGTGTGTGTGTGTGTGTGTGTGTGTGTGTGTGTGTGTGTGTGTGTGTGTGTGTGTGTGTGTGTGTGTGTGTGTGTGTGTGTGTGTGTGTGTGTGTGTGTGTGTGTGTGTGTGTGTGTGTGTGTGTGTGTGTGTGTGTGTGTGTGTGTGTGTGTGTGTGTGTGTGTGTGTGTGTGTGTGTGTGTGTGTGTGTGTGTGTTTCGTCGACCTAAAAAGGGCCTTCGACATAGTAAAACAAAATGACCTTATAAAATATTATAAATTAATTATAATTATAAAAAAAATTAATGAAATAAATGTGGATAGCAAAACAAAGGTCAGAATACTAATAGGAGAAACGAGATATTCAGGGTCCGCCATTAGTGTGTGGACGGAAGATAGCTCCTAATTCTGAAAAGATATCAAAATAAAATTTTGTCCGGTGGTGTACATCTATATGGAGCACGTTTTAAAACTATTATCATTTTATTGTATCAATCATATACACAGTGTATATTTTTACATATTTGGATAGCCCTATAAAAATGCAGCAAAATATTATAGGGTTTATGGAAGTTTGATGGGTTCTTTTTGTAATAGAGGATCATAAATCCGAAAATGGAATTCCGATGCAGCCATCTGAAGACACTCAGTATGATGTAGTATTAACTAATTAGCAACATAAGCAGTAATTGATAGTCTTTTAGTTTTCATAAACCACAAAAATGTTGTTTTATATTCTTTAGTTATACAGAGTGATAGAGGTTTGCAAATCCAAGAATTACTAAAAAATTTTAAAAGAAATGGCCTACTTTTAGTACCTAATATCAAAGGAAGATAAAATAATCTTTTTAATAATACCAATAACGTGAAGTTTCTTTTGATAGGTTTCATGCAAATTACCTTTCAAATTAATTTTTTTTTAATTTTTGGGTTTTTGGTAAACACAAATAGGATTATTTGTAATTATTACTAATTAAATAAATGGTTGGTATTATTAACCTTTAAACAAATTGTTAATATTTCTAAGTAATAATCAAAACTTAGCAGATATTTAAGTGGGTGCCCGAAAAATTGACAATTAAAAATAAGATCGTTTACATAAAAACTTTCGGAACTCTAAAGTGGTATTAAAATGAATTTTTTTCCAGTAACTTACATCTCTAGGAGGCACATTTAAAAATTATTTTCAATTTATTGCCCTAATCATATACAGAGTGTTGACATAAACTTCTTTTTTTAATAGAACACCCTGTATATTTTTGCAGTTTTAAATAGCCCTATAAAAATACATCAAAATGATATCAAGTTTATGGGGGGTTTTAATAGGTTATTTTCCTAGTAGAGGCTCCTAAATCCGAAAACAGCACTCCAATGCAGCCATTTGTAAACACTGTGCATGATTAGCGATAAACAATCGTTGATAGTCTTAAGTTTTCATAAACCATAAGAATGTTGTCGTATATTCTTTAGTTATATAGAGTGATACAGGTTTGCAAATCTAATAATTACTAAGAAAATTTAAATGAAAAGTCAATATATATATATATATATATATATATATATATATATATATATATATTTAGTATTTGTTTATGATCGTAGGGTATGTTAATTAATTTTGTTTTAGGGTAAGTCGATCAGTAGAGGTACAGGTAAAGAATACTCTTTATCTACTTCCAAGCTTTCGAAGCTTTATTTTTGCTTCATCATCAGGGATTAGATTTGAGATTTGACCTTTGTGAAGTGGTATACATCCTACTATATATTATATTACATTTGGTTTTTTTAAATGAGGGATAACCATTCCTGTCATTACATTGTCCTTTATGTGTTTACTTTACTACATGCAATTATCTTATTACTATTTCAATTTAACCAACATTTAGGTCCTTTTTGGGAATAGGATAGTTCGTTATTCCTAAGGAATACGAAAAAAAAAAAAAAAATTGATAAAAAGTTTCCATCAAGAACAACAAGGCATATTTTAAGATTTCGAATTAAGTAACGTTTTTAAGCACATCCGATTGTTCTTAGCATTATGTTTGTCATGCAGTAGTCGTAAAAAAATCACTAAAAAATTTCCATTTCGATTTTCATTATAAAATTTAACGCTTACAAATCCTGAGTTCTAATCTAACAGCATAACAGTTAAAGGACGAATTTTCTTGAACATTTGTTGTTGATTTTCATTACTCCAAAAATGAGAAGTCTGTTTAACAAACCATTTTTACGAACTTACATTCGTGGCTCCCTAAACATTTTTCAATAAGTATTCTAACAATTAGTCAAAAATTATTCGTCTCGTGCGGTTATCTTTTAAATGTTATTTAGAATAAAATTTTTTGGCCTTGTTGTTATGTTTTTTTTTGAACATTTTGTTCTCTGCTACCAAGTTGCCACTAGAGGAATAAATTATTTTTCTTTTTTATTTTGAATTATGTTTCTGTAACAGTGCAGAATTTTAAAAAATTAGTCATATAACTTTTTTCTTCTTTTTACGTGAAGAATCCAAAAATGATTAAAAAACGCATAGCTCCCTTTTAAAAAAACAGAGTTTTTTTGAAAAAACCCAAAACAATAAAGATCATAAAATTTCCATCACCCTGTGTAATAAATTTAAAACCCGATTACGTTATGATAGTCTCCATAATATTCCATGACTTCAACCCAAATTTCATGTTTTCACTGCAAATAATAAAAAAAATACAAAGAGTTAAAATAACCCTCTTTTCTGTCATTTTTTTTCAAAAAATTGAAATATCTTTAAAACTATCAAAGATAGCAATAAACATGTATACATAAACTCATCTTATTTTTCTACGTAAAATCCAAATAAATATAAAATTTAGGGGTTGTCATTTAAAATAAGAAAGTTGATACCTACTTTCGGTATAACCGGAAGTGGGAGGAAGTTGAAAATATTTTTGGAAGGTAGTTTAGCTTCGATTAACCCCACCGACAAAATCAGTTTGCCTTTATAATAAGTGATACTCCATATAAAGGTAACCTCCCAACTAAAAAAAACACCCGGTATATAGGAGGTTATATTTGAATATTGTTTAGTAATTTTTGGATTTGCAAACCTCACTCACTCTGTATAACTTAAAAACGAAAGACAACATGTTTAGGATTTATGGAAACTAAAAGACTATCAATGATTACTTTTGTTGCAAATTGGTCAGTACTACATCATACTGACTGTTTACAAATGACTGCATCAGAGTCCTATCTCCGGACTTATGATCCTCCATTTGGAAAACGACCCATTAAAACCCTCATAAGCCCTACATTATTTTGCTGTATTTTTATAGGGCTATCCAAATATGTAAAAATATACAGGGTGTTCTTTTTAAAAAAAGTTAGTTTATATCAACACTCTGTATATGATTGGTACAATAAAATGAAAATAATCTTAAAATGTGCTTCCTATAGATGTATGCCACTGAGCAAAATTTCATTTTGAAATCTTCTCAGGTTAAGGGGCTATTCTCCGTCCACGCACTAATGGCGGACCCTGTATAAACATAAAAGGAGGAATACGACAAAGGTACTCGCTTAGCCCAATATTGTTTAATACGATAATCGACCAAATAATCCACGACGTAAAAAAGAGAAGGATACAGAATGGGACCATACAAACTTAATACAGTATGCTGCGCGGACGACGCGGAATTGGCAGCCAATAACAAAGATGATCTGCAAAGACAACTTCATTCATTTAATATGAAGCCACAAGAATACAACATGCAGATTTCAGCGGAAAAAACCAAGTGCACAGTAACTAGCAAAGAACCACGCAGATGTAAACTGGAATTGGAAGGTAAAAGCATAGAACAGGTAATGACTTTTAACTATCTGGGAGTTGAAGTCACCAGTGAGAGAAACGTGAAAGTAGAAGTAACATAGCAAATAATCAAAGCGATAAAAGTGAGTAGCTGTTTTAAACACCCATATGGAGAAACAAATTCATGAATTCAGAAAGCATATAAGACAACAGTGAGACCAATATTATCATATGCAGTAAAAAAAAGGGCAGTCACAAAGGAGACAAAAGAGAAAATAAATGGTGTGGAAATAAAAATATTAAGATCAATAAAAGGCATAACATTAAGAGATAAAAAAACAAGTAGTAATATACGAGAGGAACGTAACATACAAGACGTCAAGAAATGAGGGAAACAAGAAAGAAAAAGTGGAAAGAATATGTAAATAAGATGAGACCACCGGCAAATATCATACAGCAAAAGGTCAGTGGGACGACCAAAAAAGCGATGGCAGGACAACATACAGTCAACAATAACAGAAACTGAATAAGGAAGCCAAACAGGAGAAATCCTAGTCGTACGAAGAAGAAGAAGAGAAGAAGAAAGGGGTTTAGAGTAAAATTTGTCTTCTAAAATGAATTTCCTATGAGACCAATGACATATGTCCCATTTGCTGTTAGTATTTTTTCAGAAAATAGTTTCATATGAATTATACTGCGTTTATACTGTTTTTAAAAATTTTTTTTCACTATACTCTTTCTGTACATCGCACGACATATAATTTATTTTGACTTGGACAATTCCAACTTTATTAATGCATCCTTGGGGACACCTACACCTTTCATTGCACGCAGAAGCATGTGCCATTTGCCACCTTCAGATTGATAATCAGATTCATCTGCACCTAAACTTGACACGTTTAATTAATCAAAGAACATTTAATACACTTTATTAATTGTTCCAGTTGCTGCAAAGCAATTTCGATCCTTTGAAAAATTCGAAGGCTTTTCAATACAAAAGCCCCATCTCCTAGTTTAAAATAACGCCAAGCTCGCTTCGAAATTTTATATAAATAATTATTCGCCGGCTGCGAAATCCGGCGCATTTGATGTCTTAGTAGAAAACGCTTTCGCAAATTCCTCTCGTTTGTTGCAAACGCTAAAGGAAATACCTAAACTTTAAGCGACCTCGAAGAAAATATTTATCTCGTTATTTATAAACGTCAGTGTCTCGAATGCGCGCTGCTGAGTGTACAAGATTTATCGTTGTCAGAGGGGGGCGAAATTGCAAAGACGAGTCGCTTAATTGCTCTGTGCGAAAACTAACGCGTTTCTTCGCAAAAAATAATGATGACATAAAGAAAAAAGAGATGTATTTAAACATAATTTTTTATGTTGTTTCGTTTAGAATTTCGTTGGGAAAATGTCAAAAGTAGCGTTGTTTGAATTATCGTTGACACCAGGATAATTTTTAATTGAGAAACTTGCTTAAATTCGATTTATTCCAACCCCGTTAATATTGGGGCTGAAGTCACTTCAACCACTCCTGCCATATAGCAGTTGTTTTTGTTTATGAATAGTTAAACGTTTGGTAACAAGGTGCAAAGTCTAGCCTGAAAGTTTTGGTAGGAGACGAATGTATATTTTTAAGTAGTGATGACATTTATTTGTTCGGGGGTCCATATTTTACCGAAATGATTAGTTATGCGCTAGGAGCTAAGTAAGCACAAATAGCATATATGAGCGATAAAAGTGCATCTTACCAAACAAGAAACAATCGGTGGCATCTTACTGGGATTTTATTATCTTTTTAACTAAATCGATAAAACTGAAATTGACAATTTATGATAACTCGGCTAAATATTAATTAAACCCCGGTACCATAGCTTTGATTTAAAATCCCCCTATCAAATTACAACTGTCTTGAATCTGTGATTTTCTCTAAACTACACTTTAAATGAACAATTCTAAATAACTGCCTTGCCTTTTAGCATATTTTTAATAGTGTTACGTTTCCATCACCATTAGGGTGACTAGCTGTGTTTTTTTTCCAATGTTAGTGGTGTAATTATTTTTGAAGCACCACTAATTTTATACCTTTTCCAGTAAGGGAGGTGTTAGTGTCTTGGTATTTACGCATATTAGACATGTTGCTTATTTTTGCTGACACATGCATGTTACAGAAATAAATATGTGATCATTGGAGAACTCCCCAACCTAAATTTTTATTTTGTTTTCCAGAGCAAAATTACCAGCGAGTGATCTTAAAATGTAATATCTGTAACTATAAAATGATATAATCGAAGTTTGTTACGTGGCAGGAAATGGAATGATATATTTTGATGTACCTGTAAAATGTGAAATATAGCACATAACGGCGATATTTATGTGACAAGCAACTAATGCCTTTTCTCTTGGCTACAAGTTTAATCAATTGCAAGTGAAAGAAAACCCCCCAGAGACGTAAAAATCGATTAGGGAGCTTAAGCATTTAAAAGCTATGTAACTATTGAACTTTCATCGACCTATATTGGGATTATATGAAATTAGATAGCATTTGAGAGTTGCGGAAAAGATTACTCATAACAAGAAAACTTATTAAGTGTACATAATATTTTTAAACCGAGGCCACTGATATCTTGAAGTTGCAATAAGCCTGAAATTGCTATAAAATATCCCAACAATATCAGGATTTTAAAATTTTAAATTCAAATGCTGCATTTTATGGGCAATAATTGTTAGACCATCTACCTAATCTGAGAACAATAACGGCTGTACATCCTATAGTTGTAAACGTAAAAGACGGTTTAGTTCTGCATTAGAAGAATAAGTAACGTCAACAAAATTTTATTTTAACCATATTATCAAAAAAATTACTATTATAAAATATTGTATACAAAATTACATGCACTTGAAAAATTTTAAAATTCAAATCACACTTTTATTACATTCCACTAAACTATATTTTAAAAATGAAATGAAATGCTATTTGCGAAATTTGTGAGTTATGTGAATTTAAAATCTTCATAGAAAATACAAAAGGCCTTCGTATTAAAGGCATATCATTTACTTGTTGTTCATCATGCGTTTTAACTGTAACTCGTTCCATTCAGTAATATTTGATCCCTATAATAACTTAATTCGTTCTGTATTATTTCTGATATAACAAAACGAAACAAAACAAATAGAGAAAATTTAAATTACAACGTCAAACATGAAAAAGTAACTGTTGAAGAAAATAACCCACCTGAGAGTGTATCAAATCCGAAAGTAAATTCGCCGTAGACAAATTTAATTTCGTTTCTCGCGTAAAAACCGCCAGACTTTTCAACGAATTAAAACTCGAGACATAAAGTCAAATATTTATTCAACTTTCGCCAGCGTCTCTTTATTTTGCTGGATCCCGCATTATTTACAAGGAAAGTACCCGAGGTGTACCTGACCGAATTTTTTGATTTTGTAATATGCTGCAGTACATAAAAAAATATTAGATACGTATTTTTTTAGATGCTTACTCGGCCATTTAAGTGGTGAAACCCTCGCTTGAAAATAGACCCCAAAAAAGAATTTTTTTCAATTTAAAAAATAAATTGGAATTATTTAAGGAAACTCGAAACATTTCTTATAAAAATGGGCTTCTAAGAATAGACCACTTATACCAGGGGGTTGCAATTCCTAACTGTTATGGGGGTGAGCCTAATTTTCCGCCTTCATAATTTACATATCAACTTTAAAACAACTAACTTTCCTTAAATTTGGCAATGTTATAAAGAAAATATAAAATTGACCTGTCTCGGGGTTTTGCAAGAAAAAATTCTAAAAGGGGTAACTTACTCCGAGGGTTAATTTTTTGTGTACAGCAATATCGAAAATTAATTACAACATATATTTTAAATGTTGCTGCTATAATGCTTGTTCTGACATATATTTTGCATTCACAGTGAAAAAAGAACACCGTTATTTATATGAGGGTTGGAAATCCATGGAATTGATCATTATTAGATTGCGAGTCCAAACATTTTTTTTCACCTTTAACTTATTGTATGTTGATATTTCATCAAATAATATATCAACAATTTTTTGGACTCCAACTCTGCAATTTAGGTGATAAACCCCCACCCCTCTAAAGATAACCCCTGTAAACAGTTTTCTTTAATATCTCAAGAATTAATTGGAATTTTTTAACAAAAGAAACGTAAATTCTTTCTCATTAAAATGTGCCCCTAAAAACATTCTACTTTTGCCAAAGGGTTGCAACTCTTAATTTCTATGAGGGTAAGTTTAATTTTTTTGTTAAACATTGACTTTTAAACAATGTTAAATAGAAGCTAATTAAAAAAGAGATATATTATTAGAAAGTTGAAATAAACGAAATGAAATAACAAATTCTGTTCATATTACATTTTTCTGAAATTGTGACGTGCTAACAACAATCTACAAACTAACAGTAAAAAATAAAAAACAATAAAAAATACACAGAAAGACACCAATATAAAGAAATATGGAAACAAAAGGTGAAAATTAATCCCCACTGGTGGAAACTTGGAGCACAATCTGCAAACAAAGAAAAATTTAAACATACAATACAAAAAAACAACAACACGGTCCATGATCTTCTTATATAATTAAAATGAGACTAGAAATCTGATGAATTGGTAAATGAAACAGCTGCATCCATAATTATAAGAAAATAAAGGTATTAGTGTTAAATAAATTTGAAAATAAAGAAATATTGTAAACAGAAAAATAGAAAACTTACCAGTACATCTTAATGACACTAAGATCATCGTTTAAGCGCGCATTGGCAATCGATGAGTGAAGGGATCTTAGCAAAGGATATGAGGTGTAAGCAGTTCTTTTATAGCTATCAGACGACAAACTTCCAGAAAGAAAACATTGTATATACATACTCCTTAAAGGTGCCTACCCCCTTTATTTCGAAGGTTTTACCGCATAACAAGGGCTGTACTCTCCAGCCTGAAAGCGGTACCTGGAACATTAACTAATGGGGAAGAAAGGCGAACGCTCTCACGTCCATCTTGATAAGTATTATCCGAATACCTTGACGGTCAATAAATAACTAAATGAATTGAATATAATTGATAAATTACATCATCAAAATGCGCACCATGAATCATAAGTCCCCGTGCACTGGTCGTACCAGGCTGTACCAGATTGTGTCCATACACGAACATGCCGCTCTCACGTGTTCGGATTACATGCGTTAATTTCGAGTTGCGCAATAACACAAGTTGCGGAACTCGTAACGCATGCATAGGGGCTAAAATTATGGTTTCGTGTTACCATCACGCGTGACCATTACGCGTTAATAGCGTATTTTACTGTTTTTATCAATTTTATGAACTATTTTTTTAATGTAGGATTCTCTAACTGAAAGTTCACTTTGCTCTTATACTTTTTCTCTTTTTTTTAGAAAGTAGCCGATATCTCTTGGTCCCATCGTGTATAGATTTTTAAAGTAAAAACTTTTTTAAGCGCATTTTAGATAGGGGGAGAAATTTATTGTTTCGCGTTACCATCACGAAAATTTAAGCTACCAACATGCTCTTATAGTAACAACACTATGTAGCTACAAGTAAGGCGTGTAATAAAATTTAAAAAAACGCGTACTTAACAGCGGGATTTGAATTGGCGACTTATCAGACCTATGAAACAAAAGATGCCGCCTTAACCATTGAGCTACACGACCATTCACAAGAATACGAATTATAACTACATTTAAAGAAATTTCACTCTGACAGTAGTTCAGAGACTGCCTAATTTTTTTTTATATTTCAATTTTTAATTGTGAAATTTTCTAAAACTGATACACCTAAAATTTTTTTGTTATTTTTAAAGGCTTGCTACAGTCACTGATATTTTACTTTTGAAACGTCAATTATTTTTTATGTCAAAACGATATTTTTATTCTTGTCAGTTTCGCCAAAAGTCTTAACTTGCAGTCATGGGCGTGGCTAGGGGTGGCAAACTGGGGCAACGATATTTCTTGGGTGAGTAAGAAGCTCTGTAAAGTGGGCATCTAATGTATTATAAGTATATGTTGATTTTTCTAGGTGGGGGGGGGGCAATGATCTTTCTAGGGTGGACACTGCCCGTCCATGCCCTCCTTTCTAGCTACGCCCATGCCTGCATATTATTGTTGAAGATTTGATGCCCCGGCGATATCTTCAATTCTAATTTATTTAAACTTAAAATATAAGAATTATACTTAACAAATTAAAACAATGTTCATATAAAAATAGAATAACAATCTGATATGTAATGATATATGAATAATATAGTTAGGGGCAAAGATAAATATTTATGATGCAATAAGGATACTTTAAAACAAAATGATCTGTATATTTTTCCATAATTAAATCTGTTATATTATACTTATGATATTAAACAATAGTGATCTGCGAATAAACAGTTTTTGAGGTATAAAAAAACACGAAATTTGAGCATAATTTGGAAGTCCAGAATGAGTTTTATTATAAATGTTGGTGATTTCCTGCAGACTGATTAGTAAACACAAAATGGCATTTTACTGAAAAAATTTAAATGACACGGCCTACATATTGTTCTGAATTCTTGTTACGTAAATACCAAGATTTGATTTGATATGAATATCGGGTGTAACAGGATCATGGTACACCCCTTTTTTTTCTTTATTTAAAAAGATAAAATGTTTAAACTTACTACACTTGTTGCACTTATAAAATGTCAAATTTTGACATAAAAATGACATTCTTGCCGCTGTCACTTTCGCTAAAGCTGATACCAACTTTTGATTTTTAAATGGAACACTATTTATATTATTACATGTTTGGAATATGCACAACTTTCTGAATGAAGTGCACCTAAAAAAAGTGATTATTAACGGAACGAAAATTTTTCTGGCCCAATTTTATCTTTCGACCTAAACAGCTATGACTTATTCTAATTATTTCTAATGGACCACATTAACGCTAAAAAAATCAAATCTCGTGAAAAAGAAAGCATTTAATTTTTTTATCACGGTATAAAGTTAACAAAATGGTTTTGATGTCATAACTTTATTTTTTTAAATGGCACCATATTGGTACCGTGGTACCAACAAAAGGTATAATTAATGACCAATCTAACCAAGTTTTCATTTTTGCTGTGAAGTTAATAGAACTGAACTCACACCCAAAGGAATTCAAAATATTCGGTTTCAATTTATTTAAAGATTTATTCAACAAGGACATAAGGTCTCTGTGAAAAACAAATTAAAAAAAAAGATGTTTGCAAGGTTTTCCTAATTTAATTTTTTTGCAGCTCAAGAGTGGTCAGTTAGCGTTAATTAGAATGAGTCATGATCTTCTAGACCGCAAAAGAAAATTGGCCAAAAAAACTGTTTGAATATTTAAAAATCACTCATTTTATATGTATTCTATCCAGAAAATTGTGCACATTCCAAAAATGTAATAATATTAGAGTGTTCCATTTAAAAATCAAAAGTTGGTATCAGTTTTAATGAAAGTGACAACAGTAGGAATGAATATTTTAGGTCAACATTTTAAATTTTATAAATACATCAAGTGTACCAATTTTGAAAATTTTATCTTTATAAATAAAGATAAAATAGGGGGTGTACCAGAAGCCTGTAACATCCGGTATATTTGGTTCTAAAATTTATTGTCCGAAAGTTATTTAAATTTAAAATTGGAAAATAAAAATTTCTTTAATAATGATCAAGTTTATGGAGCTCCTCAAAATAAGGTTGGTTAGTGGTTATGTTATTTTCATTTTTAATGCAAAATATACTTAAGATAATTTTTTTCAACAATAAAATTTAAAACTTATGTTGCAATTAATTTTTTATGTCATCATAAAATACATAATTTAATTGAAGAGGTAAATCACCCTTTAAATTACGTCAACTTAGAATTTTGATTTTCTTAATAATAGTGGTAAATTTACCGATTTGATTGGTAAAATGTATATTGTTTTCAGTATAATATAAATTATTAACACTTTGTTCAGCAAATAACATTTCATTATATTCGTTATAAATTTTGGGGGTAAGAAAAAAACTGTAAGCCATTTAAAAATGAAAATTTAGTTTTGTTGACATATAACATTGAAGAAATATTAACATATAATAAGTTGAAGGTGAAATCTCGCAATCTAATAATGATCAATTCCATGGTGTTGCCAACCGTCATAAAAATAAAAATTCTATATTATTTCAGTTTTATTGTATCATTAAAAATTAAGTGTCCTTAAAATTAAATCTTTATTGATAATTATTAACCTCACAATATTAAGCAGCTTTATAATAACTTAATAGCACATAGTACGTTGGTTACAATTATAATATGTTAGTTACCTATCATAATACCCCAAATACAAATTTCATTTTAAGAGTTTGTTGTTTTTTTATGTCATCGTTGTCAATGATACGATAAAGCTTTGATTATAAGCGATTTAAACAATCTCGGACGTGGCCAGACGACTTGGCTAACGCCTCGTCTGACAACGTCCTCGATTATTATAAATCTCCTAATAATCTTTTTACATTAATAGCTATAATGCCAAATATAGTGAGTGTAAAAAGAATTCGTACACCTAGCCATTTACATAAAAAGAACGAATTTTTTCAGTTTAAATATATCTATTTCTTAAAAACAATAATTGAGTCGGTAACTCTATGGTCGTAGCACTTTATTGATGACAAAAAAGAGAAAGAAAAACAAACTCTGAGTGAAAAAAAAATTACCTAAAAGTTACCCAAAAGTCCGCACAAAAAGTATTCGTACATTTCAAAAATTAACAGATAAATATACGAAACAGTTAAAATTAATACTTCATTAATCTGCTTTTTGCTTTAACACTACCATGGAATCTTCTTGGCACAAAACTAATTAATTTAGAAGTGTAAGGAAGATGGCATCAAGGCCCATTCTTCTCGAAAATCTGTTTTTAATGTTTTTTTTTTACTTGAAATTTGTTGCTCTCGAAATTTTTTGGTAAGATAATTTTGCATATGCGTTGTAAACTTAATATAGGGCAACTGAGGAGACATTACAAGACATTTTGGTGCATTATAAAATATGCAGCTCTTAGTATTCCGTGCTGTTTCCTTTGAATCCTTATCTTGTAAAAATATCCGTTCATTATTAAAACCCATTACTGCTGCAGTTGAAAGAAACTTCTGATTTAGGATGATAATTTATTATTAAAAGTTGTTTACGATCCATAATGCCATCAATAAATGTAAGTTTTCCCACCCCTTCAGTACTCATAGAACTCCAAACATAAACAGAACCTCCACCGTGATTCATCATAGGAATCAAATTTTCTATATTAAGACTATATTAACACTAAACCTACCGACAGTTCTTGTATACCTATTCCTACCGCGTTGGGTCAAAAGTTGTCAGTTTTGTCATTTAACGCAGCTAATGGTTGATTTATTGCTGAATGTATATAAAATAAACAATTTTTATGAAATTTCATTCAAATTTATTTTTATATAATGTCAGTTATAAACTTAAAAAAAACCTAGATGCTTACCAAACTAAATATTACATATATCTAAATTTATTTATGGCGAAAACAAATAAAATTAAACTTCAGTACATTGTTTACAAATTATTTTAGTTTGAAATGTGCATTTGCCGCACACATATTTCTTGCACTTCGAACAGATTTTAGTAGTTTTATAACCTGTACAACATTTTATTTGACAAGTTTTTCGTACTAGCGGATCTAAAGCAGTGGATGATGTTAATAAAAGCTTTTCTTCCCGTGATTTACTATATGCAGAGCCAAGTTCTGAAGCTAACTGGAATAAAAATTCCTGCCTCGAAATATTTTCGCCTGTTGTTTCTTTATACAAAACCCAGGCATTTTTTCCAGCTAGGTCCAAAATGTTAAAAAATATTTAAAGTGGCCACCTACAACTTTTTGACTTTACACTATATTTCCTTGCCATCTGATCTGCCACATCTACACCAAATTTTGTAGTGTTATAGAATCTAATAGTTTCTGGTATACGTTTGCTACTTTTATCTACTTCTATTGATTTATGTATAGAACTTAGGATAATCACTTTCTTTTTTGGTTTACTTTTATACACTGTAAGAGTAACATGATTTGATCTATAGAATTTGCTTGAAAATCTAGTCATTTTATCTTTTTTTTCTTTGGCTAACTTTGGCAAATCTCTTTTATTTCCACGGATTGTTTCTACAATTGTGGTCTTTTTGGTAAGTAGCTTTTTGGCTAATGATACACTCGTAAAAAAGTTATCTGTTGTAACGTTCCTTCCGCATCCTGTGAACGGTTCCGTCAGCTTTAGAACAACGAACTCCCCAAGTGGAATTGAACACTCTCTTCTTTCATCCTTTCCCAAATAGGGACACTCATTTATTATATATTTACTATTGACGTCACACGCCAACCGGAATTTTATTCCAAATTTGTCTGGTTTGTTGGGCATATATTGCGTAAATCTACATCTGTCTTCGTCGGAAACAACTGTTCATCAATAGTAATGTATGCATCAGGTTTATAACAATTTTGTGAATTCTCAATAAATCGGTCCCGTATTGTCGATATCATAACAAATTTATTGGTTGGTAAATTCTGACTTCTTTCGCTCTTCCTATCAAATCGTATAAACTTCATAATTTCGGTAAAATCGTTTCTGCTCATTGTTTTTGAAAAAAAGGCCGGTCCCCAATTTCTATTCCACAAATATGAGACATCTAAATTTTTTGCTTCATATGCGCCGCGGGCATATAGTAAAGCAATAAATGCATCAAGTTTTGCAGGACTTAACTCCCACTTAGTTCCTAACATCCTAAATGCTTCTTCTTCTGTAGATTTTATAATGTGATCCATTATGAGGCGATCAATAATAAGAGAAAATGCCGTCTTTACTTGTCCTTTTATTATATGACGTTCAGCATATCCTGTTGGGCCTGACGTATCCTTAAATATATTATGCACTTGTGCCCTGCCAGGTTTGGTATTTCCGACTATTTCTTCCCAAACTGTCCCATCAACCGCAGTTTCGATGCGTTGATAATCTGTATCTGTCTCACTTTCGGATGTCAATAAAACTCTCTTTCTTTTCTGCCCTGGACGCTTATTTATAATATTCTCCTATTCATTATCGCTCTCTGACTCTAATTCACTTGTTGTAAGTAGCTCTTTATCTGTTTTCATGTTTTTCGCAATTCCAGAAATTTCCTGTTCATCACATACTGAACACTCTTCTTCTAAGTCCGTTATTTTTTCCAAGTACCTTGAAATTTTGAAACGCCTTGACATTTTAGGGCAAATATCCACCACACAATATTACCATTACACTATTTAATCAAAACCCACTCCGGGATAACCGTTAATTCGTACAAATTATCTAAATTTATACAATTATATCTACCGGTCAAATTGACCGACCGCGGTAGGTAGGGCAAACAATAAATTTTTCTTGGAAAATAAAAAAAAAACTTAGAAATCAAAACTGTAAAATACATTAATAGTGCATTTTAAGAAAAGTCATATAGTCTGAAAGCATTATTATAACGATAAATAATAATAAATTTTACAAAAGTTTGAAAAAGGTCAATTTGACCGCTGTTGGTAGGTTTAGTGTTAATAAGACAAATAACATTTTAGGACAGGTATTTTTTAGAGATGAATCCAACTTTAATTCTAATGGACGTCAATTGGTGTGAAAAAACGGAAAAACTTAATATTGAACTTTGTAAAGAAACTGTATTTCTTACGATAAAACACGGTATTGGATCTGTTTGAGTTTGGGATTGTATGGGTACTAAAGAAGTAAGAAAATTTGCAATTTTTAATGACATTATGAACCATAAACAACCCTAAAGAATGTATTACCATCCTTTCAAGTGCAACAGTAATGAGTTTTAATAATAACTGGATATTTTTACAAGATAACGATCCAAAGCGTACACCATGGAATATTAAGAGTTTAATACTTTTTAACAGGCCAAAATGCCTTGTAAAATCTTCTTTGTCACCCAATTTTAATGTTATAAAGCATTTGTGGGATTCTCTTAACAACAAAATTTAAGAGCATCAAATTTTACGTAAAGAAATATTAAAAACTTGCGTTTCGGAAAGAATGGGCTTCTTAAACTTCTAAATTATTTAGTTCTATGCCGAGAAGACTTCATGTCGTTATTAAAGCTAGGAACCGACCAGTGGAGTACCAATTGTTACTTTTTCTTACATTTATCTGCTAATTTTTTAAGTGTACGAATACTTTTTGTGCGGACTTTTGAATAAATTTTAATTAAATTTTTTGACTTCCATATTTATTTTTCTTGGTCTTTATTATAATAAATAAAGTGCTGTTACTCAAATGACTCAATCAGTTTTTTAAATAATAAAATATATTTAATTAGAGAAAATTCACTTTTTTATTTGCATTGCTAGGTGTACGAATACTTTTTACACTCACGGTATGTAACAGAATAAGTAATATAGCAAGGAAATAAAAAATATGTTTTGTGATTAATTTTCCATATCACTGTACAAAAAAAAAATTATCCTAGGAGTGAATCGCCCTTTCTTATGCTCTCTTTGGCAAAAGTCCGAGACAGGTCAGTTTTATTTCTTAATTTTCCTGATGGCATTTCGGAATTCAATGAAATTCAGTTGTTTAAAAGTCGATATAGTATAATAAAAAAAGCAAAGTCACCCCTATAAAAATTAGGGGTTGCAGTCCTTTGTCATAAGAAATATATTTTTAAAAGCTTATCTTCACGAGAAATAATGTTAAGTTTGTTTTATTGAAAAACTCCGATTTATTCTTGAGATATTAAACAAAAGTGTTTTTGGGGGTAATCTTTGGAGAAAGGGGGGAGGTTTTACCACCCAAATCACAAAGTTAGCGTCTAAAAAAATTGTTAATATATTATGTTGATAAAATATCAACATACAATAAGTGGAAGGTAAAAAAAATAAATGTTTTGGCTCGGAATAAATAATGATTAATTCCATGAGGTTCTGACCCTCATAACAATAAGGATGTTAGGTTTTTTCACTAACAATGCAAAATATATGTCAAATTAAGCATTTTAGCAATAACATTTAAGACATATGTTGTGATTATTTTTCCATATGCCTTTGCAGAAAAAAAAATTAATTAACTCCAGGGGTAAATTATTCTTTCCAATGATTTTATTTTGCAAAATTTTGAGGCAAGTTAATTTTAGTTTTTAATTTTTCTTATGAAATTGTCAAATTTAAGAAAACTTAGTTATTTTAAAGTTGATATATAAGAAAAAAAATCAAACTCACCCCTAGAAAAATTAGAGATCGCAACCCTTTGGCATAAGTGGTCTGTCCTTAGAAGCGTATTATTATAAAAAACAATGTGATATTTGTTTCATTAAAAAGTTCCAATTTATTTTTGAAATACTAAAAAATCAGGTTTTGGGGGTTATCTTTAAGGGGGAGTTTAACCACTTAAATCGCCGAGTTAGCAACTAAAAAAAATATGTGTCAAATATTTTTTTATGTACTATAACATATTACAAAATAAAAGAATCGGCGAGGTACACCTCGTTTACTTTCTTTGTTAGTGTTGAGGGAAATCTCGGAAGTTCATCTTCCCTACTTTTCTTGAAGGCTATCATCATTTCAATTATGTTCATTTCCTTAGCTGCTTTTCAAAATTTTTCAAAATTGTCGAATGCGATTTGAATCCCAATTTTTTTGTCAAAGCCTTTTTGGCTTAATATTCTGCACTAATAGCGCACAGTAGCACACCAGAGTCGTAATTGCACTTTATTTTTTATTTTCATACATATCTGGTGTATCATGGTACGCCTCCTATTTTGTTCTCTATAAAGATACAATTTTTAAACTTTCTGTACTTATAAAGTGTAAAATTTTGACATAAAAATAACATACCTACTGCTGTCACTTTCGCTAAAACTGATACCAACTTTTGATTTTTAAGTGGAACATCCTCTATATTATTACATTTTTGGAATACTTACAAGATTCTGAGTAAAATACACATAGAATAATTGATTATATAAGAATTAAAAATTTTTTTCATACCATTTTATTTTTCAACCTAGAAGGTTATGACATTCTAATCAACTCTAACCGACCACGTTAACGCTGCAAAAATTTATGTTAAGACAACCTAGGAAGAGTCAACCTCTTAAATTTGATTTCCACAGCTATCTTATGTTCTTATTAAATGAATGTTGATATAAATTAAAACCGTATATTTTGAATTCTTTTAGCTGTAACTTCATTTCTACTGATTTCAAAGTAAAAATAAAAATATGGTTAGATTTGCGATTAGTTACACTTTTTCGTCGTACCACAGTACCAATATGGTGCTATTTATGAACATAAAATTACGATACTAAAACCATTTTTGTTAATTTTATCAGGTAATAAGAGAATGAAATACCCCTTTTTTATGTGATTTGATTTTTGTTGCGTTAATGTGATCCATTAGAATTAATTAGAATGACTAATAGCCCTTTCGATTGAAAAACAAAATAGGACTAGAAAAATTTTTAGTTCTATAAAAATCACTTATTCTAGGTGTATTACATTTAGAAAATTGTGCAAATCCCAAAAATATAATAATATACTGGGTAGTCTATTTAAAAATCACAAGTATAGCAAGTTTGAAAATATTATCTTTATAAATAAAGAAAAAATAGGACCTAAAACTTTGACAAATCTGCTGATTTTATCTAACCTAATTCAAGGTTGTGAGTTTTCGGTGTCAACGATCCAGTTAGGTTAATTTTATTTCAATTGGCAAAATAAATTGTACAAAAAAATTAGTTTCATGGAATGCGTAGGCACATTAAATACTAGCAATGATTTTCTTCTTTCTGAATTCAATTGGGAAAATCAACATTAAAATTTTTGTGAACAACATAATTCGTATCTATTCGCTAGCTAGTATGTCTTGAGTGTTACCATTTTTCTTTGTATGGCGTAACCCAATCGCTTAAAGGTCACATTTGGCGGATATGCCAGAACACCTAACTATGTAACCGATTGATGTTTTCTACATAAAAGAGAGATACATAAATTTCAAAGGTTTTCATTTGGTAGTGTTACTTGAATGTTTACATCATGTCCCTTTTGTGGATCAGCCAATTTTGTGCAATCTGCCTCTTAGTAAAACGCTTTATTATAATTAGATATTTTCTGCAAAGATACTTCCACACAACGAAATTAGAAAAAATTCATCACTGCTACCCCTTTCATCATGACCCACGCTAGCTTCTTTTACGTATCATTTTTTCAATTATTTTCCACTTTGCACTAGCTATACTCAGTCATACCCTACACACAAATACGGGTGAAAGGTCAGTTGGTAAAATCTACCATTACAGTGGGTAATTTAAACGAAATACCAATATAAAACAACTTGGTTAAATATAAACATTTATAAAATTGCTATGTGTATATTATTAGATTGTTGGTTTTCTTAGTTAAATATTTGAAACTTTTCAATGTTGTTTGCTTAGCAGAAAATGTTCTGGACATGTTTGCAACATATTTCAAGAGTACATCGCTGTGACCTGTAAATATTCTTAGGCTATAATTTATTTGAGGAGTGTTTCAGTTTGTTTAACGTACTCAGAGAAGTCATTAAAATATATTAGTCAAAATATATTAGTCATTAAGGTTTTTCAGACAAGCATTTAGTCAACACTATCTGGCACTGAATAAAATATTTTTAGACGTATGTAGACTAGTAAGCAATAAAAACTATACAGGATAACCCACTTAAAATGTTTCACCTGAAAAAAGGGAATAAAAAGAACAAGAAAGAAAAAGTAAGACCCGCCGATTTTCTTTTCAAGTGGGACGCATAATGGTGTAAGTTTTAGGTATTTTGAAAGCTACGCTTTGGATACAGGCGTAAAATTCTTCTAACCTTTAAGTAGGCACCCTATGCTGAGCCACATTTCATCCTACTTATGACCACATACGACCCTTTAAATTTAAATTTAGATATAAACATAAAATTGCTAATTAAAGAATAAGACAAAATATTAATGAATAAAATAATTTTATTTCATTAAATATTCAAATTGCTTAACCTTCGCTTTGATACAATAACGAAACAATTGCTCCAGTTTTCGAACAATTTTGAGTGTTATCGGAAGACATATTTCAATAATTTCTCAATTAAAAATTCATTTTGATTTTTCTTTAGTCTGTCAGTACAACAATTGTATACACTATCGGTCTAAATTTTCATTTAAAAACTCGCCTGAAGAACTGTAAAAGCATTAAAATAAAACATTACTCAACATAGGATGTCATTTAAAATGCTAAGGGTATTTTATTGTAAAAATTTGAAACAAAATATCTTGTTTCTGCTAGTAGATAACATTTATAAAACAATCCTAAAATTTAATTCAAACATAAAAGCTTTTTCTATGTTTAAAATAAGTATGGAAAAGTATTTATTTCGATTTTCAAATTCTAAAAAATAAGCTAACGTGTCTTAGAGTTATTTAAAAAGATATTATTTTTTATAATTCGTTTTCTCCGTAACAAAGTACACTTTTATAGAAACTTTTGATTTTAAAATAATTTCGGCAATTATTTTCTGTTGCATTGAATTTATACCATTTAAAGTCTCTACCCTGAACAGAAGTAAAAAAAGTTACTTAAAATTGCATATAACTGCGGAAAAATATTTCGTAAAAATATAAAAATAATAGATTTATCTGTAGTGAGGCGGGATATAATATGTAATTTTTAATTTTGTATTTAATTTAATCACAAATATATTACACTCAAAATATTAGGAACTAATCTTCCATAACCAAAACGCTTTTTTAACAAACTGAAACACGAATCGACCTACGTTGATACGTTACTATCTATGTTGCAACAATTCCTTTTCTAGGTCGACTTGAGGCACATGGATGAAAAAGTGGGCAGTAACGTGGTCGAAGTTGGTGTCGACTTGTCTGAATTTTATATGTCCGTGGAATGGGACATTTTGGAAGTACCTGCGGTCAGGTGAGTGCACTGATACATTTCCCAATGGATTTCGTGAAAATTTTAACGACGTTGGCCGGCGTCGTGTCCTTAGCGGAATTCCGAACGAAGGCCGACATGTCCCTCGAGGTACAAAGAAACGTCACATCGGATAATTAGCTTCTGATTATTCGACAGAGAGGGTCTTAGTGGATTTTGTTGTGGAGGTTTATTCATCCTTGTAACTGGTAAAAAGTGTTTTGACAGTTTCAGTGTTTTAAAGAGTAAGCTACTAATATTGTAGAAGGAAGTATTCTTAATATGTATTTCTTTAATTTTAAATGATAAATAAAGTCGATTACAGATCAGTTGGATCAACCAAGTATCTTTTGTAACTCTAGCGCATCCGCCAATTTTAATAACGAGTTCTATGCGCCCAGTAGAGGTTTGACGATGAGCATTTCAGTACGAGAAACTCAATAGGCGAACGCTGCTTTTTTTGAAAATTAATTTTAAATTAAGTCAAAGTGAGGGTAACAATTATCGAGCTATATTTTAATTTCAATGAGTGAGTATGTAACTGTTTGCCGTCTTTATTGATTAATTGTAGGGATATTGTAATCTTATAGGCAATGTAGGAGGTCTTTATGTTAGATCAAAGACAAGAGAGAAAGTTTCTACAATATTTCCTACACGGTAGAAACTTATATATATTAAACTACAAAGCATTGAAAACGTCTATATTACACTTCGACTATCAAACGAAACTTCTGCATTTTAAATGAAAGTGCCTTACATTAGAGATATGCGATGTTGACAAAAATTTATATTGCCATTGATAGTCTGTAATAATCGAGCTCACAATATCGATGTTTTAAATGATAATTACAGTATGCGGGCTAATCGCATAAAACCATTACTTAAATACATCTATAACGTATTGGATCTAGTATAATCGAGTCGAATTCGCACAATTAGGGTTGCGCACTACAGTAAATACTACAGTTTACTACAGTAAACAGTCAATATAACAAATTAAATCATTTTTACTTATCTATGGTTTAAAGTTTTATTTAAATTTTCTTGTGTTTTAATTGAAAAATAAAAAAAATAATGATTTTTATATTCAAATTTTTTTTTACAGTCCAATCAATGGCAATATTTATGAAACTGGTGACTGTGTTAATTATGTCTCAGGTAAAAAGCATTTGTTTAATTTGGGTTTTAAAACAAATTATATTTGCATTCCCATTAGACTTAAACGCCATCTACTTCTATCTTCTGCATCTTCGTCTTCAATCTGTCTGCTTTTCATGGCTTTTCTCATTCCTTTATTTTATGATCGTCTCGGACGTCCCCTTCTCCGTTTTGCTGTGGGTTTTCATTTGAGTAGTATTCGATGTAGTCATCTTTGTTTATCGGTTCAAAGTCCCTACGTGTCCGAACCATTTTAGCCCTCTTTTTTCCACTCTATCTACGATGGTTTTCCTTGCGTTCATTATATTTCGAATGTCCTTGTTCTTTTTTCTTTTTAATGGTGACATTCTAGCGCTTTTTCTTAGATAATCCATCTCAATCGTGTTGAGCCTTTTCTTCCACTCCGCATTAAGGGTCCAAATTTCAGTTCCATGCAGTAGTACTGGTTTCACTAGCGTTTTACCCATTCGAACTTTTGTTTGCTTAGATATGTTTTTATCCCACCATACTGGATTGAGTGTTTCTAAGATATTTCTACTCTTTTCTATTTGGTTTTTAGTTTCTGCATGTCCTGTCCCTTCTTTAGTGATGGTAACTTCTAAGTTTCTAGTTTTTTTCTACTTGTTTAATGATTGAGTTGTCATTAACCATGATTTTAAATTTAGTGTCCGAATTTAATACTAGGTATTTAGTTTTACTAATATTAATATTGAGTCCCTATTCACTGTAGATGTTGTATAACCCTCTGAGCATAAATTTCAAGTCATAAGCATCTTGGACTATTAACATTTCATCATCAGCACAGTTAATGTTAAAGAGAAACTCATCTTCCACTTAAATATTTATTTGTTTACATCTGCGTTTCAACTCTTTTAGTGCTATTTCTAAATATATGTTAAACAATAAAGGAGAAAGAGAGAATCCTTGACGTTATTCTTTAGTTGGTTCAATCGCAGGTGGTAATGCCTTTTCATTTTTCCCATAAGCCTTATTGTCTTTATAAAATTTCTAAATTATTCTGATTATTCGCGGGTCCGTAACCGCCAATTTTAGTGTGTCCCATAATTTCATCCGGGAATTAAGTCATAAGCTTTTTTAACATCTATGAGCACTAAATGGATTTCTTCGAAATATTCGTTTTCTTTTCTGCAATTTGTTGCACTAGAAATAAATTGTCCACACATGACCGGCGGCTCTAAATCCACTCTGAACTTTATTTATTATGTGTCCTATATTTTTTTGTATTTTCAGTTTAATCACTCTACCAAATAATCTACTCAACGTGCCATTAACACTTAGTCCCCTGTAGTTTTAAGGTTCGGAGCGCTTGCCTTTTTTAAATATTAAAACTAAGTATGCCGTTTTCCATGCATGCGGTAGTCGATTTTCTCCTAAGGACATATTTATTAAATTAGTAATTTGATCCGATAGGATGTTTTCACCATATTTGAGAATTTTGTTCATGATTTCTCCCGGTCGTAGAACTCTGTGGTTTTTCATATCTTTTATGGCTTGAGCAACTTCCTGTCTTGTAATTCTTAAATTTTTATCTCTGGATCTTCCCTCTTCTTGTTGTACATCAGCCCTAAGGTCCTTATATTCTTCTCGGGTTTCTACTAATAATGATTCATTGTATGTTGTTCAGTTCCTCACACTTATTAGGTTTCTATTTTTTTTATCACTGTTAGTCTTTCTTGATTTGAGACATTTCCATGCTTTCTTTAATGGAAATCCTCCTATTTTGCTTTCTATTTAAGCACATTTACATCTTCATTCTTGTCTGTTTTTATACGTCTTCTCATCTCCCTTTAGATTTCTTTATACTTGACTCTATTCCTCTAAGTTCGTTGGCTTGGCCAGTTTTTGTATGCTTTTTTCTTTTCTTTTACTAACATCCCTAATTCTTCTGCACATCCATTTACTGTTACTTTCTCCTTTTATTTCTTTTCTCCTTCAATCCAATAGCTTCCTTTGCGACTTGGTGTATTGCTTTTATAATTCTTTTCATGTTATCATATCATCTTGTGTAATCGATTTCCTTTAGTTTTTTTTCCAGTCTTCTTCTATACAGTGATTCTAATACTTTTCTTGTTTAACAGATGCACTGATAATTAATTTTTGACTTTACCAGATGATGCCCTCATTCCACAATTAGCACCTCGCTTAACAGATACATTTGTTATTATTTCTGTGCTCGTTTGTCCTTGTTAGCATGAAGTGTATTATAGATTTTTAAATAGGAGAAGGTCTTTCTTCAACTGTATTGGTGTATCTTCTTGTGTTGGAAAAAAGGTGTTGTTTATTTTTAGGTCATATTAGTTTACAGAGTTCAATAACTCTATCTTCGTTGTTATTTGTTTGAGAGTCTCCATAATTTCCCCACAACTTCGTCATTATCTCTAGTACGCACTTTTTCCATTAAAGGTCTCCTGCTAAGATTAGAGATTGTATCCTTCTACCTTTTCTCTAATTGTTCACTAAGACACCAGTAGAATTTGTCCTTTTCCTAATGGTGAAGAGTCTTCTGTTGAAGCGCCTATATTGCTATTAGGCTTATGTCCCTTTCATATCGTTTGATAGTAACTTTAACAATTTTTTCACTAATATAGTTGACCTTCAATTATGTTTTGTGGGATTATCTTTCTAATTATGATAGAAACTCCTGCTTTACTTCTTTCGTGTTTATTTACTTCGGACCATATATCCCTTTAACTTCTTTGTTTCTTGTTCTTTCGTTTTAGATTTGAATAAGCATATCACGTCAAAGTTGAATCTTATAATTTTTCCTATTAGTTCTTTCTTTTTTGTTTAGATAATTTGTATGTTCCAGTTACCGATAATCAAATTCCTTTTTCGTATCCATTGTCGTTCTTTGTTGTGTCTGTCTATATTCCGAGGTTTAGTGTTTGGTTTTTTAGCATTTTTTTTTTTCGAGTGTCCAGAGTTCTGGTCTGACGTCTCAAACCCCATATCTAAAGGGCCAAGATTTTCTGTTTAATGTACTTCCTTAGCCAATATGCTTCCATTTTGGGGCATCAAAGATTCGCGTTTCACCCTCTTTCGTATGCTACATAACGTAGACCCACTGTACGCCATGCATAGTCCAGGGAGCACGCGACATTAATTCTACGTGAACGTGGAAATAGGATTTGTTGGCAGATCTGAGTTTAAAAATCGCATTCATACGCAATTTCCAATAAGTCGATGACTAACACAATTTAGGAGATCGCCTCGGATCGTGCTAAAATTTTTGATTCTAACCGCAATAATTGCATTGCTTGTGTTTTGATACACCTGGGCTAACTTCAAACCTATTCATCTAAATAAAATAATGTTAAAGACAAAGATATGCTAGGGCTAAATCCAGTTTCTTATTTTAAAAAATCAATACTTTATAGATCGGAAAGCCTTGGAATGCATTTTCTTCTTAACAACAACAATTACAATATCGAAAAAACCTACAGTTTTTTGATAATCTGTAACCCAATATCTACTAATCCTATTAGAATTCAAATTTTATCTTTAAGAATATAGAAGAACGGGGAGGGGAAGGTCATTTTTTATGATTTTGAGCTGTATCTTTAGGACCATTGGACCAAAAATTATTAAAAAAATATTTACATATCCTTAAAGGTCGTTCTTTTAAATGATGCTTCACATGATATATTAACTAAACCTTGATTTTTCGATGACCAAATTAACCCTCCATTTTAATATTCTATGGTATATCTATTTTCTTGATTGGTGGCCTTTGCGTGTGCCATCGAAAAGTAACGCTCTGCAAAATTTTAAAATTACTACATTACATAGTTTTCAAAAAAAATTTATTTTGGCAGGCGAATCGACACAAGACTGAGAATATAAGGGTCTTTAATTAATACACGGAATGTAATAAAGTTAGTGTTAGCTGTCTCATTCTCAAAAATCCAAGCAGTTAAAATTTTGAAAATATTTTCCTATGTTTCGAAATATTAAAAATTGATCAAGTTGAAATGTGGGCACAAAAAGTTACCTCTTAAGCCAAAATAATTCAAAATGCCTACACGTGATCTACTTATAAAATGATTGACAAGTGCAGTGACCAAAGAATCACATCTAGAAGGAATTTTCGTAAATTCATAAGCAATTAATGCTCCACAATAACATTGCCATAGTGAAAAGTGCCACTTTCTATGCGAGAGCATGCATTATTCAACCTACGAACGAACAGTCGATTGGGGCGAATCGCTTTAACCTCCACAAAAGGTGGGTAAAAAGCGGGGCGTGGCAGCGAGATAACAGCATCGAAGTAATTTATTTTAACTTTAACTTAATTCCAGTTTATTTTCTTAGACAAAGCTTCAATTATCCGCTTACGTTCTTTCCACGCTAATCCATGGTGCTGCACTCGTTTAAAAACGGCGATATCCAAGCGAAGATTTGGCGGATGCGCTCGACGAAATCGAACGTGACTGATGAATTATTGGTTTCGTTTCAGAAATGAAAAATTCTACACTTGCTGTGATGAACCATATTTAGATATTACCTTCAATATAACAATGAGGAGAAAAACTTTATTTTACACGGTGAAACATCATCATACCGTGCATGGGCATATCCTTTTTGACTGTTCTGACGTTTTATCTGCCATCTGATAGCGGAGAGAAGGTAAGATATTTTCCTCTTACGTACGATTAGTAAAATACGCCTTGGAAAACTTTCTCGTTTCATATAAAACTTTGGAAATTTTACGACAATACTAGAAACTTTTCCTTGTCCCAAATTGAATTATAGAACGTTTTCCTATTTATTAGGAAGTTTGGCGATAGTTTTCGCTTTGTTTTCAAAATCAAACTTTACTACTTAAGGGGTGCCGCATAGTAGAAAAGACAAAGGAGGTACATACACCTCTGGCTTCTGATTTGCGACAGCCCAAGGTGCAATTGGTTTTATTAAAGTGATACTATTGAGGTAACTTATTGTTTCTTTTTTTATTTCAGGTGACATTGTCGATCTCCATCCTCATTAGCCTCCATGTGTTCTTTTTGCTAGTAGTCGAGATAATTCCGCCGACGTCTCTCGTTGTACCACTGTTGGGAAAATATTTGATATTTGCTAATGATACTCGTATCAATAAGGTAAATTTGGCTCAAATTTTGAACCTCATATAGTTCAGGCTTTGAAGCGATGTAGTAGGTACACTTTGTTTTATATTTTTTTTACACGAAGTTTGCTTGGGAAAACTTACAATCATACGTACTTTTTAGCAAACTGCTGATTGCTCTAAATGGGTACAACTTTTATACTAATTTTTGATCCATTTGATTTTGTTGAAATAATGCTTTAAAAGAAGCATTTATTCCTAGAACGACTGCAATGTTTTTAGTAACTTCATTTGAATTTTCGAAATAATCTATTTTTCAAGCAGATGTTGTTGCTTAAGTGGCTTTTGTAAGTCCAAAATAATTTAATAGGTTCTGAAGATGAAAATGCAGATTAGTTGTACTACTTTGGAATGATTCTTCTGTATAAGGAATTTCAGAGTTTAAAGATTCGTGCACAGTGAACATAAATAGGTAATTAAGCAGCAACACCATTTTTGAGCAAAATAAAAAAATTAATTCTCCACTGTTCTACTGAAGACATTGTTTCTTACATACGTGCAAAACTAAAGTTTTGATTAAATTGAAAAACACACATAAAGGTGGATAAAATCAGTGGCTTATTTCTAAGGAACGGTGAAAAATGCAACACATCATCCATGGTTCTTTCTAAACCAGCGCTATTCGTAATTGTAAAAAAGTGTGGATTTAATTCGCTGGTAAGTTGCATAAAGGACAGATGCGATTAAAACGGCTCGAATTGCGTTAGACTTACAAGGCAATTGCCTGAAATTATTTCGGGCTGAACTTATCTTGTATTCATTGGCAGTTTTGGTGCGTTCAAAGTAAACCCCAAATTTACTGAGCAAATTTGTGCGCTGAGGTGCCCTTTAATTAGAATATTGACGAAATATGGCCGCTCTTTTAATTAAAGCGTGCTAATGAAGAGGACACCTTTGTATTTGTTTAATTACGTTACGCTGCCATAGGTTTTTAATTGCAGAAAATTAATTTAACACAACGAATTATTTAATTATGTTATATTCAAATAATATCACCGTTTTGTTTTTGAAAGTAACACGTTTGATATAAAATAAATTATGTAGATTTCTATAGATCTAACCCTACTCAAATAATATGTTTGTGTATTCTATTGATAGTACAATCATAAATTTTAGATAAATAGATTATAACATAGCCAACAAAAATGATGCAAAAATATGAATTCCTACCAATATTCCAACTACGAATACAAACTTAAATAAAAAACTTTAAAATAATGCTGATGTTTTGTTTTCAGCATTTGCGTAACAGTCGTTGTCTTAAACGTACATTTTCGATCACCACAAACGCACAAGATGTCACCTTGGGTGAAAAGGGTATTCATTCACATACTGCCCAGACTGCTTGTGATGAGGAGGCCTCAATACGTCTTCGAAACCAGAAGGTAACCCTAATAATATAAATTATCTTTTTTTGCGGCCGCTTGCGCCGGAATTTTAACTACATCTTGTCGCCTTCAAATGACGACTTTTATTTTCAGTCGATTCTTATCAAATCGTTTTATTATAACAAGCCGAGAGATATCGACCTGCTTGTATCCTTATCACACGACGATGCAAAGAGACGAGACGATTCCCAAGAGACGGTATCCCAGTAGAACGCCTTCTAAAGAGGATTTGTCCCCAAGGTACGTGGCCCAATTTTGCGCAATTTGCGTTCGTATCTAGGAAATTTAATAACTTGAAATTTATTTTCGACCCGAGATGGAACTGGACGTGAATGCTCCGCTTATGGCGAAGGATTTTAATTACGACGTACTACATTAAATGCATACGACGGGGTAACTTTTGGAAAGATATCAGTTATATTTTGCTAATGGTGCGTTCGTTGACGTTTTTCTTAGGAAACACACTCCAGATTGCAATTTATCAGCTCATGTGGAAGTACGATCGAAAGAAATAAGACTGACATCCAATTTTTTACATTGATTTTTGAAACTAAAAACCTTGAATATAAACAGTGTTTTAAAACACTAATAAGCTTTTGATGAGCAACAAAATTTTCAGGTTTGAAGGATTTTCTAAGAGCATATTTTTCGGATTAAAAAAGCTTTCACGAGAGAAAAATGTTCCAAGGTGGAAACTTTCCAATATTAATTTTTAAGAACTATGGGGTTTTCTAAGGCCAGAGTTTTCTTAGACACCCAGAAGTTTTTCATGACTGGGACGCTGACTAGTGATCTACGACTGTGAAGTTTTCTAACACTGAAATGCTTTGTAGTTCATTGAAAATTCAGAAATGAAGCAATTTCAAAGACGAAAGAAGTTTCAAAGACTTAAAATTATTTAAAGCCTGAAAGTGTTAAAAAATTTTAAGAATTTCTAGGACTAAAGGCTGCGAATATTGCAAACATTTTTGCAGAAAAAAATGTTATTAGCCTAAGAATTTTTTTCTGACTGGAATTTACTAAAAACTAGAAATTTTCTTGAAGTAAACTATTTCAAAATTTTATTATAAGGCTAAGAGATTTTCTAAAAATAAAATTTTTCTAAAATATTAAAAAGTTTACCAGCACCGAAATTTTATAATAGAACACAAGAGTTATTTATTGTAGAAGTGCGAAGTTTTCCAAAACTTAAAAATTGCCTTAACCAAAAATTTTCTAGTAGTGGAAAATTTACTACATTGCTAACAGAACTTGTAATTTTTTGCCGGAAACAGTTTAGCGGATGGAGGTCCCTTTGGAGGAAGTTGTCAGATTCATGGTCCAGTAGCTCTTCCACATCAAGACACCGAGGAGTTCTCCGTGGACGACGATGCCGAGATCAAAAGCCCTATTCTTATGAATCCGGGTTTTTCGCACTCCAAATGTCCCCCGGAAATCCATAAGTCTTGCTTTTGTGTTCGCTTTATAGCAGAACACACTAAAATGCTAGAAGACTCAACAAAGGTAAGCAGCTTGTCTTTTAAAACCGTTGACTGAATCTCAGGCACACTTAAAATTCTAAGAAATTTATAAACTATTTGTTTAAAGCTTTAAAAAATTTAATTCCTTTTAAGTTGTTAAAAGCTTCAGAAACTTAAAAAAATGGTTATTAATTCTTTGAAGATTTAGAAATTCGTAAAGATTTATTTAATTCTAGGAAGCATTACAAAGTTTCAAACAATGTTTCCAGATTAGCTCAAAAGATTTTAAATAAACCTAGTTAAATTATGTACAATTTAAGAAAGTTTCAAATAATCTTTTAGATTGGTTAAGCATTTAAATATTTTTAGGAAATCTAATTAAGTTACATGAAGGTTTAAAAAGTTCTAAGAAATTCATTTACATTCTTGGGATTAAAGTCTTAAAGAGCTGGTTATTTTAGGAATCTTTTAAGCTTTTGAAAGTTTTAAAGTCTTTTCAGGTTTGTTAAAGTGTTAAACAGTTTCAAGAAATGTTATTAAGCTTATGTTAAGTTTCAGAAAGTTGCAACAAAAATTTTCACATCAGATCTGAAGCTTCCGAATGATTCAAAAATATTTTTTTTGTCATTTTCAATAATTTTTAAACTTAGAAAATTATTTAAATTATCTAAAGCTTTAAAACATTGCAAAAAATCTGCTTACATTCTTGACAATAAATCTTTAATATTTTTTGGTAGACTTAAAGATTGTTTAATCTTCAGAATGTTTAAAAAAATTGCTGAATTTCTTAAAGCATTAACGGAAATAAAATCAAAAAAATCTAACTAAATTATTAAAATTTTTTTAAACTCAAAGAATATTTTTCTGAAATTTTAAAGAATATCCCTTGGTTGTTTTAATAAAGTTCGAATGATTTTTTCGAGATCCTTAAAAAAACTTAAAATATCTGTTCAAATAATTTACAGCTAAAATGTTAGCAAGAAAATTTTCCTATTTGAAATTTTGTAATGGTTCAGAGAATTTGGAAGCATTAGTTTATGTTTTAGAAAATTTTAAAGTTTTTCTTAGATTATTGTCAGTTCATTAATTTTTAAATAAATAATCTTTTTATATATTTTTTTCAGTTTGAGGGATTTTCAGGGAACTGGTCTTTTTTTATCTTCTAAAGGATTTAGATTTCTTGCAGTTTAAGATAGATTCCTTGACACTTTAGAAAGTTACAAATAATTTAAACCACATTGGTTAAAGCTTTGGAATATCACAAATAATATTCTTTACAACTTCAGAAATTTTTTTAAAATTTGCCTGAAGCTTGGAAGCTTGAAAAGCTTTAATGAATCATTTTAGCTTTATCAAGTTGAACAAAATCATTCGTAATACTTTAAAGTTCAGTCAGTTTTAAAGAATATTTCAGATTTTTGAACTTTGAGGAATTTTAAAGAACTTGCATTCTGTACAGCTTTAAATCCCGTGAAACTGAAAAATTACAAAATAGCCCAATTAAATTGTTTAAAGCTTTAAAACCTGCTAAAAATATTCTTTACAATTAGAAATTTTTTTTAAAAACTTTTCTTTTGAAGCTTCAAAGCTTTTTTTAAAGCTTCACCAAGCTGAAAATTTTTTCACAATCCTTTAAAGTTTATTAAGTTTTAAAAATATTTTTCAAATTCTTAAATGAGGGAAATTTTAAGAAGGCTGTTCACATTTTACCTTTTAAAGAATTGGAAGTTTTTTCCGCTTTAGACAAATTCTTTGACGCTTTGGAAAGTTACAAAGAATGCTAACTAAATTGTTGAAGCTTTAGAGTGTTTCAGAGAATTTCAGAAAATTGTAAAGAACTTTTTCTTTGCAGTTTCAGAGAGCTTTAAAAAGTCTTATTAACTTCTCAAAAAAAGTTCTTCTAAATTCTTTAGAGTTTAGTTAATTTACAACAATCTTTTAAATTAGAGAAATTTTCAGAGAATCTGTTTAACTTTTTCAACATTTAAATAATTTAATTCTTTGTAGTTAAAGACACATTCTTTAACACTTTAGAAAGTTTCAAAGAATTTTAAGCAAAAGAACTTTGCAAACAACAATCGTTACAACTTCAGAACACTTTAAAGAACCTTTTGTTTGAAGCTTCAAAGAGCATTTTTAGCTTATCTAAAGCTACTTTAAACCTTTAGAAAAAATAAAAATACCTTTTCGTTTCACAGATTTATAATCTTTTGAAGAAATTCTTTAGGTTGTCTAAACTTAAATAAAATATTTTCCAGAATTCTCTAAAACTTCAGCAACTTTTAATAAATGTCTTTCGATTTTTATTTGGGCATTTATAGTTTATAGCAGAAAAGAAAACAATTAAGTATTTTTCAAGACGGGTTGTTTATCTTTATCTAAATTCCTCTTTAGTTTCCTATAGTATATATAGTATTTAAAAACAAAAGCACTTGCAATAATTAAGTTCCATACTGACATGTTTAACCCTTATGGTGTAAAATTCTTTAATATTTATAACTAATAAACTCCATTAACGATAAATATAACAAGACATATAAAAATTCCACAATGTTTCTATAAATATTTGCTATGACCGGACCTAGTCGGCGGTTATATCAGTAGTTTGTTTAGCCAATGTTATGCTAATAAGCACAATTGATCACAGACTCCTATGAATATTTCGTCTAATCCGACTTTTCATTCAAAATTTCAATTAGAAGTGTGTCCAGAAGATCTAGTTGCTTATTCATAAATATCCACAAAGATCAAATTTTGCAAAGCATCTATTATAAACACACATAAACTTACAAGCGGAAACACTGTAGAAGTATTACATATTGGCAATAATATTAAAAAAACTTAATTTCGTGGAAGCCATAGAAATTCACAAATATTTACAATAAAGAAAATTTACACTTATGAACAAGCCGCTAGATCTTCTAGACACACCCCTAATTGAAGCTTTCACTGAGAATTTGAATTAGATGGAGTATTCGTAGGAGTCTGTGATCCATGGAGCTTCTTAGCATAGCAACGGTTAAACAAACTACTAGTATAATTCCTTACGATGCTGAAAAGCGAAACTAGGTTCAGTCATAGCAAATATTTATAAAAACATTGTGAAATTTTCATACCTTCTGTTATATTTGGCGTTAATAGAGTTTATTAATTATAAGTTGTATATGTATTTGCAAATCAGAAGTTATATAATACTTATTTTCCGTAAATAGATAAATAGGTTCGAATAATCCGGACCTTCCAAACGAATTTCATAACAAATATTGCTTTAGGTTAAAGAAGATTGGAAGTACGTCGCCATGGTTTTAGATAGACTCTTCCTTTGGATTTTCACGTTGGCTGTTCTCGTGGGAACCGCTGGAATAATCCTGCAGGCCCCCACGCTGTATGACGACCGAATCCCAATTGATAAGAAATTTTCGGAATTTGCCACTACGACGGTCGTACGATGTCCACCGCCAAAGTAGCTCTTCAAAATCGTACCTCAGCTTCGTCATGGTCAAAATTTACCTTCGCGTTAAATTTGTCTTGGCGCAGAAGGCGGAATTCTATCAGAGGCTGTTGGATCCCGTTCAAAAGCATCAGTTATGTAAATAGCTCATTCAGGATTCGACGGCAGAAGTTATTTTTGACAGCACATCACATATCATAATACGTTGGCCTTTGTTTTATTTCCCGTCGCCTAAATATGAAGTCATTCTAAATTAGAAATATTTCGTAGCTGAGTTTTTGAAGACCCGAATTATCATTTTCAAATAAATAAGCTTGGTTTTTGTATGCATGCGTCAAATTTTTGGAATTTTGTTAGGGTTGGTTTTGGTCTAAGATATTTAATGGTCAAAACCCTTCTGAGGCTTTTAATCTCTGAGAAGCCAGAGAAGTTAAGTATTGAAGTATTGACTCAGTGAAGCTGAAGATTTAGCCAAGCTCACGACTTGAAAAATCTGAAGACCCGGCAAAGCTGAAGACTTGACAAAGCTGTTTCTTAGGCAGACTTAAACAATCAGCAAAGCCTAAGACTTGACAAAACTGAAGATCTAGCAGATTTAAAGACTCAGCAAAGCTAAAGATTTCGCAATACTGAAGACTCATTATACCTAAAGATTTAGCAGTGCCAAGCCTTCACTTCTGTTAAGCTTTTAATTTAATTTTGTTGTGCTTTCTGCTTTGCTAAGCCTTAAGCTCAAGCAAGCCTTCAGCGCTGCTGAGTTTGCAGATTAGAGGAGTATACATTATCCTCCGATGTTTAAATTTCTCGAGTAGAAAAGAAACAAAAGCTGAAGACCCAACAAGACTGAAAACTCGGCGAGGCCGCCCAAGTAAAGAGAAAATGTTCGTCGCTTAAACTAAGGCGAGTATGCTGCATTTTCTGACTTGGTGGTCTTCAACGATTTGTCCCCATTTAAGAAGCTAAAAAACATTGTGCTTGCTGTAACCTCATACTCGACGACTGTAACAATTTAAAATGAAAATTTACGTAATCAAAAATAATTTTTGCTTCTAAAGCCCATTACGTCCTCTACATAATTACGATGCCAAAATATGCTTATGAAATTTTATATAAAATTAAAAGGCTACCTGAGATGTACATAAGCATAAACTTTATAATATATTTTACAAAATATTCATCAAAAAATTTTTGTAACTTATTATTATATATATACAAAAGATATACATGAGAGAGAAAAAACAATTTTTAAACTAGAAAATTTCTTTGTGATATATCTAGCAATTATCCACGTAGTGCCATTATCAAAGAAAGAGAAAAAATAATAAAGAAAACGATAATTAAATAGCAGCCCTTAAAAAAATCTTATATGTACTCAATTAAATGAAATAGAAATAAAATCATAGTTAAAATATTGGTAAACTAGGATAGATTTAAAGGAAAATTGATCCGGAAAAAACACAAAAGCAATAGTACTCGAATTTACCAAAAAAGCCATTCAAATGGAAAAGCATAAAGCAATAAATTATTTTTATATGCAATAATTATGTATCACAGTTGCGGGAATGAGGAAAATTTGAAATTCAGAACCAAGCAGAGTAACAATAGAATTCCAGCGAGTTATACTGTTACTGTCCTGATCATTTAGCCCAAGGAAGTTGAATTATTTTTTTCAAGTTATTTTGTAAAAAAAATGAGTCAAAAATATACCCATTGGGAGTTACCTCTATTATAGTTTATTACTTCAATGATTTGGCTTAGCATAATTGTAAATTATGTGCTTCTGGAATATTCTAGTCGAGCAGAATGTGAAATGAATTATTGAATGCAATCAATCGATCCAAATTTTGACATCTCGGAGTCGCTTCAGCTAGTAGTTACTTGCCTTAAATTAAGTTCAAAAAGCAAATCTTGTTCACTATGCTTTAGGATAAGTAAGATTATATTTTATTAACTTTTTGTCTTAACAAATAAGCTTGACATGTATGACTCCATTTAGATTACACTATTAGGAGAATAACAAAATCTTTATTAAAAACCAGAAAAATCTTGTTATAAAATTTGGTTTAGTGACAAAGAATCTCGTGCAAGATGGCTTTCAAGAAAGGCAGGAGAAATCAAGACAATTGTCTGCTTCATAACCAAACAAAGTAAAGATAGGGCTTTGGGAACGTCAAGTTCTCCAACAAAATAACGAAAAATGTTTTATTGAATATTTTTTTATTTACAGTAAAAAAGGAAATTTTTACAGAATAATCTTCCGGAACACTGTTTTTCTACCCGGAGATTGCAATTCCCAGAAAGTTGTACTCAGATACAAGAGGGGTCACAATCTTTCCAAAAAATAGGACCTGTTGGAAAAAAAGACCTTTTATTATTATCGATTGTTACTTAATTAGATCATCAGTTGTTTAAAATGAAAAAAAAAAACAAATTTTAGCTTCTTAGGAAGGCGCCACACTAAAAAGGATTATTTTTGGTCATTTAGGGATCGCAATACTAAAAAGCTTGAGAAACAATGCTCTAGAAGAACAACTAAGCAAACCAAAGAATATTATCCTTATCTAAATTCAAGAAATTTCAAGAAATCACAGAGGGTGTCCTCTTCATTGTAGAATTCATTTCATCGACTAGCAAAGACAAGTCTTCTGCAGGATCTGTAATAGACAGTTAGAAAATAATTCTAAGATGGGATCCTTAACGTCATCACAAGTAACGAATAGTTTTCCTGAAGAAGTATAGTAGTTTTGTTCGTTGAACAATTTGTTTCATCGTTTGACAAAGGTAGAGCAAATAAGTGAAATAACGTTAATTGTAGAATTTATTTGATCAAGTGGTAAAGAGAAAGATGCTACAGCTGCCAGATGTGCAAATTGAAAAAAGAGAAGTATTTAACTTTTAGGCAAACTAATCCAAGAAAGAACTGTTAGGGTCATCACATTTAATAGTCAGTTCTCGTAGGAATTATTTGGTTTATTACACAAATGTTTGTTTTAATGAAAAAGAGAAATCTTCTATAGAAATCTGTAGAACAAAAGAAGAGCAAGTCAGGGTATTTGGCAGTATCGTGACAACTATTATCTGATTCCAATAAGGTATTAAATCGTTTTGACACTGGACAATTTGTCATTGAGTGACAAAGAGAAGCATTCTGCAGCTGAAAGAAAGACAGAGCGATATAGTTACACTAATTCAAGGTAGGATTTTGGGATCACCAAAACTGTCTACCATCTCTCCTGATGAATCACAAGACTTGTTCTGTTTATTTCACAATCTCCCATAACAGCTACCAACAAGTATTTATAAAGAATCACATAATTTGTTTCCTTCATTGTGGAATTTGTATTTGTATCTCATAAATAGACAAGTTGGTGTTATCAATTTGTCAATTTTAGCTCGTAAAATATCGCTGGAGTTGTTTTGATCTAGATTCTTTGATTATACTGGGGAACAATTTAAAACATAATTTCTGTTGAGTTTGTTTTTTGAGCTGTTTTAGAGTTAAATAGGCATGCGAATTTCAAAACTGATGGAAGTTTTCTTCTACCACGTCTAGTTTTTTTTCTACACCTTATATGGTTATTTACTCTTGATTAAAAAAAAGAGCATTTTTGTAATTTTTTTGAAATTTATTTAGTAATAATGGAACTGTATAATGCCACAACATAAAAGTTTTATAGAAGTGTTGGAAATTTTTGCCTAAAACGCAAATGAATGGCCTTTTTCATCGATAACTCAAAGTAAAGATTTAAGTGTGTCTTCTTCCACAATAGGAATTTATCTGATGAAGTTCTAATGGGTCACTCGGTTTGCTTGCATGGACAATATGAAGACATAAAAAGAGTCACTAATTTGTTGGAACATCACATGCACCAACGGATGACCTGTATTGACCTTCGTGCTTTTTTTCTAGCCAGCAACGCGAATATATAAAGAATGTTTGTTTTTTGTGTATGTAAAAGAACAGAGCTCGTGAAAACAATTGGATGCAGTCCAATTGGCCCCCAAGATATGAATTAAAACCTAATATTCTACACCAGCTACTTATCGATAGAAAGATTCTGATATTTCACCTTTGTATATAAAACTCAGCCTCATAATGCAATTTATTAAAGCTATGTTAATTAAGGCATATTATTTCAAGTATCCATTGTGGCATTTTATGGACTATCAATTAGAAAGATAAAGGTCAATATGTTTGATGGTCCACAAGTTTGGCAGCTCACTAAAAATGAACCTTTATTGAAACAGCAGCAGAACTTGGAAAGAATGTTTTGTCGGCGTTGAGAAACATTGTCAAAGCCTTTGTTGGAAATACCTAAGCTGTGAATTACATCAAAATTGTACAGCAACTTTCGGAGCGCTTCAAAATACCTAGTTGCTAAATGAGCATCAAATTGCATTTTTTACATAGCCATTTTTGATTTCCTAAAAAATCTTCGCGCAGTCGGTGACGAGCAGAGTGAGGAGTGATTTCACCAAGATTTAAAGGTCATGGAGATTATTTTTGCATTGCGAGAGCAAAAATTAGTCTAAAGCAAGTTACAGATTTAAGACAATAAAATAGCTATTCCTTAGTGTTAACAGAGAAAAATTGTGTTTATACTACTAGAGGACAAGGTAATCTTCTTTAATGAAAGAATTTTGAAATTCACTGCATCTACTTTTCTTGATTTTTGAACTCAAAATCCTGGTTTTTACTAGAATTTAAACTGGGGAGCAGACAATATGTGTGCAGAAGTTTTAATTCTCTTTTTCTTGTCAGTCGATAAAGGGCATGTTTCAAAGTAGAATACGCATTTAGTTTAAAAGATAAAAGAACAACTAAATTACTGATATCCAATAAACTTCTAGTCATTCAGTTTTCTTATATTTGAAAAATGTTTGTCGAAAACATATAATGTAAGGGCAAATTTTCCTCAGAACGCCTTAGAAGCAATTTTACTACTAATTTTTCCGGATCATTTTTGAGATTAGTTCCATAGACTGCCTATTGGAGAAATGGGATCACTATCGGACTTTTGTTGTATTGAATGTTAGACTGTTAGAAATTACGATTAAACGATGTTGTATTTTAGTCTAAAAATTGTTATCTGTTGTTGCTTGGTTTTATAATCCGAAGCTTAATAAAGAGTTTGAAAAAAATGTATAGGCTCAAATTGAACCTTGAAAATCTGGCATTGTAGAGCTACCTTTTGATTAAAAATAAACTCTTATGAGAATAGAATTGAAATCAGAAGACAGTGTTTCATAGACACATGATGATTCTAGATTACGTCTGTTCTTGTGGAAATCTAAAAAAGTTTATTCGCACTGACGAGAGATCAAGGTTTAGAAATCTTTTTATAAGTAAAAGAAAAATGTAGTTTCTTTGGAAGATTTGAGTTTTTTGAAGTGAAAACTTCTTTAGGCCCCGTAAGCGATTTTGGATAGCAGGTAAACTTACGGTTTTGCCTTGCCATCATTCGTTATTAACACGTTCTCATGTTAACAGTATATTATACTGTTCAAGAATGTGCTGTTTTATAACCAAATATATGTTGGTATGAAAAATAAAATGTAACATGTAAAATGTGGTATTCTTGTGCTCCAGAGATGAAAGATGACAGTACTTAGGATATGTTGAGCATTAGCTGCAATAAATAAAACAAGTGTAAAATTTATAGGTGGATTTCGTTTTTAACAAATATTAGATTCGTTTTTACATGACTACAAGCATTCAAACTATCTACAAATATATAAAGGTAAGTTAGTTTGACAGGATTTATTTTAAAATGTTTCTAATATTTTTACTTGTTTATTAGTGTGGGTTCTAATTACATTATACAGACACAGTTAGTTTCTAATTTTGGGTTTTTACTTGTGTTGGCAGTCTCCAAGACTGCATAATTTTTTTAAGGTCCGTTCATTCTGGCCTCAATATCAATGTTTCGTATCACCTGTTCTTCGGAAAATTTTAGTTTATCTCTTAACATTTTGATTTGAAACATTTGTTAAAATTTAAGTCTATTCTGAGATTTTTTTGAGACTTAACTCAAAATTTCAATTCGAAAACAAAATTTTGGAAAAACAAAACGCCCACTTAAATTGGATTTTGGAATTGTTCTCGCAATATGAGTTAAAACGTAAAATTTTTAAAGTAAAGAGAAAAAATCTTTGTATAATTGAACTCAAAATTTTGACTATAAACTCGATATTTTCGAAAATCGTAAACTAAACATCGAACTTCAAATCTACTACACTTCCGAAAATTTGTGATTTATAGAAAACAGTCAAAATTATGAGATTTAAGTTATACAGTAATACTTCGTTATCCGCGGTAGCGGTTTCTAAAAATAAAAATGCATTTATCATAGTCGGCACCTGCATATCATTCAACAAAAGAACTTACCGGAATTAAATTTCAAATACATACATATAACTAACATTTTTATGTATATTTGTAAGTTTTCTGTTTTCATTTAATTTTTTTATATATTATGTTACAGCAAATATAAGAAATGTATAGACATGAAAAATGTATTATAGATATGTACGTGCATTATCTAGTTTAATTTTCTTGTAATCTTGTTTTTTCTATCGGATATTTAAGTAATTTCGTTATCCTTAAATTTGGCTATCCGCGCTTTTGACAAGAACGTATCTCCCGCGAATAACAAGGGACTATTCGAGGGAAAACTCAAAATTTGAGACGAAGGTAAAAATTTTTAGTTTGTGAGAAAACTTTGACAATTTTTTAGCGTAAAGTTTTACTAAATGTTCGAAAAAGGTGAAATTCTTGTAAATTTTAAGTTTAAGATTGACATTTCAAAGAAGAAATTTAAGACGAAATTTGTAATTCAACGCCATACAAGTAGTGACTCAAATATTTTTGAGTAATGCATAAAGGTTCAAGTTTCGAAAAAAAACTGTTTTGACATTTCGAGTAATTTTGCAAAAAATTTTTATTGTAGCATTTTACAAGAAAAAAAGTGATTTTTTAAATAACGATAAACATTGATTTTTTAGCATCTTCAACTTTTATCCTATAGAATAATTCAACTCTTCCGCCACTGATAACTGCCTTATAATTGAAATAAAATCCAAACTAATCCAAATTTGTTTTTTATATTTCATTTAATCAAACAATAAATTAAGATTTATAATGCTTTAACTATCGGTGACTGCGTCATTTAAAAGCATCCAGATCGATAGACGAGCCACACTCTTCCGAATAATTGACAGGTATTCTTGGACTATTAATTTCTAAAAATTTCTCCAAAGGACACATCCGCTCACAGCCTTCAAGTGTTAAAGTCTCGAACTTATCTTCGCTGATATCCTTCAGATAATGAACCTAAAACAAACCCTGAAATTTAATTTGTACATAATTTATTGGTGAACTTTCGCTACCAAAATAATGAATTAATAACACAGTTGATATTATTTCTTAAAGTCAAAAATAAATACTTACGGAAACTGCATAGGCATCTTTTCCTTGTAAATAGTGCAACTCTATGGTTACAGCAGAACTGTATTTAGGAATTTGGTGGTCGAAGAGATCCATGGAAGCCAAAATGTTGATGACGGTAAATTCATGACCAGAATACAAAAATATTTTTCTTTCTGTTGGTTTTAAGGTTCCATTCTTGCTATCTATGATATGCTTGACGACTTTGCTTAGCATTCTACCTAAAGTTAAAATGAAATGGTAAAAAACAATTTATTGAATCTTAACAATTAGAAGCTATGGTATTCAAAGGGCCCAGGTTTTGAAATGCTATTTATAGTCCAGTTAAAATGAACATAAAAAAGGCCAAAAGTAGACAAAATTTCCACAGAGCTAAAAATTTTTATGCACCTTTAAACACTCATTTTAAATGGCGTGTAAAAAGTCCTCATCTCATTAGGACATGTCGGATCGATGGGGACTTTTCACATTTTATTTAAAATGACTATGCACATTTTTACCTCTGTGGAAATTTTGTTTAGGTTGAACATCCATTTAACTCGACTAGTTTTTATGATTTCAGCTACAACTTAAAGAAATCCTATAATGCGTCATAAATATCGTCAATTATTAAGTTATATCAAAACAGAAACTTAATTTCTGATTATTTTTAACTTATACTATTTATTAGTTACACTTTTTACATCATTGACACCGGTAGTTTTCTCACGGAAAAAGAAAAACTTTTTTAAAAAATCTATTGACATTCAACCGATGATTCCTGCTAAATTGCTAAATATGGTGAACAGCAAATTAAACTATTGCTTAATCTGATAAACCATTACTTGGAACTCCAGAGCATCTCTAATGCTCCAGCTCCAAGATTTTGAAGGATTCAATAGCATCAACTAAGTTGATCACTTCTGCTGAGTATACTAGACCATAGATAGACCGCTATTTTCTTCCTTGACACTATAGAATACCAATAACACCTGGCTGCAAATGGAAGTGGTCTGTTTTTTTTTCGATCATGCACAAAGTAAATCTTCTTAGTATATAAGAGTTAATCTTAGGATTTGCTGTTAGTATCTCTCTGAAGATTATAGCTTGGCTATCGAAATGCGTTGAAGCAACCTATGTTGTGTTTTTTAATCTTTCTTGGTTTTAGGGAACAAGATTTGTATTTTAATTTTTGAAGTGGTCTATTGATCAAGAGAAATCAATGCAGTTTAAAGTTCTATTAGCATTGTAAGAATTAGTCACTTTTGGTTTATTTGGAAGTATACTCATTATCTGTGTGGTAGTTGCTTTCTTTTATTTTCGGGCAATAATAATTATTACTTTGGCATCTTTTTTTAGTAAACTGATCAATGCTTTATTGACAGAGACTGGATTTATTCCAAAGTGTCCATTAATATTACCTAATGTAACTTCTACTTAATTGTGGCGTAAACTGAGTTACACTCTTCTTCTCTACGATAATCTTTCATTAAGCCTTTTAAACATCATTAACGCTGGGAGTTTAGTGACTTTTATTTTTGAGAAAAGCGTTTGGTACTTACCTCCTCCTAGTCTCTTCATCACTGGATGCGTGCATTCGACTTCGAAGCGCTTGAGTGCTACTTCATAGAGCGGAGACGGAAATACTGACTTCGTCCACTCGGGCAAATCCAGCCCCATGTAGTATTCGGCGTTTAGGGTTTGAAAGAGCCCCAGGATGCTGCCGCTGGTCATATTTCTTCCAGTTTTTTGCAACAAATCATAAATTAAAGTGCTATAATTCTCCATATCATAACCACGCTTTTCTAGCTTCTCTAATTCGTCAAGTTTTATCTTGGCAAAAGTTGGACAAAAAGCAGAAGGTCTTCTGAGCCACTGAAATAAATCGTATGCTGTTTAACTGATTTGTTTGGACACGCCAACAACGTACGTAATCGAGATCGTTAGGTAGGTAGTTGTAGGGTATTGGTTGCCAATTCGGAGTTTCTTTTAGGCTTTGGGACGCATGTGGGGGGAATAAGCCGGTGAGAACTAGCATAAGCGAGGCTTTGGTTCTGTCGTAGTCGGTGCTCTCAGCCAAGACGTCTTCAGGTCGGAAGATTTCTCCGAGAAACTTACCGTACCGTCTTCGTAGTAACTGACCGAGTTTGAGGGCTTGCGTCTTCCCTTTCTAAAAGCTCAAGGATTAATAGATTTAGCAAGAGTAAGAAGTGACGATTTACCATGGTGAGTTGCCCATAGCCCATAGGGGCGAAGGCATCGGCTTTGTGGGGATCGTTTGGGTAGGTTGCCCACAATTCTGGGGTTCTGCTTCCATGTCTGAAAAACTAAAATGAATTCAAATAGTAGCTAAGCTGATGCGCTCCATGTTTTTATTTATTTTCTCTCATTACCTACTCTATTATTTTTCCTACTATTTTTCCCTAATACTATATATTGCAAATATTAGGCTACAATTTTCCAAATGTTGATGCAAAATCCTTGCCCTCGATTATTTTCTAGACAGATTTGTTTTGTCTAAATTTGTTTAGAGTATTTTAATTTTTCAACTGAGTGAAGTGAAATCAAATCCAATATTTCATCAGCTCACTAGCTATAAAAAGTTATAGTTTCATTCAATAAATAAGAATTACAAAATAGCAATTTTATGTCCCCAATTAGTTGATAAAGAAACAAGGACATTTAACTTAGTTTGCATAAGGTTACTCGAATGTGAAGCATAATTATGTTTCAACATAATTAAAAATTATTAATTCAATAATCATATTTTATGTCTAACAAAACTAGATATAATTAGACGTTCCTTTTATAAATTTCACTCATTAATGTAACTACTTATCAACTTTACTATTTACAGACGATAGTATGATAAAATTATCATATTAAATGTGATTCAGCAACCAAGGACAATAATAATCAAATAATACCAGCTCCAACATTTTATTTTTAAAATTGTAATATAGAATCCGCACAATATTTTACTAAAAATAAATATTTATTGACGTAAATTAATTAGTATCCTAATTAGTGGGTTAAGCCAAGTAATTGAATAGTAAGGAAAACAAAAAATAGGCGCTTTTTGCCAGATTCTTTACAGAAAGTTTCAAATAACATAAAAGTTTCTAAATAATATGTAAGTCAGAAGAAAAATTTTTAAGTAGGAATTGACGATCGACGAAATCAAAATGGCTAAATAAATTGACTGCTTTGATTCTATTTGGTTTCTACCGCTGGCGTACGTAATATATGTCACATGGGCAGAATTTCATAGTTTGAATGATTAAACATGGAAATGAAATAAGACTCATCTATTAGAATTGAAATGAAATGTGTCGTGTTCTAAATTAATCAAGTTAGCAAAAGACAGGAATTAAAGGAAGTAGGTATGAAATATCGTGTCTTCTGACAATTTGAGTGCTAATGGGATACGATACTTTTAGCTACTCTCTAGAGTCGTTTGTATTGGAAATTCGACCAACCGTGTCTGTCAAGTAACAAAATTCTTATTTCTTATTTGGACGTTCCAATTTATTCAAAATTACAACCCTTCTAAAAATCCTAATCTTTTTCAAAAATTTCGACATATTTGAAAATTTCAAGTTTTTCAAGATTTTACTTTCTCGCAAAATTTTAACTTTTCCTAAAATTTCAACTTTTCATTTTTAAATTTCGACTTCTGTATATTCCCAAACTTTTATTAAAAATGTTAAATTTTTACCATTTCAAAAATCTTTCCGATCTTTCAAAAATTCGTAATTTTCTAAAAATGACTTTTTTCTACATTTTCAAGAATCAAGGGGGTTTTCATAAAAAATACCCGAATTTCTTTTGTTTGGAACAATATTGTAAATTTTAACAGTAACATACAATTCTCTATATATTTTACGTAACAAGAGTATCTTGCTGAAAATCCCTAGGATATATCACTTCCAAGAAATTTTGCGCGATTTTATAAGTTAAATTTGCTGCACTTTGGATACATTTTAAATTATGCTTTTTTTGTCGAGACCCCTGCGTCACTAGTCGTGATACACATTTTCTAATACCAGCAATGAGGTTGTGGTAAAAAGTAATTTCTTTATTCAAAACTTTATCGACATAGCTTGAATAAGCTCCGAGATATTTGGAAAAAACCATTTGTTGGGTGTCATGTTCGAGTGCTCTGGCGCGCTTTTTTTTATTTCGACGCAAGGAGTCGTCTCCGAAAATATAGGAACGTTTTTAATGAACCACCTGCATAAGAATTATAGTATAAAATAATTATTAATATTAATATTAAAATACATTTCATCAGTATAACCAAACCTAATCTGTCTTAGAGGTATATATTCTCTTTTTTTAATTCAAAGACTACTGATACAAGCTTTGAAGTATCTATCGAGATTTGCAAAGTTTTTATTGCAGAAATACCGAATAATGGAATATCCTCAAGAAAATTCGTTATTATTATTATTTTTATGTGAGATCAGCTATACTTCAACCGAACAATTTTTTTGATAAAACACAATGCTAGATTCAAAAATAAAAAAGCATTTTATATAAAAAATGACACATTTTTCGACTTCGGTTATCTTGAATATAATGAACGAGATTGCCAAGAACAGGTCAACTAGTAAATTTGACTCGTCATATCTCTAAAATAAAAACTATGCTCAACTTTAAATTTTGCCTACTTTAAGTCATTGCCATAAGCTATTATTTAAACAACATTTGAATCGAATTCTTGGGGACCCCAAAAAAGGCGAAATTTTGGGTCCCTTTTTGTCCTGAACATGCTACGTGATGTCGAATGATAAAACGGAAGATGTGAGCTCGACTTTAGCCTAAATATCATGCTTGAAATTTGAAATATGTCGTCTAAGTCGCGTTAGATGCAATAAAGTGGAAATCGGTTGCTTACCACATGTACCAACCGCAAACTGTTGCTGTCTTTTTCCCCCAAAGATACACCGAGCACGATCACGTATATAACCAGCAAAAAAATCCCGAACTTCATGATGTTACTACTTAAGAACTTTTTGCAAGTTATCATAGATTTTAAACTTTCGACCGATAAACAGGAATCTTTTGAAACTGGTTCGAAATTTTTATTGTTATTAGATCTGAAACTAGTCGAACTTTGTCCATTATACAACGTGTGTCTCACTTAATAGGTTTTTATGCTTACGATATGAGCGCGGCTGGGATTCCAGTGTAAGAAATAACAATCTGTACATGGTAATTCACATAAATTACCGCTATCTGTGATCACGGCCCGTTATTGTGTTAATCGGTGCTTCGATTGATCATTGATCTGTTCAATAAAATTTCCCACATCGCTCTTTTTCGTAACATTCTGCAGTATACCTTGCACAATAGATTATCAGCCTCATGTTAGCAATAAAAAAGTAACGCTGTTCTACGAAAGTCTGCACTATTATCTCAAAACTTTAACGATATTTAATACTCTTATATCTCTAGTTTAATACTGAGCAATAAATAACATTGCCAATTTTCAGATGAGCCGAAGATTTAAAAGAAAAAAGTACTTATAGTGCACAGGGCACACAGCAGCTATAAACCGGGTGAAACAAATAAATAAAACATTTCTTAGGTTATGACTAAAAGATGAAAATATGTAAGTCATTAAATAATACAGTCGACTTCGTGTCCCTCAAAAAAGTTGTTGACAAAATCGCTTTTTACATGCAACTCGGCTGATAGCGATAAGGAATCAAAAGGCGAGTTTAAATTATAAGTGGTTAATAAGAAATATTTTTCAATGATGATCATTAGAAATATTTTGACTTTTCTGATTCTATGGGAGAAACATGTGATGCCAAAGGGAATTGTTTAAACCATAACCTGTTTACCTACGAATCTTTTTTTATAGGCGCCCTAATCTTTACGTACACTACACCTGTTCCGAGTTTGTTCATAAACAACAATTTAACTGCCAAAAAATATTTAAGATATTCCGAAATTAATTAATCGTGAAATCGCCTCCACACAATTATGCAGCCAATAACACGTAAAAATTTGCTACGATTTGCTATACGCTTTCACGTAAACGTTGCACCTTGCAACGTGATAAGGTATTGTTGACCTATGAAGTCGTAAACTATTTATTTAAAATCATTAGCGCTTTATTAGTGGCAACTTATAAGTTATTGATTTAAAAGATCGAATAAATTTTCCTTTTTTGATTTTCGGTCTTTACTAACCGTTCAGAATTAGCATAAAATAGAAAAAAAATAAATAAGAATGTACCACCTTTAAAGTAAATATTTGAAGATTCGTATGAATAATTTGAGTGAGACACTAGTTTGTTATGACTAAGCATTTTTTCGCATCGAAATCAAATCCAAAAGAAGGTTTTACCTCGTTTTTATCACATTCGCAATTGGCAATACTTACACGATACGAACTGGCAGCGTAATTAACTACAAATAACGAATAACAAGTAACAAATGAGCATTAGGTTTAACTCAATACTCTTTTATTTATTTTTTTAATTAGCAAAAACTGAGACTGGGTTTAATTAATATATAAAAAATAATGTCAAGAATTTGCGCTTAGTACATTTTCATAAAGATGTGAAAAAAAACCAATATGAATCTTGTAATTCAAAATATTTCATTAAATAGGATTTACCTATAAATATCATTAAAAATAAAACACTTGCAAATCGCATCTTCACCTCAAAATAATAAAAAATCTCTGTCTACAACAGACATAATTGTACTTCGGATACTTTCGTATTGAAAGCGACTCCTATAACTCTCCAAACACCTTTATTCAACAAATAGAATAATAAAAATAATAAACTAGTATGTCGAGTTTTTTATTTGAAGCAAATCTTTTCATTCTCTGGCAGCATTTTCGCGTAAATGGCGACAAAGTCGTCTAAGTGGCAGAGGCTATCGCAACCTGGTATTACCAATCTCTTAGGTTTGGCCGAGGAGTAATCCTGGTAGTATATCTGGAAGAAATCAACGGTGAAACGATGAAAAACTTAAACAGAAGTCGTTACTTTAACAGATCTGTTGCCGTGACTTTTGTGGATTTCAAAGCTTAGGTAGCTGCCATATGGTGGTATGTGCGGGTAGTACACGTTGAGGAATCTCAGTAGGTGAGCTATGTTGGACTCGTGTGCCGAGTAAAGGAACATTTTGGTTCCCAAACGCCCTAACATCTTCTGCTTGGTGTCCGTTACGATCTTCTTGACAAGGAAACCTTAAAATATTTAGAGGTAAGGTGTTAGTTTTTTGCTCCTGAACATAATTTTAGTTTTTTTTTTTAATTTACTGGTAATGTATTTTAGTTTTTTTAAGAATTGTTTCCTAAATTTCTAGCGAATTTTTTTTAGATTTCTTATTGATATTTTTGTAGAAGATTCCTTGTGGAGCTTTTCTTATATCCGTTAGATATTTTTTTGGACAAAAAACAAAAGAGAAAGAGATTTTATAAAACCCTAAAATTCATTACTATTAAACTTTATTATCGATAAAAACGCAACAAAATCTAACAAATTCCACAAGGTTTTGATAAATATTTGCTAACACCGGACCGGTGACCGGATTACTGCATCATCGGCGGTCATACCAGCAATTTATTTAGACATTGTTGGAAATGCCAAAAACCTAAAATTAAATTGTACTTATTCGAGTCAACCATTAACGATAAAAAACTATTAAATTTTAAGAATTCCTGATATTCAAGACTTGCAGATGTAATAACTTTAATTTATTAGATTCTTTAATTTCTGGGGAATATTAAAAAAATTTAAGAAATTTAAAAAATAAAATTTAAAATATTAATGACCTCTCAAGTAAATAAAAGATTTCGGATTCTGAAAATGACACCCAAAAGTTTTAAACTCATTAGAATATTTAAAATTTTGGAACACTTAAAATGTCTGGTAGATGTAATATTTTAAAGTACCCTATCCTTGCAAAAAAGTTTTAAATTACGTTAAGGCTTTTAGAAGATCTTAAAACCTAAGGAGATAAAAGTCTCTAAAGCCTTTCAATAATTAAAAATCAAAAAATACTACCCTATTCATTTTTAAATATTTTAGGAAACTTAATTGCTTCAAAATAGTAACCTTTAAGTTGTTAAAAAGTTATAAAATTGCAATTTTAATGAAGAGGAAGGCGATCAAAGAGGCTTCAAGATTACTGCAATTAAAACAATTTTAAGAAGGAGATGTTGCTGGTCATATAATAATTCTCAAGGAATGTAGCCATAGGATTTTAGCAAGATCGTTGATTATATGCATCCCAGGTACGAAATTGATCATTTCTTTGAAGTAGATTTAAATAGCCAAACTGACGCTCAATCAGTATCTGAAGAAAAACACAAATTATCTACATTGTTTACAGACAGCACATGGCACTGAAGTGGGAATTTATGGCCCTAACTAAAGGCTCTCTATAGCCTTAGGAAAAGATTGAACTGTCTTTTAAACTGAAATACATGCTGCATCCACGAGTGCCTTTGAAGAAATCTGAAAGGAACAAAGATCTACATTATCTCTGAGAGTCAAGCCGCAATAAAGGCTCCCAACAGCTGCATTGTCAAATCCAAATTAGTTTGAGACTTCCAGCAAACTCTAAAGCAACTGGCTAAACACAACAGGGTCAACCTGAAGTGGGTGCCAGGGCAGAAAGAAATACAAAGGAATGAAGCTGCGGAGCAACTCGCCAGAGAAGGCTCTGCATCGTCATTTCTTGGACCTGAACCGGCTATTGGTTTTTCTAAAAGTAATATCAAGAATGAGGTCAAAAAATGAGAAGAAAAGTCAAGAATTTCCCACTGAAGATCATATCCAGGACTACGACAGGCGAAAAGATTCATATCTGGAACTCTTGAAAAGACAAAGGTCTACTTAAAATTCAGCAAATCGGAATTGATAACCGGCCCTATGAGTTACCCTCAAGGAAAATGGGACAAGCTGAAACGGACCTATGTCGCTTATGCGCAGAAGCTGCGGAGACTGCTGAATGTGCTATGCAAGTGTGATGCACTTGCATGCAACAGGTAGGTCCAACTCAGATAGGCGTTCTTAGACCCCTCAGATGTGGAAAAACTCAATATCTGGTCCATAATGAACATTAACAAGAGTTTGAACCTGGAACTACATAGATGCACAAAAGATCTCCTTAGGTCGAGGTGCCGGGTGGACGAAAAGAAACACGAAACGACCCATATATATCTTTCAGAAAATCAAAAATTCTAAGAAACTTTAAGGACCAAAAGAGTTTTAACATTATCAGGGTTCTAAGATCTTTAGTAGAATTGAAGCCTTTATCTCTTTCGAAAAATTAAAATTACAGGAAAGCTCTAATGCCTTCAGAAATTTTATAAAATCTTTAAAAATTTTGAAAATTCTCTAATAGAAGATACTCAAAAGTATAAGAAGATATAACATTTTGTAAAACCCTAGTTTTTTCACAAGAGAATTTATTTTTAAGAACTTTAAAGTTGTCATAAAAATTAGGATTCTAAAAATATCTTCAGCAAATTTGGTGTTTTAAAAAATTATTCTTCTTGCTTACGAAAGCTCTATCTAAAAAGACATAAAATTGTAAGAAGCTCCCGTTTTACGAAATTTCTGGTTTCTAAGTGACTCTTATATATTTGAAGAATTTAAAATTTATTTGGGATTAAAGTTTTCCAAAAGTTTATTCTTTAAGGGAGATTTAGTCGTTCCAAAAATGTCAATATTTTGAGAATCTAGAAGTTTGGAAAAATAAACATGCCAAGAGAGTCTAAAGTTCAAACGCGATTTTGACGTTTTAAGAGGTTTAAAGATTTTTAGCAAAATTAGGACCTTAAAAGACCTAAAATTGTTCTGAACGAATAATACTTTAAATCGCTCCAAAGTCTTTAAACGTTCAGCCATTCAGAGCATGGGTCTAAAGTTCTGACAAGCTCCAAGATCTTTGAATGATTTTAGGTATTTTAGAATACTTAGAATTTTAAGATATTATAGTCTCTACATATTTAAGATTCGTAATTGATTCGTAAGATCTAAGGTTTTCCTCCAGTTATGTAAGTTCAGAATTATTAAGTCTCCAAGAAGCTTCAAAATCCATGTAAATTTTAATATTCTAAGAAGTTTTAATATTTCCTGAAGATTTATAATTCGAGAACGCTCTTAGTTAAATTAAATTACCGTTATAAAAAAATTAAAGTCTTTGGCAGAATAAATTAATTGTCAATAATTAACATTCTAATGAACTCTCACACTTTTGACATTTTTAAGATTCGAAATAGCCCTAAACGTTAGATCTTAAGAAATGTTAATATTTGAAGGAGTTTTAAATACTTTCCCACGACGATTTATCATATATCGGGTGTAACAGATCATGGTACATCCCCCCCCCTTTTTTTAATTATAAAGATAAAATTTTTAAACTTATACTATACTGGATGTACTTATAAAAGTCACATTTTGGCATAAAAATGACATTTCTACCGCTGTTACTTTCGCTAAAAGTGATACAAACTTTTGATTTTTAAATAAAATACCCCGCATATTATTACATTTTTGGAATCTTTTCTGAATACAATACACCTTAAATACGTGATTTTTAAAGGATCATAAATTTATTTGTTTCCATATTATTTTTCAACCTAGAAGGTTGTGAATCATTCTAATTAATTCTAATAGACTACATTACCACTAAAAAAAATTAAATTACGTGGAAAAAGAAGTATTTTATTTTTTTTACCACGTAATAAACTTAACAAAAATGGTTTTTATGTCTTAACTTCATTTTCTTAAATAGCACCATATTGGTACTGTGGTAGCACCAAAAAGTAAAATTAATAGCAAATATAACAATATTTTCATTTTTGCTGTAAAATCAATAGAACTGAAATTTCAGTTTATTTGAAGACTTATTCAATAAGAACATAAGATAGACGTGGAAAACAAATTTGGAAAAAAGACACTTCCTAAGTTTTCCTAATCTAATTTTTTTGCAGCGCTAATTTGGTCAGCTAGCGTTAATTAAGATGAGGCATGATCTTCTAGGCTAAACAATATAATGAAACTAAACAAATTTCAGATCCTTTCAAAATTACCTATTTTATATGTATTGAATCCAAAAAATTGTGGAGATTCCAAAAATGTAATAGTATAGAAGGTGTTCTATTTAAAAATCAAAAGCTGGTATCAGTTTTAGCGAAGATGACAGCAGTAGGAATGTTAATTTTATGTCAAAATTTAACATTTTCTAAATACATCAAGTGGAGCAACTTTGAAAATTTGATCTCTATAAATAAAGAAAAAAAAAGGGATGTTCCATAATCCTATTACACCCGATATGTACCTTTAGTATTAAAGCTTCTAAAAAAATTAATGGATATTAGGGCAGATTTCAGATTTTAAAAAAGTCCAATATTCTACAAGGTTTTGTAATTTCAAGGAAAATAAATCAGCTAAATATTTTGGGGGTTTCTAAAAGGAGCTTAAAAGATTAGATTTTCTAAGAGATTATTCGAAGAAGTTTCCACGTAAGTAGTTGCTTCTAAAAGTTGTTACTGTCCAAAAAGGTTGCAGTTAATAAAAATGTTGCAATTTCTAATAATCTGTGCTGTTTAGAAAGCCCCGCTATCCAGAAAGTTAGCTACTATCTGTTGTGAAATAGTTAGAGGCATCTAAGATCACAGCCCCTAAGAAAGTTACGGTTGTAGCAAAGTCGTAGCCTGTTAGAAAATACTATCTTATCAGGAGCTACTAAAAAGGTCGCAATTTCTAAGGAAGTATACGTTCTGTCAAAGTAGCATTAACAAGTTTAAATTTTAAGAAATCGGTAACTGTCTAAGAATAGCATATTGAAAAAATATCATATTTTGCATATTAAAAAACTATGACCTTTCCAAGAGATAGATTGCCTAGAATGGTCACCACGGCTAAGAAAGTACAATTTCTAAGGTAATTGAGAGTAATCTTTGATAACAAGAAAATAGTTGCTTCTACTGGTGTAGTCTCAAACAAAACTCCATTTGGATAGTTAATTAGAAACTACGCAGGCCATAACTTCAAGAAAAGCATAACTCATAACAAAGACGTAGTTTTAAGAGGATCGAAACTGTAAACAAAATTATTGCTTCTAAGATCGTTTATATAGTGTTACATCTCAAAAAAAAATTGTCGCTTCTAAGAAGTTTCCTGTTTAAGGAAGTTAAAGATTTTAACAAGGTTGAAGTTTCTATTAGGGTCGTAAGGTTGCAGCTACGAAGAATGTGGTAGTAATAGGTCGTAAATTCTTACAAAACTGTTCTTTCTGAAAATCGCAACTCACGGAAATGTTAAGGTATTTAGGATTTAAGAATTTCAAATTCTTTTTAAAGATACCATAAAACATATGTAAGTTTTAAAGAATAAATTTCCGCATTGCCAGTCTACCTGAGTTGAGCATGTTCAGCGTGGGCGTTGCTGTGTTTGCTTTGTACTCTATGATTGCCAAATCTCTTATGTAGTCTGGATATACTTTCTTTGTCCATGCTGGCAACTCTCTTCCGTTTTCCAACTGAAAGTTGCTTGATTAAATTAAGACGATAAATCTTACCTTGAATGTGAATACCTCAGTTGTTAAAGTGAAGTAAATATTTGATGCTAGCCCACTGGTTAGATTATACCCAGCATTTTTGGATATGTATCTTAAAGTCTCCGGATTCTCTTTATAGACACTTGGACCCTCGGGTGAATCAAGATATTCATGATAGAGTCGCCTAAATTTGGGGCAATTGAAGTATTTGTCTCCTAAAATCTAAAGCACTGAATTGGTTAAGTTCAATAGATTATTAGTTTGTATAGATACCATGTCTTCCTCAAGGGACCAGTAGTTAAAAGGGACTGGTTGCCATTTTAACTTCTTGGTCCATACTAGTTCTTCCTCTGGTGGAAAGAGGGAGGCTAAGACCAGTTGCAGAGATGTTTTCGTTCGATTGTAGTTGGTACTTCTAGCGTCAACGGTAGCGATATTGTATTTCCCCAGAAATTTTCTATACTTTTTCCTCAGGGCTTTTCCCACCATATACTCCTTCATTTTTCCCGCCTAAATGAAACATAATTTGCTCTTTTAATGTTAGAAGAATTTTATTTATTTATTTATTTCACCTATGAATTTTATTTTTGTTCTAAATGGTGAAATTATGTAGCAGCGAGGAACGTTGTAGTTAGGATTTACTTATGATTGATGTTTTTAACCCTTACTTTGTAAAATTCTTTAATATTTATATCTATTAAACTATATTAACAGTAAATACAACAAAACCTATTAAAAATTCCACTATGTTTCTACAAATATTTGATATGATTGAACCTGGTTTCACTTCTCAGCATCGTAGGAGGTTATACCAGTAGTAGTTATACTAGAAAGCTCCATGGATCACAGATTTCTACAATATATCTAGCTGCTCGTTGATGAATGTAAATTGTCTCAATTGTAAATATTTTTGAATTGGTTATATAAAATATTTGTAGACAGATGGTGGAATTTTTAATATTTCTTGTTGTATTTATTGTAAATAAAGGTTAATAGTTATAACTATTTATAAATATTGAGTATATATACTTACGTTTGTAAGTTGTCCAAGTCCAATGGGGTAATATGTGTCATTGATGTGGGGGTCATTTGGATATAATGCACTTTCGTCTGGAGTTCGATCACCATGTCGAAATATCTGAAATAATTATTTGCCATCAGCTTAAATTTCTAGTACCACTTTCAAGCAAATTATCTAAAATGTTTTCTTCTTTCTGCTTGTTAATTAAAGATTTAGGAATTAAATAACTCTTTTTCATTTATTTGAAGACCTCTTTAATAGAAACCCCATTAATATAATCCAAAGAAGGTTCTATTCCCGTTTTGTCCTATTTGTAATTTTGGAAATTAGTTGGGAAAACGAAAGATGACTAAGAAAGGATATTATTTTTGTCGAAATGGAGCTACTTGGTCTAGATTTGTGGCCCAATATTCGGAATATATTCAACAAAACAATTCGGGCTTGAACCCGAATAAAAATAAATTATCACGACGGACAACAACAAGAGATTCCAATCGATTTCCCTACAAGTTAGCAAAATGAGTTAATACTAAAATGAAAAAATATGCTTCCAAGATAACAAATGAGCGCAACAACATTACTTGACAGTATGAAAACATTAAGCAGCATTTTGTTTCGATCGCCCATTAAACACAAAGATTTAAATCCTCTGCTTCACAAATCTTAAGAAACGGATACCAAATAGTCATTATTTTCCAGAATGGTTACCTTTAAGTAATTTTTTAAGAGACTTTTTTTGACATTGAAAAATACGACATGGTAAAAATAGCTTTGAACGCTAACATAGGAAGGTAGGCAGAGAAAATTTTCACCCAGTATGTCGCCTTTGCTAATATTCTAGAAAACGGTAACCCTTAATATTATAAAAAACTAATAGTTTTAAATTACAAAACGATCAATATAGAGATTACGAAGTTATTAATTAAAACATTTTCTTTATTGACAACTTTGGAAGTTTGTAAATTCAAAAACTAATTTTTTTTTATTAAACCTATTTTTTATCAAGCGTTGTGTGTGAAATTTGCCTCAATTGGTCTGATCTAGGTTGCCCTGCATAACCTCGTGTGTTTAATAAAAGTTTAATTGAATTTCCTATATGGTATTATCATTTCCAATGTCTCCATTGGTTGCAACGATTGCGAAATCTGTGAATTTTTTATAAATACATTTGTCATTTAAGGGAAAAAACAAAACACTGCCTGTTCGGACTTTACCGGACATTAATGGTGTATTGATGAACTAGCCTAATTATCCGTTATAAATCTTCAGTTGCGACAGAAATCATATGGATACTCTGCCGATGGTGAATGATTATCTGAACATTTCTCGTGGGCATAATCTTATTTCTTACATTTTTGGACTCTTTATTTTTATTATTTACTGTGTTATAAAAATTCTAAATAATTTTGAAATTTGTTACAACTTTTTACGCTTTCATTGTGTAATGCCAAGTGTTCGAATTTGCTCCAATCCAGGTTGTTCACAATTACCCTTTATAGTGCAAAATTAAAAGAAAATATTTAATTTGGGGAAACCAACTTATATTGTGTTTAATCTATAAAAAAATTCATAACTTGAATAATGCCTACAGTGCTTCGCTACATTTATGGTGTAGTATAAAAGGCGACATGATTTGTAAGAAGGAGCTGAATAAAAAGATCTCATATTTCTAAAATAGTGCAATCGCTGTGTACGGCGTTCTTGTTAACCCCACTTTCCTCTAATTTGTGAGGAGTCTTAGAAAAACTTCACGGCCCCTAATTAGTTTTGACGAATTACTCACCAAAATACGTTAACCAAAAGAGTTAATTTAGTTAACAAAAAAAAGGAAAAGTAATTCTCTTATATTTCAATAAAAAAATAATCTCTTCTTTTTTAGGAAGGACTAATGCAATAAGTAAGAGAAGACCAGGACGAAGATAAATCTTATGGCTTCAGAAGTTAGGAAAATGGTTTAACATGACCACCACTGGACTGTTCTATGTAGCTATCAATAAGGTAAGAATAGCCATGTCAGTCGCCAACATTCGGAGTGAATTGGCACCTCAAGAAGAACAAGAATGCAGTACACCTTTTTCAAAGAGAAGTTGAAGCAATACTTCTTTTACGAAAAGAGGTAAGGACTTTCCGCTTTGTCTAGGAATGCTAGATCATTATCTTTTTGTCAAGGAGAGTTTAAGGATTATATTTTACCTAAATGACGTAATATCTTGCATCACTATCAAAACGAATCATTATATCTCCTTTAATGAAGACGGAAGTTTGACCTGTTTTGATAAAGGGGTAATGTTTTAGCCATAAACGACTTAAACAAAAAGAACTAAAACCTTATTCTTTTATCAAAGCTCCCATTTTTTATCAAAAATGAGTTTCACTTTACCTCTTTATCAGAAAGTGGTTGTGCTGACCATTTTATTCAAAGCCTTTCTTTCCTTACAAAAAAAACGCACTAATTCTAAGACTAGCAGAAAGACTGCTGTAACTTTTAAAATACTATTAGAATTCTAGATGGTTTTGAAAGGTTTTCATTTCAATTTTTGGCAATAAATTGACTTATGATTCATGAACAGTTTCAAGAATTCATTCTAAATTTGAAACATGACAGTGGAAATGTAGAAATATTCATATCATAAAATTAGCTTCAGCAACATATTCCTTCAGCAGTTAAATGATAAAGCAATTAGTCTGATAACAAATAGGCACCTTATCATTCATTGTTATAAAAAATGGCAATAAATTAACACGACTGCTTCAAATCAATGTTTTTATTTACGACTTATTTATATAAGTTTATCGAAGGAAACACTTCTAATTTTAACACAGATTTTGTAACATATTTAATTCTGGGCTATTTGGAGTGAATTGCTAAACGATATAGGTGATAAAACGTGCAATAAATTATTAATAAGTATCGTGTAAGTTTCCAAGGCTAGTACAAAAAAAGCTGCCACACGTTGACCCTTCCCAGTTCAACATTCTAACAGTTACGTGGCCTGAGACTTGAAACCTCACAAGTTGCGTTAGTTAATTAAATTTTATGATACCTTAATCGATATGTTAATATGTTGAAAAGTGTAAAATATTTGATCTAGATGTGAGAAGCTTGAAAACTTTAAAATATTTCTCTTGCTTACGTTTAGTGGTCAAGTAGAAACCTGGAGAACTTTTTGAAATTTTGACAATTATCTCTTGAGACATCAAGCAATTTATTACCAATATTTATAGGCCAAAAATATTCTAAATATTTCTAGCTTCAAGCTCTGACAAGTTTAAAAATTGCTTTGGGATGCCTTTGGTGGACCTAAATAATCATTATTAAGTTTAAATCTTTAAAAGTTGTTAAAAATTTTCTCAGTTACTTCTAAAGTATAGGGCGTCTTATTTCAGCATTTGTTAATCCCAAAAAACTTGAAGCGTTTCTTGCAGAGCCCCCAAAAGATCCGAAAGACAAGTATTGTTGCAACTTACACTAGGCCAAAAAAAATTAAAATATTTCCAGATGATCTTTGAGGACATCTAGGAACTGAATCAGCTAACTCGAGGGGAGACATTGCAACGTTTCTAAATATAGACATTTTCTCCGCCAAAAGCTTATAACAATTTCAGCATTATTCTAAAAAATAAAGCGTTTTATTCCAGTTCCAATTAGCTCAAAGCTAGTAGGAATATTTCTAGCTACAAACGTTAAAAATTTAAAGTATAGTTTGGCCCACTAATTTTAAGGAACACGAGCCTTGATAACAGCACCTGACAGTTTATACAGGATAGACCATAAGTAATGGTACACAGAGCAACGGTGGATTTATTGAATAAAAACAACGTGATTCAGCTACTTTTACTTTTTGCCAAAAGTTGATATTAACAGAGATACGGGGTGTCAAAGTTGAAAAAAAAAATCGATTTTTTCGTATAATTATGGAATGAATTGTAATATAGGCATGGAATTTGGCACAAGAGGGTTTCTTAAGTCAACAAACTCTAATTTGCTAACATATTACCAATAGCTGGTAGGGTGCGCTACCTGCGCTATCCTGCCTAATTCTAAATCAGCATAACTTTTTTGTGAACCTACGTATTTTAATTTTGAATGGGTTTTTTTATTTTCCCATAGTTTTCACGGAAAAAAGGTGTACTATCTGAAAGTTGATACGAGCAACAATTTCCAAGATATTTGCCTTTAAAGCTTGACATGCTTTGGTTTTAAATTACTAAGACATTAAATTTTCGAAGTAGGCTTGAAAAAAAAGTAATCATAAGACAGCTATTGAAACTAATTTTTGTCAAATATTACTTTACTGATAATATTATTACCTAAATTTTGAAAATCTCAATAAAGAAAATCCAAAAAATTAAGACGTAATTTATTATCTAACATTGAGATATGAGATATGATCTCTGAGTCTGCACAAGAAAATTTTAATAGTCTGGGTATTCAAAGCAGATATTTGAAGATGAATTTCAATAAAAGACAGCCAGAGTTTTAATTGTTTACTATCTCTTTACAAGAAAAAGGTCATTTCTCACATACTTTTGAAAATAAATTTTGTTTTGGTATTTTATTTAAATTTGCTTTAGGTATTTAAAAAATTTATGTAATAATAATGTCATTAGAGTAATATTTGATATAAACTATTTTAGAGTCAGTTTTATTACTTTTAATTTGAAACCTACTGCGAAAAATTCACATTTACACAACTTAAAATGAACGTACATCAAACTTTGAAGGCAAATATCTTGAAAACGGTTGCTTGTATCAACATTTAGAAAGTATACGTTTTTTACTTAAAAAATGTAGGTAACTTAAAATATTCATTTAAAATAAGTGTACATGAAGGCACAAAAAAGTTATGATGCTTTAGAATAATACAAGGTAGAGCAAGTGGCGCCCCCTTTGAGTTACTGACAATCTGTTGGCAAATTAGAATTTCCAGACCAAAGAAACCCCCCTATGCCTGTGTTCATCAATTATGCGAAAAAAATCACAATTTTTTTTTCAACTTTGAAACCCTGTATCTCTGTTAATATCAATTTTTGGTAAAAGGTAAATGTGGCTAAATCACGTTATTTTTATACGATAAATCTACTCTTACTCTGTGTAACATTACTTATGGTCCACCCTGAATAAATGACCTAAATTTTATCCATTTTATTTCGCTTATTTATCCCATATTCCTTTTTTCACAACCCTACATCATCAATTTCACCACAAATATTTCGTCAATGTACTTATGAATTGAAGAGTAGACACTGATATACAAAGTCACAGTGTTTGTGGTTGAAAGTCTTAAAATCAGCAAGAGTTTGACTAATTACTTCATTGAGGTTTGCTGGATAAAAGTTTTGGAAAAATTAGAATTTTGCTCAACTAATTTAAAAAAAGAAGCTTTTCATTATTATCTTTAATAGACCAAAGCAAAATACTTCCTCGTTGAGAACTACGAGAATTAAGAAAAGTAGCCAATTACTTTCAAGAAAAACATTGAGAATTATTAGGAGCACTTCAAGGAGATTTGTAGATAAAAGTAAAATTGTTGTGATTGTTTAGGTGTTTGGTCAGTTATCTAAGAAAGACGAGGTACTTACTTATTGCCTACAATAAATAAAAAGAAAGTGCAAATCTTTCTGGTTGAAAACGTTAAAAAGTTTTAGAAACTGTCATCCGGTTTCTCTGACAAAAAAAGATAAAGTGCTGCTCCAAGTTCATGAGACATCAGATATAGATAGTGCTATGGCCGCTTTTTCATATTTGGTAATATTATTCATATGCGATCTAATTTTTCTATTCTAGAAGAAAATGGAAGCTTTTTTAGTGAAATCATTACATATGTGCATCCAGCCCACTGTCATACTCTTCTCCCAAAATCTGGACTTTCATTTCCAAGATAAGAAATCGGTTACATCTCATGAGCAGCTAATATAAAGCCTATAAAATCCAAGTCAAATTAGAACGCTGAAGTGCTGTTCTAATTTCTAAAACTTGCCTCCAGGACACAAATTGGCTCGTTTTAATTTGATTTAATAAAAAGCAATTGGTCTATTTCATGACAAAAATTTGACTAACCATTTTCAGATATTGAAACATACATCACATGGTTGGTAACTTATCTCTTTTATACGAAAATATTTATAGGAGATTTTTGTAAGAATTAGTATACTGTAATTTTCCCAAGGTCAACATACTTGAGACATACAGGAGAGTCATGGGAGACTATTTCCTTCTATCGAACTTCTGTATACTGTAAAATTCATTGTTAAGAAGAATTGCCCACCGCAATAACAATTGCCAGCTATATTCATTGCGACCAAACCTTTCTATAAATTTTGATAAAAAAGTAATATATTACGTAGAGTTGATATCGTGAATAAAAATAGTAAAATATAAGGATCTCTAGTGGTGCCGTTTTGACCAATTGTGACCTGAAATTATATGCCACGCAATTTCAATGATGTGCATAAAAATCTGTTTGTGTAGTCACGCCAGATGTTTAGCAGCGGTGGTAGCGTCTCGCTGTATACAAAAATTTTTAGCCCAATTACTGCCGATAAGCTACCTTAATAAACTACACTGCAAAAAGTGTTGTATAATTGCAATATGATTTTATTATAATATCAGTAGAAAAAACTTAAAAATTTACTCTAATGTTTACATATCTTCATACTTGGCAGTGATGTTACTCATGTCACGTAATATTTTATTAGTGGTTAGTAAATTTCACACGTAAGAGGTAAAATACGAAATTTTGATAAAATTTCGTTCGCAAACTAAATTATTTTACAAATGTGCAAATTTTCGTTCAAGGCACATATAAATGTCTAACTAAAAACGGATTGCAATCAGCTGACGCCATCCATTTTGTATCATTTACTTCATTATCGACTCTACTGAGGTTTCTTATTTGCAAATCCGTCAACCATATGCAACGTGCATAATTATATACTTCGGATGAAAGCCAAGATGCTTAAGAAATGAAAACTCACGAAGTTGAGATGGTTTAAGAGTTAAGTGATAATTAAAAATAATGCATGTTATCTTTACTTATACGTTTTTAAGTTAAGTATAGTCTAAGGTACTTTGCTAATTTTCAGTATATCAAAATTCTCACTGATGACGAAACAACACTTTATATGTGGTCATGATTTGGGAGCTATTGAAAAATAAGCATTTAGAAGAAAAGAATTCGGCAACCAACATGAATACTGATATTCAATTGCAGGATCGGCAATGGCGTGTTATTATATTAAGATGTTATTTATATTTATATATTTTTGACAAAACGTAAAAATGGGGGATTTGGAGAAAGTAAATAAAAACTAAAATGTTAATGAGGGAATTTTTTGGAAAAGAAAAAATCAAAACTTTTTAGAAAATATTCCAAATTTATTTTTTTAATGCCATATCTTGTGTTAAACTCAAAGAATTGAAGTTTAAAATTTAAAAAATAAAAATCAAAATTTCTATAGAGAGAAGTTTTTGAAAATTCAATGTCGGAATTAAAAAAATTAGCAAAAAATTAAAATATTTCAGATTACAGTTGAAAGGAAGAAAGTCAACATATCTAGAAAATACCAAAATTTAGGTTTTTAATTAACTTTTTGGGGAAATCAAATAAACACTGAAAGTACAAACGTATAGTTTGGTAAAGAAAAGTAAAAATTTGAAGAAGGTACAACAGATTTATTTATATCTATTCAACTTTATTAGCGATTAAAAATCAGTAGATATTAAAAATTCCACAATGTTTTGATTAATATTTGCTAACACCGGACCAGGTTTCGCATTACTACATCATCAGCGGTTATACAACTGATTTATTTTAAAAAAAATCCCGACATTTTCAGTTTGACTTCAGAGATGAATGTTTAACTTATAAATAATAAAAATCATTACATGAAATTTTGAATTTCACATCGAAATTTTTGATAAAAATAACATGATTTTGAAAAAAAAAAACACTCGAAATTTATAAAAAGACACGATATAATAGTTATAAATAAAATCAAAAGTTTATTGAAAATCTCAAATTTAAAATGGATGGGTATATGCAATATTAAATTTGCAAAGAAAGCTGTTTAAAAACGGTTAATTTCTGTATTTCACGTTACAGTTGTTCGACATTTTTTAGAATTTATGAAAAAATCTTTGATTACATTTAAAAATTGCCAGACGAGGAAACAATAACCTTACAGTTATAGCATTCTTTGTTTAAAATATAAATATTTTGGAAAAATAATTTGATCATTTAAATTTACTGAAATATTGCACTTCTAATTACCAACGGATGTGAATCGACTTGCGAAATTTAGTCTCGTTTGGAACTGCAAACTGCTCTGGAGAGCGGCCCGGCGGGCCAGTCCATCGGTGTTAAGCAATCGTTGACTGGCGGTATTTGCGTGGGTAATAGAGAACTAACGGTGAACGAAATTTAAAAATTCTACATTACATACTTTTCGAGGAAAACCTCTGTGACAGACGGACGGGCACAAGAGTGTAATTGTAAGGGTTCCGTTTTTTTCTTTAAAGGTACGGAACCCTAGAAATAACTAATTGAAGAAAAATAAAGAGAAATGTTTACGAAAGCTATTATCAAGTGATAAAATACATGAAGCAAAAAAGAAATATTTTTTTAAGGAGAGATATGAATTAGGTTTCTAATTATTCGAGAACAAATCAGGGAATTAATAAGAACGAATATTTAAACAAAATCGTGCAGAACTGAACCAAAAGGGAAATGACAATGAAAACTTACTCACGCATAACAATAAAGAAAAGATTACTCACCACGTGGACAAGTTCTAATGTGTTAGCGACATTCCTTTTGTGGTGTTTAGGATGAGGTGCACTCCCAACGAAGCACAGGATCACCGAAATGACGAGAAGCTTGGTGCGATCTATCATCTTTCGAAATGACCACCGACAAGTCTTCTAATGATTATTTATAATTGCGGTTATCAAACGGCAACATTTATTTTACGAGTGATTAAACGAGCTCCTTTGTATTCTTGTCTGGTTGATGATAACGTGACCATCTCTAAGACTCCGTCGGTGCGATCCTAATAAATTTCGTCATTTATTTATTAACTGATAAAATGTATTATCACGGGAGCTGAAATTGTTATTGTTACTTTTTTTATTTTTTTATCGGAATGGGTGTTTTATGGAAACAGTTTTTCTCGTCGACATTCAACATTTAAAAATTAATGTGCCCATAATCTCATATTGTAGTTACCAGTAAAGAGTTTCACGTGAAATAATATCAGAAGTTGAAAAATATTCTTCTCAAATTCGATGTTGCCAAGTAACCGATATAATAAAATCTCCAAATAGGTGACATTTTTATTCAGTACCTGCTTCTTAAAATTGCTTGTCCCAGATATTTCATTTCCAGGAATTTTTCACATTTTCTTTTGTTTTATTTATTGGGCAAATATTTTGAATGAAATCCAGCAAGGGCTGTTAGTGCTTGGTTTGTGTGATTTCAGAAATTTGAAGGCGTCAGATTCTCGTTTAAATTAAGTGAACAGCTTGTACAGTTCGAACACGTGAGTCAGATAATAGTCTGGCGAGCTTTGCAATTAAGTAGCAATTAGATCATCAAAACAAAAAACTGGTTGAATGATAAACTATGTCGCAAGAGGTCACACTTCGAGTCTTTCGTCAGCTAATAACATTTGAACGCGGATTTTTTCGAATCCACGGGCTGTTAATGTAGACGACCTCAATTTTTTTTTATAAGGTCGATTGTGTCGATAGTTAGGATAAGTGATAAAATTGGATGCTAAAGAAGACTCAGAGATAATATAGTTTACTTCGGCGCGCCTTGATTCTAGGCGACTATGAATATAAGAATTCATTCTTGTATTTATAGTACAAAGGACGGAGATAATCAGCATGGTATTCACTAAAACGTAAAAATTAAAGGCACTTATATCCAGTTTTAATGAGTATTGATAGTAAACATGTATTAAGAATAATGCCAATGACTGCTAATTATCTTATAAGGAATTTGATTCTTTTCAAGTCTCTTTTAAAAGAAACCCGCTCAATGAAGCCTCAGTCAGTCGCCAATATTCACAGATGTAATATCAATGACAAGTGATTACTTCTATTGCTTTTTTTAAGAAAAAAGTTTCCAAGTGGTTTTACAATGAGAGCTACTTAGCGCAAGCCTCAAAAATTTATAAACAGCCCAATAATATTAAATTCAAAATAAATATTTTATTTTGGCTAAAATCAACTTCAACACAAAATATTTTTTAGGTTGGGAAATACGTGACCAGATAATTAAGCAAATATTGAAAACGCCTAAATTCAATGTTTGTTGATTATTTCTTGGAAAATTTAATTGTTGCTGAGTAAATCGTAAGGTCAAATTAAGAAAATCTTTGCGTAAAAATGCTTTAGTCATTAAGAGTTACGCAATCATCATTTGATCTGTCATATTCCTTGGATCATCGCAAATATTTGCAACTCACTCTCGCTCACACAAGATTTGCTTCTATAATTTGGCAATCCTTAATTATACTCGTCAGTATTAGCATGCTGTGCTTTTTATAAATGTGAAAGGTGATGATTCTGATGATGAATGAACTTTAAGAAACCTGAACTTCTTATTAAAATTTTAATTTCTTTGAGAATGTCAGGATTAAACTTGAAATTTCTGTTTCTTTTTAATTTTAAAGTTAAAATAAATATTTAAAGAAAACACATAGGTATTCCAAGTTTCCGAGTTTTTTATTTTGGCAAAGATTTTCAAATTAAAAGTTGATTTTCAAATATTATTTAGAAAATGTTACGTCTTTTTTTCTTTAATATTACCACATGTAACTACTCTGACCTTGCTCAAAATTGAAAAATATTTTTTACTTTTCAAGTTAAAAAATTTCAAGATGAAACACTGAATTTCGAGTTGAAATTTAAAAAAAAATCTTAACTTTATAAAAAACTAAATCGGATTTTGGGTTTAAGAATTTTAAATTTAAATTATTCTGCATTGTAGACTCATTATCATTATTAATTTTATTTAACATTTCTGCATTAAATATTTCCAAACTGGGTCGCAGAAATGTTAAATTTAAACTCGGAATTTTTATAAATATCTTAAATTATGTACCCAAGGGTTATAAATTCTAGAATATACGAAATTTGGAGATTAAAATCAAAAATTTGAAAGACTTTTCTTTCATAATTTTGGTTTTCTAGCGAAGGTTTGACTTTGAGGTTTTTTTCTAACAAAATTGATTTTTCCTGTTTTGACTTTGTTTTCTTGAACTGTGGATTAAAAAGATCAAATTAAAAAAATAAATAAACATGAAAAAGACCAAAAAATATAAAATGAAATGTTTTACATTGAGATTTTGATGAAACAATCAAAATTTCGAAAAAAAAACCTCCAAAATTTAACAGAAGAATTTTTAAAATTCACACCTTAATTTAGAAATATTGACCTTAAACCAAAATATTCGATTTATTTTTGAAATGTTGCTGAAAACTTTAAAATTTCAAAGTTTCATATTTAAAATTGTATGGAAATTTTATTATTATTTTTTTTTCTAACAACTTGACTTCAAATAAAAGTTAGTCTTTCCCTAGCAAGTATTACCCTTTTTTCCCACATATTGACTTTTATTCTATAATTTTAAACGTTTTTCTAAAAGTTTTGAGTTAAGACGCGAACTACAAGTTTAAGCTTGAAATTTTCGACTTTGGCTTGATAACTCAAAATTTCCAGGACTTGAAATTGTAAGATTAATTTTAAAAAATTGTTAATCATAAATTTGGTTAGTTTTTTCTCATACTTTAGACTTTTTCTAACAAGGTTAACTTTTCTCTTTAAATTTGGATATTCTTTCGAGATTTTGAATTAGGATTCAAAATCAAAAATAACATAAATTATTCAAATTCAAGTTTGCACTTGTGCTAATATTTTTAGCAGAAATTCGAAATTTTTAATTTAAATATATATTTTAAGTGTAAAAAAAAAATCCACAAAAAATGCAATTTCAATTATTTCTAAACTTCCATTTTCTATAGAAAAATTGAAATTTCAAGATCAACGACAGATTTTCTGAAAAAATGAGAATCTCAATTTTAAAGACGAAATTGTAGGAAAAATTTTAGCTGTAGTTAAAAATTTTGTGAAGAGATTTAAAATTTCGGGAATCGATTTTTGACACAAAAGTTAAAAAAGCAAAGGGCCGAACTTTTGAGTTTATATCAGAAGTTTCACGAAAACAATTAATATTTAAATTCTTTAAAAAAATATCGCAATTTCAAAAAATAGAGATATCAAATTAGGAGAGGGACATCGAAGTTTAAGGAAAGAAGAAAATTTGAAGTTTTCTAAAAAAAGTTTTAATTTCCAGAAAAACACAAATTTGCAAATAAAATTGTAAGGAAAGCCGAGTTTCTCTAGCATAAATGAAAAACACGCGGCTACTTTTTTCTAAAATTACAACGGAGAATATTTTTTTTTTTATTTTAAACTTGAAAGTTTAAGATAAAAGTCGAAATTTCAAGAAAGTGTCGAAAATTTTGAAAAAAGATTCAAGGTAAAACCTAAAATTTTAATTTGGCATGAGTTTTTGAACATAAAATCAATATTTTCGAAAAAATATTGAAATTGTGAATCTCTAGTCTAATTTTTAAACATAAATGAGAAACTGACAATAAACTCCTAATTTAGAGATCAAAGTTGGACGGATTTGTGTAAAATTTTGAAAAAGAAATTAAAATTTCTAAAAAAAATTCCAAACTTAAAGGTAAAATAGAAACTGTTTTAAGTACATAAATTCAACGAATCGAGATAAACCGATATTTGTTTCCGGTTTCGTTCCGTTTTTCGTTCCGACGAAAACAGCCGTTTTTTCGATTTTCGGTTCAATTCCGGTTCGAAGCCCTGTTTTAAACCACAATATTAAATTTCAAATAAAAAGAGATACAAACTCAAAAATTTAAAGCACATTTTCTAAAAAATAAAATTCAGAATTATTTTTCACCTTCTACTAAGAAATTTGAATTTATTTTAAAATATCACAATACTTTGCAGAAATTTTAACTGTCGAGTTAAAATTTTGTGAAAAAAAATCGAGTTTCAACTAACAGAAAAATGGCCAATTTGGGTAATAAAGTCGAAATTTCAAGTAGAAAAACGTGCCGACATTTCAAATTTAAAGTAGAAATTTTAAACTTGTTTCTAATTTCGACATTAGCGTCTTATCATAGAATACCTAAGATAAAGTTGAATTTATAAGAATAAAAATTTTAAGATTAGTTTCAAAATCTCGACTTTTACTTGAAATTTGTGGATATGGTTTTTGAATTTAAATTCAAATTTCTTAACATTTTTATCGTATCATTGAAAATTAAGTGTCCTTAAAATTAAATCTTTATTGATAATTATTATCCTCATAATATTTATTTTTCGTGGTGAACTGTTATTGACCCGAAATATTATGTTCATTAATTTTATTTAACATTTCTTCGGCCCAGTTTGGAAATATTTAAATTTTTAATGTTTGTTGACAATATTCTAAACACTTTTTAAAATATGACTACGTGATATTTAAATTTATTTAAAACGTCACCTCATGACAGTTGACAAAATAAGAGGTTAGTTTATTTTACATAGAATAGGAAAATAAAAATAGAAGACCAAAATTAGATATAAAAATAATTAGTTTTTTGATAAATTATGAAAATATAAAAATATAAAAAAGTACATAAAAAAGTTTGTAGCACTGGACATCGATGTTTCGCTCTCATTTGAGCTCGTCAGCAGTGCATAACATGGAAAGAGAACTACTGATTAGTAAAGTGGAGTTCAATTGGATTGAAATTTTTGTGTTTATGATTCCTAATAAGTCAAATGTAATTGTGTCGAATATAAAACTAAAAATAAGTTGATATGAACATATGATATACAGAGTGATTCACTTAATAGCCCGAAACGCAACCATCCAATTATACAACATTCATTGATGTTTGGACTGGGAAAATTAATCTTTGGAGACCCCTTTAGAAATATTATAAAATAGTGTATTTAACTATAAGGTTGTTTATAATGGTGCAAGATTTCATCTAAGTTAGATTTACCATCACCTATCATTTGAATGAGATATACTTTTAATAAAAATGGTAATACATAAACCAATAAATCGCCATTTAACGCAAAAGTCACCGATAGTATGGTACGTTATTCGATCAAGTAATCAACATTTTATTTTTGGCATAATTTTTGAAATAACAATTGAGGAAAGTTATAACCAAAAATGATTTACTTGTTTTTAATTAAGTGTATTCTGACTAGGCTGTCCATTTGTTTATAAAAAAAATTATCTTCATTTTGATATTAAGCAGATAACACATGGAAAGATATTCAAATAATATATGAGGTTATGTTAAATTTAGTCTGGATCTTAAAACAATATTAAATTATGCTAAAAGATATTCAGATTTTTTTTGTTTATTTTGCAAACAGGTAAGAATTATTATAGACGGTCGAATTCTGGCTAAAATTACATCACGTTAGCCGTGATGTCAGGGCTGTCCAAAGTTCATAATTTATTAGCCCTCCTACTCAGGATCTTGGGTTGCGTTTTGGGCTCGTGAGGGTCGTACCCCTATGTGAAACACCCTGTACAATAATACTCAAAAGAGGCGATCATTTTTTAATGTAAGACGAAAATACAAATTAATTATCACCTTGAATTAGAAACAAAATATAAATTAGGTTAATGTAATTTTAATATAATAATGTATAGCTATATGTTCTTTGTCCCTAGAGGCCCAGGATGCAGAGCAGACTAATATAAACCCAAAATTTCATTTAATTGTTCAACTTATCCTTAGAAAGAAACTACTTTAAAATGCATCTAACAGTTTACATGTTTAATTTTCCCTCTGAATTTATCTTGATAAATGTGGAGCCATCCTAAATACCAACAAATTTTATATTTTAATATGTTTTCCTGCCCTCTTGCTTTGTGGCGCATCATTTTAAACGCTCGAGCTTGGGCAAATCGATAAAACGAGGCGCAGTCGCGATTCTCGTCGGTAAGAGGTTAGAAGGCCAGAATATCTGCCAAGTGATTATTTGGTATCAAAATTACGAGAAATATGAAATTGTGTTGCGCAATGAATTTGCCTATAGTAATCATGGGAAACTTTGATTTCAATTTATCGTGTGCGACGTGATTTCAATGTGGTCCAAAAGAAAAAAAATTGAAATTGTCCGATTTCTTACAGCTCTTAGTGTCGATGATTCAGGTAATCTAATGAACCGAACTAGAAATAATTAACTTTTTTTTTCACTGAAAACATAAATTTTCTAATTTTTGTTTCGTCCAAGACATTAACTATAAAAAAGGGGTATTAGCATTAAGACTTTCTTTCTTTTTCTATTTAGATATCATGCAGATTATGGAACCTGATGATCCTAGGCGTTATGTTTCTTTCAACTTATAACATCCTTCTTACTCTCAAGTTAATGTATAGCAGCGAGTGTCCTAAATTTCCCCCGATTCTACCAAAAAACCGAGCCAAGGAAACACCCCGCGTTGCGTGCAGCACCCCTCCTACAGGGCAAAGTTTGGAAAATTTACCCCTAAAGCTCGAGTTAGATCTGGGCAGATGGGACAATTCCCTTCAATATAAACTCTTCGACAACATTATCGTCGGCGACAAATTCTTAGAACTCAGCACCATCTACAAAACCTGCCTGGCCACGCAAAGCTCCCTTGACAAACTCATCTCTATCCTCGAAGTAGCAGAACACTGGAATGGTCCCATATCTGTCGCCACATTTACCGCTGATAATAAGGATTTCAACTCGTTAATTCTCTATGTATTATATTTGAGGCGATGCAACAAAAAAATTCGGGAACAAGTCGTCTTCCACTTGGCTTTCCCAAAGAAACACCAGCCGTCATCAATCGACATCGACATGGATAAACTCGATCAGATGGACTGCGAAAGCCCAGCGGAAGTTCTACACTATCTACTGAGGTCCAACAAGTTGAATCAAAAGTGGCGAAGCAAGGTGCCGTATCCGCAGAATCACCTCAGAAATCTTGCCAGAAAAAATTGCCAAAGTACCTACGTCTTCCTTACCGATATTGACATAATACCTAGCAGAAATATGGCCGAAGAATTAAATGTGTTTCTGGAGAAGGATACCTGTAAGGGTTTGTGCGCTTTTGTGGTTGCCACTTACGAGTTGGACGACAGAGTCCGCTTTCCACCCAATAAGACTGAATTAGTTAGGTTAGCGACGAAAAAATTAGCAAGGCCCTTCCACCAAAAAGTTTTTATTTACAACCAGTACGCCACCAACTTCTCTAGGTAAGAATTCAGTATATTAATCGCTGTGTTTCTTTTGAGGTAGTACTTGAAAAACATTCTATGAAATATAAAAGCGAGGGAATAATATTTTACTTGAAATTTATAAAGTATAAGTACATTTAAGTTGATGATGTTTATTAAGCAAAGTACTGGAAGAGTATTTCTTACGGTACTATTCTGTATGAGCCCTCTCAGGATTATTTTTTTGCATAAAAAAGGCAAATCTTATTGCTTAGATTAATTAGCGTAATGCAAGAGTGTTATAAAAGGTAACAACCTGCAGTAGTACCCAAAAAATAATTCTGTCGCATCAAAAATAGTATTGTTGCTGATTAAGTGTATGAGGCAAGTAATTAGTGCAGGACTCGTATTAATGTTTCGCATTAATTTATTTCTATTAAAAAGTAAAATTGCACTAAAAAAGTTAATCAAGCAAATAACTGCCAAAATATTCTGAAAGGTACTAATCGATGGTGTTGATTAGGTTTATTAAACAAAGTACAACAGGAGTATTATAGCAGTAGTCTAAGGATAAGTCTCGTGTCAAATAGTCAGTTCGTATTCATTTAATTAATTAAAGAACTGCAGCAGGTAATATTTTTTAGTGTAATAATTAAAGATCAACTCTGTCTTATTAAAAAGATCCATATCAAGATTTGTTTCAAGACTGATATCTCTATTTTTCCAAAAATATTTCAGATCTATTTAACTGTATATAACCTTTAACTGAATAGTAAAATATTTTTCTTGATTTATTTTAGATGGGAACAGAAAACATACAATGACAATTTGGAGGTTCACGTCAGTCATCCGGTGACGAATTTCGAGTTTCTCTATGAGCCTTTCTATGTCGCACTGGACACAGTTCCTGTGCACGATGAGCGTTTTGTGGGTTACGGTTATACGAGGAACAGTCAGGTACTAATTTCTATAGGAGCGTTTTCACACTACGCGATAACGGTCCGATTTACCGTTTGCGGTAAATCGGTGCGATATCGGGTACTCCAAAAATAAATGCTTCTTGTCAAAATTTCGGTATAGCAAAGATTTTTCAGGTGTACGAGATGTTCGTGGCTGGCTATGAATTCCTTGTGTTGTCGCCAATATTCACGTGCCATTGGGGTTTGCAACTTAAGCGCACACGGCCTCCTTGGAGGGAGCAACAGAATAACATTAACAGAAACAGATTTGATAATTTTAAGCGAGAAATTTTCGTGAAATATAAAAAAGATCCTCTAAATATGGTAGTACCAAAGCGAAACTAATGAACACTTATTTTATATTTGTATTTTGTTGGTAACCGTTTTCGTATTATTAAATTTTCCTATTTGTTAACTGGTTTTTATAGTCTTTCCTAAAATACTAAGACTCTAAGACAACAAAAGAAAAAGATTCATACTTGACTATGTGTCAAAAGCATGCCATTTAATTAATTATTGAAAATAACGTTAAATTTAATAGACAGTGGACTAAACATCCAAAAACAGTAAGATATCAATATTTTTTAAAGAAAAAACGAAATACAATTTTATCCTTAATTAAAAATTTGTCATCAAACACTTTCCGTAATTGGTTAAACTTTATCAGTGATGTATTCGCAATTAAAGTTCTTTTAGAATCTTCGGTTCTATAAATGATAAATTTTTAAATCTTAAACGCATAAATTCCACCTCTCTCTTAAAATTTGGAATTTAAATTTAAATATTTTCCCAAAACTTTGAACAACTTAAACGTCGAAATTTAAAGAAAAATATATACAGGAGTAATTAAAGTTGCAATTTCGAATTAATTAAGATTTTGGAAAAATAAATAAATAAATAATGTAAGAATTTTTGTTTTTTGGTGGAACGGACTGGTCCTTTGTTTATCTTCAAAAATTAAAATACAAAAATTGTCCCCTGACACCAAGAAAGATTAAAAAACACAACAAAGGTTGCTCTAACGCGTTTCGACAGCCAAGCTATCATCTTCAAAGAGATACTCAATTAATATTTTTCTGAGAAGAATGTTGTTGAAGGGCGCCTAATTTGCATAATTTTTTCTTGAGAATGCACGAGTTTTGTCTAACCTTCTCAGAGATGGTACAGAACATTTTCCTCTGAAATTCACAAAATTCTACAAATTTATATTCACTTAAATTACTGGTTAATTCTAAGTAGAGTCCATAAGATTGCAACTCAAGCTTACTTCGTTTATTGTACTGACGATCTAGTTAATAGGTAAACTAATGTTGATAAAATTCGGAAAAATTTTATTTTTTCTGCACGTTTTAAGAAAATAGATGTCAGCAGATATTAATCTAATTTTAGAAGTTACCTTAAAGTAGAGATTCCGTTTTATAGACCGGGAAGCCATAATTTTGGTGGAACGGACCGGAAAGATTAAAAAATACAACAAAGGTTGCTCTAACGCGTTTCGACAGTCAAGCTATCATCTTCAGGGAGATACTTTGTATCTTCATAACTTAAATTAGATTACTTTGTATCTCTCTGAAGATGATAGCTTAGCTGTCGAAACGCAAACTTCGTTGTGTTTTTTAATTTTTTTTGGTTTCAGGGGAAAATTTTTGTATTTTAATGTAAGAATAATTTAACGATTTTTTTGGAACTGTCCAAATTTCGCATTTAGTTATTTTGAAACTTTATTTATTTTCGATTTTTATTTAATCAAAGAATTAAAATTTCGAACTGGAGAACTCAAAATTTCTTCTTTAATTTTGAGATTTCAATTGTAAAATTAAGGAAAAAAGAATTCTGATAGGCTTTCTCATTTAAAATGTATCGGGTGGCCAACTAAGAAAGGACGCCTGCTATATCTCAGAAACGAATGATTTCAGTCTTGGGAAAAAAAATTCAATAAGAAAAGTGGCCCAAAAAAATGGCCAGAAAATTGTTTTGAGTTTCTAAAATGACCGCTAGGTAGCCTAATATGTAGGACTTAATAGAAAATTAGGATTTTCTCAGGATTTTGTTTAATATGGTTAAATATGGTATATCGAAAGTACATGCATTGTAATCCTAGAGTAATTTCCACTTATTATGGTTTTACTCTTTTGATTCCACCTCTAAAAATAAAGTAGTGGGGATGCGTCGAATTAAATTTTCTTAATGTCATTTACTTTAGTTAGACTTAATGAAATTTAAAAAATTTAGTCTCCATAGAAAGAGTGTTGTTTAGTCTATCGAAAGTATTTTCATATATTTCTATTTTAAAATTATGGTCGCTGCTGCAGCGCGTTATACAAAATGGTAGCAAATTTTGCCGTTTTTCTATAAATAACTAAATAGAATGATATGTCAATTTTAATATCCTTAAATAGAGCATTGAAAGCCCTAGATAACAGTGAAAACCTCAACTCGATATCTTTTGTCTGACCGGAGATCTTGGCAAACAAAATTTAAGTTATGAATTATCACATAGGGTGGGGGCTAAAAGTTTCATATTGGACCTATTTACCCCAACCGCGTGTAAGTGTTTTTACAAATTATAAAAAAATACCGCTTAAACTAATAACAAATCGTAAAAAATAAATAAATAACGTATACTAATAAACGGAGTTTAGGCATAGTAAACGTAATAACACTGTTCGGAACTAAAAAGAATAATAATGAAAAATTTTATTTTCGCAAAATTTTGAGATGCAGTCATGCATCTCCTGTTTGCGTCGTCATTCGACTGCCAGATATATCTCATTACGTTCCCTGCAACCTCTTCTTCGTATGGTTAGAAAAAAAAAAGATACGTCACTAGTTTTTTTAGATATATAGGGTGGACTTTTATACCGGTGGACCCTTAAGCCTTGCCCTACCCTATATAATATTAACGTAACCACAGCTTTTCTTTTTCTGTTCATGTTTATGACAATATTTAATTAGGATGGCCTTCCAGAGTATTCACAGCTATATTTTATATCATATTAATAAAGTAACACAAAATAACAGGGAATAAAGAAAAAAACTATGAAATAAGTTTATTTACTTTTAGTAATATTTGAATAAAAAAGTATGAAGGTAACCAAAACCAATAAAAATCTAAAAAATTAAAGAAATACCCATGTAGAGAGAATATTTTTTGGTTCAAGTTAATAGACATGATTTATTTAATTGTCTTATGACAGCCCTAATGATATTTGACTACTCGAAAACCAGGTGATTTTGCCTTAAAATGGTGTCACGTGTCATACATATATTCAATGTTATACATATATTACGTGAAAGAAATTCAACTCTCATCCAATCTCACACAAATATACAGGGTGACACACTAAAAAAATAACATCTTTATCTGTACCTTCTTTCTCTTACATTCATTTTTTTTTCTTGTAAAAAATGAAAAATTTGGAAAAAATTGTGTAGAAATCCATACAACGTACCAAAATCATTGGCTTATTAACTCTGCAAATGATGTTTAAAAAGGTTGCATCTTATATTGAACACAGTGTACTACACGTCACTGAACACCATTATTATTTATTGGGCAATAACAATGAATAAAATAGTTCGGTAAAATAACGAAAGAAGAAAATTGTTGGTATAAATAAAATTATACATCGCGAGAATTGGTTTTATAATTTACAGTTAAATTTTCGCAGGAAGCAGAAAGTTCGTTTTCAAGCTCAACACAGAAATCTACTTTTGCACATAAACATACCTTATGCCACATGCCTTTCGCATTGCAATTCCCATGTGACAAATTAAAAAGATTTTAAATAAAAATGTTTGGAAGTTCTTTATATTTTGATATCTTATTTTCATGGTTGTGTGGTTTCTAACTATACTCTGTTCACCCAACACATATAGTTAGACCACAGCCATAAATTAGACGTCATATTTGAATAAATTATTTTTATTGTTTGTATTTGAAAATTCCACATTACACACACACACACACACACACACACACACACACACACACACACACACACACACACACACACACACACACACACACACACACACACACACACACACACACACACACACACACACACACACACACACACACACACACACACACACACACACACACACACACACACACACACACACACACACACACACACACACACACACACACACACACACACACACACACACACACACACACACACACACACACACACACACACACACACACACACACACACACACACACACACACACACACACACACACACACACCACACACACACACACACACACACACCAAAATAAATTTGATTGGTCACGTCATTAGTAATTGACTTTTAGAGTAACAATTATAATCAAATAGGTTTCGGTTTTCGTACTATTCAGTTAAAAACTCGTGGCCCTGAAGGATCCATCGTATAAGGGAAGTTGTCTTGTAATTGTACACAAAGGATCAGGGGAGAGTTTTGCTAAGAACATATATTAATATAACGATTTGTTAATTTATTGTACAATTCTATTTGAATTTATTTTCCATGATTTTTTACTATCACATTTTATCCTTATTCTTTAATATCGTGTAAACCTGTCCTGTTTTTAAGGAGGAGTGGCCTAACTACATCTGTTGGGTGAACAGGGAATATATTTCAGTTATCTCTCATTTAATATATCAGCTGCGGTATTTCTGGGGCGATGACAGCTTTGAAATAACTAAATTTGACATGTCATCTTTGACACGCTTGTTATAATTGCGCCGTTATTTGAACAAAGAACACCAAAGAATTTCTATGAAATAAAAGAAAAAAACTTTTCGTAAAATTAATTTTTCTCGAGGGTTAACGCGAATTAGGTCTTACCCTTTTACACTGTACCTACTTAATGAACAATATGTCTAACAGTTATGAGGAACTGAAATTCCTCAGTTTGATTTTTCTCTGATAAACTATCTTTTTCTTTACTAAAATTTAAACTATTTAACCAATTATTTCCAAAATCAATAGGGTTTTATTCTGAGCAATTCCGGATCGATAGACGCAAGAATGGCAAAAGTCGGTTAATAGTTGCGACCTATAGCGTGTTAGCAGATATTTACACAGATTGACAGTTGTTTTTCAATGACGAATTTTGGGGTTAATAACAATTTAAAAATGTAGCAAATCATCTAGAGAAAGCTCTTCTCTATTCAAAAAGCTATCTTAAACTGACCTAGTCCAAAATTACCCGAGATAGAATCATTTTTATGACGAAAAGTCGTGCTATTGACATGTCCTCATAATATAGCAAACCACAACCAACGATCATGGTATGCAATAAATAGGATAGATAGTCGGGAAACATCAGGTGAATTTGTAAATACCTTCGTTTTGGTTGATGAATACTAAAACATACTCGCGTAATCAGTTTATGTAATATATTCAAAGTGTATTCCCTTTTTGCTGCATCAGTATCTTCCTGAATTACCTATCTAATGTAGATATTGATAAAACGGTACAAAAATCATTTTTATCTTGCTGATTTGAGTTGAAAAATATATAAATGCCATCAGCTTTATCTTTTGTCTCAGTACAACCAACATGATGCATTTTCGATTTGAAATAGTACTGATTTTGAGCGCCCAAGGTACTAACTAAAATTTTTCTTATTGGTTGACTTGAATTTACTTTTTAGCTCTATCACTGAAACCAATTCCTGATATAAGGATAATTGGGGGCCAAGATGCGAACATTAAAGATTACCCGTATCAAGTTTCGCTGCTGATTGGTGGTTCCCATAAATGTGGTGGGTCCATAATTAGTTCAACATACATTATAACGGCCGCTCATTGCACTGATGGGTAAGTTTTAAAGTTTAAAGCGGAACCTTGATCCTAACGATTATCCATACCTTTGATTGTATTCTTGCTTGGTAGTAGCAAAATACCTTTATAAGATTTTTTAATTATGCAGGTATCCCAAAATTACCGGAGGGGCCCGTACTATCAGATTCTTTATAATACACGTATTTTAAGACAAAACACTTAGGGGAACGCTGGAAAATGTCGTTTAGAAGGGTAAATCCGACCAGTCAAATTCATTGACAAATTAATCACCAATAGTCAATATTTATTGCAAAAACCGTTCTTAGTATGGCATATACATATAACAGTTTGTCGCTAAAATTGACGATATCGTCACACCTCTCCCTGGTAAATAGTTTTTTGTATTTAACGGAATTTTTTATGAAGATGTTTTCTAGTAAACTGTATTTTATTAATGCCTGAATTTTAAAACATGAACTAAGAATGGCCTAAAATTTTGTTTTTGTAAAACTAATTGCTGAACTCTAATATATAACTTCACACATTAAAAGATGCAACAACCTTATGTGATCTATACATTTTCGGTTAATATTAGCCACCCTGATCGATAACAATCGAAACCGATGGATATTGCTTAGAACTATAATTATTGAAATTAAGTTTATTTAAATGTTATTTATTATTATAAACAGAAAAGCAACACGCGCCTCATGACAATAGTATGAAAATTTTATAAAATCTTTAGAATATTAAAATTACAGAGATTTTTAAAGAAGGCCCACAATAGAACAGTCACCCACCATTGAAAAGATAGTCAAAGGGTTTAAAATCACAGGGATTGATTCCTTTAATCCACATTTAATAAATAAAAAGGAGGTTGGATCCACCACAACAAAAATTGTGGCTAAGAAAACAAATTCAAAGGGCAGCAACAAAAACATTGAAATTTTGAAGGCTGAAACAGTTCGAATATTTTATATTTCTTTGCAAAAAGCTAATTTAAATAAAAAAAAACAAAAATTGTGATTCTTTAACTGATGACTCGGGATCCGCTTCACTAGTAGCCGACAACCAAAAAACGATCATGAAGACAAAATTGTTCATGTTTCATTTGGAAATATACTTTTTTTAGTCCTTGGTTATCTTCAAAAATTAAAATACAAATCCAGATTTGTATTTCAATTTTTAGAAATTTACTGATTACGCAAAAATTGGAAATTTTCCGCAAAAATATAATTAAAACAAAACGTATTACAAAATTTTTACTTCTACACCTAACTGTAAGGAACTTAAATTAAATGAAATTGCTCAAAAAGGGAAAATTTATTTATTTATTTAGTCAAAAAGAAAATAGGAGGGAAGTTCCTGAATTAAAAGTCAAAAATCAAAACAAAATTATATAAAATGATTCCCAAACACCAAAAGAAAGAAAAAGGAATTTAGCCAAAAATAAATTAAAATAAAAAATGTATTGGAATAAAATAAGGACAAAAACCAAGAAAAATCGAAATAGAAAAAAATTAAACAGAAAAATGTCTTGAATGATACGTAGAGAAATTGGTAAAGGTGGGCAATAATCATTAGCGTAAGCCGCTCATGTGAAATGGGCAACCCATATGTACAATACAAAGTGCCGCTAATGCTTCCATTTGAAATTTATGAAAAAATTATTTAGTTAAAAACTTTATTTATTTGATGGGTTTTAATCTATTTTGTAAGGCAGGGATGAGCAACTTTTTTTTACAGCGGCCAATTACAAGGTTAGAAATTTTGCGCGGGGCCGCATGTGAGTAAAATATGAATGCTGGGGTGCTTGCACCCTTGATTCATGCAGCAAACTGAAAATGTATATGTTCTCAATTAGGGGACTTTCCAATTCTTCAGAATTTTACCTTTCCTTGAAATTTTTTTTCTAAATTGATAATTTGTCTTTTACTTTTAAAATTTCACATTTATTCACAAAATTCAGCTTCTTTTATCAAACGTGACTGTCAAAATTTCGAATTTAAAAGTTCCTCGTTTCTAGTTCTAAAATTTAGCCATTTCTTAAAATTCAACTTTTTTTTCTTCTGAAAATTTTAGCTTGTTTATTAAAATTTGTCTTTTTCTCGAAATCCAGTCCATCTTCTGACAAAAAGGTATATTTTTTTGGAAGTTTAAAATTTTTGAGCAAGGGCAAAAATTTGGGAGTTTATTTTAATCCCTTTTTAATCCAAATTTCTGGCAGTTTCAACTTTTTGTTAAAATTTCGATATGTTATCACAATATTTGACATTTTCTGACGTTGTCTTCCTCTGACTCGAGGAGTCCAGAGAAAATAAATATTCGATTTTTTTCTTAAAATTTGCTCGTTTTCTGAATTTTGATAAATTCTGTTCCTTCTGGGAAATTTCAAAATTTCACTAAGATTTAACGGTTTTCTCAAAATTCTCTCATAATATCGTCTTTTTCTCAGGGTTTCGACTATTTTTTTTAATTTCGAGTCATTTTTAAAAATTTGCCTTTCTTTGCACAATTTTTTGTTTATTTTAAAGTTTTCTCGAAATTTCGCCTTTTTTCCAAATTCCGATATTTTCCCGAACTTTTAGCTTTAAATCCGATCTTTTAGATTGTGATTTTTTTTAGAAATTTTGACTGGTTTCCTAAAGTTTGTCTTTTTCAGGAAATTTTAATTTTTATTACAATATCCGATATTTAATATTTCTATAATTTTTTTCCTGGTAAAACCGTCTTTTTTTTTTCAAAATTTCTTATTTTTTCAATATAGTCTTATACTTAAAATTTGCCTGTTCCTCAAAATTTGTCTTTTTCGAAATTTCGATTTTATTTTCAAAATCCTACTTTTTGGACTTTTTCAAACATGGTTAATTTATTTCCAAATTTTGTCACTTTTTTGAATATTTGTCTTTTGCAATAAATTACGACTTTTAGATTAAATGGTTTTATTGTTCTGAAAATGTTCACTTTTCTCTCTAAATAAGATCGAAATGTTAATAAAAATATTGTGAAAAATATTTTTGGGGATCTGGAGAAAAAGATTTTTGTAAATTCAACATCTTTACTGAAATTTAAATTTCGAGAACATTGTTTTTGAAAATTGCGATTTTTCCTTCTCAAAACTTGAATTTTTTTAGAAAAATGCGTCTTTTCACAAATTTAGACTTTTGAAAATTTTTACTTTTTTGAATTTTGAACATTTCTCGAGTCTTTGAGAAAGGCTAGGTTCTTATTTTTAAAATGTTTTATTGAAATTTTCAACTTTGGTTTTTTAAAATTGGTCCTTCTTTTGAAAACTTGAAATATTTTCTGGAAATTGCAACGTAATTTTCAAATATCGTGAATTTTTTTCGAAGTCTATTTTTCTGATTTTTTTTAAAATTTGATTCGCGATAATTTAAACTTGTCCGCAATTCACCTTATTTACCAAATTTTGACTTTTATCTCAAAATTCGATTTTATTTGTTTCTGGACATTTTCAATTAAAATTGAATTTTTTCTAAAGATGTGGACCTTTTCACAAAATGTGTTTTTGTTTTTTTTCAAATTGGATCCAAATTTTAATAGAAATCTAAACAATCTGAGAAGAATATGTTTAGGAAAGTTTGAGAAAAAGATTTCTTAAAAAAAATATTTTTAAAAGTTACATTTTTTTACGTGAGTTTAACTTGTTCTGGAAATTACAACTTCTTCACAAAAATTTATTTTTGGAAATTTTGTCTTTTCTACATTTTCGAAATTTCAAGATTTCTTAAAGTTCTCCGAGAGGTTTAATCTTAAGATTGGGCTTTTTTCGAAATTTCGACTTTAATCTGAAAATGCCATGTCCCCAGTTCTGTAGTACTGTACACATTACTAAGCCAGATGGTTTTCTTTTTTACCCATGAGTTTCTCAGAATGATTGTTGTTGCCCCCTTAAATAAAATCTTGCCTCTGCTCATGTGCAAGATATTTCATGATTTACATTGCATGCCTGGCTAATTTTGGAAATCTATTAAAAATCATTTAGGTAATTTTACTAGAATTTTTGAATGTCCATATTGTGAAATTTAATCCTCAAATTTGTGTTAATTTGTAAATCTATTAATTTTATTGTGTACTGATATGGAACTGTTTTTATGTCGTATATTAAATGACTAAGGAAAAATACAGAAACTACAAGCAGTTTCCTCGAATCGAAATATGTTAAATCTCTATGTTAAATCATTGTTGGCGGTGTACCGTCGTCAATGCTTCGATTATTTTATTCGGTTATCAGGATATAAATATCATCCATATTGCTACACTGTGTTTTAAATGTTCCCCCCACCAAAATGGTGCAACAGTTTTAAAGCAAGCGATTGGGTAGGCAAGTTCCTAAGTAGGTACACATCCTACCCATTTATTTGGATAATTTATGTTTAATATTTTTCCTATGTGGAATGGACAATGACTTGGAGGATTATTAAGTTTAAATCACCTGTTATGATATTGTAAGAAGAACATTATCACGACTGATTTTGTTTTCAGCGCCTACTGCGCAAAAGCTTCAATAGAATCTTCTTCGAAAACGGTTAACGCATCGACATAACTGTAATGAAGTTTATGTCACATAATGTTATTAACGTCCGTTATTACAAGACTTTTCCAGAATTTTACAACATCCTGTAATGATGAGCAAATCTAATGAGCAAAATTTTGGAAGTTGATGTTTACTATTGTTCAAAGATCTTTTGTTAGCAATCTTACTAGCATTAAAAAAGTATTAGATTATGAAGATTCTCTCATCTACAAAATTAATTTCTTTTTTGCAGAGTCAAATATTTTCGAATAATTCATCTTCTATTGAGCTACAGTTAAGTTAGAAGCAGTTACTCCCCTTATTATCAAAAGTTATTTTCAGGAAACTAGCTGAACAACTTCAAGTGAGAATTGGATCATCTTATATCGACCAGGGTGACTTAATCGACATCAAAACAATCAACCAGCATCCTGATTTCGATGGAGATTCAATGGACAATGACATATCGATCCTAGAATTGACCGAAGGGCTCGTTTATGGTGATGGTGTCCAACCTGTGGGATTACCAGCTTCCCAAGACACATTATCTGTTGGTACATTTTGTAACATCAGTGGTTGGGGTGATACAACGGGTCAAGGGACTCTTGCGGATATACTTCAGGTAGTCAAGCTGCCAGTTATGGATAAAAATGAATGCGACAGCGACTACCAGGATCAGGGAGGAATTACCGATCATATGTTTTGCGCTGGTTATCCTTCAGGAGGACAAGATGCATGTCAGGGGGATTCAGGAGGACCTTTAGTTGTTAACAACATTCTGTATGGAATAGTGTCGTGGGGAATAGGTTGTGCACAACCAAACAGGCCGGGTGTCTATAGCAATGTACCAACACTTCGGAGCTACATCACGGACATCACTGGTCTTTAGGTTAAACACCGTTTTTGTTTGTAATGAGTTTTGTTAGTCATTCCTGGGGCAATTTAATGTTATCTAAACGTTAAAATTTTCCAGAAATCATGTCATGGTTGTGAAACATTTACTAATGACGTATCCTTACTAAAAGGCTTCAAATGAGGTAAAAATATAAAAATTGAATGAAGAGATTTTTTCATTTTATTTACGACGCACTTTGATGCTATCAAAAACTGTAGCTTACTAATTCTATTTCCTAACCTGATCAAATCTACCAAATAAATTGTTGCTATTTAAAAATTGATTAAATTCTACTAGCCCTAAAGATTCTATAGATGAAATGTTTTCCATTGTTGATAGTTTAAGCATTATTTTAAATATAGTTATTGAAAAAATTAGATTTTAAATCTTAACTGATTATAGGTGTCATTTCTTCAAATGAAATATAATAAGATTAGGCTTAAAATTTTAACGATGAGTGTTTTCAAATAAATATGACCTACACTGCAATAGTGCAGCCTCTTAGTAGCGCATCATAATTAGTTAAACTACCAGCAGTGATGCTTAACAGAAATGATCACCGCGGAAAAATCAGAGACTTTATTCTAATGTACAGACCAATTTAACAGATCTGAACTCAGGAACCAAAAACCGGTTTCAATGTTCTTAGATCTTGTCAGTTTAGCGTCCCCACCTGAAAATTGTTCGGGGAAGTATACAGTTACCAATTAATGGATTTAATTTATGAAAGTTCCAAGAATAATGGCATCTATTGGTCTATGAAAGAGACTGTGTAATAACTCCAACAACAAGTGTTTTGAAAATAGAATGCGACCTAGACTGCAATAGAGTATCCCCTTAAATTGTAGGATCGTAGGTAGCTTAAGTATTCGTAAAGCGCTCGTTAGAGCGATTCCACAGTTTGATTTACAGACCGATAGGTGGGTGGTCTACTTAGTATGTATGTATGTATACTACAGTTGTGTACCTGTATTATTTACACAGCATCAAGTTAGGTATGGCTAGGTGACGAGAGCTAATAGGATTTAATCTGGTCTTTGAGTCCCAAAGTCTGATCTCATAATTCTCAACCTATCGGTTTGTGCACTAAACTTTTAATGTTTTTGCTGTATTTACGTTTTTCCCATGTTATCCACCTTTTTCATGTATTTTGATGAGTTGGTTATGTTTGGAGATATTTCTTTCATGTGGTGTTTTAAATGTGCAGGCAATCAGAAAATTTTCCTAATATAGAGTACGAAAATATCATCAAATTATATATCGAAAGAAGAATCAAAATAATGCATGATGTGCAAAAAAGAATGAAGTAAATGTGGAGCCAGCCAAGTTACTCTTTCAGTAGTTTAGAGGAGAAATACTGGTAAATAAAGGGTCTACCAGAATTTAATCTTTCACCCATAAAACATCACGAATAAATCAGAACTAGATCCAATCAAAGGAGACAGATTGGAAGATAAAGTTTCTAGACACAAATCATTAATTATGCTCAATTTAATTTAAAAAATATATCTGATTGTTTTTTTTTTGGCTGTATTTTAAATTAAAACAAATTTAATCTTTAAAATGCACATTCTACGCGTTTTGTGCCCTTCCAATTAGTTCTGGATGATAATCCACAATGAACCATTAATTTTTTATCGCCAAAACGGATTGTTATTCAAACTAGATACTGAAGTGGAGTGTAGATTATGTCACAGTGTGTTTATTTTAAGATAATATGAAGTGATCAATTACGATGAATGTGATGAATTTGATTACAATCGATAAAAAATGTCACTTGATTACAAATCAGTGTTTTTAATTTCTCTAATCTTAGGTAGGTATTCGTAATAAAAGTTTCATAGAAGAGAGAAAAATAAATAGAATAGCCTCCAGTTAATTTATGTGTCGATGCTTTGATTATATTAAAAATACAGAAACTTTGCTAAGTTCCGGGGGAATTTTACAAATTTGTTTTCTTTATTATTTTACCTCGATTTTTGTTTTGCTATTTGAAGCAGAAAAAAAAATAAGAAAGCCTTTCACAATTTTATCTGAGTTTTTTTAATATTTCCACTATTCTATAAATCTTACATGATGAAATATTGATAGAACTTTGGAAAAATTCTGATGATTTAATTTATTTTTGTTTTTATTGCATTTGTAAATCAAATCAAAGACTTCTCAAATTTTTTACTGGCATTTTCTGTAGTTACGTAGTAATTGTTTTAAAAAGAACAGTTGCGGTAAATCAGTAAATACATTTCGGTAGTTAATTTGATGCTTTTGCCTTATTACTTTTATATCACATTGGCATTATCGCTTTGTCTACATCATTTTATTTCATAGTTCTGATTTTAGTCCAAGGCGGAGCCGAAAATGCAATGGACGTAGATATTGAAACGGACGTAGACAATTCGACAGATGAGGACTGGAATCGAATCATCGGTGGCTCAAGAATCGACATAACTGACGCCCCCTATCAGGTCTCCTTTGAAGAACTAGGTCAACACGTTTGTGGTGGTTCCATCATCAGTGAAATTTTCATCATCACAGCGGCACATTGCACCGTAGGGTAAGTTGCTAAGGTCGTCGAAAGTTACTCAACCTCGAACCTCGAAACCTCGAAACAACTGTGCAAAATTTGAGGACCTGTAACGTATTTTGCTCTGAATTTTTGAAAAAATCATTACTAAGCACCTTGCTTACAAGAGTCAGTTTTTGTTGTAGTTAAACATTTATAAACAAAACTAGGAAGTTCCAAATGTGAATGTGAGAGGAGTGTATAGTTCGGGTACTTGAAACTGCATAAAGTTGATTTTCGTTAATATATTTCAAATTTTTTAGTCTCCTGAAGACAAACCTACAAGTCAATGGAAAACTGTTGAAGATAGCAATTTGCTATCCGGGGACTAACTAATTATTGAAAAGGCAATATTTTCATACCTTAAGGTTCTAGGCTGGCTATATTGTGGCCTTGGTGAGATCATTGCCATTTATTCCATTTAGAGTAAATCACAAATTTTGTCATCACACTGTCTCCTAAAAATGGTGTCTTTATTGCTTTAGAAAAGTCAACGGTTATCATCTAGACGATGATACTCAAAGTATATAAACTTTTAAATATTGTGCTCCTAGCTTACGTATATTGCAAACTTCGGAATTTTTGGAAAATAATAGTCTTTTCATTCTTAGAAAGATCAAAATCATCACTCAAATTTTTGTAACACAAAAAATGCATTTTCTTTTATCTCATGCTCCTTAGTTTGATATCTAATGATTTAGGGAATACCAGAGATCTTGATTATTTGGGTGGGGTGCAGTTATCTCCCCACATCCTAATGAGAGTAATGGTTGTCTCCGGAGCAGCGCTTAATTAAGTCTCGTTTATCTGGATTATCAAATTCCTTTATAATAACAAATTAGTTAATTACGAATTGATGAGTAAATCCCAAAAATTGCAATTGTCACTGAACGTAGATGGAATTATAAAATATTATTAGCATTATTCAGGGGTTATAAATTCAAATTGATGAAAGCCTTTAAAATTTTCAGTGAAAAAGAAATGGGTTAGATAATAATTGACGGTTTTAATTTTAATTTTCAAAAAGTTTTAAAATGTGGAAAGAAAAAAGGTGGGCGTGTAGTTCCAAAAGAACACAATGTAAAGCCTGTCTCAAGGTGGAAGGGCAAACATTGTGATTGTAGAATCGAAGCTGGTTCATAATCACAAATCAGTTTCCGAGGATATAATAAATAGACAGATAGTGAGTAATAGTGTTAAATGTGCTGCTCTGGATGACATCAATGAGCAACCTGTATAAATAATTAGAATAGAACTTATAAAAACCTGCTTAGGATAAGAAAAGACATTTACAAGCGAGAGCTTTTAAACGCCCAAAAATTCCAAAAAGTATATCAGACTTCCATACGATTTTGGAAAAACCACAATTAATATCCAACAAAGGGAAAACATTTCTTGTTAAAAATGAAGACGTCAATAATACCGTGATGTTCACATGTGATGCAAACTTAAAGTTTGCCTCAACAACTACGTCGATGGCACATTTTCATATTGCCCAAAGGACTTTCTCCAGCTTTTCACTATCCATGGAATGAAGAATGGCGATTATATTCCTTTAATTTCTTATTTGTTGCCAAATAAACAACAAATTAGTTATACGATAGCGTTTCAATATTGGAAAGAAGAATATTTCAAATTTCAGGCGACCTTTATGCCAAACACTATAACGGCAGGCTTTGAGGTAACTATACATAGAAGTTTAGCTGAAACTATGTATAATTTTATTCAACTTCTACTATTCTGTTTGTTTCAACCAAACTATTTTTGACAACATATCTATTTGCGGTAATTATAATTTACACACATTGCGAGGTTTGGGTTGATAATTATCAACTTAATAGGGATCGCAGCCTCGGAAGACAACTGCAGGCCGACCATTTTCGCACTCAAGTAAACGGAAGGTAACTGCACCCCTCCTGATTATTTTATATTATGGATTAAGGGATTATATTTCAATATTGTACCCACTGTATTAGTAGGACCATAAAGGTAAGGTCAGTCCTTAGTACGGCAAAGCTGGCAGATGCTACGGGATTCTCAAGTCAGAAGGAATTTTTAAAATCCGATCCCTTCCGTCCGCACTAATGTGCGTTGCCGTATTTGAAAGTATATTTTTCCGATCCGTACCGTGCCGACGGTCTGACGGTGACTGACCAGGTATAAAATAAAAATTATTACAATTTACAAATATGTCATCATTTTTAGATTTGCAAGCCTTCCTTTCGACGGAGTATCTGATACCTGTTTTAAATCTGCCGGCTATGCCGATGTAATGTGAGATACCCTATAATAAAATCCGTCGAGTGTCGTCCGTACCGTCCCTGCCGTCCGTACCGTGCCGACCAATGTGCGTTTACCTTAAGTCCTCATTATTCAATATCATTTAGGGATAACCATCCTATAACGTTATTATTCATTCGCATTAAAAGGGGATGGTCTTTTGAACTATCAGGACTTAAATCATTACATTTTTAGTTTCATCTAATCCATCATCTTGCGCATCAATGTGCATCCTTCATTTTTTGCTTACACACTAAGTATATGATGGTGCTACAGTGACCTGTCAGTTAATATCCTTTAAAGATACTTAACTTGTGGTCTTCAAAAGGCAACTATCACTTAATCCCCTAAAAAACTTGGACTGATTACATCGGGAGTACCAAAGAATGTCATAGAGATTATAATGATGATAAATGTGGTATACTTCATCATATCTTGTATTCCTAGGTTAGTTAGAATGCGATTTTGTGGTAAAAAGACCATAAATAGTTAATAATGATTCAATATCATTAGAAAATCATGGTCTCACACTTTTTTTAATTCTAGAGACAATTTTAATTTACTCCTAATAAAAGGTCGTGATATTATTGCGTGTTACCGGTTCGGTAATTAGAACCCCGTGAACTGTAAACACTTTATTTCAAACTTATTTCAGAACAAAACAATTATGATTTAATTAACTATCATACTATATAACTATCCGACTACCTGACTGAGTGACCGACTAACAGCGCATTTATACAGTTCCAGGCTTCTAGAACGGATCTCGTACGGTTCGGGTTCGAAGCAAGCCGAAAAAGTCTAGAACGTTTATCTGCCGTATGATTCTCGCGGCCGCTTCCCATTAACAAATGTTTTCAGAAAATGCCTTACACTACACAAACACTAATACCAATTTTACAACTACAGTTTTTTACAATATTATGATTTTGGGAGGAGCAAGTATCATATTTATTGAATATTATTCAAGGATGGTTCAAATATAAACATGAGTCTTATTTAGATTAGCCTACTAAAACAAGCTTGTCACTTACAGAAGTATAACAAACATAAAAAAATGTGATTTTAACTTTAGGTTAGGCTAGGTAATTTAAGGTTAGGCTGAAATATAAAAGTAATATGCATATTATCAATAACGTACGTTATTTCATCAAAATATCTACAAAATAATGCGTTAAAGCAACTAATGAAGATGGCAGAAATTTCGAAATGTACTCCTTGAGAAAAAGAATAAGGTAAAAAGCTTTTCTCAGGAAAGTAAAAAAAATGGCTGAGAGAAAAAATGGTCTAACTTTGAAATTTGTAGGTTTCAAGTAGAAGATGCAAATAAGTTACTTAAGTGATTTAGTTAATTTTATTTAGACTTAGCAAATTCTACAACAATTGGTTACGGAAAAATTAATTATTAAAAGCAAAATAAGGGTAAACATATAAAACATCTCAGAAAGGTTTTAAACTTCTAATGATTTGAAGGAGTAGAATCAATTAAATTTTAGTGTAAACTAAGATATTGTCTTTAGATATTTTAAGCTTTCCAACATAATGTTAATCACCAACATTACTAAACAAATCTCTTAACCTTCTAAAGGCATTTCTATATCAAGAAAAAGTCCTTAGGTTTCTTAAATTACCTAAGTTAATTTTTGAGAAATCACAGCATTCACCATCATAAAAAATTGTAGAAAAATCAATGACCAAGAGGAAAATAGATAACCGAAATTAGAAAAAGTCTTAGGAAGCTCTTTCATATTTCTAAGTTTCAAATGAAGAAGTGATTAAATTTGTTCTGAAATGTAAAGGGTTTTCTTATAAAATCTAAGGTAAAATATTTAAAAAATTGTAGACACATTAAGCAGATTTAACATTCTAGTTTAATCTTCTAGTTTGCTAAGCTGCAAATATCTGATAAAAATTTTAATATGTCAAACTCATCTTCAAGTTGTTGTTGGAGCGTGTTACTTTCAATAAGTAGTACTATAAAACAATAGCTACTTTTGGTGGAAACATCACTGAGCCAAGTATAAAATCACCAAAAAAGAAGAAGCTTTCTCAAGGTAGAATATATTAAAATTTCCAAATCTATCTTGACTTGAAATAAAGTCCAAATATACCTAGACTTGAAATAAATGAATTACAAAAAAGACCATGTTTCTTGGGTGATATGCGTGCCTTCATTTATACATTCGGGATCAAATAAAATAAATATTTTGTGAATTTTTTTTAGTGTAACTGTTGCTTATTTTGATGTGTAAAGCTCCAATATCTTAATGTTTAAAATACAAGAAGACGAATGGGGTGTTTATGTATGTCTTAGAGTTGGAGATGTCGTTAAAAAGCTTGTTAGTGCCTTCGAAAGCTTTCCATCAACTTTCCAAGACTGTTGATGATTGTTGCAACGTACTAGTAACTTTTAAACGCTCATTAATAAGGTGAAGAAGTTCTTAGCATTCTTTAGAATCAGATAGCACATTTCAAAGCTTTATAGTATTTCCAGAAAAGTGTTAGAACCTTTTACACTCTAAAAAACAGTTCATACGACCCGCTAATAATTTCAAAAGTCAATAGCAAACTTGGGAAGCTACTGTCAGACCCAGAAGTTAAAAATAGATCTATTAAGAGATTTCATAAGTCGCTATTAATCTCGGACGGCACTCGCAAGCTTCAGAAGCTATTATAGGTAACAAAAGCCAACAACAGATTTCACAAAGTACTAAAAGTTACTTCTGGCACTTACTAAAACCTTTTTGAACTTACCACTGACTTCTGGAATCATTTCTTTGGAATCCATCAACAGATTGTGTAAGGCTGTGTGTGTTATTTACAAAACCTAGCCAATGACTTATTTGTAAAGCCATTGACAAGTTTCAGAAACCCCTTGCAGACTAAATAAATGACTAGGAATGCTTTAAAAACACTTGCAAGTCTCAGAAACCTGCAAGAGATTAATGAAGGCTGAAATACAAAGCTTGATAATAATTTTATGAGACTGTAGCAAGTCATTATTACACCATATAAAGTACTAGAAGGTTGCGTTAATGATAAGCAAAACATTAAAGGCACTAAAAAGTTGTACATGTGATTTGCTAATGCCTTATAAGCTGGCAAGCATTTTCTGAACCTTACTGTACAGAGCGAGTCATTAGTACGGTAAAGCTCTCTAGCTCCTACAGATTCTTCGCTAACAAACATTTATTGATACATGGGTGCATTAGCATAAGGCGCATATTTTAAAATTGTTTTCTACTGTACCGAGTGAACATACACAGAGTCGTGATTAAAATTTCCGTTTTTTAAAAGAAATATAAATTTACCTCTGAATTTCTTACAGAATGATGAATAAAATAATATTAAACAATAAGGTTATGCGGTTAGTAATTTTTGAGATATTTAGGAATTTCATGAAAAGTATACTTAAACTGCAAACTTGTCTGAAAGACAGAAAGCAACCAAATGATTTTATTCTTAGTCCAGAATATTTCTGTACATCCTTCTCTGGGAAAATATTGTAATTTTATTTAAATATCATTTACTGATATACAGCGTGAATAACAAACGCAAATCGAACTTTTTCCTAAAACATTCAAAGGCGCACCCTGTATATTATTTTCCATTCCTGTTCACCAATGTCTAAGCTTTGCTTTGATATAAATATCTATACGTCCAATTCTGATAATTTGGAAGGCATATAATTTTAAATTTAAAAAATTATAAAATTTTTTAGATGCAGATATTTTGGTAAAATGCCTAATTTCCCAAATTTTCAGGACCTAAACAAAGAATACACTGATTTAATGCACTGTTTTATTTCCAATTATATAAATTACACATTTTCAAACATACATATGTTTCATAAATATGTAGTCTTAATTAGAAAACATATTGGTTTTGATGCTGCTTATCATCTATATCTAAATTCTATGCATCTATGCTCTATGTTCTCTGTACAGTTTATATTACTTGGAAAAATAAAGGTTAAACTACTAAATGGTACATTATTACTTTATACCAGTCGATTTAATGTTTGTTCTGGTCAAGAAAATGAACAAAAAAAGCCCACCTTATGCAATGAAGATAAAAAATATTAATAAATGCATTTTATGGAACATACTTCCAAAAAAAAAAACTAAATTAAATTTAAACTGCTACCTAATAAAGCTAAAATACAATAATAACAACAATAGATGTTACCTTAGATTGATGAAGATGAAATCGTAGTGGGCGGGAGACATGTCGAATTTGTTGTTTCGTATTTTTTTGGAAATAATGAATTATAAAGTTTATTTAATATCAGAGTTTTTTATTGCCGTTAAGAAATAAATTTTTAGAAACTTTAATGGTAAATGCATTTTGAACATTCAAATGCAGTTTTTTTTTTCAAATTCAAAGATCATCTGTCACACTATTAGAGCAAGACCAACAATTTTTTAAACTAAACCAAAGCATAGTTGTTGCTTAACAAAAATATGAAATAATATACGGGGTGTGCTACTTGAATTTTTTAAGAAAAAGGTAATTTCGCGTCTGCTAATCACCTTGTATAATAGCAAAGGATATTTAAATAAAATTAAATTATTGTCCGAGGAAAGGATATACTGTAATAAATCGGCACCAGAAATAAAATCATTTACTTGTTTTCGGCCCTTCAAATAAGCTTCCAAATTAGGCTCAAATTTAATGATTTTTTTAAATATCTAAAAAACTATTACAGAGATCTATTGTTTGGTATCATGTTAATCGGCATCCTATATCACATTGAAATATGTAAAAATATATAGTTATATTTAAGAAAAGGCAATTTTGGTGCACCATCCTTTACAGTGCTAGTCTGTAATTTGGAATAAATCAAAAACAGTTTTTTTTTTTGAAAATATGCTTAAACAAGTCAATTAATATTTTAATTTGCCCTCTTTTTGTTATAGGAAAATGTTATACAGAATGTCCCAAATTTTAAATATGGCGTCATCGGCAATTTTTTTAAAAAGCAATCCTTTTTTTTCTTAACTCTTCTTAAAGTATACATCAAGTTAAACATGCGTACTAAATTTCAATTATTTATTTCCTGCCATTTAAAAGATATTTAACAAATATTAACCAGTTTGAAAAATCAAGGAATCTGATTCATTTGAATAACCTTTCTTCAATAAATGTTCAAAATGTTGACCTTTTACTAACTTACGATACCCTAAACAAAACTGAAACTTGTTCTGAAGATTTGTAATTACTTCGGAGGGAGTTAGTCTGCACTCCTGTCTTATTCGTCCTTTCATCTCCTCAATATTTGCAGTTTGGTCTTAAAAACTTTGCGCTTTAAATATCCCTATAAGAAATAGTCCATAGATGTTACGTCCGGAGACCTGGATGGCCATACAAAAAGTCTTCTTCTAGCAATCCATCTGCCTGGAAATACATCATCCAGATACTCACGGACAGGTCTTGCAAAATGAGGGAGGGCACTGCCTTGATGAAACCAAATGTTTCTATTCGGGGCATCAGCTTCGACCGGATCAGGAAACAAAATAGCTAAATCAGGAATTAGCTCTTTCTGCGAGACTTCTAAATATCCTGCCCCATTGAGATTTTCTTGGAAGAAAATTGGTCCTATAATTTGATCACCAATAATCCCTGCCTAAACATTGGGTTTCTCTGGATGTTGAGTGTGGCCTTCCCTCATCCAGTGTGGGTTGTTGTCTGCCCAGTAACGACAATTTTGACGATTTAGCTCATCATTTAACATAAACGTTGATTTATCTGAAAACAGGATATTTTCTATGCTTAGAACATTTCTGTCCAGTAGATCCATCATTTGTTCGCAAAACTGGAGTCTTCTATTCCGATCAACTTCTAAGAGTTCATGGAGGATTATCATTTTAAAGAATGAAATTTTTGCATTTTTAGAATTCTTGCAACTGAAGACTGGCTAATTTTGAGTTTCCTACCAATCTGACTAGTGGGGACATGAGGATGTTCTTGGAAGTACATTAATTTTGACATCTTCATTGATCGCATTCTGACAGGGATTACTTGTTTTTCCTAAATGCCCATTTTCCCGAAAATGTCTTTCATTCTTGCTTACGATACTTTGCGATATGGGTGGTAAAACCAAATACTTCTCTCTGAATAAATAAATAACTTTATTTTGTGTTCCTTTGTTATATCTGCGTAGCCTATCATTAATAAAATTTTAATCTTGTGGGTCGATTTTTTAATAAATGGCGTTTCTCACTAAACGACAAATTAATAGCCTTTTCGATCAATACGATACTACTCTTCTTATTGGTTTTTATTAACTTTTTTCATAAGATTGTAATAAAATGTCAACCCAGTTTGACAAAAAATGAAAATTGTATTGAATTGAATCAAGTTTCTTGATTTTTCAAATTAATTAATAAATTGGTAACTATCTTTTAAATAACAAAGAATAAAAAATTAAAATTTGATACGCATGTGTAACCTAATATACCCTTTAAGAATGGTCAAGAAAACAATAGGGTTGATATTTAAAAAAGTTGTCTATGACATCATATCTAAAATTTGGGACATGCTGTATGAAATTTTCCTACATCAAAAAGAGCGCAAATTAAAATAATAACCGACGTGTTTAAACATATTTCTAAAAAAAACAAATCTTTGATTTACCGAGTTTAATCCGAGTTACAGACTAGCACTGTATATGTTCATCCTGTATGATGAAAAATAATTTTAAAACGTTTGCCATTTGGTAGTGCAACTTTGTACCAGAAAGATTTTCGTTTTTCAAATAATTGTAGGGCTACAGGGCTTGGAAAACTTAATAATGACACCTGAAGCATGCCAGTGGCTTATACAACCCAACTTTCAAAAAAACTAACCTAAAACAATATTTTTAATACGATTAAAAGATCAACATTCAAGAGAATTAATAATTAGGCAAACATAAAAAGAAACTTCAACATTGTTTCTAAAAATACTTGAATTTTAGGAAGAAAAAATACTTAAGAAGTTTGTTGGAATGTCTATATCAGTTGAAGGTTTCAAGAACTAAAAATCTCTAACTTGCCAAAAAAAGATGTACCCCTATATCATTTTTAAACTTTTTAAAAATTGCAAAGTTTCAAAAAAGAAATAATTAGAAATATCAAAACTATATTGAGCTCTCTAGACTTACTCGAAGATAAGTAAGAAAAACTGCTGAAGAAAGAAAACTGATTTCCAAAGATTTTTGAAATCCCTACATTTTCGAAGACAAATTTTAGTTCAGGTACAAGTTAACAAGCTATTAGAGGAAGTGCTTATAATAAGCTTCAGAATTATACAACCATTGCGTAAGCTGCATTAAAAGCCATACTATTAAACCGTTGAAAGTCTAAAGACTAACCAATTGAAGTTTAGCTAGATTAGATAGATGTTTCAAGAGGTTTTACAGAGAAAAACAATTCTATATCAAGCTACTATAGAATTAATGAGCGAAACTAATACTACTTTCAACGTTTTAAATTAATTTTTGTACCTATTTTCTTAATCATTTAACATGTGTAGTCAGTTCTTTTCGAAATATTTATTCAATGTTTTAAATGTACTGCAAGACTTGAGTTCCATTTAGGAAACTGAAATTGCTTAAAATTACTACCAACAGGACTAACTTATGCAAGAATGAAAACTCTGTAAATCACATGTAGAAACACACCATTGTACGAGTAATGCCCAGTAGGAGCACTTCCTTGGGTTTATATTTGAACCATCCACCGGAGCCACATACAATCTAAGAAACAATATTTTTTAGTGTCAACAAGACTTTCATAACAATACGAACGGGTTCTTACACCAGAGAAAAAGGGGGCCAAGTTTCTAAAGTTAAATGCATCTACGAACATCCTCAATTCAAACTGGACAACTTGGATTACGACATATCCATTCTAGAACTGGAAACTCCGCTCGTATTCAGTAAACAAATTCAAAAAGTGAATTTGCCCAAAACCATTAAAATGCCTGAACCGGGCACTATGGCCCTCGTTACGGGATGGGGACTAATTGATGAAGCTGATGAGGAATCGGGGTCTTTAGTTCTACGGTCTGTTGTAGTACCTTTAATGGCCAAGAAGAAATGCAAACAGTATTACAGGCGTAGCCGAATGAGGATTACAAATCGAATGTTTTGTGCTGGGTACATCATGGGAGGAAAAGATGCCTGCAGGGAGGATTCCGGGGGACCACTTGTTATCAATCGAAAATTGTACGGAATCATCTCATTTGGATTAGGATGTGCTTGGGCCAAATATCCGGGAGTATATACCAAAATTACAAGAGTTCGCAAATTTATTAAAACAGTGACTGGAATATAAAGAATAAAATGTAATTAATATTTGTCGTGTATACTTGAGTAAAATTAAATAATAATATTGGTACGTGGATGCGACTATCAAAAACTGTTTACCAGTTTAACCTAACATTTCTGCTTTTAAAAGAATGTGGACACAATTTAGGTTTCCTTGGGTTCAAATTTTCCACAGTTGTTTAATCTTGTAATTAGATGATGTGGAAGTTGACACGTCTCACTTAAGGAAAAGTCAACTTAAATTTTAATTTTTTTTTTAGATTAGTACCAAGCATGATTACCATTAGGGCAGGCTCTTCTTATCGACAACGAGGGGGACAAGTCATTGGGGCTAGGAGATTATATCAGCATCCACGTTTCAATGAGGAAACTCTAGATAACGACATATCTATTATACAGCTAAGAAAACCCCTCATTTTCAATAACAAAGTGCAAAAAGTTTATTTGCCAAGAATGCACGAAATGCCTCGAGAGGGCACTATGGCTCTCGTGACCGGATGGGGGCTAACAGATGCCAAAAATGAAGATTCTGGCTCTGAGGTCCTTAGGTTTGTGCGGGTGCCGATCATGAGCTCACGAAAATGTGAAAGATATTACCAAAAATACTATATATCAGCGCACATGTTTTGCGCCGGTTACGATATGGGTCAGAAAGACGCCTGCCAAGAAGACTCTGGGGGGCCGCTGGTAGTTAGGCGTATTCTATTTGGAATCATCTCGTTTGGTCTTGATTGCGCTGGTGTCAGAGCACCAGGAGTATATACGAAAGTTTCTAGTTTACGCAATTACATTAGACAAGTGACAAGATTGTAAAAATTAATTTATATTACATTTAATAAATATTTAAAATGGGTTATGCACACTAGTTGCTTATTCAGACTTTGATATTTTGAAGAAAATAAAATTGATGAGATATGTGAAAGATCTTCAGATTTTGTACAAATTCGATTAAAATTCTTAACACACCCAAGAGTCAAACTCCTAAATTTAAATTGTTTTTGGCAATACCCTTATCAATCCACATTTTAAGTAAACCACATTCCGTTGTTAAAAAGATCGGTTCTTTAATTAAAATGCAATCTGAATTCAAGACTAAAGCTAACTAACATATTGAATATATGGTATCATCTGCACAGTCTCTGGTTGGGATTTTAGATCGTTAATAACATCAGTGTGTTCAACTATTGGCCAATATTCGCCTTAGTATATTCATTGCACATTAAATTACTTTAAGTTTCATTTCAATACGAACCAGTAAAGACGTTTCAATATTCCAGAGCTCAAACTTCAGATATTATAGTTAGAGCTGGTACCACTTATAAAGAGCATGAAGGCCAACAATCAGAATCAAAACAGTACATGAACTCCCCAAATTCAACGACAGATCCCTGGATGTTAATGTTTTAACTGTAGAATTTGAAACTTCATTGGAATTGGGTATTCCTAGAACTAGACCTATAAGGCTACCGATACGTAACGTGTTGCCTCCGTCAGGCTTGGGTTTAACCAATGCAAACAATAAGAATTCGAGAGGTGTCGATTTTTGATCAGAAAAAATGCAGAGAATACAATAGAGGGTCGATAATTACGTTTCGGATGTACTGCGCTGGTTACGAATTGGGCAAAAGGGATTCTTGTCAGGAAGATTCAGGAGGACCATTGGTGCATAAGGAAGCGCTTTTAGTTTTTAGTGTCTTGGGGCACAAACTGCGGTAGTCCTTACAGTCCTTGCGTTTACAACAGGCTGTCAGCTATGTGCAAATTCATTAGAAAAATAACAAGTTTGTGATAATTGAAATTAATATAGAGGTCCATATAATTCTTCTACTTTGTTGAAAGATGTATCTTTAGTGAAACACTGTTTACATCATAAATACGAGCTGCTTCTTAAAAAATAAAATTTAAATTTTATGTGGATTGCCTGGTATTTATCTAAACAGGTGTGACATTTTGTAAAATGATTTATTAACATCGTAGTCCTAGAAGTATTTTTTCGAGAAAGCTTTATTTTCAATTTTGCTGCTAAGTGGAAATATATTTGCGTCAGGCAATCAAAATTTGAATTCAATTCCACAAAAAATAAGTCAAGTGATGTGTTATCTCTATATTAATATTATGCATAAATGAAAAGTAAAAAAATTTCTGCTTTTAAACTTTTTTAGCTATTCCGAAGGAGAGCATCCTCGAAGTCGTCAGTTTATTGAGTACAATCTCGGTTAGCAACCAAATAAATGATATCCTTTTTGAAAAATCCTCTTCAGATTCGTTCATTTTTAAGTATTCAGTTAGATAAAACTGAAAGGTATAAATTGCCAGTGTTAGATTCATTCGCCAGTGAGAACAGATCAATTTCACCTAATTTCGACGACACAAATTTTCAATGTGGACCCTCCAAATCGTCACAGCCGCTTTCGTGGTCTTCCAATCAGGTAAATTTTCTTAATTTTTTTTATCAAACAGTATATAAGCGTGTCGTCTTAGTTTCAGGGAATGTTTCAAAATCTAAAAGTCTTGACATTATTGGAGGACAGGTAGCAGATATCAGGGACTATCCGTATCACGTCGCTATTCTTGAAGGAGGCCACTACCTTTGCGGAGGAGCGATTATCGGCCAAAGGTTCATTCTAACGGCAGCCCATTGCACCAAAGAGTAAGTGGATTTACAATACAAGCTGATAGTTCCTTTCTTACAATATCTCAAAAAGTTAAGACAAGCTGAGCTTGTTGTTGGTAAATTTACTTAGAATGTTTCTACTATCAAAGATCTAAGAAGAAATAATTTATTTAATCTTTAGGAATCAAACACAGTAATATACAGGTTGAACCAATTTTGATTTCCACTACAAGGATCTCGTAAACCATTTGAGATACAAGGAAGCTTAAATGAGAAAAGTAGTAGAGAATTTAACGCCTAATATTATTCCGCTGAAAAAACAATTGAATTCCAATTCGTCTTGATTTTATTTAGAAGAAACTAAAAATTTTTATTTTTAAAAATCAGCTTTTACTTGTTTATTTGAAGTCCGATTGAAAAAATTCAAAAAATGTAATTAGTTGCCATTATTAATGTACATTATTTTTTTCTATATTTAACTATTTCCGAGTAAATTATGTCAACTTTGTTATTTCTTAAGAATGCCGTATTGGATTTTATCATTTTCGAATTTGACATATTTTTCTGAATAATTTGATGTAGTCATGCCATACCTAAAATGTGGTAAAGTGGGTTAAATGAATTAATTTTTAGTTTTTAAACAAACAAATTATCGTAGGCGTTGCAAGTGTCATAAGTTTTAATAACTAAAAATACAGTTCCTAAAAATGCAATAATTATTATTAAAAAACCAAAAATATTACAACAAACTATATAGTATTGAAATATCTCTTAATAATGATGATATCCTTTAAATTACGTAATTTCAGAACATTCTAAGGGCTTTATTGAGGATGAATTTCCCATGACTCATAAGCAAGTGTGCGTTCTAGACTTCTCTAGAAGTTAAATATTTTAAGACGAATAATGTGCATAAATATGAGTCATTTCTAATGTTAGATTGTTAGATATTTCACGTTACACAAATAAGTAATCAATATTAAAAGAATTTTTGTAAAAATTGCCGACAACATTTTTAAAACACCTGACGTTTTCATAAAATTATGCCATTTAAAGGGGTGCATTCACGTTAAAGTTATACTAATAACTGTTTAAATATTGCACGGTTTGTTACAATATTTTTAGGTTTTTAATAATTATTGTTACATAATTAGGTACTGCATATTTATTATTAACACTTCTGGCACTTGCATCGCCTACTATGATTTTTTTATTTAAAAATAAAAAAATAGTTCATTTAACTCACTTTGTGATATTTAAAGTATGGCATGTTATATATTAAATTAATCAGAAAAATATGCCAAACTCGAAAGTCATAAAATCCAATATGGCGTTTGTAATAAATAACAAAGTTGACATAATTTTCTCGGAAACAGTTAAATTTAGAAAAAAATAATGTACATTAATAATGGCTTTAAAATACAACTAATTACAGTTGTTAATTTTTTTCAATCGGATGTCAAATGAACAAGGTAAAACTGATTTTTAAAAATGGCGATTTTCAGTTTTTTCTAAATAAGACTAAGACGAATTGAAATTTAATTGTTTTTTTAGCGAAATAAAATTAGGCATTAAATTCTGCAATACTTTGTCTATTTAATTCTCCTCGTATCTCTAATAGTTTACAAGATCCCTGTGGTATTTTTTTTTTTTTTGAAAGGAACTAAGCTTTTCAAGTTTCACCGTTGAGCTCTAAGGGTAAAAGAAAACTCCAAACCTTTTAAGCTTTCCAAAATTCAAAGTATTGTTTTCGGCATTTGTAGATTCGATCTAAAAGTATCTTTTGAGCAGCCATAAGCGAAATGAGAATTTCGTAGTCGCAAAAATTTCGCGAAATCCATCTTCGCGGCCATTACCTTTAGTGATTGCCGCAAAATGCACTTTATCAGCCCTTACTTTTAATAATAGTAGCCAAACCAAAAGTCAGCTCTGTATTCTGCAAACAATTGACGATTAATCTATTTTTAAATTTAACATTTAAGAAAGAAAAACACTGTGATATTAACTCCATTACTAAATATGACAAAAACGGCAGCAATTTTTAACCTAATTGTAACTATAGTTTATGGTTCCACACAAAAATACTATTTATGACGTCTGTGATATTTTTTTGACCCCCGAGATTATCTTGCCCTAATAATTGTCTAGCCTGGTTGATAATTCTTCTTTGGATGGTATAAAAATAACTATCCTTAAATATCTATTCTGAGCTTGTTTAGTGCCAGAGAAAGTTTAGTGGGCATCTTAAGTTCTAAACAAAATTCTTTGAGATTATCAAATTATACCAAGATCTGCAAGCATTTTTCGTTCCAAAAGCAAACCCATGGGCATCTTAAGTTTCAAATAAAATGCTTGAGGTTTTGAAGTATGAAAGTAAAAATGCTAAGAGTTTCTTTAATTAAAGTAATTTTTAGCTTTCCAAGTTCCAAAGAAATATTTGTGAGTTTTACTTTCAAAGAAAGTTTTTCGAATTTCAAGCAAAGATATTTTACCTCATTAAATATCTAAAGGTAATCGATGATCTGTCAAGCCAACTGTCAAGTTTACATTTTGACAGTGGCACTAAAAAAGTTAAATATACAATATAAAAATTAGTGGCATTTTTGATAAAAATTCGGCAAAAAAGTATTTTCGAAGACAATGACCGATTCAGAATAAATTATTTGTACTTCTCCTCAACTGAGAGAAACCACTTAAAGTTTGGAAAAGACTTATTTCAAACAACCATTTTAGTTTTTCAATAAATCTTATATGTTGACATTTACTACCTGAGCCGAAAGTGACGGATGGAATGTAACTTTCCGCCTGGCGGTATGAAATATGTTTCCTTAAAAGCTTATTCAAGTTTAAAATGTCAACATTTTATATATGGCTGTAAATAAACATATATTTTTGAAGTGTCCTGAAATTTGTTATATCATAATTTTAAGTTTTCACTTCTGTCGGCAGTCCCCATAAATGCCCAATTTTTTTATATTGTTCTTTTCTTAATATTTTTAAAGTTCAATAGGACATTTGTAATATTTTTATAGAAAGACGTTAAGCCTTTTAAATTTCAAAAAAGAGATTTCAAACTTCTTAAGTTGCCAAGAAAGATCTTTGAAATTATCAAATATTGAAAAATAGTCAATGATCTATCAAGCTAACGAATGATCTTTAAGCCTCTGGAATTTCAAGGAAAAATCATATGAAATTCTTAAAGAGAAGGACTTTTAAGCAGAAGAAAATCCTCTTGGTTATTTATATTCTTTTTCTTTGATTTTCTCAAAGTCAAAAGAAGGTTTTTTGACCTTTTTGTGCTAAAAAAGAGCTTTGAGCCTATCAAATTAAATCATGCCTTCTCAAGTTTAAAGAAAGATCTGTCAGCTTTACGTTTCAAATAAAAATTTGAATTTTTCAAATAAATGAATTAAAAACGTCCCTTATTTTAAAAGAAGTTCCTCGGCCTCTTGGGCTCCAAAAAAGGCTTTTGAGGTTTTCAAATTTCAATGAAAGATCTTTAAAAGATCCGTTTAATCAAAAATGACCATTAAGCGCCCTGAGTTAAGTTCTACTAGATTCGCTTTGAGCTTCTCAGATGGCAAAACATTTCTTTTAACTTTCTCAGTTTCCAAAAACAAATTTTTGTTAGGCCTTTTAATTTTAAAATACATCAATGAATTGCAAAAGAGAATGGTTCAGCTTTTCGGTTTTAAAACAAATATCTTCAAGATTCTCACATACTAGGAAAGGGTAATTTAAAGGATTTGAAGTGACAAGAACAGAAGCTTTTAAGTTCTAAGAAAAGATAGATTTCACGTTTCCCTTGTTCAAAAGATTATTTCTTACGTCGCAAAGAAAGGTTTCCAAGATTTAAGTTTCAGAGATATACACTAAAGTTTTTCGACCTTCAAAGAAAGAAATTTGAGCTTCTTAGATTTCTTAATTTTCCTTAAGTTTTAAAGAAAGTTCTGTTGCCTTTTTAAAAGTTAAAAAGAATTACTTGTGATCTCTATTTATGTTTAAGCTTCTCAGAAAAAAAATCTTTTTATTTATTTAAAAACCAGATCTTAGGGCTAATTTCATTCTAAAATACATCTTAACTTGCCACAAAAGATCTTCTACTTTTTAGGGTTTAAAAAAATAATTTTGAGCATTTTAAGTATAAACAAAAAGGTTTTTCCGAGATTTTAAAATTTTAGCCTGAACAATTTCAACAAAAAAAACTTAAATTTTAAAGTTTCAAAAAGAATGTTAAAATTTTCTAGTTCCAAAGACAAACTTCTTATTTTCTCAAGAAAGCTCTTAAAGTTTTTTTCAATTTATTTAACATTTCTTCGGCCCAGTTTGGAAATATTTAAATTTTTATGGTTTGTTGACAATTTTATAAACAGTTTTTGAAATGCGACTACGTGATATTTAAATTTATTGAAAACGTCACTTAATGACAGTTTACAAATTAAAAGGTTAGTTTATTTTACATAGAATAGGAATAATAAAAAATAGGAGACCAAAAATTAGATATGGAACATAATATTTCCGGTCAATAAGGGTCTACCATGAAGAATAAACCTATTCCTCTAACGGAACGAACGGACTTCGCAAATGGTGAGTGTAACTACCAAGCTAAATAGATTTCAGCGGTTAGGAACAGTAGTCACCAAGAGCATGTAAGTTCAACCCACAAGTGTAGTTCAATGCCGGAAGGGGTATTAGCCCTCGGCGTAGTTGTTTCTTGTGGATTGGGCTTCAAATATTTAAATTTTTAACACAGTAAATTTTTAACACAGTAAATTAATGATAAAACGTCTATTCATCTTAAAATTTCTTTATTTTTTTTTATATTTAAAAACAAAAAAAAATGTTTATTTTTAAGTATTTCTTCCCCATTGTTCCCTTTCCATGTTATGCACTGCTGACGAGCGCAAATGAAAGCGAAACATCGATGTCCAGTGCTACAACCTCTTTTATGTATTTTTTTATATTTTCCTAATTTATCAAAAAAACAAAATTTTTATTTTTTTCATATCTATTTTTTGGTCTCCTATTTTTCATTATTCCTATTCTATGTAAAAGAAACTAACCTTTTAATTTGTAAAATGTCATGAAGTGACGTTTTCAATAAATTTAAATATCACGTAGTCGCATTTCAAAAACTGTTTATAAAATTGTCAACAAACTATAAAAATTTAAATATTTCCAAACTGGGCCGAAGAAATGTTAAATAAAATGAAAAAAACATAATATTTCCGGTCAATAAGGGTCTACCATGAAGAATAAAGCTCTTAAAGGTTTAGGTTTTAAAGAAAAACCTTTTAAGTTTCCAACTTTTCAGTAAAGACCTTTGAGCTTTTTAAATTTTTGATAAAAATACCTGTAGCTTACTAAGTCTCAAAGAGAGATCTTTTCTCTTCTCGAAACTTACAAAAAACGATAGTGATTTTGAACTTCTTTGGTTTCAAAAAATGGCTTTGAATTTTTCTAATTCTAAAAACAAATTTTTAGGCTTCTCAAGTTCTAACATACGTTTAAGGAAGACCTTTGGTCTTTTTAAGTTTCTAATAAATATTTTACACTTCTTTAAATTTCAAGATTTTCAAGATTTCTAAGTTCCAACGAAGGAGTTTTGCAAATTCAAATGAAATATCCTTAATCTTCTAAAATTTTAAAAAGCCAATATTTTTATTTCAATGATCCAAATAAATATTTAAAATCTGTAAGCTTTTCAAATTTAAAAATCTGTACACCTTTTATGTCCCAACCGAGATCTCACAGCTTCTGAAATTTCAAAAAAAAATCATGAACTTAACTTAACCTTATAAAAAAAAACTTTCAAGTTTTTAAAGCTTTAAGCTCCCCGAGTTCCAACTTTTAGATTTTTAAACTTAAAATTCTCTAAATCTTATAGTTTTCAAAGGATTCTTTAAACGCGTCTAGTTCCCGAGAAAAATCATCGAGTGTTTCAAGGTTTCAAGTTTTAGGTAAAGATTCATAGGTTTCAAAAATAGCTTTCTAAGATCTGTAAGCAATTAGTTTGAAAAGAAAAAACCCAGAAATTCTTAACTTTTAAAGAAATATCTTTAGGCTTCTCAGACCCCGAAAACATATCCTTCAGATTTTTGGGTTTAAAAGAAACATATTTATGTTTTTAACTTTCAAAAAAGGATGTGTAAGTTTCTAAAATGTCTCTACGGTTGTTAAGTTCCTTTGAGCTTCTCAGTTTTCAAATCAAATCATTTATGGTTTTTAGTTCTAAAAAGAATATTTCATTGAAATAAAAATCTATCCCTGAAATCAAGAAAGACTAAAAAACACGACAAAGGTTGCTTTAATGCGTTTCGACAGCCAAGCTATCATCTTCAGGGAGATACTAACACCCAATCCTAAAATTAACCCTTATATAATACGAATAATCAGTTCGTGTATGATCGACCGCATCCGATCGCGCATGCGCATCTAATCATGCACCTCGTAGTGGCACAGTTTGTTATCTATGAACCTTAACTATTTTTAACAGAGATGAATGGCCTAAAGGCTCAGCGCAACCATTCATAAGGTTGTTTCCAGCCTTGTGGATGGCTAAGCTTTCACATGCATTTAACATATAATTCTTATTTACTACTCTTAACAGTTGAATAATATTATCAATCCTATGATCTAATTCAAAAGCATGTAGAGCCACACTTGACTTCTCAGTTCTTCCGTATTTTAAATGAGCCAAATGCTTCTTCAGTAGGATTTTAAAAGATCATCTAGTCTGCCCGACGTACTTTTGAAGACAAACTTTACAGAAAATTTGATAAATACCGGACTCGTCCGTTTGCAAAACGACCAAACCGACAAAGAGTATTTTAGCTTCTTAAGTTTGAAACTTTGTGTTCTAAAGAAATACCTTTTGAATTTTTCCCGTTTCAAATAAAATCTTCTAGCTTATCAAGTTCAAAGAAAGATCTTTAAGCGCTTCGTATTTCAAAGAGTCTTTGACGATTTCAAGTTCCATCAAAAGATTTCAAAATAAATAAAAATTTAAATATTTCCAAACTGGGCCGAAGAAATGTTATATTAATAAACAAAAGATTTCAAGTCCTAGGCAAAGACATTTCAACTTTTTAAATTTTAAATGGTGTTCCTTGAGATTTACATTTTTCAAAAGAGATCTTTGACTTTTTTTATATACGAAAAGTTGGTCTGTAATCTTTACCCGTTTCAAAGAAAAATCTTTGATTCTTTCAAGTTTCAAAAATAATCGCAAAGTTTATCAAACTGTAAAAACATTTGAAGCTACTCAAGTTCGAAATAAAATGGTATGAGGTTTTCAAACTTCGAAGGAATATCTTTAGATTTGTTAAGTTCGAAACAAAGACATTTGTGATCCTCAGGCCCAAAATAATAATGAATAAAGTTCTTAATTTATTTGGAAGGATCATTGGGCCTCTCATTAAAAAAGAAATATCTTTGACGTTCTCAGTTTCCAAATAAAGACATGTTCACGGTAAATAGTGACATATGTAAGCGTCCAAATAAAAATTATTGAACTTCTTAAATTCCTAAGGTTGATCCTAGGATTCTTCTAGGTCTAGACAAACTGCTTATATTTTTATTTAAAGCAAAACAAGACCTTCTCCGGAAGTTACATCACAGTACAAAATCGATACCAACAATTATACAGATAGGATTTGATGTCATTTTAGGAAAACTGTTTCGAATCTGACCATACGAGCTGGTTCCAGCTATCACTCCTCAGGAGGTCAAGTGCTTCAGGTTGCTTCCATCCATGCCCATGAAAATTACTCACTGGCCACATCCGACAATGATATAGCAGTACTTGCTTTGACTTCTGACATTCATCTAAACGGGCAGACGACTTGGCCGGTCGCTTTGCCAAACGAGGACGCTCATTTGAAAGAGGGCGAAAAAGCTGTTGCTACTGGCTTTGGTACTACTCAAAAAGTTATTGTGTCTGACGTACTACAAAAGGTAATCGTTCCCATCTATAAACACGAGGATTGTGTAATGGATTATGCTAATAATTACCCAAGGATTGTGACGGATAACATGATATGCGCTGGATATGAGGAAGGTGGTCATGATACTTGCGGCGGAGACTCTGGTGGACCATTGGTGCTAAATGGTAGAGTGATAGGTGTAATTTCTTGGGGCATTGGATGTGGCAGAGCTTATAAGCCGGGAGTCTACACTAACGTTAAAGTTTTCAGGGGATTCATTAAACAGATCATAGGATACTAGATTTTATGACTTCCTGGAAAGGCAATAGTAAATAATAACAAAAAACTTGTGTTTATGCTGATACCGAAGATATTATTTGAACAATAAATAAATTGTTTTCATGAATTTGTCTATTACTTGCGGCAAAGGCTAATAAATAAAACTAGAATTTTTAAAATCCAAAGCAAAAAGAAATTTTACAATTCATTGAGATTTAAACATTTCATTCCGTTAGCTAACAAGGAAAGGTCTCGAAGTATCAGTCGCCGATTTTGCTAATTTTTGGATATGTTTTAGAGGACCGAAATCTAAGACACACGTATTTTTTTAATCGGCCGATAAACGGTTTGAAGAGTAGTTCTACCCCCTCGAAGTTAGGGTTGAAAATGCAAATTTTGTTGTTTCTCATATATCGAAAATTATATTCGATTCGTTCCTTTTTCCAAAAGTTTTATTTGGATCTGAAATTAGGAAAAAAAATTGTTAACAAATTTTTCTACCTTCTTTACTCCCTTTTAAAGTTTTTCTGTTACAAAAAATGTATTTATGGCAACAAGATTTTTAAAAACAAATATGTTATTTCATGCACCAAAACTAACTTCATCGGTTTTTGGGTTTGGTCGAAAAAAATTATTTTGGGGGTAAACACCACTTAAGTCAAATACGTATATGATAGGGTGTTTTTTTATATTTTTCGGTTAGTTTTTTCTGAAATAAAGTATTTTTACAATAAATTTAAAAAAAATTGTTTAACTTTTTTCCCACTCCCCTCGTTGCCCTCCACCCTATCCTACCAGGAGGGTAAGCCATCTACTTGAAAAATCCGCATAACTCCGGATCGTTATGATCTCTATATACGTCTAATTAACGTTTAAAAAAATTCCCAATTTTTGCACCCTCCCTCATGGGGGTAAACTACCCATTCTAAAATGTTTAAGTAAAAAAAATACTCATGATGAGAACAAAATTTTGAAAAAAATGTTATTTTATACGCCAAAACTAATTTGTCTCGTTTTTAAGTTTTGTGAAAATAAAATATATTGCGGGGTGAACACCATTTAATTCAAATACGTACATAAAAGGGTGTATTTTTACAATTTTTGGTTCGTTTATTTTCTGAAACCTAGTATTTTGATATTTCGACGAGAAACTTAACACATAAATGTTTTAAATTATTTTTACCGCCATTTATGCCAACCCTGCACCCTACCCTAACAAAAGGGTGAACTATCTACTTAAAAAACCGTTTGTTTTAAAAAAAATGTCATAATTTTTGTAGTTCCCCATAAGAAAAAACTACCGCTTCTGAAGTTTTTAAGTATAAAAATAAATAAATAATTAAATAAATAAATAAATAACACGTTTATTTCCAACAGGTACACACCCAATTACAGAAAACATCTAAACTATTAAAATACAAAAGTAAATGAAATTACACGGTACAGAACATTAATGTATATGTATCTTAAATTATATTCGGCTTTCCAGATATGTGCTGATTATAGTTTTTAATTGGTCACAATTAATATCACAATAATTCGAAATGCTATTGAATACATTACACATGTTATATATTGGTGATCTACGCATGTTAGTACGGAAATTTCGACAATAAAAACAGTTATTTCCACGAGAATGCTGCCGAGGAACCAAAAAACAAATCTTATTAATCAAAGACATGCCGTCAATATTATTATGCAGTAGGTTATATAAAAACGTTAATACAATACAATTTCTTCTATTGCATAAAGAATTCATGGTAAACATATCTAGCAAAATTCTGGTGTCAATACCTCTACCAGGATAAAAACCCTGGGACTTGAAAAACATAAAATTTAGAAATTTTCTTTGAGTCGACTTAATTAGCCCTATATTATTTTGGTAAATAGAAACCATATCAAAGTTGCATATTCTAACTTAGATCTAATATACGAAAAATACAGCACTTGCAAACTTCTAATATTTAAAAAACAATTCCAGTTTCGCCTAAAAAAACCATGTAACTTGTGAGCGGAGTTAGTGGTATGATAGATATGGCTCGAAAAGCTAATTTTGTCGTCGAATACAACTCCAAGATCTTACAGTTCGGAGCATCTTTCCAAAGTGTAATTACTGATATTATAGTCGAATAATGTATAATTTCGTTTGCGAATAAAAGTTACTATTTTGCATTTGGATATATTTAATTTTAAGAAATTACTATTGCACCAGCTTAAAATTCTATTTATTTGTACCTGTAAGTAAAAGCAATCGCCAATATTAGTAACGTTATTGTAGATTTTTAGATCGTCTGCAAATAGCAAATGGTCGCATTCAATGACAGAAGTTATGTCACTAATAAAAATTAAAAAGAGTAATGGGCCTAGATTTGATCCCTGTGGAACTCCGGAAGTCGTTATATATCTCTCAGATTTGTGGCTTCCATATTCGACAAATTGTTTTCTGGAAGAGAGGTAGGATGTGAACAGTAGTATTGAATCCTCAGTGAAACCAAAACCCTTTAACTTGGATAGTAGTAAATAATGATCTATTTGATCAAAAGCTTTCTGTATATCTGTGTAAACTACATCAACCTGTCCTCCTAGATCCAAATTGTCGCATATAAAGTCACTTATGGTTGCTAAATTTGTGACTGTTGATCTTTTTAACATAAAACCATGTTGATTTGGTGATATTACTGGACTGACATGAATGTAAATGTTATTATATAAAATCATTTCAAATACCTTAGCAAAATTAGATAAAATAGCTACAGGTCTATAATTTTTGATCATCGTTGCATCTCCTGATTTTAGGATCGGACATATTCTAGTAGTTTTCCATATATCCGGAAATTTAGTTGTTTTTATAATAAGATTGTACAAAATACATAGTGGAGATGCGAACACGTTAGCACAGTCTTTAATCACTACGTTAGGAATGTTATCTATGCCAGCAGTCATCTTATTTTTCAATTTTTTTATTGATTGCAAGATATCATCTTCTGTAATTCGTAATAAGTTGATTTTACTGAATGAAAATGAAAAATCTTTATTAATATTTTCTGGATTGGAATTTATGTAAACACTAGCAAAGTATTTTGCGAAACCATCCACTACTGCTTGAGTGAGTCGATAGTTTCTTTATCAATAATCATACTTCTAGGAATTCGAAAGCGACTCCTTTTCAATTACACAAATGACCAAAATTTAGTTGGATTAATCATCTTTCGCTATTGAAATGTGATTTTGGTAAGCAGAATCAATTTGCCGCTTAACTGCTGCCCTTAGAGTTTTATACTGATTAAGGTAATGATCATTTTCAAATTTTTTAAAATTATTATATGCAACTTCTTTACATCGCAGAGTGTTTTTAATTTTTGTAGTAAACCAAGGTGGAAAAGTCCGATTATTTTTTCTGTATTTTGGCACACATTCATCCATAATTCCGTATAATATCAGATAAAAAGTTTCACATGCGTCATTAACATCTATGTAGGATTGCAATTGTGACCAGTCAGTGTGGTATATTCGATTGTATAATTGAGGAAAATTAGCTCGCCTAAAGTTATAAGCCCTACAGTCCGTATTGAAAGAAAAATTCTCTGTACGAGTTGTATTCAACTGAAAGTTCATAATTAATGATGGATGATGAAAATCTTCTGTAACAAATGGTAATTCGTCCCTACTAACCTCACAACTGAAATTTCCAATGATCAAATCTAACATTCTGCCGTTTGCATTCAATACCCTATTATATTGCTTCATATCTAGGTATGCCATAAAATGTTTTATTAATGTAACCTTAGTATCACCTAGATCAATAATGTATCTATTTAAATTGAAGTCAATACAAATTAGTATTTAACAATATTTTTGAAAAATCGTTAAGTTTTCAAAAGCATGAAAAAATAGTTCATAAATTACCTTTTGTGTAGAAGGCGGGATATAAATAGCAAAACCAAATAAAACAGTACTATTAACAATTACCTCGCATCCAATGATATCTATACTAGGTACCACATCAGCAATACCACTTAAATTGAGTTTAGTAACATTAAAGTTGCTATTAACTGCAATCATCACCCCACCTCCTTTATGATGTCCAGTAGCTTCAAGATTACGATCAGTTCTAAATACTAAATAAGAAGAAGGTAGTAATTCTTCTAATAGACATGATGATAGCAAAATTCTAAAAAAAGAATGTTATTTTATACACTAAAGCAAATCGTTTATGGGTTTTGCCGAAAAAAATTTTTGATATGATATGATATTTCTTTTGAATTTTTCCAACCCTACCCTCCTTCCTGCTCCTACCAGGAATGTGAGTTACCTACCTACTTGGAAAACTGGAAAATACCCGATTATTACGATCTATTCATATCCACTGAACTGAAAAATTACAATTTATACAATTTACTTGAATAATTCCTCTTGATTTACAAACATAACAGTTATTTCTGGAAAAATGTGTATAAAAACCCGTACTTTAAAATAATGCAAGTGGGACGACGAATAACTACATCCATTCATATTTATAATTTGCATATTATTATGTTTTCATTCGATGAACGTCATCAATTTTATCATGAATCTTACTTCAGATATGCTGGTATTTTCTTTGGAACAGTCATTTAATATATGTCGAGCAATAATGATAATCCTCAAAATAGTATTTGAAGCATAAAGATAATTTGCAACAGGAGCACCTGACAATGGTAACATTGTTACATCCGTCGATTGGTTTATTTATTGTTGACTTGGTTTTTAAAAATATCATGTACACATTTGGGGTGCCTCAAAATTTCGGGTAAAATTAGTTTAGGTGTATGAAATAACATATTTCTTTTCAAAATGTTGTTGCCATAATTACATTTTATGTAACAGAAAACCTTTAAAATGGGGTAATTTACCTCCTAAAGAGGGGTAAAAAAATTTGGTAAAATTTTTTTTTCTTATTTCACGTTTAAATAAATTTTTTGGAAAAAGACAAATATCATTTTCGATATATGAGAAACAGCAAAATTTACATTTTCAGCCCCAAATTTGAGGGAGTAGAACTACCCTTAAAACCGTTTATCAGCCGATAAAAAAAATTACGTGTCTTATTTCGGTCCTCTAAAACATATTCAAAAATTAGCAAAATCGACGACTGACACTTCGAGACCTTTCCTTGTAAGTTATGAGCTACAATATTGAACTTCACGCTCATAATCCTAATCGTCAGCGATAGTTCATTTTAAATAACCGGTTACCTTTATTTAAAGGCATCATGCTTTTGAATCTTATATAGCTTTAATTAATCTTAAAGAATTTACAAAGAGACACTTTAACGGTATCTCGGCCGTAAGTTTGGATATTTTTAATTTTGAATTTTATTTGTTTGTTGCATTAAATTTTTTACAGAGTATGTTCCAAGATGAAGTATTTATTTTATTTGTGGGTTTACGAGAAAAAATCATTTTTTATAAAATTTCCTGTTTGATCTAAAAACGCTGGAATTGGCATTATTTTTTTGTTTTTATGCAGGTTATTTTAATGTGGTTTAATTTTGTCTATTTAAATTGGTCTGTTGAATTCTCAATGTAGTATCGGTACCTAACCCTAATTGTGCGCGTCCGACTCATTCTTGACGAATTTCTTTTATCTTGTATTTCATAAATCTTAAACTTTTAATTTCAGGGATTCCTCTTTTTAAATTAAACAGTTCTTTTTCCAAAATAGTTCTTTTTTTCTTAATCTAGTGAAATTATTGATTCTAATTCAGCAAAACTGCGTTCGTAAATTTAGGAGCAGAATATCACCATGCAGTTTTTGTGGAAGAGAAAGTTTTTGCAAGTGAAATTTAACCAAAAGCCACTTTGTGACACTAAACATGCAACATTTTTTGATATTGACTTTGGAATAAACGTTTGTTGGAACTACATATTCGGTTCCTTCCATGAATAAAAGGCCAGTAAATTCTTAAATTATTTATTAGAAAGTTTATATTCCAGTTTTTTCTTTAATGAAGCTGCGTAATACAGCAATGCTTGAAAAGATGCCGGGTCTGTTTTTGTGCCCGCACCCGAGACCCCAGGAAATGACGCCGACCAGTTTCTTATTACAGGCCAGTGGGCCACCAGAATCTCCTTGGCAAGCGTCCTTGCCACCGGCGGCATACCCAGCGCAGATCATCCTGTCCGTGACTTGGACGGGGTAGAGATCAGGATAATCGTTAATGCAAGCTTGTTTATTGAAGATGGGTAGGTGAACTTTTTGTAGGATAAAGGGAGTGAAGCGCACCTTCTCTTGGGTTCTACCCCAGCCGGTGACAGTGCAATTGGTACCTTCTGGCAAAACGCTGCCTTCCTCAACTAGTTCAACTGGCCTCAAAGTTGGTCCGACTTTGAATGGGGTTATCAGGTGGAGAATTGCTATGTCGTAATCGTAAGTGGTATTGCTGTATTGGGGATGCATGTGGATGGCTTTGAGATAGGAAACTTGTCCATGTAGGCCTCTATTTGTGGAACCAGCGAAAACCGATATTAAATTGATGAAGATCCTACGAAAATTTTAATTAACTTAACGTAACAATGTAAATGTTTCTATGTTAGTCCTTCAATCACTGTGAAATTAAGTTAGAATTATTTTTTGAATTGGGAACTCAATTTATACAGGATGTAAAAGAAAACATGCGCAAAAAATCATATACATTAAACAGAAATCGGCATAAGTCTTTCGTACCAAATTTTTTCGAAACCTCCTCTCGAGCAAGGCTCTTCAAAGTGGACCTTAGGTAATGGTTTTTAATTTTTTTCTCAAAAAGAAATAGAAATCTTTAAAAATGAAAATTTGTGAATTTAGAACACTAAGAAAAACATATTTTATAAATAATTTTAGGGGTTCCTTATTCCTTATTTAATAGAAGAAAGTACAACTGATAACCATTATAAATTTTCTGTTCGGACTATTTTTTGTTGTTTGTGCCATAAATTTATAAAAATATTAGTTACAAAGGCAGATAATTTAGAAAACCTTTTAATTGAACATAATTTTTGTAAAGTAGTTAATTTTCAAATAAAAAAATAAAATGTACTGTAATGATATTACGTTTATGTAATGGAAAATCCTAAATTTAATAAAACAAATAAATGCGAAATAATTCATGAAATGAATATACATCAAAAATCAATATAAATCCTTTATGGGATATTTCTTTTAGAATTACGGTCTTCCAATATTTTTCCGGAAAATTGAAAATCTACAAAAATTAACCCTGAAAACTTCAAAACCACAGAAGCAAAACTCCTCGCAAATTAGAGTCTTATTCAAGACTGACTTCTTTTGAGAAAATTTCAGTTTTGTTGTTAAATTGAAACATTATTATTGCAGCACATTTAATTTTTTTATTTAAAAACTATTAACTTTACCAAAAATTTAAAAGATATTAGATATAATATAACTATAATTCATATCACATGAATTTAGAAAAAAATTTCTGAATAAAAAATTAATAAGGATTGTAAGTTTCATACCCCTTCTGTTAATAAGGGGCCACTCAAAAATAAAGGGTACCTTCATTAGTGTAATAAATTCACCAGTTTATATTTTCATAGATTTTTTTTGTTCTAGAACGACAAATTAAAAACCCGTTTCTAACATCCAACTTTGAAATTTTTTATATATAAAACGTTACAAAGTACAGTATTCTTTATTTTACTAATTACAAGGTGATTATCTTACCCATCGACACAGTGGGAGGCGGTAACGACGAATTCGGGGCTGATGAGAGAACCACCGCAATAGTGAAAGCCGTTTTTTCTTAACGACACTTGGTATGGATAGTCTTTGATATCGGCATTTTGGCCACCAATGACTTCAAGATCATTAAGTTTGTGCAGAGAAGGTGGCAGACACGAAGCTGAAGATTTAATTATAAAAATATCGTACAGTATTAAGAATAACAAACATACCCCAACCTAAAAGGCAGAGAGAAAACAAAATAGACAAGGCGAACTTCATCTTGAGACTGTCTTATTTCTTCCACTCTGGCAATATATAGCAAGTTTGATGTCATTTAATTCATGCAAAAATCAGATTCGATAGGGAGAGACAAATTTTCCATAATTTAGGGTACTTACATATATTTGATTGCTTAATTAAATAAACGAGTTTGATTTTATTCTAAGATATGAAATCTCTACAATGCTTTATTTTTACGATTGCTACGTTTTAAGATGCTCAATGAAGATTTCCTGGAACTACTTGGGTGAAGGAGTGAATGACTTCGCAGAGTTTTTGGTATCTAGACTATAGAGGGTGCTCAAAATAAACTAGACGCTATTGCTAACTTACTTATTTTTAAAGATACAACTTCGCATAAATTAGCAAAGTTGCGTATTCTTTAGCTCTGATTACTACGGTGAAACCAAAAAACAATTGAACGTCGCGTTTTTGAGTTTTTCCACAAAGTTAAAGTTATATTCCGTATATTTTATGTTTCTATGAAGGATATTGAAATTTAGAATGAAAATGATTGTTTAAAATTTTTTGCTAATAGCTCTGCGTAAACGTCATAACACCTTATAAGACATCAAAATTTAATGGACAATTAGCTTAGTGTGCTATGGAAACAAATGTCAACTGTTAAATATACTGTAATTTGCGGTGAATATAAGCTGAAGTTGATATATCTGGAGAATTCTGGACCGGAAGTGATGTAATAACTTTGTTAATCTGTCATGTTGGACAAATCTAATTGTTCAATTATAACCAATTGTCAGACATGTAATTTTCGAATTAGAACCAACCGGTCGACAAGTAGTTGTGCAACTAAAACTATCTGATAACCAACTGTCAGACCGGCCTTCTCGCAATACAATTAGTTGCCTGACCATTGGTTTTAGTTGTACAATTATACTTGTCTAGCATGACAGACCAACAAAGGTATTACATTACTTCCGGTTCGAAACTCTCCTGATACATTTGCTTCAGTTTATATTCAGAAAATATATACTGGTTGATCCTCTTTTTATGGCGAACAGTAAGAACAATAGATTATTAAAAAAATATAATAAAACAAAATAAACAGAATGTCCAATTTAAAGAATTGCAAATTTAAATAAAACTCTAAAACGCGATGTTGTTGTTTTTTTCTATCACTATAATAAAATCAAATTTGCCAATTTAATCACAGTTGCATGTTTAATAATTAAAAAATTAGCATTAGTGCCGAGTTCATTTTGAACACCTTATAGAAGCTGTACGTTTTTTTTTTCCGGAAAAATTATTTTCGCTCTGCGTAAAGCTGTAACATTTATTTTTTTAGAAAAGTATCTCAAAAATAGAGCCTTTATGTCATTGTTTTTTTTGTATTGATGTGATTTCGCAGTAAATGATGTAGATCCCAGTAAAAACTTCTCATATCAAATTAAAAAAAATATCTTAATGTATCTCAGAGGTATGCATAAAAATCGTTTTTATTTTTTAAACTTCAACAGTCTCTATCTCGAAAACTAAGCATTTATGAGCAATGTTGTATATGACTTTTTGGCATTAAATTTCGTTGTAAAATCTACTTATGAAGTTTGACCCATTCTTTAATGGACAGCCTGTATAATTCCACTCGGCAATAAATACTCTTAGAGGCAATATTTTTTAGAGTCTTACATCGGGAAATATTGTCGGAAAGTTAATATTATGTTAACATTAAAATTTCTCATGCGCCTTTTTGTGGTAACTCAAAGTTCTCTTAAGACTGATATCATCAAGTTAACTTTGTTATGACGTCTTAACAACATCTTATTAAAGATATAAGATTGTTAGCAGTAATAATGGTAAAAATTGGAGTTTAATTAATGGTAATGATAGATTTCTTCCGAGATTAGACCGTGTCAAAGAACTAGAAAAAAAGTATTTGAGGTTTCGCCCAAAATGGTAAAGGACTTCTTCAACAACAAAATAAAACACAAGAAATTACTCAAATACACAAGAAACGAAAAAGTAAATTCAAAATGCATGACTTGTAATTTTCTTATATTTTTGTAATTTCTTTTATTTACTTTGCTTCTGAATAAGCTCTCCGTGATGTATGATACGGTAGAACACTTTTAGCAGTAGTTCCTTGATATGGTCCGAAATTAAATTTCGGTGTTTTAGAAAAAACTATTTTCTGTAACATTTCTTAGTAACACTTTTAGCACACTTGCTGACATTGCTAATTCAAAAAAGTACAAAATTTATAAATTGGTGCGATTATGAACCGGGTTCATATTATGATATTTCAAGAAGCCTATATTAGTTACACAAAAGTATTACGAAACAAATAGTCCAACTTATTTATACTGGGTTACTCATGACATACAACACCGAAGATTATGCATATACTACTTGATTTAAAAAAAAAGTATTTCGGATGGATAGGGACCCACTGGTGGTACATTTTTAAATTAGTTTCATAATGTACAGAATGTCCCAAAAGCATAGAACACATCAAAGATGATATTTTTTAAATGTACTCCAAAAAGTGCAATGGAATTTTATTATAATAATAGTAAAAAACAGTACTTTATGGCAGAAATTTACTCTAATGTTTCACATCACGTAGTATTTCATTAGTGGTTGGTAAATTTCATTCGGAGGAGCTTAAACATTGTTGCAAAAATTCGAAATTTTGATAAAATTTCGTTCGCAAACTGAATTCTCTTACAAATGTGTAAATTTTCGTTCAAGACACATAAATGACACAACTAAAAACGGATGGCAATCATCTGACGCCGTCCATTTTGTATCATTTATTTCATTACCAGCTAAACTGCAACAAAATGTAATTATAAAACTTGTATTAGTTATTGTGTAAGGAATTCTTTAGAAACATTTGATAATGAGAAGCGGCCGCGAGAATGAGTCATACGGCAGCCCTCTATACGTTTTCGTGAGCGATAATCTTATCTGTACGGAGTTCCGTTCTAGAAACCGGAAAGGTTCATATAAATACGGCGACGTCTTTCCCTCAATCAGTTGGTTATTTAGTTAGTCAGGTAGTCTGATATTAAGTGAATTATAATTGTAGTCTTCCGAAATAAGTTCGAAATAAAGTGTTTACAATTCTAGAAGATTTAAATTTGGAACAGATAATGCGCAACATTACTGGTGTTTGTTATTCCGTCAACCATATGTATCGTGCATAATAACAATGTCTAACAAATGAAAACTCACCAAGTTGAGAGTTGAGATTGTGTAAAACAAAGTAAGTGATTATTAAAAATAATGCATGTTTTTCTTGCTTGTATGTTTTTAGGTTAAGTATTATCAAAGTTATTTTCCCAGTTTTTAGTTCATCAAGAATATAAATACCAAAAAGTCATCCTCGCACTTTTTAATGGGCTCAAATATGTAACGAACATGACCATTGATATTATATTGCAGGATCGACAATGGCGTGTTTTTAAATTAAGTATTTTTTATTTACTTTATAAAGAATTAAAATTAATTTAGTTTATTAACCTTGCTGTTTTTTAACCTTTAGTAAAGATACCATAGGAATTACTTTTATCTTACATTAAGCCTGCAATGTAAGATTGTAGTGCATTTTTAAGCAAAGTGAAGGTAATTTTTCTTATATTGGTGTAAACTTACTACTGGTGGTAAATTTACGTACCATTTTCACTGCAAATGAATTGCCATGCAAAATAAAGGAAAAAATTTTCCCAGTGTGGAACAGCCTATATATTTTTACATTTCCGGATTTCACGGTCAAAAAAAGAGCGAATTTTGGTAAGTCTTAAGGATTTGGGGATATTTTGTATTTTGCCCAAATATAGTAAGAATTTTCACGTTTATATTTTCAACACCTATCTCAGCTAATCAAAAAAAAAATTAAGTTGAGTTCCATTAATTGATTAGGTCTGGTGTCGCACATGTAAAAAATGTATTAAGGTGTCGGAAAATTATAACCAAATAAGTAGAAGATTTAAAAGCTAATAACTTGTTTATTTTAAATCAAACACCCTGTATTTTATGTCAACATTAGTTGAAGAATTTAATTCTCTGCCGAATACCCCTAGACTATTTATAGCTAACTATTCGCGTTTTCACGGAAAACGCACGATTCAAAAATGGAAACCGATTTTAACAAATTTTATATTTATTATTCAACTGTGACATTTAAAAAAATCAGACCTATTTGTAATAAAGAGTAGATTTAAAGGAAAAACATTTAATATTCAGCACTTCAAATTTTAAATATTATGCATTCTTTTGAAGGAGAAAAATAAAAAAAAAATGTTGAAAATACTACAAACAATGCTGGCCTATTATGAGGGTTTCAAATGACGACCCTTTGACTTTAGAGAAAAACACAACCTTTTTTCGAGACCTGTAGCAATATTTGTTAGCATTTATGGGTGTTTATTTAGTTAATCTTGTACAATGCGCTCCTTCAGATTACCCGATGTTATCGGAACTGCCTCAAAACAATTCGTATTACATATCCTCATAAAACATCAGTGATTTTAAATTTGGCGATCCTGGGTGTCAACACATTTTTTCATATGTAGGCTTTATGAAAGATGAACGTTTAATAATTCTCCTACCTCACGATGGAAATGTGGTAGAGTTTCATTCATTTTAAGCCACATCATTGTCCCAATCTCCAAGTGTAATAAAGTTGAAAATGGTTTACCGAAAATTATAAAAAGTGTCCTATTTAAATTTTCTTGAAAATAGGGATCCTTTAATTTGAATTCGCCTGTTTTTTTAGGGGTATATTGGATGTAACAGGATCATAATTTTGTCTTTATTTATGAATATGCAAGTAGAATGCAACCTAAACTAAAAATTCATGCAGTCCTCCAGGCGGCGTGAATAGTGAATTATAGGTAGGTGAACTACCAACAGTTGAAACACTGCCACCTAGCAAAGCGGCTGTTCTCTAGGAAAGTTCCCAGAAGACAAGGATTCTAATGCACAGACCAAGAGGTTTGAACATTTATTAGATTCGAAGTGTGGAAACCAAATACCGGTTTCGATCTTGTTAGATCTCGTCAGTTTGTGACGAGATCCTTGTCTTCTGGAAACTCTCCTAGAGAACAACCGCTTTGCTAGGTGGCAGTGTTTGAACTGTTGGTAGTTCAGCTACCTATGATTTACTATACACGCCGCCTAGAGGACTGCATGAATTTGTAGTTTAGGTTGCATTCTACTTGCATATGACATTGTTGGCGATTGCCATAGTTTCTCTATGGACCAATAGGTGGTAGTATTAAGAGTCACACGCTTGACGTCTGTGAATTTTTTAGTACTTACTTGTCGGAACATTTATTAGCATTCGAGTTGGATATACCAAACTGACGAGATCTAACAAGATCGAAACCGGTATTTGGTTTCCAAACTTCGAATCTAATAAATGTTCAAACCTATTTGTCTGTGCATTAGAATTTATTTATGAAGATCAAATTTTCAAAGCTGCTACACTTAATGTATTTCTGAAATGTCAAATTTTGATATAAAATTGATATTTCTACTGCTGTATGGTTGGTGATACCATTGAATGAATATGGCGCCATTTAAGAAAATGAAGTTATGACATAAAAATCATATTTGTTAATTTTATCACGTGATAAAATAATGAAATTCTTTTTATTTCACGTAATATCTTTAGCGTTAATGTGGTTCATTAGAATTAATTAGAACGATTCATAGCCTTCTACGTCGAAAAATAAAATGGAACCAAAAACATTTTCTATTCTTTAAAATTGAATTTTTTAAAATGCAGAAAATTGTGCAGATTCCAAAAATGTAATAACATGCAGGGTGTTGTATCTAAAAATCAAAAGTTGGTATCAGTTTTAGCGAAAGTGACAGCAGTAGAATTGTCATTTCTATGTCAAAACTTGACATTTCATAAGTACATCAGTGCAGTAAGTTTAAAAAATTTATCATTTTAAATAAAGAAAAAAAGGGGGTGTACCATGATCCTGCTACACCTGATATATAAAATCAATTGTTTCTAACACATCTCAAACAAAGATTAGGTGATATGAAAAAAAGCATCCGAGGAGTTTTATGAAATAAATGCATAGACACGTTGACAAAGGTTCTGAAAAGAGGTTATGTTTTCGCTTAGAGTCGGAGACTTATTATACAGGGTGGCCATAAGTAATGGTACATAGAGCAAGAGTAGATTTTTCGTATAAAAATAATGTGATTTAGCCACATTTACCTCATACCAAAAGTTGATATTAACAGAAATACAGCGTGTCAAAATTGAAAAAAAGTGATTTTTTCGCATAACTGATGAACACATTTCATTATAGACAAAAAAATTGGCATAGGGAGGTTTTCCTGATCAAGAAATACTAATAATAATAAAAATAAAGCATCATAACTTTTTTGCGCCTTTATGTACACTTATTTTAAATTGATATTTTTATTTACCTACATTTTTTACGTAAAAAAGGTATACTTTCTAAATGTTGATACAAGCAACCGTTTTCAAGATATTTACCTTCAAAGTTTGTCGTACGTTTATTTTAAATTATGTAAATGTGAATCTTTCGCAGTAGGTTTCAAAATAAAAGTAATAAAGCTGACTCTAAAATAGTTTAAATCAGGTATTACTTTACTGACATTATTATAACACATCATTTTTAAATTTCTAAAGCAAATTTAAATAAAATACCAAAATCTCCAAATATTTGCTTTGACCACCCAAATTATTAAAATTTTCTTGTACAGACTCAGAGATCATATCTCACATCTCTATGCTAGTAAATAAACTACGTCTTAATTATTTGAATTTTCTTTATTGATATTTTAAAAATTTAGGTAATAATATTATCAGCAAAGTAATATTTGACATAAATTAGTTTTAAAGCTGTCTTATGATTACTTTTTTTTCAAACATACTTCGAAAATTTAATATCTTAGTAATTTAAAACCAAGGCACGTAAAGCTTTAAAGGCAAATATCTTGGAAATGGTTGCTCGTACTAACTTTCAGAACGTACACCTTTTTTACATAAAAAATATGAAGAAATAAAATAATCCATTTAAAATTCATATACGTGGGTCCACAAAAAAGGTATGATGATTTAGAATTATGCAGGATAGCGCAGGTAGCGCCCTCTATCAGCTATTGCTAATATCTTAGCAAATTATAGTTTGTCGACTTAAGAAACCCCCTTGTGCTAAATTTCGTGCCTATATTACAATTCATTCCATAATTATACAAAAAAATAAATTTTTTTTTTTCAAATTTGACACCCTCTATCTCTGTTAATGTCAACTTTTAGTATAGGGTAAATGTAGCTAAATCACATTATTTTTATTCAAAAAATCCACCATTACTTATGGACCAGCCTGTGGACGAATTCTGTTTATTTCATTTGACACTTTCTTTTATTTTCCTGCTTCAAATTAATTTATAATATTTCAAAATTTAGGTGATGATTATCAAATATTTTTCCCCTAAATCTGCTGTTTATCACAAGCAGTTCTGTGTTTTTAAAATGTCAAATTTCTAGCTTCATCTCCGATTTTGTAAATCCCTAAATGAATATTAGGCAACAAACCACATCACAATCAGAAAGAAGAAGTCAGAGTACGATTAGCTGAATATAATTAAGACCTCACCATTTTACTTTGTGACAGTTATTGATGGTGTATCGACGACACTTACGAAGTACAGGGCGAGTCATTAGTACAGTAAAGCCTTGTAGCTCCTACAATTATTTTGATAACAAAAGTCTCTTTAGTACAAAGGTACATTACTATATGGCGCACATTTTAAAATTACTGTTTACTATTCAGGATAAATATATACACGGTTGTGTACTAAAGTTACCTTTTTTGAATAGTATACTATATATATTTTTCCATATTTAAATGCTATACAAAATGCCAATTAATATATACCATATTAAACAATAGGGTGTATGATTAATAATTTTTGAGATATTTACAAAAATAATCAAATTTGAGTGTAATTTACAAGTTCATTTAAAAGATAAGAAACAATCCAATCAATTTATTTTTTGAGGAAATAATTACAGTATATTGTTTAAATAGTATTTGATATTATACAGGGAGCTTAGTAAACGCAAAATTATATTTTTCTCAAAAAATTCCAATAGCATACCCTGTATATTATTTTTTATTTTTGTTAATCAATAACCAAGCTTTGTGGGTCTAGCTTTTATAGTTTGCGAGTTATTTAACTTTAAATTTGAAAAATAGAAATGTCGACATTTGAATTTTTAAAATGCATTTCTGATTGTAGTTGTTGGAAATTTATTTCCTAACGGTAATGAAAAACACTAATAAATAAACTTTTTACTGCATAATTTTCAAAAAAGTTTATAGAACCAGAAATTCGACACGTCTCGTCCCAACTGCGAGCTTACCAATCTAGGGTAAAATATACAACTGTTATTTAGTGTACTTTAGCTTGATTAGGATACAGTGTAGGTGTAGGTGTATGGTGCAAAAAATATATTCATTAATTTTTTTTTTGTCGTTGTGGATAATGAGTTTGTCCATTTTCTTCACTTAAACAAATAAAAATTGATTAGAATAAACAAATGTTTTACCATGCACTAGCCTTACCCTTATTTGGTTAAATAATGTGAACTGTGTAGGGAACATAGAGCATAGGTGCAGAGAATTAAGTTATAAATGATAAGCAGCATCTAAACAAACATGTTTTCTAATTGAGCGTTCATATTTTTGAAAATATGTAATTTATATCATCAAAATTAGTAAAAAGAAATTAAATTGGTGCAGTTTAAAAACATTATTTATGTTTTGGTTTAAAAAATATAAGAAAAACGCATTTTACTAAAATAAATATAAAATAGATAAATTTGAAATAAAATATCTTCCGAATTATAAAAATTAGCCAAACAGATGTCTACATCAAAGAAAAGCTTAGCTATTTTTTTTTAATACAATCCATTCGCAAAGCTCAACCCCATTTCATCATATTTTGTGTAAAGACAATTATTTTTTTTTTAAATTATTATTCTTGATTTCTTTTCACCCTTACATATCTGCATTAAAAATAATTAATATTGCAGTGTTTTTGGCTTATAATCTATCATAAACAGTATGTCTAGCATCATAATTTACTGTGCACACTACATGCAGCCCCATACCCCACCGTACAACTGGCGTAACTAAACCGCACCGTACCAATGTCAGGTTAACAAGAAACAACTTTGGTGGACTCAACAAAAATACTACTGATTGATTTTGGCATTGACTTTTGAATAGATGCTTTTTTTCTGGATACATGTTAGATTTAACCCAATAGTAAAAAGCCGGTGAGTTCTTAAATTTTATTTATTAGAGCGCTTATATTCCAGTTTTTTCTTTAATAAAGCTACGTAACACGCCAATGCTTGAAAAGACGCCAGGTCTATTCTCGTCACCGCATCCAATCCCCCAGGAAACGACACCAACCAATTTCTTATTAGAAGCCAGTGGACCACCAGAATCTCCCTGGCAAGCGTCTTTGCCCCCTTGAGCGTAACCAGCGCAGATCATTCTGTTTGTGACTTGGACGGGATATATATCAGAGTAATCCTTAATGCAAGTCTGCTTATTGAAGATGGGAACGTCCACTTTTTGAAGAATAAACGGAGTAAAAGGCGTCTTCTCTTGAAGTTTACCCCAGCCTGTAATAGTGCAAATGGTACCTTCGGGTATAACGCTGCCTTCTTCGGCTAATGGAATCGGCTTCACAGTAGGTCCGAGTTTGAAAGGGGTTATCAGGTGAAGAACAGCTATATCGTAATCGTAAGTGACGTTGCTGTACTGGGGATGCATGTGAACGGCTCTGAGGTAGGAGATTTGTCCGCGGAATGCTCTGTTAGTGGAACCCGCTAAGACCGATATTGAATTGATGAATACCCTACAGAAAATTAAATCATTAAAATTCTTTTATAAAAGTACATGTTAGTGCTACTGTTGTCAAGTTATCACGATGAAATGAAATCACAGTTTGTTCTCGAATGAGGAAGTCAAATTATAATTACTAAGAGTAAGCAATTTTGGTTTCTTTTTATGAATGCTTCTGTTTTGCTTATATTACTAAGTACATGCTGATAATATTACCCATCAACGCAGTGGGAGGCGGTAACGACGAATTCGGGGCTGATGAGCGAACCACCGCAGTAGTGAAGGCCATTCCTTCTTAAGGACACTTGCTACGGATAGTCTTTGATATCAGCATTATGACCACCAATGATTTCGAGGTCATCAGGTTTGTGCAAAGAAGGTGGTAGGCAAGAAGCTGAAAATTTAA